>OX359290.1:29342999-31742999 GCA_947179395.2 Pulicaria dysenterica
AATTACACAACAAGATAACATAGCCTTAAAATGTGTTATGTTTAATGATTTATTAAAGCAACAATTAGGTAATTAAGGAACGACTGATTAAACTATTACTCTAAGAATTTGTATCATATGTATACAAATATTTACTAATTAAAGTTAAGTAGTTTTAAAAAATTTAAGAAAAAGAAATTTATATATCGTATAAGGTAGTATATAGTTTTTCCTAACAAATGAACATGATACATACAATAGTATTATTGTTGGAAGATAAACTCTTTCGATCGTCTACGAGTGCTAGCAGTATATTACAATACTAATAATAGTGATATTTTAGTGGAGAATATGGTATTCAAAGAAGTATATACGTACGGTACCCGAAGTTCTAGTGACCAGAAATAAGGATATGATCATGATTATCACGATGTATCTCTTACCTGTACGAAGAAATGTATAAGATAGACATGAATCGATGATCTAACATTAATAGTGACATTGTCATAAGATAACTGTAAAGATAAATGACATTCTTATAAAAGCCAGCTTAATTATTAGACAAGAATATATTCCTTATATACAGGCCGGGAGAAGTTTAATCTAGAATAATTTTTCTTACAAGCACTTCAAAAACTATTTGTAATATCATTAATAAATCATTAATACGGGTATTTTGGTCTTTTATATATTTATCTAAACGTGAATTGCATCCGGGTGAGCCATCATTAATTTGCGAGTCTTGATTATTCAAAAAAATCTCTCATTAATGTGTTATTAATGAGCCATTATATATATGGAAAGTACATTTGAAGACCGTTTATCTTGCGTGAAACGCGAGAACCAATCTTAGCCATTTATTTGGTAACTAGAATTCATGGATGGAGAGCGTGACGGATAGTGTGGCAAGGTGCACGTGATGAACTCATGGATAAGCGATAGAATTGAATAAGGGAGAATCAGACGACTAAGATTGGTTATCGCAGTTCTCGAATTTAATATGGTTCTTAAATGACCTTTTTCACACACACACACACACACACAAATATATGTATATATATATATATATATATATATATATATATATATAGAGAGAGAGAGAGAGAGAGAGTTAGGTTATATATAGAACATCTCGTGTTTATTAAACACAGAACCTAAAGAATTATCCTGGTAATGACACGTGACATTATGATTAGAGGCAAAACTAAAAAATAAAATAAAATAAAAACCCACGCGCATCCTGACTTCCAACTCCACGCAACAAATTTTTTAAGAAAAAAATTCCCCTCAATGTTTAAATGATCATAACTCATTTGCATTCAAAATTTTTAGCAAAAACATTATATCATTAGTCTAGACTTGATATATTTCTAAAACTTAATTTTTTTTTTCAAAATGTAGATTTCTCGAAAATGCAAAAAATTTGATTATATAAACATGCAAAATATGAACATAAAATGAAAATGCAAATAACTTTGGTTATATGAACATGCAGATATATGAACACATAGCGAAAATGCAAAGTTTGGTTATTTGCATTTTCAACTGTACATAATTGTAATTTCAAAATCTGCATTTCCAAAATCTACATTTTTGTAATTTTAAATATGCATTTTCAATTGTACATAAATCTGCATTTTCATTTGGACGTATTTGTAATTTCACAATCTGCATTTTCATCTGCATTTTTCAACTGTACATATTTGTAATTTCAAATCTGCACTTTTCTATACATATTTGTAATTTCAAAATCTATATTTTCATTTGTATTTTTCAACTGTACATATTTGTAATTTCAAATCTGTATTTTTATTTGGGTTGCATTTTCAAAAAAAGAAATAGAGAAATATGGGAATAGTGGTCTTGATTGAAAAATGATTATAAAACAAAAAGATTGGTATAGTTTTTTTGTTTAAATTCATAAAACTTAAATAGTTATGACAAAATAAAATTTTGAGAGGTAATTTTGTTTAAGTTCAAATGGGAGAAAGAATGTTAGCTTAACATGCGTGAGTTTAAGGGGGGGGGGGGGGGGGGGGAGTGTAGGATTTTCCATGTTTGTCATTTAGTTCAATAAGGGGCGGATCCAGGATCTCAGATAAGTGTTGGCACCATCTGAAATTGATTAAATGGGTGGTAGCACTAGCTCGTAAAAATCGAAATTTACACTACGAAATGTTAGCACCGCCTAAAAAAAATCGAAATTTACACTACGCACGTAAATTTGATCGGTGTCCCGTGACCCCAGGCTAAGCCTTTGGTCCGCCTATGAGTTCATAATTAATATATGATAATTACAATTTACCACAAATTAATATGAGCTAATGATCAACTTAATCTAAAGGCCCAAAATTGTTCATTAGGTTCTATGTTTAATAGGTGGTTCTATGTAGATCATATATATAGGAGTAAATTACTCAAATGGTCCTATGGTTTGCTCGAATCTGCTGGTTTAGTCCTGTAAAATCAAAAATTACTCCAGAAGTCCTTATTGTTGATATTTTGTTACTAAAATGGTCCTTTAAACTAACAGCCATCCAAATTGGCTGATAGTTATCTTTTATTGCAGGGCATTTTGATCTTTTTACTCTTCTTATCTATACTGATTTGGTCCTTAAGCTTTGTTTTTATTTTCTGATTTGGTCCTTTAAGCATTGTTTTTATTTTCATTTAATTATTTAACACAATTATACATATATTTATACACCAACTATAAATACATTTATTTTTTATTTATATATTTTTTGAAAAGTAACAATACATAGATTTAAACACCAACTATCCATACATTTATTATTTATTTTTTATTTTTTTTGAAAAGCAACTATACATACATTTATACACCAACTATACATACATTTGACCGGTGTCCCGTGACCCCAGGCTAAGCCTTTGGTCCGCCTATGAGTTCATAATTAATATATGATAATTACAATTTACCACAAATTAATATGAGCTATTGATCAACTTAATCTAAAGGCCCAAAATTGTTCATTAGGTTCTATGTTTAAAAGGTGGTTCTATGTAGATCATATATATAGGAGTAATTACTCAAATGGTCCTATGGTTTGCTCGAATCTGCTGGTTTAGTCCTTTAAAATAAAAAATTACTCCAGAAGTCCTTATGGTTGATATTTTGTTACTAAAATGGTCCTTTAAACTAACAGCCATCCAAATTGGCTGATAGTTATCTTTTATTGCAGGGCATTTTGATCTTTTTACTCTTCTTATCTATACTGATTTGGTCCTTAAGCTTTGTTTTTATTTTCTGATTTGGTCCTTTAAGCTTTGTTTTTATTTTCATTTAATTATTTAACACAATTATACATATATTTATACACCAACTATAAATACATTTATTTTTTATTTATATATTTTTTGAAAAGTAACAATACATAGATTTAAACACCAACTATCCATACATTTATTTTTTATTTTTTATTTTTTTTGAAAAGCAACTATACATACATTTATACACCAACTATACATACATTTATATATATATATATATATATATATATATATACAACACCCCAAAGTGGGGTCTAGTTGTAAACAGTTGTACCTGTAGCTTTAATAGTTGTACGTTGACTTTAACTGGTGTTTTGTTGTTAATTGTAGTGTACATGTTGTTAAATGGTGTCCTATATGTTAATTGGTGTTTTAAACGTGAAATGGTGTTAATTGGTGCTAATTGGTGTTAAATGTGGATAAAAATGTGGTATTATGAAAAGTGTCATAAGTTGATCAAGTTGATAAATAGTTGAACGGTTTTGGTTAATGGTTCCAAAAATCTCTCCGTTAGTTGATACGGATAAACCTAAGTTGTGTTTTAAGTTGAATAGGAGAACGAAATACCCGTGAGGGGGTATTAGACCATTAAGTCGGTCTCTTTTTCCCTCCTTGTGTACATCAGAAGCTAGAAACACACATACATACCTTATACACAAAGACATACGCACGTACGTGAACACCTACACACAGATACTTGGAGTTTTGGAAATTCTGCTTAAGGAATCAAGATTAGAAGCTGGATTCAAGTCTTAATCGGTTCATAGTGAGCTTGTTCATCTCCCTCTTGTAAGTTTTCTTGGTTAAAAACTAGTTTTTGGGTTTTAATGGTGAAAAACCCATTTTGATAGATTTAGATGGGTTTTGATGTTAGTTTGTGTCAAAAACATGTTAGTAAGTTAGTATGTATGTTAGATAACATGTAAAAATGCTTGAATATGGATTCAAGTCGAATTTTGAGTCCAAAATGGGTAGAAACTGTCGCTGTGTTTGAACAGAGCAAGAACGCTCTGTAACAGAAGTCTTTGCGGTCGCAAGAGAAGGCCTTGCGGTTGCAAGCATGTTCCCTACGGTCGTATGCATTGGGTCTTACGGCCGTATGGAGTTGGTGTCATGGTTTACCACCTACGGGTGATGAAATGAAGCCTACGGTCGTAGGTACATAACCTACGGCCGCAGGAACCCTTAAGGCTGTAGGAAGAATCCCTTGCGGCCGTAGGAGTGAGTTTTTGGGCAGGGCCCTTGCGGTCGCATGGAAATCCCTTGCGATCGCATGGTGATGCCTTGCGATCGCATGGAGGGTGCCTTGCGATCGCATGCTGTGCTGTTGTGTTGACAGCTTTGTAGTCTTGTGTTTTAAGCCTCGTTAATTGCCGTTGGTTGGTGTCTAAGCCTGAACCTAATGTGTTAAGTGACTCGGACGACTATGTGTGCTCTTGGGATTCCCGATTGCATATCTGCCTCCTATAATCTCGAGGTGAGTACCGGTTTCCCATGAGTCTCAGTAGGTAAGTTATCTGTTGTACATGTTGACACGTGATTTGTGTATTGATACGTGAGATACAAAGTATGCTATGATAGAATTATATACGCATGCCTATTATTGATATGAAAGATATTGTTATAATTATATGCGCGCATGAACTAGATCCTTACTGGATCAGCTATCTGTTTATGATATGATGTCCGGACACTGAACGAAAGAAATACGGAGGTCAGTCAGGTAGATGGGTGTTAATATCTGGCTGGGTTCCAGGGTCCTTAGGGACTACGAATTGGGGAACTAACGGTACTCAAGTAGTATACGCTTGGGTAGGGCTCTGCATGCCGCCGTTCCTCTATGGATATGGGGTTCCTTGCTTAGGTTGGAACCAGCATGATAGACAGAGTGTACCACTTGGACTGCTCTTCGCTCCCCCACTGGTGCAAATGGTTGCGGCTGATTTCCCCGGCTTGAGTTGTTGAGCGGGGCTGGCTCCCTTGCAAGATACGACTCCTGCTGACATGATTGGCGCGCCGCAATATGATAGGATAGCCTTGTGTGCTGTTCTGATACATGATAGCCTGCTTATTGATGCTTATGTGTAATTGGTGCTCACTAGCTAGTTGTAGCTAACGGTGCAAGATTTACCTTTTTCGCAGGTTGATGCTAGATGCCTGGTGAGGGGGGTACTGATGGTAGTCTTTTGTTGTACATATCTTTTGGGGAACACTGGTTTTGTGTATGGATCCGATGGTCGGTAAACTAGTTAGTAACGCTTGTAGTTTGAACTTGGCTTAATCTTTTGGTGTAATTAAATAGCCGAGTCAATTAACGTTGCTTTTGTAAATGGCGTTTATTTTCCGTTGCACTCTTTGTTAATAGTAGTTTAAAAAGTTTAAATTAACTCTAATTTTAAGCTCGTTAGAGTTGGCGTTACAAGTAGGTATTAGAGCCTAAGTTTGAGGAATTGGGTACTCGTTGAAGTATTCAATCTCAAGCTCGGGCCCGACCATCGTTAAGTGTTCATATCGGGTAATTGGGGTTGAGTTGAGCGGTATGTGACTGTCTTATGTGGTATATTAAATGTAGTAATAATAACTGCCGAATAAATGGTGTACTAACTGTGGTCTACGTTTAAATAGTAAGTTGAGTAGAAATGGCCGAACATAGAGCTACGACAGAAAGAGGATCTTAAACGAATGGAGGACGAGGCATCAAGTATACGATGGGAAGCTGAGGATGAGGCTCCAAGACACAATCAAGATCAGGCGGTGTATATTAGACTGTTATAGGAGGAGCTCCGACTGACGAGGGAGCTGCTACAGAATGCGATGGCAGGAAAGACACAAGAGAAATGTTCCTATAAGAAGTTTATGTCTTGCGGGCCGAACGTTTACGAGGGTAGTGATAATCCCTCTGAGACTATACGTTGGTTACGTGAGACGGATCAAGTCTTTGAATCTTGTGATTGCGAACGTGAAAGCCGTGTTAAGTACGCTGCTAGATTGTTAAAGGGGCGTGCTTTGGATTGGTGGGATATAGTGAAAGACACGTTGAGCCCAGAGGTGATCGCTGCTCTGCCTTGGGAGCAGTTCTCTGAAAAGTTGAAAGCAAAGTATTGCACATATTACGATTTGGAGAGAATGGAAAACGAGTTTAACAGTCTCCGTAAGGGGGACAAGCCAGTTGAGGACCTTATCAACGCTTTTACAGATAAGGTGAGATTCATACCGCATTTGGTGACTGACGAGAAAGCCAAGATGCGGAAATTTGTGAACATGTTGCGTCTTGATTATCACGCTCACGTGAGAGTTGCTGCTACCATGGATCGGGCGTTTGAGATAGCCCGACAAGTTGATGGGGATAGACGCCAGGGTAAGGGGGATCACGCTGCTGAGGGTCAGAAAAGGAAGTTTCAGCAGTTCTCAAAGTCTGGTACTTCAAAAGGGCAGTCGTCGACTGGTGGAAAGCCTGATTCTTCGAAAAAGGCTAAGTTTGAGGGTCAGTGGTGCTCCCAGTGCCGTACCTACCATAGCGGTGATTGTTCAAAGGCCACTACCCGTTGTTTTAGGTGTGGTAAAAAAGGGCACTCGGTGAATGAGTGCGAGTTTAAAGAGAATGTCTGCTATAAGTGCCACAAGCCAGGGCACCGGATTTCAGATTGTAGATCAAAGACAGATGCTGGAGTTGGAGGATCTGCCTCAGGGCATAAGAAAGATAACGCTCCCCGTGCTAAAGGGCGGGCGTTTCATATGACGAAGGAAGAGGCGAAGGGTGCTGGGGACGTGATTACTGGTACTTTTCTTATTAACTCTACCCCAGCATGCGTATTGTTTGATTCTGGAGCTACGTATTCTTTTGTGTCTGTATCTTTCTGTGATAAACTGCAAATGCCTGTATCTGTGTTGTGTGAGCCCATAAAATTAGAGACTGCTAGTGGTAAAGTAGTTCCAGTCGTAGATAGTGTCCCTCAAGCGGTTATTGATATCGACGGGAGTAGTTTTCCCGTTTCTCTTCTTTTAATGCCGATTGCGGGATTCGACGTTGTGATTGGGATGGATTGGCTTAGCAAGTTGAACGCTGAGATTTTCTGTTCCAAGAAGTTGATCAACGTTCCTTTACCTGACGGGTCATATGCTGTGGCGCGTGGTGAAAGGCGAAAGTCAGATATTTCTATCATTTCTCTGATGAAAGCAAGAAAGTCGGTTTCAAAAGGCTGCGATTGCTATATAGCACATGTGATTGACGCTAAATTGGAGAAACATGTCGTTCGTGATATTTCGGTGGTGACTGATTATCCAGAGGTATTCCCTGATGAGTTGCCTGGGTTACCGCCAGTCAGAGATGTAGAGTATCAGATTGATCTTGTTCCGGGGGCTGCCCCTGTGGCTAAAGCTCCATATCGTCTTGCTCCTTCAGAGGTTCGCGAGATGATGACGCAGATTCAGGAGTTGCTTGACAAAGGCTTTATTCGCTCGAGTTCTTCTCCTTGGGGTGATCCGGTACTATTCGTGAAAAAGAAAGATGGGACAATGAGAATGTGTATTGATTACCGGGAGCTGAATAAGCGAACGGTAAAGAATAAGTATCCTCTGCCGCGGATAGATGATTTGTTTGATCAACTACAGGGAGCGACGTGCTTCTCGAAGATTGATCTGCGGTCCGGATATCACCAAGTGTTAGTTGCAAACGAAGACGTTCCAAAGACGGCTTTCCGTACCTGCTATGGTCATTATGAGTTTTTGGTGATGCCTTTTGGTTTAACCAATGCTCCTGCTGTTTTCATGGACCTGATGAATCGGGTTTGTCGTCCTTTTCTCAATAAATCGGTGATTGTGTTTATTGACGATATTCTCATCTAGTCAAAGAATGAAGCTGAACACGAGTCGCATTTATGAGAGGTTCTCGAAACTCTCAAACGGGAGAAGCTTTACGCTAAATTCTCGAAGTGTGAGTTCTGGTTGCGAGAGGTTCATTTCCTTGGTCACGTGATCTGCAGCGATGGCGTGAAAGTTGATCCGGCGAAAGTCGAAGCGGTTATGAATTGGGGAGTTCCTCGAACTCCATCTGAAGTTAAAAGTTTTCTCGGCTTAGCTGGTTACTATCGGCGGTTTATCCGAGATTTTTCTAAACTTGCAGGTCCTTTGACTAAACTAACTCGCAAGGATGTTGCATTCGTTTGGGCGGAAGCTCAAGAACAAGCGTTTCAGTTTTTGAAACGGCTACTGTGCGAAGCTCCAATACTTTCCTTGCCAGAGGGATCTGAAGATTTTGTTGTTTACTGTGATGCTTCATATTCTGGATTGGGGTGTCTATTTATGCAAGAGATAAAGTGATTGCCTACGCTTCACGACAATTAAAACCTCATGAAGGCAACTATCCGACTCACGATCTTGAGTTGGCAGCGGTGGTGTTCGCGTTGAAGTTGTGGAGACACTATCTCTATGGCACCAAATGTGTGGTTTGTACGGATCACAAGAGCTTGCAATATGTGTTCACTGAAGGGTTTTGAACCTGACCAAACCACCATATGACACAAACTGGTCAATCCTGGGTTTGATTCCACTGGTTCATTCCTAAAAACGGAACTGGATTGAACACAACCCTCTAAACCTCAAAAGGGTTAGGATCTTTAAACTTTAACTTGATCAACATAATTTCTTACAAACAGTCCATAGAAAAGGTTACAAGATTATACCTGAACAAAACCTTTAGGATTGCTAAAGATAGTCCACCACTACTGCACCTCCGATTGAACTAGCTGCTAGACCGCTCCTGGATCACCAAGGCTTCAAGCAATCGAAAACCTTGTGTGTGTGTGTGCTTGCTTGCGTCGACCTCGAAACCGAGAAACACCCTTGGTGTTTCTTCTTGATCGTCGAAGTGAGAGAGAGAGCCGGGAGAGAGTGTGTCGACCGAGAGAGAGAGAGCGAGATCGAGAGAGAGAAGGAGAGTGGTGGCTAGGGTTAATCCCTTGTGTCACTTATCTTAATCCTAAGCCTTTAAGGATATATTTATAAGGATTAGATTGGACCTAAGCCCGTTTAATGAAAAGTCCACTGGTTTTAATTAAACTTTCATCTCTTCTCACTTTGACCCCCTGGACTTTGCTAGTCAATTAATTAACTATTAATTAACTGGTCCGTTAAATATTAAAACTTAATATTTAATTCTCTTTAAATAATAAATAACTATTTATTATTTATTCATTTCTAATAATTAATCCAAACTGGATAATTATTTATATCTCTCTTTTCAATAATTAATACTACTGATTAATTATTCGTTTATCTCTTTAATTAATCTAACTGATTAATTATCTCCTTTTTCTCTTTAATAATTAATCTAACTGATTAATTATTTCCACACAGATTTATGGTGAAATCCAACTGTTCTGAATTGGGTGTGTAGCAGTGTGACCCTTTAGTCTCTTATAACATTGGATACAATATGCCAATTAATTATCTCTGCACATAATCCAACAGACTCCCACTTGTGCAAGATAAGTAATAGTTACTGCACATTTTTAGCCTAAGGAGGTCCCTAGCCAGACACTTAGGATAACCAGGTTATAAGAAATCTTATACCCCAAAGTAACTTGTGATAAAACTTCATAAGCAACCTGCTTAGAAGTAACCTGTTATAAACTAACTGTTTATAAACTAAACTATCATAAACTCCCTGTTTATGAATGAGTATGTCTTTATATATACAAGCTTGCATATATATAGGTTTGTCCCTTGCAGCGCGATATTTCAATTTTGAGCATGAGCATGGAAAAGGTCAACTCAGAGACTCAAAAATTTGTTCATGACATACTTGATTTCGAAACTGCGTGATAAAACGACAAAGAACAAATCAGTTCGTTTGGGCACGGCCGTGCACTTACCAGTTTCTCTAATCAGTCAAGGGGCCCGGAAATATCTCTCCTAAAATAGAGGTGCAATTACCATCTTGCATATTTGCATTTGGCAACACGGCTCCCACTGAATCTAGACACGCTCCTTATGACCACCTTGTTACGGTGTGACGTTAGAACGCGCTAAGAAGACAACAGTTACCGCATCCCAAACCAAATACCTCAGGCTTGAGGATAACCTATGTGATAAATACTTTTGACACGAATCCACGAAGTATTTTTCACGGTGGGTCAATCCAATATTCGTAACCCTAACGAATATCCGTAATTTTTGGTCCGCAAAAACCGTTCGCAGCTATATTCGATATACTTTCGAATCTACACCAAAATTACGATGACTTTATAACCCTATCAAGGTTCCCACCAAGATAAGTAGTCACGGATAGTGTTTCGAATAAACCTAGTTTATTCCTGGATAAACCAAAACATACAAAATTGTGAAGAACAATGAAACTAATTTCTACACCCTTCCATATTCCACCCTGGAATAAAGATGCATAATTTCTACCATTTCACTGACTCGATTCACGGTGTCTATCTGAATTACTCATTATTTTACATTTGTAACTTATCACGGATTACAAGGAAAATAATATAGTTACAAACCCTAAAACACAAGACTAGTACTTTGGAGTACTCCTTCTTGGTTTTGTTAGAAATCATTCTTGCAACCTAAGAATACTTCTAGACTTACTTATTTTATAAAATTCCTTAAACTTGGAGAAAACTGGAAATAACTCCAAAGTTTCTGATTTTACAAAATAACCTCCCTGTAATTAAAAAACTTTAATTACATTTGTAGATATAATAAATCTTACTAGATTTTATTATCTATTTGAAAACGATAAAACCTTCTTACACCTACTGGTAAGAACCTTGAAATTAGATTCCCTGTGTATACCAACCCTAATCTAATATCATTACTAAGAATGTTAAAGAACATCCTATTTTATCATTTCTAACGTTAACCAACCAACAACATTTAATTAGGCTGACCTACTGAACTTAATGAGTATAATTTTGTTTAAGTCATAACTTGACTCAAAATCTTGCAATGATATCTTTATCGAGTACCTCTCAATAAATCATGCATCCCTCGGATTAGTTCTTTCTGAAGAACTTACTTCTTTAGATAGCTTCTAAAAACATCCGATAACTATATACTTTAAAAGTTCAAACTTGTATTTATCACACTGGTTAAAAAACAGTCTTTTATTAACTCTGATAAATACATTGGTCAGGTGCTCCCACTATCTTTTATGAAAAAAGTGCATTCTTTAAAACATCCTTTTAGGCCTTAGTCAAAACTTGACTACCATGCCTAAAACTTGTGTTCCAAACACATGTTTTAAAGAACTTAGTTTTTGCACGAAATTTGTTTTATGAAACCAAAAACTTGGATCTGCCATATATCCATCTTTCCAATTACGGAAAATGGTTTCATTAAACTTACCATGATCACAAGTATGAAACACTCATAATGGTATCTTAAATTTCTTTTCTTAAAACATTTAGTATAAAACTTCCTTGATTATAATAACTATTATAATCACTTTTATACTTTCTTAAACGTTTTATCAAAAACTACTTTACCCAGAAATAATGACTATTATTTCTATATGTTCAAGACTTTGAACATTCACTTTTCATAAAATCTTAAATACTTGTTGAATTAGAAAAACTATCTAATCTTATAAACAAAACTTGTTTATACAAGTTTTTACATAGTAGAACTGGCATTTATGTAACTACAACAAATCATAGCATAAGATTATTATGAATCACCAATCAAGTCAAGACTTGACTTATTGGCACTCTTTTAGTCACAACTGGACCAATCATGATTCATATAATAAGAACACGTGCACGGATATGAACCAAATAATTAAATTTCCATAAACTCAAAAGTATTCATAAACCAACAATATAAAAATTGTTCAAATAAACTTTAAGAGTTTAATAAACTAGGAAATGTAAATATTAATAATATCCGCATGCTGTATGTGTGATCTCCTCATGCTGGGCCATATCACTTTCCATCCCCTCCTGCAATAAACGATTGCAAGATGTTAGAATACTCGTAAAAATTTACAAGTAGGAAAGTGACAAAGAAGCTGATCACGCAATACCTGAGGAGCCAGACTTGCCTCCTGCCTCGTGACCTTTCGGACAATCTCGTTTCCAATGTCTGGCCTCGCCGCACCTGAAGCACCGATTTTCGGTCCTTGCCTTGTTTGGCTTTGGCTTCTTGCCCTTGTTGTCGTTACTAGCTCTGGGTGCATTCTGGCTGGGCTGGGCCTTGCCCTTTCCCTTTCCGTTGCGCCCCTTCCTCTTCTTACTTCCACCATGTCCCACCATAAGAATGTCCTTAGACTTGGTCCCGATACTCTGCTCAGCTGTCTTGAGCATTGAGTGCAACTCAACCACGGATTTCTCCATGTTGTTCATGTTGTAGTTGACTATAAAAGGCTTATAGTCATCTGACAATGAGTTGAGTATCGTATCCGTTGCTAGCTGCAACGGTACTGGGTGCCCAAGTCTCTCTAGGTGGTTTATGTAACCTTTCATTTTCATGACATGGTCACTGACCGAGGTTCCCTTAGCCATCTTGCACGAGTTAAATGCCCTAGTGGCATCATAACGCTCCGTGCGGGCTTGCTCCTGGAACATGTCCCTCAGGTGGCGGATCATGTCATATGCAGGAGTTTCCATCATGCTTGATTGCAACTCTGGACTCATAGTTGCAAGCATGAGGTAGGTAACATCCAAGGAGTCATTGGAGCGCTTCTGAAAAGCCTCCCTGACCTCTGCCCTGGCATTGCTGGCAGGGGGATTTCCTAGAGGTTGTTCTAGGACATACCACTTTCTCTCGTGCCTCAGCACGAACCGGAGATTTCTCTCCCATGTGAGAAAGTTGGACCCGGTGAGCTTTTCCTTCTCAAGGATAGAGCGGAGAGAGAGGTTATTAGTATTGGTAACGTTGGTTGCCATCTACAAATTAAAACCCGGTTTAATTAGTAATTGCAAATAAACTTTCCAACATATATCATTAAACCCATAAACAATATATATTAGACCTAGGACCCATATTTCACATACTTGACGCAAGGTTTGGGCACTTCCCGCCAAGTCATGCTATTTCTGGTAGGTAACACCCTGTACCAATCGTACTTAACTGATACGACTCCTAGAACCTCGTAGAGCACTTAGACCCAGTCTAGTATGTTTAACTATACTCTAGTGCTTTTTGGGCCGGGACTCCCGATTATCACCAAAATAGATTGTACCACCTAAGACAGTATGAATTCTGGCCGGGACTCCCGATTATCGCATAATATTTCATGCCCTTTCCCGCAATGGTTTGAACCTGGATGCCCAAGGTTTGGGCACTTCCGACACCCGAGTACCGTTTAACAGTCAAGGTGTACCATTAGGTGGTAGCACACTGATCTAAGATTTTTCTTGGATTTTAATTAAGTTAAAAAAAAACTTAATTTTCCAGTTTTTGAAAAACCATTTTAAAACTAACTGTTTTAAAAATACGATTTATATGTGTACCTGAACTAGTTGCACAAAACGGCTTTTATAAGTTCCAAACTTATAACCTTGACAAAACTTTTAAATTTTAAAAAATTTAATTAATACGACTAACAGACTGAAGTCATATTCTAGTTTGTCATAAAGCGTGGTTTTTCACTGTTTAATAATAGCCTGTTATTAAACCCCTTTTATTTACCATCACACGCATGTATATACATACCATATATATATATATATATATATATATATATATATATATATATATATATATATATATATATATATATATATATATATATATAAAGGCAGTAAATAAATCACAACCACGCAGATAAAAAGAGTAAGCAAATAAAGCCCTATAGTTTTGCCCACTAATCCTAAGGTCAATCCTAAGGATAAAATGACTTGGATTCGCTTTTCTTGATGTGTTGCTCCCACTGGCCTTGACACCTCCCCGAAATGTCCGTGCTTCGAGTATAGAACACCATTTTCTTGATTGCCTTCTTCAAGTCCATTTTGGTGGAGGGATTAAACTATCACTAGTCTATTACAAATACAATATTGAATGGGATTGTAAGTGGCACGCAGGCCTCCCCTAACCAGTACAATATTACAATTAAGAAAGGGATTGTAATTGGCACGCAAGCCTTCCCAAAACCAAAATAAAAGAAGAAATGAAAAACGAGTCCTAAGTCGGCAAAACTATAGCTATATGAATTACAACCACACAATTTATATATAAGCACTATATATATAAAAGTCAACCACGCAGTTATAATAAATAAACAGAAACTGTGCTGTTAAGCACATAACCTGATTTGTTTAAACTATTCTCATTTATCCTTTTGATTAATGCCTATTAATCAAAAACGAGAATTATGATCTTCTAATTAATATTTATCTGACCAAAAGAGTTTTTCTAACAAAAACTTTAAATCCCTGATCTTATTCAAAACTTGAATGAAACCTTATGTCGGATTTTATTACTAGTTATCCAATAACTTAAAACCGACAACTTTTTGGTCAATTAAAATATCTTGTTCAATTCTCCATCTTATTATATAAACTTTATTCCCATTAGAATTTTATTCAAAAATGACTAAACTAGTCATAGTAAATAAAAAACTAAAATATATTTTAACTAAACTAATTAAAATATATAACACTAGTTTATATAACACCTTATTAATTTTAGAACTTAAAAATTAATAATCCTTTTGTATCAATCCGGAAAAACAATCTTGGGCCAACATCTCTTGTTAACCCGTGTAACCCACTAGGGCGAGACCCTCTTGGGCCGAGAACCGATTCGACCGAGATCCTCCTTGGGCCGAGACCCACCTGGGCCGAGTAGCCCTTGAGCCGAGAACCCCTTGGGCCGCAGACCATCTTGGGTCGAAACCCCTTGGGCCGTGGTTTACTGTGCTTATCGCCGCTAAATCCCTTTTAGCGCCGCTAACGGTCACGGTGATGTTTTCGGTTCGCGTTTTCCCGATTAATAAAAAATATTTAAATCCTTCTTAACCTATTAAAACTTACTGTTTTAATATCCTGATTAAAAACTGGATTTAATTTCAAAAACCAAAAACTATTAATTATTAATATCAACAAAAAACTTGTTTTATTAATAACTAATAATTCTAAAAACTTGATTTCAACCTTTTAAACAAAAAGTTCATAAAACTGGTTAAAATCTAGTTTTAGATAAAATTGTATTCTCTTTTAACCATTTAAACACAAACTTGGTTTAAACCTAACCGGTTCAAATCAAAACTTTTATAAACTGGATAAAAACAGAAAACTTGTTTTTATCCTTTTATGGTTTTCGAAATCTATAAGGAGAAGAAATAAGATGGAGAAGATCATATAACAATTAAACAAACCAACTAATTAGATTATCTAGGTTTTACTTATTAAACAAATTATTTAATTTAATCTTAATTCAATCTTATTCTTATTTCAAAAATCATAATCTTTTTAACCATTCAAACTTACTGTTTGAATTTTCTGATTAATAGGATAAAACTGATAACAAAAACAAACTGTTTTGCTACCTTCTTGATTTTCGAAAAATACGAAGAACAAAAAGAGAATCAAGAATAAAACCTTAATATAAAACAGATAGAAACTAGAAACTATGGATCATAGAGCCGAGGCTCTGATACCACTGAAGGGTTTTGAACCTGACCAAACCACCATATGACACAAACTGGTCAATCCTGGGTTTGATTCCACTGGTTCAATCCTAAAAGCGGAACTGGATTGAACACAACCCTCTAAACCCCAAAAGGGTTAGGATCTTTAAACTTTAACTTCATCAACATAGTTTCTTACAAACAGTCCATAGAAAAGGTTACAAGATTATACCTGAATAAAACATTTAGGATTGCTAAAGATAGTCCACCACTACTGCACCTCCGATTGAACTGGCTGCTAGACCGCTCCTGGATCACCAAGGCTTCA
This sequence comes from Pulicaria dysenterica, assembly GCA_947179395.2. Lineage (NCBI taxonomy): Eukaryota > Viridiplantae > Streptophyta > Magnoliopsida > Asterales > Asteraceae > Pulicaria > Pulicaria dysenterica. The sequence continues at coordinate 29,359,175 of OX359290.1, forward strand.
AGCAATCGAAAACCTTGTGTGTGTGTGCTTGCTTGCGTCGACCTCGAAACCGAGAAACACCCTTGGTGTTTCTTCTTGATCATCGAAGTGAGAGAGAGAGCCGAGAGAGAGTGTGTCGACCGAGAGAGAGAGCGAGATCGAGAGAGAGAAGGAGAGTGGTGGCTAGGGTTAATCCCTTGTGTCACTTATCTTAATCCTTAAGCCTTTAAGGATATATTTATAAGGATTAGATTGGACCTAAGCCCGTTTAATTAAAAGACCATTGGTTTTAATTAAACTTTCATCTCTTCTCATTTTGACCCCCTGGACTTTGCTAGTCAATTAATTAACTATTAATTAACTGGTCCGTTAAATATTAAAACTTAATATTTAATTCTCTTTAAATAATAAATAACTATTTATTATTTATTCCTTTCTAATAATTAATCCAAACTGGATAATTATTTATATCTCTCTTTTCAATAATTAATACTACTAATTAATTATTCGTTTATCTCTTTAATTAATCTAACTGATTAATTATCTCCTTTTTCTCTTTAATAATTAATGTAACTGATTAATTATTTCCACACAGATTTATGGTGAAATCCAACTGTTCTGAATTGGGTGTGTAGCAGTGTGACCCTTTCGTCTCTTATAACATTGGATACAATATGCCAATTAATTATCTCTGCACATAATCCAACATTCACGCAGAAAGAGCTCAACATGAGACAACGCAGATGGCTAGAGTTGATAAAAGATTACGATTGTGAAATTCGCTACCATCCCAGTAAGGCCAACGTTGTGGCGGATGCTTTGAGTCGTAAGAGCTCTACGGTAGATGCGAGATTCATGAAGCTTACTGTGGTTCCTGATATCATTGCTCAATTGAAGGAAGCACAACAAGTGGCATTGCAAGATGAGAACCTGAAGGCAGAATAGATGAAAAAGCTGAAAGATCAACTTGTTGATGATACACGCGGACTTAAGATTTTTCAGTCTCGCGTATGGGTGCCTCTTCATGGTGGAAATCGTGAGCTGATACTGCAGGAAGCTCACAAATCTAGGCTGTCGGTTCATCCGAGTAGCACAAAGATGTATCATGACTTAAAGGCATTATATTGGTGGCCTACTTTGAAGCGAGACTTTGCTTCCTTCGTGGAGAAGTGTTAGATCTGCGCGCAAGTTAAGACAGAACATTAGAAGCCTTATGGTAGTCTGTAGCAATTAGAGATCCCTGAGTGGAAGTGGGATCACATTACGATGGATTTTGTGACGAAATTGCCAAAGACCCTCAGGGGTCATGATGCTATTTGGGTCATTGTCGATAGATTGACCAAGAGCGCTCATTTTCTAGCTATCAGTGAGTCTACTCAGCTGGAAAAGTTAGCAAAGTTGTATGTGAATGAAGTGGTGTCACGACATGGTTTGCCATGTTCGATTGTATCTGATCGTGATGCGAGATTTGCTTCACATTTTTGGCAGAGCTTACAACATGAACTTGGTACACGTGTTCATCTGAGCACGGCGTATCACCCGCAGATAGATGGCCAATCGGAAAGAACGATTCAAACGTTGGAGGACATGCTTCACGCTTGTGTTCTCGAATTTGGTGGCGCGTGGGATTCTCACTTGCCGTTGGTCGAGTTCGCTTATAATAACTCGTACCACTCCAGTATATGGATGCCACCTTATGAAATGTTGTATGGGAGGCGTTGTCGTACTCCCACATGTTGGTTAGAACCCGGTGAAAAGCAGTTTGCCGGACCTGAGATTGTTCAGATTACGGCAGATAAAGTGAAGATTGCGCGGGAAATGCTCAAAGCGGCCCGTGACAGACAGAAAGTTTATGCCGACCCTAAACGCAGACCAGTTGTATTCCAGGAGGGTGATCCGGTGTTCCTGAAAGTTTCTCCTTGGAAAGGCGTAATTCGTTTTGGTAGAAAGGGTAAGTTGAGTCCACGTTACATTGGTCCATTTCGGATCATTCGCAAAGTTAATGACCAGACTGTTACGCTAGAGTTGCCTCCAGAGCTATCTGGAACTCACAACACGTTCAACGTGTGTTATCTGCGTAAATGTAAGGTGGAGGAGAACCAGATTCTGCCTCTGCAAGAATTGAAGGTTGACGCTTCAAAGCGTCTAGTTGAAGAACCTGTTGAGATACTTGGTTCTAAAACCAAGAAGTTGTGCAGAAAGATGATTAAACTGGTGTTAGTCAAATGGAAGCATAACCTAGGTTCGAATATGACCTGGGAGACGGAAGACGACATGAAAGCTAGATACCCTCACTTGTTTGTAGACGATCAGATTCCGAGGACGGAATCTTCTTAAGGGGGGCAGATTTGTAACACCCCAAAGTGGGGTCTAGTTGTAAACATTTGTACCTGTAGCTTTAATAATTGTACGTTGACTTTAACTGGTGTTTTGTTGTTAATTGTAGTGTACATGTTGTTAAATGGTGTCCGATATGTTAATTGGTGTTTTAAACGTGAAATGGTGTTAATTGGTGCTAATTGGTGTTAAATGTGGATAAAAATGTGGTATTATGAAAAGTGTCATAAGTTGATCAAGTTGATAAATAGTTGAACGGTTTTGGATAATGGTTCCAAAAATATCTCCGTTAGTTGAAACAGATAAACCTAAGTTGTGTTTTAAGTTGAATAGGAGAACGAAATACCCGTGAGGGGGTATTAGACCATTAAGTCGGTCTCTTTTTCCCTCCTTGTGTACATCAGAAGCTAGAAACACACATACATACCTTATACACAAAGACATACGCACGTACGTGAACACCTACACACAGATACTTGGAGTTTTGGAAATTCTGCTTAAGGAATCAAGATTAGAAGCTGGATTCAAGTCTTAATCGGTTCATAGTGAGCTTGTTCATCTCCCTCTTGTAAGTTTTCTTGGTTAAAAACTAGTTTTTGGGTTTTAATGGTGAAAGACCCATTTTGATAGATTTAGATGGGTTTTGATGTTAGTTTGTGTCAAAAACATGTTAGTAAGTTAGTATGTATGTTAGATAACATGTAAAAACGCTTGAATATGGATTCAAGTCGAATTTTGAGTCCAAAATGGGTAGAAACTGTCGCTGTGTTCGAACAGAGCAAGAACGCTCTGTAACAGAAATCTTTGCGGTCGCAAGCATGTTCCCTACGGTCGTATGCATTGGGTCTTACGGCCGTATGGAGTTGGTGTCATGGTTTACCACCTACGGGTGATGAAATGAAGCCTACAGGTGTAGGTACATAACCTACGGCCCCAGGAACCCTTACGGCCGTTGGAAGAATCCCTTGCGGCCGTAGGAGTGAGTTTTTGGGCAGGGCCCTTGCGGTCGCATGGAAATCCCTTGCGATCGCTTGGTGATGCCTTGCGATCGCATGGAGGGTGCCTTGCGATCGCATGCTGTGCTGTTGTGTTGACAGCTTTGTAGTCTTGTGTTTTAAGTCTCGTTAATTGCCGTTGGTTGGTGTCTAAGCCTGAACCTAATGTGTTAGGTGACTCGGACGACTCTGTATGCTCTTGGGATTCCCGATTGCATATCTGCCTCCTATAATCTCGAGGTGAGTACCGGTTGCCCATGAGTCTCAGTAGGTAAGTTATCTGTTGTACATGTTGACACGTGATTGGTGTATTGATACGTGAGATACAAGGTATGCTATTATAGAATTATATACGCATGCCTATTATTGATATGAAAGATATTGTTATAATTATATGCGCGCATGAACTGGATCGTTATTGGATCAGCTATCTGTTTATGATATGATGTCTGGACACTGAACGAAAGAAATACGGATGTCAGTCAGGTAGATGGGTGTTAATATCTGGCTGGGTTCCCAGGGTCTTTAGGGACTACGAATTGGGGAACTAACGATACTCAAGTAGTATACGCTTGGGTAGGGCTCTGCAGGCCGCCGTTCCTCTATGGAACTGGGGTTCCTTGCTTAGGCTGGAACCAACATGATAGACAGAGTGTACCACGTGGACTGCTCTTCGCTCCCCCAGTGGTGCAAATGGTTGCGGCTGATTTCCCCGGCTTGAGTTGTTGAGCGGGGCTGGCTCCCCTGCAAGATACGACTCCTGCTGACATGATTGGCGCGCTGCAATATGATAGGATAGCCTTGTGTGCTGTTCTGATACATGATAGCCTGCTTATTGATGCTTATGTGTAATTGGTGCTCACTAGCTAGTTGTATCTGATGGTGCAAGATTTACCTTTTTCGCAGGTTGATGCTAGATGTCTGGTGAGGGGGGTACTGATGGTAGTCTTTTGTTGTACATATCTTTTGGGGAACACTGGTTTTGTGTATGGATCCGATGGTCGGTAAACTAGTTAGTAACGCTTGTAGTTGGAACTTGGCTTAATCTTTTGGTGTAATTAAATAGCCGAGTCAATTAACGTTGCTTTTGTAAATGGCGTTTATTTTCCGCTGCACGCTTTGTTAATAGTAGTTTAAAAAGTTTAAATTAACTCTAATTTTAAGCTCGTTAGAGGTGGCGTTACATATATATATATATATATATATATATATATATATATATATATATATATATATATATATATATATATATATATATGAAAAGAAACTATACATAAATTTATACCCCAACTATGCATACTTTTATTTTTTTATTTTTTTTTGATAAGTGACTATATATACATTTATACACCAACTATACATACATTTATACACCAACTATACATACATTTATACACCAACTATGCATACATTAATTTTTAATTTTTTATATTTTTTTGAAAAGCAACTATACATACACACACATATATATATATATATATATATATATATATATATATATATATATATATATGTATATATATATGTATATATATATATGTATATATATATATGTATATATATATATATGTATGTATAAATGAAGAAATTTATTTCAAAACCATTCTTAGTGCGAAAACTTCGATAACCAATCTGAGGCGTCCAATTCCCCCTCCTATAGTTAGAAATATGCCCACTAATGCACGTACACCATATAGACCGCTGCTGATGATGTATGGGCCTATTGGGTCACATACCGGGGTCAAACCTGACAGCAACTTAAGTTAAGGGACCGAATATGACAAAAGACAAAAGTTGACATTGCAGGCCCCGTTAGCGCCGCTAACTTTAAGGGTTAGCGCCGCTAAGCCCTAATGGTTAGCGCCGCTACGACTGTATGTACTTTGTGTCACATCCCTGACAGGCCGCGTTAGCGCCTCTAACTTTAAGGGGTTAGCGCCGCTAAACCCTAAAGGTTAGCGCCGCTACGGCTGCATGGGCCTTATGTCAATTAACCTCCCAAGCTGGCCAATCGATGGGTAACATTTTGTTTTACTTTTTGGCCGGCCATAGAAGGTATATTGGGGCTGGAGGCAGTAGTGAAGTTAAGGAATTCATTTGTTTTGAATATTAACTCTCTTTTTCTCTCTAAGCTTGAGATACACTTAACTCTCTTTGATGCTACTAAGGTCAAGAGAGAGTTCAAGAGAGAAAGCTCCAGATTTTGGTCTTCAAGCTGTTCCATGGTGGTGTTCAAGGTAAAGTACCACTAGAGGCGAGCTAGCACTTGTGGTTGACGTATTCCCGGGGTATATCCCAATAGAAGATCCGATTTTTCGTTCTTGAAGGATCACCACCACGAGATTGACATTTTCTGGAGCTAAGGCGAAAGGTATAACACCTCCTTCTCTCAAGTTGCATTTCTTTAACATAGAGTTTGGTACATTTTGGGATTTCTTGTTTATGTGCTTTATATGCTTGTACCTTGAGCTGTTTTTGTTGTACCTTGCTTCCGTTGTGAGCCCACGAAATCCCAACAGTGGTATCAGAGCCACCTCTATGTTAGATTTGCACTTGGTGGCTTGAAAAATCCCGAAATCGGAATGTTTGTTTTCTGTTCGAACAAGGTTAGCGGCGCTAACCTTGAGTTAGCGGCGCTAACTCATAAAACTTAGCGGCGCTAACGCGCAGCTACAGTTTTTGGTTTTCAAGTTAAAAACAGTTTTGATCTCGGGTATTTTTGGCTCTTTTGTGATTCTGGAAATTTGTTCCAGATTTTGATTTGGTAATTTTGTTACCATTTTAGTTTGTTTGGTTGTATGTGGTTGATTTGAAATTGGTAACCTTGCCTTTGACCTTGTGGTTGACTTTGTGTGTATGAATGCATTTTGGTGATTTTAATCACATATGGCTGTAATATTTATTAATTAAGATTTGTTTGTAATAATATTGTGGCTTGCATGCCATTTCATTCATCCGTGTAATTGTAATAGATAAAATAGGAAAATTGTGGCTTGTATGCCATTTATTTTCTATTTGTATGTTTTATACAATTTGGATGAAGACACACAATTTGGAGTCGGAAGGAGATGGAGCATGTCCATAGAAGCCGGTGAAGTCCATTGGAGATAGCGGTTCTAGTGGGAGCTCGCATTGAAGACCTTACGTCCCTTAGTTTGACCACGTTCTACCTGTTTTGGCTCACGGGAAGAACGCATAGGAATTATGGCAAGGGTTACCAATTTATTTCGAATATATGCGTGTGATGTGATTTTATTATTTCTTGCATGGTTTGCTTAGGATTCGAATGCTAGATAATTTTTCGAAAATTAATAAAATCACAAGAGATTTGGTAAAAATGGTTTACAACTCTCTCGCGCACTCACATACAAGATTAACTCACATAGTGAAAAATAGGTTTTGTCACTAAACAAGTTAATCTGTAACCAAGCCAGAAACAAAAGCCCGTTTTCATAAAACGTAAATCTTGTGCCATCCAAAAGATGACACCACCCGAATCTAGTAAAGCATGGAGTGATTGTCGAGCTTAGCACGAGTTATTCCATGTGGATCTGTGTGGAAGGTGAGTGTGGGATCTTGAAATTATCGGTTGTCGAGCTTAGCATGAGCCGGTAGTTGTCGAGGTGTCACCGTGTATCTTGTTGGACGATTTACAATTGCAAATTAAAATCCTTGAGTGATTGTCGAGCTTAGCACTAGTCAACCAAGAATTTTAATTTGGAATTGGTGCAAGAAGGGATCAAACATGCCAAACGACCGATGGTTGTCGTAGGATCCCGCAAGTGTCTAAGAGATGCAATAGAGATTGCAATCGGTAAAATGGTTATCGGCCTAAATAGCTCCATGAAGTGATCCGCGGGAACCCCGTCATGAATTGGAGTGAAATATGGTTCTTAGCCCTTGTTAAAATATTTTTCGAGACGATATGGGGTAATTATTTTAACAAGGATTCAAATCAAACTAACTAATTCGTGTACTCTAATTAATATAGGATGTCGAATCAAAACAACACCACGTCGAACTTTTCACTTCGTATGTTCCTACAAAGGGAGAAACTCACGGGAATGAACTTTGTTGACTGGCTTAGGCAATTGAGGATTGTCCTACGTGCCGAGTCAAAGTTGCACATCCTTGAGGAACCCCTTCCTGAACCACCTGCTATCAATGCGGAATGGACTATCCGATACGCGTATGAAAAGCGTGTTCGGGATACGCACGATGTTGCTTGTCTCATGTTATCAAGTATGAGCTTAGAACTACGAAAGCAATTTGAGCACATGACTCTGTATGACATGATTAACAAGCTGAAGGATATATTCCAACAGCAAGTTAGGCAAGAACATTACGAGTGTGTTAAGAGTCTAACCGGTTGTAAGATGCGGGAAGGCGGGAGTGTAAGTGCCCATGTTTTGAAGATGAAATCATACATGGACCAAATGGAGAGACTAGGATTTCCTGTAGGGAGGGAGCTTGGTGTGAATTTCATACTTCAGTCTCTTCCCGCCACATATGAAAAGTTTGTAAAGGACTATCATATGCATGGAAAGGAAATATCTATAGATGAATTGCATGGAATGTTGAAGGTTGTAGAATCTAACATGTCTGAGCATACATCATCCTCATCCACTCCCGTTCTTGGTTCTAAGGGACAATTTCTAGCCAAGAAGAAGAAATCGATCCCATTAAAAGAAGAAGTTGGAGTTTCCAAGCTTGCTTCAAGTTTTGAGTCTATGGACATTGATGACGTGCCTAAAGAGACTCAACATGGGGTGGTTTGCTACTTCTGCGGTAGATTTGGGGATTAGGGCCGTCATGCCTGCCCTTCGTGCCGAGATGATATAAAACTTATCAGAAAAGAGAGAGTTAATTTTCCTACTTGAGGTACATTCATGATTTTACTTCATTGCTATTCCTTAATAAGCTGGGTTGTTTACCCGAGCTATAAGACTCACGTTTGTCACAAATTTATTTTTGTTGCAAAGTGTAGGTCTATTCTTTGTAAGAAGGAAAAGCTTGAAGAACCGAATCTCTGAAGAAGAAATTTTGTTGATTGTCTTCTACAAGAGAATTGGGAGTGTTGGTCTCGCCATTAATTCCGGAATAATTTATTACTTTTGTTTGTATGCCCTGCGTGGCTAGACTTGCTTTATTGTATGTTCTTTCGAAGATGATGGATGTTTTTGTATCTTGTATTTTGTTGAAAAGATTTTTCATATTGATGGTTTCATTTCAAATTCGATCCATGTCTATGCTTATGTGTTATTTTTGACTATTTTTAGTGCTTAAATACACATTTGATGACGATGGATTTGACTTGGAATTGAAACAATTTTGAAAAATTATTTTGAGATGTTTTTATCAAAACTTATCCATATCATTGCATACATAAAGGCTCGTTATAAGTAATAATGCAATCATGAATAATTGATTCTTGGATCCAAAAGTGGTTTGGATATATAAACTCTATGGCATAATCAAACTTAACCAAGTAAACAACATTTACATCGCTTAGATCCATGTGGTTAGGATCTTTGTAAAAGTTTAGCTTTGGGTTAAATGAAAGATATAAATATTGTTTATTGGACTTGATTGCTTATAAAATCCTTCATCAGTGTTGGTATGAAGGATTATGACTTGTTGGATATTGATCACACTAGTGTGGATAATCCGTTCAAGTATGCCACAAAGAGTGACACTAGTGAAATTCTCCATCACCATCTTTATGATAGTTGTTGAGAGAATGTTTACTAGAGAAAAGGCTTGTGTCTGGAACCTAGTGGTGTTCGGAACTAACCTAAAGAGAATTAAGAATCAATAAGGGCATATAGATATAAATTCTTAGATCTAGAATAGATGCTAAGTTTTCTTATCTATATTTGTTTAAACATGAAATGAATCATGGGTTTAACCCATAATTTGTTTTCTCGAAGAAACACATTTGTACATGGTGTTACTTTAAAGAAAAACCGGATATCTGTGTTGATGATCTGGTAAAAGGCAGGCCTAAAACATGTATTCAATGTGATTGGTATACATTAATTTTATGAACCAAGTCCTCGATCTAAAACACAACATTATAGTCACTTAAGCATCGAATGAGATATTGACTAGAAAGAGTCTTTTGCTTGTCAATCTCATAACTTAAATTATCCAGTTTACATTCAGTGGGAGATGGATGAATTATAAGTTGATGCCTATATATTTAAGTAGTTCATATGAGTTTTGGATAATTGTTTCTTAGACCTATGGGAACCATATTTGGTTGCCCAAAAGGAAGAAGACAATTTACAAAAACATTGTAGTGGAAGAACGTAAAACTTAAATAAGAGACATAATGTTGACACTAGCATTTAATTAGCATAGAGATGCTGGTAAAACCTGACAATATCCATTGCTTCTTTAAATCTGTTGGAAATCAAGAAGGCTGTTTAGATATGATGTTGTCATATTTTAGCAACAACAGCTTGATGGTAAATCATTGTGATGTTATCATTCATCGGAAACATAGTGGGACCCTGAGTTCACTAGTGAATAAAAGAAGGGAATTGTATAAATAGATGTAACCCATTTGCTGCATCCAAGTACTTGACTTGGGTTAATCCCACACCTACGGTGTGATCCAAGAAGGGTGAAGGGACTAACATATATGCAATTATGGACAACTTCAAATACCGACTAGAGACAAAGTGTTTCATGTTGATTATATGGAAACATGTTCTAGTGGATATGTTGAAGAAAACTTGGATAAAAGTGAAATATTGTTGTCACCTTGAGAAAACAAGTTAGTTCACGTGGACGTAAGAGACCTGTATCCTTAATAGGATTAAGTTGAGGAAATGCTTAAGGCACTTTCCGAGGCTCTTAAACATCCATAATATCCAGATTAGGTCTGGATTGTGTGAAGCATTGTTGTCACTTTGGGGAAACAAGTAAGTTCACATGGAAATAAAAGGCCAAGATCCTTCGCAGGATTAAGTTGAGGATATGCTTGAAGCATGTTTCGAGGTCTTATATATATCCATTATGTTCAAGTTGTGTCCATGAATGAAGTCGATAAAACTTGCATCATATGGCTGTAGTCTTGCTTTACGAGAAAGTCAAAGGAATGAGTTTTCTAGAAAGCATAGATTAAGCCAGATACTCTTGTCAGGGCTAGTGGGAGCTGTATTTGTTCCTAGTAAAATATACTCAATGAAAATAATGTCCTAATTTAGGGTTGTTTTCAACCTATTGATGGAATTATTGTTCTACGAGTACAAATATGAACGTGAAGTAAAGTGGATTCTAAATTCAAGAAATACTGATGTATGTTCTTGATGTTTGACGAAAATAAAGTTGTCTTGAGTAAGTTATTACTGCAAGCAAATCTATAATTTTGAGACTGTCGATTTTATCGAAGTTTTGAATATACAAATATGTGGTGTAGATACGACATTTAAATTCAAATGAGTGTCATTGACCCTATTGTGTACTTCGGTAACATTGAGGGTATGTCGACTCTAATAAATATGAGTGTCAGTGACTCTATTGTGAACTTCGGTTACATTGAGGGTATGTCGACTCTAATAATCATAAGTGTCATTAATCCTATTGTAGACTTCGGTAACATTGAGGATATGACGACTATGATAATATTATGTATGATCTCTTTGATAAACACTATGCAAGTGGTTTAATAAGAGAATACAAAAGAGTACAAAGGGATATCGTGTAGATGATCCCATAATTAAGCCATTGTCAAATTCTAGTGATGAATTTCATACTAGGTATTATAGCATTGTTTATGCTTATGACTGGGCTTGAGTATCATTTTAGTAAATGTTTGATTTACTTATAAGCTTTGGGAACGGTAAGCAGTACTGCTCACCGATGATTGTATCGATATATAGTGGAGACTATATATACGCATGACGCGGTTACCTTAATTGGTCTTTACTGTGTTCCATCTTAGCATATTTAACCACTTCCCAGAATGTTTACACATGCTAGATTTCCACAGCCAGTCATTCTTCAAGGGAAGGAAGTTTGAATTAAGGCTGAGGTTAGGTGTTGGTTATGCATTGATCAGGATTGAATGCATGAAACGCAACAGTAACCTGTGCTTGAAAGGAGTTTCAAGTGACTAGAAGACCCGCACCTGAGTTCACTTCATGGATCATGGTCACAAGTAACTCGGGATGATAATATCATTACGTCCTTCGACCTGAGATGTATGAATTACCATAGCATGAAACTTTCTTACTTTGGTTATTTCAAAACGTAGTTCATAACTAGCTATTATAAAGGGAATAGCTAAGTAAGACAAGGTTCATGCTATGGGGTTGTACAGTCAACGGAATTTGTTCCTCTTGTATGAGAGATATCCCTGGGCCCCTCAATGATTGGGCACTGACAGCAAAATAAGCATGGCCATGCGCAAAGGAATATTGATTGATAATCAGATATGTCCTTAAATTTTGGTCACCACCAATCAAGATCGAGAAACATAATCTTGAACGATCTGGAGATTGACATATTAATCCATGTCTCGTGTTCACAAGGATATCGCGAACAAAAGGATGTTTGATCACTTATCTATAGGACCTCTACGTTTTTGTAGGTTATGGTTTTCTGCGAGTAGGCGGAACCCATACTGACTTGGGGGCATCGATGCTTTGCTAGAGGCCGCTCTTTGTCTGTGGTTATATGGGCACGGTGCATTATGTGCAAGTGGGAGTCTGTTAGAAATATGCCCACTAATGCACGTACGCCATATAGACCGCTGCTGATGATGTATGGGCCTATTGGGTCACACACCGGGGTCAAACCTGACAGCAACTTAAGTTAAGGGACCGAATATGACAAAAGACAAAAGTTGACATTGCAGGCCCCGTTAGCGCCACTAACTTTAAGGGTTAGCGCCGCTATGCCCTAAAGGTTAGCGCCGCTACGGCTGCATGTACTTTGTGTCACATCCCTGACAGGCCGCGTTAGCGCCGCTAACTTTAAAGGGTTAGCGCCGCTACGGCTGCATGGGCCTTATGTCAATTAACCTCCTAAGCTGGCTAATCGATGGGAAACATTTTGTTTTACTTTTTGGCCGGCCATAGAGGGTTTATTGGGGCTGGAGGTAGTAGTGAAGTTAAGGAATTCATTTGTTTTGAATATTAACTCTCTTTTTCTCTCTAAACTTAAGATACACTTAACTCTCTTTGATGCTACTAAGGTCAAGAGAGAGTTCAAGAGAGAAAGCTCCAGATTTTGGTCTTCAAGTTGCTGTTCCATGGTGGTGTTCAAGGTAAAGTACAACTAGAGGCGAGCTAGCACTCGTGGTTGACGTATTCCCGGGGTATATCCCAATAGAAGATCCGGTTTTTCGTTCTTGAAGGATCACCACCACGAGATTGACATTTTCTGGAGCTAAGGCGAAAGGTATAACACCTCCTTCTCTCAAGTTGCATTTCTTTAACATAGAGTTTGGTACATTTTGGGATTTCTTGTTTTTGTGCTTTATATGCTTGTACCTTGGGCTGTTTTTGTTGTACTTTGCTTCCGTTGTGAGCCCACGAAATCCCAACACCTATAATGTCATTGCCCACTCATAAATTCCTTACATGCACCTTGCCACACTCTATCTCTCCACGCGCTTCATCCATGAACTTCCCATACACAAGGAACGGCTGAGATTGGTTCTAGTAGTTCTCTAACGAACCCTCCTCTATAAATATATACATGTATATATACATACATATATTATATATATATATATATATATATATATATATATATGGGTAAGTTCAAATGAGAATGAGAATACGAGAATCAATTTCAGCCATAATATTATTTAATGAGACTTGGTTTTGAGAAACGGATGAATGTGTATAGATGTATGTATAGTTGTTTTTCAGAAAAAATGTATGCATTGGTGTATAAATGTATGTATAGTTGTTTTTCAATAAATAAATCAATAAAAATTAATGTATGTATAGTTGGTGTATAAATGTGTTGGGGAGATAGCAATATCAAACCTAAATCAAACCTGTCTATTAATTAAAATAGGATTTGATGCTAACAAAACTATATATTCAGTTTTGTTATTGGATAAATGAAAAACATGTGTTGTTTTTCATATTAGACTTAAAAAAATTTGTAAGTAAGAAATGTCAGCTGAAGAACAAAAGTGTCAGCTGAACACTGAGTATCAGCCAAAGGACTAGCTTCAGGAAGATCAACTAAGAAAAAAAGGATCAGTCAAAAAGCATCAGCTGAGCACCAAAATGGATCAGCTGATGGTCTAAAACCATCAGCTGAAGAAAGCTTCAAGATCAGCTGATTAGTCACGGACCAGCTGACAAAATCACATTGATCAGCTGATGCCTTCCACCTGTCAGATAAGGTATTTGTTACTTTTCCAATTCTTTCTTTATAAGTTGATCATACTCAAACGATACGCTGAGCTCTTGGGATCAGCTGATAGTTTAGTTTAATCAGTTTATTAGCTGTACTATGATTTGTATTATTAGCTGAGCAATTCAATCAGCTGAGCAAATCTGAGTAGCTGAGTCTTTCACATTTATCCTTAGCTGAGCAAAATTATGTTTGCAGTTCAGTGTCTGTTAGCTGAGTCTTTATACGATATCTCAGTTAATAGTTTTTCATTGTAATATTTTTCTTAAGTCAAAGGCAGAACATGTGTTGTTCATATTATGCCTTAGGTCCTTCTTTGTAAAAGTACTTAGCACTTTTTGTATCTGCAAAGAGACAAAAAGGATAGATCTTTATCCTCTGGAAAAGGAGAAAGATACTTTAGAAAAGAAGATCTCGAAGATATGATTCAACAACTAACTATGGCTGGCAACTCTATACTTGGTTAAGTCAAGTCTTCAAAAAGCATGGTGTTGATAAAAGTACAAGCATGGAAAGAGAAGTTTACTCTCCCAAGACATAAAGGTTGTACTTTAATAATATAATAATAGATAGTGGGTTTATACTTTACCGAATAGTACATTCACTTTACACACTTTGTGTATAAAGTGAACTTACTTTTCACCCACTAACTTTATCTATTATAATATTATTAAACCAAGTACCTTTGTCTCCTTCTTCACTCCATCAACCCGGACACCATATTGCTTATATATACTCATGCATGAAAACATGCTAAGTATGCGAATAGATAGTTGAACACTGAAATCTCATCTGTTGAGAATTAGAAGAGTTAGTATTTTACTTTCAGTGTAACAAACGTGTTCATGTGTTGAACATCTTAGACATAAGTTGTTTGAGATTAGCTTAGTCTATGTGTTACACGAATTTAGTTGACAACTTTTATTGAACTTAGATTTTCCGCATCTAGTTCATGTAATTCTTGATTTACATCAATAAAAATTATATAAAAGTAAACTATGTGTCTCTTAAATTTTAATTTGCTAAAGTTTGTATTCAACCCCCCCTTCTACAAACATTTGTTGTTGTAGTATCCATTCGGGACCAACAACTGGTATCAGAGCAGGCTAGATAATTCATATCTAAGATCTGTTTTGCTTACTCTTCAACTGTTTCAACCCCACACTACAAAATGGCCACTCCTGCTGCTGCTTCTAACAGTTCTTCCAACAATGGCTCACTCACAAGGTGTCCAATGTTTGATGGGGAAAACTTTTCCCTCTGGAAGAGTAGAGTTCTTCTCTATATGTCCAGCCTTGATGATACGATGCTCAAGACTGTTACTACAGGTCCATATGTTCCTTCCTCCACTGTGGAAGTCACTGCTACCACTGATACAACTCCTGCAGTACATAGATATGTTGTCAAAGCTATTCATCAATGGTCTGATGAAGACAAAAGGCTGGTTAATCTTGATGTCAAATCCAGGACAACCTTTGTCTCAGCACTCCTAAATGATGTCTATCATCAAGTTCTCAACTGCAAATCTGCAAAGGAGATGCTAGACACTTTGACTGTTGCATATGAAGGCACTGAAGAAGTGCAGGAGAACAAGAAACTCCTTCTGGTTAGAGAATATGAGTTCTTCTTTGCTCATAAAGTTGAAAGTCTTACCCAGACCTGCACCAGGTTCAACTGCCTTATTAATGACTTAAGAAGGGCATATATTCCCAAGAGTAACAAGGAACATGTAAACAAGTTTCTAGACTATCTCTCAGAATCTTGGGATCATTTTATCACTGTGTTTTAACATGGTGAGATGATAAAGGGTCTGACACTGGTTGGTTTGTATGGAAACCTCATGAACCATGAACAAACAGTGAAGCATAGGAAACTCTCTACTAAGGATATGAAGGAGGGTGCAAAAGCTCCATCAAATGCCCTTGTGTCTAAGGATACAAGATCTAGGAGTTTTGCTGCAGTGGTGGATGAGTCCAGTGAAGAGGAATAAGAGGAGTTTACTGATGAAGAGCAAGTGGCTGATGGGGATGAAGATCTGGAGGACATGGACATCATTGAAACTGCTATTGAGTAGGCTGCCATGTTGGTTAAAAGGTTCAAACCTTTCTTGAAAAGAAAGTGTGTCAAGAGGTTTGAGAAGAAAACCCTTTAAAGGAGAAATAGCCAAGTTTAAATCAAAGGCTTCTGAAGGTTGTTTCTCTTGTGGCAAGACTGGTCACTATGCCAGTGAGTGCAAGTCCAGAGGAAACACAGGCTTCAAGGGTTCCTCAAGCTCAGACAACAAGATTGATTATGAAGCTAAGTATAAGAAGCTTCTTGCTGCTATCCTTGACAAGAAAAAGAAGAAAGCTCAGAACAGGGTGTTGGTGGCTGAAGAAGAAGATTGGGCTGAGGAAGATCTCTCAAGTGATGAAGATGAGGTCCTTACTGCTCAGCTCAGCTTGATGGCCAACATAGAAAGTACAAGTTCCTTTGATGAGGACATGAGGAAAGCTGCTAAAGCTTGTACTTCTCCTGACTGGGATCCTTCTTCTATGTATCAGGTTGGAAAATTTATTAATTATAAAGATAATGAAAAGAAAACTATGTTTGATTATCTGTGTGTTGAGTTTCAGTCAAATATTCAAAGAGAAAAGAAGCTAAAATTAGAAATAGAATCACTAAAAGAGAAGTTAAGTCTTAAAGATGAGAAACTGAAAGAAATGACAAAACTGGAAGATGATTTAGCTAATCAAAAGATACTTAATCAGATCTTGGTAAAAGAAACCAATGAATCAACAATAAAGTTTAGTGACCTTCAGAAAGTAGTTAAATCTTGGTGTGTGTCTGCTGAGAAGACCACTCAGTGTGTCAATGAGCAGATTCCAAAACAAGTTCAAGCTATTATTGGTGAAAATTATTCCCAAGCTGCTAATTGTGTAAATTTTAGCAAGGACATAAATATCTTAGAAAAGGCTAATATTTTACCTCTTACTTTTCAAAAAATTGTAAAAGGAAAAACTATTATCCCTAATAGGTTTTTCAAAAGTAAATGTACTCAGCTGAAAGACTTAACACTTCAAAACTTGGTTCAAATTCTATTGTATTGTCAGAAAGCAAAAATACTGAAAATTTAATGGTAAAGGAAGTCAGTAAAGGAATGGAATCATTTGATGATACCGAAGAGACATTATGTTGTCAAACCTTGAAAACTGATACATTAAATATAAGTACTCAGCTGACTGACATTTCATTAGCTGATGATCCTCAATCAGCTGATCAAAGAGCAGATGATAGTTGCTCAGCTGATAGCCTGTCAGCTGATAAAAAATCCTCTGTAAATTGTTTAGCTGATCAAGTATCACTTTAAACTCTTTCATTAAAGGAAACCAAGAGAAAAGGACTTAATGTTCACATAAAATCCAAGTCTGGCACACCTAAGGCTGATCAAAAACTCATTTTAACTAAGGATCAACCTAAGGTGACTATAAACGAAGACCTTATTAGTTTACAGAATCAGTTGCAACAGCTGAATGGTGAAATATATCAGCTGATGAACCATATTCATCAGAAGATAGTTAAGACATCTCATGGGCAATTACCAAAACATGTTAAAGCCTCCAAAAATAAAAAATGTTACAAATGTTGGAGCAAAGAACATAAGGCAAGTAATTGTTGGTCCCTTGTATGAAAATAACAACAAGCAACAGGTGTGTAGAAGGGGGGTTGAATACACTTCCTACGGAAATTGAACAAATCAAATAAAAGTGTTACACACAGTAAATCAAACTACAATCAGTCGAATGCTTTTATTAATATGAAGATGATTACAATGCTTTGAATAAGAAGATGATCATAGTAATTATCAAGTAAGCAACTCTTGATATATAATCACCTAATATAAATCTCTCAATCTCTCAAACTTAGCTATCTATGATCAACTTATGATTATAGATACTGATGACTCTCTAAACAGGATTTTTCACAGATTGAATCAACTAATGATTACTTACCAATATCACAACTGATGTGACAATTCGAACACACGAATGATCTGGAAATCTGTGAGTTTCTTGATCACGTTGAACTTACAAGCAATGATTCAAGAATCATAACACATACGGGGAGGTGAGATTTTTGGCTCTGTAATTTTATCAGAATCGTAGTCGTACCTCTAAACTTATCAGGAGATAAGTATTTATAATCCTGTTGCTACGGTTCCTAACAAACTGGACTAATCCTAATTTGCTAACTAACTATCAGATAACTCGGAATCTTGAATCTTGAATCTTCTTATCTTGAGTCTTCAATCTTCAATCTTGATTCTGGAGTCTTCTTATCCGCGCCGTAGATATAGAGAGTTAAAACATAATTTAAAACACATTTAAATTCTTTTAAACTGACTTCTTTAGTCAGGCTGAGTTACTCAGCTTGAAACTCATCAAGCTGAGTTCTTCGAGAACACACTCGAAAAAAAACATGAACAAACATGTATAAATATTAACTCATCCTTAGAAGTCCAAAGAGTTAAATAAAACATATTTAGTAACTCTGTCGAGCTGACTCTGCTTTTGAGCCGAGTCACTCAGCTTGAAACACATCAAGCTGAATACTCGATATATACCTTATGTGACATACACAGATTATCAAACATATTAATAATTTAACTAAGGTATAAAATAAACTGGTCGAACATATGCTCAGTTTACATTCAACTTAAACTCAGTCTGAAACACTATACGTGTTCAGTCTGACTAAGCTTCATAATTCTGTTTAAGTTATACGTAGAACACATCTTACAAAATTAACTTTGTTTCATCAAATTTTAACTGATGAGATCATTTTCCCAACAAACTCCCCCTATTTGATGATGACAAAACCATCAAATATTTATTGAACATATCAATTTTAATTGAACTTATCAATTTAAATTGGAACACACCAACTAATTATATAAATGAATAAGAACTTATATGTTATTCATTTTGCTAAACTTATCAGATTTATACATATGAACACATCATAACACAGTTGAACATATCAAACTATATACTTGTATTAATTGAACTAATCATAATACAAAAGTTGTTGATCACTTAGATCAGGCACACATAGTGCTTACAAAAATATTAGAACTAATCTAATATTTACAAAAGAACTAATCTAATTTATCTGATGAACTCAGGATGTAGAAGCTCCCAGATGATGATCTCTTTATTGATCTCATCTAACAATCTTTCAGCTTCATCGTTTCCCTGAAGTTCCTTCTGTTGTACTCTAATGAGTTTGTTCAGCCTATACTTTATTAACTGATTTGACTCCTCATTACCACAACAGTTTCTTATTCTCAAGGTATCCTCAGCTTTTAGATAGCAAATCTCATTTAGCTTAATAAAACTGGGATTACCTGCCTGATCCTTAAACATGAAACCTTGAATAGGAGTGTTGATGCTTTGATTTTCTCTGAATTCTACTCCTACAGGCATGTCGAACAAATTCTCCCACTGCAGACCAGGAACTGGGACATACCTCAGTTCTTCAGCTCTAGTAATCAACTTGGCGACCTCAGACTGAATTTCTTGTTTGATTTGGCTCCGTTTGAACTTCCTGAGCAGCATCATTATTCTTTGCCATTCAATGTAACCCATCATGTAAACATATCTCAGGTCCACTCCCACAATTGATTTGTCACTTAGCTCAAAAATGAGAATTATGGCTCCATTTGCTCTGCTCAATGTCAATCCTCTGATCTCTTTGTTGAAGCTCCTTCGAAAGTAACATTCTTGCAGTTCTGCATCTGAGTAGGGAATAGGATCAGGTCTTGGACCAGTATATACAGCTTCAGCTCGTGCCAAAGCTTCCTTTTCTTTTTCTTTTTCTTGATCCCTGGCCTCTTTTTCTTTTCTTTTCCTTAGCTCATCAAGGGATATGCCCAGCTCAGCAGCTTCCTCTAGTTCAATCATTTCAATCATCTCCCTTGTAGCTTTTTCCTCTTCAGTTTCAGAAACACTGTCAGCTTCAGATTCATATTCTATCACTTTTTGCTTTTTAGCTGCAGGTTACTCTTTGTTCATTTCTAACTCCCCCTCAGTCTGAGCTTGCCTCTCTGCTCCTTTGGCTAGCACAAGTAATGCTTCAGCCTCAGCTTGGATCAATTCAGCGTCAGCTTCAGCTTGAACCTTCTCCCCCTTTTTGTCATCATCAATAGGGGTTGAAGTCTTTTATTGTTGGAGTGCAGCAACTACAGAGGCAATCTCTTTAACATCCATGGTCAACTTCTCAAGCCTTTGATAGATTTGATGTTTGTGCTTCTTCTGCTTGAGATGGAACAAACCAAAATGAGCAGCTACATAATCTTTCAGCTGCTGGATGCCTGAGGAGGCAGTGTCAGTATGAGGAGAGTCTTTGGGTGCATCATCCAAAGGTTGGTGTATACCTTCAAATTTATTTGCACCAGAGTCTGGACCCTGTGAATCACCTTGGCTTGAAGATGAAACATTGACAGGTCATGCAATAGAATGTGAGAAGTGAAGAGAACGAATAGGGCTCGAAACGTGAAGTGTATGGGTTGGTGGTTGGCTAATTTGGGTAGTGGGGGGTGATTGACCCTGGGGATTGGTCAGAATTTCAATGTTACCTGAGTGTGTCTGCTCAGGCATAGTAACATGCTCTCCTATGGCTCGAGTAAGTGTGGGCTGAGTAGATACCACACCCGGTATTGGCTGTTGGGTAGATATGAGCCTTGAGGTTGACACCTTAAGAGAAGGCGTCTCCCCCTCAACTCCTGCCTGTGGAGGGATCAGTGTGATCTCAGCTCCAGTGATTCCTTTAGGAGTGGCACCACCTATGGCAGTTTTTCTTTGGTATGTTAGGATATTCTCCCTAACAGCAGTGGGCATACTAGGGGTGGCTACAGAGTGGGATTTATGATGGAAAGAAGGTGGAGGAGATGGGTTAGACTGAGTTGGTTCCACTGCAGTCTTATCTCCAAAGGTGGTTGGAGAAAAGTGAGAAGAAAGTGAGAGAGGAGAGGTTTTACCTGAAGCAGCTTCTGTATGAGCTGGTTCAGTCTGAGCAGTGAGCTCAGCCTGAACCTCAGTGTCGGCTTGAGAAGCTCCCCCTTGATTTGATCGCTCAGCGTCACTCTCAGAAGACGAAGCCTCAGCAAATAACAACATGGGCTCACTCAGTCCCTCTTGCTCTGGGAAGATGTCGTTGTTGAACATCTTGGGGCTGAGTGTCGGCACCAGTGACAACTCCTGATTGGCTTCGTAGAGTGCTTTCCCTAGATCAGCTTCAAATGCTAAGGACATGTACCTTATGAAAGGTACATGAAGGTCTCTTGTGGCCTTCATCACTGGGACTTTGAGCTCATTGAAGATGAGATGGGCAAAATCGAGATTTCGTCCAAAGAACATGTTGTATAGCAGCTGCATCTCGAACTCATTGATCTGGTCCAGTCCTCCAACCTTGGTACCAAGTGAACGAATCACAGTGGACACCATAAAACCCCATCCGGTTGGGAAAGTGGCCTTCTTGATCACCCCTTCAGTTTGAGGATGACCCATCTGTGGCAGAACAAACCTTGCCACTTGTCTCGTCACAGCAGGCTCGAATTCGTCATGTTGAGGAAGACGAAGAATCTCCCTTAGCCTGTTAATTGTGAGAGTGATAGTTCTCTCTCTATTTAGCACTGTACCTCGGATTTCATCATTGATTTGGTCGTAGGTGCACGTATACCAAAATTCGAACAGGTGCTGAGGAACCACATGGAGAGGTGCTCTAGTGAAAGCAAAAGTCAATGGGCATTTACGGATGTAATTGACCCATTGTTCATATCCTCTGCCTTGTTTCCTTGGAGGAATAGCAAGACAGGCGCGCTGATTGTTTAATTTTATCAGCTGCAATCCGTTGTTTTTAAACACAGCACCTCTGACCATTCGATCACCAAGAACTAAAATGGTTCCTTCCATCAATGAAATAGTTGATTACACAGAGTAATTACTACGGAATTCGCACTTAGCGATTGTCGATTGCGCACTGAGCGACTTAGGGTTTTAAGATCGATGGAACTGAAAATTTGCACTTAGCAAAGAAGAGGGAAGGTATTTGAGAGGGTGAGAAGTCTGGATTGTAAGCGTAAACCCACTAATCCAAACTTGATCGGTATATATACCTTTCCAAGGAGAGAGAAAAGTTACCGTTAGAAATCCCCCTTTTTATCCGTTACGCCGCAAAATTTTGATGTAACAGTAAACGGGTAGAACTAATCATCTTCCAACGGATACTAATGTAATATAATAATATTGACTTACAATAAGATTATATACACTGATGTATTATACCTATACACAATTTAGTATAATACGCGATTTGAGACTGACTCAAATACGCAGTGGTCATGAATTATTCACACTTAGTAAATAACACATGAGTTTGGACACACCAACCTGAGTAAACATATTACTCAGTTTAACTCAAGCACTCAGCTTGATCCAAGCACTCAGCTTGAAATGTACACTCAGCTTCAGAATGAAACTCAGCTTGAGTAGAGCACACAGCTCATGGGTAATGACACTAAGTCATTTTCGTCCGAGACTAACTCAAACGAACCTTTTAACCACACTGAGTAGTTAAAGAATGTTTGGAACCAACCAAACGTGTGAACCAATCACACAGTCTGAGTTAAGTACATAGCTCAGACTTAGTGACACTTAGTCATTTATGTTTGAGACTGACTCAAACTGTATCATAACTACACTAAGTAGTTGAAGTGTGTTTGGAACTCACCAAACAAAAGAACTCATTGTTCAGCTTGATAAGATTCAGTTTATGAAAACTTATTCATAAACTGTGCACTCAGCTTAAGACACTTAGTCTTTGTCAAACTGAAAACTCGGATTCTAGACACTTAGCTAGGGGTTGAGCATACCCAATTTACTTAGCAGATACATAAACCTCTTTTCATCAAGGGGTTTAGTGAAAATATCTGCCAACTGGTCATCAGTGGAAATAAATGTAATGTCAACTTTATCTTTTTCCACGATGTCCTTGATGAAGTGATGTCTAATTTCAATGTGCTTGGTTCTTGAGTGGAAGACTGGATTGTAAGTGATGGCTATAGCGCTTTGGTTATCACAGAAGATAAGAGTTTTCTTGAAACTCATGCCAAAGTCTCGAAGCTGATGCTGCATCCATAGGATTTGAGCACAACAGCTACCTGCTGCAACATATTCAGCTTCAGCAGTTGAAGTAGCCACTGAGTTCTGTTTCTTACTAGTGCAGCTGACTAACTTCCCTCCAAGCATTTGACATCCTCCAGTAGTTGATTTTCTGTCTAACTTGCACCCAGCATAGGCAGCATCTGAAAAACCAACTAACTCAAATCCAGAGTCCTTTGGATACCAAAGACCTAGTTTTGGTGTACCTTTAAGGTACCTAAAGATCCTTTTCACAACTTGAAGATGTGATTCTTTAGGATCTGCCTGATATCTTGCACAAACACATGTAGCAAACATAATATCAGGTCTACTAGCTGTCAAATAGAGCAATGAACCTATCATTCCTCTATAGGTAGACTGACACACAGACTTTCCATCTGAGTCTTTACTCAGCTTGACAGCTGATGACATGGGTGTTTTCATGGTTGAAATCGAATCGAAACCATATTTCTTTATCAAATCAAGAACATACTTGCTTTGATTTATGAATATTCCATCAGGCTTTTGTTGAATTTGTTAGCCTAGGAAATATGTCATCTCACCCATCATACTCATCTTGTACTTCTGTGACATTATCTTGGAGAACCACTCACACAGAGATTCATTGGTAGAACCAAAGATAATATCACCCACATAGATTTGTACAAGAATCACCTGCCCTTCACTCTTTTTAATAAAGAGTGTCTTATCTATACCACCTCTGGTGAAGTCTATTGATAGTAGATAAGTGGACAGAGTATCATACCAAGCTCTTGGAGTTTGTTTAAGACCATACAAAGCCTTGTCCAACTTATAGACATGATGTGGAAACTTTGAACTTACAAAGCCAGGAGGTTGTTTCACATAGACTTCCTCCTGAAGTTTTCCATTTAAGAAAGCATTCTTCACATCCATTTGATAGACTTTGAAGTCTTTATATGCTGCATAAGCTAGGAACAGCCTTATGGCTTCAATTCTAGCAACAGGGGCAAAGGTCTCATCATAATCGATTCCTTCCTCTTGCTTATACCCTTGTGTTACCAGCCTGGCTTTGTTCCTCACTATCACTCCATCCTTGTCCATTTTATTTCTATAGACCCACTTAGTGCCTATAATTAAATGATCTTTGGGGGCAGGGACAAGGTTCCAGACCTTATTTCTCTCAAACTCATTTAATTCCTCTTGCATAGCTTCAATCCAATCCTCATTCTCTAAGGCTTCTTCAGTCTTCTTTGGTTCCATTTGAGATAGGAAACCAAAGTGTGCAGCGTAATTAGCTGTAGCCTTGGATCCTGTCATGACCTTTTCTTGTACATTTCCAATAATTTGATCTTGAGGATGATCTTTGAGGAATTTGAATGTTGTAGTTAGAGAGTCTGGTTCATAATCTGAGTGATGTTGGGATTCCTGAGGTGAACTTATCTCCTCAGTCTCAGCAGCATTGTCAACAAACTGATGATCACCAAGATTCTCAGTCTGAGTGACTTCAGCTCCAAAGGGGTTGATGAACTCATCATCCTTCTCAGCTTGAGAATCACTTGGAGTTTGTGATGATTTCTTTGATGAACACACATCATCATCACTATCATCTCTGATGACATACATAGGATTTGATAAGTTGGATTCCTTAGGCCTTTCAAGCTCACTCAGACTGACCAAGTCAGCTTGACTCTTATCAGCTTGACCAAAACAGTCTTCATCAAAGGAGACATGAATTGATTCTTCTGTGGCCTTTCTCCTTGTATTATATATTCTATAAGAATTGGAGATTGAGGAATAACCAACGAATATTCCAAGATCAGCTTTAGGTTCCAACGTATGGAGCTGATCTATTTGATTCAGCACATAGCATTTGGAACCAAAGATATGGAAGTAACCTATATTGGGCTTTCTAGACATATACATCTCATAAGATGTCTTTCCATGTCTTTTGACAATGATTGACCTATTCTGGGTATAGCAGGCTATACTAACAGCTTCATCCCAGAAATAGAATTTCAAACCTGCCTCACATAGCATTGTTCTAGCAGCCTCAATTAGGGTTCTATTTCTCCTTTCAGCAACTCCATTCTGTTGTGGAGTTCTGACAGATGAGAAATTTTGTAATATTCCCTTTTGTTCACAAAAGCTTTCAAGGGTAGAGTTCCTGAACTCAGTCCTATGATCACTTCTTAGTTGCTTTACAGACAAACCTTTTTGCAACTCTTCCTGTTTGATAAAACTGATTATCTCCAGGGCAGCCTCACTTTTGGCTTTAAGGAATATTACCCAGGTGAATCGTGAGAACTCATCTACTATCACCAGTGTGTACTTCTTGCCACTCAGGCTTGGAGTACTTATGGGTCCAAACAGATCCATATGCAACATATGCAGTGGGTCTGTTATTGAAAATTATTGAAAATTTATTGGACAACATATTTATATTTTTAAAGTTTAGATGAGATAAACGTTTATGCCATAACCAACTCAGCTTAGGAACATAATGGGAATACAAGCAGGTTTCATTATAGGGATCAGCAGAATTAAGATCAAGTAGATACTCATCTCTTTCTCTTTTAGCTATTAATACAGGCTTTCCCTTAGCATTATAGATTGTTCCTGCTTTCTTCCTAAAAGTAACAACATTATCTTCATCACACAATTGAATGATACTAATCAGGTTGTGTTTGAGACCTTTGACATAGGCAACTCTCTGGAATGTAACTTTACCAGCTTTCATCTTTCCATAGCCTTTAGTTCTTCCATGTGAGTTGTCTCCAAATGTTACTTTAGGACCTTCATCTTCTTGGAAATCACTAAGAAATCGTTTCCACCCAGTCATGTGCCTTGAGCATCCACTATCCAAGTTCCATTTACTTGAACCCTGCACATGAGATAAAAACTAAACACATTAGTTTTGTTTGGGAACCCACTTCTTGGTGGGTTCAGATGAGGAGCACTTAGCATCTCCATCTTGTTGACCTGACTGTTCAGCTTGAGCAGGAGCTGAGTCCTGTGTAGGCTGATCAACTTGTTCTTGTTCAGTCCTTGAGATTTCTGCATCACAGTCCTTAGCCTCATGACCTCTATTTATGCACTTGTAGCATCTCCTTCTTCCAATGGTTACAAGAGGTAGAGTGTCCAATAATCCTTGTGAGATCTTACTCTCAGTTTTAGGATTATATGTTGTGGATAACTTTTCAACTTTCTTAGCAAGTTGATTCACCTAGTGATCACTGACTTTGGACTTACCTTTGTCAGATCTCTGTTTGTTATCCTTTTGATGAGAAGAATGACTAACAACCTTCTTTTCCGTGACTTTGGACTTACCTTTGTCATGACTGCTGGACTCACCAGTTTCAACAGGTTTGGACTTACCACTGTTGATCTTCTTGGACTTACCAAGATCTACAACTTTGGACTTACCATTGTTGTACTTTGACCTCTGAAATACCGTGGTCTTCCTATTCTTGTAACTTCTCTCCGAGCCAGATAGAGAATGTTGTCTTTTGAAAGGATTTGGATTAAGCCTTTCTATGACTGAAGTTCTTTGAATAGGCTGAGTGCTTAATCTGTCCAGCACAGACTTACCATGCTGTTTGGATGTTGAGCACTCTTCTCCATGATCCTTAGCCTTTACAAACATATTGTATTTAAGGTTTTGACCATGTTTCTTCTCTGAGGCTGACTTCTGAGACTCAATCAGTAGTCTATCCTCCTCAGAGTCTGTACTTGCTATCTCATCATCAGCTACATAAGCTGCTGTTTGATAGTTACCTCCAAGTACAGCCTTTACCTGTTTAGGTATCTGTTGGTTTATGAACTTTTCAGCAAGCTTTTATGACTTACACCAACACTCAGTGACCTTTTGAAGTTGGTCAGCTTTGTCTTTAGCTTCCTCAAGTTCTTCACTTAGAAGTTTATTAATGTGTCTTTCACATTCAAGATCACATTGTGCTTTCTTACCAACATCAATGAGAGACTTATTTTCCTTAATCTCATTCTTGAGTTTAGTTATCTCATCTTTGAGGTCATTTTGAGACTTAAGGACGGTCTTGAAATCATTCAGCAGATAATCAAAAGCAAGACCCTTTTCCTCATCAGTATAAGAGTTGAAATTACTGACCTTATACATGGAAGCAGGATCCCAGTCACTAAGCTTGCTGTTTTCCTCTGCTTCCTTCATGTCAGCTTCAAAAGTTGACTCAGACAAACCATAATCAACCTTATCTATCTCCAACTCTTAATCTTCTTGAGCCATCAGACATACATCATCATCAGAGGTAGATGAGGTATCCCAGGTTTCAGCATATAGTCCTTTTGCACTGGGTTTGTCTTCAGGCTTTCCTTTCTTGAGCTGAGTATATTTCTTCTTGTATATCAGCTCTGTAAGCATTCTTATCAACAACTGATGTTGATTCCACCTTCTTTAATCTGCACTCAGCAGAAATATGTCCCTTCTTCTGACAGTTGAAGCACACAACATTCTTGGGATCAAAGGAACGCTTCCCTTTGTCCCTGTCAGATTCAACAACCATTGTCTTGGAGCTTTTCTTCTTTTTCTGTGCAACCAATGCAACTTCATTCTTATCCAAAGACTCCTTGAGTTGTTGTTGAGAAGTTCTTTTGTGTTCAGTGATCTGTTCATGATTTAGCAAGAACCCATATATGGACTGTAGGTTGTACACGTGCAGTGTTCCTCCAGCCCTTAGTGCTGTAGTTACATCGTTAAACCTTTCTGGTAACACATCCAGAAATTTCAGCACAAGTTCAGCTTCATCTTTCTTAACACCCACATTTAGTAGGTCATTTATCAAGCAGTGAAACCTTGTGAACAAATCTGACAAGGTTTCATTCTTCTTAGAAAAGAAGTTCTCATAAGATCTATTCAAATGATTTCTCTTGTGATGCTTGACCAGATCCGTGCCCTCATATGTGACACTCAGCGTATCCCATATATCTTTTGCAGTTTGACACCCAGTCACAGTACGCAATTCCATTGGTCAGGGCATTTGCCAGAACATTTTTTGCCTTGTCATCCAGATTGAAGAGTTTCCAATCTTCATCAGTCCAGGATGCAATAGGCTTTCTTGTTTCCTTTTCAGTTTTGCCAGGAGACGTATCACTGACAGTAGTAGAAATCTTGGGGATGATAGGTCCTTTTGTAATGACATCGAACATACGAATGTCAATGGACTTGAGGAATAGCATGGCTCTGAACTTCCACATACGATAGTCAGATCCATCAAATATGGGACAGCCTTTGGCAATCATCTGTGGAAAGTTTGAAGGATTATTGCTTGTAGACATTGTGAACTTTCTCAGAATCTTGAACTTTCAACTTATGAAATCGTTCAGCCTGCTCTGATAACAGTTGTTGGTCCCTTGTATGAGAATAACAACAAGCAACAGGTGTGTAGAAGGGGGGTTGAATACACTTTCTGCGGAAATTGAACAAATCAAATAAAAGTGTTACACACAGTAAATCAAACCACAATCAGTCGAATGCTTTTATTAATATGAAGATGATTACAACGCTTTGAATAAGAAGATGATCATAGTAATTATCAAGTAAGAAACTCTTGATATATAATCACCTAATAAGAATCTCTCAATCTCCCAAACTTAGCTATCTATAATCAACTTATGATTATAGATACCGACGACTCTCTAAACAGGATTTTTCACAGATTGAATCAACTAATGATTACTTACCAATATCACAACTGATGTGACAATTCGAACACATGAATGATCTGGCAATCTGTAAGTTTCTTGATCACGTTGAACTTACAAGCAATGATTCAAGAATCGTAACACATACGGTGAGGTGAGATTTTTGGCTCTGTAATTTTATCATATTCGTAGTCGTACCTCTAAACTTATCAGGAGATAAGTATTTATAATCCTGTTGCTACAGTTCCTAACAAACTGGACTAATCCTAATTTGCTAACTAACTATCGGATAACTCGGAATCTTGAATCTTGAATCTTCTTATCTTGAGTCTTCAATCTTCAATCTTGATTCTGGAGTCTTCTTATCCGCGCCGTAGATATAGAGAGTTAAAACATAATTTAAAACACATTTAAATTCTTTTAAACTGAATTCTTTAGTCAGGCTGAGTTACTCAGCTTGAAACTCATCAAGCTGAGTTCTTCGAGAACACACTCTGTCGAGCTGACTCTGCTTCTGAGCTGAGTCACTCAGCTTGAAACACATCAAGCTGAATACTCGATATATACCTTATGTGACATACACAGATTATCAAACACATTAATAATTTAACTAAGGTATAATATAAACTGGTCGAAGATATGCTCAGTTTACATTCATCTTATACCCAGTCTGAAACACTATACGTGTTTAGTCTGACTAAGCTTCATAATTCTGTTTAAGTTATACGTAGAACACATCTTACAAACTTAACTTTGTCTCATCAAATCTTAACTGATGAGATCATTTTCCCCATAGTAATTGTTCTCTTGAATGTAACTCAAGACAGCGGACTGATTTTGATAACACAGTTGTTTCTTTCATACATAAACAACCTAATATGAAGTGGATGGCTAGGTGCAATCCACAGGGGTCCACTTAACTGTGGATGCCCAAGTGTCACTAACCTTCGTTCAATCTTATCTATGCAGGGTCTGAACACATGGTATCTTGACAGTGGATGTTCAAGAACTATGACAGGTTGTAAAACTTTGCTTAGTAACTACAAGAAGGAAAAGGGTCCAAGAGTGACCTTTGGTGATAACAACTGTGGGCAAACAAAAGGCTATGGTGAACTTCATAATGGGAACTTAACCCTGTCCAGGGTATCATATGTTAAAGGACTCAAGTACAATCTCATCAGTATAAGTCAGTTATGTGATGGTGATCACAAGGTCCTCTTTACTAAGACAGGTGGTTCCATTTAAAACAAGAAGGTGAAACAATTATTTGTGCAAAGAGAACCAATGATGTATATACTCTTGATATGTCCTCTGGTGATCCTTCTAAGTTAACCTGTTTGTATACAAAATCTGTAACTGACACAAACTGGTTATGTCACAAAAGGCTTTCTCATTTAAACTTCAAAAATATCAACAAGCTGAGCAAGGGTGATCTAGTGTCAGGACTACCTTCACTGACTTATGTTAAGCCTAAACCTAGCTCTGCTTGTGAGAAGCGAAAGCAACACAAGACATCTTTTCCATCTAAGCAAGCCTTCTCCATTACTGAACCATTCTATATGTTGCACATGGATTTATTTGGTCCTGTTGCTACTGCAAGTATTGGTAGAAGTAAGTACGCACTAGTTTTGGTTGATGAATTCTCAAGATATACTTGGATTATCTTCCTTAAAGCAAAGAGTAAGGCTGTTGAAGAGATAATTAGCTTTATCAAGAAGATGGAAGTATTGAATGGAAATCTAGTTAAGATGCTGAGAAGTGATCATGGAACTGAGTTTAGAAATCAAACTCTGGAAGGTTTCTGTGATGAAAAAGTAATATCTCAAAACTTCTCTGCACCAAGAACTCCACAACATAATGGGGTAGCTGAAAGAATGAACAAAACTTTAATTGAAGCTGCCAGATCCATGATGTGTGAAAGTGGGTTAGGATTCAACTTCTGGGCTGAAGCTGTCAGCTGTGCTTGTTTACTCAGAACAGATCCCTAGTAATCAAGAGGCACAAAAAAACTCCTTATGAGGTGCTAAAGGGAAGGAAGCCAAACATCAGCTTCTTGCACATCTTTAGATGTCAGTTTTTTGTACTGAATCAGAAAGATCAGTTGAAAACGTTTGCTCCTAAAGCTGATGAAGGTGTCTTTGTGGGTTACTCAGTAATATCAAAGGCCTACAGAGTTTACAACCTCAGAACAAAGGTCATTGAAGAATCTATCAATGTAAGTTTTAATGAAAATGACTTTGTTGCTTCCAGTTCTTCTAATCATATTTCAGGAGAGGAATATAATGATCTGCTGCACACTGGTAAAACTATCCCTATGCCAGCTGAGCCACTCCTCTCACCTGATCCCATACCATCAGCTGATCAAAATGAATTAGATGAACCTGTTTCTATCCAAAATCAATCTATTGCACAACTTACCCTATCAAACCCACTTCTCCTATTGAATGATGTAGTTGTTGACTCATCATCAATGAATTCTAATTCCTTAATAGAAATTCCATCATCAGTAGAGTTGTCCACAGATTGTCAACTTGAAGATACCTCATCTGATCATTCAAAAGCTACATCAGCACTTCATAACATAGGATCTTCAACTCCCCAAATCTAAACACCTCCCTCAATCTAAAATGCCTACAAAGACCTCAGAGATCATCCTCATGATCAGGTCATAGGTTACATAGCAGACCCTGTACTAACCAGATCAAAAGCATGCAATTTCTGTCTGTATACAGGTTTTGTCTCTATGATTAAACCAAAGAAGGTTGATGAAGCTCTACAAGATTCCCACTGGGTGAATGCCATGCAAGAAGAATTGGCTGAATTCACCATGAACAATGTTTGGACTTTGGTACCAAGACCAAAGGATAAATCCATCATTGGTACCAAGTGGGTGTTCAGAAATAAGATGGATGTACAAGGGATGATCATCAGAAACAAAGCTAGACTAGTAGCACAGGGATATTGTCAAGAAGAAGGTATTGACTTTGATGAAACCTTTGCCCATGTTGCAAGACTTAAAGCAATAAGATTGTTTCTAGCTTATGCTGCCTTCAAAGACTTCAAGGTGTTTCAAATGGATGTTAAGAGTGCCTTCCTCAATGGTGAATTGAAGGAAAAGGTGTATGTCAAACAACCTCCTGGCTTTGAGGATGCAAGTACGCCTGACCATGTGTACTTCTTGAACAAAGCTTTATATGGTCTTAAGGAAGCACCAAGAGTCTGGTATGATACCATCTTTTCTTTTCTAACCACTAAAGGATTTACTAGAGGAAGAATATATAGCACTTTGTTTATTAGGAAATTCAAGGGTGATGTTATCCTAGTGCAGATATATGTAGATGACATAATATTTAGGTCTACAAATGTTGACCTTTGCAAAAAGTTTTCTAAACTCATGTCTGACAATTATCAGATGAGTATGATGGGTGAACTAAACTATTTTCTAGGTCTTCAAATTAAACAAGAGGATGATGGAATTTTCATTCATCAAACAAAGTATGTAAATGACTTACTTAAGAAATTTGAGTTTGAAAATTGTTCTTCAATGAAAACACCTATGTCCACTGCTTTAAAGCTTGGAAATGACACTGATGGTAAATCAGTGAACATTACAGCTTATAGAGGTATGATAGAGTCACTTTTGTACCTTACTGCAAGCAGACTCGATATTATGTTTTCAACATGTCTCTGTGCTAGATATCAAGCTGATCCCAAAGAATCTCACTTAGCTGCAGTAAAAAGAATTTTCAGATATCTCAAAGGAACTCCTAATCTAGGTCTTTAGTAGCCCAAGGACTCAGATTTTGAGTTAGTTGGATACACTGGTTTAGGGTTTAGGGTTTCAACTTCTACAGCTGAGGCATAATACATTGTTGCTGGAAGCTGTTGTGGTCAACTCTTATGGCTGCAAAACCAACTACTTGATTATGACATACAGTTTGAAAACTCACCAATTCTTTGTGACAACACTAGTGCCATTTCCATCTCTAACAATCCAGTTTTACATTCCAAAACAAAGCACATTGAAATCAGACATCACTTTTTAAGAGATAATGTGCAGAAAAAGAAAGTATACATGCACTACATTAGCACTGTTTTTCAATTAGCTGATCTTTTTACAAAACCTTTGGATGAGTCTCGGTTCAACCTCCTAATATCCAAACTTGGCATGTTAAATTTGTAAAATATTCCTTTCCTAGGTAGTTAGCTTGTGTGAGAAAATAATTTCATTTTTTGTGTGTTTGCTGCATGACATACTTATCTAAGCTTCTCTTTTTCTTACTGATAATGAATCAGCTAAGGGAATTCTGTCAGCTGATGCCCATCCAATGATACAATCCCTCAGCTGATCAACCTTCAGCTAATGACTAGAAGCTCAGCTAAGTAAATTCATCAGCTGATGCTTGTTGCTCTTCCTTAACTGATCAGCTGATACATTTAACTCCATTAGCTGATACCTTTAATTCCTTCAGCTGATACATTTCATTTCTTCAGCTGATGGCCCACAGAGTCAAACTCGTGTCCACACAAATATTTTATTAATTTCTCATTTGTATTTATTTCGTTTCTAGGTTGTATTTAATTCTTTATCTTTGTCCGTTTATTGTCCGTGTATTATATTGCACTATGTTAGAAGCTTCTTTTTCGCAGACGTGACAGTTACTTTTTCAAAAAGTTAACCTGTGTCAGTTTTGATTTTCCAAAAAGATATAAATGATGATTTGAGCGGTTTTCAATTCTTATGCTTTCAAAAATTCTCAAAACTTCTATCTTACGAAATCCTTCTCTTTCACTACTCTCAAGTATATTTGTCTCTGTGAAATCAAGCTCTACAACAATGGTGATGTTCAACCCTATTGAGGTTCCAAATGATATTCCAGGTAAGAATGTTATCCTTAACTCTCCCTTCACTATTACCCCAAACAACATTCTAATCAACACTGATATCCCACAATCCAAGGCAAACCAGGGCTTTGAACCCATGGTTAACTTCATAAGAGCACATCCCCTGTTTCCTTGCCTTTCTGCTCACCCTCTGTTCATCTTCCCTCGCATTATTGCAGAGATGTGGTACACTGCTAGGTACCATCCAAATAACCAAACCATTACCTGCACTATACAAAATAACGAAACCCCCATCATCATTTTTGTTAATACCCTTAGAAAAGCCATATCCATACCCAATTTTTCCCCATACCAACCATTTGCCACTGCTGATCAAACTCTGGAGGTTCTGCTACTGGTTGGCTACAATGAACCTGTGTCTCACGGGAGATACAAACTGTCAGTTTTGGGTCACCCTTGGAAATATTTGGCAAGTGTCATAATACGATGCTTTGGTCACAAGTCAGGGAGCCATGACCTACTCAATCAGACTGAACTGATGGTCCTTCATGCTTTGGTAACTGGAAGGAATGTGGACTTCGCTCAGGTAATCTTTACTGAGTTGGTTGATAAGATCACCTTGGCCACTGCTAAAAAGACCACAAGGACCCATGTACCCTACATTAGATACCTTAGCTTGGTTGCACTTCAAGCTCTGCAATGGGAGGCATACACACATCTAAATGTCACACTTAACACAATGCCAATCCTACAGATGGGTCAAAAGGTGTTTCATTTGATAAGGGAGGATGCTGGTCCTGCTCTCACTCCAAAAATACAGGAGTTGATTGATGATGCAGAGGATAGTGGTAATGAGGAGGAGGAGGAGCATGTGGTTATGGATGAGGAAGTAATAGCTGAACAACCAGCAGAACTTGTGGTTGAAGAAGAGGATGTAATGGGTGAACCAATAGATGAGGAAGTGATTGCTGCTGAACATCCAATAGAGGATGTTGTTTTGAATCACATGCTGCTCTTTCTACAACAGCTCCAATAGTCCAAGCTTCCTCTCCAGTTCAACCAAGTCAACCATCTCCCAGCAGTACATCAAGGAGAAAAGGAAAGAAAATAATGTCTGCTGAGGAGATTGAAGCAGAAGAAAGAAGAGAGGAAGAACTTCAAAAAAAAGATGAGAGTCTCAGAGAGTTAAGTGAATTAGCTGCTGCACTTGGCACCTATATTGAAGATGTTTTAAAAGCCAAGGAAAGGCATCAGGATTTCACTAGTCCTGAAGATCTTGCTGCAATCATTGGTGCTACTGATGATGAGCTGAGGTAGATACAAGAAGAAGAATTGATCATGCTGTCCTCGTAAACACATCAAGTACAAGCTGCACAACAGCAAGATGACCCTTCTGCCAAGAAAACTCTTAAAAGAGGAAAAACTCACAAGGAAGCCATTCAAGCTTTACACAACTTTAACTTTGGAAGCATTGCTCAGCAAACTGAAAGGCAATCCAAGTAGTTCTGGGCTAACAAGCAAAACTTGGTAAATAGAAGATTTGCAGACATCATTTCAAGGGTCACTCCTTATAGAGGTATAGATGAAGGTCCTTATCTCAGAGTAGTTAGAAGAGATGAGAGAAACACTTATGAAGATACTTATCTACATCACTACAAACTGCTCTCCTTCTTTGAGATGATTGAGATCTTGTACCATATCCTAAAGTCCAAAAGTGAGATTGTTCAAAGGTTCATGGAAAAGTTTGAATACTGGATCCGAATGTCAGTATGCCACAGGCCCTTCACACATGATCAGTTCATAGAACACATCAACTTGATTGAAGATGCCTTCAAGAAGACTTTAAAAGCTTTTGTTGCTGCTGAACAAATCATTCTCAATCCTGATCATCCCTATCTTCCTGCTTATGAAAATCTAAACACTGCTCTTCCTCTCAATACTCATCCTGAAATGTTCAGGTACATAACTGAACCTGAAAGAGGAATGTTCTTCATGAACAGAGCTGGTAATTGTAGATTTCTGAGAGAATCTGAGATATGTAAAGCTCAAAAAGAACTTTATTTCATGATGTGATGGCTATAAGAGATTTGACAGGAAGTGACCATTTTGAACAATTAATAAAATCAAGAGCTGATCAACTTCTAGCTGAAAATCCAAAGATCAGAACTTTTGAAGTCAAAGAAGAACCTTGGTGGGAAGACAACTGATACTTCATAACTAGATTAGTTGTATTTTTCAATTCATAGAATAGTTCAACTTCTGTATTTAGTTTAAACTCTTAGTTTGTTTACTCTGTACAAACTCTACTGTAATTACTTGTTTTGTAATCAAGCTTGAAACTTTGATCATGGACTACTTAGCTAAACTGCTAGTATAGATGATTCTTAGTAGATAGCTCACCTAGTGTAAATATAGAAAATCAAAAATCCTAAAAACAGAAAAAGGATAGAAAAGATACCACAAAAAAGAACAATGGTACTTCATAAATGAAAAGATTCCCAAAAACAGAATATCAGGGAACATATTTTAAAGAGTTACCAAAAACAGATAGCTAGGTAACAAAAATGCAATTAAAAGTTTTAATTTTACAAATCCGAGTCAAACTGATTCTTCCTAAAGAAGATAAGGTTTTGTCATCATCAAATAGGGGGAGATTGTTGGGGAGATAGCAATATCAAACCTAAATCAAACCTGTCTATTAATTAAAATAGGATTTGATGCTAACAAAACCACATATTCAGTTTTGTTCTTGGATAAATGAAAAAATGTGTTGTTTTTCATATTAGACTTAAAGAAATTTGTAAGTAAGAAATGTCAGCTTAAGAACAAAAGTGTCAGCTGAACACTGAGTATCAGTCAAAGGACCAGCTTCAGGAAGATCAGCTAAGAAGAAAAGGATCGGTCAAGAAGCATCAGCTGAGCACCAAAATGGATCAGCTGATGGTCTAAAACCATCAGCTGAAGAAATCTTCAAGATCAGCTGAGCAGTCACGGATCAACTGACAAAATCACATTGATCAGCTGATGCCTTCCATCTGTCAGAAAAGGTATTTGTTACTTTTCCAATCCTTTCTTTATAAGCTGATCATACTCAAACGATTAGCTGAGCTCTTGGGATCAACTGATAGTTTAGTTTAATCAGTTTATTAGATGTACTCTGATTTGTATTATTAGCTGAGCAATTCGATCAACTGATTAAATCTGAGTAGCTGAGTCTTTCACATTTATCCTTAGCTGAGCAAAATTATGTTTGCAGTTCAGTGTCTGTTAGCTAAGTCTTTATACGATATCTCAGTTAATAGTTTTTCATTGTAATATTTTTCTTAAGTCAAAGGCAGAACATGTGTTGTTCACATTATGCCTTAGATCCATCTTTGTAAAAGTACTTAGCACTTTTTGTATCTGCAAAGAGACAAAAAAGATAGATCTTTATTCTCTGGAAAAGGAGAAAGATACTTTAGAAAAGAAGATCTCGAAGATATGATTCAACAACTAAGTATGACTGGCAACTCTATACTTGGTTAAGTCAAGTCTGCAAAAAGCATGATGTTGATAAAAGTAGAACGATGGAAAGAGAAGTTTACTCTCCCAAGACATAAATGTAGTACTTTAATAATATAATAATAGATAGTGAGTTTATACTTTACCGAATAGTACATTCACTTTACACACTTTTTGTATAAAGTGAACTTACTTTTCACCCACTAACTTTATCTGTTATAATATTATTAAACCAAGTACCTTTGTCTCCGTTTTCACTCCATCAACCCGGACACCATATTACTTATATATACTCATGCATGAAAACATGCTAAGTATGCGAATAGATAGTTGAACACTGAAATCTTATCTGTTGAGAATTAGAAGAGTTAGCATTTTACTTTCAGTGTAACAAACTTGTTCATGTGTTGAACATCTTAGACATATGTTGTTTGAGATTAGCTTAGTCTATGTGTTAGACGAATTTAGTTGCCACCTTTTATTGAACTTAGATTTTCTGCATCTAGTTCATGTAATTCTTGATTTACATCAATAAGAATTATATAAAAGTAAACCGTGTGTCTCTTAAATTTTAATTTGCTAAAGTTTGTATTCAACCCCCCCCCCCCTTCTACAAATATTTGTTGTTGTAGTATCCATTCGGGACCTACAAAATGTATGTATAGTTGATTTTCAAAAAATAAAATAAAAATAAATAAATAAATGTATGTATAGTTGGTGTATAAATGTATGTATAGTTGTTTTTCCAAAAAAATAAAATAAAAAACAAATAATAAATGTATGCATAGTTGGTGTATAAATGTATGTATAGTTGATTTTCAGAAAATAAATAAATAAAAAATAAATGTATGTATAGTTGCTGTATAAATGTATGTATAGTTGCTTTTCAAAAAATAACTAATTAAATAAATAAATGTATAGTTGATTTTCGAACAAACCACAAGGACCATTTTAGTAATTTACTTTATATATAGGGTAGAGATACTACAAAATTAGTTATGGTACAAAAAGAAAGGAAAGATGTGAGACACACGATTAAGACAAAAGTCAACAAAAGGGGTCCAAAACAAACTCTACGTAACTGCCAATCAACCGCAAATAGGGAAATTCAAAAAAAAGCTACGTCACTTTCTTTTGGTTTGTTTGCCAGAACCCAGTTTTGTTGGGAAAATGATCTCATCAGTTAAGATTTGATGAGACAAAGTTAAGTTTGTAAGATGTGTTCTATGTATAACTTAAACAGAATTATGAAGCTTAGTCAGACTGAACACTTATAGTGTTTCAGACTGAGTATAAGCTGAATGTAAACTGAGCATATGTTCGACCAGTTTATATTATACCTTAGTTAAATTATTAATGTGTTTGATAATTTGTGTATGTCACATAAGGTATATATCGATTATTCAGCTTGATGTGTTTCAAGCTGAGTGACTCAGCTCTGAAGCAGAGTCAGCTCGAAAGAGTTACTAAATTTGTTTTATTTAACTCTTTGGACTTCTAAGGATGAGTTAATAATTATACGTGTTAGTTCATGTTTGAATTCGGGTTTGTTCTCGAAGAACTCAGCTTGATGAGTTTCAAGCTGAGTAACTTAGCCTGACTAAAGAAGTCAGTCAAAGTGAATTTAAATGTGTTTTAAATTCTGTTTTAACTCTCTATATCTACGGCACGGATAAGAAGACTCCAGAATCATGATTGAAGATTGAAGACTCAAGATAAGAAGATTCAAGATTCAAGATTCCGAGTTATCCGATAGTTAGTTAGCAAATTAGGATTAGTCCAATTTGTTAGGAACCGTAGCAACAGGATTATAAATACTTATCTCCTGATAAGTTTAGATGTACGATTCTGATAAAAATTACAGAGCCAAAAATCTCACCTCACCGTATGTGTTACGATTCTTGAATCATTGTTTGTAAGTTCAACGTGATCAAGAAACTCACAGATTGCCAGATCATTCATGTGTTCGAATTGTCACATCAGTTGTGATATTGGTAAGTAATCATTAGTTGATTCAATCCGTGAAAGATCCTGTTTAGAGAGTCGTCAGTATCTATAATCATAAGTTGATTATAGATAGCTAAGTTTGAGAGATTGAGAGATTTATATTAGGTGATTATATATCAAGAGTTGCTTACTTGATTATTACTGTGATCATCTTCTTATTCAAAGCATTGTAATCATCTTCATATTAATAAAAGCATTCGACTAGTTGTGGTTTGATTTAGTGTGTGTAACACTTTTATTTGATTTGTTCAACTTCCGCAGAAAGTGTATTCAACCCCCCTTCTACACACCTGTTGCTTGTTGTTATTCTCACCAAGGGACCAACAACTGGTATCAGAGCAGGCTGAACGATTTCATAAGTTGAAAGTTCAAGATTCTGAGAAAGTTCACAATGTCTACAAGCAATAATCCTTCAAACTTTCCACAGATGTCTGCAAAAGGTTGTCCCATATTTGATGGATCTGACTATCCTATGTGGAAGTTCAGAGCCATGCTATTCCTCAAGTCCATTGACATTCGTATGTTTGATGTCATTACAAAAGGAACTATCATCCCCAAGATTCCTGCTACTGTCAGTGATACGTCTCCTGGCAAAACTGAAAAGGAAACAAGAAAGCCTATTGCATCCTGGACTGATGAAGATTGGAAACTCTTCAATCTGGATGTCAAGGCAAAAAGTGTTCTGGCAAATGCCCTGACAAATGAAATCTTGCGCACTGTGACTAGGTGTCAATCAGCAAAAGATATTTGGGACACACTGAGTGTTACTTATGAGGGCACGGATCTGATCAACCAACATAAGAGAAGTCATTTGAATAGATCTTATGAAAACTTCTTTTCAAAGAAGAATGAAACCTTGTCAGATTTGTTCACAAGGTTTTACTGCTTGATAAATGACCTACTAAGTGTGGGTGTAAAGAAAGATGACGCTGAACTTGCGCTGAAATTTCTGGATGTGTTACCAGAGAGGTTTAACGATGTAACTACATCACTGAGGGCTGGAGAAACACTGAATATGTACAACCTACAGTCCATTTATGGGTTCTTGCTAAATCATGAGCAGATCACTAAACACAAGAGAACTTCTCAACAACAACTTAAGAAGTCTTTGGATAAGAATGAAGTTGTATTGGTTGCACAGAAAAAGAAGAAAAGTTCCAAGACACTGGTTGTTGAATCTGAGACTGAGTCAGAATCTCAAGCTGACCACTCAGACTCAGACTCAAGTGATACTGATGATGTTCAGAATATCACTGAGCAAATGGCAATGTTAGCCAGACGTTTGAGAAGAGCTCAAAGGGGAAGAGGAAGATTTGACAAGGGCAAAGGGAAGAGTTCCTTTGATCCCAACAATGCTGTGTGCTTCAACTTTCAGAAGAAGGGACATATTGCTGCTGAGTGCAGATCAAAGAAGGTGGAATCAACATCAGTTGTTGATAAGAATGCTTATAGAGCTGATAAATACAAGAAGAAATATACTCAGCTCAAGAAAGGAAAGCCAGAAGACAAACCCAGTGCAAAAGGACTATATGCAGAAACCTGGGATACAGAATCATCTACCTCAGATGATGATGTATGTCTGATGGCTCAAGAAGATGAAGAGTTGGAGATAGATAAGGTTGATTATGGTTTGTCCGAGTAAACTTTTGAAGCTGACATGAAGGAAGCTGAGGAAAACAGCAAGCTTAGTGACTGGGATCCTGCTTCCATGTATAAGGTCAGTAATTTCAACTCTTATACTGATGAGGAAAAGGGTCTTGCTTTTGATTTTCTGCTGAATGATTTCAAGACCGTCCTTAAGTCTCAAAATGACCTCAAAGATGAGATAACTATACTCAAGAATGAGATTAAGGAAAATAAGTATCTCATTGATGTTGGTAAGAAAGCACAATGTGATCTTGAATGTCAAAGACACATTAATAAACTTCTAAGTGAAGAACTTCAGGAAGCTAAAGACAAAGCTGACCAACTTCAAAAGGTCACTGAGTCTTGGTGTAAGTCATCAAAGCTTGCTGAAAAGTGTATAAACCAACAGATACCTAAACAGGTAAAAGCTGTACTTGGAGGTGACTATCAAACAGCAGCTTATGTAGCTGATGATGAGATAGCAAGTACAGACTCTTAGGAGGATAGACTACTGATTGAGTCTCAGATGTCAGCCTCAGAGAAGAAACATGGTCAAAACCTTAAATACAATATGTTTGTAAAGGCTAAAGATCATGGAGAAGAGTGCTCAACATCCAAACAACATGGTAAGTCTGTGCTGGATAGATTAAGCACTCAGCCTATTCAAATAACTTCAGTCATAGAAAGGCTTAATCCAAATCCTTTCAAAAGACAACATTCTCTATCTGGCTCGGAGAGAAGTTACAAGAATAGGAAGACCACTGTAAGTCAGAGGTCAAAGTACAACAATGGTAAGTCCAAAGTTGTAGATCTTGGTAAGTCCAAGAAGATCAACAGTGGTAAGTCCAAACCTATTGAAACTGGTGAGTCCAGCAGTCATGACAAAGGTAAGTCCAAAGTCATGGAGAAAAAGGTTGTTAGTCAATCTTCTCATCAAAAGGATAAAAAACAGAGATCTGACAAAGGTAAGTCCAAAGTCAGTGATCACCAGGTGAATCAACTTGCTAAGAAAGTTGAAAAGTTATCCACAACATATAATCCTAAAACTGAGAGTAAGTTCTCACAAGGATTATTGGATACTCTACCTCCTGTAACCATTGGAAGAAGGAGATGCTACAAGTGCAGAAGTAGAGGTCATGAGGCTAAGGACTGTGATGCAGAAATCTCAAGGCCTGAACAAGAACAAGCTGATCAGCCTACACAGGACTCAGCTCCTGCTCAAGTTGAATAGTCAGTTCAACAAGATGGAGATGCTAAGTGCTCCTCATCTGAACCCACCAAGAAGTGGGTTCCCAAACAAAACTAATGTGTTTAGTTTTCATCTCATGTGCAGGGTTCAAGTAAATGGTACTTGGATAGTGGATGCTCAAGGTACATGACTGGGTGGAAAGGATTTCTTAGTGATTTCCAAGAAGATGAAGGTCTTAAAGTAACATTTGGAGACAACTCACATGGAAGAACTAAAGGCTATGGAAAGATGAAAGCTGGCAAAGTTACATTCTAGAGAGTTGCCTATGTCAAAGGTCTCAAACACAACCTGATTAGTATCAGTCAATTGTGTGATGAAGATAATGTTGTTACTTTTAGGAAGAAAGCAGGAACAATCTATAATGCTAAGGGAAAGCCTGTATTAATAGCTAAAAGAGAAAGAGATGTGTATCTACTTTATCTTAATTATGCTGATCCCTATAATGAAACCTGCTTGTATTCCCATTCTGTTCCTAAGCTGAGTTGGTTATGGCATAAACATTTATCTCATCTAAACTTTAAAAATATTAATATGCTGTCCAATAAAGAGTAAGTCTCTGGATTACCAAAGATCACATTTGTCAAAGAGAAATTGTGCTCAGCTTGTGAACAAGGGAAACACCATAAAGGGTCTTTTAAGTCAAAGCAAAATTTTTCAATAACAGACCCACTGCATATGTTGCATATGGATCTGTTTGGACCCATAAGTACTCCAAGCCTGAGTGGCAAGAAGTACACACTGGTGATAGTAGATGAGTTCTCACGATTCACCTGGGTAATATTCCTTAAAGCCAAAAGTGAGGCTGCCCTGGAGATAATCAGTTTTATCAAACAGGAAGAGTTGCAAAAAGGTTTGTCTGTAAAGCAACTAAGAAGTGATCATGGGACTGAGTTCAGGAACTCTACCCTTGAAAGCTTCTGTGAACAAAAAGGAATATTATAAAATTTCTCATCTGTCAGAACTCCACAACAGAATGGAGTTGCTGAAAGGAGAAATAGAACCCTAATTGAGGCTGCTAGAACAATGCTATGTGAGGCAGGTTTGAAACTCTATTTCTGGGATGAAGCTGTTAGTACAGCCTGCTATACCCAGAATAGGTCAATCATTGTCAAAATACATGGAAAGACATCTTATGAGATGTATAAGTCTAGAAAGCCCAATATTGGTTACTTCCATATCTTTGGTTCAAAATGCTATGTGCTGAATCAAAGAGATCAGCTCCATAAATTGGAACCTAAAGCTGATATTGGAATATTTGTTGGTTATTCCTCAATCTCCAAGTCTTATAAAATATATAATACAAGGATAAAGGCCATAGAAGAATCAATTCATGTCTCCTTTGATGAAGACTGTTTTGGTCAAGCTGACTTGGTCAGTCTGAGTGAGCTTGAAAGGCCTAAGGAAACCAACTTATCAAATCCTATGTATGTCATAGGAGATGATAGTGATGATGATGTCTGTTCATCAAAGAAATCATCACAAACTCCAAGGGATTCTCAAGCTGAGAAGGATGATGAGTTCATCAACCCCTTTGGAGCTGAAGTCACTCAGACTAAGAATCTTAGTGATCATCAGTTTGTTGACAATGCTGCTGAGACTGAGGAGATAAGTTCACCTCAGGAATCCCAACATCACTCAGATTCTGAACCAGACTCTCCAACTACAACATTCAAATTCCTCAAAGATCATCCTCAAGATCAAATTATTGGAAATGTCCAAGAAAAAGTCATGACCAGATCCAAGGCTACAGCTAATTACACTGCACACTTTGGTTTGCTATCTCAAATGGAACCAAAGAAGACTAAAGAAGCCTTAGAGGATGAGGATTGGATTGAAGCTATGCAAGAGGTCTATAGAAATAAGGTCATTCAATTATAGGCACTAAGTTTGAGAGAAATAAGGATGAGGATTAATTGAGTTTGAGAGAAATAAGGTCTGGAACCTTGTCCCTGCCCCCAAAGATCATTCAATTATAGGCACTAAGTGGGTCTATAGAAATAAAATGGACAAGGATGGAGTGATAGTGAGGAATAAAGCCAGGCTGGTAGCACAAGGGTATAAGCAAGAGGAAGGAATTGATTATGATGAGACCTTTGCCCCTGTTGCTAGAATTGAAGCCATAAGGTTGTTCCTAGCTTATGCAGCATATAAAGACTTCAAAGTCTATCAAATGGATGTGAAGAGTGCTTTCCTAAATGGAAAACTTCAGGAGGAAGTCTATGTGAAACAACCTCCTAGCTTTGTAAGTTCAAAGTTTCCACATCATGTTTATAAGTTGGACAAGGCTTTGTATGGTCTTAAACAAGCTCCAAGAGCTTGGTATCATACTCTGTCCACTTATCTACTATCAATGGACTTCACCAGAGGTGGTATAGATAAGACACTCTTTATTAAAAAGAATGAAGGACAGGTGATTCTTGTACAAATCTATGTGGATGATATTATCTTTGGTTCTACCAATGAATCTCTGTGTGAGTGGTTCTCCAAGATAATGTCATAGAAGTACAAGATTAGTATGATGGGTGAGATGACATATTTCCTAGGCTTACA
This sequence comes from Pulicaria dysenterica, assembly GCA_947179395.2. Taxonomy (NCBI): domain Eukaryota; kingdom Viridiplantae; phylum Streptophyta; class Magnoliopsida; order Asterales; family Asteraceae; genus Pulicaria; species Pulicaria dysenterica. The sequence goes on from OX359290.1 coordinate 29,403,484, forward strand.
AATTCAACAAAAGCCTGATGAAATATTCATCAATCAAAGCAAGTATGTTCTTGATTTGATAAAGAAATATGGTTTTGATTCAAGTTCAACCATGAAAACACCCATGTCACCAGCTGTCAAGCTAAGTAAAGACTCAGATGGAAAGTCTGTGTGTCAGTCTACCTATAGAGGAATGATAGGTTCATTGCTCTATTTGACAGCTAGTAGACCTGATATTATGTTTGCTACATGTGTTTGTGCAAGATATCAGACAGATCCTAAAGAATCGCATCTTCAAGCTGTGAAAAGGATCTTTAGGTACCTTAAAGGTACACGAAATGTAGGTCTTTGGTATCCAAAGGACTCTGGATTTGAGTTAGTTGGTTTTTCATATGCTGACTATGTTGGGTGTAAGTTAGACAGAAAATCAACTACTGGAGGATGTCAAATGCTTGGAGGGAAGTTAGTCAGCTGGACTAGTAAGAAACAGAATTCAGTGGCTACTTCAACTGCTGAAGCTGAATATGTTGCAGCAGGTAGCTGTTGTGCTCAAATCCTATGGATGCAACATCAGCTTCGAGACTTTGGCATGAGTTTCAAGAAAACTCCTATCTTCTGTGATAACCAAAGCGCTATAGCCATCACTTACAATCCAGTCTTCCACTCAAGAACCAAGCACATTGAAATTAGACATCACTTCATCAGGGACATCGTGGAAAAAGATAAAGTTGACATTAAATTTATTTCCACTGTTGACCAGTTAGCAGACATTTTCACTAAACCCCTTGATGAAAAGAGGTTTATGTATCTGCTAAGTAAATTGGGTATGCCCAACCCCTAGCTAAGTGTCTAGAATCTGAGTTTTTCAGTTTGACAAAGACTAAGTGTCTTAAGCTGAGTGCACAGTTTATAAATAAGTTTTCATAAACTGTATAACAAGTCAAGCTGAATGATGAGTTCACACGTTTTGTGAGTTCCAAACATATTCTAACTACTTGGTGTAGTTATGATACAGGTTGAGTCAGTCTCCAACATAGCTGACTAAGTGTCATTGAGTCTGAGTTAGGTGCTTCACTCAAGCTGAGTGATATGTTCACACATTTGGTAAGTTCCAAACAAGTTTTAAACTACTCAGTGTAGTTAGAAACAAGTTTGAGTCAGTCTCAAACAACAATTGACTCAGTGTCATTAAGTCTGAGTTGTGTGCTCTACTCAAGCTGAGTATCAAACTCAAGCTGAGAACTCAACTCAAGTTGAGTGCTTGAATCAAGCTGAGTGCTTGACATAAACTGAGTAATCTGTTTACTCAGACTTGGTGTGTCCAACACCATGTTTTCATTACTAAGTGTTATTGATTCATGTGATTCTGCGTATTTGAATAAGTTTCAAATCGCGTATTATACTAATTTGGTATTGGTGTAATACAACAGTGTTAATAGTATTTGTGTAGGTCACTAATATTATTTTACAATTGTATCCGTTGGAAGAAGATGTGTTCCTACCTTCTTACTGTTACATCAAGCCGTAATTTTTCCGGCGTAAAGGATAAAAAGGGATTCTAACGGTAACTTTTCTCTCTCCTAAGAAAGGTATATATATCGATCATAACCGGTGTAGAGAAATTTACGCTTAAAACTCTGACTTCTCATCTTCTAATATACCTTTCGCAAACACCTCTATTTCTCAGTGCAATCTTTCGTTCATCCTCAAAACCCTAACTTGCTAAGTGCAGTTTTCAACCCGCTTAGTGCGAATTTCATTTTGCTCGGTGCAACTTCCACATATAACTTTGTGTGATTATACGATGGACGGAACCATTCTTATTCTTGGTGATCAAATGGTCAGGGGAGCTGCGTTCAAAAATAATGGTATTCCGTTGATTAAGATCAACAATCAACGTGCTTGTCTAGCCATTCCGGAATGAAAAAGGAACAGAGGCTATGAAGTCTGGGTGGACTACATACAAAAATGCCCGCTGGCATTCCTCTTCACTGGAGCACCACTCCACATAGTTCCTCAGCATCTGTTGGAGTTCTGGTACACTTGCTCCAACAACCAGAACAAGGGAGAGATTATAGGCACTGTTCTGAATGGGAATAGAACAGTGGTCATCACTGTGCAGTGGCTCAGGGAGGTTCTTCAACTCCCTGCCAATGATGTGTTCGAGGCTGCTGTAACAAGATTAGTAGCGAGGTCAGTCCTACCCCAAATGGGTCACCCACAGACTGAGGGTGTGTTGGGAAATTGGCTAAGTCATTAAAACTGCTATACATGCAAATATCAAAATTGTTAATGGAAAACAGTTCAAAACTGTTAGAAGAAGTGTTGAAGAAACAGTTTAGAACTGTTAGTGAAAATTGTGAAGACAGTTGTAACCAACAGTTGCTGTGAACTTCAAAGTTGTTATATAGAGTTCAGAACTGTTAGTACAAACTACTACAACTGTTTGAAGACCTTGAAGCCGAAGACTATTAGAAGAACCAAGAACTGTTGTATTCATTAAACAGTTTCTGTTGAACTAAATATGGAAAAACCCTATCTTTGAAGATATCTCGAAATACTTTGAAGATCATCAAGATTATCTCAGAAGATAGAAGATTACCTAACTGTCAGCAAATCAAGGAAGATCAAGGAGTATAAATGCTAGATTAGAATTTATAATTTGTACGTACTCATTGATTAAGTTTTTTTGCATTCATTCTTCATGTTGTAATTTGCTTTCTGAATAGTGCTAAGCCTCTAAGTTTCTCGTTGAAACCTAAGAACAATCTGTGTTCTTCGTCTAACATAATAAGTTAGATTGGGGGTGAAGTTTGCTATTGTAATCATTCTCGTTGATTAATAAAATTACTGTTTGATTGAATCTCTTTGTGCTCAAAACCTTCTTTAATCAATTAAGTGTGATTCCGCAACTTCTTAGTTGATTGTGATCATAGTTAAAGATTAACTTTTATTCAACGTTGATTTGTTATTCAAAAGTTAGTTCTTGTTATTTGATATAATTTATATCCGATCCTGACAAGTGGTATCAGAGCCTTATCATTAAGGTTCCTTTGATCACCAGTTGAAGGTTTTTGCATCACTTTGCTTTATTTTTCAAAACTATTTTTCGATCAATTTGTTTCAATAGATTCGGGAGGTTCTTCTGATAACAATGGATCTGGGTCCAACATTCGTGTTCTCATGCTCAAACCATCTGATTTTGAGATGTGGAAACTAAGAATCAAGCAGCATGTCCAACTAATGGACTATGCTGTTTGGCAAATCATTGAAACTGTTCCCACTAACCCCATTGATCTGGATGAGAATGGAAAACCAAAGAAGAAGCCACCACCAAAGACAGATGCTGAAAAGAAGGAGAGAATGATTGAGATGAAAGCTCTCAGCATCCTCCAGATTGCAATTCCCAATGAGTATCAACATCAATTCAAGAAATTTGATGATGCTCATGAACTTTGGAATGCTATGGAGAAGAGGTTTGCTGGGAATGCTAGTTCTAAGAGAAACCAAAGAGATCTTCTTAAACAAGCCTATGAGAACTTCACCAGTGGGAAGAATGAGAGTATCACCTAAATATTTGATAGGTTTTACAAACTGGTGAGCCAACTGGAGAGTGCTAAGGTTAGGCTTGATCAATATGAGATCAATAGAAAGTTTCTTAGATCTCTAGGTGATGCGTGGACTGTGTTTGCTGCACAATGGAGAACCAAGGATTCTCTTGAAGACATAGAGTTAGATGATCTTTACAATAACTTGAAAGTGTTTGAGGGAGAGATAGAGGGAAAGAGAAAGATAGTTGCCCCTAGCCACAATGCTGCTCTCTTATCATCCTCAGGTATGGATTCAAACCATTCATTAACTAACTCTATTGATGGTTGTGCAGGTTCTAGTTCTTCTGTTGGACTAGATGTAAACACTCCAGATGCCGTGCTTGAAGCCTTTCTTGCAAGCCATGCACATTCAACCCTCACTAATGAGGATCTTGAACAAGTGCATCCTGATGATCTTGAGGAGATGGATCTCAAATGGCAGATGGCCATGCTAACTGTAAGAGCCAAGAGGTTCATCAAAAGGACTTGAAGGCAAAATATGAATTTCAGAGCTGATGGCAAGGCTGGATTTGACAAGTCAAAGGTGAGATGCTTCAAATGTCAACAGCTTGGCCACTTTGCAAGAAAGTGCAGATCTGGTGGACAAGTCCAGAATCAAGGTCAGAGGCCAACTCAGAATCAAATCTCCTCAGCATTGGTCTCACAAGAAGGCCATGGGTTTGATTGGAGTGATCAAGCAGAGGAGGCTACAAACAACAAAGCTTTGATGGCATTGACTGACTCCTCCATCAAGATGGATTCACCAGAATCTGATGACATACAAGTATCTTCCAAACTATGTCCTAGTGAATGTAGAGCTATTGTTAAGAGGTTTAGAGAGCACAATAAGAAAGTATGTGTTGCTCTAAGTAGAATGGAGGAGAGAAGGTATGAGTATACTGCTGTGATAGAAGATCTTGAAAAGAAAATTAAAGACTATCAGGCTAATGAACTGCAAATGGACTATGATAGAAAATATCATAAGTGGGAGAAAGAGCAGTTTCAAGATGAGATTGATAGTCTGAAAAAGAAATTGGCTGAAAAAGAAAGCAAGGTGGATGAACTCACAAAGAAATTGGAGGGTGTGGACATTGATCTTGGAATGTTCAAGGCTGCAAACCTTAAGCTTGAGACTCTGCTACATTCTCAAGTGAGAGACAAGGGGAAAACTGGACTTGGATATAAGGAAACCCCACCTCCATACAATCAAACATACATAACACCCTTGTCTGAGGCAGCTGATAGATATGTCAATGAACCTTTGGAAGATGAATTAAAATCAGCTGATCCAAAGTTTGAAAAAGAGGGATTTGTAGAGGAAGTAAGTGATGATGAGGGAGTTGTGAAGAAAGATGAGGTGATTCCATATGAAAATCACATCTGTTGTGAACCCATACCCACTAAACCATCTTTTCAGCCTGTGGTGTTTGTAAAAGCATCCACAGAACCCTTCACCACTGAGCCAACACCTTCAAAAGCTATCCAATCCATAAAAAGTTCCACAACTGTTGCCAATAGTCCCCATCTTTACACTAACAGTTCTAAAAAGAACCCAAACAGTTCTAAGCCAAAAAGCCCAACTGTTAGTACAAAAGCCAAAGGAAAGAAGAAAGTTGGTGAGGTTGTGTATGCAAGGAAGAAGATGGAAGCTCCAAAATCTCAGGCTAAACCCAAGCCTAAGAAAAGGCATACTGAAATGCCTGCATGCACATGCCAAAAGCATGGTGTCCAAAAATTTCCTCAATCTGCAGCTGTTAGAGGAAATCAAAGAAATAGGAACCAATTCTGGTCACAAAGAACTGGTTTTCCTATTTTGAAAATCAAAAAGTGCTACATTTGTGGGAGATCTAATCATTTAGTTCAAGATTGTTACTATAACCCACAGACCAATGTCACTCAAAAAAAAGTCCAAAAAGACAAAATAACAGTACTAAAACTGTTAAGTCAAAGCAAAATAGCAGTTCTAAAACTGTTAAAACCAAAACAGGCAAACAGTTCTACAACTATTACATCCAAACCAACTAACAGTTCCACAACTATTTTATCAAAACCCAAAACTGTTGGTCTGGCTTGGGTGAAACTGCAAAAACAAACAGTTTCTGGAGAGGGTAAAACTGTTATTCAAACTGAAAATCAAAAGGAGTCACAAGTTGATTAATCTGTTTTACCAACTCCACCAGCTGTTTGCTCAAAAGTATCCACTGTCAATCACAACAGTTGGAAACCACACGTGCTTACAAAGTATTCTTCACACAAATTAGAGAAATCTAATTTGGATGAGATCAAAAAATGCCAAACTCTGTTTAAGTACTATGACTTAAATGGAGTACCCAAGACCTGCATGGCCTGGGTACTTCCTGCTACTAACTGATTTTATTTGTGCAGAGCATTCATAGGGCCAATCATGGATCTATCTGGCATGTGGATAGTGGATGCTCAAGGCACATGACTGGAAATCCACACTGTTTGAAGGATATCAGAAGCATCAATGGTGGATTTGTAGCATTTGGAGGAAATGCTAAGGGAAGAAAATGGAGTGAAATGGATCGACTCTATGGTGGATGATATCACTGTCTCCATCTCTGAAAGCATGATAAGCCAACAACTACAACTGAATGATCAGGATGGTGAGTATTCTGATTTTGTATCACTTGAGTTTATTTATGCTGAACTTGTAAAGTTGGGATATGAGGGTCCTAGTGGAAAGGGCACCTTCTACAAAGGGCAATTTTGCTCGCACTGGAAGTACATTATCCATACTCTCCAGTAGTGCATGAGCCCTAAGAGAACTGGCTGGAATGAATTTGGGAGCAACATTGCTCTCGCACTCATTTGTTTAGCCAACAACAGAGCTTTTAATTTCTCAAAAATGATCTTTAATGGAATGGTAAAACATCTAGAAACCAAATATGGTCTCTTTTTGATGTACCCGCGATTTGTGCAAGTTTTGTTAAACTTTTTTATGCCAAATCTTAAAGCACACAAGAGGGTCCTAATTCCCTCTGATCATGTGGCCTCCACATTGAGCAAGTTGATGGTTAATGGGAAGAATTTCTCAGGTGCCATAACTCCACCACTCTCTGCAATGGTAGAGTTTCTTTCAAGAAACAGAGCTGCCAGGGGTGAGCATGAAGCCCAACTTATTGCTACACCACCACCTCTGGAACCCACAGCTCACGATACTCAAATAATCCCTTCTGCTTCCTTTGAACGAGCTACAACACAAGCCCCTGCACTAAAAATATTTCAAAAGAAGAGGAAAAGAACTATTGGTGCTCCTTCCACCAAAGTTCATGAAACTGAAACTGTTAACCCTGCACAGGTGCATTCACCTATGCAGAATATCGAAAGGGAACCCCTTGTACTGTCTCCCAGGCACAATGAGGAGGTGATCACTCCATTAGAGGGTGATCATGTGGTATTTGAGGCTAACCCTACTATTTTACCCGCAAGGGGTGAACAGGACAGGGTTAACATAACTAAGACCTCAGCCACGGCAACAGAGGCTGGTCAAACAGTTTCTGGAAATCCCCAGTACCAAGAAAAGAGGGGTACCGGTGTGGAATCTCAATTGAGTGAACCACAAGTTTTATCTGTCAATGATATGTTAACAGTGGCAACACTGGCTGACATTGAGGCTATAATGCAACACCAAGCAATGACGGATTCCAACATTGCACCTTTCTTTGCTGCATATGTACAACTCAAAAAGAAGATTGCCTTACAAAACAAAAGGATTCTTCAACAAGATCAGCAAATTAAGGTTTTGACCAACAGTTTGAAGCATGCTAATGAGGTGCTAAAGCTGCATGATCAAGTACTACAACAGTTGACAGCTGCTGCAAGACCTCCTTCAACTGTTCCAATCAAAGAGGGGGAGAGTTCATTACCAACAGTTGCTGAAGTGCCAGAACAAACAGCTGCAGTGGATGAACTAACAGTTAACAGTTGAAGAGAAGCTATCAGCAGTGGATAGAGTGCTGATTAATACAATAATTTTGTCTGGTGATTATCCAACAACTGAGGTTTACAAGTCATGGCCCAAGGTAAAACAAGAATATTTGGTGAAAGTGGGTGCTCAAATGTTGAACTGCAATGAATTCCAAATGAAACAAAAGATTGATGATGGATGGCTTGAGGGCAAATGTGCAAAGGTAAAACCTATTAAGCCAAGGCCTGGATTCAAAGGAATTCATATTGTAGAAAAGGTTGTTGAAAAGCCAGTACAAGAGGTACAAGAAAAGGGAAAGAAAGAGAAAGAAGGGTGATTCTAAGTGAAAAGGTTGTCGAAGATTCGGGCATAACTTGAGCAGATCAAGTTGAGGGGGAGAAAGAGAAAGAAATAGAACCTGAGCTGACTGAAAAGGCTAAAGGAAAAAGACCTTTAGTACTTAGCTCAGATGAATCAGAAACCCCCCTGCAGAAGAGAAGAAGGGTGATTCTAAGTGAATCATCATCCTCAGATGAAGACTTTGCGGATAAAATAACACTTCAAGAAAGAACTTCACTGATGGCTGCCAGAAGAATGGAAAGGGAGGATGCTGACCAGCTTGAATCTCGGTCGAAGAACTGAGAAGAAGACAATCAGATGCTCAAGCTGTGCTAGCTAGTGAAAAAGAGATAAGAGAACAAAACTGGGCTGAGCTGATCAGAAAGCAGAATGAGGAATTGACAAAACTCAAACTGCCTATCGTGCCCAAGGAAGAAGAAGAAGAACTGCCTATGCAAGGTCAAGCTGAGGAAGAGGATATATCTCACTGTTATGAAAAGCTGCACTTCTCTTCTCAGATTGACTCTCTAAAGTTGAGCTCAGCTCAAGGGATAATAATAATGGAATTTTCTTTAAAGAATGGTGAGACACCTTCTCTGGAGCTGAATCAACTGCACAAACTGGGTTATGAGGAATGGAAGCAAGTGGCAGTGCTCATTAAACAGATGGAAAGGTCCACAACTCGGAATCAAGTTAAAGATGAGCTGCTGAGACTACTTGCTAGGGCTGATGCGATGCAATTAATACCCAGATCTGAGATAACTACCCTACTTACTTCTTTTCATAAAGTTAGGAAGAAGAAGCTAAAAAAGCCAGCTGGATTAGCAAATCTAGACTCGTACAGTCTTAACCTTCCTGGAGGCGTGGAGTTCAAAGAAAACACTAATGTAGAAAAGCCAGAAAAAGGTTTCATGTACTTGGATAGAAATGGAAACAAATGATTCCAGTCTGATGCAAATATCTATACATATGGGGTATCTCAGGTGTTTGCTTTGAGACAACTAGTGAATAAGACTGAACAGACTGCAAGTTTCAGATACAGAATCAACAGAGCAATCAGATCACAAAAGGATTAGCTTCAACATATACCTAATCTGCAAGAAATTCTTGAAGAAATAAATAAGGAGATTAAGGAGTTTGAAGAGCTGCATCCAGAGTAGATTAGTTCTAATATTTTTGTGTGCATGATCTAAGTGATCAACAACGTTTGTATTATGATTAGTTCAATTAATACAAGTATAAAGTTTGATATGTTCAACTGTGTTGTGATGTGTTCCTATTCATAAGTCTGATAAGTTCAACAAAAATGAATAACAGATAAGTTCTTATTCCTTTATGTAATTAGTTGGTGTGTTCAACTTAAAAGTTGGTGTGTTCCAATTTAAATTGATAAGTTCAATAAATATTTGATCAGTTCAAATAATAAAATCTTAATAAGTTTGAGATTTAAAACATAATTCTGTTAAACAAACTTAAGAACTGTTTGATGGTTTTTTCATCATCAAATAGGGGGATTTTGTTGGGAAAATGATCTCATCAGTTAAGATTTGATGAGACAAAGTTAAGTTTGTAAGATGTGTTCTACGTATAACTTAAACAGAATTATGAAGCTTAGTCAGAATGAACACTTATAGTGTTTCAGACTGAGTATAAGCTGAATGTAAACTGAGCATATGTTCGACCAGTTTATATTATACCTTAGTTAAATTATTAATGTGTTTGATAATCTGTGTATGTCACATAAGGTATATATCGAGTATTCAGCTTGATGTGTTTCAAGCTGAGTGACTCAGCTCAGAAGCAGAGTCAGCTCGACAGAGTTACTAAATTTGTTTTATTTAACTCTTTGGACTTCTAAGGATGAGTTAATAATTATACGTGTTAGTTCATGTTTGAATTCGGGTTTGTTCTCGAAGAACTCAGCTTGATGAGTTTTCAAGCTGAGTAACTCAGCCTGACTAAAGAAGTCAGTCTAAGTGAATTTAAATGTTTTTTAAATTCTGTTTTAACTCTCTATATCTACGGCGCGGATAAGAAGACTCCAGAATCAAGATTGAAGATTGAAGACTCAAGATAAGAAGATTCAAGATTCAAGATTCAAGATTCCGAGTTATCCGATAGTTATTTAGCAAATTAGGATTAGTCCAATTTGTTAGGAACCGTATAAACAGGATTATAAATACTTATCTCCTGATAAGTTTAGAGGTACGATTCTGATAAAAATTACAGACCCAAAAATCTCACCTCACCGTATGTGTTACGATTCTTCAATCATTGTTTGTAAGTTCAACGTGATCAAGAAACTCACAGATTGCCAGATCATTCGTGTGTTCGAATTGTCACATAAGTTGTGATATTGGTAAGTAATCATTAGTTGATTCAATCTGTGAAAAATCATGTTTAGAGAGTCGTCAGTATCTATAATCATAAGTTGATTATAGATAGCTAAGTTTGAGAGATTGAGAGATTTATATTAGGTGATTATATATCAAGAGTTGCTTACTTGATAATTACTGTGATCATCTTCTTATTCAAAGCATTGTAATCATCTTCATATTAATAAAAGCATTCGACTAGTTGTGGTTTGATTTACTGTGTGTAACACTTTTATTTTATTTGTTCAACTTCAGCAGAAAGTGTATTCAACCCCCCTTCTACACACCTGTTGCTTGTTGTTATTCTCACCAAAGGACCAACAAGTTTCATTAACCAACATTAGTTTCATTAACCAAGTTTAGATGCAAAAAATTAACAACATAATACATCATATTTACCAACAATTAATTAAATTCACAAATAAACTTGATGTATATCAAGACTCAACAAGAAATGCACAAAATTAACAAATAAATTCAATGATGTATACCAAAAATCAACAAGGAACCTAGTGCACAATAAAATTAGAAACTGATGTACAAATTTGAATAAGGTTAAGAAACCAATTTCAAAAATCTTTCGCCAAAAAAAAAACGATTCCAACTTGATGCACAACAACAACGGGGATAAAGAATCACATCAAGAATAGTGATGAAGAATCACATGCAGAAATCTTCAATTGATAATCAACAAAACCAAGACTCGATGAAGAACGATGAATAATCACCTCTAGTGTTGATGCACAACAACAACGGCGACTTCACAGACAGCAGATCGACGAAAGGAATCAGGGACTTCACAGTGGGTTTCCTTCATCGAGGTCGGCGATGGTAGATTTGAAGCGGACGACATTAGATGGGAACGATGGAGGAAGTTTTAGGGGAGGAGATGGAGAGGTCGGCGACGGCTTCACATATGGCGATGGAGGTCGGCGATGGCAGATATGAAACCGACGGGAACAAAGACGTCTACAAAAAGGCATTCTTTCCGACGAACTCGTCGTCGTCTTTCGCACTATTCAATAATCGAGAAAACGGCGGTGGCGTGGATAGGTGTTATCTTAGAGTTGCACCGGCGGAGAGGGTGAGGGCGCTGGACGGTAAACGATAAGCGAAGAGGGCAGAAGGAACCAATTTGGTTTTCTAGAGAAACTTGAAAGCATCAGTAATGTGGGAAAGTGAAACCATTTTAAAAAAAAGGGAAGAATAATAATATTATTAATTACCTACTTTACCCTTTTGTTAGTTATGCCACATGTTACCGTAACTTATTTTTATTTGAACCCAATTCTATATATATAGACACACACATATATGGGTATATTTTAAAGGGCAAAATGAGCGGAAATACAATAAACTATGCCGATATTGTCATTGTATGCAACAAACTTTATTTTCTACCTAAAAATACACACAACTTACAAATTTGGTTCATTGTATACAATGGGTAACCTGGTTACGAGGTTACCGGTCGTTGGTTGTATACAATGAAAAAATTTTGAAAGTTGTTTGTATTTTTATGTACCAACTTTCTTTTATTTTTGGAGAGGTAACCGGTAAGTTACCTATTATCATAGGTAACTTGCATACAATGAACCAATTTTGTAAGGTTTGTGTATTTTTAGGTAGAAAATAAAGTTGGTTTCATACAATGACAATATTGACATAGTTTGCTGTATTTTCGCGCAATTTGCCCTATTTTAAATGAATAAAAATTCAAATTGAGCTCTCTCTCTCTCTCTCTATCGGTTACCTATCTCTCCATGATTTTGCAAATCCTAACCCTATCTTCGTCGCCTCTATTGTCCGACGTTGCTCTAGCAACCCCCCTCCTGTGATGTTCCTCCACCGATCCCTCCTCATGGGACAATGTTTCAACAACTATAAAAAAAAATTATGCCCCCTTGTTTAGGACTATTAGACCCGGTTTTAGTGAAGGGTCTGAAGTACGGAACATAAAAGTTAGGTAATTTAAGCTACACTAAAAAATCAGGTATGAATATTACTTATAAGTCTGGTTTGTATATGAAAACAACGTATCTATCTTTTCTAAATTATATGGTCCAAAAGTTCTCTTTAAGGAGTGTTATTTGGTTGATAAACAGAGTCTAAATCTTTACGTTTAATATATATATATATATATATATATATATATATATATATATATATATATATATATATATAATCAGGATCAAATAAAAAGAGAATTAAGGTAAAAAGGGTAAGGAGAAATTTGGTGTTGACACGTGTCATATGTAACAAAAACTAACAAAAGGGGAAATTAGGAACACTATCATTTTATTTCTCTTTCCTTGGTCCCACAGCCCCACGTTCCCTCATATACGAATACAATTTTGTTTCTCTCTCCAGATGGTAAAGTCGTAAAGAATATCCTCTCCCCAAACAAAATCCCTAATCGCCATTATGCATCTCCACCTCCACGATTTCAATCTCCCACTTCATCCACAAAACTAATCCTCCACAAACCCTAAAGCACTCATATCCCTGCGCTGTCATCCTGTTGAATGCAGAAATTGTCCAGCGTCTCCGCCGGTTTTACTCTAATCGCTCACCCCCCTGCAACCACCATGTATGGATCATCCTCCGCCTCCGTTTATTCATCTTCCTCCGCCATTTATATATAAATTCTACGGATTGTGCATCTTCTATGTACCAGATCTAGTGGCGTTACCGTTGCCGTTGTTGAAAGCCATATGTTTGTGCATCTGCCGCCTCCGTCTCGCAAACTACGTTCATGTCTACGCCGACGGCGACAGCTCTGTAATGCTACGGAGACCAGTGATCTGAATGTGTGATTTTCTTCAAAAATTTAGTCATCCATCTGATTTGGAGCAAGTACGATTTTTTTTAAATTTTTTTTGTGCATTTTCGTTGGTACTGAGTTCATTTTAGGGTTATGATAAATGGTGCACCAATTGATTTTAGGATTGTGCATCTTATGTATCATGTACTCATTCATCTTTTTTTGTATGTATCAGTCTAAAAATGGTTCATCAGTGTTGATTTGATCGATGGATTTATGCATCAGATTTCTTCGTATTCACTGTGAATCAGTATATGATTTCGAAATTTTATCGTGCATCAAGATTTTGGGGATTTTTTGTTGTTGAATATAATCGTGTATCAAAAATGTTAAAATCGTGCATCAAGAATTAGGGTTCTTTGTTCGGTTTAATCGTGTATCAAGATTAGAGGTTTTGTTGGTTTTGATGTGTTAATGCAATGCACCCCTGGCATAAACGAATATTCAAAAAATTGTCCCTAAATATCAGGGAAATGGATTTTTAAAAGGTCTATTATGCCCTTTTGTGTTTTTTTTAATAATTAAAAGAAATACAAAAAGCCATTTTTTTAGGACGAGAAGGATGGCTGGGATTTATCCTTACTCTTTTTACTTTAATTATCTTTTTACAGGATCCTGACCCTATATATATATATATATATATATATATATATATATATATATATTAACACACATAACATAATAAAGTAATGAGATTGTATGTCATAATAAACATTTAGTTATTCTTCACTAGTAGCTTTTGTTTTTGCGAGAGGGAGCTAAAACATCTCTAGCGATGGACAAACGTGTTTTTCCCCATGTACTGATATGACACATTAATTTTTTCTTACACATCGGGCCATTTAACTTACAAAAAAATTTGTCGATATACCCATTTTGCGACTTGCAATTTGTTCACCCGGTTTGAGCCCGTGTTTTGAATTTTGGTTCGAGTCCTCTTCAAGGCATAATATTGAGAATGCTCATTGAATGAGCAATTCAATAAGAGAGCTTGGATAGCAATACCGATTCGATCCGAGCTCTCTTGGAATAAGTTCGGCAGCGGATCACGAAATCTTGGTCATCTTCTCGAATGGGGAGTCTGCTTTAAAATTAAAAATCGTCCGCCCTGCAAAAATCATTTGTACTCATAACTCAAGTTCAATAATTCTCAAATATCTTCAAGAAAAATCATTGCATAAATTTTCTTGTAAAATCTTGTAAATTATCATTCTACCTTTCAAATGACACCAAATTCATGAAATTTCGTCAAGTATTCATTGAGAATTTTGTGGTCAAAGTTTCGTTTTTTTTTTGTGTTATTTGTTTCGAATACAGGGCAGAAAAAAAGATGCGTATTTTTGCTCGATTGATCATTTTACATAATTCTTTTTTATAAATTATCGTTGATAATCTTTATACATTTCAAGGACACCAAATTCATGAATAAATTAATTTGCATTTAACTCGCTCCCCCTCCGTTCTTTTCAAAACTTCTACTTTTTCCCTCAAGACCTCCATTGTTCCCTCATGGCTTTCAGCTTTTCCATAGTTGGTTGATGATGTCGTTGATAATCGAAAATATCTTTTGATGGAGACAGTTACAAGCTCGTGCCTTGCGATTTGAAACCTCGTGGTGTTATGAATTTGTTATTTAGTTTGTCCATATTTCTTTTTAAGTTAAGAAATATTGTAGGGGTGTTCAATATATGGTCCCTTGACCGTATAATCGGAAACAACTTACAAATTCGGTTTTCGGTTCGGTTCAAATACTGAAACCTATTACCATAATCGGTCTTCGATTCAGTTATGGTTTTAGGAATTTCCAAACCGAATAAACCAAATTAGTTATTTCAGGATATTTAAATCATATATATATATATATATATATATATATATATATATATATATATATATATATATATATATATATATATATATTTATATATATATGTATATATATAAATTATGTATTTTATAAATTATTTTTCAAAATTTGACAGCCTAACACATTCGGTCATTTTCCCAGTTTCTTATTTCCTACTCCTGAGTCCCTCTCGCCTCTCATTCTCTCAATGTCTCGTTGTCTCGGTAGTGCCCTAATGAGTAATGACCTAAACCTGTAAACCATGTTTCGTTCGATACTCTATTCCAGTGTTCCACAAAGGCACAAAGGCGTGATTCCAAGAAGAAACAATTCCACAAAGGTGTTATTCTACGACACACGTCGGGCCACTGTGCGAGAGTGGGTTGCTAAAAAAAGAAAAATGTGTTTCCAAATAGTGGGTTGTCGAGTTCGGATTAAACGGTTATAACCGAAACCGAACCAAATTGGAATTCGGTTTTCGGTTCGGTTTTGACACTAGTTTAAACGGTTTTTGGGTGCGTTACGGTTTTAACCAAAACAAATAAAATATCAAATAAACAGAACCATTTAAACCGAAAGAATCGAAAACCGAAACAACGAACATCTCTAAATGATTGAGTAGTATGAATGTATGATAGTACGAGCGTAGTAGAAGATCATATATAAAAAAACTGAGATGAGAATGGAGTATTTATAGGGTGAATATTTGTTAAAAGAAATAGTATAGCCGTGTGCCAATCTGGAGTTTTCAGAAACAAAACAAAATAAAACAAAGAACGAGAACTTTATTATGCGTGATCACATGGAGGAGATAAGATGGTTAAAGGCTGTTTGGCCTTCTTAATATTTTTAGTATTTTAGAAGCTTAAGTCTAACACATATTTGTAAAAACCTTTCTTACTGCATTTAATTAGTAGCTCAAGTATAGCTCAAAACATAAACAGTGAATAGAAGACTCAAAATGACTATTCTGATTTTTGATAGCTCTTTTAGCAATGAACATTATGACAACAGGTCTTCATAAAAGCATAAGTGGTGATTACGTCTAAAAAGTTTTGGTTCTTTACATTGGGAGAGAGATGTTTGATACTTCCTTTACAAACAATATAATAGCTAGGTTCTATTCAAAGAAACAAAGACACATCAAACTACAAATTAACACACGAAGTATGATTTTCTTGTTGTTATTGTTCCGTTTCATTGAAGTTTTATTAAAATAAAGCATCCGAGTTACTTTTTGTTAATTAATATCATGCTTCTAACATGTTATTTCGTGACAAAGAAACTGACTATTGTTAAAAACTTTGATTATAGATTTTGGCAAATATAATCGTTATTTTAACACGCAAGTTTCTTGTTTTTAAATGAATTATCATTATTTATATATGTTGTCAAGTAATGCAACTTTTGTTTATGTCTTTCATATATATGCAATGTTTTAAGACCTGGGTTAACACAGCCGGTCGGACCGGTTGACCCGGGACCCGTCCCTTAGACCAGACCAGGTCAATATAAGGCGGGTTTTTGACAATTTCTGGCCCGGAGTGACCCGTTGGGGTTAGCGGTTGAACCGGTCGGACCGGTGGTACATCAATCCGGTTTTCTAAAAAAAAATTTAAGAAAAAAGTCTTTTAACCCTAATAGACCTTTTTATATACTAAGTGATCTTGAGTTTGATGCGTAAAATACTCCAATGTCTTAAAAAATAAAATTTGGTTTAATCGTAAGCCTATGACAATTGTTATTTGAATTTCCATTCTCTTAGTATCGTATATTGAATTTAATTATTGTGTTTGGATTGATGATAAGTGAGGTCGCCGGAATACAAGTGAGGTCGCCGGAAAGGAGGACACCGGAAGATGATTTAGGTCTCCGTCTAAGGCCACAACACCACCTCAACGGCCGCCGCCGTCTAAGTCCACCGTACCACCTCAACGGCCGCCGCCGTCTAAGGCTACCGCACCACCTCATCGGTGCACATCTCTTCCTCTAAAAACAACTCGTCAGTGATTTATTTTGAAGATTTCACATGTTGTTTGGGGAGTAGATGAAGAAACAACCACAAACAACTACTCCATAACGGCGGTGATTAATTTTTTACTCCATGGCGGCAGTGGTTAAATTTCTTTCAAGAAGAAATGGGTTGTGTGAATAACAAGATGAAATTTTATGAGTCAGTCAAGAAGAAGAAGATGGAATTTGAAAAAGAAAAGGTTGTGCAGAAAATTATAAATGGCAATGCATAGGGTATAACTTCTGAAACTATAATTTTTACTTTTTAGTCTAGTGTCAGAAAGTGAAGTGTGTTGTCTGCCTTTCTGATACAGTTGTACTTCAGTCATAATTTCGCATTTGTTAAATGCGAATTTTCCGTGTAGTAAGCAATTTTAACCGTGTAGATAGGCTGACCCTTAAAACTAGCCTATAAATGACGAGTACGTTGTCCCCGAGCGCGCACTAATCATTTAGGTCGGTCTCTGTTTGGTTTTTCTTATTAAAGACATCGATCGATCGCATAAGATCTTTCTGACAATTACGTGCTATATATTCCTAGCTTCACAATGACATACCCTAAGTTAGGGAAAGGTTGATCTCGTAAGTTTTAAAATTCGTATCTAATTAAACATGCCCCAAATAGAATGCTTGTATATATCATTTTTGTATCTTTGTCAACTACATGTAAAATGTGGGTTACATACGTAATGCATATATATATATATATAGACAGTACTGTTTGATCGACCTACTACTGTTAATGACTTGAGCAAACGACCCAAAACCGCAATCTTCTTGTAATACCGTAAAACACAAACTATTTTTTTTAATCGCGGCGGAAGCATTGCAATAGAAAATAGTAGAAAAAGAAACACCCACAAATTTAAAACCCATACTGTACAACAACACAGTATATCGTTTCGTGTTACAAAAAGGTCACAGAACATGGCTCATTACTTCAAAAGATAATATCAGAGCGACGGTCAAACTTCCCCTATACAACAACAACAGCAACTTACCGTGCTCTCAAAAACCTGCAACAGAAAGTTAGGGTGGGGAATTAGCACAAAGCTAAGTGAATGAAAATCAAGTCACAAACAATCAGTCAAACCACAACAATCACATGAACCGGTAACCACAAATGCCTCAAGAACATGTAACCATGGAATGCACAAAGGACCGGCGGTTCTTATCGATAATCGAACCTACGAAAAATGCCGGCCAAGCAATGATCTACCGATTCTGGTACAGTTAAATCCCTTCCATTACAACGAATGCAACAGATGATCTTTAACCATCATCCAAAAGCATCTAGCCCAGCCCAAAACATTTAGCTTACCTCTACCCCAACCATCAAGCTCACAAGTTCAATCCCTTGATATTGCTTATCAATCACTTGCTTGCAACAACCATCAACCATCCATTCAAACAATCAGTCAAACAATCAAATCAGACTAACAGTCTATCGCGTGCTCAATCGTACACAAATTCAAATTACCAAAACAGTTACAAATAACAACCACCGGTGAGTCAAAGTCCACTCACCTCGTATCCAAACTTCGTTCCACTCAGTTGTCTAGTAACCGAGCCTTTGTTGTTCCTAAGATCACGATGACACACAAATTAGTTCTCCGCTCATAAATATATTCTTAAATATATTTATATCAATAATTATCATAATCATCATGTTATAAATACATATATACTCACATAATTGATTGGAACCATATACGTATAGTGTATACCAACTCAAAATTAATTCCCTACATACATATATATCAACTCACAAAATCGATCCATGCATGCAAATACTAATACACCAAAATCGATCTACACACACATACACACACATACACACATACACACACACATATATACATATATATATATATATATATATATATATATATATATATATATATATATATATATATATATATATATATATATATATATATATGGTAAGGTTAAACAAAAAATCATTGTTAAATAAAGAACCTAAAGAACCAACAATAGACCATTAGATCTAGAGATGGAGGGCTATGATTGATTTAGGAAAAAAAACCATAAATTATTGGCATTCAGCGCCAATTTATGTAGGGAAAAGGACATAAATGTAAATTAGCTCTCTGAGCCTACAATCAACTTCCGATTTTAACGTTCTTTTTACAGAAGCCCAATACATTCAAAATCAATCACAAATGCAAACCCAGAAGCAAAAACCGTAAAACCCACACGCAAAATCAGTTCCATACTAACGCGAAGAACTACCAAATTAAGTTTTGCAGACGAACCAAATCGAAGAGAAGAATCAACTTGAACCTGCAAAAAAAGTAAGAATTCCGTTTGTTTTTTTTTTGGCTCTTACGTGATCAGCAATGCAAAAATTTTGATTGAGTATTTCAAGTGGATAATCCTAAGAGACAAAGTGGGCGATTGATGGCATCGTATGCAAAAAAAAATAAAGTATGATGGAAAAGTTGTCAATGTTGACGATAATGTTGACGATGTCGAGCAACAAAGTGCAAAGAATGATGCGAACAAAGATAAATCAAAAGCGGAATCAGAAACGGAATCAGATGAAGAAGAACAATCAGTTGAAGGAGATGATGATTATGGTGACGATGATGAAGGTATTTTCAAATCCTAATGTGCAAACAACTAGTTACTCCAAATAACCTAGTTTTCAATAGGTATTCAAAACACCAATTTTGACCCCCTGTTTTGGAATCCAAGTTTAGGGTACACATTGATTTCAAAAATAAGTTGATCGTTATCATGATAATTTGCATTTTTTGTTTTTGCATTATGAACATGTTGATCAGTTATCATGATATTTGCATTTTGGACAACCGTTTGATTAGCAATAGTTCAACATTTTGCAGTTTGCATTTGGACAACGGATAAAAAATAGCTGAACATTTTGTAGTTTGATTAGTAATAGCTGAACATTTTGCAGTTTGATTAGTAATAGTTGAACATGTTAATTAGTTATGATTATATTTGCATTTATGGATAAGTGATAAAATAGCTGAACAGTTTGCAGTTTGCATTTGGACAACTGATTAATAATAACGTAACAGTTTGCAGTTTGCATTTTGCATTTAGGATATGGAAGTTCAATATACAAAATACATAATTCACTTACTTAACATGAAAAAAACCAATGTAATTTGCATTTTGTAATGATATAAGTTGTAATTTTTTATTAAGTTTGTTACATTTTCAATTTGGATTTGGAAATGTACATACATTTTGCATTTTGCATTTGGGAATGAACACTTTGCAGTTTGCAATTGGAAAACTGATTAATAATAATGTAATAGTTTACAGTTTACAGTTTGCAGTTTGCAGTTGGGATATGGAAGTTGAATATACAGAATACATAATTCACTTAATTAACATGAAAAAAACCACTTTAATTAGCATTTTGTAATGATATAAGTTGTAATTTTCTACTAAGCTTGTTACATTTTCAATTTTGATTTGGAAATGTAAATACATTTTGCATTTTGCATTTGGGATTGAACAGTTTGCATTTTGTAGTTCATATTTTTCAGATTACATCGTACTCTTTATCAACATGAAAATAAACCCCTATAATTTGCATTTTGAGATTTATAAGAGTTATAACTTGTGACTATGCTTGTTTCATTTTACATTTTGCAAATGGAAAATTGAAGTTCATTTTGCATTTTGCATTTGGGATATGGAAGTTCAATATACATAATACATCACTTAATGTGGTGTACCAACTTGATGATAACACTTGATATGCTTTACAGAGGCTACTGAAACAGATGATGAAGTTTTGGAACCACCACAAAAGGATTTAAGTGTTAGCAAGCCCAAGCCTACAACAAAGAAAAACAACAATCAAAAAAGTAAAAATATGTTGAAAGTCAAAAAGTTGTTGAAAGTAAAAAGACCGGTGAAGACAATGAAGATGAAGGTATATTTGCATTTTGCATTTTGCATTTTGCATTTTAGGAAATTTTGCATTTTGAATTTGATAAATATAATGATGTAATTTACACAGGATACAGAAACAGATGATGAAATTGTGAAGCCACATCAAAAGGATATCAATGTTAGCAAAGCCATTACTACAAAAAAGAAGATCAGAAATCAAAAAGGTAAAACGCCAAGTGAAAGTAAAAAGGCTGTTGAAAGTCAAAAGTCTGATGAAAGTGAAAAGGCGGTTGAAGACGATGAAAATGAAGGTATCAAATAATTTATGTTTTTAAAATGCAAAAACCACATATCCATGAGTACTTCCAAATCTGGAAAATATGTGGTACTTTGCAAAATAATGTGGTGTATTTTGCATTTTGTTGAAGGTCTAATATAAAGTTATTCTTTCCATATGCATCTTAATCAGGCGATGGAGTTTTGAAGCCACAACAAAAGAAAATCAAAGTTAGCACCCAAGCCTACAAAAAAAAGAGCAGAATTCAAAATAGTAAAAAAAACAAATAAGAGTAAAAAGGTTGTTGAAAAGGCTGATAAAGACGGTGAAAATGAAAGTATCAAATGATTTATGTTAACTGCAAAAAACCACATATAAGAAATGTATACAACAGTACTTCTAATCTAGAAATATGTGGAACTTTGCAAATGCAAAGTGGTATATTTTTGCAGTTTGTTAACTACAAAAATCTTTTTTTTTTTTTTTGCATTTGTAGAATTGGTGTGTTTTGCATTATGGTAAAAGACTAAATATACAGTTATGCATTTCAGATACAACTGAATCAGATGATGATTTTGTTAAACCACCACCAAAGACTAAGAAGGTTGTCGGTGAAGGCACAACAACAAAAAAGGGAAGAAAGGCGAAGTTAGTTCAAAAATTGTACTGTATGATAAAAAGCAAGATACAAGAAAGGATGTTGGCAAAAAGGAAGTGTCTGAGAAACAAGAAATTTATTATATAAAATCAAGAGAATCCCTGAATTCATTTGTGCATATGTGTAACAGTTTAACTCCTGAAACTAAGAAGATAATAAAGGAAATGGGTTTTGGAGAGGTATTAAAATGAAAAGTAGGATTTATACCTGGCAAGCTTCCATACTGGGTTGTTAATAATTTTGATTCGGAGAAGATGGAAATGAAAATAGGAGGTTTATGATGTAAGCTAAACAGGGGATCAGTATACTGGGTTCCGAATGGGGAATATTACAGTAAAGGCGGTAAATAAGGCAGGTGTTGGAGATACAGAGATGGTAGAAGCTTGGAGACGACAGTATCAAACACCCGAAAAAGGACCACAGAATATATATATATATATATATATATATATATATATATATATATATATATATATATGAAGCAAGTCATAGAAAGAATAGTATCAGATAAGAAGCCAGGGGAGATTTCTAAGCTGAATGCACTCGTTATAATCATGACAATGATGGAAGAGGGTGTATGATGTGGGACGGTTAACCAAAAATTCCTCCCATGCATTACACATATGAACCAAATACGAACAATGGACTGGTGCACGTATGTCCTTGAATGTGCGAGGAGATGCAAAACAAGACGGGTCAGGGATGACATCAAAAGTTGGTTTACAGGTCCATTGCTTTTTTTGGTGGTAAGTATAATTCAAAACTGAAAGTGTATATATACAAAAAATAACCAAAATTCAAACAATTAAATATGTTTTTTTGCAGCTGTGGTATTGTATCACACTTAGCAAGATAAAGAGGACGAGAGACATCAAATTCCCTGCATTACGCTACTGGACAACATACATGTTGAAAGAGGAGGAAATTAAGCAGCTATCTGATGCAAAGTTGAAGATGAAAACAATCACGAAGGCTGTGGTGAAAGAGAAAGGTTATGTTTTCTTTAAACAGTACTCAATATGCAAACAATCTGCCAAAAAGTTTGTATTTTACATCATTTGATAAAAAAACAAATGTATAATGCAGGTGAAAAACAAGATAAAGTGAAGAAATCAGAAACTTCTAAGAAAAATGTGATTGGAAAAACAACAAAACAGAGTAAAGAAACTCCTAAAGACAAATCAAAAGTGAGGAAAGCTGCACATTAAAAAAAAAGATATCATTGTGAAATCTATAACGGAAAAATGTAAAAAAAAGGATTCTTAAATATATACTATATCTACATCAATTATAAATGAATGGTAAACATTTTGATGCCTTCCTCAAATATGCAAAAAATCAGATAAATTAGCAAAGCCGCTGACTGTTGTGGAGCCTCCTAAGCAAATAGAAGGAAGTGAAAATCTGGTGGCAACATGCAATGAAACTGCAGCTGTTTTTGAAGATAAAGGAGGTGAAAAAGAGGAAGATGATAAGGATGGAAAGGCAGATGTTGGTGGCAAACCAGATGAAACTGAAAATGTTTTTGAGATGTTTAGTCCAGTAATCAACGAGGAGGTTGAACCAGATGTTCAAGAGTACAGTCCCGAGATATAAAATACAAAAAATAGTTATTGTGTCTTACTTAGACATAAAATGCAAACAAACATGTGATTAAAAACTGAATTTCAAATACCCTATATAGTTATAAGTTGATATAAAATGCAAAAAATAAGATTCATTTGCATTTGATATACTATATAAAACATTTCATTTCATTTTTTAACTAGAAATTTGCATTCTGCGTTTGCATTTTGCATTTTTGCATTTTAATTTTTGCATTTTGCATTTTACATTTAAAGTAAATAACAGTACAAGAATATAAAGTTATTGCATAATAAACATTTCATTAATGCAGGAGTTCCTTACAAATATGAAGCAATTGTACATAGATCTAATTACAAAGAAAGAAGAACTTACTGAGGTGATGTGGAGGGCGTAGTTTGAGTACCCTCAAGATCAGAATATCCACGTTCTATTGCACCAAATAAAGAACACTGTGGTGGAAGATCTGAAACTGAGTGAATTCAACTATATCCATAAGAATGAAGAAATGGAGTCGATGAATGAAGAGGTTAAAGAAAGTGTAAATTAAGGAAATTTCTGAAAAGCTCGTGCAACATTTTGAGAAGGAATCTAAAATGAAAAGATCTGGAGCAACAATTGTAGGAAATGAGCATGATTTCCATACACAAAACACAAAGATTACCAGCATGTCAGATACAACTTTAACAGCTACACAAATAATAGAGAGCACACCGTTTTTGAACATGGTTGATAAGATAGTTGAGTCACATATGATTTTAAGGAAAGAAGGAAAAGAGCCTACATGCAAAAATACCTACTACGAGGAGAGCCTAGGGAAGCGTAGAAAGTTGAATAACTTAGCCTCATTCAGTCTTGGATTGAAATAGAAACAGGAAGATGTACAAGTTGATAAGCGTGAGGATGCAGTTGATCTCCAAAACATCGCGAACATGATGTGCATTGTAATCAAAGCAATACCATTTCTAAACGAAACAGTGCAAATAGGAAAACAACAAGCTGAACCAGTTGTAGAAGGAACGAGCGATGTGCATATGAAAAAACCGGAAACAGTTATAGAAGGGACGAGTAAATTGGAAGTGGAAAGGGGTGAAACAGCTGTAGAAGGACCTAGTAATATGTAGGTGGAAGAAGATGAACCAATCGCTGCTACTATTGATGCAGTATTGTTAAAATACGACAAAATGAAAGAGAAAGCGGGCTGACTAATCTTGTTCTTGGGTATGAAGAGAATTTTGGAAAGGGAGGTGACAACAAAGAAAAAAGAAAGGTAAAAACAGCCACTGCATTGTTCTCTCCATATAAAAATAGAGAAGTAAACATAAATGCAATCACTACTGACGAGGAGCTCGATGTATCAAGCTAGTTATTTTCTGGGATCCGATGTAAGCTAAATATAAAAGTTTGATTAATTATTCTTTTTTTAAAAACATCTTACAAATTATCTATTATACAGGGACATGGTATTTTTGAAGCAACCGGGTGTAGGATTAACGAAGGCATTGACAGAAACTATAATTCCATAATCTCACGTGCATGCTTCGGTGGTGGATTCATGGGCAGCTGTACTCAACAATGAAGAGAGATACAAAGACTCATCATCACCAAGACGATTATTCTGCTTCGTAACTAGTAAAGTACTACTTAAAATGCAAAAATTCATACTGAGAATAATCAAAACACATCTAAATAATTTGCATTTTAATCAACAAAAATCTACTTCGTAACCTGTGTATATTCCTAATATTTTAAGTAATATTTTAATATGAAAAATGTATGATTAAAAAGACAATATTTGGGGATGAGAACAATGAAAAACACAAGTTGAACAACGAGGACTTGGAAAAGAGATAGAGGCAGAGGTAAAAAGAAGATATCATGTGTTTGAGATAATGATGGAAAGATGCTTGTCAAGAAGCCCATACAAACTTCATGAGGTGGAATTGGTATGTAAAATGCAAAAAAATAGTAGAATGCAAAATGCAAAAAATAGTATAATGCAAAGTAATAAAGTCCAAAATGCAAAAAATATAAACAGACACTGTAATTATGTTGTAAAATATGTGACATATTAGTTGTTGGCATTAGCAAAATGCATAATATATTGTTCTTTTATATAGCATAAAATGCAAAAACTGCAAAAATTGATTACAAAAAGTTAACCATACACCCGCTGTGACATAACTGCAACATCAAAATACAAAATAATGAAGTCCTTAATGCAAAAAAAATATAAACAGACACTGTAATTATGTTGTAAAATATGTGACACATTAGTTGTTGGCGTTAGTGAAAGTCAAATATGTGTGTATAGTGTATGAATCCGAATATGAAAGTAGAGAGAGTATGCCAAATACACCTTAATGTGTGTGTTTTCTATTTCATATGTCAAAAGGTTACATTGTGTCATTGATTACAAACTATATATACTAAGTACATACAATGTACTATTTACACAAAATATAGACTAGATCTAATCATAAATTCTAGATCTAACAATCTCCCCCTTGATTCGATCTAGTCTATGTTACGTTCACCTAAGATCCTTTGCTACCTGCGGAGAGTAGCTCTTTCTTGCATCTTTTCTTTCATTTGTTCCATAATATCTGTCATGATGACTCTTGCAGATTGATCAAAGGAATCTTTAAGGCTGAAGCTGTGTTCTCTTATCTTGATAAGCCAGATTCGAAGTGAACCGTCTGAATAAGCATTGCTCGTTGGTTCTTACAAAGATCTTCTCCTTCTTGCTGTTAAATAGAACTATTCCTTCATCATCTTCTCCAGACTCAACATCCCTCCAAATTACTTGAAACATTTCTAGCTCTTCAATTCTGGGATGTGAGGTGTTAGGCTTTAGAACATTAATCTTTGCTTTATCTGCCTCAGCACCAAGCTGGATGTCGTTTCATTCAGCAAGACGGATTCTTTGTTTCATGAAGTCTAGAATAATTTTGTATCCTGCATTGTTAGCCTTTGAGCTGTGTTTCTTAGCTTCAAGCTCATACAGCATGAATTCAACATCTTCCAAGCTTAAATGCTTCAGGTCTACTTGACTGAACCAGTGATAAGTCTGATCTATTCTCAAAACTTGAAAGTAAACCCAAATCACATTTACAACTCTACCAAATGAGCATTTTACTTTGGAGATTAAATGTTTAGAAAACACTTCAGCTCTTGATCTACCATGCCAATTCCTAAGTAATCTTTTCCCAGCATCAGAGGCATCAACAGCTGCTAGAAGATTAACAGGTAGTTCAGGTTGAACTTGATAAGAATAGATTTCAGGAATCTTCTCTTCAAGGAAAGCCACTGCTATATCAAACTCACTCCAATTTCTTTCTGTCTTTTTCAGAGCCTTTGTTGTCAACACAACTCTTTTTCTAAGGTCTCTCATACTTGAGGTCAGAATGGGATCTGGACTGTAAGTTTTAGGCACCTTCCACTCTGCACCCCTTCTCAACCTTTTCAATCTTCTTTTCTTTTCTTGTTCCCTCAACAAATCTCTAGCAGTTTTTCTGAATTTGCCCGGAGATGGAGGAAATAGATCAGTAACTTCTTTATTAATCCTCAACACATTTGATATATTCAATTGCTCTGGTGTTGGCACTTCTTCTACCTCAGGCTTTTCAACCCTTGGTGTTGTCATAGTTTTTGTTTCTTTTATTTTGCTTATATGTTGTTGAAGAGTTAATTATTTTTCATGTTCACCAGCTTCTGTTACAAATGACCCGTAAACATCAAAGTCTGAACTTGCACTTGTAAGAATACTAGTAAGATGTATCATCCACCAGTCTGTCTGTGTCCTCTTCTTCTTCATCAACTAAAGTCCTTTGCCTTTTTCCTTTACCTCTACCTCTGCCTCTTTTTGGAGTTGGTTGTTTGCTTTGTGAAGACGAAGCAGCAGGTAGCTTTGATATTAAAGATGTCACACGCACAGTTGCACGATGTTTCTCCCTCTCAGAATGATCGGGATCAGGATCTTGATCATTATGCTTTCGCTTCTTTCCTTGTGCGTGACAGGTTTCCTCAAGAGAAGCTTTAAGTGCAGCAGCAATCGCAGCTTCCTCTTCTGCATTAATTCGTCCTGAAGACTCCCCCTGAACAATAGCGGGAGAAGCCTCACCCTCAACATCCTTAAGGGGATCCATGGCATCCATGCGTTTATGAAAAGCAACCCCAAAAGCTGTCATACTATCTCTCATCATCTTCTTGAAACTTTCGAAGTCAGATTTCTTGTATTCATTTCTTAATAAATCAACCAGTGTAGCATCTTCTTCATTTTTATCTGGTCTAGCCCTCAGCTTTGCATACAACTGGGATTTCAACTCCTCTATCGAAACATCCGGGCCTTGATTAGCCAGCAACCTATCCACCTTCTCATTTACAACATCAATTTTTGCATGAACCGCAGACAAAGCAGTTTCAAGGTCAGCCTTAGAAACAAATTCTGAGGCAACCTGAGAAACTTTTGGAGTTATAACAAAACCGGGATCACCAAGATTGACCGTTGAGACTGGAACAACTGGAGGAACAAATCCTTCAGAAGTTGAGCCACCCATATGCACAGCTGTATCAAGGTTGACTGTGTCGGGATTTCCATCTAATCCTTGAAATCTACAAAGAGTAGCTTCTATAGATGTTCTGCTAGGTCCTTCAGGTAGGATCCTAGTTGATGGTATAGATGTGTCCTTGTGTTTAAAAAGAATTGGGCTTGCAATATGCTCTTCGAAATGAAATTCGGTAGCCTGGGGAGAACTGGAACCTGTTTCAATACCTACTGTCTCTAAGGAGACTTAGGTAGATCATGTGTTAAATCCCCGTGAGAAGATGAAACAGTATCCTTTTGAGAGGACTCTGAGTGGCTTTGTGGGGTTTGTGCATGCTCTGGTGGGATGCCAGAGTCTTTTTCAACACCAGGATTGACCCTGTCAGACCCGATGGCAGATGTTGTTTCCCGGCTAGATATGGTTGGGGAACTCTCAGCACTCTTATATTATATTCCTTCCAGCACACTCTCATGTTCTTTTAACTGTTCCTCTTCATCTACATTAACATGAGCAGCAATAGTGATAGTGTCATATAAGCCCTCAGTATCAAGTGATTTTATATCAAATAAGTCATCATGCTCAAAGACAGTTGTTTCCTTAGTAGTTCCCTCAGGTGTAACAATCATACTTTCAACATTATATTCTACACCCTGAGCTGGTGTTTCCTGAGATTGAGGTTTTTCAATGAATTTTCCTATAGGCATATCATCCTCCTCATCTTCCTCTCCTATATTCTCACCTCCCTCAGCCACTTCTTCCCCCCTCTCAGGATTTTCTCTCGACTTTCCCCCGTCAGTGTCACCCGAAGACGACTGACTACTAGAAGTTGAACTCTCTGGTACTAATGTTCTTTGGGTAGGATCAACAGGCTCTTGTCGATCCAGAAGAACGATGTTATTTTCTCTCACATATGCCTTTACTATAGGATCATGAAGATCCATCAACATCACCAATTCAGCAAGCATTGCAAAAGCCTTGACCTCAAAATTCTTTTCTATTTTATAAAGTTTTTGCATTATGGACACAGTTGGCAGAGGATCATTATCCCTCCGATTGATGTCATTTGGATGATCTAGCATTATGCGTTGAACAATCATTGAGAGAAACCTGGGGTATGGAAGAAACTTCTTTGCTTGTTGAGGAATTTGTTTTTGGTGGACTGTTTTTGAAATTTCTTGAAATATGATAGATGCATAGTCCACATGCCAGTGTTTGACCATTGAAACCAGAATTTGAAAAGAACTAGAGCTAGCACCATCAATTCCTTTGGAAATGCTAGTGAGACACCGGTTTATTATTGCATATAAAGATTGCCAAATTGGTACCATATTATTTCTTTTGAATTGAACACTCTTGGTCAGCACCCCATTGAACCCCAGATCCTTCACATGAGGATATATAGCTTTGCTGGATGGAATAGGATCAAACTTGTTCTTGTTTGGATAGGTGCCCCTCTCACATGGTAATAGAAACATTGTCCGCAGCTGGTCAACATCCAAAGTGAATTTAAACTGTTCAATCTGCCCAGCTAGTAACTGCTCTCCCTCATCATTTTCAACATTATGCAGTGAGTTCCACAATTGTTGCACATAGACTTCGGGAACATGTGGTTCTTCCCCGTCAGCAGTAGGGTTGTATGAAAATACGTGGTTTAATGGATGTGATTCTATAAGCTCAGAAAGAATAGGGAATTGAGTGGTGGTGGTGATGAGTTAAAGCAATGATTATTTGGAAGATTGGGTAAGTAGTTTGTTGGTGGAAACAATTGTTCAGAAGGAACAAAGGCTGGAAGGTTGCTAGGATTAGCCATCTGCAAGAAGATACAATACCCATGATTAATGATCAGATGTTCAGTAGATAAGACTATAAGAAATTGTTTCTTCCTTTTAAGAAAAATTTTAAACTTTGAAAAATTTTAAAATTTTCAAAAATTCTCTAAGTGTTTTGTCGGTATTGATGATACCGACAAAGACTTAGATGTGATTCCGACAAAAATCAATTAAGAATTCTGAGAAAAGACTTGGAACCTTTATCCAATTTGGAAATACCGAGATATCAAGGAATCCGATAGAATTCCGTGATGATTGAAATCCCGAGATATCAAGGAATCCGATAGAACACCTTGGTGGTTGAAATCCCAAGACATTAAGGAATCCGATAGAATTCCTTAGTGGTTGAAATCCCGAGATATCAAGGAATCCGAGAAAAACAAGGATACCGAGATAATTTGAGGAATCCGAGAAAACACTTTGTGTTTATCAAATGAAGAATACTCTCGGTATAATGAATACCGAGAAAACACTTGGTGTTTTCGAATGATGAAAACTATCGCTATAATGAATACCGAGAGATTCATAACAGTTCATGAACGCAATCAAACCCAGATTTTGAAAAACATGAATTTGAACATACAACCAAAATTGATTGTACCCTTCGTCATTCTAAGCATATTTAACTGTACACTTATCCCCATCAGAGTTGATTTAGCATGATTAATTCCAAAAACTAAACCTGTAACCCATATACGTAAATACTCAAAGAACAGATTCTCAAACCATACTCAAACAGATGTTAATGATGAAAATCTAAGCATGGAAACACATGTAACATGTTATCTAATCTTATCATTGTTATTAACAATCCAACAAACAACAAATAACCACTAAATCAACCAAAAGAAATATCAACAGTTAGGGTTTTCGAACTCTTGGATCTAAAATACACAATTATGAGAAATGAAGTAAGAAAAATGAATTGTACCATGAGAATCGCAATAGAAAACCGATCTAGATCTGTTAAACTTGAAGAAATCCAAAGCCTTTTTGAAATTTTGCAAGTACGGAGAGATTTGGTCAATTTCGAGAGTAAAAACCGAGAAAAATTAAAAAATCCGAGATTTTGAAGCTTATAAATATATGAACTCTCGGTTTCCGAGAAAATATGTGTCGGTATGTGTGAAAGAAAATGTGTCGGTATGTGAGAATTTTCTCGGAATCCGACATAAAATGTGTCGGATTGTGTGAATTTTCTCGGAATCCGAAATAAAATGTGTCGGATTTGACCAATTCTTGTATGTAACTTGTAAAAATTTAAACTTTTTCTCTCTTGACCATTTTTGAACAAAAACAAAGACAAATAACATATAAAAAAACTCCCCCTCAAATCAACCATCAATTTGAGAAAGAAGAAAAAATCTTTTTGCCTTTTTGATCTTTTGCACATGTTTTTGGATTTTAACAATTTTGAAATGTTTTTGAATTTTATGAAATATACCAAAACAAATAAAACAATTTGATAGCTCTCCCCCTACAAGTATGAACCATCAGTAGTTCATAACTTGTTAATTCAGATTTAGCTCCCCCTGAACTCAAGTACCTATCTTTGTAGCTAGCCCCTCTACATATGACACTTTTTCGATTCGAACATTTTCCATCCTAACACCCCATGCCCAAGGATGGGTGCAACTTGGTCATTCCCAAAATTGACATTTCCAGAATATTTCCCCACAAAATGTTTGAGAAGACCTTTGTCACCTGTTTAATTTGCCACTTTTGATTTGTTTGAGGACGAGGGACAATGGATGGTTTGATAAGTGGATGAACAACAGAGTTGTTTGTTTTGATTGATTTGTTGTTACCTCTATTGTTAATAATGCGTTGTGATGATTGCACATGTCTGTTGACATGGTGAGCAATGTTGTGAACACGTTGTGACACTGGTTTGATGTTACTCTTCAAAGATTGAGAGTGTGTAGAAACTGATTTATTTGTTGATTTTGCAACCTGATGTTTGGATTTATTCAAGAATATTTGTCGCAATGAATGATTGAGTTTCTCCACTTCAAGGTTTTGGATTTTTGCTCTTCTCTCAGATTCAGCTACCCTTCTCATCACTTCTAGATGACTTTCCCACTCACCAGGCAGCATAGGCAATCTTCTATGTGCATATTTGCGTAGGAAGAAATGCAGTTCACTCTTCTTGATCCATTGATGAATGATGTAGCCAGAACGGTTGACAAACCAAGTGAAAATCATATCCTCCGCAGGATTTTTCCATTTAGGAACTGATTTGAAACCACGCAACATTCGATCTTGATGATATGAACATGCATTTATACAATGACCCTCAACACAACCAACACTTGCACAAAAAATTTCATCTTTCACAACTTGTGATTTTGAAATATCAGTTTGGTTATTTGAAGTATTATCAGACTTTTTCTTCCAAATTAAACCAGACTTACAGTTTTTCAAACAACGTTAATGATGAATGACACAAAAAGAAGGAAAGAGATCACGTTTTCTAAAACTATGATGTGTATTGTGTTGCTTGTCCTCAACTGTTGACTGCTTGATTGTTTGGGAAACATCTAGCTTCTTCTCAGCTTGTGGCACTTCTGTCTTCTTTACCATTCTCACTTCTGATTTGAAAACAGTTTTGATTTTATCTGATTCAGAAGAAAAAGAAGAAGATTTGTTAGTTGTGTTAATGTATGAAGTTCGATAAGAAGATGATGCAGATGTTGAAGGCTTGGTGCCTGATGTGGATCCCTTTTCACTAATACTCGTTGAATCACAAAACTGATTGCATTTGTGAGATACATATTCTCTACAAGCTTTTGGGCAAGTAGGAATTGCAACACCCCAGCCACGTTCCACTTCTTCCAAAAGTCGTTTGATTTTTTCATCACGAAGTTGAGTTTCCAGTTCATAGATAATGAGTTGAGGAATTACAAGATGTGCACAACTGAATAATGGTTTGTTTGAATCCTTACTTAACTGAATAATGGTTTGTTTATGATTCTCAACTTCCTTCTTTGTTCATTCCAATTCCTCAGAAAATTCTTGAGTTTGATTAGTTAAAACATCATTTTGAAATCTCAGTTGATTCACCACTTCAGAGTTAGATTTAGCAAAATGAACAGCGGAAGACTGTAAGTGAGACAACTGTTCTTTCAACATTTGATTTTCAATTCCTAGAATGATGTTGTTAACTATGCAGTTTGTTTCAAGAATCTCTTGTCGCCGCTGCAATTCCATGTGAGGAATGTACAGGCGTGGTGCGTATGACGTGACTGTTTGTTCATGATTTTGTAAAATTAGAGTTTCAGCATGGAAAACAGATTTATTTTTGAATGAGAAACCATCAGTAGTTTAATACGAAGCATTCAGTGAATCACAATTAAATGGTTTTTGGCACTTTGTTGTGGTTTTTCTCTTGAAATCTTCTTCTTGTTTAACTTCCTCAGCAGCAACAAAAACCATCTTTTCAGTTAGTCCGCAATTCATCCTTTCTGCCTGATAGAGTTGTGTACAATTGATTTTCTTGAAAAAGTCACTTTCATCATACCCTAAACCTTTGTATTCTTTACGAATATCTGGAGTTAAAGTTTTGAAAATCATATGACGAGTTGTGGGTTTCTTACGAACAACTTCTTCAAGATTGTTAACTTTTGTTTCCAAAATTTGTTTTTCTTTCAAAATCAAATTGAAATTGATTTCAGCACTCAACTTAGCTTCATTCAAGTCATGAACTTTTCTTTCAGTTTGCTCTTGAATTTGACTTAACTCATCCTCTTTTTGTCTGACTATTTCCTGAAGTTGATTAAGTTTGATCGTGTGTTCAGATGAGACGGCTTTGTTCATTTTAAGATTGAGGTTTTGTAATTGTAGTTTCTGGTTTTTAGCAGTTAAGGTTTGTACTTGATTAACTAAAGTCATAATATGAATAGCAGATATACGAGAGTCATTGAGATGTATCTCCTCAGCAGTAGACTCAGACTCAGTTGATAGAGAACTGGTGCTGGAAGGAGCTTCTTCAGTTTCATTGTCACTCTCATATTCACTTTCTGGATCTGACTCGTCAAACTTTGCCATGAACCCTGTCTCAACTTCACCCATCACTGCATCCTCAATATCAGCTTCAACCTCAGCAAACACTGAACCCTCATCCTTATCTTCACTTTCCTCATCACTCTCTAGACACTCAAACTCTTCCACTTGAGCCATCAGTACAAATTGAATCCTCAGTTTTTCTTCTGCTGAATACTCTGAAGGAGTCTTGAGACGATGAATTTCTTGAAGTGGGGAATTGTTGGTTGGATCAGCCGCTTGATGAAACATAAAGATGCCATTCCCTTCTTGGATACTTTGTTTCATTAACTCTCCATATTTTTCATTGTTTTCTATAAAATCCATGAATCTCCCTTTTCCGCACATTGTATTCTCCACGATAAAGCACGGGAGTTTTTGTGTGCGAACCAAACGAAAGGGTTTCACTATAAGCATTCATGTTTAGATCGTTGCTCTGAAAGGTTTCTTGCATTGTGAAAATTTGACTAAGTATGAATTCCGATAAAGCTGAAATCCAAATCCGAGAATGAACAATCCGAGAAAACTTGAAATCCGATAACCTTGAACAATCCGATAGAATTAAGCAATCCGAGAGAATTTTGAAATCCGAGAAATTTCAAATCCAAAAAACTCCAAATCCGATGATTCAAATCCGAGAAATTCCAAATCCGATGAATTCCAAATCCGATGAATTCCAATTCCGAGAAATTCCAAATCCGATAAATTCCAAATCCGAGATTCTTAATTCTGAGAATTTGAAATCCGATATGGATTAAATCCCGAGAAAATGAATTCCGAGATAAATTCCGAGAAGAATATTGCTATTCCGAGAAAGATTTCTGTCGAAATTGAGGTATTCCGAGGAAAAGTTTGTCGGAATTTCAGAGAATCCGATATAAATTCTATCGGAATTTCAGAGAATCCGATACAAATTCTATCGGAATTAAGATAATTTCACTAAAATATTCACGGAATTGAGAATTCCGAGAGATTCAAGGCATGATTCCGACAACTTCAAGTTATGAATTCCGACAACTTCAACTTTCAGATATGAAAATCGAAATTTTGAACAAATCTTTTCCAATTGATCTAAGATTCTCCAGATCAGTTCGCAACACTCCAATGAACTCTTCTAATCCATAATTTCTCAATTTCAAATACAAAAATCGATCTATCAGTGATTTCTTCTCAAGAACTCGAAAACTTCAATCCTTCATATCTTCAAATTTGTTGTTTGTAATGACACCAATTCAATTTTCGAGAGTTAGGATGCTAATAATCTTCCCAATGATCAATAAAACAACAATTTTAAGCCATCAAATCTTCAAATTCAGAATTAACGCGAAAGTTTCAAAGTTCTTCAAAAAAGCTTCAATTCCGATCAAATCTTCACACAATTGATGTTGTTCTTGTACGAAATCCTTCAGAAACCAATCAGAGTTGGCTCTGATACCAATTGAAAGTCAAATATGAGTGTATAGTGTATGAATCCGAATATGAAAGTAGAGAGAGTATGCCAAATACACCTTAATGTGTGTGTTTTCTATTTCATATGTCAAAAGGTTACATTGTGTCATTGATTACAAACTATATATACTAAGTACATACAATGTACTATTTACACAAAATATAGACTAGATCTAATCATAAATTCTAGATCTAACAGTTAGCAAAATACAAAATATGTTGTTCTTTTATATAGCATAAAATGCAAATAATGCAAATAATGATTACAAAAAAGTTAATCATACACCCGCTGTGACATAACTGCAACATCAAAATGCAAAATAATGAAGTCCAAAATGCAAAAATCATAAACAGACACTGTAATTATGTTATAAAATATGTGACACATTAGTTGTTGGCATTAGCAAAATACAAAATATGTTGTTCTTTTATATAGCATAAAATGCATAAAATGCAAAAAAAATGCAAAAAATGATTACAAAAAGGTTAACCATACACCCGCTATGACATAACTACAACATCAAATTGCAAAATAATGAAGTCCAAAATGCAAAAAAATGTGCACAGTTAGATAGAATGCAAAGATAGAATGCAAAAAATATGCTTAATTCCCTATTTCCTTTCAGATATAATGTAAAATGCAAAAAATGTTTACATAGGTTAATGGCACACCCATTATAACATAACCGCAAATATAAAAAATGCAATAAAACATATAAGAGATTAAAAACAAACTTAATTATAAAAAAACACCATGTTCGATTACATGAAGCATACTTTAAAACGTAAAACAAAACAAAACATACAATATCTTAAAACACCTGTAAATAAAACCCTATTCCAACCATTTATCAAAAGCATAACCATAAGCAGATAGATCCTCAAGTGATAAAAAAATACGTGCTCGTAAATCTTCGGCAAAAGCAAGCATAGACCTCTGATGTTCAATCTGTGAGGACAAGTTGGAAAGACGCTCAAGGTCAATAGAAGACATCATCGGAGTAGGCTTAATCTTATTTTCAAGATTTTGAATATCTTTAAGCTTCTATCGAATTTCTACGATCATCTTCTCGATGTCCCTAAGCCTTGCCTTGTCCTTGCAGTCATCTTCTGAATGGACACGCATATCCAAGGATGTAAAAAATGCGATAAAAGATTGAAAGGGCAAGGAAAGTTAGATGTGTGTCGAGTCTCCAATATGTACCCTATTTATGGATGTAAAACAGAGCGGGAAGGGGGAAAACATACCAACAAAAAAAAAACCATTAATGAGGAAAATGAAAAAAAAGAAATGCAAAAAACTGATCTTATAAAATGATAAATGATAAATGAAAAAAGTACGCTTTTTAATTAATCAAAATACAAAACATTGAATTACAAAATGCAAAAAAATAAAGATTACATAAGTTGACAGCCACTACACTGTAAATTCACTGCAAAACATCAAAATGCAAACTATTTAATTCCAAAATGCAAAAAATTTATGAAAAAGAAAAGGCAACTGTAATTACTCATAATAAGAACAACCACTGAATGTTCAAAAAATTGGGCACCCAAACACATAACGTAATTATGGAAAACAACTTAATATTAAAAAAATACAAAACTTTGTTACTCCGAAGGACCAACACACGTGTCACCAACAGCTCCATCCCCTTGAGACTTTTCCTTCTTTTGAAATGCTTTAAGTCTATCAGGACAAGTTTGAATATTATGAGGTTCACAACCACCACAATAACTACATTTCATGTGCGTCTTTGGTTGTTTAGAGATAGCCCTCTCACGTGCACTAGTAATTCTCTTCCTAGTCCCCCCACCTTTATTCTGAATACCAGATGGGTTGTGAATCTCGACATTCTCAGGCTGATCAACCCCTGACATTTCACTTATACAATCTATATTTTGCATCTGATCATCGTCGCTGAATCCGTCAACAAATGAGTTAGACAACTCCTCTTGTGCTTCTAAAAACTTTACTAACTTTTCCTTGTTACCTTGTCCAACGCATTTTCAACATGGTAATATACGCGATGAATAATATCTATTAAACCAACATCATCAAGAACAACAACATTACGGATTTGAGAACTATCAAAAATCTTTGAAGGGACCACATTCTTGGACCATCTTTTGCAAATATATTTATGAGGGAATTGATTGACCTTAAATACACGAAGAGCAAAAAAAAAATGCCTGCACAAAATCCCGAATCTTTCAAATCTTTTGCATGAACATGTAATTAATATCCTCAGAAGAAGGGATAAAGATAACCTGTGCAATTAAAATGCAAAGTGTCAAAATGCAAAATGCAAAAAATATAACTAAAATAACTAAATAACTCATGAACATGAAAAAAATACCTCACGATAGGTTGGAAAATATTCATCAAATTTCTTTGGCTCCTTGTCTCTATCATTTGATTCATCAATTTTAGTTGCCAAAACACATGTGTCAATAATCTTGAATATCTTTTGATTTTTAAACTCTGAAAAGGACAAAGACATACATTTCTTAATCGCACAACCAATCTCTCTAGAAATGTCACTAAAAACAGCTTTAGTAAAAATACTATAAGCATCCTCCTCCAAAGGCCAATCATGTTTGAATTTAGGCGTGGTATATGAACTCTCATGGTCATTTTTCGACTGAATAAACCTTTACTCATGCATCGTAGTATCAAAATGAGTTAAAAACTCAACAAGCGTGTTACTTGAACGCATCAACTGGTTAAACATATGATTTTCCGTCTATGATCTAGACGATGTACGCATCAAACCAGACAACTCCCAGTTACGAAAATATGCTGGGATCCAAAACTTCCTTAATGCAAACATATCAGATAACAATTTATTATCTTCCAACTCAAACTCTTGATTTAAAGAATCCCATAAAGAATCAAAAACCTTGGGTTCAAGCTTGTCGGTCCATACAATCCTGCTAAGTTTCGCTTTGAAACCATTGTTGCAGACAGATAAAGCAACCTATATACATAATGAAAAATTCAAAATCAAACATTTGTGTTAATAAAATGCAAAATGCATAATGCAAAATGCCAACTTCAATATGCAAAATGCAAAAAAAAATGCATAAACATTTGTGGTTATGAACCTCATAATTAAAAAATGCAAAAATGCAAAATGAAAAAAAAAAAAAAACAAATAAACATGTTTTGAAACATAGAACAAAAGAAAACATGACTACCTTGGTAGTAACTTTTTCCATTATATGCCACATACATAATCGATGCTTCGATAACGGAAATACGGAATCAATAGCGGTTTTCATCGCAGGATCTTAGTCAGTTAATATCATCTGAGGATGCTGTGGAAATGCTTTTGTAAATGCATTTAATAATCATTTGTGCGAACCAACGTTTTCTTTGCTCAACATTCCATCACCAAACGTAACACATTTCTTGTGATTATCAACACAAGTAAAAGGAATAAACACCATATCGTGTCTAGCAAAAGAGTATAACATTTTATTAATCTGAAATTATAAATTAAAGATAAAAACAACATATGATTAAAAAACAGTAGGTCAAAAGTTATGAAGAAATACTTATTGGTACGGTATGTAGCATCAAACAAAACAACATCACCAAATGCGCCCAAAACAAACCAGCAAGTGCTTTATCAGAGTCGATGAAGTAATCAAACGAAAACTCAGAAATAGACCTTTTCTTTTTGTTCAACGAGCCAACCACGATCTGACAATCATAATCACCAATGAAAGACAAACATCCCTTTTGTAATTCTTAGCATCTGTCTTTGTAAAACCTATGTCCTCTGAACCAACTACTTTTGACAAAATTCTATGCCGAGGAGAAGACCCAACACTAGCGTCATTCAAGTTATGGAGAAGGCGTTTTTTAGAAACACTTACTTTGCGGAATGCATTAAGTGTTTCATGTACTTTGGATGAACCAACAGGTGATTATGCTCTTCTTTAAAATGATATATACGATACTTATTGTGGGGGGTAATCGACAATCTGATCCGTGCATGACAATCACACTTCTTAGAATACCGCTTTCTTATGTACAACATGGCTCATTACTTCAAAAGATAATATCAAAGTGACGGTCAAACTTCCCATGTACAACAACAACAGCAACCTATCGTGCTCTTAAAAACCTGCAACAAAAAGTTATGGTGGGGATTCAGCACAAAGCTAAGTGAATGGAAATCCAGCCACAAGCAACAATCAGTCAAACCACACCAATCACATGAACATGTAACCACAAATGCCTTAAGAACGGGTAACCACGGAACGCATAAAGGACCGACGGTTCTTATCGATAATCGAACCTACGACCAATGCCGGCCAAGCAATGATCTATCGATAGCCTTCTGCTAACTGACACAGTTAAATCCCCTCCGTTACAACGAATGCAACAGATGATGTATAACCGTCATCCAGAAGCATCTAGCCCAGCCCAAAATGTTCAGCTGACCTCTACCACAACCATCAAGCTCACAAGTTCAATCCCTTGATATTGCTTATCAATCACTTGCTTGCAACAACCATCAACCATCCATTCAAACAATCGGTCAAACAATCAAATCAGAATAAACAATTTATCGCATGCTCAATCGTACACAAATTCAAGTAACGAAAACAGTTACAACTAACAACCACCAGTTAGACAAAGTTCACTCACCTCATATCCAAACTTCGTTCCACTCAGTTGTATCATAACCGAGCCTTTGTAGTTCCTGAGAACACAATAACACACAAATAAGTTCTTCATTCATAAATATATGGGCAAAATACGCAAAAATAGAACAAACTATACCAATATTGCCATTGTATGCAACCAACTTTATTTTCTACCTAAAAATATACACAACTTATAAATTTATTTCATTGTATACATTGGGTAATCTGATTATAAGGTTACCGGTCATTGATTGTATACAATGAACAAAATTTAAAAGTTAATTGTATACATTGAACAAAATTTGAAAGTTGTTTATATTTTTAGGTAACAACTTTCTTTTATTTTTTGAGAGGTAACCGGTAAGTTAAATATTGTTATAGGTAACTTGCATACAATGAACCAAATTTGTAAGTTGTTTGTATTTTTAGGTAGAAAATAAAGTTGGTTGCATACAATGGCAATATTGGAATAGTTTGTTATATTTTCGCGTAATTTGCCCTAAATATATTCTTAAATATATTTATATCAATAATTATCATAATCATCATGTTATAAATACATATAAACTCACATAATCGATTGGAACCATATACGTATACCAACTCAAAATTAATTCCCTACATACATATATATTAACTCACAAAATCGATCCATGCATGCATATACTAATACACCAAATCGATCCACACACACACACACACACACACACACACATATATATATATATATATATATATATATATATATATATATATATATATATATAATAACTACCAAAACTCGATCCACATATATATGCTAACACCTCAAAATCGATCCATACATATACATATATATATATATATATATATATATATACACTATTAAAATCGATCCATATATATATATATATATATATATATATATATATATATATATATATATATATATATATATATAGACTAACACACAAGATCTATTCACACTAGATTTATCCATACCTACCACCACTTATAAATCAAAATATATCCGCCACTTGCATACACATTAATTTAATCAAAAACTGTCCATCACATGCAAATCAAAATCTATTGGAACTACTTCCATATACACCAAAATCGATTCATGCTACATACTAACAAAATCGATACATGGCACACACTAACAAAATTGATACATGCTAACATGCTAACATACTATAATATACCTATATATTCAATCCAAGCAAGCATACATGTCAAATAAGTCAAGATAAGGTTGTCTTCCCAATTTCAACTCATCATCACTTTCTTCTTTATCTCTTTATCTTCCCAATTTCAACTCATCATCACTTTCTTCTTTATCTCTTTAAATTTTTTTTAACAAAAACATCAATTCATCAAATCTCCATACATAAATATCAAGAACATATGAACACTTGAATAAACACACAAGCAAGCTCAACCATTTTTATACTTTCAATTTTCATAAACACACTTTAAATCATGATTTTAACTCATAAACTCATGAAATTCATATAAGACATGCTTTCTTAACATCAAGAACACATAAAATCATTTAACAACAAGAAATCAAGAATTCACTTTCCATATTCATCATCAACTTATATTATGTTATTCTTAAGGAAATTTGGACATGGTAACATTTCTAAATCATGTTATTTGTAACTATGAATCATGTATATCTACCTTGAGTCAAGATAACAAACATTTAGATCAAAATGTAAGGATTCAAGTTGCAAGTTCTTGTAGTAGCTTTTCTCTCTCAAAACACACTTTAAAAACACACACATAAAGTCTAAGACTTTTAACATAGTGGTATATTAATACCTCTTATTCGGCCCCTCTAACACACTCACAAAGTTCAGTATTTGAAACGCTCCGTTCGAATATACAGTTGTCACATAAACTATTAATCTCAAATAATTAATTACTAACGAAGTAATATTTGGAATCTTATTAAAAGCGAATCTAACGATACCATATACGCATGCTTTTAAAAATAAACATATAGATAATTATTTAAAATACCACGATACTACTAGGCCCGGATTGAGGATGTTACACTTCTTGTTGTCAATATATTGTAGGGACTACTATTTAAATCCATTCTCTCTCACATTCAATACTTGTCACATCGATAATTTACGGTTTTCAATACAAGCCATACACTCACATATATCAAATCGGGTAAATTTAGAATATAAATAGAGTTTAAATAGAATCACCTTATATAATAACGCTACAATAAAACATGTCGATTATCCACACATTTTTATCAATATTAATACACTTAAAACCGTGAAAAATTACGATCAAACGTGGAATAATTTGATGTTACTAATTCCTAGCAAATCTTTACATTTAAAGTTTGTAAATTGGAGTAAAGAATCACTTTTATTAGTGTAGACAAATTATCTAAAATTTCGCACTTTTAAGCATGAAAAAGTTAAAAATAATTTTAAAATTACAAAAGTTCACGCTTTTTAGTGTGAAATTTTACAATCATCAGTTTGTTACTAAATTCATAAATTTAAAAGCGTGGACTTTTAAAATCAAATGTACACGTCTATAAATGTTAAGTTTTTTCTTTTTTAGCAAATCTTTATTTTTAAACTATTTTTTACAATTATAAGTGTAACAACATTAAAAAATTGTACATACTTTTTATGAAGCGTGGATAAATGACATATTTTTTTTAGTGAGATAACCCATCAATACTTCTCACCTAATATTGCCAATGAGCGAAACCCAATTATTAGAGTACAAGGTATGGGAAATGGTGTGGGATGGGGATGACGTGTGGTGAAGTGTTATGCACACCAAGTAAATGTGGTAGAAGAATGTGGGGGTG
Organism: Pulicaria dysenterica; assembly: GCA_947179395.2. Taxonomy (NCBI): domain Eukaryota; kingdom Viridiplantae; phylum Streptophyta; class Magnoliopsida; order Asterales; family Asteraceae; genus Pulicaria; species Pulicaria dysenterica. The sequence goes on from OX359290.1 coordinate 29,446,155, forward strand.
AGTACCACATGGAAGGGTGGCTATATGTGAGCTCCATTAATTACTTTTCTCACATAAATATTATTTATTTATTGGTAGTAAGATATTAGGTGGGTCACAAAATTTGATGTGGTGTAAAGTGACTACTACATAACAAAGGGGTGGGTTGAGTGGTTGGAAAAAAAGCTGATGTGACAGTGTGGTGAATGGTAAAGGTTGCAAACACTCTTAGACACCGTAAATATATCTTTTATTTTGGTTTCCAATCTCATTTGTCAAATCAAAGTCACGTCATCTTTTCATTTTTAAATCAAAAGTTAGTATAGTCGAACCTAGCCTTACCCTATTTTTTGTTATATATATATATATAGGAAGAAGTTCCATTCAGAACCATTTTTAATGCGAGAACCGCAAGAACCAATCTGAGCCGTCTAATTCCCCCTCTTTTAATGTCATTGCCCACCCATGAATTCCTCACATTCACCCTGCCACACTTGATTCCCCCACGCTCTCCATCTATGAATTCCACTTATCAAATCAATGACTAAAATTGGTTCTCGCGTTCTCGCACTAAAATTGGTTCTCAATGGAACCCTCCCCTATATATATATATATATATATATATATATATATATATATATATATATATATATATATATATATATATTTAAGAACCATTTTTTGTGTGAGAACCGCAAGAACTAATCCGAGCCATCAATTCCCCCTACTTCAATGTCATTGTCGACCCATGAATTCCTCACATGTACCCTGCCACACTCTATCCCTCCACGCTCTCCATCCATGATCTTCCCATATTCAAGGAACGGCTGAGATTGGTTCTCGCGGTTCTCGTACTAACAACGATTCTCAAATTAACTTTTCTATATACACACACACACACACACACACACACATATATATATATATATATATATATATATATATATATATATTGTTGGTGAGATAGCAATATCAAACCTTAATCAAACCTATCTATTAAGTAAAATAGGATTTGATGTTAACAAAACCATATATTCAGTTTTGGACTTAGATTGATGAAAAACATGTGTTGTTTTTCTATCTGAGACTTAAAGAATTTCTAAGTAAGAAATGTCAGCTGACGTCTCATAGTGTCAGCTGAACACTGAGTATCAGCGAAAGGACCAGCTTCAGAAAGATCAGCTGAGAAGAAAAGATCAGTCAAATAGCATCAGCTGAGGAATCACACTGGATCAGCTGATGGCCTAGAACCATCAGCTGATGAAGATTTCAAGGTCAGCTAAGCAGTCAAGGATCAGCTGACACAATCACAAGTTATCAGCTGATGCCTTCCATCTGTCAGATAAGGTATTTGCTACTTATCCAATCTTCTCTTTATAAGCTGACTATACTCAAATGATTAGCTGAGCCCTTGGGAACAGCTGACAGTTGAGTTAATCAGTTTATTAGCTGCTGCTACGATTTGTATTATCAGCTGAGCAATTTGATCAGCTGAGCAATTTGATCAGCTGAGCAAGTCTAGTCAGCTGAGTCTTTCACACTTATCCTTAGCTGAGCAAAATTATATTTGTAGTTCAGTGTCTGTTAAGTGAGTCTTTATTGTATATCTCAGTTAATAGTTTTTCTATGTAATATTTTCTTAAAGTCAAAGGCAGAACATGTGTTGTTCTTATTATGCCTTAGATCTTTCTTTTGTAAAAGTACTTAGCACTTTTTGGATCTACAATGATACAAAAAGGATAGATCTTTTTCCCCTGGAAAAGGAGAAAGATACTCTTGAAAAGAAGATCTCAAAGATATGATGTTAAGTATGGCTGGCAACTCCATACTTGGTAAAGTCAAATCTTCAGAAAGCATGGTGTCGATTAAAGCACAAGCATGGAAGGATAAGGTTACTTTCTCAAGACATAAAGGTAGTAATTTAATAATATAATAATAGATAGTGGGTATACTCATTACTGAAAAGTATGTTCACTTTACACACTTTGTGTATAAAGTTAACTTACCTTTTCACCCACTAACTTTATCTATTATAATATTATTAAACCAAGTACCTTTGTCTCCTTCTGTCTTCATCAACCCGGACACACTTTGCTTATATATATTCATGCACGGAAACATGCTAAAGAAGCGAATGCGTTGAAAAGAACTGAAATCTCATAAGTTGAGAATTAGAAGAGTTAGCATTTTACTTTCAGTGTAACAAACTTGTTCATGTGTTGAACGTCTTAGACATTAGTTGTTTAAGATTAGCATTGTCTATGTGTTAGACAAAATTGTTAGGAAATTGGCTAAGTCATTGAAACTGTTATACATGCAAATATCAAAAATGTTAAGACTGTTAATGAGTGTTGGGAAAACAGTTCAAAACTGTTAGAAGAAGTGTTGAAGAAACAGTTTAGAACTGTTAGTGGAAATTGTGAAGACAGTTGTAATCAACAGTTGCTGTGAACTTTAAAGCTGTTATATAGAGTTCAGAACTGTTAGTACAAACTACTACAACTGTTTGAAGACCTTGAAGCTGAAGACTGTTAGAAGAACCAAGAACTGTTGTATTCATTAAACAGTTTCGGTTGAGCTAAATATGGAAAAACCCTATCTTTGAAGATATCTCGAAATACTTTGAAGATCATCAAGATTATCTCAGAAGATAGAAGATTACCTAACTGTCAGCAAATCAAGGAAGATCAAGGAGTATATAAATGATAGATTAGAATTTATAATTTGTACGTACTCATTGATTAAGTTTTTGCATTCATTCTTCAAGTTGTAATTTTCTTTCTGAATAGTGCTAAGCCTCTAAGTTTCTTATTGAAACCTAAGAACAATCTGTGTTCTTCGTCTAACATAATAAGCTAGATTGGGGGTGAAGTTTGCTATTGTAATCATTCTCGTTGATTAATAAAAGTACTGTTTGATTGAATCTCTTTGTGTTCAAAACCTTCTTAAATCAATTAAGTGTGATTCCGCAACTTCTTAGTTGATTGTGATCATAGTTAAAGATTAACTTTTATCCAACTCTGATTTGTTATTCAAAAGTTAGTTCTTGTTATTTGATATAATCTATATCCGATCCTGACAAGTGGTATCAGAGCCTTATTATTAAGGTTCCTTTGATCACCAGTTGAAGGTTTTTGCATCACTTTGCTTTATTTTTCAAAACTATTTTTCAATCAATTTGTTTCAATGGATTCGGGAGGTTCTTCTGATAACAATGGATCTGGGTCCAACATTCGTGTTCCCATGCTCAAACCATCTGATTTTGAGATGTGGAAACTAAGAATCAAGCAGCATGTCCAACTAATGGACTATGCTGTTTGGCAAATCATTGAAACTGTTCCCACTAACCCCATTGATCTGGATGAGAATGGAAAACCAAAGAAGAAGCCACCACCAAAGACAGATGCTGAAAAGAAGGACATAATGATTTAGATGAAAGCTCTCAGCATCCTCCAGATTGCAATTCCCAATGAGTATCAACATCAATTCAAGAAATTTGATGATGCTCATGAACTTTGGAATGCTCTGGAGAAGAGGTTTGCTAGGAATGCTAGTTCCAAAAGAAACCAAAGAGATCTGTTAAAGCAAGCCTATGAGAACTTCACCAGTGGGAAGAATGAGAGTATCACCCAAATCTTTGATAGGTTTTACAAACTGGTGAGCCAACTGGAGAGTGCTAAGGTTAGGCTTGATCAAGATGAGATAAATAGAAAGTTTCTTAGGTCTCTAGGTGATGAATGGACTGTGTTTGCTGCACAATGGAGGACTAAGGATTCTCTTGAACACATAGAGTTAGATGATCTCTATAATAATTTGATAGTGTTTGAGGGAGAGATAGAGGGAAAAAGAAAAATTGTTGTTCCTAGCCACAATGCTGCTCTCCTGTCATCCTCAGGTATGGAATCAAACCATTCTTTAACTAACTCTTTTGAACATTGTGCAGGTACTAGTTCTGCTGTTGGACTAGATGTGAACACTCCAGATGCTGTTCTTGATGTTTTTCTTGCCAGCCATGCACATTCAACCCTCACAAATGAGGATCTTGAACAAGTGTATCCTGATGATCTTGAGGAGATGGATCTCAAATGGCAGATGGCCATGCTTACTGTTAGAGCCAAGAGGTTCATCAAAAGGACTGGAAGGCAAAACATGAATTTCAGAGCTGATGACAAGGCTGGATTTGACAAGTCAAAGGTGAGATGCTTCAAATGTCAACAGCTTGGCCACTTTGCAAGAGAGTGCAGATTTGGTGGACAAGTCCAGAATCAAGGTCAGAGGCCAACTCAGAATCAAACCTCCTCATCATTGGTCTCACAAGAAGGCCATGGGTTTGATTGGAGTGATCAAGCAGAGGAGGCTACAAACAACAAAGCTTTGATGGCATTGACTGACTCCTCCATCAAGATGGATTCACCAGAATCTGAGGACATACAGGTATCTTCCAAACTATGTCCTGGTGAATGTAGAGCTATTGTTAAAAGGTTTAGAGAGCACAATAAGAAAGTATGTGCTGCTCTGAGTAGAATGGATGAGAGAAGGTATGAGTATACTGCTGTGATAGAAGATCTTGAAAAGAAAATTAAAGACTACCAGGCTAATGAACTGCAAATGGACTATGATAGAAAATATCATAAGTGGGAGAAAGAGCAGTTTCAAGATGAGATTGATAGTCTGAAAAAGAAATTGGTTGAAAAAGAAAGCAAGGTGGATGAACTCACAAAGAAATTGGAGGGTGTGGACATTGATCTTGGAATGTTCAAGGCTGCAGACCTTAAGCTTGAGACTCTGCTACAATCTCAAGTGAGAGACAAGGTAAAAACTGGACTTGGATATAAGGAAACCCCACCTCCATACAATCACACATACATAACACCCTTGTCTGAGGCAGCTGATAGATATGTCAATGAACCTTTGGAAGATGAACTAAAATCAGCTGATCCAAAGTTTGAAGAAGAGGGATTTGTGGAGGAAGTAAGTGATGATGAGGGAGTTGTGAAGAAAGATGAGGTGATTACATATGAAAATCACATCTGTTGTGAACCCATACCCACTAAACCATCTTTCAAGCCTGTGGTGTTTGTAAAAGCATCCACAGAACCCCTCACCACTGAGCCAACACCTTCAAAAGCTATCCAAACCATAAAAAGTTTCACAACTGTTGCCAATAATCCCCATCTTTACACTAACAGTTCTAAAACTGTCCCAAACAGTTCTAAGCCAAAAATCCCAACTGTTAGTACAAAAGCCAAAGGAAAGGAGAAAGTTGGTGAGGTTGTGTATGCAAGGAAGAAGATGGAAGCTCCAAAATCTCAGGCTAAACCCAAGCCTAAGAAAAGGCATACTGAAATGCCTGCATACACATGCCAAAAGCATGGTGTCCAATAGTTTCCTCAATCTACACCTGTGAGAGGAAATCAAAGAAATAGGAACCAATTCTGGTCACAAAGAACTGGTTTACCTATTGTGAAAACCAAAAAGTGCTACATTTGTGGGAGATCTAATCATTTAGTTCAAGATTGTTACTATAACCCACAGGCCAATGGCACTCAAAACAAAAGTCCCAAAAGACAAAATAACAGTACTAAAACTGTTAAGTCAAAGCAGATCAACAGTTCTAAAACTGCTAAGCAAAAACAGGCAAACAGTTCTACAACTGTTACATCCAAACCAACTAACAGTTCCAAAACTGTTTTAACAAAACCAAAAACTGTTGGTTTGGCTTGGATGAAAATTCAAAAACAAACTGATTCTGGAGAGGGTAAAACTGTTCTTCAAACTAAAAATCAAAAGGAATCACAAGTTGATTCATCTGTTTTACCAACTCCACCAGCTGTTTGTTCAAAGGTATCCACTGTTAATCACAACAGTTGGGAACCACATGTTCTTACAAAGTATTCCTCACACAAATTAGAGAAATCTAATTTGGATGAAATCAAAAAGAACCAAACTCTGTTTAAGTATTATGACTTGAATGGTGTACCCAAGACCTGCATGGCCTGGGTACTTCCTGCTACTAACTGATTTTATTTGTGCAGAGCATTCATAGGGCTAATCATGGATCTATCTGGCATGTGGATTGTGGATGCTCTAGGCACATGACTGGAAATCCACACTGTTTGAAGGATTTCAGAAGCATCAATGGTGGATTTGTAGCATTTGGAGGAAATGCTAAGGGAGAAAAAATCACAGGTAAAGGAGCTGTTGAGGCAGGTACACTTTCATTTAATGATGTTTTCTTTGTTGAACAGCTTAAGTACAATCTGTTAAGTGTATCTCAAATCTGTGACAATGGAAACAAAGTTTTGTTTACAGATTCAGAATGCATTATTCTTTCAAAAGATTTTAAACTAAATGAGAAGGATGTTCTTTTGAGAACACCTAGAAAAGATAATGTCTACTGTCTAGATACACACAAGATTGCTAAACAGAATGTGTTAAGTTGTTTACTCTCAAAGGCATCTCATGACGAGTCTGCCATTTGGCATAGAAGGATGTGTCACATGAATTTTAAAACCATGAACTTGTTAGCTAAAAACAGTTTGGTAAGAGGTTTGCCCCAAAAAGAATTCTCATGTGATGATCATTGTGTAGCTTGTCTCAAAGGCAAGCAACACAAAACTTCTTATAAGACCAAAGAAGTTTCTTCCATTACTGCACCTTTACAATTGTTACACATGGATCTTTTTGGTCCTACATCTGTGGTGAGTATAGGGAAGAAAACATATTGTTTAGTCATAGTTGATGATTTCACCAGGTTCACATGGGTTCAATTTCTTAGAACTAAGGATGAAACTGCTGAGTTAGTTAAGTCACTTATTCTTAAAATTGAAAATCAATCTGATTTGAAGGTGAAAGTCATTAGATCTGACAATGGTTCTGAATTTAAGAACTATGAGCTAAACAGTTTTTGTGAAAATAAAGGTATTGAAAGACAGTTTAGTGCCCCTAGGACTCTCCAACATAATGGAGTTGCTGAGAGAATGAATAGGACTTTGATAGAGGCTGCTAGATCCATGTTAGCTGATTCTAGGCTTCCAATGACATTCTGGGCAGAAGCAGTGAACACTGCCTGCTATGTTCAGAATAGAGTACAAGTAGTCAAGTCAAAAGGGAAAACTCCTTATGAGTTGTTCCTCAAGAGAAAACCTTTAATCAACTTCTTCAAACCATTTGGGTGTCCTTGCACTATCCTTAATACCAAATCACAATTAGGAAAGTTTGAGAGTAAGGCTGAAGAAGGTTTCTTTGTAGGATACTCCACTCAAAGTAAAGCTTATAGAGTATTTAACAATGTCACTAGAATCATAGAAGAGAGTATGAATGTCTCTTTCAATGAGAATAGGATCAATATTGCAGGTAATGGACCTGATTGGTTATTTGATATTTATGCATTGTCTAAATCTCTTTCTTTTGAGTATTCTACTGAAACAGCTGCAGGTACCCCAACAACTGTTGGAGAAAATCAACAACCAGTTTCCAACAGCCCAAACAGTTTTGAAACTGTTAGCACAAAACCAACAACTGTTGGTTCAAACAAAGTTACTGAACACTTTGTTGTGATTCCTATGCTTTAACAAGAGTTCTCCAATGCTGTTGATCCATTGATTAATGCTGACTCTTCAAAGGACATGGAATCCCATGATCCTCAACAACACACTGCCTCTGCATCCCAAACAGTTGCTGATAAAGTGTGTGACACTGCTGAAAATTCAAGTGAATGTGAGTTTGATTTGTCTAATCTAGGGAATGAACTGACTGAAGAAAACATTCCTACATCAAGAGTTCACAAGAATCATCCAATATCACAAATAATTGGTGATCCAACCACTCCTATCAGAACAAGGAATATGCTGCAAAATGAAAACAGTGGTGTGGGTCTTGCCCAATTTGATGTGAATGCCTGCTTTCTATCTCAAATAGAACCAAAGAAAGCAATTGAGGCATTGAAAGATCCTTCATGGGTGGAAGCAATGCAAGAGGAGCTCTTACAATTTTAAATTCAGCAAGTTTGGAAGTTGGTTGAGCTTCCAAGAGGCAAAAGAGTAATTGGCACCAAGTGGGTGTTCAGAAACAAGAAAGATGAAAGAGGGATTGTAATCAAGAATAAGGCAAGACTTGTTGCACAAGGCTATACACAAGAGGAAGGAATAGACTATGATGATGTCTTTGCACCTGTTGCAAGGATTGAAGCCATTAGACTATTTCTTGCCTTTGCAAGCTTCAAAGGATTTAAGGTGTATCAAATGGATGTCAAGTCTGCTTTTCTCTATGGAACTATTGATGAGGAGGTATATGTGTGTCAACCCCCTGGCTTTGAAGACTCAAAGTACCCTGACAGGGTATATAGGTTGGATAAAGCTCTATATGTGTTGGGAAATTAGCTAAGGCATTAAGATTGTTGAAGATGTGTGAGTTAAAACTGTTAATGGACTTTGTGAAAAACAGTTGTAACTAACAGTTGCTGCAAGTTTTAGAACTGTTAGTTGGCAAAGTCAAAAAGTGTTAGAAGACCTTGAAGCTGAAGACTGTTAGAAGGATAAAGAACTGTTGTGTTCATTAAACAGTTTCTGTTGAGCTATATTTGGAAAATCCTATCTTAGAAGATATCTCGAAATACTTTGAAGATTAACAAGATTATCTCAGAAGATAGAAGATTACCTAACTGTCAACAATTCAAGGAGGATCAAGAGTCTATATATACTTCATTAGATGATCAATTAAGCACGACGACGACTTGATCTCATTATTCAAAGCATTTGTTCTTATTGTTATTTTTTTTTTGAAAGTGTTTAGCCTCTAAGTTTCTTGTTGAAACCTAAGAACAGTCTGTGTTCTTCGTCTAACAGAATAAGTTAGATTGGGGGTGAAGTTTGCTTTTGTAATCATTCTGGTTGGTTAATAAAACTACTGTTTGATTGAATTAATCTTTGTTTAAAACCTTCTTTAATCAATTAAGTGTGATTCCGCAACTTCTTAATTGATTGTGATCATAGTTAAAGATTAACTTTTATTTTACTCTGATTGATTATTTAAAGTTAGTTCTTGTTATTTGATATAATTTATATCCGATCCTGACAAGTGGTATCAGAGCCTTATCATTAAGGTTCCTGTGATCACCAGTTGAAGGTTTTTGCTTTACCTTGCTTTATTTTTCAAAACTGTTTTTTTGTTCAAATCAATTTGTTTAAATGGATTCTGGAGGTTCTTCTGATAACAGTGGATCAGGGTCCAACATTCGTGTTCCCATGCTCAAACCATCTGATTTTGAGATGTGGAAACTAAGAATTAAACATCATGTCCAACTAATGGACTATGATGTTTGGCAAATCATTGAAACTGTTCCTACTAATACCATTGAACTGGATGAGAATGGAAAACCAAAGAAGAAACCACCACCAAAGACAGATGCTGAAAAGAAGAATAGAATGATTGAGATGAAAGCCCTCAGCATACTTCAGATTGCAATTCCCAATGAGTATCAACATCAATTCAAGAAATTTGATGATGCTCATGAACTTTGGAATGCTCTGGAAAAGAGGTTTGCTGGGAATGCTAGTTCTAAGAGAAACCAAAGAGATCTTCTTAAACAAGCCTATGAGAACTTCACCAGTGGGAAGAATGAGAGTATCACCCAAATCTTTGATAGGTTTTCCAAACTGGTGAGTCAACTGGAGAGTGCTAAGGTTAGGCTTGATCAAGATGAGATAAATAGAAAATTTCTTAGGTCTCTAGGTGATGAATGGACTGTGTTTGCTGCACAATGGAGAACCAAGGATTCTCTTGAAGACATAGAGTTAGATGACCTCTATAATAGTTTGATAGTGTTTGAGGGAGAGATAGAGAGAAAAAGAAAAACTGCTATCCCCAGCCATAATGCTGCTCTCCTGTCTTCCTCAGGTATGGAATCAAACCATTCATTAACTAACTCTCTTGATGGTGGTGCAGGTACTAGTTCTGTTGTTGGACTAGATATGAATACTCCAGATGCAGTTCTTGAAGCTTTTCTTGCCAGCCATGCACATTCAACCCTCACCAATGAGGATCTTGAACAAGTGCACCCTGATGATCTTGAGGAAATGGATCTCAAATGGCAAATGGCCATGCTTACTGTTAGAGCCAAGCGATTCATTAAAAGGACTGGAAGGCAAAACATGAATTTCAGAGCTGATGGCAAGGCTGGATTTGACAAGTCAAAGGTTAGATGCTTCAAATGTCAACAACTTGGCCACTTTGCAAGAGAATGCAGATCTGGTGGACAAGTTCAGAATCAAGGTCAGAGGACAACTCAGAACCATCCCTCCTCAGCATTGGTCTCACAAGAAGGCCATGGATTTGATTGGAGTGATCAAGCAGAGGAGGCTACCAGCAACAAAGCTTTGATGGCATTGACTGACTCCTCCATCAAGATGGATTCTCCAGAATCTGAGGACATACAGGTATCTTCTAAACTATGTCCTGGTGAATGTAGAGCTATTGTTAAGAGATTTAGAGAGCACAATAAGAAAGTATGTGCTGCTCTAAGTAAAATGGAGGAGAGAAGGTATGAGTATACTGCTGTGATAGAAGATTTTGAAAAGAAAATTAAAGACTATCAGGCTAATGAACTGCAAATGGACTATGATAGAAAATATCATAAGTGGGAGAAAGAGCAGTTTCAAGATGAGATTGATAGTCTGAAAAGGAAGTTGGTTGAAAAAGAAAGCAAGGTGGATGAACTCACAAAGAAATTGGAGGGTGTGGACATTGATCTTGGAATGTTCAAGGCTGCAAACCTTAAGCTTGAGACTCTGCTACAATCTCAAGTGAGAGACAAGGTGAAAACTGGCCTAGGATACAAACAAACCCCACCTCCATACAACCAAAACTACATAACTCCAATGTCTGAGGTAGCTGACAGATATGTTAATGAACCTTTGGAAGATGAACTTAAGTCAGCTGATCCAAAATTTGAAAGTTATGAAGATGAAGTTGTGTCAGTAGTAAGTATTGAAGATAATGAGGAAGTTGTGAAGAAGGATGAAGGTATTCCATATGAAAATCACATCCTGTGTGAGCCCATTCGCACAAAATCATCTTTGCAACCTGTGGTGTTTGTAAAAGCATCCACTGAACCCCTTACCAATGAGCCAAAACCCTCAAAAGTTGTTAACTCTATTAGCAGTTCCACAACTGTTACAAATAGTCCCCATCTTTACACTAACAGTTCCAACAAGAACCCAAACAGTTCTAAGCCAAAAAGCCCAACTGTCAGTACCAAAGCCAAAGGAAAGGAGAAAGTTGGTGAAGTTATGTATGCCAAGAAGAAAATGGAAGCTTCAAAATCTCAGGCTAAACCCAAGCCTAAGAAAAGGCATACTGAAATGCCTGCATGCACATGCCAAAAGCATGGTGTACAAAAGTTTCCTCAGTCAGCACCTGTTAGAGGAAATCAAAGAAATAGGAACCAGTTCTGGTCACAAAGAACTGGTTTACCTATTGTGAAAACCAAAAAGTGCTACATTTGTGGAAGATCTAATCATTTGGCTCAAGACTGTTATTATAACCCACAGCTGTATAACACCAATAAACCAAGATTCAAAAGGCAAACTAACAGTTCTAAAACTGTTAAGTCAAAACAGATCAACAGTTCTAAGACTGCTAAGCCAAAACTGGCAAACAGTTCTAAAACAGTTACATCCAAACCAACTAACAGTTCCAAAACTGTTTTAGCAAAACCAAAAACTGCTTGTTTGGCTTGGATGAAAATTCAAAAACAAACTGTTTCTGGAGAAGGTAAAACTGTTCTTCATACTGAAAATCAAAAGGAATCACAAGTTGATTCATCTGTTTTACCAACTCCACCAGCTGTTTGTTCAAAGGTGTCCACTGTTAATCACAACAGTTGGAAACCACATGTTCTTACAAAGTATTCTTCACACAAGTTAGAGAAATCTAATTTGGATGAAATCAAAAAGAACAAAACTCTGTTTAAGTATTATGACTTGAATGGTGTACCCAAGACCTGCATGGCCTGGGTACTTTCTGCTACTAACTGATTTTATTTGTGCAGAGCATTCATAGGGCCAATCATGGATCTATCTGGCATGTGGATAGTGGATGCTCACATGACTCGAAATCCACATTGTTTGAAGGATTTCAGAAGCATCAATGGTGGATTTGTAGCATTTGGAGGAAATGCTAAGGGAGGAAAAATCACAGTTGTTTGAAATACTACTAACAGTTTTCAACTGTTAGCATATGGCCTGCACAACTGTTAGGCAAAATCCATGTGCATCTGAGGGGGAGAAACTCGTCTAATAACCGTTCTACTTTCTAACAAAACAGTCTTCAACTGTTAGTGTGTAGAATGCACAACTGTTAGTGTCTCTTTTTGATGTATCCTCGATTTGTGCAAGTATTGTTAAAATTTTTGATGCCAAATCTAAAAACACACAAGAGGGTCATTATTCCCTCTGCTCATGTGGCTTCCACTTTGAGCAAACTGTTGATTAATGGCAAGAGTTTCTCTGGTGCCATAACTCCACCACTCTCTGAAATGGTGGAGTTTCTTTCAAGAAACAGAGCTGCCAGGGGTGAGCATGAAGCCCAACTTATTGCTACACCACCACCTCTGGAACCCACAGCTCACGATACTCAAAATCCTCTCTCTGCTACTTTTGAAATAGCTACAGCAAAAGCCTCAACTCATAAAACATTTCAAAAGAGAGAAAAAAAAAAAAAAAACTGTTGGTGCTCCTTCCACAACAGTTCGTGAACCTGAAACTGTTAGCCCTGCACAGGTGCATTCACCTGTGCAGAATATCGAAAGGGAACCTTTGGTGCTGTCTCCCAGGCACAATGAGGAGGTGATCATTCCTCAAGAGGGTGATCATGTGGTTTGTGAGGCTGACACTACTGTTTCATCCACAAGGGGTGAACAGGATAGTGTCAACATCTTTAAGACCTCAACCATGGCAACAGAGACTAGTAAAACAGTTTCTGGTAATCCCAGAACCAAGAAAAGAGGGGTACTGATGGTGATACTCAGGGGAGTAAGCCACCAGTTTTATCTGTCAATGATTTGTTAACAGTGGCAACACTGGATGACATTTAGGCTAGAATGAAACATAATGCATTGACGAATTCAAACTTTGCACCTTTCTTTGCTGCATACGTGCAACTCAAAAAGAAGATTGCCTTACAAAACAAAAGGATTCTTCAACAAGACCAGCAAATCAAGGTTTTGACCAACAGTTTGAAGCACGCTAATGAGGTAATAAAGCTACATGATTAAGTGCTCCAACAGTTGACAGCTGCTGTTAAACCTCCTTCAAATGTTCCAATAAAAAAAGGGGAGAGTTCATTACTAACAGTTTACTTTGCATAAATACATGGAATTCATTCTTCGCTTATGCTTAATTTGTCTGTGATTGAACACGATGATCGAAAGAACTTAAAGATTTTGATCAATTCTTTAAGTTAGGGGGAGATTGTTGGGAAATTAGCTAAGGCATTAAGATTGTTGAAGATGTGTGAGTTAAAACTGTTAATGGACTTTGTGAAAAACAGTTGTAACTAACAGTTGCTGCAAGTTTTAGAACTGTTAGTTGGCAAAGTCAAAAAGTGTTAGAAGACCTTGAAGCTGAAGACTGTTAGAAGGATAAAGAACTGTTGTGTTCATTAAACAGTTTCTGTTGAGCTATATTTGGAAAATCCTATCTTAGAAGATATCTCGAAATACTTTGAAGATTAACAAGATTATCTCAGAAGATAGAAGATTACCTAACTGTCAACAATTCAAGGAGGATCAAGAGTCTATATATACTTCATTAGATGATCAATTAAGCACGACGACGACTTGATCTCATTATTCAAAGCATTTGTTCTTATTGTTATTTTTTTTTTGAAAGTGTTTAGCCTCTAAGTTTCTTGTTGAAACCTAAGAACAGTCTGTGTTCTTCGTCTAACAGAATAAGTTAGATTGGGGGTGAAGTTTGCTTTTGTAATCATTCTGGTTGGTTAATAAAACTACTGTTTGATTGAATTAATCTTTGTTTAAAACCTTCTTTAATCAATTAAGTGTGATTCCGCAACTTCTTAATTGATTGTGATCATAGTTAAAGATTAACTTTTATTTTACTCTGATTGATTATTTAAAGTTAGTTCTTGTTATTTGATATAATTTATATCCGATCCTGACAATATGGACTACATCAAGCTCCTAGAGCTTGGTATGAGACATTATCATCCTACCTTCTTGAGAATGGTTTTAAGAGAGGCACAATTGACAAAACATTGTTTACAAAGATTGTTAAAATAGAGATTTTGCTTGTTCAAATCTATGTTGATGATATAATCTTTGGATCCACTGATGACAGCTTGTGCAAAGAATTTGAAGTCATCATGCACAAAAGGTTTCAGATGAGTTCAATGGGTGAACTCACATTTTTCTTGGGATTACAAGTCAAACAGAAGCCTACTGGTATTTTTCTAAGCCAATCTAAGTATGTCAAAGACATATTGGACAAGTTTGGCTATCAAGATGTGAAGCTGGCAAGTACTCCAATGGAAACACACAAACAGTTGGGAGCAGATTCTGAGGGGGAGGATGTTGACATACATCTATATAGGTCAATGATAGGTTCATTAATGTATTTAACTGCTTCTAGACCTGATATAATGTTTGACGTGTGTGTTTGTGCCAGATTCCAATGCAGTCCGAAGATGTCACACTTGTTTGCTGTGAAGAGGATCTTTAGGTACCTCAAAGGCCAACCAAAATTGGGACTTTGGTATCCTAAAGATTCACCTTTTGATTTGGTGGCATATTCTGATAGTGACTATGGTGGAGCCAATGTGGACAGAAAATCAACTTCTGGAGGATGTCAATTCTTTGGATCAAGGCTGGTTTCATGGCAATGCAAGAAACAAACAACAGTTTCAACCTCAACAGCTGAGGCTGAATATATTGCTGCATCAAGCTGTTTTTCACAAGTGTTATGGATCCAAAATCAGCTTCTGGATTATGGTTTGTCTTTCTTGAATACTCCAATTTATATTGATAACACTAGTGCTATCAGCATAGTTAACAATCCAGTAAAGCATTCTAAAACCAAGCACATTGAAATCAGATTTCACTTCATAAGAGACTGTAATGAAAAGAGATTAATCCAAGTTATGAAAATCCATACTGATGATCAATTAGCTGATTTGTTCACTGAAGCTTTTGATGTGAGCAGATTCAACTTTTTGATTTCCAACATTGGAATGATTAACTTGGACTAACAGTTGTTCATTATTCTTTGTCATTTACTCTAACAGTTTGCAACTGTTAGTTATGTTTTCTAACAACTGTTGTCTTTTAAGTATTCAGAGAAGGAAATGCAATTTCACACATCAGTTTTGGCCATATCTGCTTACCTGTCCCACAAACAGTTTTCAAACCCGTGAATGTCCTTGTTAAGAGGTAAAGGTAAATTCACTTTATTGAAACAACAGTTCCAGACTGATAAAGGCGAGTCATTTTGCTTGTAGTGTAGTGAATTTGATATGACAAGTCACTGCATGCTATTAATGGAAATTACTGGACATTAATGGTCATTAATGGCTATTAATGAACATCAATGCTCCCCAGTTTATCTATAAATATCCTTGCATCCATACTTCACAAAACACACCTACATTTGCATAAACTTCTCTCTGCAAATGGCTACTAACTTCTTTCTCATAAACTTCAAAGAAATTAATGTTAGACAAAGTTATGTAACCATCCCTGCCCCATTTGTTCGAATGCATGAACTTTGGAAATACTCATCTTGTGTTCTTGAGATGCATGATGATCGAGATAGGTTCACCTTGACACAGCATCCAGATCCACGTAGGCCAAATAAACCAATTGACCATATTCGTATAAGAGGTGATTTTGAAAATTTCACTCTCTTCCATGAATTGCCTACACCATGCTGTCTAAGATTCGTCTTGAACCTGGCAGGCACTACAAACTCCGTAGTGTGGTTCAATGTTCGAAGAAAGAATACTCATAACCACCAGAGGGCCTTGTAAATACTCATCTTGTGTTCTAAGATTCGTCTTCAACTGTTTTTCTGTTAACGGACAAAGTTGTCTACACTTACGGTGTAGATCATTGTTCTCCCACACCTACGAGACGGCCTTGCACAATTAGATAAGCAGTACCAACAATGGCTTGTGCATTACATGACCATTCTGTGAAGACATGCTTCTCAGTAAGGCTATGGCGGCACTGTAGAGGCTATTCTGAACTCGATTCTTAAATATTGAAGACATTCACGAGAAAGAATGTGATGATGATTGTTTTCCCTTAAAGTTCAGTTTTGTTGATACGTCTTCAAGAATATTAGAATGTTAACGATAATTTGTCAAATGTAGATCTAGGAGTTAAGACTGTTCATATAAGCTGTGTTTAGATCTATAGCAAAAGACAGTATTGTTATCTCAAAATTATTGTCGCTCAATTGTGATTATCATGAATAAAATACATCTTATGTTGATGACTGTGTTCACTAATGGTTTGTTATTGTTGCTTCAGCATTTGATATATATGAGCTAAAGTTTGTTTGACAGTTGCACAATTCTGTTTCAATATATACTAACAGTTTTCAACTGTTAGTATATGGCTTCCACAACTGTTAGGCAAAGTCCATGTGCAACTGAGGGGGAGAAATTCGTCAACTGAGGGGGAGAAATGAGAACAATTGTAAACACTAAACAACTGTTAATCCAAATAAATGATCAAACAAAAGGGAGTTAACTTTTAAATAACAGTTGTCACTTTTTATGAAAACAGCTTTAAAACTGTTAGTTTATTTTGTCCGTCAACTTTTAAGCCACTAAAGGGTGTTTTGGTCTTTGCAGAATTTTGGAAACTTTGAATTGCATTCAACATTCGAAACATATATAAGGCAATTCCCTCCTTACCAAGCAACTCACATGTCCAAAACAAACTCCGATCAGAACCAAACCCTAACTCTCAACAACTCTCAGCGATCGAAATCAAAATGTCTCCACTTCCATTCGTTAAGGAACACAACATGCTCGCATATTTGTCCAAACCCGATCACCTCAGTGCTTTCCATGATGTGATTGACTACCTTTCACTCTCCACTCTCCACCATGCTCTTACTGTCAACCCCACCATTTACCTCTCACATATTGATCAGTTCTGGAAAAATGCCTCTCTAAGGGAAGAAAATGGAGTGAAATGGATCGACTCTATGGTGGATGATATCACTGTCTCCATCTCTGAAAGCATAATAAGCCAACAACTACAACTGAATGATCAGGATGGTGAGTATTCTGATTCCGTATCACTTGAGTTTATTTATGCTGAACTTGTAAAGTTGGGATATGAGGGCCCTAGGGGAAAGGGCACCTTCTACAAAGGGCAATTTTGCTCGCACTGGAAGTACATTATCCATACTCTCCAGCAGTGCATGAGCCCTAAGAGAACTGGCTGGAATGAATTTGGGAGCAACATTGCTCTTGCACTTATTTGTTTAGCCAACAACAGAGCTTTTAATTTCTCAAAAATGATCTTTAATGGAATGGTAAAGCATCTAGAAACCAAATATGGTCTCTTTTTGATGTACCCGCGATTTGTGCAAGTTTTGTTAAACTTTTTTATGCCAAATCTTAAAGCACACAAGAGGGTCCTAATTCCCTCTGCTCATGTGGCCTCCACATTGAGCAAGTTCATGGTTAATGGGAAGAATTTCTCAGGTGCCATAACTCCACCACTCTCTGCAATGGTAGAGTTTCTTTCAAGAAACAGAGCTGCCAGGGGTGAGCATGAAGCCTAACTTATTGCTACACCACCACCTCTGGAACCCACAGCTCACGATACTCAAATAATCCCTTCTGCTTCCTTTGAAAGAGCTACAACACAAGCCCCTGCACTAAAAATATTTCAAAAGAAGAGGAAAAGAACTGTTGGTGCTCCTTCCACCAAAATTCATGAAACTGAAACTGTTAACCCTGTACAGGTGCATTCACCTATGCAGAATATCAAAAGGGAACCCCTTGTGCTGTCTCCCAGGCACAATGAGGAGGTGATCACTCCATTAGAGGGTGATCATGTGGTTGTTGAGGCTGACACTACTGTTTTATTCACAAGGGATAAACAGGACAGTGTTAACATAACTAAGACCTCAGCCACGGCAACAGAGGTTGGTCAAACAGTTTCTGGAAATCCCCAGTACCAAGAAAAGAGGGGTACTGGTGTGGAATCTCAATTGAGTGAACCACCAGTTTTATCTGTCAATGATATGTTAACAGTGGCAACACTGGCTGACATTGAGGCTAGAATGCAACACCAAGCAATGACGGATTTCAAATTTGCACCCTTCTTTGCTGCATATATACAACTCAAAAAGAAGATTGCCTTACAAAACAAAAGGATTCTTCAACAAGATCAGCAAATTAAGGTTTTGACCAACAGTTTGAAGCATGCTAATGAGATGCTAAAGCTGCATGATCAAGTACTACAACAGTTGACAGCTGCTGCAAGACCTCCTTCAACTGTTCCAATCAAAGAGGGGGAGAGTTCATTACCAACAGTTGCTGAAGCGCCAGAACAAACAGCTGTAGTGGATGAACTAACAGTTGCATCTAGTACACAAACAGTTGCAGCTGAAGGAAGTTGATATAACCCTACAACTAGTGGGTGTGTCCTCACAACAGGGCACATCTGTAAATATGGGATTGCTGCAATCTGGGTCACCCTCCCAACAGGGTGATACCATTGAAAGACAAACCTTCTCCCAAGGTCATAATGTGTCTACAACCCCTATGTGTCAAGCCTATCCCCTAGTAAGTTCACAACAACTTGCTACTGTAATAAGGGATACCCCTTTGAGTGAAACCCTCACTCACACTCACATATTTGCACCAATTTTTGATTCAATTCTTACACATACTAGTGCACTACCTGTCAATACTAGTGGCATAAACCAGTCATTAGTACAGGGTACAACTTCTGTTTCCAGTGATCTTAGGCCTCTATACCAAGGTCTAAGTGAGGGACCACAATCCATTCCAGTTCAAAGCACAATTTCTAAATCAATTCCAACCCAACCCATTCCCTCTACTACTTCTAAACCCTCACCCCAACTACTTCAAACCTTATTATCTATCTGTCAAAAGATGGATAGTCTTCAAGCCTCCTTTACCTCTTTCCAAACTCAAACAGAAATTCAAATCTCTCACCTAACCAATGAGATTGAGTCACTTAAAGCCAACCAACCCAAACCCCAACCCACCCCTGCCCCTGTTGATCTTTCCCCTATTCTTACCAAACTAGATCAACTTCTAAACCAAACCTCTACTCCTATTCCTACACCCTCCCCTCTTATACCTGCCCAAACCATTTCTAACTTAAACCATACCATTTCCAATCTCCTTTCCCAACTCAAAACCCTTAGACCCTCACCCCCTGATATCTCCATTACCATTCCTGAATCTCTTCTCAATATCCCCTCTCTTCTAAAAGACATTGATACTGAGGTAAATAGGTCCAGCTTTTCTGCTAAGATAAGGCACAGTGATACTCTGAGAGAATTCTCCAATCTCACTGAAGCTATCAACAGCCTAAAACCTCTTATCTCAACTTCCATTCCTTCTTTCTCTCCTATTCCCTCTCACCTTAGACACTCAACATCACCTTTCACTCAGCCTCCCATACCCACTGCCTCACCTTCATCCTCAACCATACCACCCTTTACCTCTACACCTACCCCAACTCCTTATTCTTTCACCACTCCTGATGCCCCTGCAAAGCCTGCTGTTTTTCCCTCCTCTGATGATGACAAAAAGGGGGAGAAGTCAGTTAGGACAAAGTTAGTTTTACAAGTAGAGGATGCATCAACCCCCGATGAAATAGGATCAGCTGTTGAGGGGGAGAATAAATCTGAGGGGGAGCAACCTGCTCAAGAAGAGCAGAGGCCAAAGAGAAGGCTAAAGCAAATGGCTAGAAGGACAAAGAAATCAAAGCAAGGTGAATCCTGTGCTCCAATTGAACTACCATATGAGGATTCTGATGATGATGATGAAGATGAAATGCCTTTGTCCTCTATGTTCAACATAAGGAAGCAGAGCTCCTCCACTACAGCTCCACCAGTCCAAGCTTCCTCTCCAGTTCAATCAAGTCAACCAACTCCCAGCAGTTCATCAAGAAGAAAAGGAAAAAAGATAATGACTGCTGAGGAGATTGAAGAAGAAGAAAGAAGAGAGGAAGAGCTAAATCAAGAAGATGAGAATCTCAGAGAGTTAAGTGAACTGGCTGCTGCTCTTGGTTCAACCATTGAAGAAGTTCTTAAAGCCAAAGAGAGACACCATGATTTCACTACCACTGAGGATCTTGCTGCTGCAGTTGGTGTCACTGATGATGAATTGAGAGAATTACAAGAAGAAGAAATCATCATGATATCCTCTCAATCACATCCAACACAGGTTGCATCACAGCAAGATGATCCTTCTGTCAAGAAAGTTACTAAAAGAGGAAGACTTCACAGAGAAGCCATTCAAGCATTGCATGAGTTCAACTTTGGAGTTACAACTCAGCAATCTGAAAGGGAGATCAAAGAGGTCTTGGATAACAAGAAGAACTTGATAGAAAGAAAGGATCCAAATCTCATTTCCAGAGTCACTCCATATAAGGGAACATATGAAGGGCCATATCTCAGATTAGTAAGAAGAGATGAAAGACAAACACATGAGAATGCCTATATCCATCACTGCAAACTGTTCTCCTTCACTGAGATGATTGAGACTCTGTACCACCTCCTTAAATCCAAAAGTGAAATTTCTCCAAGGTTTATAAAAAAATTCGAATTCTGGATCAGAATGGCTTTTTACCACAGGATATGCACTCATGATCAATTTGTGGAACACATTGATGTGATTGAGGATGCCTTCAAGAAATCCTCCAAAGCTTTTGTACCTGCTGAACGGATTATACTTAATCCTGATCATCCTTACCTGTCTGCATATGAAAATTTCAACACTGCTTTGCCCTCCAACATTGAGCCAGAAATGTTTAAGTACATAACTAAACCTGAGAGAGGGATTTTCTTCAAAGACAGAGCTGGTGTTTGGAGATTCCTAAGAGAAACTGACTTAGGAAGAGCCCCTGGAGAATTAATCTTTCAAGCTGCACATTTAACAAGGGGACAGACAGGAAGTGAACATTTTGAAAATCTGATTCAAGCAAGAGCTGAAGAGTTGTTGGCTGCCAATCCTCTGAACAGACTTCTGGATGTAAAAGAAGAACCTTGGTGGGAATGAAGATCGCACTTCATAACTAGAGTAGATGTAATTTCAATTCCTAGAATAGTTCAACTTCTGTACTTAGTTTAACTCTTAGTTAGATTTCACTGTACAAACTCTTATGTAAATACTTTGTTTTGTAATCAAGCTTGAAACTTTGATCATGGACTACTTAGCCAAAATGCTAGTATAGATGACTCTTAGTAGATAGCTTACATAGTGTAAATATAGAAAAGATCAAAAATCCTAAAAACAGAAAAAGGATAGAAAAGTTACCAAAAACAGAACAATGGTACTTCATAAATGAAAAGATTCCCAAAAACAGAACATCAGGGAACATACTTAAAAGAGTTACCAAAAACAGATAGCTAGGTAACCAAAATTGCACTTAAAAGTTATATCTTTACAAATCCTAGTCAAACTGATTCTTCTTAAACAAGATAAGGTTTTGTCATCATCAAATAGGGGGAGATTGTTGGTGAGATAGCAATATCAAACCTTAATCAAACCTATCTATTAAGTAAAATAGGATTTGATGTTAACAAAACCATATATTCAGTTTTGGACTTAGATTGATGAAAAACATGTGTTGTTTTTCTATCCGAGACTTAAAGAATTTTTAAGTAATAAATGTCAGTTGACGTATCATAGTGTCAGCTGAACACTGAGTATCAGCCAAAGGACCAGCTTCAGAAAGATCAGCTGAGAAGAAAAGATCAGTCAAAGAGCATCAGCTGAGGAATCACACTGGATCAGCTGATGGCCTAGAACCATCAGCTGATGAAGATTTCAAGGTCAGCTAAGCAGTCAAGGATCAGCTGACACAATTACAAGTTATCAGCTGATGCCTTCCATCTGTCAGATAAGGTATTTGCTACTTATCCAATCTTCTCTTTATAAGCTGACTATACTCAAATGATTAGCTGAGCCCTTGGGAATAGCTGACAGTTGAGTTAATCAGTTTATTAGTTGCTGCTACGATTTGTATTATCAGCTAAGCAATTTGATCAGCTGAGCAAGTATAGTCAGCTGAGTCTTTCACACTTATCCTTAGCTGAGCAAAATTATATTTGTAGTTCAGTGTCTGTTAACTGAGTCTTTATTGTATATCTCAGTTAATAGCTTTTCTATGTAATATTTACTTAAAGTCAAAGGCAGAACATGTGTTGTTCTTATTATGCCTTAGATCTTTCTTTTGTAAAAGTACTTAGCACTTTTTGGATCTACAATGATACAAAAAGGATAGATCTTTATCCCCTAGAAAAGGAGAAAGATACTCTTGAAAAGAAGATCTCAAAGATATGATGTTAAGTATGGCTGGCAACTCCATACTTGGTAAAGTCAAATCTTCAGAAAGCATGGTGTCGATTAAAGCACAAGCATGGAAGGATAAGGTTACTTTCTCAAGACATAAAGGTAGTAATTTAATAATATAATAATAGATAGTTGGTATACTCGTTACTGAAAAGTATGTTCACTTTACACACTTTGTGTATAAAGTTAACTTACCTTTTCACCCACTAACTTTATCTATTATAATATTCTTAAACCAAGTACCTTTGTCTCCTTCTCTCTTCATCAACCCGGACACACTTTGCTTATATATATTCATGCATGGAAACATGCTAAAGAAGCGAATGCGTTGAAAAGCACTGAAATCTCATAAGTTGAGAATTAGAAGAGTTAGCATTTTACTTTCAGTGTAACAAACTTGTTCATGTGTTGAACGTCTTAGACATTAGTTGTTTAAGATTAGCATTGTCTATGTGTTAGACAAAATTAGTTGCCACCTTTTATTGAACTTAGATTTTCCGCATCTAGTTCATGTAATTCTTGATTAACGTCAATAAGAATTATATAAAAGTAAACCGTGTGTCTCTTAAATTTTAATTTGCTAAAGTTTGTATTCAACCCCCCTTCTACAAACATTTGTTGTTGTAGTATCCATTCGGGACCAACATATATATATATATATATATATATATATATATATATATATATATATATATATGGAGAAAATAATTTGAGAAATCATTTTTATTGCGAGTATCATCTGTAACCACTATTAATACTCATTAATATGGGGTGTTTTAGTTATTTATATAATTACCAAACCATGAATTGCTTCGGGTTGATGAGTCATTAATATATTAATTTAATTTTCCAAAAATAATTCTCATTCACGAATCATTAATGAGTCAATCATTAGTTATTAATGTGTCGTCAATATTATTAACCACTGATTTATTTTTGTTAGACTAATAGCATCCACAATGGACTTTAATTGAGTTTCCCACTACCACATCAACATCCACATCATCTCCCACTTTTAACCCTCTCTAACTCACAAACTTCCACATCCAACCCTCTTCAACCCACACCTATTATTAATTATTAAATAAGGCAAAAAAAGAAGAAAAAAACAACTCGTGACCAGCACTAGACAAGATTAAACACTAGTTGGAGCCAGCCCCATCTAGAAGGGGTGTGACGGTGTTGAGGGCTAGATGGTGAACCAGCCAACACTTGTTCATTATCGATGCGGATGGTCTTAAGAGCCAAAACTTGGTTTCTCGCATTACTCGTAATAAGGATAGTTCTCAATTGAACTCTCATATATATATATATATATATATATATATAGAGAGAGAGAGAGAGGGAGGGAGAGAGAGAGAGATCAACTACGAGAGTTTTTTTTATAAGAGGTAAGCAAAATATGACACTTAGTATATATAAATAATTAAGGGGTAGATTAGATATTTTATCAACCTTCTTTCTCTTTCCTATATTATTGCTAGTTCCCTTTGATGACTTGATATTTTTCTCTTATCTGTATCAGTTTTTGTTGATAAATACCACTAGTTCATAGTTATTTTTGATAAATTTAGTTATTATTCATCCGAAAACCATAACTTTATTTAATGAAAGCTAGCTATGTATCACTTAAATCTAGTTGTTTATCACTTCTTTTAAATTTAGGAACTTGAATTTAGAAGGCAACATGAATTTAGGAGTTGTCATTGTATTAAATGAGTGTAGTTTTCCGCGCTTCGCGGCTGTTATTACATATAAAATTATGTAACTAAAGTTAAAAATAAAGAGCATACTCCCATTAATTATCGGGTGAGCATGGGTACCGGAAATACTATACCGTACCGGCACCATATCGGAATCGATACCGGTACTGGTACCGAAATAGAGTTTTCGGTCCTGTATTTGTTACTTGAAATATTGCTAAATCGGTATTCGGGACTCGGTATTATAGGTATTCGGGACTAGTACCGAATCAACTAGTTAAAATAGGTACTCGGTACCGGTACGGGTACTGTATATGATAAGCTGTATGTTACCTAAGGTATAGGTTAAATATTCAGCTTGATGAGTTTCAAGCTAAGTGACTCTGCCTTTAGGCTGAGTTAGCTCAACAGAGTTACTAAGTCAGTTCTAGCTAACTCTTATGACTTCTAAGGATGAGTTTTCATTATACATGTTTGTTATCGAGTTAGTTATCAATGAACTCAGCTTGATGAGTTTCAAGCTGAGTAACTCAGCCTGATGAAAGAAGTCAGTTTAATAGAATTTAAATATGTTTTAGATTATGTTATTCTCTATCTATGGTGCGGATAAGAAGATTCTAGAATCAAGATTGAAGATTCAAGATTCAAGATTCAAGATTCAAAATGTCAAGTTTATCCGTTAGTTTAAACTAACAGATTATGATAAGTTCTAGTTTATTAGGTTTCGTTGAATAGGATTATAAATACTAACCTCTTAATCAGTTTAGAGGTAACACCTCAAACCGTATGTGTTACGTAGCTTGATACATTGATTGTTTATTGATCAACGTGATAAAGTATTCACAGATTGCCAACAATAGTTCGTGTGTTCGATCTGCATGTTCGTTGTGAAGTTGGTAAGTATTCAATCTGTGATAAATTCTGTTTAGAGAATTATGTGGTGTTTATAATTATTAGTTAATTATAGATAGCAATTTTGATCAATTAGTTTGAGAGATTGAGAGTTAAATTGTATTCAGTGTTTATACATCAAGTGTTTCATACTTGATATTTATTGTAATCATCTTCTTATTAATAAAAGCATTCAGTTTCATTCAAGTTGATTTGTGTAACGCTTTCTATTGATTTGTTCAATTTTCCACAAAAAGTGT
Organism: Pulicaria dysenterica; assembly: GCA_947179395.2. Lineage (NCBI taxonomy): Eukaryota > Viridiplantae > Streptophyta > Magnoliopsida > Asterales > Asteraceae > Pulicaria > Pulicaria dysenterica. The sequence goes on from OX359290.1 coordinate 29,471,581, forward strand.
ATTCAACCCCCCTTTTACACAATACTTGCTTGTTGTTTATCTCACCAAGGGACCAAAAACTTGTATCAGAGTAGTCTGAAATCTTTCATAAGTTGAAGATCAAGATCCTGAGATAGAGTAAGATGTCGACAAGTAATAGTTTATCGAACTTCCCTCAGATGGCTGCTAAAGGATGTCCCATATTTGATGGATCTAATTATCCTATGTGAAAATTCAGAGCCATGTTTTTCCTCAAGTCCATTGACACCAGAATATATGATGTCATTACTAATGGACCAATTATCCCCAAGATTCCTGTTGTTATCAGTGATAAGTCTCCTGACAAGACTGAAAAGGAAGTCAAGAAACCTTTGGCATCTTGGACTGAAGAGGATTGGAAGTTACATTCTCTTGATGACAAAGCAAAAAGTGTTATGGCAAATGCCCTGACCAATGAGATTTCGCATACTGTGACTGGGTGTCAATCTGCAAAAGAAATCTAGGATACTCTAAGTATCACATAAGAGGGTACAGATCTGGTTAAACAGCATAAGAAGAATCATCTTAACAGATCTTATGAAAACTTCTTTTCTAAGAAGAATGAAACCTTATCTGATGTGTTCACAAGATTTAACTGCTTGATTAATGACCTGCTAAGTGTAGGCATTAAATAGGATGAAGCTGACCTAGTGCTAAAATTTCTGGATGTGTTACCAGAGAAATTCAATGAAGTGACTATAGCACTAAGGGCTGGAGGTACCTTACATATGTATAACCTACAGTCCATATACGGGTTTCTGCTTAATCATGAACAGATCACAGAACACAAGAAAACTTCTCAACAACAGATTAAGGACTCTCTTGAGAAGAATGAAACTGCATTAGTTGCAGAAAAGAAGGAAAAGAGTTCCAAAGCCTTCATTGTTGAATCTGAGACTGAGTCATATTCTCAAACTGACTACTCAGACTCAGACTCAAGTGATACTGATGATGTTCAGACCATCACTAAGCAAATGGCCATGCATTCCAGAAGGTTGAGAAGAGCACAAAGGAGAAGAGGAAAATCTGATAGAGGCAATGGAAAGAGTTCCTTTGACCCTAAAAAAGCTGTGTGCTACAACTGTCAGAACAAGAGACACATTGCTGCTGAGTGTAGAGTAAAAAAGGATGAAATAGCTTCAGTAGCTAACAAGAATGCTTACAGAGCTGATAAGTACAAGAAGAAATATAATCAGCTTAAGAAAGAAAAGCCTGAAGACAAGTCCAATGCTAAAGGACTTTATGCTGAAACTTGGGATACAGAATCATCTACCTCAGATGATGATGACAAATGTCTGATGGCTTAAGAAGATGAAGAGTTTGAAATAGATGAAGTTGATTATGGTCTGTCTGAATCAACTTTTGAACCTGACATGAAGGAAACTGAGAAAAATAGCAAATTAAGCAACTGGGATCCTTCCTTCATGTATAAGGTGAGTAACTTCAACTCTTACACTAATGAAGAAAAAGGTCTTATGTTTGATTATATGTTAAATGACTTTAAGACCAGCCTTAATACTTAAGCTGACCAACTTCAAAAGGTCACTGAATCTTGGTGTAAGTCATCAAAGCTTGCTGAAAGATGCCTCAACCAGCATATTCCTAAATAGGTGAAAGCTGTACTTAGAGGTGACTATCAATCCACAGCTTATGTAACTGATGATGATGAGATAGCAAGTATAGATCCCGAGGAAGATAGACAACTGATTAAAGGCAAAAGAAACATGATCAAGGTCTTAAATACAATAAGTTTGTAAAGGCAAAAGATCATGAAAATGAGTGTTCAACTTCAAGACAGCATAGTAAGTCTGTTCTTGATAGACTGAGTACTCACCCTATTCAAAGAAAACCTGTTATTGAAATGTTAAATCCAAATCCTTTCAAAAGACAACATTCTCTGTCCAATTCAGAGAGAAGTTTCAAGAATAGGAAGACAACTGTAAGTCAGAGGTCATATCACAACAAAAATGGTAAGTCTAAACATGTTGAAAATGGTAAGTCTAGAGAAAATGACAAAGGTAAGTCCAAAGTCAGAGAGAGAGATGAAAAGAGATTTGTTGATCAAACTTTTCATCAAAAGGATAATAAGCCTAGATATGACAATGGTAAGTCCAAAGTCAATGAACATCAGGTGAATTGTGTGATGAGTATCAGTCAATTGTGTGATGAAGACAATGTTGTTACTTTTAGGAAGAAAGCATGAACAATTTATAATGCAAACGGTAAGCCAATGTTAATAGCAAAGAGAGAAAGAGATGTGTATCTACTAGATCTCAGATCTGCAGATCCTTATACTGAAACCTGCTTATATTCTCAATCTGTTCCTAAGCTGAGTTGGTTGTGCCATAAAATATTGTCACATTTGAATTTCAAATATATAAATATGTTATCAAACAAAGAGTTAGTCTCTGGATTGCCAAAGATCACATTTGTCAAAGACAAACTGTGCTCAGCTTGTGAACAAGGGAAACATCATAAAGGGTCATTTAGGTCAAAGCAAAACTTTTCAATAACAGAACCATTGCATACGTTGCATATGGATTTGTTTGGACCCATAAGTACTCCAAGCCTAAGTGGCAAGAAGTACACCATGGTGAAAGTTGATGAGTTCTCTAGATTCACTTGGGTAATATTCCTTAAAGCCAAAAGTGAAGCTGCCCTGGAGATAATAAGTTTTATCAAACAGGAAGAGTTGCAAAAAGGTAAGTCTGTTAACCAACTCAGAAGTGATCATGGGACTGAGTTCAGAAACTCAATCCTAGAAGGCTTTTGTGAGCAAAAAGGTATAATACAAAATTTCTCTTCAGTCAGAACTCCTCAACAAAATGGAGTTGCTGAAAGGAGAAACAGAACATTAATTGAGGCTGCTAGAACAATCATGTGTGAGGCAGGATTGAAATTCTATTTTTGGGATGAAGCTGTTGGTACATCATGTTACACCCAAAATAGATCAATCATAGTCAAAAGACATGGTAAAACTGCATATGAAATGTATAAATCAAGAAATCCCAATATAAGTTACTTCCATGTCTTTGGTTCAAAATGCTATGTGCTGAATCAAAGAGATCAGCTCCATAAGTTGGAACCTAAAGCTGATCCTGGAATTTTTGTTGGTTACTCCTCAATATCCAAATCTTACAGAGTATATAACTCAAGGACAAAGGCAATAGAAGAATCAATTCATGTTTCCTTTGATGAAGACAGTATTGATCAAGCTGACAAAGTTCAAGCTGACTCAGTCAGTCTGAGTAAGCTTGAAAAGCCTGAGGAAACCAAAAGGTCCAATCCTATGTATGTCATAGATGGTGAAGATAGTGATGATGATGGTTGTACATCTAAAAGATCATCACAGCCTCCAAAAATTCTCAAGCTGAGAAAGAAGATGAGTTCTTTAATCCTTTTAGAGAGGATACTACTCAGACTGAAGATCTTAGTGATCAACAGTTTGATGACAATGCTGTAGTTGAAACTGAGGATGTAGGTTCATCTCAGAGTCCTCAATATCACTTAATTCTAGAACCACAATCTCTTACTACAACCTTTAAGTTCCTCAAAGATCATCCTCAAGATCAAGTGATTGGTAACATTCAAGAAGGAGTGACCACCTGATCAAAGGCAACAGCAAACTATGCTGCTTATTTTGGTTTCCTATCTCAAATGGAACCAAAGAAGACTGAAGAAGCCTTAGGGGATTAAGACTGGATTGAAGCAATGCAGGAGGAATTGACTGAGTTTGAGAGAAATAAGGTATGGAATCTTGTCCCAGCCCCCAAAGATCATACAATTATAGGCAATAAGTGGGTCTATAGAAACAAGATAGACAAGGATGGAGTGATTGTTAGAAACAAAGCTAGGCTGGTAGCACAAGGGTATAAACAAGAAGAAGGAATATATTATGATGAGACATTTGCCCCTATTGCTAGAATTGAGCTATTAGGTTGTTCTTAGCTTATGCAGCACATAAAGACTTCAAAGTTTATCAAATGGATGTGAAAAGTGCTTTCCTAAATGGAAAACTTCATGAGGAAGTCTATGTGAAACAACCTCCTGGCTTTGTTAGTTCAAAGTGTCCACATCATGTTTATAACTTAAACAAGGCTTTGTATGGTCTAAAACAAGCTCCAAGAGCTTGATATGATACACTGTCCAAATATCTACTATCAATGGACTTGACCAGAGGTAGTATTGATAAGACACTCTTCATTGAAAAGAGTAAAGGACAAGTGATTCTTGTACAGATCTATGTGGATAACATTATCTTTGGTTCTACAAATGAATCTCTTTGTGAATGATTCTCCAAAGCTATGTCAAAAAGGTACAAAATGAGTATGATGGGTGAAATGACATATTTCCTAGGCTTACAGGTTCAACAAAAGCCTAATGGAATAGTGTTGGGAAGATGATCTCATCAGTTGAAATTTGATGAGACAAAGTTAAGTTTGTTAGATATGTTCTAGATATAACTTAAACAGAATTATGAGGCTTGATCAGACTGAACATGTATAGTGTTTCAGGCTGAGCATAAGCTGTATATAGGCTGAGCATAAGTTCGATCAGCTTATACTATATCTTAGTAAGATTATTACTATGTGTGATAATCTGTGTATGTCACCTAAGATATATTGAGCTTTCAGCTTGATGTGTTTCAAGCTGAGTGACTCAGCGTATATATTGAGTCAGCTCAATAGAGTTGCTAAATAAGTTCTAGCTAACTCTTAGGACTTCTAAGGATGAGTTTATTAATATACGTGTTAGTTCATGTTGGTTTTCGAGTGTGTTTTCGAAAAACTCAGCTTGATGAGTTTCAAGCTGAGTAACTCAGTCCGAGTAAGAAATCAGCCTAAAGAAAATTTAAATATGTTTTAAATTTATCTTTTTAACTCTCTATATCTACGGGAAGGATAAGAAGACATCAGAATCAAGATTGTAGATTGAAGACTCAAGATAAGAAGATTCAAGATTCAAGATTCCGAGTTATCCGGTAGTTAGTTAGCAAATTAGGATTAGTCCCATTTGTTAGGAACCGTAGGAACGGGATTATAAATACTTATCTTCCTGATAAGTTTATAGGTACGACTACAACGACGATTACAACTAAGTGTTGCAGAGCCAAATACCTCACCTCAACCGTATGTGTTACGATTCTTGAATCACTGTTTGTCAGTTCAACGTGATCAAGATATTCACAGATTGCCAAGCTATTCGTGTGTTCGAATACTCACATTAGTGGTGAAATTGGTAAGTTTTCAATTTGTGATTAAATCCTGTTTAGAGAGTCGTCAGTATTTATAATCATAAGTTGATTATAGATAGCTAAGTTTGAAATATTGAGAGATTTATATTAGGTGTTTACATATCAAGAGTTGCTTACTTGATAGAGTCTGTAATCATCTTCTTATTAATGAAAAGCAAAGCATTCGATTGTGGTTTGATTTACTTTGTGTAACACTTTATTTTGATTTGTTCGATTTCCGCAAAAAGTTTATTCAACCCCCCTTCTACACATCTGATGCTTGTTGTTATTCTCACCAAGGGACCAACTACTGGTATCAGAGCAGGTTGAACAAGTTCATAAGTTGAAAGTTCAAGATTCTGAGAAAGTTCAAGATGTCTACAAGCAACAATTCTTCAAACTTTCCTCAGATGTCTGCCAAGGGTTGTCCCATCTTTGATGGATCTGATTATCCTATGTAGAAATTCAGAGCCATGTTGTTCCTCAAGTCCATTGACAATCGTATGTCCGATGTCATCACCAAAGGACCAATTATCCCCAAGATTTCTGCTGTTTTCAGTGATACGTCCGCTGATAAAATAGACAGAAGTGAAAAAGAAGTAAGGAAGCCTGTTGCATCCTAGACAAATGAAGACCGGAAACTGTTCAATTTGGATGACAAAGCAAAGAGTATTCTGGCAAATGCCCTGACCAATGAGATCTTGCATACGATGACTGGGTGTCAAACTGCAAAAGATATCTGGGATACATTAAGTATAACATATGAGGGCACTGATCTGGTCAAGCCACAAAAGAAAAGTCATCTGAACAGATCCTATGAAAACTTCTTTTCGAAGAAGAAATAAACCTTGCCTGATTTGTTCACAAGGTTTCATTGCTTGATAAATGACCTGCTAAGTGTAGGTGTGAAGTAACCACATCACTGAGGGCTGGAAGAACACTGCATGTGTACAACCTACAGTCTATCTATGGGTTCTTGCTCAATCATGAACATATCACAGAGTACAAGAGAACTTCTCAACAACAACTTAAGGAGTCTTTAGATAAAGCAGAGATTGCGTTAGTTGCACAGAAGAAAAAGAAAAGTTCCAAGGCATTAGTTGTTGAATCTGAGACTGAGTCAGAATCTCAAGTTGACCACTCAGACTCAGACTCAGGTGATACTGATGATGTTCAGACTATCACTGAGCAGATGGCTTTGTTGGCCAGACATTTGAGAAGAGCTCAACGGGGAAGAGGAAGATTTGACATGGGCAAAGGGAAGAGTTCTTTTGATCCTAAGAAGGCTGTGTGCTTCAACTGTCAGAAGAAGGGACACATTGCTGCTGAGTGCAGATTAAAGAAGGAAGAATCAGCATCAGTTGCTGATAAAAATGCTTACAGATATGATAAATACAAGAAGAAATATACTCATCCTAAGAAAGGAAAGCCAGAAGACAAACCCAGTGCAAAAGGATTATATGCTGAAACCTGGGATCCTGAATCATCTACCTCAGATGATGATGTATGTCAAATAGCTCAAGAAGATGAAGAGTTTGAAATTGACAAAGTTGATTATGGTTTGTCTGAGTCAACTTTTGAAGCTGACATGAAGGAAGCTGAGAAAAACAGCAAGCTTAGTGATTGGGATCCGGCTTCCATGTATAAGGTTAGTAATTTCAACTCTTACACCGATGAAGAAAAGGGTCTTGCCTTCGACTATTTGTTAAATGATTTCAAGACCATCCTTAAGTCTCAAAAGGACCTCAAAGCTGAGACAGCTAAACTGAAGAATGAGATTAAGGAAAATCAATCTCTCATTGATGTTGGTAAGAAATCACAATGTGATCTTGAATGTCAAAGACACATTAATAAACTTCTAAGTGATGAACTTCAAGAAGCTAAAGTCAAAGCTGACCAACTTCAAAAGGTCACTGAGTCTTTGTGTATGTCATCAAAGCTTGCTGAAAAGTGCATAAACCAACAAATTCCTATACAGGTACAAGCTGTACTTGGAGGTGACTATCAAACTGCAGCTTATGTAGCTGATGATGAGATAGCAAGTATAGACTCTGAGGAGGATAGACAACTGATTAAGTCTCAGAAGTTAGCCTCAGAGAAGAAACATGGTCAAAACCTTAAATACAATATGTTTGTAAAGGCTAAAGATCATGGAAATAAGTGTTCAACATCCAAACAACATGGTAAGTCATTGCTGGACAGATTAGGCACTCAGCCTACTCAAAGAAATTCAGTCATAGAAAGGCTTAATCCAAATCCTTTCAAAAGACAACATTCTCTATCTGGCTCGGAGAGAAGTTACAAGAATAAGAAGACCACTGTAAGTCAGAGGTCAAATCACAACAATGGTAAGTCCAAATTTGTGGATCTTCGTAAGTCCAAGAATATCAACAGTGGTAAGTCCAAACCTATTGAAACTGGTGAGTCCAGTAAGCATGACAAAGGTAAGTCCAAGGTCGTGGAAAAGAAGTTTGTTGTTCAAGCTTTTAATCAAAAGGATAACAAACAAAGACCTGACAAAGGTAAGTCCAAAGTTAGTGAGCATCAAGTGAATCAACTTGCAAAGAAAGTTGAAAAGTTATCCACTACATATAATCCTAAGACTGAGAGCAAGTTCTCACAAGGATTATTAGACACTCTACCTTCTGTAATCATTGGAAGAAGAAGATGCTACAAGTGTAGAAGTAGAGGTCATGAGGCTAAGGATTGTGACGTTGAAATCTCAAGGCCGGAACAAGAACAGGCTGATCAGCCTACACAGGACTCAGCTCCTGCTCAAGCTGAACAGTTAGTTCAACAAGATGGAGATGCTAAGTGCTCCTCATCTGAACCCACCAAGAAGTGGGTTCCCAAACAAAACTAATATGTTTAGTTTTATATCATGTGCAGGGTTCAAATAAATGGTACTTTGATAGTGGATGCTCAAGGCACATGACCGGGTGGAAAGGACTTCTTAGTGATTTCCAGGAAGATGAGGTCCTAAAGTAACATTTGGAAACAATTCCTATGGAAGAATTAAAGGCTATGGGAAGATGCATGCTGGCAAAGTTACTTTCCAGAAGGTTGCATATGTCAAGGGTCTTAAGCACAATCTGATTAGTATCAGCCAATTGTGTGATGAAGACAACCTTGTTACTTTTAGGAAGAAAGCAGGAACAATATATTAATAGGTAAAAGAGAAAGAGATGTGTATCTACTTGATCTTAATTCTGCTGATCCCTATACTGAAACCTGCTTGTATTCCCAATCTGTTCCTAAGCTGAGTTGGTTGTGGCATAAACGTATTATCACATTTGAATTTTAAAAATATAAATATGCTATCCAATACAGAGTTAGTCTCTGGATTACCAAAAATCACATTTGTCAAGGACAAATTGTGTTTAGCTTGTGAACAAGGGAAACACCATAAAGGGTCATTTAAATCAAATCAAAAATTTTCAATAACAGACCCACTGCATATGTTGCATATGGATATGTTTGGACCCATAAGTACTCCAAGCCTAAGTGGCAAGAGGTACACACTGGTGATAGTAGATGAGTTCTCACGATTCACTTGGGTAATATTCCTTAAAGCCGAAAGTGAGCCTGCCCTGGAGATAATAAGTTTTATCAAACAGGAAGAGTTGTAGAAATGTAAGTCTGTAAAGAAACTCAGAAGTGCTCATGGGACTGAGTTCAGAAACTTTACCCTTGAAAGCTTCTGTGAACAAAAGGGAATATTACAAAATTTCTCATATGTCAGAACTCCGTAACAAAATGGAGTTGCTGAGAGGAAAAATAGAACCCTAATTGAGGCTGCAAGAACAATGCTGTGTGAGGAAGGATTGAAACTTTATTTTTGGGATGAAGCTGTTAGTACAGCCTGTTATACCCAAAATAGATCAATCATTGTCAAAAGACATGGTAAAACATCACATGAGATGTATAAATCTAGAAAACCCAATATTGGTTATTTCCACGTCTTTGGTTCAAAATGTTATATGCTGAATCAAAGAGATCAGCTCCATAAGTTAGAACCAAAAGCTAATCCTGGAATATTCGTTGGTTATTCCTCAATCTCCAAATCATACAGAGTGTATAATACTTGGAGAAAGGCTATAGAAGAATTAATTCATGTTTTATTTGATGAAGACAGTCTTGATCAAGCTGAGAAAATGTCCAAGTCCCCAAAGATCATTCAATTATAGGCACTAAGTGGGTCTATAGGAATAAAATGAACATGGATGGAGTGATAGTTGCCAACAAAGCCAGGCTGGTGGCACAAGGGTATAAGCAAGAAGAAGGAATCGATTATGATGAGAACTTTTCCCCTGTTGCTAGAATTGAAGAAATAAGGCTGTTCCTGGCTTATGCAGCATATAAAGACTTCAAAGTCTATCAAATAGATGTGAAGAGTGCTTTCCTAAATGGAAAACTTCAGGAGGAAGTCTATGTGAAACAATCTCCTGGCTTTGTTAGTTCAAAGTTTCCACATCATGTTTATAAGTTAGACAAGGCTTTGTATGGTCTTAAACAAGCTCAATGAGCTTGGTATGATACATTGTCCAACTATTTACTAACAATGGATTTCACCAGAGATAGTATAGATAAGACACTCTTTATTAAAAAGAGTAAATGACAGGTGATTCTTGTAAAAATATATGTGGATGACAATATTTTTGGTTCCACAAATGAATCTCTATGTGAATGGTTCTCCAAAATAATGTCACAAAAGTAAAAGATGAGCATGATGGGTGAGATGACATATTTCCTGGGTTTACAAATTCAACAAAAGCCTAATGGAATATTCATCAACAAAGCAAGTATGTTCTTTATTTGATAAAGAAATATGGTTTTGATTCTAGTTCAACCATGAAAACACCCATGTCACCAGCTGTCAAGCTGAGTAAGGACTCAGATGGTAAGTCTGTGTGTTAGTCTACCTATAGAGGAATGATAGGTTCATTACTCTATTTGTCAGCTAGTAGACCTGATATTATGTTTGCTACATGTGTTTGTGCAAGATATCAGGCATATCCTAAAGAATCACATCTTCAAGTTGTGAAAAGGATCTTTAGGTACCTTAAAGGTACACCAAATCTAGGCCTTTGGTATCCAAAGGACTCTGGATTTGAGTTAGTTGGTTTTTCAGATACTGACTATGCTGGGTGCAAGTTAGAAAATCAACTACTGGAGGATGTCAAATGCTTGGAGGGAAGTTAGTTAGCTGGACTAGTAAGAAACATAACTCAGTGGCTATTTCAACTGCTGAAGCTGAAATAGTTACAGCAGGCAGCTGTTGTGCTCAAATCCTATGGATGCAACATCAGCTTCAAGACTTTGGTATGAGTTTCAAGAAAACTCCTATCTTTTGTGCTAACCAAAGTGCTATAGCCATAACTTACAATCCAATCTTCCACTCAAGAACCATGCACATTGAAATACGACATCACTTCATCAGGGACATCGTGGAAAAATGTAAAGTTGACATTAAATTTATCTCCATTGATGACCAATTAGCAGATATCTTTACTAAACCCCTTGATGAAAAGAGGTTTATGTATCTTCTAAGTGAATTGGGTATGCTAAACCCCTAGCTAAGTGTTTAGAATCTGAGTTATCAGTTTGACAAAGACTAAGTGTCTTAAGCTGAGTGCACAGTTTATATGTCAATGTGTATTTAAGTTAGTCTCAATTCGCATCGTATACCAATTGTGTATTGGTATAATATAACAGTGTTTATAATATTTTTATGAGTCATTAATATTATTTTACACTTGTATCCGTTCGAAGATAATGTGTGTTGAGATGATGACCTCATTAGTTTAGATTTGATGAGAAAAAGTTAAGGTTGTAAGATGTGTTCTACATACAACTTAAACAGAATTATAAAGCTTAGTCAGACTGAACACTTATAGTGTTTCAGACTGAGTATAAACTGAGTATAAGCTGAGCATATGTTCGATCAGCTTAGACTATATCTTAGTAAGATTATCAATATGTTTGATAAGCTGTGTGCGTAAACTGAGATATATATATTGAGTTTCAGCTTGATGAGTTTCAAGCTGAGCGACTTAGCGTGAAGACTGAGTCAGCTCAACAGAGTTACTAAATATGTTTTAGTTAATTCTTTAGACTTCTAACGATGAGTTAATAATTATACATGTTAGTCCATGTTTGAATTCGGGTTTGTTCTCGAAGAACTCAGTTTGATGAGTTTCAAGCTGAGTAACTCAGCCTGACTAAAGAAGTCAGTCTAAGATAATTTAAATGTGTTTTAAATTATGTTTTAACTCTCTATATCTATGGCGCGGATAAGAATACTCCAGAATCAAGATTGAAGATTGAAGATTGAAGACTCAGGATAAGAAGATTCAAGATTTAAGATCCCGAGTTATCCGATAGTTAGTTAGCAAATTAGGATTAGTCCAGTTTGTTAGGAACCGTAGTAACAGGATTAGATGTCTGCCAAAGGTTGTCCCATGTTTGATGGATCTGACTATCCTATGTGGAAGTTCAGAGCCATGCTGTTTCTTAAGTCCATTGACAATCGTATGTCCGATGTCATTATCAAAGGACCGATAATCCCCAAGATCTCTGCTGTTGTCAGTGATACGTCCGTTGATAAAACAGACAAGAGTGAAAAAGAAGTAAAGAAGCCTGTTGCATCCTGGACTGATGAAGATTGGAAACTCTACAATCTGGATGACAAGGCTAAAAGTGTTCTGGCAAGTGCGCTGACTAACGAGATCTTGCACACAGTGACTGGGTGTCAATCTGCAAAAGAGATCTGGGATACTCTAAGTGTTACATATGAGGGCACAGATCTGGCCAAACAGCAAAAGAAGAACCATCTGAACAGATCATATGAAAACTTCTTCTTAAAGAAGAATGAAACCTTGGCTGATGTGTTTACCTGGTTTCATTGCTTGATTAACGACCTGCTAATTGTAGGCATTAAGAAGGATGAAGCTGAACTCGTGCTGAAGTTTCTGGATGTGTTACCAGAAAGGTTCAATGAAGTGACCATAGCACTGAGGGTTGGAGGAACATTGCATTTTTATAACCTGCAGTCCATTTATGGGTTCTTGCTAAATCATGAACAGATCACAGAACACAAAAGAACTTCTCAACAATAACTCAAGGAGTCTCAAGCTAACCACTCAGACTCAGACTCAAGTGATACTGATGATGTTCAGACTATCACTGAGTAGATGGCCATGCTAGCCAGACGTTTGAGAAGAGCTCAATGGGGAAGAGGAAGATCTGACAGGGGCAAAGGGAAGAATTCCTTTGATCCCAAGAATGTCGTGTGCTTCAATTGTCAGAAGAAGGGACATATTGCTGCTGAGTGCAAATCAAAGAAGGTGGAATCAACATCAGTCGTTGATAAGAATGCTTAAAGAGCTGATAAATACAAGAAGAAATATACTCAGCTCAAGAAAGGAAAGCCTGAAGAAAAACCCAGTGCAAAAGGACTATATGCTGAAACCTGGGATACAGAATCATCTACCTCAGATGATGATGTATGTCTGATGGCTCAAGAAGATGAAGAGTTTGAAATTGACAAAGTTGATTATGGTCTGTCCGAGTCAACGTTTGAAGCTGACATGAAGGAAGCTGAGGAAAACAGCAAGCTCAGTTATTAGGATCCTTCTTCCATGTATAAGGTTAGTAATTTCAACTCTTATACCGACGAAGAAAAGGGTCTTGCTTTTGATTATCTGCTGAATGATTTCAAGACCATCCTTAAGTCTCAAAATGACCTTAAAGCTGAGATAGCTAAACTGAAGAATGAGATTAAGGAAAATAAAACTCTCATTGATGTTGGTAAGAAAGCACAATGTGATCTGGAATGCCAAAGACACATTAACAAACTTCTAAGTGAAGAACTTCAGGAACCCAAAGACAAAGTTGAACAACTCCAAAAGGTCACTGAGTCTTGGTGTAAGTCAACAAAGCTTGCTGAAAAGTGCATAAACCAACAAATTCCTAAACAGGTACAAGCTGTGCTTGGAGGTGACTATCAAACTGCAGCTTATGTAGCTGATGATGAGATAGCAAGTACAGACTCTGAGGAGGATAGACTACTGATTGAGTATCAAAAGTCAGCCTCAAAGAAGAAACATGGTCAAAACCTTAAATACAATATGTTTGTAAAGGCTAAAGATCACGGAGAAGAGTGCTCAACATCCAAACAGCATGGTAAGTCTGTGCTGGAAAGAGTAAGCACTCAGCCTATTCAAAGAACTTCAGTCATAAAAAGGCTTAATCCAAATCCTTTCAAAAGACAACATTTTCTATCTGGCTTGGAGAAAAGTTACAAGAATAGGAAGACCACTGTATGTCAGAGGTAAAAGTACAACAATGGTAAGTCCAAAGTTGTAGATCTTGGTAAGTCCAAGAAGATCAACAGTGGTAAGTCCAAGCCTGTTGAAACTGGTGAGTCCAGTAGTCATGACAAAGGTAAGTCCAAGGTCATGGAAAAGAAGGTTGTTAGTCAAACTTCTAATCAAAAGGATAACAAACAAAGACCTGAAAAAGGTAAGTCCAAAGTCAGTGATCATCATGTGAATCAACTTGCAAAGAAAGTTGAAAAGTTATCCACCACATATAATCCTAAAACTGAGAGCAAATTCTCACAAGGATTATTAGACACTCTACCTCCTGTAATCATTGGAAGAAGGAGATGCTACAAGTGTAGAAGTAGAGGTCATGAGGCTAAGGACTGTGATGCAGAAATCTCAAGGCCTGAACAAGAACAAGCTGATCAGCCTACACAGGACTCAGCTCCTGCTCAAGCTGAACAGTTAGTTCAACAAGATGGAGATGCTATGTGCTCCTCATCTGAACCCACCAAGAAATGGGTTCCCAAACAAAACTAATGTGTTTAGTTTTCATCTCACGTGCAGGGTTCAAGTAAATGGTACTTGGATAGTGGATGCTCAAGGCACATGACTGGGTGTAAAGGACTTCTTAGTGATTTCCAAAAAGATGAAGGTCCTAAAGTAACTTTTAGAGACAACTCCCATGGAAGGACTAAAGGCTATGAGAATATGCAAGCTGGCAAGGTCACGTTCCAGAAATTTGCATATGTCAAAGGTCTCAAACACAACCTGATTAGTATCAGTCAATTGTGTGATGAAGACAATATAGTTACTTTTAGGAAGAAAGTAGGTACAATATATAATGCTAAGGGAAAGCCTGTATTAATAGCTAAAAGAGAAAGAGATGTGTATCTACTTGATCTTAATTCTGCTGATCCCTATATCAAAACCTGCTTGTATTCCCCATTTGTTCCTAAGCTAAGTTGGTTGTGGCATAAACGATTATCACATTTGAACTTTAAAAATATAAACATGCTATCCAATAAAGAGTTAGTCTCTAGATTACCAAAGATTACATTTGTCAAGGACAAATTGTGTTCAGCTTGTGAACAAGGGAAACACCATAAAGGGTCCTTTAAATCAAAGAAAATTTTTTCAATAATAGACCCATTGCATATGTTGCATATGGATCTATTTAGACCCATAAGTACTCCAAGCCTAAGTGGCAACAAGTACACACTGGTGATAGTAAATGAGTTCTCAAGATTCACCTGGGTAATATTCCTTAAAGCGAAAAGTGAGGCTGCCCTAGAGATAATCAGTTTTATCAAACAGGAAGAGTTGCATAAAGGTTTGTCTGTAAAGCAACCAGAAGTGGTCATGGGACTGAGTTCAGAAACTCAACCCTTGAAAACTTCTGTGAACAAAAAGGGATATTACAAAATTTCTCATCAGTCAGAACTCCACAACAAAATGGAGTTGCTGAAAGGAGAAATAGAACCCTAATTGAGGCTGCTAGAACAATGCTATGTGAGGCAGGATTGAAACTCTATTTCTGGGATGATGTTGTTAGTACAGCCTGTTATACCCAGAATAGGTCAAATATTTTCAAAAGACATGGAAAGACTTCATATGAGATGTATAAGTCTAGAAAGCCCAATATAGGTTATTTCCACATCTTTGGTTCAAAATGCTATGTGCTGAATCAAAGAGATAAGCTCCATAAGTTGGAACCTAAAGCTGATCTTGGAATATTCGTTGGTTATTCCTCAATCTCCAAGTCTTATAAAATATATAATACAAGGAGAAAGTCCATAGAAGAGTCAATTCATGTCTCTTTTGATGAAGACTGTTTTGATCAAGTTGATAAGAGTCAAGCTGACTTGGTCAGTCTGAGTGAGCTTGAAAGGCCTAAGGAAACCAACTTATCAAATCCTATGTATGTCATAGGAGATGATAGCGATGATGATGTGTGTTCATCAAAGAAATCATCACAAACTCCAAGGGATTCTCAAGCTAAGAAGGATGATGAGTTCATCAACCCCTTTGGAGCTGAAGTCACTCAGACTGATAATCTCAGGGATCATCAGTTTGTTAATAATGTTGCTGTTGAGACTGAGGAGATAAGTTCACCTCAGGGCTCTCGACATCACTCAGATCCAGAACCACACTCTCCAACTACAACATTCAAATTCCTTAAAGATCATCCTCAAGATCAAATTATTGGAAATGTCCAAGAAAAGGTCATGACTAGATCCAAGGCTACAACTAATTACGCTGCACACTTTGGTTTCCTATCTCAAATGGAACCAAAGAAGACTGAAAAAGCCTTAAAGGATGAGGATTGGATTGAAGCTATGCAAGAGGAATTAAATGAGTTTGAGAGAAACAATGTCTGGAAACTTGTCCCTGCCCCCAAAGATCATTCTATTATAGGCACTAAGTAGGTCTATAGAAATAAAATGGACAAGGATGGAGTGATAGTTAGGAACAAAGCCAGGCTAGTAGCACAAGGGTATAAGTAAGAGGAAGGAATTGATTATGATGAGACCTTTTCCCCTGTTGCTAAAATTGAGGCCATAAGGTTGTTCCTGGCTTATGTAGCATATAAAGACTTCAAAGTCTATCAAATGGATGTGAAGAGTTCCTTCCTTAATGGAAAAATTCAGGAGGAAGTCTATGTGAAACAACCTCCTGGCTTTGTAAGTTCAAAGTTTCCACATCATGTCTATAAGTTGGACAAGGCTTTGTATGGTCTTAAACTAGCTCCAATAGCTTGGTATGATACCCTGTCCACTTATCTACTATCAATGGATTTCACCAGAGGTAGTATAGATAAGACACTCTTTATTAAAAAGAGTAAAGGATAGGTGATTCTTGTACAAATCTATGTGGATGATATTATATTTGGTTTTACGAAATCTCTGTGTGAGTGGGTCTCCAAAATAATGTCACAAAGGTACAAGATGAGTATGATGGGTGAGATGACTTATTTCCTAGGCCTACAAATTCAACAAAAGCCTGATGGAATATTCATCAATCAAAGCAAGTATGTTCTTGATTTGATAAAGAAATATGGTTTTGATTCAAGTTCAACCATGAAAACACCCATGTCACCAGCTGTCAAGCTGAGTAAAGACTAAGATGGTAAGTCTGTGTGTCAGTCTACCTATAGAGGAATGATAGGTTCATTGCTCTATTTGACAGCTAGTAGACCTGATATCATGTTTGTTACATGTGTTTGTGCAAGATATCAGGCAGATCCTAAAGAATCACATCTTTAAGCTGTGAAAAGGATCTTTAGGTACCTTAAAGGTACACCAAATTTAGGTCTTTGGTATCCAAAGGACTCTGGGTTTGAGTTAGTTGGTTTTTCAGATGTTGACTATGCTAGGTGCAAGTTAGACAGAAAATCAACTACTGGAGGATGTCAAATGCTTGGAGGGAAGTTAGTCAGCTGGACTAGTAAGAAACAGAACTCAGTGGCTACTTCAACTGCTGAAGCTGAATATGTTGCAGCAGGAAGCTGTTGTGCTCAAATCCTATGGATGCAGCATCAGCTTCAAGACTTTGGCATGAGTTTCAAGAAAACTCCTATCTTTTGTGATAACCAAAGTGCTATAGTCATCACTTACAATCCAGTCTTCCACTCAAGAACCAAGCACATTGAAATTCGACATCACTTCATCAGGGACATCGTGGAAAAAGGTAAAATTGAAATTAAATTTATTTCCACTGATGACCAGTTAGCAGATATTTTCACTAAACCCCTTGATGAAAAGAGGTTTATGTATCTGCTAAGTAACTTGGGTATGCTCAACCCCTAGCTAAGTGTCTAGAATCTGAGTTCTCAGTTTGACAAAGACTAAGTGTCTTAAGCTGAGTGCATTGTTTATAAATAAGTTTTCATAAATTATAATACCTGTCAAGCTAAATGATGAGTTCACATGTTTGGTGAGTTCCAGACATATTTTAACTGCTTAGTGTAGTTATTATATAGTTTGAGTGAGTCTCAAACATAAATGACTAAGTGTCATTGAGTCTGAGCTATGTGCTTACCTCAAGCTGTGTGATTGGTTCACACGTTTGGTAAGTTCCAAACATGTTTTAACCTACTCAGTGCAGTTAAAAATAAGTTTGAGTCAGTCTCATACATATATGACTAAGTGTCACTGATTCTGAGCTGAGTGCTCGAAATCGAGCTGAGTGCTCAAACTCAAGCTGAGTATCAATTTCAAGCTGAGTGATGATATCAAGCTGAGTGCTTGATTCACGCTGAGTGATTAGTTTCCTCAGCTTGGTGTGTCCAAACTATGATTTAATTACTGAGTGTAATTACTTCATATGCAAGTGCGTATTTGAGTAAGTCTCAAAAATCGCGTATTATACTAATTCGGTATTGGTGTAATACAACAGTGTTTATAATCTTATTATGAGTTAATAATATTATTTTACACTTGTATCCATTGGAAGATGATGTGTTTCTACCCTCTCACTGTTACATCAAGCCGTAAATTTTTACCGTGTAACGGATAAAAGAGGAGTTCAACGGTAACTTTTCTCTCTCTTCGGAAAGGTATATATACCGACTCTATTCGGTTTAGAGAAGTTTACGCTTACAATTCTGACTTCTCAACTTCTATAATACCTTTCGCAAACACCTCAATTGCTTCGTGCTTTCGTCCGTTCAAACCCTAACTTGCTAAGTGCAACTTCTGTTCCGCTCAGTGCGAACTTACATTTACTCAGTGTAATTAATCCAACATGGACGGAATCACATTAGTTCTCAGTGATCAGATGATTCGAGGTGCTCAATTCAAGAACAATGGAGTGTCGTTGCTGAAAGTCAACAATCAACGGGCCTGTCTTGCAATTCCTCCAAGGAAACAAGGCAGAGTATATGAAGTCTGGGTGGCTTACATCGTAAATGCCCCCTGGCATTCGCCTTCTGTGGCGCACCTCTCAATATCGTTCCTCAGCATCTACTGGAGTTCTGGTATACATGCACGTATGATCAGAACAGGGGACAGATTACGGGAACTGTTCTTAATGGCAATAGAACAGTAGTCCTATCTGTGCAGCGGCTAAGGGATGTTCTTCGACTCCCTCAATCAGATGTGTTTGAGCCTGCTGTCACGAGGCAAGTGGCAAGGTCAGTCCTACCCCGCATGGGTCACCCGCAGACACAGGGTGTAATAAAAAAGGCCACTTTTCCAACCGGTTGGGGCTTCATGGTTTCTACAGTGATTCGTTCACTAGGGACTAAGGTTGGAGGATTGGACCAGGTAAACGAGTTCGAGATGCAGCTGATGTACAACATATACTTTGCACGCAATTTGGATTACGCACAGCTCATCTTCTACGAACTCAAGGTCCAAGTGATGAAGACCACAAGGGATCTTCATGTACCTTTCATAAGGTACCTGTCTTTGGCATTTGAAGCCGAGCTGGGGACAGCACTCTATGAAGCTGATCAGGATGTGTTCCTGTTTCCTACACTCAGCCCCAAGATGTTCAACAATGACATCTTCCCAGAGCAAGAAGGTCTGAGTGCACCTATGCTTCTGATTGCTGAGGCAGCTTCTTCAGAAAGTGAAGAAGAGGGATCGAATCAAGGGGGAGCTTCCCAAGCTGACACCTAGGTTCAAGCTGAGCACTCTGCTCAAGCTGAACCAGCAACCATTGAAGCAGCTTCTGGTAAGACCTCTCCACTTTCTCTTTCTTCTCACTATTCTCCATCCGTTTTTGGAGATAAGGATGTGGTAAGCCCAACCCAGTCTAACCCATCTCCTCTACCTTCATTCCATTTACAATCCCACTCTGAAGCCACCCCTAGCTTGCCCACTGCTGCTAGGGAGAATATCCGAACCTATACACGTAAAACTGTCATAGGTGGTGCCACTCCTAAACGCATCACTGGAGCTGCGATCACATTGATCCCTCCACCGGCAGGAGTTGAGGGGGAGACGCCTACTCTTAAGGTGTCAACCTCGAGGCTCATTACAACCCAACAGCCTATACCGGGTGTGGTGTCTACTCAGCCCACACTCTCCAGTGCCATGAGAGAAACCACTATTGTGCCTAAGCAGACACACTTAGGTGACATTGAATATATGACCAATCCCTAGGGTCAATCACCCCCTCCAAACCGATAAGCCAACCACTAACCCATACACTACACGTTTCGAGCCCCATTACTTCTCTTCATTTCCACACCCTATCGCACGACCTGTCAATGTTTCATCTTCAAACCAAGGTGATTCACAGGGTCTAGACTCGGGTGCAAATGAATTTGAAGGTAAACACCAACCTTTAGATGATGCACCCAAAGACTCTCCTCACACTGACACTGCCTCCTCAGGCATCCAGCAGCTGAAATATTATGTTGCTGCTCAGTTTGGTTTGTTCCATCTCAAGCAGAAGAAGCATAAACGCCAAATCTATCATAGGCTTGAGAATCTGACAAAGGATGTTCAAGAGATTGCATCTGCAGTTGCTGCGCTCCAACAACAAAAGACTTCAACCCCCATTGATGATGACAAAAAGGGAGAGAAGGTTCAAGCTGGTACTGAGGCTGAACTAGTTCGAGCTGAAGCTGAAGCTCTACTAGTACTAGCTAAAGGAGCAGAGAGAAAGACTCAAGCTGAGGGGGAGTTGGACATAAATAAAGAGGAACCTGCAGCTAAGAGACAAAAGGTAGGAGAATCTGAACCTGAAGCTGACAATGTTTCTGAAACTGAGGAAGAAACAGAAGAGGATAAAGCCACAAGGCTTATGATTGAAATGCTCGAACAGGAGGAAGCCAATGAGTTAGGCATTTCTCTTGAAGAGCTGAGAAAGAGAAAAGAGAAGGAAGTAAAAGACCAAGAAAAGGAAAAAGAAAGAAAAGCTTTGGCACAAGCTGAAGCTACTGACACTGGTCCGAGACCTGATCCTATCCCATATACAGACGAGGACATTCAAGAGTGTTATTTCAGAAGGAGCACCAGTAAGGAGATCAGAGGCATGACTTTGAGCAGAATAAATGGAGCCATCATCCTCAACTTTGAATTCGAAGATAAATCTACAATGGGGATGGACCTGAGATATGTTTACAGGATGGGCTACATAGAATGGAAAAGAATATTAATGATGCTCAAGAAGTTCAAGAAAAGCTAAATCAAGCAAGAGATCCTTACTGAAGTTTCTAAGCTGATTAGCAGAGCTGAGGAATTAAGATATGTTCCAGTTCCTGGTCTGTAGTGGGAGAGCTTATTCGAGATACCTAAAGGTGTAGAGTTTAAAGAAAACCAAGGTATTGATACACCTGTTCAGGGATTCATGTTTAAGGATCAGGCAGGCAATCCCAGCTTTATCAAGCTTAATGAAATCTGTTATCTAAAAGCTAGGGATGCCATACATATAAGAAGTTGTTGTGGTGATAGCTCAAATCATTTTGTAAAGTATAAGTTGAATAAGATAATCAGAATGCAACAAAGAGAACTCAGAGGGGATGCAGAAGCTGAAAGCCTCCTATAAGAAATCAACAGAGAAATCATTCTTTGGGAAGTTCTACATCCTGAGTTCAAAAGATAAATAGATTAGTTCTAATATAAATATTAGATTAGTTCTAATATTTTTGTAAGCACTTAGTGTGCATGATCTGAGTGATCACTATTTTTGTATTATGATTAGTTCAACTAATACAAATATAAAGTTTGATATGTTCAACTGTGTTATGATGTGTTCATATTTATAAGTCTGATAAGTTCAGCTTAAATGAATAACTGATTAGTTCTTATTCATATGTTTTGTTGGTGTGTTCAACTGAAAGTTAGTTTGTTCCACTTATAATTGATGAATTCAATTAAAATTGATATGTTCAAATTTAATATTTAATCAGTTCAAATATAAAATCTTAATAAGTTTGAGATTTAAAATATAATTCTGTTAAACAAACTTAAGAACTGTTTGATGGTTTTGTCATCATCAAATAGGGGGAGTTTGTTGAGAAGATGATCTCATTAGTTTAGAATTGATGAGACAAAGTTAAGTTTGTAAGATGTGTTCTAGATACAACTTAAACAGAATTATAAAGCTTAGTCAGACTGAACACTTATAGTGTTTCAGACTGAGTATAAGCTGAGTATAAGTTGAGCATATGTTCGATCAGCTTAGACTATATCTTAATAAGGTTATCAATATGTTTGATAAGCTGTGTGCGTAAACTGAGATATATATATTGAGTTTCAGCTTGATGAGTTTCAAGCTGAGCGACTCAGCGTGAAGACTGCGTCAGCTCAACATTGTTACTAAATATGTTTTAGTTAATTCTTTAGACTTCTAAGGATGAGTTAATAATTATACATGTTAGTCCATGTTTGAATTCGGGTTTGTTCTCGAAGAACTCAGCTTGATGAGTTTCAAGCTGAGTAACTCAGCCTGACTAAAGAAGTCAGTCTAAGAGAATTTAAATGTGTTTTAAATTCTGTTTTAACTCTCTATATCTACGGCGCGGATAAGAAGACTCAAGAATCAAGATTGAAGATTGAAGACTCGAGATAAGAAGATTCAAGATTCAAGATCCCGAGTTATCCGATAGTTAGTTAGCAAATTAGGATTAATCCAGTTTGTTAGGAACAGTAGTAACAGGATTATAAATACTTATCTCTTGATAAGTTTAGAGGTACGACTACGACTTAGGATTACAACTAAGTGTTGCAGAGCCAAAGCCTCACCTCACCGTATGTGTTACGATTCTTGAATCACTGTTTGTCAGTTCAACGTGATCAAGATATTCACAGATTGCCAAGTTGTTCGTGTGTTCGAATAATCACATTAGTTGTGATATTGGTAAGTTATCAATCTGTGTAAATCCTGAATAGAGAGTCGTCAGTATCTATACTCATAAGTTGATTATAGATAGCTAAGTTTGAGAGATTGAGAGATTTATATTAGGTGGTTATATATCAAGAGTTGATTACTTAATAGTTATTGTAATCATCTTCTTACTCAAAGCAGTGTAATCATTTTTTTAATGAAATCATTCGATTGATTGTGGTTTGATTTACTTTGTGTAACACTTTTTTTTTATTTATTCAATTTCCGCAGAAAGTGTATTCAACCCCCCCTTCTACATATCTGTTGCTTATTGTTATTCTCACCAAGGGACCAACAATGTGTTTCTACCCTATCACTGTTATATCAAGCCATAATTTTTCCGGCGTAACGGATAAAAAGGGATTCTAACGGTAACTTTTCTCTCTCCTCAGAAAGGTATATATACCGATCATAACCGGTTTAGAGAAGTTTACGCCTACAAATCTGACTTCTCATCTTCTAAAATACCTTTCGCAAACACCTCTATTGCTCAGTGCATTCTTCCGTTCAAAACCCTAAATTGCTAAGTGCAGTTTTCGGCCCCCTCAGTGCGAATTTTCAGTTGCTCAGTGCTTTTTCAACCAATTACTCTGTGTAATTATACAATGGAAGGAATCACATTAGTTCTCGGTGATCAGATGGTTCGAGGTGCTCAGTTTAAGAACAATGGAGTGCCGTTGATCAAAATCAACAATCAACGGGCCTGTCTTGCCATTCCTCCGAGGAAACAAGGCAGAGGATATGAGATATGGGTGGATTACATCCGTAAATGCCCCCTGGCATTCGCCTTCTATGGCGCACCACTCCATCTTGTTCCTCAACACCTTTTAGAGTTCTGGTACACTTGTACTTACAACCAGAACAGGGGAGAGATTACAGGGACTGTTCTCAATGGCGATAGAACAGTTGTCCTTTATGTGCAATGGCTAAGGGAAGTTCTTTAACTCCCTGTTCATGATGAGTTCGAGCCTGCTGTCACGAGGCAGGTGGCTAGGTCTGTCCTAGCCAGAATGGGTCACCCGCAGACAGAGGGTGTTATAAAAAAGGCCACCTTTTCCAACCAGTTGGGGTTTTCTAGTGTCAACAGTGATTCATTCACTGGGTACAAAGGTTGGAGGGCTGGACCAAGTTAACAAGTTCGGGATGCAGCTGTTGTACAACATGTACTTTTCGAGGAACTTAGACTATGCACAACTCATCTTCAACGAGCCCAGGGTCCAAGTGATGAAGACCACAAGGGATCTTCATGTACCTTTCATAAGGTACCTGTCCTTGGAATTTGAAGCCGAGCTGGGGACAGCACTCTACGAAGTTGATCAGGATGTGTTCCTGTTTCCTACACTCAGCTCAAAGATGTTCAATAATGACATCTTCCCCGAGCAAGAAGGTCTGAGTGATCCCATGCTGCTGATAGCTGAGGCAGCTTTATCAGAAAGTGATGCAGAGGGATCCAATCAAGGGGGAGCTTCCCAAGCTGATCCAGAAGTTCAAGCTGAGCACTTTGCTCAGGCTAAGCCAGCCAACATTGAAGCTACCACTGGTAAAGTCTCTCCACTTTGTCCATCCACTTTTGGAGACAGGACTGCAGTAAACCCAACTCAGTCTAACCCATCTCCTCCACCTGTTATCCATCTTAAATCCCACTCTGAAGCCACCCCTAGTATGCCTACTGCTACTAGGGAGAATATCCGCACCTATACAAGAAAGACTGCCAAAGGTGGTGCCACTCCTATAGGCATCACTGGAGCTGAGATCACACTAATCCCTTCACCGGCAGGAGTTGAGGGGAGACGCCTACTCTCCAGGTGTCAACCTCGAGGCTCATTAAAACCCAAAAGCCTAAACCGGGTGTGGTGTCTACTCAGCCCACACTCTCCAGTGCCATGGGAGAGCCTGTTACTGTGCCTAAGCAAACATACTTAGGTAACATTGAAGAACTGACCAATCCCCAGGGTCAATCACTTCCCTCCAAACCAATTAGGCAATCACCTACCCATACACTTCACGTTTCTAGTCCTATTACTTCTCTTCACTTCTCACACCCCCTTGCACGACCTGTCAATGTTTCATCTCAATACCAAGATGACTCACATGGTTCAAACTCGGGTGCAAATGAGTTTGAGGGTATACACCAACCCTTAGATGATGCACCCACATACTCACATACTGTTGTTCTTGACTCCTTTTCATCAAAAGAAAAACTTTTTGAGTCTAAGGCCAAGGCTCAGTCTACTCCAGAAGCATCTGCCTCCTCAGGCATTCAACAATTAAAGCAATATTTAGCAGCTCAGTTTGATATGTTCCATCTCAAGCAGAAGAAGAACAAACGTAAGATTTATCATAGCCTTGAGAGGCTGACTAATGAACGTAAAGAGATTGCCTCTGCCATTGCTGCTTTATCTGACAAACAGACTTCAACCCCTAGTGATGATGACAAAAAGGGGGAGAAGATTCAAGTTGACGCTGATTTGGTTCAAGCTGAAGCTTTACTGGAATTAGCAAAAGGAGCAGAGAGGCAAGCTCAGTTTGAGGGGGAGTTGGAGATAGAGACAGAGGAACCTGCAGCTAAGAAACAAAAAGTAACAAAAGTAACAGAATCTGAGTCTGAAGATGAAGCTAACAGTGTTCCTGCACTGAGGAAGGAACAAAAGAAGAGAAAACTACAAGGCTTATGATTGAAATGCTCGAGCAAGAGGAAACCAATGAGTTAGGCATTTCACTTGAAGAGCTGAGAAAGAGAAAAGAGAAGGAGGCAAAGGACCAGGAAAAAGAAAAACAGAGAAAAGCTTTGGCTCAGGCTGAGGCTGACTACACTGGTCCGAGACCTGATCCTATCCCATATATAGAAGAGGACATTCAAGAGTGCTATTTCAGAAGGAGCACCAGCAAGGAGATCAGAGGCATGACTTTGAGCAGAATAAATGGAGCCATCATTCTCAATTTTGAATTTGAAGATAAATCTACAATGGGAATGGACCTGAGATTTTTTCACAGGATGGGTTACCAAGAATGGCAGAGAATATTAATGATGCTCAAGAAGTTCAAGAAAAGCCAAATCAAGCAAGAGATCTTTGCTGAAGTATCCAAGCTGACTAATAGAGCTGAGGAGCTGAGATATGTTCCAGTTCCTGGTCTGCAGTGGGAGACCTTATTCGAAATACCTAAAGGTGTAGAGTTTAAAGAGAACCAAGGTATTGATACACCTGTTCAGGGATTCATGTTTAAGGATCTGGCAGGAAATCCCAGCTTTATCAAGCTGAGTGAGATATGTTATCTAAAAGCTAGGGATGCCATACATATAAGAAGTTGCTGTGGTGATAGCTCAAATCATTTTGTAAAGTATAAGCTGAATAAGATCATCAGAATGCAACAGAGAGGATGCAGATGCTGAAAGCCTCTTAGAAGAAATCGACAGAGAAATCATTCTTTGGGAGGTTCTACATCATGAGTTCAAAAGATAATAGATTAGTTCTATTTGTAATTATTAGATTAGTTCTAATAATAATTTTGTAAGCACTAAGTGTGCATGATCTATGTGATCAAAACTTTTGTATTATAATAAGTTCAATTAATACAAGTATGAGTTTGATATGTTCAACTGTGTTATGATATGTTCATAATTATTAGTCTGATAAGTTCAGCTTGAATGAATAATTGATTAGTTCTTATTCATTAATGTGTAGTTAGTGTGTTCAACTTAAAGTTGGTGTGTTCCACTTAAAATTGATATGTTCAATTAATATTTGATTAGTTAAAACATAAAATCTTAATAAGTTTGAGATTTAAACCATAATTCTGTTAAACAAACTTAAGAACTGTTTGGTAGTTTTGTCATCATCAAATAGGGGGAGTTTGTTAGGAAGATAATCTCATCAGTTGAAATTTGATGAGACAAAGTTAAGTTTGTTAGATATGTTCTAGATATAACTTAAACAGAATTATGAGGCTTGATCAGACTGAACACTTATAGTGTTTCAGACTGAGCATAAGCTGTATATAGGTTGAGCATAAGTTCGATCAGCTTGTACTATATCTTAGTAAGATTATTACTATGTGTGATAATCTGTGTATGTCACCTAAGATATATTGAGCTTTCAGCTTGATGTGTTTCAAGCTGAGTGACTCAGCGTATATATTGAGTCAGCTCAACAGAGTTGCTAAATAAGTTTTAGCTAACTCTTAGGACTTCTAAGGATGAATTTATTAATATACGTGTTAGTTCATG
This sequence comes from Pulicaria dysenterica, assembly GCA_947179395.2. Classification (NCBI taxonomy): domain Eukaryota; kingdom Viridiplantae; phylum Streptophyta; class Magnoliopsida; order Asterales; family Asteraceae; genus Pulicaria; species Pulicaria dysenterica. The sequence continues at coordinate 29,498,222 of OX359290.1, forward strand.
TTGGTTTTCGAGTGTGTTCTCGAAGAACTCAGCTGGATGAGTTTTGAAGCTGAGTAACTTAGTCTGAGTAAGAAGTCAGCCTAAAGAAAATTTAAATATGTTTTAAATTTATCTTTTTAACTCTCTATATCTACGGAAAGGATAAGAAGACTTCAGAATCAAGATTGAAGATTGAAGACTCAAGATAAGAAGATTCAAGATTCAAGATACAAGATCATCTTCCCAACAAACTCCCCCTATTTGATGATGACAAAACCATCAAATAGTTCTTAAGTTTGTTGAACAGAATTATGTTTTAAATCTTAAACTTACTAAGATTTTAATTTTGAACTTATCAAATATTAATTGAACTTATCAATTATAAGTTGAACATACCAACCAATCATATTAATGAATATGACTAATCAAATTATTCATTCAAGCTGAACTAATCAGACTAAGAAATATGAACATATCATAAACAGTTGAACATATCTAACTAATACTTGTATTCATCGAACATATCAGAGTACAAAATTTTGATCACTAAGATAATGCACACTTAGTGCTTACAAATTATTAGAACTAATCTAATAATTACATATAGAACTAATCTATTCAGGATGCATCTCTTCAAACTCTTTAATCTCCTTGTTGATTTCTTCAAGAAGTTCTTGCAGATTTTGTAAGTGTTGAATATCTGAACCTGGCATTTAGTTCAGTTTTCTCCGTTACTATCCAAGTACATAAATCCCTTCTGAGGCTTTTCAACGTAAGTGTTCTCCTTAAACTCCATGCCTTCAGGAAGATCAAGATCATACTTGTTTCTTTTTGGTAATCCAGCTGGTTTGGATAACTTTTTCTTCCCAGCTTTGTGAAAGGAAGTCAGTAGGGTTACAATCTCAGATCTGGGTATGATTTCCATCGCATCAGCTCTTGCTAGCAGCCTTAAGATTTCATCTTTTACTTGATTTCTAGCAGAGGACTTTTCCATCTGCTTAATTAGTATGGCTACCTGCTTCCATTCTTCATATCCCAGTCTGTGGAGTTGATTCAGTTCCAGGGAAGGTGTTTCACCATTTCTTAAGACAAACTCTAGAATGACGATCCCTTGGACTGTGCTCAGCTTGAGTGTTTTGATTTGGGAGGAGAAGTGTGTCTTGGTATAACACTGAGTTATATCTTCTTCCTCTTGTTGATTCTTAACAGGAAGTTCTTCTACTTCTTCCTCTTTAGGCACAATAGGCAGTCTGAGTCTAGCTAATTCCTCATTCTGATTTCTTATATGTTCAGCCCAAGCATGTTCCCTTGCTTCTTTCTCATGTGATAACTCAGCTTGTACGTTCATTTTCCTTCTTCTTAGTTCATTGATAGACATCCTAAGCTGGTCAGCATCCTGCTGCTCCATCCTTCTAACTGCCAACAGAGAAGCTCTTTCTTGTAAAGTCATTTTGTCTGCAAAGTCTTCATCTGAGTCTGATTCACTAATAATCATTTTTCTTCTCTTCTGCATGGGGGGTTCTGAATCTTCTGAACTGACTACTACAGGTCTTTTGCCTTTAGCCTTTTCAGTCAACTCAGTTTCAGTTTTTATTTCCTTTCCTTTCTCCCCCTCAATCTGAGCTGGCTTTTCTGCTCCCTTAGCTAGTAGTAATAAAGCCTCAGCTTGAACGGACTAAGCTTCAACCTCTTGATGTCATCATCAATAGGGTTCAAAGTCTGTAGTTGTGTTAGAGCAGCCATTGCAGATTTCAATTTCAACACATCTTAATCCAGTGAATCCAATATCAGCAACATATGCTTCTTGTTCTTTCTTCTCTGGAAATGCAATGTGTCAAACTGACCTTTAATAAAGTTCAATAGGTCATCTAAGTCGGCTTGAGAAGGTTGAAACATGGGTGCTTCATTCAAGGGTTTGTGTATACCCTCAAAGTCATGTGCACCGGAGTTTGGACCCTGTAATTCACCTTGGTATGGAGATGAATCATTGATAGGTCATGCTGGAGAGTGTGAGAAGTGAACAGAAGTAATAGGGCTCAAATCGTGATGTATATGGGTAGGTGGTTGGCGTATATGGAAAGAGGGGGTAATTGACCCTGGGGATTGGTCATAATTTCAATGTTACCTGAGTGTGTCTTCTCAGGCACAGTAGTAGGGTCTCCTATGCCTCTGGAGAGTGTGGGCAAAGTAGACACCACACCCGCTTTAGGCTTAAGGGTTGAAAAGAGCCTTGAGGTTGACACCTTAAGAGTAGGCGTCTCCCCCTCAACTCCTGTCAGTGGAGGTATCAATGTGATATCAACTCCAGTGGTACCTTTAGTTATGGCACCACCTTTGGCAGTTTTTCTTATATAGGTTTGGATATTTTCCTTGGTAGCAGTGGGCACACCAAGGTTGGCTTTAGAGTGGAGTTTATGATGGAAAGAATGTGGAGGAGATGGGTTAGACTGAGTTGGGCTTACTGAAGTCTTATCTCTAAAGGAAGATGGAGAAAAGTGAGAAAAATAAGAAAGTAGAGAGATCTTACCAGGGGCAGCTTGAATGGTTGCTGGCTCAGCTTGAGCAGGGTGCTCAGCTTGAACCTCTTGATCAGCTTGAGCTGCTCCCCCTTGATTTGACCCCTCAGCTTTACTTTCAGAGGAAGCCCCCTCAGCTATCCATTGCATAGGCTCACTTAGGCCTTCTTGCTCTGGAAAGATGTCGTTATTGAACATCTTCAAGCTGAGTGCTGGTGTGAGGAACACATCCTGACCAGCTTCATACAGTGTCATCCCTAGCTCAGCTTCAAACTCCAAGGAAAGGTACCTTATAAACGGTAGATGAAGATCCCTTGTGGTCTTCATCACTTGGACCTTGAGTTCGTTGAAGATGAGCTGTCCATAATCCAAGTTGCGTGCAAAGAAAATATTGAAGAGCAGCTGCATCTCAAACTCGTTAACGAATCACTGTTGACACCATGAAACCCCATCCGGTTGGAAATATGGCCCTTTTTATAACACCCTCTGTTTGTGGGTGGCCCATTCTGGGTAGGACAAACCTTGCCACCTGCCTCATCATAGCAGGCTCGAACACATCATTTTGAGGGAGTTCAAGAACCTCCCTTAGCCTTTGCACTGTGAGAGAAATGGTTCTCTCCCTATTCAGCATAGTACCTCGAATTGCCTCTCTGTCTTGGTCGTAGACACACTTACACCAGAACTCCAGTAGGTTCTGAGGAATCGCATGAACCGGTGCTCCAATAAAAACGAATGCCAGTGGGCATTTACGGATATAATCCACCCACGCTTCGTATCCCCTGTTTCTTTTACGTTCAGGGATGGCGAGACATACTCGTTGATTGTTGATTTTAATCAACGGCAATCTGTTGTTCTTAAATGCAGCACCCCTTACCATTCGATCACTCAGATTCAGAATGGTTCCGTCCATTGTAGATTGTTTTGATTCACACTGAGTAAATACGCAGTTCGCACTGAGCAATTTAGGGTTGCATGATCGATTGAACGGTGAAATGCACGTAGCACTTAGGTGGTTGTAGAAGGTATAGAGAGAATATCAGAATTTTAGTAAGCGTAAAGTCTGAATATCGGTTACAACCGATATATATATACCTTTTTGTGGAGAGAGAAAAGTTACCATTGTAAATCCCTATCTATCCGTTACTCTAACAAACTTACAGCTTGATGTAACAGTAATAGAGTAGAAACACATCATCTCCCAACGGATAAGTATGTAAAAGAACTTCTTTGACTTACAAAAATATTATTTACACTGTTGTATTACACCAATACGTAATTGGTGTAAAACGTAATTTGAGACTGACTCAAATATACTGCGCATGAATTAATAACACATAGTAATTAAAACAGGGTTTGGACACACCAAGCTGAGTAAACTTATTACTCAGCGGGAGTCAAGCTTGATTTGAGCACTCAGCTTGAGTGGAGCACACAACTCAGAATCAATGACACTTAGTCATTTTTGTTTGAGACTAACTCAAATTTGTATTTAAACCACACTTAGCAGTTAAACCATGTTTGGAACAAACCAAACGTGTGAACTTATCACTCAGCTTGACAAGGTAGGCAGTTTATGAAGACTTATCTATAAACTGTGCACTCAGCTTAAAAGTCTTTGTCAAGCTGAAGCTCAGTTTTAGAGACTTATCTAAGGGTTGAGCATACCCAATTCACTTAGCAGATACAAAAACCTCTTTTCATTAAGTGGTTTTGTAAAGATGTCTGCTAATTGGTCATCAGTAGAGATAAATTTGATTTCAACTTTACCTTTTTCCACGATGTCTCTGATGAAGTGATGTCTAATTTCTATATGCTTGGTTCTTGAGTGGAAGACTGGATTATATGTAATGGCTACTGCACTTTGGTTATCACAAAATACGGGTGTTTTCTAAAAATTCATACCAAAGTCTTGAAGCTGCTGTTGCATCCACAAGATTTGAGCACAACAGCTCCCTGCAGCAACATACTTAGCTTCAGCAGTTGAAGTAGCCACTGAGTTATGTTTCTTACTTGTCCAGTTTACTAACTTCCCTCCAAGCATTTGACATCCTCCTGTTGTTGATTTTCTGTCTAACTTGCACCCAGCATAGTCAGCATCTGAAAAACTAACTAATTCAAATCCAGAGTCCTTTGGATACCAAAGACCTAGATTTGGTGTACCTTTAAGGTACCTAAAGATCCTTTTCACAGCTTGAAGATGTGATTCCTTGGGATCTACCTGATATCTTGCACAAACACATGTAGCAAACATGATATCAGGTCTACTAGCTGTCAAATAGAGTAATGAACCTATCATTCCTCTATCGGTAGAGTGACAAACAGACTTTCCATCTGAGTCTTTGCTTAGCTTGACAGATGGTGACATGGGTGTGTTCATGGTTGAACTAGAATCAAAACCATATTTCTTTATCAAATCAAGAACATACTTGCTTTGATTAATGAATATTCCATCAGGCTTTTGTTGAATTTGCAAGCCTAGGAAATATGTCATTTCACCCATCATACTCATCATGTACCTTTTTGACATAACTTTGGAGAACCATTCACACAGAGATTCATTTGTAGAACCAAAGATAATTTCATCCACATAGATTTGTACAAGAATCATCTGTCCTTTACTCTTTTTAATAAAGAGTGTCTTATCAATACTACCTCTGGTGAAGTCCATTGATAGTAAATAGTCGGACATGGTATTATACCAAAATCTTCGAACTAACAAAGCCAGGAGGTTGTTTCATATAGACTTCCTCCTGAAGTTTTCCATTTAGGAAAGCACTTTTCACATCAATTCTAGCAACAGGTGCATATGTTTCATCATAATCAATTCCTTCTTCTTGTTTATACCCTTGTGCTACCAGCTTGGCTTTGTTCCTAACTATCACTCCATCCTTGTCCATTTTGTTTCTATAGACCCACTTAGTGCCTATAATTGTATGATCTTTGGGGGCTGGGACAAGACTCCATACCTTGTTTCTCTCAAACTCATTTAATTCTTCTTGCATAGCTTCAATCCAATCTTCATCCTCTAAGGCTTCTTCAGTCTTCTTTGGTTCCATTTAAGATAGAAAACCAAAGTAAGCAGCATAGTTTGTTGTTGCCTTCGATCTGGTAATCACTCTTTCTTGAACATTACCAATCACTTGATCTTGAGGATGATATTTGAGGAATTTAAATGTTGTAGTAGGAGATTGTGGTTCTGAATCTGAGTGATATTGAGGACTTTGAGGTGAACTTACATCCTCAGTCTCAATTGCAGCATTGTCATCAAACTTTGATCACCAAGATCTTCAGTCTGACTAATATCAGCTCCAAAGGGATTAATGAACTCATCATCTTTCTCATCTTGAGAGTCCTTTGGAGCTTGTGATGATCTCTTTGATGGACACACATCATCATCACTGTCATCATCCATGACATACATAGGATTGGACATTTTGGTTTCCTCAGGCTTTTCAAGCTTACTCAGACTGAACAAGTCAGCTTGTCTTTTATCAGCTTGATCAAAACTGTCTTCATCAAATGAGACATGAATTGATTCTTCTATTGCCTTTCTCCTTGAGTTGTACACTCTGTAAGACTTGGAGATTGAGGAATAACCAACAAACATTCCAGGATCAGCTTTAGGTTCCAACTTATGGAGTTGGTCTCTTTGATTCAGCACATAGGTTCCAACTTATCAGTCCAGGATGCCAAAGGCTTCTTGACTTATTTTTCTGTCTTGTCAGTAGACTTATCACCAATAGCAGCAGAAATCTTGGGGATAATTGGTCCACGAGTTATGACATCGTACATACGAGTGTCAATGGACTTGAGGAAAAGCATGGCTCTGAATTTCCACATAGGATAATCAGATCCATCAAATACGGGACAACCTTTAGCAGCCATCTGAGGAAAGTTTGATGAATTGTTGCTTGTCGACATTGTATACTTTCTAAGAATCTTGAACTTTCAACTTATGAAATCGTTCAGCCTGCTCTGATACCAGTTGTTGGTCCCTTGGTGTGAAGATCAACAAGCAAGTAATGTGTAGAAGGGGGGTTGAATACACTTTCTGCGGAAAATTGAACAAATCAATAAAAAGTGTTAACACACATCAAACCACATGAAATCAAATGCTTTCATTAATAAGAAGATGATTACAGTAACAACCACGTAAGGAACACTTGATATGTAAGCACCTAATGTAAATCAAATCTCTCAATCTCTCAAACTTTGCTATCTATAATAAACTTATAATTATAGATACGAACTGACTCTCTAAACAGGATTTATTCGCAGATTGAATACTTACCAACTTCAAAACAGACGTGAAGATCGAACACACGAACAATGTTGCCAATCTGTGAATTTCTTGATCACGTTGAACTTACAAACTGTGTATCAAAAATTTGTAACACATACGATCAATAGGTTGAGGTGTGATTAGAGTATGACACTCGTACCATACCTCTAAACTTATCAGGAGATAAGTATTTATAATCCTGTTCCTACGGGTCCTAACAAACTAGAACTTATCCTAATCTGCTAACAAACTAACGGATAACCCGGAATCTTGAATCTTGAATCTTCTATCTTGAGCTTTCAATATTCAATCTTGATTCTGGAATCTTCTTATCCATGCCGTAGATATAGAGAGTAAAAGGAATTTAAATCAAATTTATATTCTCTTAAACAGACTTTTTTAGTCGGGCTGAGTTACTCAGCTTGAAACTCATCAAGCTGAGTTCTTCGAGAACAAACCCGAAATCAAACATGTACAAACACGTATAATGACTAACTCATCCTTAGAAGTCATAAGAGTTAGCTAGAACTTACTTAGCAACTCTGTTGAGCTGACTCAGTCTAGAAGCTGAGTCACTCAGCTCGAATCGCATCAAGCTGAATACTCAACCTATATGTTAGGTGACACACACAGCTTATCAAACATAGTGATAATCTTACTAAGATATAGTCTAAGCTGATCAACTATATGCTCAGCTTATGCTCAGTCTGAAACACTATAAGTGCTCAGTCTGATCAAGCTTCATAATTCTGTTTAAGTTATATTCAGATCATATCTTACAAACTTAACTTTGTCTCATCAAATTTCAACTGAGAGATCATTTGACCAACAGAAAGTCTGTATGTCAGTCTACCTATAGAGGAATGATAGGTTCATTACTTTACTTGACAGCTAGTAGACCTGATATAATGTTTGCTACAGGTGTTTGTGCAAGATATCAGGCAGATCCTAAGGAATCACATCTTCAAGCTGTGAAAAGGATCTTTAGGTACCTAAAAGGTACACCAAATGTAGGTCTTTGATATCCAAAGGAGTCTGGATTTGAACTGGTTGGATTTTCTGATGCTTATTATGCTGGGTACAAATTAGACAGAAAATCTACAATAGGAGGATGTCATATGCTTGGAGGGAAGTTAGAAAGCTGGACAAGTAAGACGCAGAATTCAGTGGCTACTTCAACTGCTGAGGCTGAGTATGTTGCTGCAGGAAGCTGTTGTGCTCAAATTCTGTAGATGCAACATCTGTTAGATTGTGTATACAGATAGATAACATATGTCATCGTGTCCAATGCTATGAGACACTAAAGGATCACACTGCTACACACCCAATTAGAACCAATTGGATTTTACCAAGTTATGTGTGAAAATAATTAATTAGTTAATTAATTATTAAGAGAGAAAATATTAAAAGTTATTTATTATTTAAAAGGAGAAATTAATATTTAGTTTAAATATTAATTGGACTAGTTAATTAATAGTTATTAATTAATTAGAAAGTCCAAGGGTATGTTTTGCAATAGGCTACTAGTTTAATTAAAGTTAGACTTTAATTAAACGGGCTTGGGCTTAATAAGGCTTATATATATATATATATATATATATATATATATATATATATATATATATATATATATATATATATATATATACACCTTATTAATCCATGGAATCACATAAGAGACAAAAAATTGCAACAAGAAACCCTAAGGCTCTCCTCCTCTCTCTCTCGTCGACGGCCGAACCCACGCCCCCTTGGGGTCGATCGGCGCACAACACTCACACACACAAACGAGACACACGTTTTTTATCATTTGGTAAAGTCCTGAAGCAGTCTAGCAGCTTGTTCGAGGTGGCGCAGTAGCGGTGTTTTACCTTTAGCATTCTTGTTTCAAGATTGATCATAAAGGTATAATTGTATCCTCTACTTTGTTTAAGTTTCTTGTGCGAGATAGATGAGATCACTGGAGGGGGGTTTTTGGTTTTTATTCCGCTGCGTGATATTATTATCTGTTTTTATACCCTACAAAACCCTTCAGTGGTATCAGAGCCACTTCTAATCTCGTAGGGAACTAGTTAGGTTTCTTTTTATCATGATGAATATGTTTGTTTTTTTATCAAAGTTTTAACCTTTTGTTCATCCAAGTATTTTGAAATCATGTTTTGATTTTAAATGGATAATGATTGGTTTTGATAAAAATGGTTTAATGTTTATTTAATTATTATTATTGTTTTACGATGAAAACCGGCGGCGGTGATGCCACCGTGTTCAACGGCGGCTTCACGATGGCGACACCATCGCTGACGTGGGTGATCGGTTTCGGCTGGCTGTCGGCGTCGGCTGCTTCGTTGCCACCAGTTAGGTCGGCGGCGAGGTGGTGATCGTCGGCCAGGAACCGACGGCGGCAGCGGCGGTTCACACCTGCTGAACTGTGGTTAGCCGGACGGAGGAGGTGCCTGTCTACGGTCAGGATGTCGGCGAGAGTGGAAGTGGGGTGGTGGCGGGCCGGCTACGGTTTGCTGCTCACGGCCCAGTTTCAACCGGCCCAGTGTGGTTTTCGGTCCACCATGGTTTTCGGCCCAGTTGAAGCTGGCCCAATGTTATTCAGGTTTAGTTTTGGGTAAAGCCAAACAGGATTAAACCAGAATGTTTCTAAAGATTACTTTTAATCTTGTGTTTAAAAATTTTCGATTTTAATCATGATTATTTTATATAATCAAGTATTGATTAGAATTAACTATTTTTAGTATCTTTGATCGTATGATTATAATTTATATAACAGCTATTGTTAAACCTGGTGATTTTAACAGTTGGTTGAAATCAAGGTAATTCATCAGGTTGTGATAATTAGAAATCAGTTGTTATTATTTGCATGTATTAGTTTAGTACATGTTTGGAATGCCATAGCCGAGCCCTAGACCTTGTGGATTGTTTTAATTTTTGCTCTTGTGGTTTTGTTGGTTTATTCTATTTTATGGTGTGGGGAGGCCTGCGTGTCACTTACAACCCCTATTCTATTTTGTAAAAATAATAGATTAGGCGAGCCTGCGTGCCTTGGATCATGATGTAATTTTAGTTTTTTAGTTTTTTAGTTATAGAATAGAATAAATTGAATAGTTTTTTAAGCTGATACAAGGAGCTAGGAGCAGGATTGGATGCTAGAGCCAGTGGGAGCTTCAGAAGTTCATGCCTTGTGTGTTGTTATCCACTTAGGTTTTGCACCGTCGGGTTTTTCATGTGGCTCACGAAATCGACATTAGTTAAGGGCAAGGCTAACGCATAGATAACATATGTTGTTTTATTTCTTTACATATTATTATATGCGTGGTTGTGATTCACATGATGAAATAAAACAAGGTTTTAATAATAGTTATTATTAAACAGTGGTTTTACAAGGAAAACTGGCAAAACTTTTGTTTAAAACTTTAAATCCTTTTTAGAAAAATCTTAGATCAGTGTGCTACCCATCTAATGGTACACCTTTCCTGTTAAACGGTACTCGGGTGTCGGAAGTGACCAAACGTTGGGCATTCGGGTTCAAATCATTGCGGGAAAGGGTGTGAAAGGCTCTGCGATAATCGGGAGTCCCGGCCAGAGTTCACACTGTCTTAGGTGGTGCGATCTATTTTGGTGATAATCGGGAGTCCCGGCCCAAAATGCACTAGAGGGACTAAAGCATGCACGGTTTTTGTAGCCGATGTCCCGCAGATCTAGGAGTCGTGTCTAGGTAGGATACGATTGGTATAGGTTATACCTACCAGAAATAGCATTGTCCCAGTGGGAAGTGCCCAAACCTTGCATCGGGAAATGTGAAATATTGATCCTAGTCTAATAAATTATTTTTAAAAGGTAATAATTATTAGAAAATATAATCATATTACTGAATCGGTTTTATCTTTTCTTTTTCTGTAGATGTCTATATTATCTGTTATTCCGTTTTATTTACCCGAAGAATCCCTAAGCCTTATCGTTGGCAAGTGGAAGCTCTCAGGTCCAAACTTCGCCGTTTGGAAGATGCATCTTAAGAATGTATTAGATGCACAGAGAAAGCTATACGTCATAGAAACTTTGACTCTAGGACGACCAGGAATAGATGCCCAGGAGAGTGAGTATGATGCTTACTATCAGTATATGGCTGATGAATCTGATGTTATGTCAATTCTCGTTCTCTCAGCTTCATCCGAGTTCACGGATGATCTCCGGGAGAAGTCATCTTTTGAGGTTGTTCAAGCATTAGAGGAAAGGTTCAAGAATAGTGATGTTATGTCAATTCTCGTTCTCTCAGCTTCATCCGAGTTCACGGATGATCTCCGGGAGAAGTCATCTTTTGAAGTCATCTTTCCGGGAGAAGTCATCTTTTGATCTCAGCTTCATGTCGTTTATTGCTAATGAAAGAAATTCTTTCGCAGAAGATGAACGAAAACCAGTCACTTAGTGATCATCTCATAAACATGAGAAGACTTTTAGATTGCTATGTGATCACTAGATCAGAATCAAAGCAACATGAGCTAGTTATGCTTTTGTTCGGTTCTTTATCTGACCATTATCAGACCAAGGTAATGGACATCATTGGAGGCTTTGATATGACTGTCGCAAGCTTGCATGAGATTCTTATATGCATTAGTGATTATCAGAATGCAGAGAGGCAAGAGTCAACAGTAGTAGACCCTATGCAAGAGGATGACTGGTTAGAAGAGCTTGGAGATATTTGTTGCCCAGACTGTGATAGCAAGGATTCATGCGAGCACTCATTCGACATAGATCAGCTAGACATTGGTTCGCCCATTTGCAATCATGATAGATTGTCTTGTTACTTCTTATGAATCATGGGTATTAGATACCGGATGTGGTCATCACATTTATAATCACTTGTAGGGATTCAAGAGAAGTAGGAAGCTAAGACAAGGAGATATGGACCTGCGGGTAGGCGAAGGCTCCATGGTTGGTGCTTAAGCTATAGGGACATATTGTCTTAGTTTGCCTTCGGGCATGGTCTTAGATAGGGGTATGTGTACCGGAAATACCGAACCGTACCGGCACCGTACTGGAACCGGTACCGATACCGGTACCGAATTAGAGTTTTCGGTCCGGTATTCGGTACTTGAAATATTGGTAAATCGGTATTCGGGACTCGGTATTATCGGTATTCGGGACTAATACCGAACTAACTAGGTAAAATAGGCATTCGGTACCGGTACCGGTACCGTATATAAATACTCGGTACGGTATTCGGTAACGTCTTTAAATCAAATTCGGTATTCGGTAAAAGTCGGAACCAGTATGGTACCATGCTCACCCCTAGTCTTAGAACTAGAACCTTGTTATTATGTTCCTAGACTTATCAAAAACGTTATCTCGTTTGATTTGCTTATAGACTATGGTTTTAATTATGTTTTTAATAATAAAACTATTTCTTGGTTCAAAAATGATGTTTTCTTTTTTAAAGCTATTCCTCAAAATGGTCTATATACGCTAAATCTGGATAACAATGACAAAGACATATATCATATAAGTAAATGATCCAAGAGTAACTTGAATCAGACTTACCTCTGGCATTGTCGTTTAGGACACATAAACGAGAAACGCATAGAGAAACTCCGAGATGACGGAATTCTAGAACCATTTGACTTAGAGTCATATGTGGTCTACGAATCTAGTTTGTCTGGTAAAATGACAAAGCAACCTTTCAACAGTGAGAATGAAAGGGCAAGTAAGCTACTAGGGATAATACACACAGATGTGTGTGGACCCTTTACTCCAGAAGCTAAAGGAGGATACCTGTACTTCATTACCTTTACTGACGATTTCAGTAGATTCGGTTATATCTATCTTATGAGACTAAAATCTGAAAGTTTTGGCAAGTTCAAACATTTTCAGAGTGAAGTACAAAATCAGCTGGACAAGAAGATAAAGTTGCTTCGGTCTGACCGAGGTGGCGAATATCTGAGTCAAGAATTTGACGATCATTTGAAAGAATGTGGGATTGTTTCACAACTCACACCTCCGTATATGTTAGGTTATAAATATTGTATAGAATAGAAGATTACATTTTAATTGAAGTTTGTATTAAATATACAAACTATAGGGTTAATATTGTAAATACCCTTAGGGGTATATATACTAATGACTAATTGTCATTAGTAAGGTCTTTGGCATAATCACAAGCTTAAGTGTGTGCTTAATGGTGTTTTACATTCTCTCTCTACATTCTTTGATTATGTTACATTGATCTTCATGAGAATCTTCCTTGACAATCCTTCTCAACATCATCTTTCTTGAAAATCATTCTTGTTGTAAATCACAAGATTTCTCATCCGGTTACGAATAATAACAAGTGTCCATATGTATCCAACAAACAAAAATACATACACAAATTTGGAAAGAGTGTTTGAGGGAGAAGTTGAAACATATTTAGTGAGCTGTGGGTGAGACAGGATCAAAAGAAAAGCAAGATCTTTACCAAATAGTATACATCTGGGTAGCCACATCTGCTACTGGATCTCATTCGTTGAGATTTGGTATTGAAATAGACATCATGAACCCAGTGATGCAATGCACTAACCCCACCCAGCTACTAAATTATCTCTTAAAAGATAATTGTTTCAACTTCACATGGAGAATTAGCACATTTCTATTGACATCTCACTTGGAGATTGTTGATATTGAAAAAATGAGGACATCTACTCCCGTCCCCGACTTCATTCATGCACTGATAGAGTCTAGAACTTATTTGAATATATATTTCATTTCTTAGGATACATGTTGGATTTATAATGCGTATCTAGTTTTCGTAACTACGGGAACATCTTGGAGTGATATCTTTGTGATATTCACGATGATTAGATGGAAATCCTACCAGTGCTAACATCACCCCAACGCTGAAAGTAGGTCACACGGTTTCTGACTGTTGTGTTAACGAGAATCTATGTGATCTCGGTGTTACCCCACGGGAACTTTGAGACGGTGCCCTAAAGACTGTCTCTGATACTTTCATTGCCATATTATTGTAGTGACACCATCATTCAACTGAATCTCATGATGAGGGTTCTAAGCTTCACGTGATTATCTGTTCATGACAAAATCAAATACATGATGTTCATGAAGAATCCTGATCATCATGAGGGGGGTAAATATGAGTTGATTTTGAGGGGAGAAATATCAGTTGATTCTGAGGGGGAGAAAATTTTAATTCTATATCAGTTGATTTTGAGTTTATTGATCAAAAAGAGATTCATGTGTTGAGAGGGAGACAAAGAGAGCTAAAAGATCATACATGTCAAGTCAAGGGGGAGCAAAGAAAAGAACAAGGAAAATGTTTAAAGAAAATGGAAAAAGAATAAAGATTCAGAACAGTGAAAGTGCTTAATGAAAATTCAAGAAGTTCTGAAGGAATAAACCAGATTTACAGCTACATTCAAGGGGGAGAGATCAAATATTCTTCCTAAATCATTTTGCTTAAGGGCTCAAGGTCGCGATTGCTGAAAACCACTACATGCTAAACTGTTCATACAACCAAAGGTTGCATAACCTTAGGTTACCAGTGCAAATCCAAAAATCAGAAGAAAAAGGATGTTCTTGTGTGCTTTCAAGAATCAAGTTCCCATCAAAGTTCATAAAAGGAAGACTATTCTTAAAAATTGAAGAGTCTATTTTCAAGATGAGAAGACATTATGAAGACATCCGATCAAAGACTGAAGATTCACAAAGAGAAATCGTTCAAGTCTTGTCTCCTAAAGACAAACATCTTCTATTTCTATACAAAGGGGGAGATTGTTAGATTATAAATATTGTATAGAATAGAAGATTACATTTTAGTTGAAGTTTGTATTAAATATACAAACTATAGGGTTAATATTGTAAATACCCTTAAGGGTATATATACTAATGACTAATTGTCATTAGTAAGGTCTTTGGCATAATCACAATATTAAGTGTGTGCTTAATGGTGTTTTACATTCTCTCTCTACATTCTTTGATTATGTTACATTGATCTTCATGAGATTAGTTAATACCTGAATCACTTGGGACAAACAGTATACACAGATGAATGGTGTATCAGAAAGGAGAAATCGTACACTGCTTGACATGGTACGATCATTGATGAGTCGAACTTCATTACCATTGTCGTTTTGGGGGCATGCACTCAAGACAGCGGCGTCATGCTGAACCGGGTTCCGATAAAATCGGTAGAAAAGACACCGTTCGAGATATGGATGGGGAATAATCCCAAAATGTCTTTTCTCAAGATTTGGGGATGTGAGGTGTATGTTAAGCGAACATTCACGGATAAACTCAATCCCAAATCAGATAAGTGTATCTTCGTGGGTTATCCTAAAGAAACCATGGGATCCTATTTCTATAACCCAGACGAAAACAAAATCTTTGTTGCTCGTAAAGGGGTATTCTTGGAAGAAAAGCTTCTAAATTCGGAAACTCTAAGAAAAGGAAATAGAGCTTCAAGAAATTGAAGAAGAAGAAGTAACACCACCACCGATAGTCGAACCTGTAAATCAACAAAGAATTGTTGAAACTCAACCTGAGTCTGTGGTTGAGGAAGAAGTGCAAACACAAGACCTTTGCAGGTCTAGTAGGTCTCGTCATGAGCCAGATAAGTATCTTGGATTCCTAGTTTCTCAAGGCGAAGGGGATCTTTCAGAACCCACTACCTACCAAGATGTTGCTTCAGGTTTAGAATCTGAAAAATGGCTAGAAGCCATGAAGGCAGAGATGCAATCCATGTATGACAACCAAGTTTGGGAGTTAGTAGATTTGCCTCAACACAGCAAAGCTGTTGGGTGGAAATGGGTCTTCAAGAAGAAGACCGATATGGATGGAAAGGTGCATACCTTTAAAGCTAGGCTAGTGGCAAAAGGTTTCACGCAAACTCATGGTATTGACTATGATGAAACTTTTTCACCAATGACAATGCTTAAGACAATTAGAATTCTTATGGCCATATCAGCATATTATGACTATGAGATATGGCAAATGGATGTCAAAACCACTTTCCTTAACGGGAAGTTGACAGAGGACGTATATATGATACAACCGGATGGTTTTGTAGATCCAAAGAATCCTAATAAAGTATGTAAGCTGCTAAAATCCATTTATGGGTTAAAGCACGCATCTAGGAGCTGGAACTTACACTTTGATGAGCACATCAAAGAGTTTGGTTTTACCAAAAGTGAGTTCGAGTCATGTGTTTACACTAAGTTCAGTGGGAGCGCGGTAATCTTCCTAGTCTTGTATGTAGATGACATACTGCTAATAGGAAACAATGTACCAGTGTTACAAGGAGTAACATCCTGGTTAGGTAAATGTTTCCAGATGAAAGACTTGGGAGAAGCTGCTTATATACTTGGTATTAAGATCTATACATAGATCTAAGCGTCAAAGTAAATACATCGACAAAGTCGTGAAAAGATTCAAGATGGATAAATCCAACAAAAGAATTTATTCCAATGCAATTTGGCACGGTTTTGAGCAAGGCTCAGTGTCCTGTATCTAGTCAAGATCAGGATAAGATGAAATTGATTCCATATGCCTCGGCAATTGGATCAATTATGTATGCCATGTTATGTACTAGGCCCGATGTTTCCTGTTTCATAAGTGTCAAGAGTAGATATCAACAAAATCCGGGTGAAGCTCATTGGGTAGCTGTCAAGAACATTCTCAAGTATTTGAGAAGGACAAAAGACATGTTCTTGGTTTTTGGAGGTTCGATGGATGAGCTTAGTGTAACTGGTTACACTGATGGTAGTTTCCAAACCGACAGAGACGACTTTAGGTCGCAATCAAGATTTGTCTTTACCCTAAACGGAGGAGCTATATCTTGGAAAAATCAGAAGCAAGATACAATAGCAGATTCGACTACAGAGGCAGAGTATATTGAGGTAAGTGATGCAGCAAAGGAAGTTGTCTGGCTGAAGAATTTTATCTCGGATCTTAGAGTTGTTACCAGTATCTCTAGGCCGATTGATATATTCTGTGATAACACAGGGGCTGTGGCGCAAGCTAAAGAGCCAAGAGATCATCAGTGGACTAGGCATGTACTCTGAAAATATCACCTAATTCGAGAGATTATTGGAAGAGGAGATATTATACTTTAGAAGATACCGACAGAAGACAACGTAGGTGACCCATTGACAAAGCCGCTAGCTATAGCTAAGCATGAGAAACATGCGAATTCTATAGGAATGCAGTACTTAGAATATAGCAACTAGTTCAAGTTTTTGATTATTACTATAGATGTAACTTGAGACCTTTTATATTGTGTAATTACATTTCATGGGATTGAAATAGGAGGTATTTACATAATTGTTTCTTGTTCTCTATTTTTAGCATGTTTTAACTTATCCATGACAAATCAAGTTATGAATTTGCTAAATGTCAGTAGCTACTTAATGTATTGGGAGCTACATTAGGGAGATAACACTATTATAAATATTTGATGATTTATTCGGCTTGAATAAAAGCACAAGGATGTGACCAAATATTTGTAGATATATATTAGATAGGATAAATATTGGGAGTGATCCGCATCGAGTTTACTTCATGGAGCACTATCATAAGTAAACTTGATAGGTTGTCCTAGGCCTAAGATATTTGGTTTGGGGCATGGTAACTTCTGTACTTTAGCGGGTTCTAACGTCACACCGTAACAGGGTGATCATAAGGGGCATGTCTAGGCGCAGCGGAAGCTGTGTGCTCAAATTGCAAATAGTCAAGATGGAATTTGCACCTCCTTTTTAGGAGAGATATTTCAGGGCCCTTCGACAGTTGAGACTACTGAAAATAAGTGGCCGCGCTCGGGTAGAATGATAGGTTTCATTCGGTAAACCGTAACTGCAGAGTGTCGAAATCAGAGTCGAGAAAATATGAGTATTCAGAATAAGATCCCTGCTCCATGTCTAATACTCAAATTACGGAATATCACGATGCAAAAGGAAAAGCCTGTGTAATCCAAGTATGGATTATATCTCTAGATGTAAGAGATCTTATAGTCTGGTTAACCTAAGTGTCTGACTGGGGACCTCCTTAGGCTAACGGTGTACAGAGAGTGTTACTTATCTTGCACAAGTAGGAGTCTGTTAGATTGTGTGCACAAATAGATAACACGTGTCATCGTGTCCAATGCTATGAGACACTAAAGGATCACACTGCTACACACCCAATTAGAACCAATTGGATTTTACCAAGTTGTGTGTGGAAATAATTAATTAGTTAATTAATTATTAAGAGAGAAAATAATAAAAGTTATTTATTATTTAAAAGGAGAAATTAATATTTAGTTTAAATATTAATTGGACCAATAAATTAATAGTTATTAATTAATTAGAAAGCCCAAGGGTATGTTTTGCAATAGGCTAATAGTTTAATTAAAGTTGGACTTTAATTAAACGGGTTTGAGCTTAATAAGGTTTATATATATATATAAAGGTAAAGTTGAGTGCTAGCAGAATATTTACAAAACCAAATATTTCATAAGAGACATTGTGGAAAAAGGTAAAGTTGACATAAATTTTATCTCCACAGATGATCTATTAGCAGAATATTTACAAAACCACTTGATGATAAAAGGTTTTCTTATCTGCTAAGTAAATTGGGTATGCTCAACCCTTAGATAAGTTTCTACAATTGAGTTTCAACTTTATAAAGACTATGTGTCTTAAGCTGAGAGTACAGTTTATAGATATGTTACCACAAACTGTTTACTTGGTCAAGCTGAGTGATAAGTTCACACATTTGGTTTGTTCCAAACATGGTTTAACTACTTAGTGTGGTTAAAATATAAGTTTGAGTTAGTCTCAAATAAAAAAAATTACTAAGTGTTATTGAATATGTGATGTGTGTTCAACTCAAGTTGAGTGATACTCTCAAGCTGAGTGATACAATCAAGCTGAGTGCTTAATTCACGCTGAGTGGTCAGTTTAATCAGCTTGGTATGTCCAAACCATGTTTTAATTACTTTGTGTTGTTAATTCGTGCAGAATTATGTTTGAGTCAGTCTCAAATTATATTTTTATACTGATTATTTATTGGTGTAATACGAAAGTGTAAATAATATTTTTGTATGTCCAAACCGTTGGATATGATTAGTTTCACCTCTCTTCCGGTTATCTCTATCTATTAGTCAGCTAGAGTAACGGATAAAAAGGGACGTACAACGGTAACTTTTATCTCTCATCAATAAGGTATATTTATCGATTATAACTGACTTTCAGAAGTTTGCACCTACTTTCTCTCATCTTTCTACTTCTGCAATATTCTATATACCTTCTTCATTCACCTCTATTGCTAAGTGGAGTCAAATCGTCCTCTTAACTTGAAATTATATTCGCTCTGTGCGACATCCGATTTTACTAAGTGTGAATCAATTTCGAAACTAATTATAGAATGGACGGGATCATTCTCAACCTAAGTGACAAAATGGTGCGGGGTGCTGCATTCAAGAACAATGGAGTGCCGTTGATTAAAGTGAATAATCAACAAGCCTGCCTTGCCATTCCTGTGCGAAAACAGGGCAGAGGATATGAAGATTGGGTAAACTACATTCGCAAGTGCCCATTGTCATTTGCTTTCACAGGAGCACCACTCCATATTGTTCCTCAACACTTACTTGAGTTCTGGTATACATGTGTTTATATCATACTAGAGGAGAAATTGGAGGAACGGTTCTACACGGAGAGAGAACAGTGATAATCACGGAAAAAAGGCTAAGGGAAGTTTTACATCTTCCAACTAATGATGTGTTCGAGCCTCCCGTGACAATACAGGTAGCAAGATCAGTTCTACCAAGAATAGGTTACCCACAAACAGAGGGTGTCATCAAGAAAGCTACCTTTCCAACTGGATGGGGTTTCTTAGTATCTACTGTGATTCGTTCACTAGGAATACAGGTTTGCGGACTAGACCAAGTCAATGAGTTCAAGATGCAGTTGTTATACAACATATATCATGCAAGGATCATCGACTTTTCCTTGCTAATCTTTAATGAGCTCAAGGTCCAAGTAACGAAAACAATAAGGGACCTACATGTGTCATTCATTAGGTACTTGTCCTTGATGATAGAAGCTGAGTTAGGAGATCCATTATATGAGACTGGTCAGGATGTGTTCCTTACACCATCACTCAACTCTAAGATGTTCAACAATGATATCTTTCCAGAGCAAGAGGGACTTAGTGGGCCTATGTGTTGGATTACTGAAGGAACATCTTCAGAGAGTGAAGATGAGGAGTCTGACCAAGGGGGAGCAGCTCAAGCTGATCAAGAAGTTCAAGCTGAGTACTCTGCTCAAGCTGAGCTTTAAACTGTTGAAGCTGGGGATGAGTCTACTACATCTCCATCCATCTCGCATCTTCAGGGTCACCATTGGTTGGTAGACCCCACACAGGTATAACTCCACCACTCTCTTCTTCTTCTTCTTATTTTTCTCCATCCTTATTTGGAGATAAGACTGTGTTTAGCCCAACACAGTCTAACCCATCTCCTTCACCTTATATCCATCTAAAACACCAATCTGAAGCCAACCTTGGTATGCCCACTGCTGCCAAGAGAATTTCCCGAACCTATAGTAGAAAAACTGCCAAAAGTGGTGTCACACCTAAAGACACTACTGGAGCTGATATCACATTGATACCTCTACAGGCAGGAGTTTAGGGGGAGACACCTACTCTTATGGTGCCAACCTCGAGGCTCATTCTAACCCAACAGCCAAGCCAGGGTGTGGTGTCTACTCAGCCCACATTCTCCAGAGCCATGCGAGAGCCCGTTGCTATGCCTGAGTAGACACACTCAGGTTACATTGAAAATTTGACCATTCCCACTCACCAAACTAACCAACCACCAAACCTTTCTCATCACTCTTTAAGCAGAACCCATTCTATTCAATTCTCACACTCTCCTACACGACCTGCCAATGATTCACCTAGAAACCAAGGTGAGTTACAGGGTCCATAGTCTGGTGCAAATGAATTTGAGGTTAGACAACAACCCTTAGAAGATGCACCCAAATTCCAACCTTCTCAAGCTACTTTGGATGATCTAATGACTTTTATTATAGGTCAGTTTGATACACTGCACCTAAAGAGGAAAAAGACCAAGCAGAATCTATTATTGACATTGGACTCTTTGATAAAGAGGTGTCCAGACTGAAATCTGCAGTGGCTGCTCTTAAACAAAAACAGACTTCAACCCATATTGATGATGAAAAAAGGGGGAGAAGATTCAAGAATTGGCTGAGTCAGTTCCAGCTGAAACCACAAAGGGGCCATCTCAGATTGAGGGGGAGAAAGAGAAAGAAAAAGAATCTGAAGCTGAGCTTACTGAAAAGGCTAAAGGTAAAAGACCTCAATGTTGGATTATGTGCAGAGATAATTAATGGATACATTGCGTCCAATGTTATAAGAGACTAAAGGGTCACACTGCTACACACCCAATTAGAACAGTTTGGAATTCACCAATATCTGTATGGAAATAATTAATCAGTTGAATTAATTATTTGAGAGAGAAATAAATAATAAATAGTTATTTATTATTTAAAGAAATTAAATATTAAGTTTTAATATTTAACGGACCAGTTAATTAATAGTCAGCTCAGAAGACACAGAAGTCTCAAGGCAAAATAAAAGAAGAAAAATGATTCTTGGTGAATCAACTTCTGATGAAGATTCTACAAATAACATGACTTTGAAAGAAAAAACTACTAGGATGGCTATTGAAAGAATAGAACAACAAGATGCTGATCAACTTGGAGTGTCTGTTGAAAAATTAAAGAGAAGACAACAGAATGTACAAGTTGAGTTAGCTAACCTTCAAAGTGAAAAATTAATTAGGGAGCAAGCTTGGCCTGAACAGACTAGAAAGCAGAATGAGGAGTTAGTCAAACTCAGACTGCCCATAGAGCCAAAGGAAGAGGAAGTAGAGCTTCATGATGAAACTCAACCAGAGGATATTACTCAGTGTTTTGTCAAGACATATTTTACTTCTCAAATTGAGTCACTCAAGCTGAGCACTGTTCAAGGAATTGTCATACTAGAATTTTACCTTAAGAAGTGGTGCAACAGCTTCCCTGGATCTAAATCAGATTCATAAACTAGGATACTCTCAATGGAAACAAATAGCCATACTCATCAAGCAGATGGGAAAAATCCTCTACTAGAAATTAAGTAAAGGATGAGATTTTAAGGCTTCTAGCAAAAGCTAATATGATTGAAGCCATACCCAGATCTGAAATAAGAACCCTACTCACTTTTTTTCACAAGATTGGAAAGAAGAAGTTGTCAAAGCCAGCTGGATTAGCCAAACTGAGCAAGTATGATTACGGTCTTCCTGAAGGCATGGAGTTTCAAGAGAACACTTATGTTGAACAGCCTCAGAAAGGTTATATGTACTTAGATAGTGATGGTAATCAATGCTCCAAGTCTGATGCGGGATTATATATTTGTGGGGTAGCTCAAGTGTTAGCTCTGAGACTAATGGTTGACAAAACTGAACAAACTGGTTGGTTCAAATATAGAATAACCAGAGCAATCAGATCACAAAAGGATGAACTTCAACACTTGCCAAATCTGAAAGAACTTCTTGAATACATTGACAAGGAAATTAAAGAGTTTGAAGAGTTGCATCCTGGGCATAAATATTAGATTAGTTCTAATATTAAAATTTTGTAATAGATTGGTTCTATTGTAATTAGATTATTTGTTCTAATATTTTGTAAGCATTAAGTGTGCATGATCTAAGTGATCATATTTTTGTATTTTGATATGTTCAAATTTAATGAATACAAGTATTATTTTGATATGTTCAAATGTTTATGATATGTTTATATATGTTAGTCTGGTATATTCAGCTTAAATGAGAAAAATATGATGAGTTCATGTTCATTAATATGATTGGTTGGTATGTTCAACTTAAAATTGATAAGTTCAATTAAAACTTGATTAGTTCAAAATAAAAATCTTAATAAGTTTAGGATTTAAAACATAATTCTGTTAAACAAACTTAAAAATTGTTTGATGGTTTTGTCATCATCAAATAGGGGGAGTTTGTTGGTCAAATGATCTTATTAGTTAAGATTTGATGAGACAAAGTTAAGTTTGTAAGATATGTTCTAAATAAAACTTAAACAGAATTATGAAGCTTGGTCAGACTGAGCACTTATAGTGTTTCAGACTGAGCATAAGCTGAGTAGAAGCTGAGCATTATAGTAGATCAGCTTAGACTATATCTTAGTCAGTTTATCTATATGTTTCATAAGCTGTATGTTACCTAAGGTATAGGTTAAATATTCAGATTGATGAGTTTTAAGCTGAGTGACTCTGCCTTTAGGCTGAGTCAGCTCAACAGAGTTGCTAAGTCAGTTCTAGCTAACTCTCATGACTTCTAAGGATGAGTTATTCATTATGCATGTTAATACATGTTTGATATCGAGTTAGTTATCGATGAACTCAGCTTGATGAGTTTCAAGCTGAGTAACTCAGCCTGATGAAAGAAGTCAGTTTAATAGAATTTAAATATGTTTTAAATTATGGTATTCTTTATCTATGGTGTGGATAAGAAGATTCCAGAATCAAGATTGAAGATTGAAGATTCAAGATTCAAGATTCAAGATTCAAAATGTCAAGTTTATCCGTTAGTTTAAACTAACAGATTAGGATAAGTTCTAGTTTGTTAGGATACGTAGAATAGGATTATAAATACTAACCTCTTAATCAGTAAAGAGGTAACACCTCAAACCGTATGTGTTACGTAGCTTGATACATTGATTGTTTGTTGATCAACATGATCAAGTATTCACAGATTGCCAACAATAGTTCGTGTGTTCGATCTTCACGTTCGTTGTGAAGTTGGTAAGTATTCAATCTGTGATAAATCCTGTTTAGAGAATTATGTGGTGTTTCTAATTATTAGTTGATTATAGATAGCAATTTTGATCAATTAGTTTGAGAGATTGAGAGAGTTGAATTGTATTCAGTGTTTATACATCTAGTGTTTCATACTTGATAGCTATTGTAATCATCTTCTTATTAATAAAAGCATTCAGTTTCATTCAAGTTGATTTGTGTCACGCTTTCTATTGATTTGTTCATTTTTCCGCAGAAAGTGTATTCAACCCCCCCCCCCTTCTACACAATACTTGCTTGTTGTTTATCTCACCAAGGGACCAACAATTGGTATTCGGGACTCGGTATTCTCGGTATTCGGGACTCGGTATTATAGGTATTCGGGACTAGTACCGAACCAACTAGTTAAAATAGGTACCCGGTACGGGTACCAGTTGAATGTCCCAATGACATGATTACATACCGGGTACCAGTTGAATGTCCCAATGACATGATTACATACAAGAAATCTTCAATATGTGTAGAGAGAGAGTAGAGAGAAAACATCTTAATATGTGTGTTTTGATATATTCAATATGCACAAACTCTTTTTTATTACAAAGTCAAAAGACCTTATATACCTCTTACATAATATGTCATTTTGACCTTGAGGTATATAACAAAAGATAAAACATTACGAATACAAGATCTAAAATATAAATCTAACAATCTCCCCCTTTTTAGATCTTGCAACTTTATTCAATTAATTCTCTGATCAAGAATCCT
The DNA here is from genome assembly GCA_947179395.2 of Pulicaria dysenterica. Lineage (NCBI taxonomy): Eukaryota > Viridiplantae > Streptophyta > Magnoliopsida > Asterales > Asteraceae > Pulicaria > Pulicaria dysenterica. The sequence goes on from OX359290.1 coordinate 29,522,606, forward strand.
CTGAAACTTTCTAATTTTTCTTCTTTCTTCATGGTGTGTCGCGTTTACGTGCGGACCGGATTTCATAATGGTACAAGTGCACACGGCGCGGCTGGGCAGAGAACCCATCGCGTATAGTATAGTGCGCTGGTAAGACCGATGATTTATATCGAACACGGGTACGGCGATAGCTATTGCTACTCTCTATTCCAAACTGTTGTCTAGTTAGATAGAAAGGTGAGGATAAAAATAAACTAAACACTAGGCAGAAAAAATAAATAAAGCAGGAAACAAAAGAAAGTGTCAAGTTATGAATCCTCCAAATCAATATTAATAGTAGTGTTAGCTAATCCAGTTATAAAATGAATAAAGTTATTAAGTTGATTTCTAAAGTAGATTCGGTACCAATCTTTTATCAATTCATAGCGATCTTAAGGTAACACTGATTTAATCCCTGTATTATTAAAACACCGGTTGGATAAAACTTCGCTTCCCGGGTGTTATCCTGTTTTACTTAAAAGGTCAGTATTTATCTCCTAATGAAATAATAGACAAAGTAAATACCATTGTCTGTCAACATTCGGTAAGAAGATATATATTTAGGTATTAAGATAATATATCAGTTCAACACCTCAAGTGGGTCTATGAGCAAATGTCCTTGTATATACATACCAGACTTATACGTATCGTACACCTCAAGTGGGTCCATGAGCAAATGCATATAAATATGAGTATGTTTGAATATATATGTATAAAGATAAATATATCCTAAGCAAATGGTTTTTCAACACTTACGATGCCGAATACCCGCATGAAATGATAGTATTATAAAATAACCAAATATACGTTTCATTATTTCAGAAATACCAAGTCTTAAGTAAAATCATTATAATATAATCCTACGCATAACAACTACATATTTATATCAATTTGGATTCAATGTAACGAAGCGAAAATAAAGGAAAGAGAATACCAGTTCGTATTATACAAGGTAGACATACATCTGGACAGCATCCTGACTCGTACAAACTCGCTGGAACTCGGAAAAACAACTACAGCTACGAAAACTACAAATTTACGCTATAAACTACATATTTACATGGTTAAGAGGCGAGAAAACCTCCAGAGCAGTCCGGAAGCCCCCTGGAGTCGTCCTCGGGTGAGAAAACATCGAGGGAAGCCCGAAGGCTCCCTCCAATCTGATCTGTGGAAGAATGGGGCTTGGCCTGCTATTTATAGGTGTCAAAGTTGATTCACGCGTCGCGTAAATTAGTGGTTCCGCGCCGCGTAAAGATGCCTGACAAGATTCCCTGACAGGGCGGCTCGATGCAACTGAATTCTTTGTAACAGAATTCGTTGGGTTCGCGTCGCGGGAGTGGATAGGGTACGCGCCGCGTAAATAGCTTTTTCAGAATATCTTCGCCTTTTGCGCGGTGTTTTCTCGTTTTGACGCGTGTTATCCATTTTTCTGTTTTGTCTACCTGAAATAGCCTTGAATAAAATAAGAAAACATTTAAAGCTCATTTTGGCTATATTTTATTTATTTAAACCAGATATTGTCGAATATCAGATATATATTTTATGTATATTTCTGCCAATATCACTTCACGTTTAGCTTCGAACATCACTGTGACTTCAGTTAACTGACACTGCAAGTCATATGGAATTGTGTCCTTTTCTTTGAATCGATGTTTTACAAGTTGTAGTTTCTAGATATTCAATGATCCGTCAGAGAATGCATTAAGTTCCTTGAATCTAACAAAAATCTTCTCCTTTTTACTATTTTCCACCACCACTCCTTCATCACCATCAAATACTTCATCACAGTTCCATACAACCTCGTAGACTTCTAACTGATCAATGTTTGGATGATTTGTATTTGGCTTCAAGACATTGATCTTTGGTCTATCTACCTCAACTCCCAGTTGTAAATCTGTCTCTTCTCCTCTTTTTATCCTTTGTCTCATAAACTCACAAACCTTCTCATATGTCTCATTCTCAATTCTATTCCTTTTTAACTTTGTAGTTAAGATATCAAATAAAGTATCCACATCTTGTAGATCAAGGTGTTTCAGATCTACATGATCAAAGGAATAACTCTTTCGATTAGCTCTGGTCACAGAAAAATTTAACATCTTCAAATTTAGTATCTTTTTATAAGACAGATACCTCAAATCTTGAATTAGATGTTTAGAATAAACCTCTTCTCTCTTTGACCCAAACCAATTCAAATACAATCTTTTACCTGCCTCTGACACACCAATATCTCCCAACAGATCTATATCTAGCATCTCTTCAAGCTGATCTGAATATATACCTGGAATCTTTTCTTCAAAAATTCAACCGGAATTATGTGATAACTCCAGTTTCGAACATCTTTGTTTAATGCTTCTCTAGTAAGAACATTTTTTCTTGATATGTCTGGTAGAGACGAAGTAGACACTTTTTCTATGTAAACATCTTTAGGAACTGGCCATTCAGACGTTTTCAGAAACTATTATCTTCTAGAATCCATCTTTTGTTTCTCAATGTATTCTTTAGGATAACTTCTGAACTGACCAGGTAATGGTGGAAACATATCATGAACATCTTTGTTTAACGCCAATGTGCTCATAATATCCAACTTCTTTGATTTCTTTTTCTTAGGAACTGTCATTGGAGTAGGAACCTGAATACTCACTTCCTCACGCTTTTCAACCCTTGGAGTAGTAGGAGTACCAGTTCTACTGACATTGTGCTTCGAAATCCATCTAGCCAGAGTCTCAGACCCTTCCTCTTCATCTGACTCTGCTATCTCAATAATACCACCTTGTTCAAATTCAATCATTGCACCTTGTTCAATCATTGTATCATCATATTCCTGAACTTGCCGTTTTCCATGATCTTTATATTTGTGAACAAATGATGATTCGTCTAACCTCTGAACCATAGCTGATGAGGATTCAACCCTTGCTCTTTTCTCCCCCTCATGACGATCTGGATCAGGATCTTGATCGTCATGTTTTAGTTTTGAAGACTCGGCAGCGGGTTTACAAGTAGAATCCTTGTCTAATATCAGCAACTCAAGCAAATCTGCATCTTCATTTGAATGTTGAGAAAGAGAAAGAAGCTTTGCACGAAGTTGTGTCTTTAGATCATTAATTGACATTTCATCATCCTGCCTTGCAATCACTTTGTCTAACTCTGCATTGATCTCAGAATTTTGCTTCAAGAGTTGTGAATTTTGTTGACGAAGCTCAGAATTATCTTTCTTAACATCCTCCAATGCAGCTGTAAACATTTCAAGAACAATTTTGAGATCAGCCTTGGAAACAAATTCCGTAGCCGACTCAGAAGTTGTAACATGTTTAGTACCCGTTTCGACTGCAACATTTTCAGGAACGAATCCTGTCGATGTTGAGCCACCTGCAGTCACAGCTGGGGTAACGTTGACCTAGGAGCAGTCTCTATGATAGTTCCGGCAGTTATATCATGTGACATACTGCTATCAGTAACATGTGTAGCAATATGTTTAGAATGAATGTCAGATGACTGACTGCTAACAATGTGCTCAGAAAGAATATCAGTGACTTGGAGCAGACTGCCACTTGCATCAATATCAACATCCTCCGAATGAGGAGTCGATAGATTATGTGCGATATCTCCATGAGAAATTGAAACAAATTCCTTTTGAGAGGAACCTGAGTGGCTAGGTGGGGCTTGTGCTTGCTCTGTTGGGATGACAGAGACTTCTTCAATACCAGGCCGAAGCCCAGTAGTGGATGTGGTTTCCCGGCTTTTTGGGCTTAGAGAACCCTCAACACTCACATGTTCTTTTCTCACTAGCTCACTCTCTGTTTCTTTTTCAATCTCACCGTCTGCTTCTACTCTTTTACTAACTAAAACATCACCATATAATTCTTCAGAATCAAAGTCGTTCAAATCAAAATCACCAGCAGTTTCTTGAAAAAATGTTGGCAATGACTGAGGAAACTGAACTGAATCATCCTTAAACAAAGAATCAAGCCCCTGTTTAAATGAATTAGGAGTTTCAAAAATCCTTTGACCTTCAAGACCTAACTCTTGGTGTGGTGGAGACTTTGGAGACTCAATATAATCAAAATCAGAATTCTCAGATGACTCTTGAGATTCTTTATCTGTCTCTTGAGATCCTTTAATTTGAATCTTAGCCAACTTAGACAACTCGATATTATCATCTGATTCGGGTTCTCCCTCACTATCTGAATCACCCTCACTTTCTTCACCACCCCTCTCAGATTTTTCACTTTGCTCTTTCCTGTCAGTTTCTCCCTGAGAAGACTGACTCCTATTACCTTCCAAGGGGGATCCTACAGTCCCTTGGCTAGGATTAGCAGGCTCTTGCTATTCCTCTAGCACTATATTATTTACTCTCATATACTCTGCTACATTATGATCCTCAGTCTCCATTAACCGAATCAAAGCTACTGGCAAAACAAAAGCAACAACATTTGGATCAGGTTTGATTTTGTACAACTTGCTCATCATTTCAACCTTCTGTACTGGATCATTGTCACGTCTTGAAATTTCCGGATTCTGATTCATTGCACGCCATACTATCATAAATAAAAACCTCAGATATGGTAAAAATCTCTTTCTCTTGCCCTCTATCTGCTTCTCATTCATCACTTTTACAAGATCTTGCCAGATTACTTCAGAGTAGTCTAAATGCCAATGCTTAACCATTCCAACTAGAATTTTGAATGCACTAAATGATCCAGCATAAGAGCCTTTGGAAATACTAGAAAGACATCTAGTGATAATGGAATATAAAGATTGCCATATTGGAACCATGTTAGCACGTTTGAAATTGGCTACTGTTGTAAATGGATCACCAGAATATCCTAAGTCATTAACATGAGAAATGATTTCCCGATTCTCAGGCATTGGATCATAATTTTGCTTTGAAATATAAGCATTTTGTTTCGGAAGTCTGAAGATACGCTTGATACTGGACTGATAAAACTCAAACTCTACATGTTCAATTTGCCCAGAAATAACTTGTTCAATTTCTTCATTGGTGTCAACTCTAAGAGAGTTCCAGAGTTGTTGTACGTATACTTCTGGAACCTTGGGTTCTTCCTCCAAAGGGTTATGTGTGAAAACATATTGTAATGGATGTGAGGCAATGAGTTTAGAAATGATAGGAAACTGTATGGTTGTGAAGGTAGAATCAAAATATGTATTGTTCATTGAATATGGTAGGTAATTTTCTGGTGGGAAAAGTTCATGGGAAGGTATTTGTGGGTTAGGATTATCCGCAGCCATCTGCAATTAACAAACAGTTAGTATCCGTTGAGTAAAATCAACATAAAATGACAATATGGAAATTTTTGAAAAAATGAAATTTTTACAACACTTGAAAAATTTTAACAACACTTGGTAAAACCCGTATGTAGATCCGGATGAAACAACAAACCCAAAACCCGGGTAAACTTAAAATCCGAACACCAACAAACCGGATATGTCTAAAAACCGTTGGTCAAAACCGTATATCCTCAAAACCGGACCAACTTAAAACCGTATGAAGAAACCGCACCTACAAACACCTTTTACACACACTCACTCCCTCAAATCAGATCAAACTACACCCACTTCATCTTATTCCTCAACACTCCACTCAAGAACATGAAGAACATGAAGAACACGAATTTTAAAAAAACATCAAAATCGATTTTTCTCTTCAGATCTATGCATCTCCACTTCCACAAACACTTTTTATGCACTCCAAACTCGAAAACTAGTATCAAAAATCCCGAATTTGGGCAAAATTCGTGAAGAACTCAAGAAAAACCCAGAAAACAAAAATTCGAATATCTCTCAAATCGTATGCAGTTTTGACATGAAATTTTTACACAACGTTCCTTTCATCTTTATGAAAAACATATCCAAAAATCGGATCAAACGGAGATCGTATGAATCTTTCACGAATTTTTGAAATTTCCAGCCCACTTTAATACGAAAATTTTCAAGAATCTTCAAATTTCTTGCATCTTCTTGATTCAAATTTGTGTTGCGTTTAATCAACTTGTACTAAATTTGATTTTAAAAATAATTTTAGTTGATTAATTTTTGATCAAATCAAATCATTCCTAAACGATCATTATTTTTTCAGGTATCGAGATGAATCTTACAAGGATAAAAATTCAAGAAGATTTATCAAATTGGAGTGTAAGGCATTGGAACACGACAGAAGGTGAATAAATGTTACGAATAAAGTTGAACGAGATGTTTCTTTTATATGACGATTTGGTAGAAAAAAATGCCGAACTTGAAACAAAATCATCTGAGAGTGCTAGCAAACTCCGAGCATATAAAGTTGAAAATGAAAAGCTTTTGACTCAATTGTCTGAACTGACTGAAAAAATGCAAAAGCTTGATATAAACTATCAGTTTAACGAAGTTCTGACAACAGAGAATGACAAACTCAAAGAGCAGGTGTCTACAGTGTCTCCGAGCAATTTCAACTTGCCGAACAGATATGTAAATCTTATGCAGTTGAATTGGAGCAGAAACGAACAGATATTGATACTGCAATGAATAAGGTCAAAGAATTGACAGAAACCAATGCCGAGCTGAATGACAAATTTTCTACTGTGTTGCTAAATGATACAAAGATCATGGACAAACTGTGCATTGAAAAAGCTGATTTGCAACGGAAAGTCAAAAGACTGGAGCAACAGCTGCTTGTGTTATCTCAACCATTTGTTCCCAGCTTAGTTTTAGAAAAGAAACTATCTGAGCTTCAGATGACACTCGACTAAAGAGTCTTGAAAAAGAGAAATCAGAGTTCATGGCTAAAATTCTGAAAGTTGAACTTAGCGCTGCAAAACTTGCTGAATCAACAAAGACTTCCGCTGACAATATTAATTATGATTCAGTTTCACATTGTAGTAGTCAATCTGACTCTTATTTCTCTGTTGCGGGTTCTGAACTTTCAGATAAAGATTTCACAAACACATCAACTGCTATAAAGACTCCTAAGACCGCTGAATCTGTTGGATCTTCTTATTAAGTGAAATCACCTACAACCGCAACGACTCAATCTCTGAAACAAAACCCAAAATAGAAACAAGCTGCTTGCAATTATAAACTAATACTTGTGCATCAAGTAATTCCAATTCTGATTGTTCTGTGATTACAGATGATACTTTGCCAAAGCCAAAACAAACATGGATTTCAAATCAAAGTCTAGCTGCAACGTTTGCAAAGTTGTCATCAATCTGTAATTCATCAGTTTCAACGAACACGAAATCATCATGGATTAAAAAGAAGAAATCTTCTGAATCTGCACCAAGTGCATCCGAATTTAGAATACCGAAGGTTATAAATGATGATTTCTCGTCAAATTCAATCCCAACAATGAGGATTCTAAAAAAAGAGAATAAAGCTGATAAGTCAAAACATACTTCTCCTCACAACAAAAGATGCCGATCTTTCTCAAAACCAAAATCAACAGGGGAGTTTGTGCTTAAGACAGATGTCATGTATCCTTTTGTGGTTTACTCAGCAAAGCACTTAGTCCGCTTTTCAAAAGAGAAGATTTGTAAAACGTCATGTATTAAACAAGTGTTTGTTGTTACAAATGAAATTCCTCAGTGGCATTCAGGACCATTGAACCGAAATGTCCATAAACCTGTTATTGTAACAAATACACAAAAATGGATGCCCAAACCTACGACTAACAAATCTAGACCCAAACAAGAATGGGTACCAATTTTTGTTAATCCGTTTTGCAGGTAAACAAATAGAGACATTGTTGGATCACAATGAAGATCGTTCAGACTGCAATGAAGATCATTGTGTTCAGTGTGCTGAATTGGTTTAAAAACTCATATTCTTTCAAAGAAAAAGGTGTTTCCCTGCAATTCATTTCCGAATTCATTTTGTTCAACATTAGCCTAAGTCTAATGTCTGAGAAGCTTATTTTGTGCAGTTTTATCATTTCATGATATAACTTGCTTTAAACTGGATTGTTATTTGCAGGGGGAGCAAAATTATATCTTTGCCTAATTGATGAAAAACAATTTTCATGCATCAATTTAGGGGGAGTTTGTTTTTATTGCTTATATCTTTTCAGATAAATCAAAAACATTCAAATATTGAAAAGCCAAAAACATTATAAAATTTCAAAACTCAAAAAGATTTTTGGTTTTCATTTGTTGTTATCTGTTCAAGAAGGTATTCACTCATTGCTTCATTCTGATACCTTTTTTGATTCTCTCATTTGTTGATCTTTTGAAAGATCGTCTTTCATTTCCGCGTTTCCATCTCAAATCATTCCTTCCTTCTATGCTAACTGTTTCAAATCATTTCTGGAAACGTTCATTCATGTGATATTATTTCAGTGATCACAATGCACCATGAGTGAGGGAGTGTACGCATTTATACTCCTATGGTCTATCCAGAACCGGAAGGACCTGCCCCAGGAGCTCACCATATGCTAGAAAGAGATAGTAAGGGTTATTTACTAAGTCATCTAGGTGAGCAGAATCAGTTATCACGAGATACTGATTGGTGTGCAGAGGTAAAATGAAAATGAGAGGGGTTGAACAGGAGATGGGGGTGCATATGATCAACAAATCATTTTGAGCTTATTGTTAAATCATTTTGTGACATTCTTTGTCCGTATTCCCTAATTATTCAAATTCCTGATTGTTCAAATCATCCTTGACAATCCTTCTCAACATCGAATTTCTTGAAAATTATTCTTGTTGTAAATCACATGATTTCTCATCCGGTTACAAATGATAACAAGCGTCCTTATGTATCTAACAAATAGAGATACTTACATAAATTCGGAAAGAGAGTTTGAGGGAGAAGTTGAAAAATAGTTAGAGAGCTGTGTGTGAGACAGAATCAAAAGAAAAGAAAGATCCTTACCAAATAGTATACATCTGGGTAGCCACATCTACTACTGGATCTCATTCGTTGAGATTTGGTATTGAAATAGACATCATGGACCCAGTGATGCAATGCACTAACCCCACCCAGCTACTCAATTATCTCTTAAAAGATAATTGTTTCAACTTCACACGGAGAATTAGCACATTTCTATTTACATCTCACTTGGAGATTGTTGATATTGAAACAAGGAGGACAGCTACTCCGGTCCCCGACTTCTTTCATGCACTGATAGAGTCTAGAGCTTATTTGAATATATATTTCATTTCTTAGGACACATGTTGGATTTATAACGCATATCTAGTTTTCGTAACTACCGGAACATCTTGGAGTGATATCTTTTGTGATATTCACGATGATTAGATGGAAATCCTACCAGAATCAACGTTATGACAGTTCAGAACATAGGTCACACAGTTTATTTAAAATTTTGTGTTAACGAGAATCTATGTGAACTTAGTGTTATCCCACGGGAACTTTGAGACGGTGCCCTAAAGACTGTCTCTGATTTTTTAATTGTCATATCATTGTAGTGACACCATCATTCAACTGAATCTCATGATGAGGGTTCAAAGCTGTTGGTCCCGAATGGATACTACAACAATAAATGTTTGTAGAATGGGGGGTTGAATACAAACTTTAGCTATTTAAAATTTAAGAGACACACGGTTTACTTTTATATAATTCTTATTGATGTAAATCAAACATTACATGAACTAGATTCGGAAAATCTAAGTTCAATAAAAGGTGGCAGCTAAATTTGTCTAACACATAGACTAAGCTACTCTTAAACAACTAATGTCTAAGATGTTCAACACATGAACAAGTTTGTTACACTGAAAGTAAAAATGCTAACTCTTCTAAATTCTCAGCAGATGAGATTTCAATGTTCAACTCTATCTATTAGCATACTCAGCAGGTTTCAATGCACGAGTATATATAAGCAAGATGGTGTCCGGGTTGATGGAGTGGAGAAGGAGACAAAGGTACTTGGTTTAATAAAATTATAATAGATAAAGTTAGTGGGTGAAAAGTAAGTTCACTTTATACAGAAAGTGTGTAAAGTGAATGCACTATCCGGTAAAGTCAAATCCCATTATTTATTATTATATTATTAAAGTACTACCTTTATGTCTTGGAAGATTAAACTTCTCTTTCCATGCTTGTACTTTTATCAACATCATGTTTTTTGAAGACTTGACTTAACCAAGTATAGAGTTACCAGCCATACTTAGTTGTTGAAGCATATCCTCGAGATCTTCTCTTCTAAAGTATCTTTCACCTTTTCCAGGGGATCAAGATCAATCCTTTTTGTCTCTTTGCAGATTCAAAAAGTGCTAAGTACTTTACAAAGAAAGATCTAAGACATAATAGAACAACACATGTTTTGCCTTTGACTTAAGAAATTATTACATTGAAACACTATTAACTGAGATACTGTGTAAAGACTCAGCTAACAGACACTGAACTGCAAATATAACTTTGCTCAGCTAATAATGCATATCCGAATACAGCTAATAAACTGACCAATCTAAACAATTAGCTAATCCCAAGGGCTCAGCTAATCGTTTGAGTGTAATCAGATTATCAAGAAAAGATTGGATAAGTAATGAATACATTATTTGATAGATGGGAGGCATTAGCTGACCAATGTGATAGTGTCAGTCGATCCGCGACTGCTCAGCTGTTCTTGAAGAGCCTCTCGGCTAATGGTTTTGGACCTTCAGCTGATGCTTTGTAGATGCTCAGCTGATGCTTCTTAACTTATCTTTTCTTCTTAGCTGATCTTCCTGAAGCTAGTACTTTGGCTGATACTCAGTGTTCAGCTGACACTTTTGTTCTTCAGCTAACATTTCTTACTTACAAAATTCTTTAAGTCTAACATGAAAAACAACACATGTTTTTCATTGATCCAAGTATAAAACTGAATATGTGGTTTTGTTAACATCAAATCCTATTTTAAATAATAGACAGGTTTGATTTCGGTTTGATATCACTATCTCCCCAACAAAAGCTTCAAGTGTTCAATATATTCAGGTCAAAATCAAGCCGAATACAGAGTTCATGTACATGATGTTCATGAAGAATCCTGATCATCATGAGGGGGAGAAACTATGATATTTAATTCAGTTGATTTTAAGCTTATCGATCAAGAAATTCATGTGTTGAGGGGGAGACAAAGAGAACTAAAATAAAAGATCATACATGTCAAGTCAAGGGGGAGCAAAGTAAAGAACAACAGAAGAAAAGATTTCAACTTCAGAACAGTGATAATACTTAATTAATATTCAAGAAGTTCTGATGAAATAAACCAGATCTAGAGCTAATTTCAAGGGGGAGAGAACAACTAATCTTCATAAATCATACTGTTTAAATGCTCAAGATCGCGATTGCTAAAAAACCACTTCAAGCTAAACTGCTCATACAACCAAAAGTTGAAAATCCTTAGGTTACTAGTGCAAATCCAAAAATCAGAAGAAAAAGGATGTTAATGTGTGCTTTCAAGGTTCAAGTTCTCATCAAGAATTTTAAAGTGAAGACTATTCTTATAAATTGAAGAGTCCATCTTGTAAGATGAGAAGACATTCAGAAGACATCCAAACAAAGACTGAAGATTCAAAAAGAAATCGTTCAAGTCTTATCTCCTAAAGTTCTAAAGAATGCAGCAAGAAATTTTCATATTTGTAAGAGGAGATTGTTAGAGTTCGTATGAAGCTGAAAATACAAACATCTTCTATTTCTATACAAAGGGGGAGATAGTTAGGTTATAAATTTTGTATATAATAGAATATTACATTTTAGTTGAAGTTTGTATTAAATATACAAACTAGAGGGTTAATATTGTAAATACCCTTAAGGGTATATATACTAATGACTAATTGTCATTAGTAAGGTCTTTGTCATAATCACAAATATTAAGTGTGCGCTTTAATGGTGTTTAAGATTCTCTCTCTAGATTTCTTGATTATGTTACATTGATCTTCATGTTATGATTGATACCTGAATCACTTGTGACAAACACCGGTACCGTATATGAATACTCGGTACGGTGTTTGGTACCATCTTTAAATTAAATTCGGTATTCGGTAAAATCGGTACTGGTACCGGTCCGGTACCATTCTCACCCCATATATATATATATATATATATATATATATATATATATATATATATATATATATATATATATATATATATATATATATATATATATATATATATATATATATATATATATATATATATATATATATATATATATATATATATATATATACAGGGGAGGGTTCCATCGAGAACCAAAAAAAATGCAATAACTGCGAAACTATATTTGTTAGTAATTGTGTATGTGTGTATATATATATATATACACACATACACAATTACTAACTATAACTGAAGCATAATAGCGAGGCGACGAATAGACAGTTTAATGTTACTAAGAAAAAAACGAAACTATATTTGTTGGTTTAAAATAGAATAGAATTGCCTGCTAAAGAAAAAAAATCAAATGTGTTGTTATAATAAAAATAAAAAGTTTAATTAGAAAATATAAATATAAAATACGTTGTTATAAGTAATAAAGGGATATAATTAATAAAAATAATAAAGAAGATTAGAAATAAAAGATGAAGACACATAAAAACATATGGAAAAAATATGGAGGAATGAGATTGAACTTATGATTAAAAAAATTAACAACTAAGAGAAAACAAGCTCATCTACTCGCAGTTGGAAACCATTCTAGATATTTTATTTAGAAATAAAAATAACATAAAGTGCCGTTTTTTAGAAATACTCCATAACGACTAGTGAAATGGCGCATATTAATCTTTTCCATGTATATATTATAAATCATTCATATTATATGAAAGGGTTAAGTGCACCGAAATGTAACGAACTATACGCGGTTTAACATTGTATGTAACAAACTAATTTTTTTGCAAATAATATAATAAACTACTCAAAATTTATAATGTGTGTAATTTTAACCCGTGATTATAGGTTACCGGTTAACTTAAACACAGTTGGCAAAAAAAAAAATTTAATGCTAAAATGGCACTCCATGTAGGACTCTACATAGGATAAGTTTATTATTATTTTAATTATTACAATTATTATTATTATTATTATTATTATTATGAATATCATCTTCAACCTAGACTTCATCTTCCTCTCTCATCAGATGCAAGCCACAGCCGCCTCACTCTTACAAAACTCTCTGCGCCACCGCCGCCCCTCTCAGACAAAAGCCTCTGCGCCACCGCCGCCTGATACAAAGACATCTCCTCCGACCTCCTTCTTTTCCGATTACAACCACCACTGGTTCGATTTAGGTTTTCACCACTAAATATTTAGGGTTTTCTTCGATTTGGTGGTGGTGGCCGATGGTGGTTAGGGTTTTCATCACCACCAAATTATTTTTCTTATACGCCTGGGTTTCATCACCACCAAAGAAAACCCTAAATATTTTTTCAGATCTGTTGATTTAGGGTTGCAGATTGTGGTGGTGGCCGCCGATTTTGTTCAATTTAGGGTTTCTCGAGTGCTGCGATATGTTGCGATGATGGTCATTAAGGCTTAGATCTGGACAATAAAACAGAGTCGATGGCAGCGGTGGTCATTAAGGCTATGGCGGCGGTGGTTGTTAAGGCAGTGGTGGTCGACGAACCCAGATTTTTGAATCGAGAAACCCTAAATCAAACAAAACCGTTAAAATTTGTGTTCTTGATCTGCTTCACAAATGATCTTGTTTGGGTGTTTTTATCTTCGATTTGGGTTTAGATTAGGGTTTTCATCGATATTTTCTTTGGCTACCATCTGTCTTCGTTCTCACTACAATCGACTTTGGATCTGCACCTATTTGGGGGTGCAGATTTGGTTTTAAAATTTCAAGTTGCAACTGAGTTTCATCTTCTGGGTTTTGTTTGAGTTTATGGATTTTTGTTTGTCCAGATGTGTATTAATCTTTGTTTTGTGTTTGTTTGGCAGTGGTGGTTGAGAATGGAGGTTGAAGGATATGGTGGCAGATGGTGGTTGAGATGGTGGCCGTGGTGGTGGTTGAAAATGGAGATGGCGGTGGTGGCTAAAAATGGAGCTTGCGGTGGTGGCAGATGATGGTGGTGGTAGAAAACTGGGAATGATGAACTAAATAATGATAATAATAATAATAACAATAATAATAAACAAATAATAATAATAATAGTTAATAATACTATTAATAATATAATAATAAAAATAATAATGACACATTAGCACACACTGACAAGTGGCATTACTTTATAAAATAAAAAAATAAAAATAGCATATTACTGGTCCACGTCGGCAATTACCTGCTTTGCATGTCAAAATTACACACATTGTAAATTTTGGGTAGTTTATTGTATTATTTGAAAAAAAAATTAGTTTGTTACATACAATGTTAAACCGCGTATAGTTCGTTACATTTCGGTGCACTTAACCCTATATGAAATGCTAAGAAAATGATATATAGAGAACAAAAGCAAATCATCTTAAGAAAACTAAAAGGAAAAGAGAAAAAAAATTGGTTGAAATTAGAAAGAAAACACATTTAAAAAAAAAATATGAATCGAATAAGTAAATCTCATAAAAATAATGTAGTAAAAAAACAGCCTTTCATCTCATATTAATGAAGAAATAGAAAATAAGAGTAAAAAACAAAAAAGGAAAAGAATAAGTGGGAATAGAAAAGCTGGAGCAAGGGGTCGAACATGAGATAATATGGGTTGTAATACAAGCTATTAGCCAATACAGCCTTCTTTGTTATTTGTTATAGAAATCTGACTTATAAATATTACATGGTGAATGTTAGCAAAACCAATATATGAACAGATGGTGCAACATAAGCCATTCTCAATTGTATATATTATAAAATTTCTAATCGATCTAGCCTTAAACTTTATGAATTTGTTATTTACTAATAATCTTGTTAACTTTGATTCATTATAATGGCTTGTAATTCAACTTATACATCTTACGAAAATTTTCTCTTAAAATAAACCTACCACATATATATATATATATATATATATATATATATATATATATATATATATATATATATATATATATATATATATATATGCAAAAGTTCAAACGAGAACTGTTTTTCGTACGAGAACTGCGAGAACCAATCTGAGTCGTCCAATTCCCCCTCCTTTAATGTCATTGCCCACCCATTAATTCCTCACATGCACCCTGCCACACTTGATCCCCTCCACGCTCTCCATCCATGAACTTCCCATATCCAAGGAACGGCTGAGATTGGTTCTCGCAGTTCTCGTACGAAAAACAGTTCTCGTTTGAACCCTCCCCTATATATATATATATATATATATATATATATATATATATATAGGGGAGGGTTCAAACGAGAACTGTTTTTCGTACGAGAACTGCGAGAACCAATCTCAGTCGTTCCTTGGATATGGGAAGTTCATGGATGGAGAGCGTGGAGGTGATCAAGTGTGGCAGGGTGCATGTGAGAAATTCATGAGTGGGCAATTACATTAAAGAATGGGTAATTTGACGGCTTAGATTGGTTCTCGCAGTTCTAGTACGAAAAACAGTTCTCGTTTGAACTTTTGCCTATATATATATATATATATATATATATATATATATATATAGGGGAGGGTTCATGCGAGAACCGCGAGAACCAATCTCGGCCGTTCCTTATATATGGGAAGTTTAATGGATGGTGAGCGTGGAGGGATAGAGTGTGGCAGGGTGCATGTGAGGAATTCATGGGTGGGCAATGACATTGACAGAGGGTGAGTTGGACGGCTCAGATTGGTTCTCGCGGTTCTCGCACTAAGAACGGTGAGTTGGACAGCTCAGATTGGGAGGGTTCCATTGAGAACCGATTTTTGTGCGAGAACCGCGAGAACCAATTTTAGCCGTTAATTTGATAAGTGGAATTCATGGATGGAGAGCGTGGAGGGATCAAGTGTGGTAGTGTGTATGTGAGAAATTCATGGGGGGGGGGGGGGGGGGGCCATGATATTGAAAGAGGGGGAATTGGACGTCTCAGATTGGTTCTCAGAGTTCTCGCATTAAAAATTGTTCTCAATGAAACTTCTTCACACACACACACACACACATATATATATATATATATATATATATATATATATATATATATATATATATATATATGAAGAAGTTCCATCGAGAACCATTTTTAGTGCGTGAACCGCAAGAACCAATCTGAGCCGTCCAATTCCCCCTCTTTCAATGTCATCGCCCACCCATGAATTCCTCACATACACCATGCCACACTTGATCCTCCAACTCTCTCCATCCATTAATTTCACTTATCAAATCAACGGCTCAGATTGGTTCTCGCGGTTTTCGAATTAAAATCGGTTCTCAATGAAACCCTCCCCTATATATATATATATATATATATATATATATATATATATATATATATATATATATATATATATATATGGTTATGTTAAATATAAAATTTTAAAAGTAAAACTTAAAAAACTATTTTCAAACAATTATTTAAAAGGGTAAAAATGAAATTGAAACTTGAACAATTAAAAAAAACATTACCCCTCAAGATTTCAATTGGGCATAACTAAGTAGGTTTTGAGATTATAAGCAAAAAAATTATGTCAATCTACTACTTTTTAATACTCCTTAAACCAAGACTACTCTTCCCATATTTCTTAAAATTTTATTTTGAAAATGCAACCCAAATTTAAATGATGACCAAAATACAATCCAGATCAAAATGATAATGAAAATGCAACCCATAAGAAGATGATAAATGAAAATGCATTTTGGTTATCATCTGCGTTTTGCTTGCATTTTTTTGTCATCATTTTAATTTAATAACAAATGAGAATACAATTCAGATGAAAATACAACCCAGATAAAAAATGAATCTCATGATTTGAAATTCGCATTTTCACATGTCTCACCTTTTCCAAATCACACATCACCTTCTTCAACCCTATGATTTATTTTCAGATTCAAACAAATGAACATGCAAATATATGTACATGCAAATATATGAAAATATAAATCTATGAAACCGCAGATATATAAACATGCATATATATGAAAACGCAATGTATGAACATGCATTTTCGAAAAAGCCATCTTAAGTATGTCAAGACTAGTGTTAGATTAAAGAGGATAAACTGAATAATATGGTAAAAGTTATTTATTAAAAAAATCATGAACAAGTTGAAAAAATGAAAATTTGAATACTAAATTTTGTTTTTTTGGTTTTTGTTTTATGAGGGAGGGGGGAGGTGGCACGTACAGAGAGAAGAACGATTTTTTTTTTTTTTTGTTTTTCTTTTTTGTTTTCACGTATATAATTGTGTCATATAACAGAGTTGGCTAATAGTCAACTAACCAGATTACCATCCAGACCGGAAAGTGAAGGTACGTTTAAGGCCTATCTTTGTTATTTTTTTAGTTAAATGATCAAATTGAAAGAAACGGATAGTTAAATAACAATTTAACAATTAACTCTTTCCAATTCCATTCTCCTTGTGTGAGTTTCCTTAGTTCTCTACAGCATCTTCTATTGGTTCTTCTCCACTTCCTGTCATCAAGTTGCTAGTTTCTTTGATCTATTGATCCTCCTACACCTTTTAAGACATCGATCGGTCACATGACTACGCGCTCCCGAACTAGTTCTCATGTGTGATCCTAATTGGAAATCTTCCATGGTTGTACGGATGTCTTCCGTGCTCTCAAATCATACATGGGATATGATCTTGTTCATCATCCCTTCCATGGAAAACTTATTCGCTACAATGGTTGTCCCTATTTCAATTGTATTGTCCGCTTAGCTCACAAATTTGACATTCAAAAAAAAAAATTATCGCTACAATGGTCATCTAGTGGAACAAGGTTTCTCATAACAACCAGGAAGATTTTGATGGAACGTTTGGTCTTAATGGAACGTTGTTGAGTAATGTGGTGCATCGGACGAAGAGTGACTTTGTAATGAGCTTTATAAGAATCCTGGGCTACTCCTCTCATAACCAATTGGTTTTGAGTTGGAACCCCACAAACTTACATGGTATCAGAGCAAGGTTCACCCACGCCACGTAACCCGTAGTATCCACGTGTTAGGCGCGAAAAAAAAAAAGAACGCCACACGTGAGGGGCATGTTGAATAATGTCATGCATCGGACGAAGAGTGACTTTGTAATGAGCTTTATAAGAATCCTGGGTTACTCCTCTCATAACTAATTGCTTTTGAGTTGGAACCCCACAAACTTACAAACGTTTAGTCTTATTCTTAAACCTTCCACAATTTATACCATGTTAAGCATTGCTATCTCTCTTCACTGGCTCATACATTAGCTTGATGTAAAAATGCTTTCTTACACGGTGAATTAACGGAGCCGTTTTATATGAAACAACCGTACGTCTGACTATTTTCATTTTCTTGACTAGTAGCAAATCTGATGGCTCCTTATTTACGTTTCTATCTATCTTCTCCTCTATGTTTTATACCATCATGCGTTCATGCTTGTGGTGTCATTTCCTGCTTTGGTCACCGAGTCATTTCCACTGAACTTTGCATGTCAGACTTAGGTACTTTGTTCTTCTTTCTTGGCATTCCTCCCTCACAATTGTCCTCTTAGACTTTTCTTGTCCCAATTGATATTTGCTCGTGAAATTCTTGATCGTGCTGACATGGCTGTGTGCAAACCTTTCATCAACACTCCAGTGGACACAAAGTATAAACTCTCCTCGATCTGACGACAAGCCTCACTCAAGACAAGCCTCACTCAACTCCTATCCCACCCTTTATTAGAGTCTCTTGCAAGTGCCCTAATATTTCTAACTTTCACTTGTCTAAATATTGCTTATGCGATTCAATATATAGACCACCTTTATATATATGTAGGATTCATGTGAACCACATTTTAATGCACTTAAACGCATTCTGAGTTATCTTCAAGACACTCGTGAGTGTGGTCTTTGCATGCGCCCGTCCGGTATCAATGGTTAGTTTCTTATTCTTCTGATGCTTATTGGGTTGGTTGTCCACAAACATCTCAGTCCACATCCGGATCCTGTGTATTTCTTGGTGATAATCTCATTTCTTGGTCGTGCAAGAGATGACAAGTAATCTTCAGGTCTATTGCTAAAGGTGACACTACAACAAAAGGCTTTTTGCGGCGTCAAAATTCGCCGCTAAAACTCCAAATGTCGCCGCGATAGGTTTTTAGCGGCGACATGTCGCCGCTAAAGCTTCGTACCCAAAAGTTTTTTGCGACGACAGGTTTGACTTTTTGCGACGACACACAACGGACCCATCAAGTGCCACGTGGACCATTTTTTGCGGTGACATTATCTTTTTTGCGGCGACAATTTTAATTTATTTTAAAAAATAAAATATAACTTTTAGCGGCGACGTATGATGATTTTGCGGCGACAGTTTATTTAAATTAATTAAATTTTAAGTTATATTTAATCCTTTTTTGCGGCGACATGTCACCGCTAAAAGTCTAAAAATATTTTTTCAGCATTTTGCTGTATTTTGCGTTTTCCACCCATTTTAAACCGGGCAATTACAAAAACCTGCTGTTTCAGAACTCAAAACAACTGTAACACGACATTTTAAGCTATATAAAACAAACATATATACCAATCAATAGTTTCAAAGTTAACATAAATGTTTTTAGACAATCACAACGTCGCCTAACAAACTAATAGACTAATCCTCATGATCCCTAGACGCTTCATCACGAGAAGCCAAATCAGTGCTTGGTTCATGTCGGGAAGTTGAGGGAATATCGACATTTATACCTGCCGCACGTAATGCTTCAAATATTGCTTGTGTACGTTGAGAATTAGTATGCATCTCCTCCCGGACCTGCTGGATATCAGAAGAATGAGACGCAAGCATGACATCTACCTCGGCTTGTGTATATAATCTCCCTGTAGGCTGGGATTGTGCAGCAGATACGGATGAAGAACTTAATGTTCTTCCCATTCCACGAACATGTCATCGGCGTTCACCCAACACCGCCTTCAAGATTTCTTCTTCACTCAACGGATTTTGGCTCCCGACTTGACCGTCTCTCAAGAAAACCATACGGCGTTGTGTATAAATAAGATATAAAAACAACTAAAATCATATTATATATATATATATATATATATATATATATATATATTTAAACACATAAGTTTCATGAAGTATAAATAATTACTTACATAATTTTCTTGAAAAGACTCGGATGTAAAGACGTCATTGCGTGAATGGTTTAACATGTACTGTCCAATCAAGCTAGGGGGTTCTAGCGTTTCCGGGTCACGCTATAAACAAATTTAATAAGTATATATTTAATAACGATTAATATATACACTTAAAGATAAATACTATGTCAAAATTAAGATTTAAAGATAAATAGACTTACGTTCTCGAATCGATACTGACAGTATGATCTCCGACCATGCAAGCTTTGATTTACTTGTTGCGCTCTTACTTGTGTGTTCGCTATTGACCGTTGAACGGTCTTTACCCCACAATAATAGTCAATGTATAAACCCCACTCACTCAGTTCCATGTTAGGAGGAGGATCTTGACGCAGTCGTTGAGCCTGCGAGACCCCCCCTCTTCTCTCAAACCATTTAAGCTTAAACTTGTATTTTTGGTCTCTGTACATCTCAGCACACATCTTATCGATTCCTGTCAAGATCGACGAACGGTGTGGAGTGTCATAATGGTGCCTCAAATCAAAGTAAGTCTGTAAATTATACGAAAAAGTTAGTTTATTGTATATTTTTTACAAATATATAATATTTAAAAAAAACTTAAGTGAAACCTCAAGGCCCGGTACGATCGCTGCCTTCAATTCTACGGGGACTTTTTCCCATGACTGGAAGTAATATGGGATGTCGTCTCTCACCAAGGTCCCCGCGTAACTCGTAAAGTAATCGGCATTAACCCCGACCGGTCTCCAAGTTTTGTTACATCTAATATCATCAAACTCGATTGGAAGTGGTCGTTTCCCGTTCCTCTTCCACGCCTCTCTCATTTCTACATTTCGGGCTACTCCACGCCCTTTCTTGCTGCCTACGATTTCAAGCAAACAAGTTAAGAATACACGTAATTAAATTAACCTATAAAAAACATTTCAAAGTTATATAATACCATCACCGCCACAAGCAACAGAAGAAGGTTTCCAGTTACCATGCGGTGGATCACCACCACAATCACCACCATGGCCGCGAGCTACAGCTGTCATCTGAAAAAAAAATACAAATATACAAACAAGCCCATGAAAGTAGCATTAATGTCAGTTTACAAATAACCATTATATAAATCAAAAAATCTGCTAAAAATAACAATTCAAAGTAGTATCTTTTTACAAATACCAATTAATTTGTAACATTTTTAGTGTACTAACAATGATTAAAGATTAGAAGTATGTAGCACTAATCTATCATTATTGACAATAGATAATAATCAAAAGTCATCATATAAACTATTAAACATCATCATATAAAACTATTTAACACATTATTAGTATACTAACAATACCTAAACATTATAACACTAAATATAATCTAACATAATAAATTTAAATTAACAACTAGATTAATCAATAATTAACACTAGTCTAACACTAATTAACAATTAAATAACTAAAATTATTATCAAACAATAATTTTAATCAAACACTAATTAACAATAGCCTTAGATTAATAAATTATTACCACTAATTAACAATTAAATAATTTAAATTACTAATAAAAAATAATAATAATCAAAACACAAACTAATAATAACCTAAACTAATTAACATTAATATATAACATTAATATATAACATTAATATACAAATAATAAAAAAAATACCTCAATGGGGAGGAGGAGGTCGACGGAGGCAGAGGCCGGAATCTGACCGGCGGCAGCGGCGGCGGCAGGAGGTGGTCGACGGCGGCAGTTAGTAGAGGAGGAGGAGGAGATAACTTGTAACAAACAAAAAACAAAAATATAAGAATCTAAAAACAAAAACCCTAGATTTATAAACAAAAAAGGGAATTTTACCTCAACCTCAAGTCGCCGGCGAGAGGGAGAGGTGGCGGCGGTTTCGAGGGTGGTGAGAGGCGGTGGCAGTTTCGACAGTGAGAGGGAGCGAGGGCGAGAGGAGTTTGACGGTGAGAGGGAGCGGGGGCGAGATGGTGAGAGGCGGCAGCGGTTCGACGGCTGAGAGAGCTCCGGGCAGCGGCGTCGTCGACGGAGAGGTAGAGAGAGACGGCAGCAAGTAAATGGCAGAAAGAAGGAGGATTAAACCCTATATCTCGTAAATGTTTTTGCGGCGACGCCTTTAGCGCCGACATAAGACCATTTGAGGCTACACGTATAATTAATTAATAAAGAAAATTTAATTAAATAAAGAAAATTAGAAAAGCCTTTTGCGGCGACCTTTTAGCGGTGATAAAAGACTATTTGCGGCGACACTAAGTTTTTTAGGAGGGAAATTATCCCGCCATGGTTTTTGGTGGGGAAAAAAAGAGGGAATGTCCTTTAGCGGCGCCATGTGTCGCCGCAAAAAGTCTTTAGCGGCGACATGTTTCAATCAGATTGTTGTGGGCCCAATTTTTGTCGTTTAGCGGGGTTTTAGCGGCGACATATGTCGCCGCAAAAAGCTCAAGTCGCAAAAAACGTTTTTTCTTGTAGTGTGAATACCAGAGGTAGCCAACGTTGTAGGTTTGCTTTCTCCTGCAACTTGTACATATTTAATCCTGCACATCAGCAGCATTCGAATTTAAGATCCTTTTATAATCTTATCATCTAACAAAACCATGACGGAATTAGGAGGTTTAATTTGGGTCTCTATAGTAATGTTACGTACACGCATATTCTAATCAAAAGATTCTTCAAATAATTGCATAAAGGAACTAGTCAAAAAAGCATGCAGGTACGTATGAAAAATATATATATTTGAACGTGTATGATCGTAAGAAAATGTTCTTTAGAATAAACAATGTAACATCAAAAAAGATCATCTTCCACATTACAACTTTCTGAAGCAAAATATATACTTTAAAAAGGTATGGTTCAAAAAATACATGAAAATGATAGAACCTAAATTGGAATAAAGTCTAATTATTTTATGTTAATGGGTATTTCAAACTGATAAGTGTGAATTCTTTTCTCATGAAGAAAAAATCGATCTTTACAGCAAAAAATGCCATTTGTATGGACATACAAGGTTATACCCTCAATAATATACATATTTAATTTAATTACTTATTATAATTAATAAATATTCTTTTTTTCAATTAGAGAATATTATTTTGAACCTTATTCTTGAATAAAGTTATTTTATATATGTATATAACGGAGGATTCATATATAAGAATTGTTCTTTTCCGAAAATTGCGAGAACTAAATTTATTTCTTAACTAATATTAATCGACTGCTAAAAATTTTTAACGGCTCATTAATGATTCATTAATGTCTCATTGATAGCTCAATAATGAGCGATATTTTTGGAAAATCAACCTCGCAAGTTAAAGAGGCACACCCGGATGAAATTCACGGTTATATATATATATATATAAATGATCAAAATTCTATTAAGGAGTCATTGATGGTGTTACAAAAAGCTTTCGATCGAACTTTTCCATATATATATATTATAACAAGGTTATACCCTCAATAATATACATATTTAATATGATTCCTCATTATAATAAATATTCTTTTATCATAGTTTGAAGAACTGTTTTTCATACGAGAACCGTAAGAACCAATATTAACTCCTGATTAAAACTAATCAATGGCTAAGAATTTTTTGACGACTCATTAATGAGGCAAAGTATTTCAAAAATATGCAATGCAAATTAATGACGACGCATGCAGACGCAATTCAGGGGTAGATAAATATGTAAATAACAAGAATACTCCTATGTATGAGTCATTAGTGGTGTTACAAACAATTCTCGTAGTTCTCATTCGAAAACCGTTGTTAGTGCGAGAACTGCGAGAACCAATCTCAGCCGTTCCTTGGATATGGGAAATGTCATGGATGGAGTTTGTGGAGGAATAGAGTGTGACAGGGTGCATGTGAGGAATTCATAGATGGGCAATGACATTGAATGAGGGGGTATTGGACGGCTCAGATTGGTTATCGCGGTTCTCGCACTAACAATGGTTCTCGCATTGACTTTTTCCTATATATATATATATATATATATATATATATAGGGGACGGTTCAAACGAGAACTGTTTTTCGTACGAGAACTGCGAGAACCTATTATAGCCATTGATCAAAGAGATGGAGGGTTGAAATTAAAGAGTTGTTAATGGATAACCTTAAACTAATCAAACTTATCCTTAATTAATTAAGGGTAATTTGGACATTTGTACATTACCCCCACATTTTTCAAACTAGCTAATATATCTATGAAACGGAAAGGTGTTAAACTACGAAAATTATACCAAATTAACGAGAAAATTATACTCTTTAATTCGAGACCGATTTTGCTATATTTTTTTGAAACTTTTTTTTATGTGGTTGTTTGGTTTTTTTTCACTACAGCTCGATTTGTGCAAATATGCAAATATTTGCACAAGTGCAAATATGCAAATATGTACAAATACAAATATCTTTACACATGTGTAAATATTTTGCACAAATGCAAAATATTTGCATATATACAAATATTTTTCTAAAATAAAGTTTATAGAATATGAAGCCCGTTCAAAATAGTAATAAATAAATACATCAATTTAGCAACATAAAATATAACTTAATACCCACTATCCATCAATATTGAAATAAATAACCAACATAAATATAGAAATTAGAGACATTCAGCCTTCCCTAATTTTTTTTTTTTTTAAAACGTGATAGTGCTTCTTGTGTTTTAGGTACCAACATTAGGCGGAAATTAACATGGTAAAAAATTGCCAACAAGTCAAATACTACATCTATTAAATCAATATATTTCCTGTGATTAAACATAATCCATAAAGTCTAAATCTGGACCATTATATCTATTAAATCAATAGTCAAGATTTAATAATGACATTATTGCAATTAAGTAAATAATTATTAGATTTAATTATATAAGGGAGAGTATGATGAGAATCATCCACCCCTTAAATCACGCCCATTCTTTTTTTTAGCAGCCGAAAATGATAACTTTTCACGCGAAAATAATACCATTTTCCAATTGAAAATGGTAATTTATCAAATGAAAATGATAACAATATTACAACATTATCGACATAAAAATGATAAAAATAGACTCATTTCCATCCGAAAATGATATAAATACACATGTTTTGAGCCAAAAGATACAAATACACATGTCTTTAGCCAAAAATGATATAAATAAATTTCTTCGAGCCGTTAAGGTTACAGCCGAAAATGATAAATATTCATATAATTCAAAATTATAACATTTTGGTATCACTTTTCGTTTGCATTTTCAAAATAGAAATTTTCAGAAATATGGGAAAAGTGGTCTTGTTTCAAAAAAAAAATTGTAAAAGTTTCAAAACTTAATTTCACTATTTTGTATAATATTAAACATATGTGACGAAAATTAAATTCTTTCAAAACACCATTGTTGAAGCTAAGGATAATTTTCTAAGTTCTGATAATGATTCAATTTTGTCGGTTAAATACATTATATATTCTATGTATGTTTGACAATTTTATTTTTTATACATGTTAGTACTCTAAAAAACCTAAAAAAGTTTAAAAGTAACTTTAATCATCCCCGTATTTATACATGGGGTTTTAAGCTAGTGTGTGTGTGTGTGTGTATATATATATATATATATAAACAGAGAGAGAGTAAAAACTTCATTTGAGAACAATTTTTATTACGAGAACCAATCTTAGCTATCCAATTCCTCCTCCTTCAATTTGATTGTCCAACCATGAATTCATCACATACACTTTGTCACACTCTGTCCTCTCACACTCTCCATCAATGAATTTCACTTACTAATTGGACGATTAAGATTGTTTTTCGCGTTTCTTGCAATAATAATGGTTCTCAAAAAAACTCTCCCACATATATATATATATATATATATATATATATATATATATATATATATATATATATATATATATATATATATAAGAAGTTCATTGGAGAACCGTTGTTAGCGCGAGAACCGCGAGAACCAATCTCAGTCGTTCCTTGAATATGGGAAGATCATGGATGGAGAGCGTGGAGGGATAGAGTGTGGCAGGGTGCATGTGAGGAATTCATAGGTGGAAAACTAAATTGAAGTAGGGGGAATTGAACGGTCCAGATTGGTTCTCGCGATTCTCGAGCTAACAACGAATCTCGAATGAACTTTTTTTGCTCTCTCTCTCTCTCTCTCTCTAATCTCTCTCTCTCTCTATATATATATATATGAAAATGTTTATATATATATATATATATTAACTAATAAATATATACACATTATTAATTAATACTTGGTGTAAATAACCTCTCATAATTAAATTGAAATATTTCTTTACTACTTGAATAACGTGCACTCACACTTGTTATCTTTGAGTGTATAATGATTTCCTAAATAATTTTTTAACTATGAAAATTAATCTAACAAGATATTCACTTGTAGACGTATATGCCAGATCTTTCAAAAAGTACACTGATATCCTACACTTATTATATATATATATATATATATATATATATATATATATATATATATATATATATATATATATATATAGGGGAAGGTTCATGCGAGAACCGTTGTTAGTGCGAGAACCGCGAGAACCAATCTCAACCGTTCCTTGCATATGGGAAGTTTCATGGATGGTGATCGTGGAGGGATAGAGTGTGACATAGTGCATTTGAGGAATTCATGGGTGGGCAATGACATTGAAGGAGGGGGAATTGGACGGCTCAGATTGGTTCTCGCAGTTCTCGCACTAAGAATGGTTCTCGCATGAACTTTTTCCTATATATATATATATATATATATATATATATATATATATATATATATATATATATATATATATAGGGGAATTGGACGGCTCAGATTGGTTCTCGCGGTTCTCGCACTAAGAATGGTTCTCGCATTAACTTTTTCCTATATATATATATATATATATATAGGAAAAAGTTAATGCGAGAACCATTCTTAGTGCGAAAACCGCGAGAACCAATCTGAGCCGTCTATATATATATATATATATATATATATATATATATATATATATATATATATATATATATATATATATATATATATATATAGGAAAAAGTTAATGCGAGAACCATTCTTAGTGCGAGAACCGCGAGAACCAATCTGAGCCGTCCAATTCCCCCTCCTTGAATGTCATTGTCCACCCATGAATTCATTACATGTACCCTGCCACACTCTATCCCTCCACGCTCACCATCCATGAAACTTCCCATATGCAAGGAACGGCTGAGATTGGTTTTCGCGGTTCTCGCACTAACAACGGTTCTCGAATTAACCTTCCCTATATATATATATATATATTATACTAATTATCAGGAAGCTAAAATGCACTATGAACAGTACCAAAGTTGTTAACTTGCACCTTGAAATATTATAGGATAAATATTGGTTGTCTTTTTCTGCATAAGTAAAATATATACTTAAGTATCTGAGTACAAACCAAATATAGTGCTTGGATGGAGTGGTAAGTCATGGGTTTAGAAAGCTGAAGGTCACGAGTTTGACTCCTGTTGAACGTAATTTGTAGTTTTTTTATTTTTTTTTTGCATTATCATGGTTGTACACTTCCATTTTCTCTGTTTTATTTTAAGATTTTAAGATTTTTTTTATATTTAATTAGTAAATTTCATTCTCCACAAGTTTTTATTTTTTTTACTTTTTTAACCTTTTTATAGTTATTTATTTATGTTTTTAAAAGTTAATTAATTTTATAGCCTTTTTTTCTTTTTTTAGTATTTCTATTTGATTTTAGATTTTATTGTTATGTTCGGTTTATATTTTAACATTCTAATTTAAAACCGTTCTATGCATAGGGTCAAAGATAAACTCGTTTGTTCTATATTAGAAGAGGACTGTAAAAAGGGCAAGTATAGTTATCAACATCCTTAAACGATTATTTCAAGTCTACCAACTAGAATGCGGCACGAATATGGGTGGAAGCATTTAGTTCCTTGCCATATAAGTGGACTCCCAAATTTGTCTTCACAATCTTTATGCAGCCACTGACTTACTCGAACTCAGCTACTCGCTGTTTTAATCTTTGTATTTTAAAGTATAGTGTTTATGTTGAGTTTTTCATTAAAGTAGAAATGTGATATATAGAACTCTAATTTTTACTTGGCCTTCAATGTACACGTCTATAATTCTTTATTTAAGTAATAGTTGAATTACATTTGAAAAGTTAGAAAAAGTAGTGTTAAATGTATTCAACTCCCTCTTGTATATCTAACTTGTGTTAGTATCATTCATGGTATTATAGTTGCTCTGTTCGGGACTGATAAATTTGATTGCGGATAGTGCTTGAAAGCTGAAAAGGCTTGCATAAACGACAGAGAAAGCAATAAAGTCAGATTTCGTAAAAAAACAATTTTTACGTATCGTTTTATTATAATTAATTGGTCTCTAAAACATATTTCCAAACCAAATCTACAATGATCCTACTTATAAAACCCCCTTACACATGCCTCTTCTATATCTAGTCTCTATATATAGGCTTTAAAACTTATTTCTATAAGCAGTTAAGCACACACCTGTTAGTGATAGCATCTTACTTCTGACCTCTTCCTTCTTCCTAGGTAGTAGGGTAGGTTGAGCTTTATGGATGTCAACAACTATCTTCCTACTTAACCTTCTAGAGAGCACAATATATACAGTCTAATTGCATGAGCACTCTGAATGAAAGGTACAAAGATTTTCATTGTCCTAGGGATTCGTATTTAACATGGTCCTTAGGCCATCCGTTATGGATGTACTCGTTGGGCGAGTGTAGCCACGGGTTGGCGCGAGTTCTGAGACTCGCGTAGAAGCAATCAATTCACACCCCACCCCTCCCACCAATCACGGCTTTTCTTTTTAGTTTATTTTTCTTTTTTTGTTTTTTTTTACTCTAAAGGGAATGTATAACAGGTAAGGGTGGGTAAAGGAAAGAGAATGAGAGAAAAATGATATGGCGCTGATGTGACAGTGGGTAAGAAAAGAGAAGAGAGGGAGTATAACGGATAACCTTATGGGTGAGAAAATTCACTTGGGTATCATTCCTATTTTCTTTTTCTTCCCACCATTAGCAATTTAACATCATATAGTGAAGCTCATATAACCTTCTTTAACACATAGAACTATACATCTAATGCCCATAAAATTATAACTCTAGTTACTTTCTGAATGTAACAATATTACCCACATCTCCAAAATATCATTACATAATACGAAAAACAGTTAAACCTAACTTTTTAATCATTGCATCTTTACCTTTTTAACTTTAATATATTATTAGTTTATTAGTATATACTGATCTCCAAACAATGTTTAACTTGCTAGTTTCATGCGCTTTTTTCTTTAGTGCACACGTACAGTTAACATCGCATTACAAAAGGCCACAAAAAGCTAATTAGTACACACAAGTTGTGCATTTATAATCATGGTTTCTGCAGATTGTGATAACGTTGAGAAAGATCATGAGAATATAACGTGCATATAATGAAAAGCGAAACGATAGATATTAATGGGGTACGGGTGGGGTTTTGGGGGGTGGGGGGGGGGGGGGGGGGGGGGGAGGGGGGGTGGATGTTGAAGATATTTTTAATCTCTATTACACTAAAATCCGATTTCCAGTTAAAAAGGTATCTTTATTTATAAAGCAAACTAGACCAACCTTCCGTCGATCAGAAAGATATTTTATAGGCATGGCTGACATATTTGACAAACATGTTAGCCTTTTTACTTATTATCTATATATTTATTTAAAAACTATAAGACGATCCAAACATATAAGAGAGGGTAATATTAAAGAAAAATGTAATCTTTAACTTATTAAAATATATTAAAAATAAATAAGTAAAATATAAATTAAATTTTCGACTTTTATTTTTTGACCTTTATTATTTTTTTAGATTTATTTATAATATATCTTTGTTTAAAATAAACCAAATGCATGTGCAATCTAAAATTTTCTAGAAAAATGTAATTTCTTCAACAATACATTATTTATATCCAAAAATAAAACTAACATATATATTTTATATTTAGCAGTTTAATAATAATATTTATATTTGGCTATAATCATATAAAATTAAGTAGAATAAATTTCTATAAAAATATGAGAAATAAAAAAGTATCATAGTAGAATTGTAAAATGATGTAGAAATAGAAATTATTTCCTTACTAATTACAGTGAATAATGGAGATTATGGTCACAATGATGTGTGAAGTCATAACAAGTCATAATTACTCCCCATTATACCAATATTGAGATGTATGCAATTATCGTTTAAAGCACACCGATTTATAATTAATATTGTATTTTTCTCGTGAACGAGTATTCTAAAATCTGAAGCCTTCTTTTGAGAGATTGAATCTTTGTTTGATCCATGGGAGGGGAAAGAAAGCTGGCGAACTGCCGCACAATCGGAGGCACATGCAGCAAAGTAAATTTTAGGCCCAAATTAATGAAACTTCTACAAAGAAAGTTGTGTAGCCGGAGCCGGTGAAGGGTGTTGCAGTGGAAGACAAGAAGAAAAATGTTACCACACGACATCATTACAACAAGAAACCGACATTGTTGGTGAACTTCTTGATTTATAATAAATGATTAACTGGAATTTTTTATTACATTTTTGGAAGTTCGGTAGCTACAACGAGGAAGGACGGCGAACAATGAGGGCCTATAAACATATCAATTTTGAATATTAATATTTTGTTATTTTCAATGCATCTTTTCTTTCATATCGATTCTACTCAAAGATCGGACTAGTGCAAAGCTTATATATAGTGGGAGGTTCAAATTAGAACCTTAAATTAATTAAAAATGGGAGACTCAATGCTAGCCGTCTAATTCCTCCTTTTTCAATGTCATTGTCTACCCATGAATTCATCACATACATCGTACCACACTCTTACCCCCACGCTCTCCATCCATGAATTCCACTTACAAAATGAACGGCTGAGATTGAGTCTCCCATTCTCATTTAATTTCTTATTCTCATTTTAACATTCCCCCATATATACACACACACACACACACACACACACACACACACACACACACACATATAGGAAAAAGTTCAAACGAGAACTGTTTTTCGTACGAGAACCGTGAGAACTAATCTGAGCCGTCCAATTCCCCCTCCTTCAATGTCATTGCACACCCATAAATTCATCACATGCACCCTGCTACACTTGATCTCCTCACGTTCCACATCGATGAATTCCACTATATCAAATCAACGGCTAAGATTGGTTCTCGTACGAAAAACAGTTTTTGTTTGAATATATATATATATATATATATATATATATATATATATATATATATATATATATATATATATATATATATATATATAGTAGGGTTATTGTGAGATGTGAATTATTCTAAGATGTGTAAGATGCGATCTGAACCGTCCATTTTTCATCAGATCTACAATTTATAGAAAGTTTCTATTTATTAAAATAATTTAATAAAAATGGTGATTAAGGGTATTTTTGACCATTTCACCATTCAATCTTCCCTACAAACATGCTAACGTCTTAATATAGAATCCAAAATACTGATTCAAAGATTCACTGATGAGCATACCACGTTCATTAAAAAAAACCCAATTTAAAATATAAATTAAAACAACATTAACAACAACGATTCACAAAGAATGTCGGGGAATCATCAAATCGTTATAGACCAGATTCATCAAATGATATGAAGAATAAATTGATGAAATAGACAGATTCATCAACTAGTTACAGATCAGAATCAAATCGTTACAGATAAGACAATATGAACAAAACAAAAAATGATGAAAAATTAATCTATAAGCTGGTGAAAAATGTTTACAACAATCTTTACAAACAAAAAGAAATAAAAAATGATGAAATAGACAATAATCTTTACAACAAATAGAAATAACAAAAATGATGAATTAACCTTGAGATCGCTCGTGAAAAATGGTAAGCTACAAATCGTATGAACGGCGGTGAAAACGATGAATTAACCTTCAAATCGCTGATGAATTAACCTGCAATGGTAAGCCTGCAAAACCATGGTGGTGGTGGTCCAAACGGCGGCGAAGATGGGCTGCAAATCGCGACAGCGGTGGTTTAGGGTTACATATAGCGACGGCGGACTTCAGGGTTTGCTCGGCGGTGTTGTTCAACCCTAGATGGTGATGATGAAAACCCTAGATGACGGTTTCAGATGAGGAGCCACGGTGGTGGTTTAGGGTTCATATGGTGGTGGCTTTTAGCTTCAACGTCTGAGAAGGCTGGGCGGAGTGTGGGCGGCGCTGCGGCGAAAAACAGCTACCTGTTTAGGGTAAGCGGCAGCGGTGGTTCAAGTTACACATGACGGCGGTGGTTTAAGCTACAGAGACGGCGCTGGTTTAAGCTGCAAAGATGGCGGTGGTTAAAGATACACATGACGGCGGTAGTTCAACCTACACATGACGGAGGACGACGGTGGTTTAGGGTTAGAGCCGCAGGTCGAGATTTTGAAATGTAAGGGGAGAGGAGCGTGTGGGGGGGGGGGGGTTTATAAAAGGTAAATGTGAAATGTAATTAAGGAAAATGGAAATATATATATAAATTACCTACAATACCCTTGACCCACAAATGCCACATGTCACTCCCCTATTACATCTTTCACATCTTACATTAATTCACATCTTTTTTTAGGGGGGGGGGGGTTTATAAAAGGTAAATGTGAAATGTAATTAAGGAAAATGGAAATATATATAAAAATTACCTACAATACCCTTGACCCACAAATGCCACATGTCACTCCCCTATTACATCTTTCACATCTTACATTAATTCACATCTTTTTTTATCCTAATCCTATATATATATATATATATATATATATATATATATATATATATATATATATATATATATATATATAGGGTAAGGATACACATAGAACCCTTCTTAAACATAGAACCTAAAGAACCACCTTAGAGGATGACACGTGGCATGTTGATTGGAAGGCAAAACTGGAAAATTAAAAACAAATCAAAACCCACGCGCCTCCTTCTACATTCTCCAGCCAACAAAGATTTTTGAAAAAAAAAACCCTAAATCTTTAAATGATCATAACTCGTTCGTTTTTTAGAGTTTAAGCAAGATAATTATATCATTAGATTCGGTTTTTCGTCCTTTTTCAAACTAGACCAGGCTTGATATATTTCTGAAACTTTTTTTAAATGCAAAGTTTGCATTTTGAACTGGGTTTCATTCCAAAATGCAAAATGCAAAAACAAAAAATGCAAAGCAACAAACAACAATCTGAAAATGCAAAACAACAATATTTTCACATAACTGAAAATGCAAAAACCAAATCTATCATTGAAAATGCAAACAAGAATAAACTGAAAAATACATTTGGAAATGCAAAAACCAGAGATGAAACATAATTACAACATATCAAGTACGAAAATGCAAAGCCTCAAAAGGAACTCAAACAGCAGTAGCTTTTTTTTACAACAAACAACATATTTGCATTTTCAAAATTACACATGAACATAACATATCAAGGACGAAAATGCAGATCAAAGTACCAATTAGAATAAACAAAATGCAAAATTGTGTAACTTAAAATGCAAACAAGAAACACAAACACTATTGATAAATGAAAATGCAAATACAATTTATAAACAAAAGGAATTCAAGCAGTAGTTGCATTTTTACATAAGAAAAATACTTGCATTTTTAAAATTATACATAAAATTAGCATATCAAGACCGAAAATGCAGAAACTTTGCAAATAAAGAACGAATATGCTTAAACCCAGCATATTAAAACTTTTCAAGCTGCAATCTCAAAACTGCTTGAAAATGCAATTTCAAGCTACAATTTCAAAATTGCTTGAAAATGCAATTTAAAAAATGCAAAATTGAAGAATGTAAACTGCAATTTCGCAAATGCAAGTGAAACTAAAGTGAAAAAAAAAAGTAGAGATCGCTGTTGAAAATGCAACACGGATGAAAATACAAAATCCAAACATTCATATGCGAAACCAATATGATACATAATCAAAATGCAAAAGCAATACCCATAACTGAAAATGCAAATAACAAAGATAATACATCATTCTTATTATTATTAACTTGATATACAGATGAGTAAAAAATAAACTTGTAAACAATATATAACTGAAAATGCAACCTAAACACAAAGTACTTACCTACCAATATGATACAAAAAGAATCCTGGTGTTGAGTTCATAAAAAAATGGAATAACAAACTGAACTTAATGGTATTTTTTTTTTGTTTAAAAATAAAAAACATGACATAGTTATGATCATTAGAAGGATTAATGGGGTTTTTTAAAATAAAAATATGAAAATTTGAATTGAGCTGGAGGGGGAGGCATGAACAAATTGAAATTTTGGGGTTATATTTTTCATTCATTCAGATTTTTGCATCTCCATGACATGCATCTTTGATTTTTGCATCTCAATGACCTGCATTTTCAGAAGCAAAACTCAGTTTAGAATGAAACCCAGTTCAAAATGCAAACTTTGCATTTTCAAAAAAAAAGTTTCAAAAATATATCAAGCCTGGTCTAGTTTGAAAGAGGACGAAAAACTGAATCTAATGATATAATTTTCTTGCTTAAACTCTAAAAAACGAACAAGTTATGATCATTTAATGATTGAGAAGTTTTTTTTTTCAAAAAACTTGTTGCCTGGAGACTTGAATGGAGCTGGAGGGGAGGCGTGAACAAATTGAAGCAGGTAAGGAACTTTTGTTTAGTTCCTAAATTGCCCCTTAAACAAATCTTATATGTTAATTAATTGTTAGTTTCCATATATATACTACTTTTAATCATAGCCCTTAATCATACATTTCCAATGGTTCATATTGGTTCTTTAGGTTCTATGTTTATATATATATATATATATATATATATATATATATATATATATTATATATATATAGAAATTGGATCAATAAAGAACCACTTCTTAAACAAAGAACCTAAAGAACCAATCTGAACCATTGGATTATCAAAATCAATGGATGAGATTGATCGATGGCAAAACTGTAATTATTATGTATTAATTTAGGAAGAATAGGGCAAAAATGTAATTATCCCCCTATCACCCATGATTTTTTTTGAAAAAAACCCTCAAAAACTTTAAATTGGCATAACTTTTTAAGTTTTGTGAATTTAATCAAAAAAATTATACAATTCTTTTAGTTTTTTAATCCTCTTTCAAACAAGATCACTCTTCCTATACTTTTCTAAAAAAAATTTGAAAATGAATATTTTTTTTTGCATTTTGGCAGCTGTACAGGAAAAAACCCTTTTTTTGCATTTTGGCAGCTCGTCGCTAAGAGCTGAATGTCGTCGCTAATGAGCTGAATGTCTTCGCAAAAGGTTCGTCTCAGATCAGAAATTAGTGACGATAAAGTTAAATCTGTCGTCGCAGATAAGCAAAGTCGTCGCTAATGACATTGCAGTCGTCGCAAATGGTTCGTCTCAGATCATAAATTTTGCGTTTTTCGTTTTTTGTATTTTGCATGTTTATACGGATTTACGTTCTGCATTCTACATGTTTTTTGCATTCTGCATTTTGCATGTTTTTTGCTTTTTTCATTCTTCATTCTGCATGTTTTTTGCATTTTGCATTGTTCATGTTTTTTGCATTTCTGCATTCTGCATGTGTTTTGCATTTTGCATTCTTTCATTCTGCATGTTTTTTGCATTCTGCATTCTGCATGTTTTTTGCATTCTGCATTCTGCATGTTTTTGCATTCTGCATGTTCTGTACAGATTTTGCATTTTGCATTTAAGTTTGAATGAACTCAGCTCAAAATGCAAATTACAGATTTTGCATTTTGCATTTAGGCTTGTATGAATCAAGCATCTAAGAATTTTGCATTTTGGGCTTGAATGAACCCAGCTCAAAATGCAAACTACGGATTTTGCATTTTGAGTTTGAATGAACCCAGCTCAAAATGCAAACTTTACATTTAAAAAAAAAAAGAGTTTCAGAAATATATCAAGTCCGGTCTTGTTTGAAAGAGGACGAAAAACTGAATCTAATGGTATAATTTTTTTGTTAAAATTGTTAAAAACGAACGAGTTATGATCATTTAAAGTAAGTGGGGTTTTTTTTAAGTTTGTTGAGGGGTTTTGCTTGGGGCTGCTGTAGGCGCCGATGATTTTTTTTTTAATTTCCTTTTTTGTCCCTAAACAATGTGCCACATGTCATCACCAGTGAGGTTATTTAGGTTCTTTGTTTAAAAGAGGTTCTTTGTTTAACCACACCATATATATATATATATATATATATATATATATATATATATATATATATATATATATATATATATATATATATATATATATATATATATATAGGGAATGGTTTATGCGAGAACCGTTGTTAGTGCGAGAACCGTGAGAACCAATCTCAGCCGTTCCTTGGATATGGGAAGTTAAATTGATGGAGAGCGTGGAGGGATAGAGTGTGGTAGGGTGCATGTGAGGAATTCATGGGTGGGCAATGACATTGAAGGAGGAGGAATTGGAAGGCTCAGATTGGTTCTCGCGGTTCTCGCACTAAGAAAGGTTCTCGCATGAACTTATTCCTATATATATATAGGGGAGAGTTCATGCGAGAACCGTTGTTAGTGCGAGAACCGCGAGAACCAATCTCATCCGTTCCTTGGATATGAGAAGTATCATGGATGGAGAGCGTGGAGGGATAGAGTGTGGCAGGGTGCATGTGAGGAATTCATGGGTGGGCAATGACATTGAAGGAGGGGGAATTGGACGGCTTAGATCGGTTCTCGCGGTTCTCGCGCTAACAACAGTTCTCGCATGAACTTTTGTATGTATATATATATATATATATATATATATATATATATATATATATATATATATATATATATATATATATATATCGTTCGATTGACAAAAATATGCCTTTAGAATTTTTGGGCCCTGCCAGGGCCGGGCTTAAGAACGCTCTAGAACATTTTACGGACAAGTAAAAAAAGTATGTTCACTATTCAGTTTTTTTGGACATAGATATAATATTGGATGGTTAACGATTAAGAAAGTTTTTAAGGTTAATTATTTAGGCTTATTTCCCAATCTCATTTAACATAATATTTATTGAGTTCAAACGTGTTAAATGTTAAACGAACTTGCTTTTACGACTACATGGTTTTATCCGGCTACTTTGAAACATATAAGGTCACCAAAGAGCTCTTGGTTCGGGACTGATATGTTATTAAGATGCTGCTTCTTTTTTAAAATCGATTGTTTATATCTTTTATCGACATATATATATTTTTAAAAAGTGTGTGTACTTGTCGTTTAAAAAAACCGATGGGCTACGGAACTTCAAATTAAAAAAAAAAAGTGTTCGTGGTATATCAATAGTACTATTTTATATTATGTTAGGATAAAAGATTGTAGAACTTTTTAACTTTTCGTATTAGATAAGATCTATATCTTCCATAAAATTTTGTTAAGAAGTCAACATTTGCCGTTAAAAAGGTGATAACACACAATTCATGAATTCAAAGTTTCAACTTTATACAAACAATAAATCAACTGTTTTATACTAATTAAAGGGAAAAGTGCATAGTTAATCGTCTAGAAGTAGGTTGAAAAATCTCTTACATGTTACCAACATCTCCAACACATTAACGGGTTGTTTGTTTTAGTTTATTAAGTGCTATTTTTTCTTGTAACTCAAGTGACCTCAAAAGTCAGAAGATAAGTAAAAAAAAGTAACTTATAATAAATAAGCCCGGAAAATAAGCCCTAAATAAGCTAAAAGAAACACCCACTAGCTAAACAAAGTTTTTGTATTATATCTTTTACGAGAGTTGATATAACATTTTACTATTTTCTTCTACTTATCTGTATACTTACAAACAAGTGTCAAAATCAATAGAGAAGATAAAGAAAAAGAATTAGTGTATTACACATATCATCTTATCATGAGTAAAATGATAAAATAATAAAAAATAATAAGAGAATAATATATTTTCTAAGTAACACTTGTTTTAGTAAGTATCATTAATGTTGAAATTACATATTGACAAATAGCATTCATGGTTCTCTTTCCCCCCTCACTTTTCATGTTGTCATGATGACATGTTTACCCCCAAGTACTAGAGGTGTTTTATCTAATAACTTAACAAAGTATAGACCCATAAGTCATAACATGTAGTTGATGATTTGATATGATATACTTGCTAAATACTACCTAGATTATGAATCATTGGTGATCAAAAATCACTATGGTGTAATTTTATGATATTTGTGTTAACTTATTATTAAGTGGTTTTTTTAAAGCAGGAAGAATTATATATATATAAACAACATGTTACGTACACATTAGGACAGGAAGAATTACAGAAGACTTACTAAAGGTATACCACATCACAAGATGTGAAGGTGGAATACCTTAATAAGTCTCCCCAAAAAACTTCTCACAATCGATGAATAATTACAACTTAATAGCTGATCGATTTATAATCTGGACTTAAGATTTTTATGGGGAACTACCAGTTCTGAGACAATGATTTTGGAGTTGATAGCCACATGCTCCAATTCAATTTACGTCCATTTTTCTCCCGATGCTTGAGCCACTGAAAAAGCTTTAACTTTATAGTCAAGAACAGTAGGTCCAAGTTAAACGGCACATTAGAAAAGACGAACTCATTACGATTTTGCTATATGAGATATGCCGACGCCCTTAGTACCATGTTCCAGATCTTTTTTAAAGTTGCGTTAAGATCATTTGCTACATTCAAAGACAAGTCTTTGACGGATGAACCTCCCACGAACTCTAGGCCCCACCAATTATGAATGAGTGACCACAGGTGCTTTAGAACGCAACAGGAGAACAATGCGTGTTCAACTGTTTCTACCTGGGATGAACATCTTGGACAAAGAATGGATGGTACATCGATACCTTTGTTGTCAAGACTTACGAGCACTGGCAGCCTCTTGCGATCCACTTTCCAGCTGAAAATACAATTTTTTTTCGGTAATGAGTGTGACCAAAACGTTTGTTGCGAATTCTTGTAATGCCTATTTGATATCTCTTCTATGGTGTTACTCATCATTTTGACTAAATAGTTGGTGTCGTTGCTCAGAGACCATATTCTTACATCTTTCTTATCTTTGTAAAATTGTACCAGTTGTAAAGATGTAAGAAGGTTTTCGTAATCTAATCTTCTCTAAACCGACCTTTGAGTGTGCTGCTGTTCCCACTTCCCAAATCCAGCTTCCATTCTCCCATTTGCCCATCTCCCCAACTGTTTTGTGCGAGCTCCTAAATTTGTTGAGTAATCTTGGAAATTTGGTTGCTAAGTTGCAAATTATACTCTCTACTATGTTATTAAGGGTTTGTTTCATCAAATATATTAAAATTGTCAAGTTATACTATCTACTATGTTTATCAAACTTTAAACTTTGTTAGTGTGTGTATCGAACATTTAATTCGTTGTTATTGTGTATATTAAACTTTTGATCGTATGTATCAAACTTATACATTTTCCTTTTTTATGTAACAAATAATACATAAAATAGCAAAAATTAAAAACTTGACATACACATTTAAAACTTTTAAAATTCGTTATGTATAACTAGCATTGCACTCGCGTAATGCGGCGGCGATAACAATAGTTTGTGCTCGATAACATGTTTGATTTAAAAAGTAGGGTATGGTATGTGAAATGCGATGTTAGTCAACCTATCCATGTATTTTCTACCTTTTCTGATTTCTTTACTTTTTTTTACATTCAACCATTTTATTAGTTGTTAAAATAGTTTTTGAAAAACAACTAAAAATGTTATTATTAAATAATTAGAGAAAAAGATATTATAACCTTAAAATTGTACTGATGTAAGTAATTTAGTCATAATGAAATAAATTAGATAAATTTTGTGATGTTTAATAATTTATTAAAGTAATAATTGCCTTAAGTTAGTTGAGATAATCAAGGGAATGATTGGTTAGACTATTGCTTTAAATGTTTGTATCTTAAGCAAAGAAATTTGTACTACTTAAAATTAAGTAGTTTTAGAATTTTTAAGAGCGAGAAAGTTAAATACTTTATAATGTAGTATAGATAGCAAAATATGATAAGTTAAATATATATTAATAAGCTAAACCATATTATTAGATAACGAAGTAATTCTAAAATGATGACTAAGTTAAGTTCGTGCACAGCGAGAGCTTTAATTAGTTCTTTAAAGGGATTATTAACTTCCGATTTGGGAGAAATTAAAAAGGCTATTAAGACCCTATTTCACCCCACTACCATCCTTTTTATCTTTTCTAGCCTTCTTTATAAGTAGTTACTTTGATAAGCAATGTCTATCCTTATGAATAAAGGTATGCACGGGCGGATTGACGATATTTTGTGACTAATAGCATATTAGTATTATATAATGATAAATATAAAATTAATTAGAATTAATGGTATTATAAGTAATTTTTCGAGTTTTTAGTTTTTCAAGTCAGATTAACGATGTTTCAGTTGTTGTTATGGTATTTTTGGGTCAAAATCAAAACAAAACACAACTTATTGGAAGTTTTTGTTAATTAAATTGTTATTTTAGGGTAAACTAAAATATGTTAAAAGTATAAATTGAATATTGAAAAATATGTTATCATTTTTTCAATTTCAGTTTTTATTAAATTCTGACGGCATAATAAAATCACTAGTAGCACAAAGATTGACTTGTGACTTGAAAAAGTTAGAATTTTTTACTTCATCTAAAAAATGAAAAATTGACTGGTGGACCACCGGACTAAGCATAGGTTCGCCTATAGGGGTATTATTACCTACATCTAAACTCTCTCTACCCCTTAAAGTCGGATGAATATTGTTATTGTGTAGTGTTGTTGTATTTTATATAAGTTTCCCTTTCAATGCTTTTTTTGTTGAGTATAGGATATTAATGAATAAAGCTGTATAGCATCCTTGATTTCTTTTTGTTTATATGTACCATTGGTATCATGATTCAAAAGCTAAAATTAGTTTCTTAGGACTATGAATTAAATATGAGCGTTATTGAACATTCTTCAATATATACATATATATGTACACACACACACACACATATATGTATATATTGAACATTCTTCAATATATACATATATATGTACACACACACACACACACACACACACACACACACACACACATATATATATATATATTGGGAAGGGATAAACAAAAATAGGATAAAGCTACAACAACTAAGGAGAAATCTCATACATCCAATTTCCTAAATCTGTTCCTAAAAATTAGGTTTTTTCCTTTTTCTATTAATTATAAAAAAATTCAATTAAGGGTATAATTGACCTTTTATTCAAATTCAGTTTCTAGATATTTAGGCACCAATTTTTTAAATTAATTACATTCGCCAAAATCCAGATTTTGTTTATAAAATGATCTCCAAAACTATTTTTGATGCACACGATCTCCAGGATAATATCAAATATATATTGATGCACATCAAAATATCATCTGTTTTAAATCATAACAACAATTTTGATTATAAGATGATACACAACAAAAAAAACCATCAATTATAAATTATCCACAACAAGAATCTTCAATTAACGATTGATGCAGGAATGAGAAAAACCTCAAAAATAAATCGGCAATTTAGTTCTATTGAATTGATACAAATTCAAAAAAAAAAATTTGATACACAACCTTTTGCTCAAAGATTAGATTCATAAACTAAGATACAAATCCGAAAATTGGTTCAACCAAATACATAAAAAATGAAAAAAAAAACTCAAAGGCTGAGGTTTAATTCACTACAATACCTTCGACAAAAAGTTCAAAAATACTACCACCCAAATGAAGACAAAGGGTCGATGCGCAACAAATCTAAACCGATGCACTCTCCCGTTTTGTATAGAACCGGCGACTATTTTTGTTGCC
This sequence comes from Pulicaria dysenterica, assembly GCA_947179395.2. Taxonomy (NCBI): domain Eukaryota; kingdom Viridiplantae; phylum Streptophyta; class Magnoliopsida; order Asterales; family Asteraceae; genus Pulicaria; species Pulicaria dysenterica. Next base: position 29,564,658 of record OX359290.1, read on the forward strand.
ATATCATTGATCTTGATCGATGCACAACAAAATCCATGCACTTTCACGATTCATACAGATCCGTAAACTAAAATACCGTCACCATAGCCGACGCCATATCAAAAAGATCCATCGACAGTTATTCCTTCAAGTTTGGTCGATGGCGTCCGAATATTTTATAGGGTTTGGCGAAGGGGCGGCATATCAGATTTTTGAAGGTAAGAGGATGGTGACCCAGACATGGCGGATGCAGATGAGTTTGAAGATGGGACGGCGGCGGAGGGGTTTCGCAAATGGAAGACGGCGGAGCAGATTTGCGAAACACGACGTACAGATTGCCGAAAAGAATCTGAGGAATGATTGTTTGTCGGCTTAAAAAAATAAAACCATAGGGTTAAGGTGTGAACGTGGGTAGTGGAGAGATTATAGGGGAGAGAGATAAAAATATTATTGTTCCAATTTTACTCTTTTACCAGTTATGCCACATGTCAAGCTCACATTTCTCCTTACCTTTTTTACTTTAATTCTCTTTTTAATTAATCCTGATTATATATATATATATATATATATATATATATATATACATATATATATATATATATATTAAATTGGATTCAAATAAAAAAATTTAAGATACTAAATGTAAGAAGGAATATGAAAAGAACACCTGGTAATTACAAACAAAGGGTAAATAAAGAAATCTTTATTTATTTTATCGCTCCTCCATAAATCTCGTACATATTCATGGCCACGTTTCACGTTTTAACCCTAGGCTCCTGACTGTAGAATTTTAAACTCAGCCGTCGCCATTTTCCAACCTGCAGAACTATAAAAAAACATTATGTACATATATATATATATATATATATATATATATATATATATATATATATATATATATATATATGAAATTGAATAGAAATTTTTAAGCTTAAACAAAAGAACATTATCCTTATATAATTTGTTTTTATATCACTAATTAGTTTCGAAAAATAAATACAAGAAAATATGTTTATAAGTTTTTCCTATTACATACATATATATATACTAGTATTTTACCCGCGCGATGCGGCGGGGTAAAATAGTTTCATTTGTCGACATAGGGGTGTTCAAAATTCGGATATAAACTGTTTTAACCGTAATCCGAACCGCTCCGTTACCGAAAAAGCCGAAATCTTTTTAAAATTCGGTTTAAAAACCGAAACCGATTACTATAAATACTTTAGTTACATAAAACTGAAACCATTTTCAATTTCGGTTTAAAAACCGAAACCGATTACATAAAATAGTACAACTCAAATAGCATTATTTACAATATGTTTCAGCAATGATCTTAAACACTTTAATTACATAAAACTTTCAGAATTTAAATACATAATGAATGCTTTAAAACTGTCAAAAAATTAATTACAAAAATAGTCTCGAAATAAATGACAGTTGTACTATTTTAAAAGTGTTAAGATTGTTGCTCAAAGTTATTGTAAAACATGTTATATTACTTGTACTACTTAACTTAAAAAATTGTCTTAAAAAAGAGCTAAATGCTTTATAGAGTAATATATATATAATGTTGGTCCCTTGGTGAGATAAACAACAAGCAAGTATTGTGTATAGGGGGGTTGAATACACTTTCTGCGAAAAATTGAACTAATCAATAGAAAGCGTTACACAAATCAACTTGAATGAAACAGAATGCTTTTATTAATAAGAAGATGATTACTATAACTATCAAGTATGAAACACTTGATGTATAAACACTGAATACAATTCAACTCTCTCAATCTCTCAAACTAATTGATCAAAATTACTATCTATAATCAATTAATGATTATAAACGCCACATAATTCTCTAAACAGGATTTATCACAGATTGAGTACTTAACAACTTCACAATGAACATGAAGATCGAACACACGAACTCTTGTTGGCAATCTGTGAATACTTGATCATGTTAATCAACAAATAATCAATGTATCATGCTACGTATTACGGTCTTAGGTGTTACCTCTAAACCGATTAAGAGGTTAGTATTTATAATCCTATTCTACATATCCTAACAAACTAGAACTTATCCTAATTTGTTAATTTAAACTAACGGATAAACTTGACATTTTGAATCTTGAATCTTGAATCTTGAATCTTCAATCTTGATTCTGGAATCTTCTTATCCGCACCGTAGATAGATAATAACAAAATTTAAAACATATTTAAATTCTATTAAACTAACTTCTTTCGTCAGGTTGTGTTACTCAGCTTGAAACTCACCAAGCTGAGTTCATCGAGAACTAACTCGATATCAAACATGTACTAACATGTATAATGACTAACTCATCCTTAGAAGTCATAAGAGTTTGCTAGAACTGACTTAGCAACTCTGTTGAGTTGACTCAGCCTAAAGGCAGAGTCACTCAGCTTGAAACTCATCAACCTGAATATTTAACCTATTCCTTATGTAATACACAGCATATCAAACATATAGATAAACTGACTAAGATATAGTCTAAGCTGATCAACTATAATGCTCAGCTTATGCTCAGTTTGAAACACTATAAGTACTCAGTCTGACCAAAATTCATAATTCTGTTTAAATTGTATTTAGAACATATCTTACAAACTTAATTTTGTCTCATCAAATCTTAATTAATAAGATCATTTGACCAACAAACTCCCCCTATTTCATGATGACAAAACCATCTAACAGTTTGTAAGTTTGTTTAACAGAATTATGTTTCAAATCCTAAACTTATTAAGATTTTTCCTTTTGAACTAATCAAGTTTTAATTGAACTTATCAATTATAAGTTGAAAATACCAACCAATCATATTAATGAACATGAACTCATCATATTTATCATTTAAGCTGAACATATCAGACTAACAAATATAAACATATCATAAACATTTGAACATATCAAAATAATACTTGTATTCAATAAATTTGAACATATCAGAATGATCATTTAGATCATGCACACTTAGTGCTTTACGAAATATTAGAACTAATCTAATAATTAAAATAGAACTAATCTATTACAAAATTTTAATATTAGAACTAATCTAATATTTATCTCTTGAACACTGGATGTAGAAATTCGCAAAGTATAATTTCTTTGTTAATTTCTTCTAACAGCCTTTCAGCTTATGCATCCCCTCTGAGTTCATTCTTTTGCATTCGAATGATTTTATTCAGCTTGTACCTCACAAAGTGATTCGTGCTCTCATCACCACAACAATTCCTTATTCTTATGGCATCCTTAACTTTCAGATAGCAAATCTCAGAAAGCTTGATGAAACTAGGATTGCCTTCCTGATCCTTAAACATAAATCCCTGAACTAGTGTATCTGTAACTTGGTTCTCTTCAAATATCACACCTTCAAGTACATTAAACAAGCTTTCCCATTTCAAACCAGGAACTGGAACATATCTCAGCTCCTCAGCTCTAGAAATCAGCTTAGAGACTTCAATTTTAATCTCTTCTTTGATTTGACTCTTTTTAAACTTCTTGAGCATTAGTATAATCCTTTTTCATTCAATGTAGCCCATCCTATAGACATATCTTAGGTCCATTCCCACCGTTGACTTATCACCAAATAGGAAAGTGAGAATGATGGCTCCATTGAATCTGCTCAGAGTCATACTCTTGATTTCTTTGCTGTAGCTTCTTCTAAAATAGCATTCCTGGATGTCTGCATCAGTGTATGGGATTGGATGAGGCCTTGGACTAAAGTAATCAGCTTCAGCTTGAGCTAAGGCTTTTCTTTCAATTTATTTTTCTTTGTCCCTTTCCTCTTTTTCTTTTCTCTTTCTAAGCTCATCAAGAGATATGCCAAGTTCATCAGCTTTTCCTTTTCTAACTGTTCAATCATAAGTCTTGTGGCTTTGTCTTCTTCAGTCTTAGAATCACTGTCAGCTTCTTTTTCAGATTCCTCTACAAATTTTCTTTTCTTTGCTGCAGGTTCTGTTGAATCTTTTTCTTTCTCAATCATAATTTCTAACTCCCCCTCAATCTGAGTTGGCTCCTCTGCTAGAACTAAGTCAGCCTTAACTTCCTTTGTTACTCCAGCTTTAACTAACTCAGCTTCAGCTTCTTGAACCTTCTCCCCTTTTTTTTCATCATCAATAGGGGTTGAAGTCTGTTTTTGTAGAGCAAATTCAGATGTAAGTTTTCTGACATCATTGGTCAGCTTTTCAATCCGTTGATAAATCTTCCTTTTGTTCTTCTTTCTCTTGAGGTGAAACATAGCAAATTGAGCTTCAATAAATTCTTTTAATTCCTGAATGCTCGATGAGGGAGTTTCAATCTCTGCTATTGGTTCCAACCCCTGTGGAGACTTACTCCTTCCCTTGAACTCAAAATCTTGTTCTTCTGAAGTAAAGGAATTAATAACTTCAGTTGGAGTAGCAGGAGATATACTTGTTAAGTGTTTGGGTACTTCCTTCAGGAGTTGGTATCTTCCCCCAAATTCATCTGTACAAGACTGGGGACCCTGTAACTCACCTTGGTTCCTAGGTGAATCATTGGAAGGTCGTGTAGGAGAGTATGAGAATTGAATAGAATGGGTTTAGCACAAAGTGTGATGAGAAAGGTTTGGTGGTTGGTTAATTTGGTGAGTGGGGGGTAGTTGACCCTGGGGAGTGGTCAAATCTTCAATGTAAGCTGAGTGTGTCTGCTCAGGTACAACAACGGGCTCTCCCATGGCTCTGGAGAATGTGGGCTGAGTAGATACCACACCCTGGCTTGGCTGTTGGGTTAGATTGAGCCTCGAGATTGGCACCATAAGATTAGGTGTCTCCCCCTCAACTCCTGCCTGTAGAGGTATCAATGTGATATCAGCTCCAGTAGTGTCTTTAGGTGTGACACCACTTTTGGCAGTTTTTCTACCATAGGTTCGGGAAATTATCTTGGCAGCAGTAGGAATACCAAGGTTGGCTTTAGATTGGTGTTTTAGATGGATAGAAGGTGGAGGAGATGGGTTAGACTGTGTTGGGCTATACACAGTCTTATCTCTAAATGAGGTTGGAGAAAAATAAGAAGAAGAAGAAGAAGAGAGTGGTTGAGTTATACCTGTGTAGGGTCTTCCAACCAATGGAGACCCTGAAGATGGTAGAGTGATGGATGGAGATGTAGTATACTCATCCTCAGCTTCAACAGTTTCTAGCTCAGCTTGAACTTCTTGATCAGCTGGAGCTGCTTTCCCTTGGTCAGACTCCTCATCTTCACTCTCTAAAGATGTTCCTTCAGCAAACCGACGCATGGGCTCACTAAGACCCTCTTGCGCTGGAAAGATGTCATTGTTGAACATCTTGGAGCTGAGTACTGGTGTGAGGAACACATCCTGACCAGTCGCATAGAATGAATCTCCTAACTCATCTTCCACCACCAAGGACAAGTACTGAATGAATGGCACATATAGGTTCCTTAGTGTTTTCGTCACTTGGACCTTGAGCTCATTAAAGATCAGCAAGGAAAAGTCGATGATCCTTGCATGATACATGTTGTATAACAACTGCATCTCGAACTCATTTACTTGGTCCAGTCCTCCAACCTTTGTTCCTAGTGAACGTATCACTGTAGACACTAGGAAACCCCATCCAGTTAGAAAGGTAGCTTTCTTGATGACACCCTCTGTTTGTGGGTGACCCATTCTTGGTAGAACTGATCTTGCTACCTGTCTTGTCACGGGAGGCGCGAACACATCATTAGTTGGAAGATGTGAAACTTACCTTAGCCTATTTTCTGTGATTATTACTGTTCTCTCTCCGTTTAGAACAGTTCCTCTAATTTCTCCTCTAGTCTGATCATAAACACATGTATACCAGAACTCAAGTAAGTGTTGAGGAACAATATGGAGTGGTGCTCCTGTGAAAGCAAATGATAATGGGCACTTGCGAATGTAGTTTACCCACTCTTCATATCCCCTGCCCTGTTTTCGCATAGGAATGGCAAGGCATGCTCGTTGATTATTAACTTTAATCAACGGCACTCCATTGTTCTTGAATGCAGCACCCCGCACCATTCTGTCACTTAGATTTAGAATGATCCCATCCATTGTATAGAGTTTAGACTTGAAATTGATTACACGTAGTAAAATTGTACGTCGCACAGAGCGAATAGGATTTCAAGTTGAGAAGACGATTTGATTGCACTTAGCAATTGATGGTTATGGAGACGGTTTATAGAATATTGCAGAAGTAGAAAACTGAGAGAAAGTAGGCGTAAACTTCTGAAAGTCAGTTATAATCGATATATATACCTTATTGATGATAGAGAAAAGTTACCGTTGTACGTCCCTTTTTATCCGTTACTCTAGCTAACTAATAGATAGAGATAACCGGAATAAAGGTGAAACTAATCATATTCAACGGGTAATTTGGTAAAATAATACTCTTGACATACAAAAATATTATTTACACTGTTGTATTACACCAATACATAATCAGTATAAAAATATAATTTGAGACTGACTCAAACCTAATTCTGCATGAATTAATAACACAAAGTAATTAAAACATGGTTTGGACATACCAAGCTGAGGAAACAGACCACTCAGCGTGAGTCAAGCACTCAGCTTGATTGCATCACTCAGCTTGAGATTAACACTTAGCGTGAGTTGAGCACACATCTCAGATTCAGTGACACTTAGTCATTTTTTTATTTAAGACTAACTCAAACTTATATTTTAACCACACTAAGTAGTTAAACCATGTTTGGAACAAACCAAATGTGTGAACTTATCACTCACCTTGACTAAGTAGTTAAACCATGTTTGGAACAAACCAAACTGTACTCTCAGCTTAAGACACATAGTCTTTATCAAGCTTGTAAATTCATAAATTTTATAGAAATAGGATTTTCTATGTAATATACTCATGGAGTATATATAGGGATATGACTATTGTAATAGTTAAGGATTGTGGGCATAAAGCTTAATAAACTAGGTGTTTTCCAAGGTGTAAATCTTTATTCTCTTTAGTTTACTATTGCAATCCTTCATCTATCCTACATTAATACATGAACCACTTGTTATCAAGGCCTAAAAAGTGGTATCAGAGCCTAGGGAGTGTGATTTGATCTGCAATTCAGCAAATAATTTCGAGATTTTTGAAGATTTGAAGAAAGTAACTGTTCATTGAGGTTTTGGGCAGATTCGTCATTTTATCTTGATTTTGATGATATGAGGATTTATATATGTTCGAATTTGGTGATAAAACAAATGCAAATCAAATAGACATCAATTTGAACACAAATCAGACATCAATTTGAAGATTTGTAAGGTTTTGAGTTTTTGAAAGTTTGATGAAAATACGATCAAATCTGTTCATATGGTTGATGTTAATGATCATTGTTAATTAAGAAGTGTATTTCGGGGGTATATGAAGTGATCTGGGCAAGAAATTTTCAAATTTGAGCAAATTTCAAGATTTTTTGAATCTGAGCGGGTCGAATTGAAGCATATGGTTTTACAGTGTTGAAGCATTCGGTTTTTGAGTTTGAATCATCCGGTTTTATGAAAAACCCGAGTAAAAGTGATCGGTTTTATGAAAAACCGAACAAAAGTGATCGGTTTTCTGTGTGCGGTTTCTTCAGTTGATCGGTTTTTAAGATATCCGGTTTTTGAAAAATTCGGTTTGTCACATGGATTATCGTTCGGTTTTCAAGGTGATCGGTTTTTCCAATTAATCGGTTTTACACTCATTTTCCGAGACTTTTTGGATTTCGACCCCAGCCAGGGGCTCTGCCCCTTGGACCCCGCCAGGGGTGCAACCCCTTGGACCCCGTTATCAGGGGCGCTGCCCCCGAACCACCGTCATTGTTCTGACTGAATTATCTTGTCACCTTGATTCCTAAGACAAGTGTTTGGATTTTTTGGCTGAGCCAGGAGTTTTCAAAGTTTCAGTTATCATTATGATGTTTCTAGATTTGGGTCATATTCTGTTTTCCCGTGAACCAGGTGCTTAATTCCTAGTACCTTTATGTCTAGTCATGCTGGTCTTTCCCAACTAATTTTTGGTTCTTCTTTCTTAGTGTCACCAATTTTTGGTTTCAAAACCAGATTTTGGCCATCAATTCCTTGTTTCTTTTGAATCTTGGTTATCTTTTATCAGTCATTTCTGAATACCCAGATCACATTGTTAGTGAAATTGTTTGAAGGATTGACCAAAATCAAATTACTTTAGGTTTTTGAGAAGATTTTGTATTATATGTGAATGCTTGCTACATATCAATCTTTTGGTGCTCTTGAATAAGGAAAAATACGACTCACTGATTATTATATCAAAGTCACATATCCACTTATGTGTACCCAAGTTCATTTGCACCCGTATGTCTTCCTAAAATCTTTTTGGGACTTGCGGTGATCTGGTCAAGGTTGATTACACGGTATTGGGAGACTTACTTGACAACATAAATCTCCAATATCAGATTACATCCAACAAAGAGTTATAAATCTTCACGAAGTCAGATCAAATCATTACCACTCCTCAACGATCAAGAGTGGTTCGAGTATCTATTCATGTCATACAAAAAATAAAGATCTTTTTTACTTGAATATGTAGGATCCTCCCCAACCCTCTTCCATGTTTGTTACAACCGAATCTCATGGTGATGTCTTTTATGCATGATGCTCATAACGTATCATAATCATCATGAGGGGGAGAATAAAAAGTGAAGAAATTTTACATTGTTGATTCAGTTGTTGAGGGGAGTAAAGAACATATTGAAAAATTATTGTCTCTACTCAAGGGGGAGAGGAAGAAAGAAACACCAGTCTATATCATGTCTAGGGGGAGTCAAGATTACCATATTTATGAAGCCATGGGAACAATCTGAGCTACATTGTAGGGGGAGATGTAAAGAAGATTCTTCCCAACACATCAAAAGTGTTTATGCTTCCGCTATCAAAAGCTCAGGATAAAGCATTGTTTCAGAATGATGTATATGGTGCAACGCTACATCCAAAACTGCATATATAATCTAAGGAAGACAGATAGAAAGATTAAAAATCCTTAAGTTACCGGTGTTTACACTCCTATTTCAATACAAAGGAGGAGAATGTAAATTCATAAATTGTATATAAATATGAGTTTCTATGTAATATACTCATGGAGTATATATAGGGATATGACTATTGTAATAGTTAAGGATTGTGGGCATAAAGCTTAATAACCTAGGTGTTTTCCAAGGTGTAAATCTTTTATTCTCTCTAGTTTACTATTGCAAACCTTCATCTATCCTACATTGATACATGAACCACTTGTTATCAAGACCTAACAAAGCTTAAACTCAGTTGTAGAAACTTATCTAAGTGTTGAACATACCCAATTTACTTAGCAGATAAGAAAACCTTTTATCATCAAGTGGTTTTGTAAATATATCTGCTAGTTGATCATCTGTGGAGATAAAATTTCTTTCAACTTTACCTTTTTCCACAATGTCTCTTATAAAGTGATGTCTAATTTCAATATGCTTTGTTCTTGAGTGGAATACTGGATTATATGTTATGGCTATCGCACTTTGGTTATCTCAAAAGATAGGAGTTTTCTTGAAATTCATACCAAAGTCTTGAAGCTGATGTTGCATCCACAGAATTTGAGCACAACAGCTTCCTGCAGCAACATACTCAGCTTCAGCAGTTGAAGTAGCCACTGAATTCCGCTTCTTACTTGTCAGCATCAGAAAATACAACCAATTCAAATCCAGAATCATTTGGATACCAAAGACCTAGATTTGGTGTACCTTTTAAGTAACTAAAGATCCTTTTCACAGCTTGAAGATGTGATTCCTTAGGATCTGCCTGATATCTTGCACAAACACATGTAGCAAATATTATATCAGGTCTACTAGTTGTCAACTAAAGTAATGAACCTATCATTCATCTATAGGTAGACTGACATACAGACTTTCCATCAGAGTCCTTGCTCAGCTTGACAGCTGGTGACATATGTGTTTTCATGATTGAACTAGAATCAAAACCAAATTTCTTTATCAAATCAAGAACATACTTGCTTTGATTTATGAATATTCCACCAGACTTTTGTTGAATCTGTAAGCCTAGGAAATATGTCATTTCACCCATCATACTCATCTTGTACCTTTTTGACATAGCTTTGGAGAACCATTCACATAGAGATTCATTTGTAGAACCAAAGATAATGTTATCCACATTGATTTATACAAGAATCACTTGTCCTTTACTCATTTTAATGAAGAGTGTCTTATCAATACTACCTCTGGTGAAGTCCATTAATAGTAGATATTTGGACAGTGTATCATACCAAGCTCTTAAAGCTTGTTTTAGACCATACAAAGCCTTGCTTAACTTATAAACATGATGTGAATACTTTGAACTGACAAAGCCAGGAGGTTGTTTCACATAGACTTTCTCCTAATGTTTTCCATTTAGGAAAGCACTTTTCACATCCATTTGATAGACTTTGAAGTATTTATGTGCTGCATAAGGTAAGAACAGCCTAATGGCTTCAATTCTAGCAACAGGGGTAAATGTCTCATCATAATCTATTCTTTCTTCTTGTTTATACCCTTGTGCTACCAACCTAGCTTTGTTCCTAACAAACACTCCATCCTTATCCATATTGTTTCTATAGACCCACTTAGTGCCTATAATTGTATGATCTATTGGAGGCTGGGACAAGATTCCATACCTTATTTCTCTCAAACTCAGTCAATTCTTCCTACATTGCCTCAACCCGGTCTTCATCCTCTAAGGCTTGTTCAGTATTCTTTGGTCCATTTCAGATAGGAAACCAAAATAAGCAGCATAATTTGTTGTTGCCTTTGATCTGGTGGTCACTCATTCTTGAATTTTACCAATCACTTGATCTTGAGGATGATCTTTGAGGAATTTAAAGGTTGTAGTGGGAGATTGTGGTTCTGGGATTGAGTGATGTTGAGTACTCTGGGGTGAACCTACATCCTCAGTCTCAATTGCAGCATTGTCATCAAACTGTTGATCACTAAGATCTTCAGTCTGAGTTGTATCCTCTCCAAAAGGATTAACGAACTCATCTTCTTTCTCAGCTTGAGAATCTTTTGGAGGCTGTGATGATCTTTTAGATGTACAACCATCATCATCACTGTCTTCACCATCTATGACATACATAGGATTAAACCTTTTGGTTTCCTCAGTCTTTTCAAGCTCACTCAGACTGAGTGAGTCAGCTTGAACTTTGTTAGCTTGATCAACACTGTCTTCATCAAAGGAGACATGAATTGATTCTTCTATTGCCTTTCTCCTTGAGTTATTTACTCTGTAAGATTTGGAGATTGAGGAGTAACCAACAAAAATTCCAGGATCAGCTTTAGGTTCCAACTTATGGATCTGATCTCTTTGATTCAGCACATAGCATTTTGAACCAAAGACAAGGAAGTAACTTATATTGGGCTTTCTTGATTTATACTTTTCATATGAAGTTTTGTCATGTCTTTTGACTATGATTGATCTATTTTGAGTGTAACATGCTGTACCAACAGCTTCATCCCAAAAATAGAGTTTCAATCCTGCCTCACACAGCATTGTTCTACCAGCCTCAATTAAGGTTCTGTTTCTCCTTTCAGCAACTCCATTTTGTTGAGGACTTCTAACTGAAGATAAATTTTGTATTATTCATTTTTGTTCACAAAAGCCTTCTAGGGTTGAGTGTTGGTCCCTTGGTGAGAGTATCAACAAGCAAGTAATGTGTAGAAGGGGGGTTGAATACACTTTCTGCGGAAAATTGAACAAATCAATAAAAAGTGTTACACAAATCAAACCACAAGAAATCGAATGCTTTCATTAATAAGAAGATGATTACAGGAACAATCAAGTAAGCAACACTTGATATGTAAACATCTAATATAAATCAAATATCTCAATCTCTCAAACTTTGCTATCTATAATCAACTTATGTCTATAGATACAAACTGACTCTCTAAAAAGGATTTATTCACAGATTGAATACTTACCAACTTCACAACAGACGTGAAGATCGAACACACGAACAATGTTAGCAAACTATGAATTTCTTGATCACGTTGAACTTACAAACGGTGTATCAAGACTCATAACATATACGATGATTAGGTTAAGGTGAGATTAGAGTCTGGTTCCTCTAAACTTATCAGGAGATAAGTGTTTATAATCCTATTCCTACAGATCCTAACAAACTAGAACTTATCCTAATCTGCTAACAAACTAACGGATAACTCGGAATCTTGAATCTTGAATCTTCTATCTTGAGTCTTCAATCTTCAATCTTGATTCTGGAATCTTCTTATCCATACCGTAGATATAGAGAGTAAAAGGAATTTAAAACATATTTAAATTCTCTTAAACTGATTTCTTAAGTCGGGTTGAGTTACTCAGCTTGAAACTCATTAGGCTGAGTCATTCGAGAACAAACTTGAAAACAAACATGTACTAACATGTATAAAGACTAACTCATCCTTAGAAGTCATAAGAGTTAGCTAGAACTTACTTAGCAACTCTGTTGAGCTGACTCAGTCTATAAGCTGAGTCACTCAGCTCGCAACGCATCAAGCTGAATACTCAACCTATACCTTAGATGACACAGCTTATCAAACATATTGACAAACTGACTAGATATAGTCTAAGCTGATCAACTATATACTCAGCTTATGCTCAGTCTGGAAACTATAAGTGCTCAGTCTGATCAATCTTGATAATTCTGTTTAAGTTGAATTTAGAACCTATCTTACAAACTTAAATTTGTCTCATCAAATCTCAACTGATAAGATCATTTGACCAACAAACTCCCCCTATTTGATGATGACAAAACCATCAAACAGTTCTTAAGTTTGATGAATAGAATTATGTCTCAAATCTTAAACTTACTAAGATTTTAATTTTGAACTTATCAAATATTAATTGAACTTATCACTTTTAATTGAACTTATCAATTATAAGTTGAACATACCAACCAATCATAATACTGAACACGAAGTAATCAAATTGTTCATTCAAGCTGAACTCATCAGACTAAGAAATATGAACATATCATAAACAGTTGAATATATCAAACTAATACTTGTATTCATTAAATTGAACATATCAGAATACAAAATTTTGATCACTTAGATCATGCACACTTAGTGCTTACATATTATTAGAACTAGTCTAATAATTACAAATATAACTAATCTATTACAAAAGTTATCTCTTGAACTCTAGATGCAGAACTTTCCAAAGTATGATTTCTCTATTGATTTTTTCTAATACTATTTCAGCTTCTACATCTCCCTTGAGTTTCTTTTGTTGCATGTGGATGATCTTGTTCAGCTTGTATCTCACAAAATGATTTGCACTTTCATCACCACAGCAACTCCTTATTCTTAAGGCATCCTTAGCCTTCAAATAACATATCTCTGAAAGCTTTATGAAGATAGGATTGCCTGCCTGATCCTTAAACATGAATCCCTGAACTGGTGTGTCAATAAATTGGGGTTCTCTTTGAATGCAACACCTTCAGGTATCTTAAATAAGCTCTCCCATTGCAGACCAGGAAATGGAATACATCTCAGCTCCTCAGCTCGAGAAATCAGCTTAGAGACTTCAGTTGTAATCTCTTGCTTGATCTGACTCTTTTTGAATTTCTTAAGCATCATAATTATTCTTTTCCACTCAATATAGCCCATCCTGTGAACATATCTCAGGTCCATTCCCACTGTTGACTTATCATCAAATAGGAAGGTGAGAATGATGGCTCCATTTACCCTGCTCAGAGTCATGCTCTTGATTTCCTAGCTGGTGATCCTTCTGAAATAGCATTCATGTATGTATGCATCTGTATACGGGATTGGATTAGGCCTTGGACCAGAATAATCAGCTTCAGCTTGGGCTAAAGCTTTTCTCTCTTTTTCCATTTCTTGGTCCCTCACTTCCTTTTCTTTCCTCCTTTTCAGCTCGGCAATAGATATCCCAAGCTCCTCAGCTTCCTCTTCCTCGACCATTTCAATCATTAACCTAGTAGCTTTCTCCTCCTCAGTTTCGGAGACACTGTCAGCTTCAGATTCAGATACTACCATTTTTCGTCTTTTAGCTGCAGGTTCCTCTTTCTCTAACTCCCCCTCAATTTGAGCTTGTCTCTCAACTCCTTTTGCTAGCACTAGTAGAGCCTCAGCTTCAGCTTGAACTAACTCAGCGTCAGCTTCAGCTTGAACCTTCTCCCCCTTTTTGTCATCATCAACAGGGTTCGAAGTCTGTCTTTGTTGTAGAGCAGCAACTGCAAAGGAAATTTCTTTGACATCATTTGTTAGTTTTTCAAGCCTCTGATAGATTTGGCATTTGTGCTTCTTTTGCTTGCGGTGGAACAAACCAAACTGAGCTGCAATGTATGTCTTAAGCTCTTGAATGCCTGAGGAGGCAGCTTCATCCGTAGGAGACTGACTCCTGCCCTTGAACTCAAAATTTTGTTCCTCTGAGTTAAAAGAGTGAAGAGCCTTAGGAATTTGTTTGGGTGCATCATCCAAGGGTTGGTGTATACCCTAAAGTCATGTGCACCAGATGGTGGACCCTGTAATTCACCTTGGTATTGAGATGAATCATTGACAGGTCGTTCAGGAGAGTGTGAGAAGTGAAGAGAAGTAATTGGGCTCGAAATGTGATGAGTCTGAGTAGGTGGTTGGCTTATGTGGTGAGTGGGGGGTGATTGACCCTGGGAATTGGTCAGATCTTCAATGTTACCTGAGTGTGTCTGCTCAGGCACAATAGTAGGATCTCCCGTGGCTTGAGTAAGTGTGGGCTGAGTAGTCACCACACCCAGGTTAGGCTGTTGGGTTTGAATGAGCCTTGAGGTAGGCACCTGAAGAGTAGGTGTCTCCCCCTCAACTCCTGCCGGTAGAGGAATCAATGTGATTTCAGCTCCAATGGTACCTTTACTATGAGAAGAATGGTTCTCTCCCCATTCAACACCGTGCCTCTGATTTCGCCTCTGTCCTGGTCAAAAACACATGTGTACCAGAACTCCAGTAAGTGCTGAGGAACCACATGAATTGGTGCTCCAGTAAAAATGAATGCCAGTGGGCATTTGCGGATATAATCCATCCATGCTTCATAATCCCTGTTTCTCTTGCGTTCAGGGATTGCTAGGCAAGCTCGTTGATATTGATTTTAATCAACGGCAATCCGTTGTTCTTGAAGGCAGCACCTCTTACGATTCGATCACTAAGATTTAGAATGGTTCTGTCCATCGTAGAATATTTTCGATTCACACTGAGTAAAACGCAATTCGCACTGAGTAAAACGCAAGTTGCACTGAGCGATTAGGATTTCAAATTCGATTGAACGGTGAAATGCAGTAGCAAATAGGTGGTTTTAGAAGGTATATGGAGTATATCAGAAGTTTAGTAAGCGTAAACTTCTGAATTTCGGTTACAACCGATATATACATTTTTTAGGAGAGAGAAAAGTTACCGTTGGAAATCCCTATTTATCTGTTACTCTAATCGAGATGAAACGCATCATATCCCAACGGATAAGTTTGTAAAATAACATTCTTGACTTACAAAAATATTATTTACACTGTTGTATTACACCAATAGGTAATCGGTGTAAAACATGATTTGAGACTAACTCAAATATAATGATTCGTGAATTAATGACACATAGTAACTAAAACATGGTTTGGACATACCAAGCTGAGTAAACTATCACTCAGCTTGAGTCAAGCACTCATCTTGATTTGAGCACTCAGCTTGAGATTGATACTCAGCTTGAGTAGAGCACACAGCTCAGAATCAATGACACTTAGTCATTTTTGTTTGAGACTAACTCAAATCGATATTTTAACCACACTTAGCAGTTAAAACATGTTTGGAACAGACCAAACGTGTGAACTTATCACTCAGCTTAACCAAGTAAACAGTTTATGAATACATATCTATAAATTGTATGCTCAGCTTAAGACACATAGTCTTTGTCAAGCCGAAACTCAGTTTTAGAAACTTATCTAGGGGTTGAGCATACCCAATTTACTTAGCAGATAGGAAAACATTTTCTCATCAAGAGGTTTGGTAAAGATATATGCTAATTGATCATATGTGGAGATAAAGTTTATGTTAACTTTACCTTTTTCCACGATGTCTCTTATGAAGTGATGACTAATTTCTATATGCTTTGTTCTTGACTGGAAGACTGGATTGTATGTGATGGCTATTGCACTTTGGTTATCACTGAAGATAGGAGTTTTCCTAAAATTCATACCAAAGTCTTGAAGATGATGTTGCATCCACATAATTTAAGCACAACAGCTTCTTGTAGCAACATACTCAGTTTCAGTAGTTGAAGTAGCCGATGAGTTATGTTTCTTACTAGTCCAGCTTACTAATTTCCCTCCAAGCATTTGACATCTTCCTGTTGTTGATTTTCTGTCTAACTTGCACCCAGCATAGTCAGCATATGAAAAACCAACTACCTCAAATCCAGAGTCCTTTGGATACCAAAGACCTAGATTTGGTGTACCGTTAAGGTACCTAAAGATCCTTTTCACAGCTTGAAGATGTGATTCCTTAGTATATGCCTCATATCTTGCACAAACACATGTAGCAAACATGATATCAGGTCTACTAGCTGTCAAGTAGAGTAATGAACCTATCATTCCTCTATAGTTAGACTGATATACAGACTTTCCATCTGAGTCCTTGCTCAGCTTGACAGCTAGTGACATGGTTGTTTTCATGGTTGAACTACAATCAAAGCCATATTTCTTTATCAAATAAAGAACATACTAGCTTTGATTAATGAATATTCCATCAGGCTTTTGTTGAATCTGCAAGCCTAGAAAATATGTCATTTCACCCATCATACTCATCTTGTACCTTTTTTACATAACTTTGGAGAACCATTCACACAGAGATTCATTTGTAGAACCAAATATAATGTCATCCACATAGATTTGTACAAGAATCACTTATCCTTTACTCTTTTTAATGAAAAGTGTCTTATCAATACTACCTCTGGTGAAGTCCATTGATAGTAGATATTTGGACAGTGTATCATACCAAGCTCTTAGAGCTTGTTTTAGACCATACAAAGCCTTTCTTAACTTATAAACATGATGTAAATACTTTGAACTGACAAAACCAGGAGGTTGTTTAACATAGACTTCCTCCTAAAGTTTTCCATTTAGGAAAGCACTTTTCACATCCATTTGATAGACTTTGAAGTCTTTATGTGCTGCATAAGCTAAGAACAGCCTAATGGCTTCAATTCTAGCAACAGGGGCAAATGTCTCATCATAATCTATTCTTTCTTCTTGTTTATACCCTTGTGCTACCAGCCTAGCTTTGTTCCTAACAATCACTCCATCCTTGTCCATCTTGTTTCTATAGACCCACTTAGTGCCTATAATTGTATGATCTTTGGGGGCTGGGACAATATTCCATACCTTATTTCTCTCAAACTCAGTCAACTCTTCCTATATTGCTTCAATCCGGTCTTCATCCTATAAGGCTTGTTCAGTCTTCTTTGGTCCATTTCAGATAGGAAACCAAAATAAGCAGCATAGTTTGTTGTTTCCTTTGATCTGGTGGTCACTCATTCTTAAATGTTACCAATCACTTAATCTTGAGGATGATCTTTGAGGAATTTAAAGTTTGTAGTGGGAGATTGTGGTTCTGGGCTTGAGTGATGTTGAGTACTCTGAGGTGAACCTACATCCTCAGTCTCAATTGCAGCATTGTCATCAAACTGTTGATCAATAAGATCTTCAGTCTGAGTTGTATCCTCTCCAAAAGGATTAACGAACTCATCTTCTTTCTCAGCTTAAGAATCTTTTGGAGGCTGTGATGATCTTTTAGATGTACAACCATCATCATCACTTTCTTCACCATCTATGACATACATAGGATTAGACCTTTTGGTTTCCTCAGTCTTTTCAAGCTCACTCAGACTGAGTGACTCAGCTTGAACTTTGTCAGCTTGATCAACACTGTCTTCATCAAAGAAGACATGAATTGATAGACTTTGAAGTCTTTACATGCTACATAAGCTAAGAACAGCCTAATGGCTTCAATTCTAGCAACAGGGGCAAATCTCTCATCATAATCGATTCCTTCTTTTTGTCTATACCATTGTGCTACTAGCCTGGCTTTGTTCCTAAAAATCACTCCATCCTTGTCCATTTTGTTTCTATAGACCCACGCACTTAGTGCCTATAATTGTATGAACTTTAGGGGCTGGCACAAGACTCCATACCTTGTTTCTCTCAAACTCATTTAATTCCTCTTGCATAGCTTCAATCCAATCCTCATCCTCTAAGGCTTCTTCAGTCTTCTTTGGTTCCATTTGAGATAGAAAGCCAAAGTAAGCAGCATAGTTTGTTGTTGCCTTAGATATGGGAATTTCTCTTTTTTGAATATTACCAATCACTTGATCTTGAGGATGATCTATGAGGAATTTAAATGTTGTAGTAGAAGATTGTGGTTCTGGACTTGGGTGGTATTGAGGACTCTGAGGTGAACTTACATCCTCAGTCTCAATTGCAGCATTGTCGTCAAACTGTTGATCACCAAGATCTTCAGTCTGAGTAGTATCAGCTCCAAAGGGATTAATGAACTCATCATCTTTCTCAGCTTGAGAGTTCTTTGGAGCTTGTTATGATCTCTTAGATGGATACACATCATCATCACTGTCATTATCTATGACATACATAGGATTTGACTCATAGCATTTTGAAACAAAGACATGGAAGTAACCTATATTGGGCTTTCTTGATTTATACATTTCATATGCAGTTTTCCATGTCTTTTGACTATGATTGATCTATTTTGAGTATAAGATGCTATACTGACAGCTTCATCCCAGAGTTTCAATCCTGCCTCACACAACATTGTTCTAGCAGCCTCAATTAAGGTTCTGTTTCTCTTTTCAGCAACTCTATTTTGTTAAGTAGTTCTTACTGAGGAGAAATTTTGTAATAGTCCTTTTTGTTCACAAAAGCCTTCTAGGGTTGAATTTCTGAACTCAGTCCCATGATCACTTATGAGTTGCTTGACAGACTTACCTTTTTGCAACTCTTCCTGTTTGATAAAACTTATTATCTCTAGGGCAGCTTCACTTTTGGCTTTAAGGAATATTACCGAGGTGAATCTAGAGAACTCATCTACTATCACCAGAGTGTACTTCTTGCCACTTAGGCTTGGAGTACTTATGGGTCCAAACAGATCCATATGCAACATATGCAATGGGTCTGTTATTGAAAAATTTTGCTTTAACTTGAATGACCCTTTGTGATGTTTCCCTTGTTCACAAGCTGAGCACAATTTATCTTTGACAAATGTGATATTTGACAATCCAGAGACTAACTCTTTATTAGATAGCATATTTATATTCTTGAAATTTAAATGTGATAACCTTTTATGCCACAGCCAACTCAGCTTAGGAACAGATTGGGAATATAAGCAGGTTTCAGTATAGGGATCAGCATAATTGAGATCAAGAAGATACACATCTCTTTCTCTCTTTGCTATTAGCACTGGCTTACCCTTTGCATTCTATATTGTTCCTGCTTTCTTTCTAAAAGTAACAACATTGTCTTCATCACACAGTTGACTAATACTTATCAGGTTGTGTTTAAGACAATTATAATATGCAACTTGCTGGAAAGTCACCTTGCCAGCATGCATCTTCCCATATCCTTTAGTTCTTCCATGGGAGTTATCACCAAATGTTACTTTAGGACCTTCATCTTCCTGGAATTCACTTAGAAGTCATTTCCATCCTGTCATGTGCCTTGAGCATCCACTATCTAAGTACCATTTACTTGAACCCTGCACATGAAAAGAAAACGAAACATATTAATTTTGTTTGGGAACCCACTTTGTAGTATGTTCAGATGATGAGCACTTAGCAGTTTCATCTTGTGCAACTGACTGGTCAGCATGAGCAGGTGTTGAATTATGTGTAGGCTGATCAGCTTGTTCCTTCTCAGGCCTTAAGATTTCACTGTCACAATCCTTGGCCTCATGTCCTCTACCTCCACACTTGTAGCATTTCTTTCTACCAATGACTTCAGGGGGTAGGTTATCCGATAATCCTTTTGAGAACTTGCTCTCAGTTTTGGGATTATAGGATGTGGATAATTTCTTAACTTTCTTTGCAAGCTGATTCACCTAATGCTCATTGACTTTGGACTTACCTTTGTCAGATCTAGGTTTATTATCCTTTTGATCAGAAATTTGACCAACAAACTTCTTTTCATTGACTTTGGACTTACCATTGTCAAGTTTTCTGGACTTACCAGTTTGAACAGCTTTGGACTTACCACTGTTGAGTTCTTTGGACTTACCAATTTCAACAACTTTGGACTTACCAATTTCAACAACTTTGGACTTACCATTGTTGTGATATGACCTCTGACTTACAGTTGTCTTCCTATTCTTGAAACTACTCTCTGAACCAGATAGAGAGTGCTATTTTTTGAAAGGATTTGGATTCAACCTTTCAATAACAGATGTTCTTTGAATAGGCTGAGTGCCTAATCTATCATGCACAAACTTACTATGCTATTTAGATTTTGAACACTCATTCACATGATCCTTTGCCTTTACAAACTTATTGTATTTGAGGCTTGGATCATGTCTCTTTTCTGAGGCTGACTTCTGAGACTCAATCAGTTGTCTATCTTCATCAGAATCTGTACTTGCTATCTCATCATCATCAGCTGCATAAGCTGCGGATTGATAGTCACCTCCAAGTATAGCCTTTACATGTTTAGGGATCTGCTGGTTGATGCACTGTTCAGCAAGCCTTGATAACTTACACTAGGGATCAGTGACCTTCCGAAGTTGGTCAGCTTTATCCTTAGCTTCCTGAAGTTCTTCACTTAGAAGTTTGTTAATGTTTTTTTGACATTCAAGATCACATTGTGCTTTCTTTCCAGCACTAATGAGAGTTTGATCTTCCTTAATCTCATTTTTGAGCTTAGTGATTTCAGCTTTGAGGTCAGCTTGAGACTTAAGGCTGGTCTTAATGTCCTTTAACAAATAACCAAATGTAAGATCTTTTTCTTCATCGGTGTAAGAGTTGAAATTACTAACATTGTACATGAAGGAAGGATCCCAGTCACTTAGATTGCTGTTTTCCTTAGCTTCCTTCATGTCAGCTTCAAAAGTTGATTCAGACAGACCATAATCAACTTCATCTACTTCAAACTTTTCATCTTCTTGAGCCATCAGACACTTGTCATCATCATCTGAGGTAGATGATTCTTTATCCCAAGTTTCAGCATAGACGCGTTTAGCAATGGACTTGTCTTCAGGCTTTCCTTTCTTGAGCTGGGTATATTTCTTCTTGTACTTATTAGCTCTATAAGCATTCTTGTAAGCTATTGAAGCTGTTTCATCCTTCTTCATTCTGCACTCAGCAGCAATGTATCCCTTCTTCTAAAAATTGAAGCACACAGCTTTCTTGGGATCAAAAGAACTCTTTCCTTTGCCCCTGTCAGCTCTTCCTTTTCCCCTCTGAATTCTTCTCAGTCTTCTGGCAAGCATAGCCATTTGTTCAGTGATAGTCTGAACATCATCAGTATCACTTGAGTCTGAGTCTGAGTGATCAGCTTGAGAATCTGACTTAGTCTCAAATTAAGTTATGAAGGCTTTTGAACTCTTTTTCTTTCTCTCTACAACTAATGCGGTTTCATGTTTATCAAGAGTGTCCTTCATTTGTTGTTGAGAAGATTTCTTGTGTTCTGTGATATGTTCATGATTAAGCAAGAACCCGTATATGGACTGTAGATTATGCATGTGTAATGTACCTCCAGCCCTTAGTGCTACGGTCACTTCATTAAATTTTTCTGCTAACACATCCAGAAATTTCAGCACTAGGTCAGCTTCATCCTTTTTAATGCCTACACTTAGCAGGTCATTAATCAAGCAGTGAAACCTTGTGAACAAATCAGGCAAGGTTTCATTCTTCTTGGAAAAGAAGTTTTCGTAAGATCTGTTAAGATGATTCTTCTTTTGCTAATTAACCAGATCTGTGCCCTCATATGTAATACTTAAAGTATTCCAGATCTCTTTTGTAGATTGACACCCAGTCACAGTATGCAAGATCTCATTTTTCAGAGCATTTGCCAGAACACTCTTTGCTTTGTCATCCAGAGAATGCAATTTCCAATCCTCTTCAGTCCAGGATTCCAAAGGCTTCTTAACTTCCTTTTCAGTCTTGTAAGGAGACTTATCACTGACAGCAGCAGGAATCTTGGGGACGATTGGTCCACGAGTTATGACATCATACATCCTGATGTCAATGGACTTAAGGAAGAGCATGGCTCTGAATTTCCACATAGGATAATCAGAACCATCAAATATGGGACATCCTTTAGCATCCATCTGAGGAAAGTTTTGATGAATTGTTGCTTGTCGACATCTTACATTATCTCAGGATCATGATCTTCAACTTATGAAAGATTTCAGACTGCTCTGATACCGGTTGTTGGTCCCTTGGTGAGAGTATCAACAAGAAAGTAATGTGTAGAAGGGGGTTGAATACACTTTTTGCTGAAAATTGAACAAATCAATAAAAAGTGTTACACAAATCAAATCAAATGAAATCGAATGCTTTCATTAATAAAAAGATGATTACAGGAACAATCAAGTAAGCAACACTTGATATGTAAACACCTAATATAAATCAAATCTCTCAATCTCTCAAACTTTGCTATCTATAATCTAATTATGATTATAGATACAAAATAACTCTCTAAACAAGATTTATTCACAAATTGAATACTTACCAACTTTACAACAGACGTGAAGATCGAACACACGAACAATGTTGGCAATCTGTGAATTTCTTGATCACGTTGAACTTACAAAAGGTGTATCAAGACTCGTAACATATACGATGATTAGGTTAAGGTGAGATTAGAGTCTGGTACCTCTAAACTTATCAGGAGATAAGTATTTATAACCCTATTCCTACGGATCCTAACAAACTAGAACTTATCCTAATCTGCTAACAAACTAACGGATAACTAGGAATCTTCTATCTTGAGTCTTCAATCTTCAATCTTGATTCTGGAATCTTCTTATCCATGCCGTAGATATAGAGAGTAAAAGGAATTTAAAACATATTTAAATTCTCTTAACTGACTTCTTTAGTCGGGCTGAGTTACTCAGCTTGAAACTCATTAAGCTGAGTCCTTCGAGAACCAAGTCGAAAACAAAAATGTACTAACATGTATAATGACTAACTCATCCTTAGAAGTCATAAGAGTTAGCTAAAACTTACTTAGCAACTCTGTTGAGTTTACTCAGTCTATAAGCTGAGTCACTCAGCTTGAAACACATCAATCTGAATACTCAACTTATACCTTAGGTGACACAGCTTATCAAACATATTGATAAACTGACTAAGATATAGTCTATGCTGATCAACTATATACTTAGCTTATACTCAACTTATGCTCAGTCTGAAACACTATAAGTGCTCAGTCTGATCAAGTTTGTTTAAGTTGTATTTAGAACCTATCTTACAAACTTAACTTTGTCTCATCAAATCTCAACTGATAAGATCATTTGACCAACATTGAGTTTCTAAACTCAGTCCCATAATCACTTCTGAGTTGCTTAACAGACTTACCTTTTTACAACTCTTCCTGTGTGATAAAACTTATTATCTCCGTGGCAGCTTCACTTTTGGCTTTAAGGAATATTACCCAGGTGAATCTAGAGAACTCATCAACTATCACCAGGGTGTACTTCTTGCCACTTAGGCTTGGAGTACTTATGGGCCCAAACAGATCCATATGCAACATATGTAATGGGTCTGTTATTGAAAAGTTTTGCTTTGACTTAAATGACCCTTTATGATGTTTCCCTTGTTCACAAGCTGAGCATAGTTTGTCTTTGACAAATGTGATCTTTGGCAATCCAAAGAATAACTCTTTTTTAGATAACATATTTATATATTTGAAATTCAAATGTGACAATCTTTTATGCCACAGCCAACTCAGGTTAGGAACAGATTGAAAATATAAGCAGGTTTCAGTATAAGGATCTGCAGATTTGAGATCAAGTAGATACACATCACTTTCTCTCTTTGCTATTAGCACTGGCTTACCCTTTGCATTGTAGATTGTTCGTGCTTTTTTCCTAAAAGTAACAACATTGTCTTCATCTCACCATTGACTGATACTTATCATATTTTGTTTAAGACCTTTAACATATGCAACCTTCTGGAAAGTAACCTTGCTAGCATGCATCTTCCCATATCCTTTAGTTCTTCCATGGGAATTATCACCAAATGTTACTTTAGGACCTTCATCTTCCTGGAATTCACTTAGAAGTCCTTTCTACCCTGTCATGTGCCTTGAGCATCCACTATACAAGGACCATTTACTTGAACCCTGCACATGACAAACTAAACATATTAGTTTTGTTTAGGAACCCCCTCTAAAGTAGGGTCAGATGTTGAGCAGTTAGCAGATTCATCCTGTGGGGCTGACTGGTCAGCTTAAGCAGGTGTTGAGTCCTGTAGAGGCTGATCAGCATGTTCCTTTTCTGGCCTTAAAATTTCACTATCACTGTCTTTGGCCTCATGTCCTCTACCTCCATATTTATAGCACTTTCTTCTACTAGTAACTACAGGGGGTAGGTTATTCAATAATCCTTTTGAGAATCTGCTCTCAGTTTTAGGAATATAGGTTGTGGATAATTTTTCAACATTCTTTGCAAGTTGATTCACCTGATGTTCATTGACTTTGGACTTACCTTTGTCATATCTAGGCTTATTAACCTTTTGATGAAAAGTTTGATCAACAAACCTCTTTTCATCTCTTTCTCTGACTTTGGACTTACCTTTGTCATTTTCTTTGTACTTACCAGTTTCAACAACTTTGGACTTACCCTTATTGTTGTGATATGACCTCTGACTTACAGTTGTATTACTATTCTTGAAACTTCTCTCTGAACTGGATAGAGATTGCTGTCTTTTGAAAGGATTTGGATTTAACCTTTCAATAACAGGTTTTCTTTGAATAGGGTAAGTACTCAGTCTATCAAGAACATACATACTATGCTGTATTTAAGACCTTGATCATGTTTCTTTTCTGAGGCTGACTTCTGAAGCTTAATCAGTTGTCTATCTTCCTCAGAATCTGTACTTGTTATCTCACCATCATCAGCTGCATAAGCTGCGGATTGATAGTCACCTCCAAGTACAGCTTTCACCTGTTTAGGAATCTGCTGGTTGATGCACTTTTCAGCAAGCTTTGATGACTTACACCAAAATTCGGTGACCTTTTGAAGTTGGTCAGCTTTATCCCTAGCTTCCAGAATTTCTGCACTTAGAAGTTTGTTTATGTGTCGTTGACAGTCAAGATCACATTATGCTTTCTTTCCAGCAGCAATGAGAGTTTGATTTTCCTTAATCTCATTTTTAAGCTTAGTTATTTCAGCTTTAAGGTCAGCTTGAGTATTAAGGCTGGTCTTAAAGTCATTTAACATATAATCAAACATAAGACCTTTTTCTTCATCAGTGTAAGAGTTAAAATTACTCACCTTGTACATGGAGGAAGGATCCCAGTTGCTTAATTTGCTGTTTTTCTCATCTTCCTTCATGACAGCTTCAAAAGTTGATTCAGACAGACCATAGTCAACTTCATCTATTTCAAACTCTTCATCTTCTTGAGTCATCAGACACTTATCATCATCATCTGAGGTAGATGATTCAGTATCCCAAGTTTCAGCATAAAGTCCTTTAGCATTAGATTTGTCTTCAGGCTTTTATTTCTTGAGCTGAGTATATTTCTTCTTGTACTTATCAGCTCTGTAAACATTCTTGTTAGCTACTGAAGTTGTTTCATCCTTCTTTACTCTACACTCAGCAGCAATGTGTCCCTTAATTTGACAGTTGTAGCACACAGCTTTCTTAGGGTCAAAGGAACTTTTTCCGTTGCCTCTGTCAAATCTTCCTCTTCCCCTTTGTGCTCTTCTCAACTTTCTGGCAAGCATAGCCATTTGCTCAGTGATGGTCTGAACATCATCAGTATCACTTGAGTCTGAGTCTGAGTAGTCAGCTTGAGAATCTGACTCGGTCTCAGATTCAACATTGAAGGCTTTGGAACTCTGTTTCTTCTTCTCTGCAACTAATGCAGTTTCATTCTTCTCAAGAGAGTCCTTCATCTGTTGTTGAGAAGTTTTCTTGTGTTCTGTGATCTGTTCATGATTAAGCAGAAACCCGTATATGGACTGTAGGTTATACATATGTAAGGTACCTCCAGCCCTTAGTGCTATGGTCACTTCATTGAATTTCTCTGGTAACACATACAGAAATTTTAGCACTAGGTCAGCTTCATCCTTTTTAATGCCTACACTTAGCAGGTCATTAATCAAGCAGTGAAACCTTGTGAACACATCAGATAAGGTTTCATTCTTCTTAGAAAAGAAGTTTTCATAAGATCTGCTAAGATGATTCTTCTTATGCTGCTTGACCAGATCTGTACCCTCATATGTGATACTTAGAGTATCCCAGATTTCTTTTGCAGATTGACACCCAGTCACAGTATGCAAAATCTCATTTATCAGGGCATTTGCCAGAACACTTTTTTCTTTGTCATCAAGAGAATGTAACTTCCAATCCTCTTCAGTCCAAGATGCCAAAGGTTTCTTGACTTCCTTTTCAGTCTTGTCAGGAGACTTATCACTGACAACAGCATGAATCTTGGAGATAACTGGTCCATTAGTAATGACATCATACATTCTAGTGTCAATGGACTTGAGGAAAAGCATGGCTCTGAATTTCCACATAGGATAATCAGATCCATCAAATATGGGACATCCTTTAGCAGCCATCTGAGGAAAGTTCGATGAATTGTTGCTTGTCGACATCTTACTCTATCTCAGGATCTTGATCTTCAACTTATGAAAGATTTCAGACTGCTCTGATACCAGTTGTTGGTCCCTTGGTGAGATAAACAACAAGCAATTATTGTGTAAAAAGGGGAGTTGAATACACTTTCAGCGGAAAATTGAACAAATCAATAGAAAGCGTTACACAAATCAACTTGAATGAAACTGAATGCTTTTATTAATAAGAAGATGATTACTATAACTTTCCAAGTATGAAACACTTGATGTATAAACACTTAATACAATTCAACTCTCTCAATCTCTCAAACTAATTGATCAAAATTGCTATCTATAATCAACTAATGATTATAAACACCACATAATTCTCTAAACAGGATTTATCACAGATTGAATAATTACCAACTTCGCAACGAACGTGAAGATCGAACACACGAACTCTTGTTGGCAATCTTTAAATACTTAATCACGTTGATCAACAAAAATCAATGTATCAAGCTACGTAATACATACGGTTTTAGGTGTTACCTCTAAACTGATTAAGAGGTTAGTATTTATAATCCTATTCTACGTATCCTAACAAACTAGAACTTATCCTAATTTGTTAATTTAAACTAACGGATAAACTTGACATTTTGAATCTTGAATCTTGAATCTTCAATATTCAATCTTGATTCTGGAATCTTCTTATCCGCACCGTAGATAGAGAATAACAAAATTTAAAACATATTTAAATTCTATTAAACTGTCTTCTTTCATCAGGTTGAGTTACTCAGCTTGAAACTCACCAAGCTGAGTTCATCGAGAACTAACTCGATATCAAACATGTACTAACATGTATACTGACTAACTCATCCTTAGAAGTCATAAGAGTTTGCAAGAACTGACTTAGCAACTTTGTTGAGCTGACTCAGCCTAAAGGCAGAGTCACTCGGCTTGAAACTCATCAAGCTGAATATTTAACCTATACCTTAGGTAATATACAGCTTATCAAACATATAGATAAACTGACTAAGATATAGTCTAAGCTGATCAACTATAATGCTCAGCTTATACTCAGCTTTTGCTCAGTCTGAAACACTATAAGTGCTCAGTCTGACCAAGCTTCATAATTCTGTTTAAGTTGTATTTAGAACATATCTTACAAACTTAACTTTGTCTAATCAAATCTTAACTAATAAGATCATTTGACCAACAATATATATATACATACTAGCAGCATACCCGCGTAATGCTGTGGCGGCAATAGTTTTTGTTTTGTAATATGTCGTTTTCAAGAATGTAATAAGAGTGTGTTAGTGGAGAATATATTTTTAATAAAATTTTAGAAATTATATTGATGTAGGTGAACAATTGTGTTTGTGTGAGAGAGTGTGTTAGTGGAGAATATATTTTTAATAAATAAATTATTAAAGTAAATTAGGAGAGTGAAATAGTTAAATATTGAATGGATTAAATTAATTTAGATAAAAAGAAGAGTTGAAATTAAATAGTCTTAATTTGAAGGTTGTACATTGTGCATAGTTGTTTGGACTAATTAAAGTTAAGTAGTCTTAATAATTTGAGGAGAGAGAAACATAAATGTATTATATAGTAGTAAAGATATATATATATATATATATATATATATATATATATATATATATATATATATATATATATATATAATTAATTTAGATAAAAAGAAGGGTTGAAATTAAATAGTCTTAATTTGAAGGTTGTACATTGTGCATAGTTGTTTGGACTAATTAGTTAAGTAGTCTTAATAATTTGAGGAGAGAGAAACATAAATGTATTATATAGTAGTAAAGATATATATATATATATATATAGGGGAGGGTTCATGCGAGAACCGTTGTTAGTGCCAGAACCGCGAGAACCAATCTCGGCCGTTCCTTGGATATGGGAAGTATCATGGATGGAGAGCGTGGAGGGATAGGGTGTGACAGGGTGCATGTGAGGAATTCATGGGTGGGTAATGACATTGAATGAGGGGAAATTGGACTGCTTAGATTGGTTCTCTCGGTTCTCGCGCTAACAACGGTTCTCGCATGAACTTTTGTCTATATATATATATATATATATATATATATATATATAATCTTGATTAGAAAAATCTAATGGTTATAAATTGTTCTCGCATTTCTTGCAATAAGAGAGCTTCTCTATATATATATATATATATATATATATATATATATATATATATATATATATATATATATATATATATATATATATATATAAATTGTATCAATAAAGAACCATATGTTAAACAAAGAACATAAAGAACCTATCTGGACCTTTGGATCATCAAAATCAATGGATGAGATTGATCGATGGCAAAACTGTAATTATTATGTATTAATTTAGGAAGAATAGGGCAAAAATGTAATTCTCACCCACCCCCAAACCCACGAATTTTAAAAAAAACCACCACAAACTTTAAATTGCCATAACTTTTTACGTTTTGTGAATTTAATCAAAAAAATTTATATCATTCTTTTAGTTTTTTAATCATCTTTCAAACAAGATCACTCTTCCCATATTTTTCTAATTTTTTTTATAAAATGATTTTTTTTTTTGCATTTTCGCACCATGTAGTGTTTCTGTGTACAGATTTTGCATTTTGGCAGCATGTAGTGTTTCTGTGTACAGATTTTGCATTTTGGCAGCATATGTTCTACGGTTTTTTGCATTCTGCATGTTTATATTTTGCGTTTTTCGTTTTTTGCATTTTGCATGTTTATACGGATTTACGTTATGCATTCTGCATGTTTTTTACATTATGCATTCTGCATTTTTTTTGCATTCTGCATGTTTTTTGCTTTCTGCATTCTTCATTCTTCATTCTGTATGTTTTTTGCATTTTGCATTCTTCATGTTTTTTGCATTTCTGCATTCTGCATGTTTTTTGCATTTTGCATTCTTCATTCTGCATGTTTTTTGCATTCTGCATTCTTCATTCTGCATTATTTTTGCATTATGCATTCTTCATTTTGCATGATTTTTGCATTTTGCATTTGATATGAACACAACTCTAAATGCAAATTTTGCATTTTGAAAAAAAAAAGTTTCTGAAATATATCAAGCCAGGTCTTGTTTGAAAGAGGACGAAAACATGAATCTAACGGTATAACTTTTTTGTTAAAATTGTTAAAAACGAACGAGTTATGATTATTTAAAGTAAATGGGGTTTTTTTTTTTAAAATGCCCAGGTCAAGGAAGAACGTGATTTCTTTTTTTTTCAATTTTCAATTTTTGTCCTTAAATTTGTTTAACCATACCATACCATATATATATATATATATATATATGGGAGAGTTCATGTGAAAAGCTCTCTTATTGCGAGAATGCAAGAACAATTTATAACCATTAGATTTTTCTAATCAAGATTTTAGTCAAAAGGACATTTATGTCTTTTTATAATTATTCTTAATAATTCATTGTTATTTTAAATATGGCAATTCCCGTACATTCTCTCTAATTTGTTATGCATAAGATATTTCCATCTAGTTTAAATATAATTTCCATATTATTGTTAATTTCTGCGTAGCTATCATTTTGGTTAAAAGTTTATGTGTGTGTGAGAGTATATATATATATGAATGAATATGCAATATAAGCATTATCAGTTTACTAAAAGTTCAAAATATATGATTGGAGAGTTATGTAAACCATTTATTTTCGTTCACTATTCTCTAACATTTTTCATAAACTAATTATTTCCAATCGATTTCTATTCTTTATCTTTTAAGGTTCGATAAACAATTGTTCAAGAAAAGAAAATCATGAAGTATTTGCTTATATTGTTGGATATATGAATCATAAAACATGAACAAGTGTGTTCACCTATGAAGAATATAAAAACGATATTTTATAATCATTATAGCTGTGTTCACTAGTGAAGACCTTAAGAACACTATTTATTAAGTTAACGAAAGTGTTTATTGGTGAACAATGGAAAGATATTTGTGAATGACAAATGAACACAAGAACAGAGTAGAGAGAAGAAGACATTTTCAATCACCAAACATGTTCACTAATGATGAGTGCATATACATAAACTTAGCGTGTTTGTTAGTGAACAAAGATATTTTCTTTTTGATATCACTAATCAACATAACATTTGAAAAGAAGGAGATGAATAGATCATTAAATATAAAAAACGTTTACCATCCAATCAAGCCATATCCAAAATTACAAAGAAACAAAGGCATAAGTAAATTCCTCCGTTTAGTTACAAATCGGGAAGAAAACTAATAACAAAAGATAAAAGAGAGAGAGTGATGACAGTATTACGATAGCCAAACCCTAGCCACCGCAACATGTTCTATCGAAATTTATATCACCGATGGTGGTGGAAACAGGGGAAACCCACAGAGATCGGAATTCATAAGTAACAGTGAAGCGGGAATCGTGGAGTCAAAGGGCGATGACCGGCAATTTGTCAACCTTCAATGAGTTCAGCAACTATATATTTTAAGTCATATATGATCTTGTAGATTAAGACTTCAAGTTCTTGCAACGACGACATTGATTCTAGCGTGGTCGGCTAACATGGAGCTCTTCCGATTGAAACAATGAGAGAGAAATAGGATGAGAAATTAATTCTTCGAATTCTTTTCCACACGTAAGGAAGAAGGAATTAAATGGCCATTAATTGTCATTAATTATTTAATTATGGAAACATCAGGTTTGTGAAAAATGTCTAATTTGTTCTTTTTACTTAATTTAAATGTCTTTAAAATGAAACTTAATTACACATATATCATATCACTTCTTAGCCTTTGATTTAAACATCTTATGGCTATAAAGACTTCTCGCATTTCTCGCAATAAGGGAGCTTCTCGCATGAACCACCCTCTATATATATATATATATATATATATATATATATATATATATATATATATATATATATATATATATATATATATATATATATATATACACACATACATACATACACCAATTGGCCAGAAATGTTTGTCGCAGTTCTCATACGAAAAACGTTTGAACCGTTCTATATATACAGGGGTTTCAAACGAGAACTGTTTTTCGTACGAGAACTGCGAGAACCAATCTTAGTTGTTAATTGGATAAGTAGAATTCATGGATATAGAGCGTATGGGGATCAAGTGTGGCAAGGTGCATGTGAGGAATTCATAGATGGTGATAACATTAAAAGAGGAGTAATTAGACAGCTCAGATTGATTTTCACTATATATAACAACATTTTTATATGATAAAAAAGATTAAATATGTTAACATAAAATGTCATATTTTTCTATAGGAAAATTTTATTTATTCTTACTTAGAAAAAGATAGAGATATAAAATCTGTTAATCTCTTTTTTTTTCCTTCGATTTGAACACTAGTCTTTATATACTTTAAAGAAACAATTTCTAGAAATAAATAATCCTCTCATTTTTATATCATGTAAATGAATTTTAAGATGTGACGGCAAATAGTAGTCTTCGTCTTTGACTTTTTGGCGTGCGGATGTCGCTTCAAACAAGTTGCAAATGAAAATATATTCTCAAACTGCGGCATTTTACCACATATTTGACTATTTCTTCCACTCATAAACTACACTTTTATAAAAGTTAACAATGGAAAATATTTTAGTTGAAATTTTTTTATTTATAAAACGTCAGATTGACTAAATTATCAAACAAATCGGAGTGGGTAAGTGTAGTATCGGTACCGTTGTACTTCAAAGAAACATCACCCCCTAATTTAAGTATCGTAAAAACCAAATACTTTGAAGTATCAGGTTTTCGCTTGTGAGAAAAAATAAAGTACAAGTTAGAGGAAAGTTAAAATGAGAATGTGAAATTAATTGAGAATGGAAAACTAAATCTTAGCCGGTAATTTTGTAAGTGGAATTCATAGATTTAGAGCGTGGGGAATCGAGTATGGTCATGGTGTATGTGAGGAATTTATAGGTAGGCAATAACATTGAAGGAGTTGAATTGGACGGCTAGGATTGAATATCTCATTCTCAATTAATTTTAAGGTTCTCATTTGAACCTCCCACGTATATATGACACTCATATGACGCAATGTATAGAAGTATATAAGTGGGTATACCTTCTCATCAAACGTTGTTTATTAGGGATACTTTATTTTTAAAAAAGCATTTATCGACCTAAATAGCTTTCATCTGTTAATTAAAAAAGTCTCAGATTATTATTTATTAGAGATATTTTATTTAAATGATTTATTAAATGAAATTCTCTATGTCTTTATACACCGAAGATATCATAGTCACTTAAATATTTTATAAATATAAAATTAAACTATACTTTTTATTATTTATTAGTTTATATATATATATATATATATATATATATATATATTATTTTATCAAGACATCAAATACGTGGAGAAATAACGCAGTTTCAGAATATTATAATTCTATTTGCAACTTGTTTCAAACGACATCAAATACGTGGAGAAATAACGCAGTTTCAGAATATTATAATTCTATTTGCAACTTTTTTCAAACGACATCAACGTACAAAATGTCTAAGACGAAGACTACTAGTCCCATATAATTTAAATACGTCAATTATGGGAAATTATTTTACTAATTTTAACCTTACTCGGAGGCCCAAAACTCATAATGTGAGTTTGTATTTGTATCGTTCCAAATCGATTAAAATGAATTAGTTATTAGTAAATTAGCTCATGTTGTCCGAGGTGAGAAATTAATCAACACGTTTCTTTAACGTGACGTTCTTTTTTACGTTTAACACATGATAATTATGGGTTACGTTAAATCTGTGTAGTCTTTAACCAATCATTGATAAAACTTGCTCTAATATAATCTAAGTCTGTAAGGTCTCAACTCAAAATCAAATAGCTATGAGTGAAGCACTTCAGAAGTTTTATTAAACACATTACAAAGTTATTTTTTAATCGATAGCAAGCATCACTCAACATATAGATGGACGTTTTAATATTATATATGTGTATGACTGTTATATGATGTCTTGCAAATTACAGTTTATAAGAACTAGAGTAAGGTGCACAACACTTTTTAAATCAAATATATGGACATAATTAAACAACGAATTGTAAGTAAAAGAAAATTTGACCATAGGACAATAGGAAAAATGCAGTTGACTTCACTACTTTAGTGATGAATAATTAAAGTTGTTTGACAATTTTGGGTACACATAAAGTCGTGGGGTTGGCTTTCACGTGTTAGAGACTTTCTTCATGAGTTGATACCCCTCGTCACTACACACATGTGCAGGGAAAACATGCACAACCATTAGTATTTTGCTCCATTTATGGTTGCTAAAGGCTATTGGTGTTTACACTCTTTCTCCTAATCAAGTTTTAAGACTTTAAAATTTAAATTGATATATACGAGTAACACCAGTTAGATCGCTTACACTAAAACTAAAAAGCTTATATCATTTAAGAAACCTGAACAGGTGGAATGTTTATTACCGTGCATTTTATGGTTGCAAAAGGCTATTGTAATTGGTTTCACACTCTTTTTTCAAATCAAGTTTTAAGACTATAAACTTTAGGTCAATATATATTTTAATTATCGTAAATATCATCTTGAATATCCACTAGATAGTTAAGGGATTAAATTTTGAAGGCTTCAATCAAAGGTTGTTTAGAAAGCGATCACGGTAACACCGATTACACCGCGCACATATATATGAGACAAAAGATCTTGCACCGAAAAACCTGAAAACGGGAAAAATCGCCTTAAAAATACCTTAATTACATGCTTTTTTCAGTCGATGTCTAATCTTTCTTATAGACCCTAATCACTATACGACTAGAAATATGATGATTCTATTTGGACCTTATTAATAATTTTAATTGACCTCTGTGATTTAATATATACGTGTATATTATATGTATTGAAATGAAGAGGTTCAGATAATAATACCTAAAAAATATAAAGGGTAAATGGAATATGTGATTGTTGAGTATGCAATCTTAGGTGTAGAACCCATTAAAACGGTAGCGTTTTAAAGGGTTCTACATCTAAATTTGCATACCCAACAGCCACATATTCTCTTTCCCCAAATCTATACTATATTATAAAATATTTAAGTTTCTCTTTCTTAAAAATTTTAAGACTACTTAATTTTAAGTAGTACAAATATTTTTGCTTAAGATACAAACACTTAAAGCAATAGCCTAACCAATCATTCCTTTTATCATCTCAACTAATTTAAGGCAATTATTAATTTAATAAATCATTAAACATCTCAAAAATTATTTAATTTATCTCAACATAGTTAAATTACTTACATCAATACAAATTTAAGGCTAAAATATATTTTTCTCTAATTATTCAATAATAATATTTTTTAGTTGTTTTTCAAAAACTATTTTAACAACTAATAAAATGGTTGATTGTAAAAAAAATAAAGAAATCAGAAAAGGTTGAAAATACATGGATATTTTGACTAACATCGTATTTCACATACAATACCCTACTTTTTAAATCAAACATATTATCGAGCACAAACTATTATAATCGTCGTCGCATTACGCAGGTGTAATATTAGTATGTAATAATATTATAGAGTATAGACATTAAGGGATATGGAAGGGTCATTCAACTCTTGCGGCAACCTTTGGTCAATTAGTTTGACCTTTCATGTGACATGAAAGGTTTATTTATCATTGCTAAATAACGTCACTATCCTTGTTTTGGAGGGATGGAATTTATGCCGTTTCATACTGTGACGTTTTACCACATATCTTATTTCACTCCATCCACCACATGCTAAAATAGTAAACTTTGGCTGCTCGATTTATTTTAAATGGTATCTCATGCTATTCCTAATATGTATCATTTGGATAACAGGGATTGAGTGTATGTAATAAAATTTGTTTATATAATATAAGATTAAGTCTTTTATTTTAATCTAATATTTATTTATATTTGAATCTTACTATATATGTAGGAAAAAGATAAAATATAAGATGTGTGAGAAGTATTTGTAGTCATTTACGGAAGTGTCTAGCGGATGAATCCGCATTCGTGCTCTTAAAGGACATCACGATAGATGAGAAGTTGAATTATGTTGAGAAACCCGTAGCTATTTAGAGCGAAAAGTCAAGCAACTTCGCAACAAACAAGTCGCAACAGTGAAAGTCCAGTGGGAACACCGCAAGGGCTCCGAATGGACTTGGGAGCCGGAGGACGAGATGAGAAAGAATTACCCAGCACTTTTCGAGTAGAGATTTTGAGGACGAAATCGTGTTTAAGTGGGGGAGAGTTGTAATACCCGTTTCGTTAAAAATTAAAGAAAATATATTATTTTGTGTTATTATTATTATCTCTATCATTTATGAGTTTAAGCTAGGGGTGTTCACGGGGCGGGGCGGGTAGTTGATTTTTCGTAAACCGCCACTGCGGGGCGGGTAGTTAATTTTAAGAACCGTAACCGCCCCGCAAACAGCGGGTACCCGTTGTGCGGGTACCCTATGG
Source organism: Pulicaria dysenterica (assembly GCA_947179395.2). Lineage (NCBI taxonomy): Eukaryota > Viridiplantae > Streptophyta > Magnoliopsida > Asterales > Asteraceae > Pulicaria > Pulicaria dysenterica. The sequence goes on from OX359290.1 coordinate 29,600,942, forward strand.
GAGGCGGGTATCCACAGTTCGGATCACGGGTACCCTAAATTTATGTTGTTTTAAGTATTTTTCTTTCTTCAAAATGTTTAGATTCATAATAAAACAATAAATAATGGTAGAAACACGTCAATAATAATGAATAAATCACTCTTTTGATGAGAGTCTTGTAGAGAAAAAACCCGATAGGATTGAAGTTGACACTGTTGATCGATTTAGCTTGCAAAGTCTCGATTTGGGAACTCAAAAAAAAAGAATTGGGAGAGAAGCGTGGGGGCCAAGAAGTAAGTTAGATAGTTTTGAGGAATTTCGGTTTTCTATTAGTTTGTTATATATATATATATATATATATATATATATATATATATATATATATATATATATATATATATATATATATATATATATATATATATATATATATATATAATCTAAAAGCATGCGGGGCGGGGCGGGTACCCGCGGATATCAAATTATAAAAACTGAACCCGCCCTGTGTTTAACGGGTACCCTAATTTTCGGGTTTTTTGGGTTACGGGTTTTTCGGGTATCGGTTTTTTCGGTTTCGGTTCATGCGGGGCAGGTCAGTTTCTCGGTTTTGCGGTTTTTTTGAACACCCCTAGTTTAAGCGAGTTGTATCGATTTAATTAATAGTCTCAAAGATTGATTAGCAGGTAGTTGGGCCAACTTAAATGAGAGATGAATTTGGTGGACTTTTATAGTTAATCAAGAAAGATGTGTGTGAGTGGGCTTAATTTGGTTAATAAGTAATTAGGCCCAAGCCTTTTGATGGAAAAGTCAAATTGTATAATTCTAAGGAGAAGGATTTACTGTTCTATCTGGTAGAAAGGAAGAGTTTCAGTCATTTGAAGACAATCAATCAGGTAATGTTCCTTGAACCATTGTATCATTTTAGTATAAGTTATATATAGTGTAGCATGATCATTGAGGCTAGAAAATGGGTTTTTGGTTGAGTTTTAATGGGTTTTGTGGGTTTCTTGAACAAGAAAAAGAATTGAGGTTTTAGAAATATAAATCTTGTTTTATTGTGTTGAAGATATTAGAAAAGGGTTTATATAGATGGAGAAGTGTTTTGGTTTAATTAGAATTGAGTTTGAGTAATTTTTATAAAGCTTGGAGTTGTAAAAATGGAGTGATGGTGGTACACCATGCTTGACTGACTTGTACCTTAGACATTATATGCGTATGTACTGCCAATCGATGGCACTTTAATTACACTCATATGCTGCCCAACTTGCACACCATGCTTATTGACTTGTACCCTTATATTATATATTGTTGGCTAAGACTATGCGCATCCGTCGCGCGAGGGGGCTCGTGAGACACCGTCGCGAGCAAGAAGAAGCTTGAGGACCATCGCTGCCATCCGTGAGGGACGGCTCACGGTCACGCAAGTGACCACCGTCACGAGCGTGAGCGGAGGGAGAGAGAGTAGGCGCCAATTTTTTTTTAAGTGAAGCATGTGATGGATGCAGGGGTTTATGTGATGAAATGAGGGAATGGTGAGAAATGATATGGCATTTATGTGACGCTAATATGACTGTGTAAAAGGTGTTATGGATACTGGATGGTCTAAGATTGATTATGCAAGACCACGTGTACTATATAATTTATTTCATACCTTACTCCTTGGCAATTCAACTTGAGTAAGTAATGACTCGACTAGTGTGCTTAATTAAGTAACCCGGCTCAGGATCGGTGAAACTTAGAAACCAAACAACTCGGATTGAGAAACGGTATTAATTGTTGGGACATATTGTAGGTTCCAGCGAACGAGACTAGTCACGTTACAATTGGTTTAACGGATATTTGAGTTGAGTCTACGATCAGATGAGTACTTTACTTCCACACCTTACCCGTAGTATTGTGAGTATATGATAACCGGCACTCGTGTCAGGTAGTTATTACCGTTGCTTCGGCATCGGGTAGTTATAACCGTTGTTCTCGACAACGGGTATGATGCTCACGAGTTATGATCCCGATTAAACTGCTTAGGGTTGTAAGTAGCTTAATCACTAAGCTTCGCGCTTACAGTTGCTTTAATTCAATTTTTTTAGGAAGGGACCACAATGAAGCTCCGGGATAGTAGAGACAGCTCGCCGCTTCAATGATTCTGTTTTATTGTTTTCTAGAATTTGCCTAACTAGTACTGGCTTTTATTTTGGGAAAACGTACGCAACTTTAATTACTTATGTTATTCCGCAATTACTCTGATATTTCTTTTAACGTTGCTATATTTAAAAAAAATTAGGACGTTACATGGATGAAATTGCTTCTCGCATTTCTCGCAAAAAAATCACTTCTCGCATGAACCCTCCCCTATATATATATATATATATATATATATATATATATATATATATATATATATATATATATATATATATATATATATATATATAGGGGAGGGTTCATTCGAGAACCGTTGTTAGTGCGAGAACCGCGAGAACCAATCTTAGCCGTTCCTAGGATATGAGAAGTTTCATGGATGGAGAGCGTGGAGGGATAGAGTGTGGCAGGGTGCATGTGAGGAATTCATGGGTGGGCAATGACATTAAAGGAGGGGGAATTGGACGGCTTAGATTGGTTCTCGCGGTTCTCGCGCTAACAACGGTTCTCGCATGAACTTTTGTCTATATATATATATATATATATATATATATATATATATATATATATATATATATATATATATATATATATATATATAGGGGAGGGTTAATGCGAGAACCGTTGTTAGTGCGAGAACCGCGAGAACCAATCTCAGCCGTTCCTTGGATATGGGAAATATCATGGATGGAGAGTGTGGAGGGATAGGGTGTGGCAGGGTGCATGTGAAGAATTCATGGGTTGGCAATGACATTGAAGGAGGGGGAATTGGACGGCTTAGATTGGTTCTCGCGGTTCTCGCGCTAACAACGGTTCTCGCATGAACTTTTGTCTATATATATATATATATATATATATATATATATATATATATATATATATATATATGGGATGGTTCAAACGAGAACTGTTTTTCGTACGAGAACTACGAGAACCAATCTTAGCCGTTCCTTGTATATGGGAAGTTCATAGATGGAGAGCGTGGAGGGGATCAAGTGTGGCAGGGTGCATTTGAGGAATTCATGGGTGGGCAATGACATTAAAGGAGGGGGAATTGGACGGCTCAGATTGGTTCTCGCAGTTCTCGTACGAAAAACAGTTCTCGTTTGAACTTTTGCCTATATATATATATATATATATATATATATATATATATAAACTAGCATGGTACCCTCGCAATGCAGCGGTATCAAAGAATTTGTATTCTATAACTTATCCGTTTCGGATTCACGTAATACCAAGAAAAGGAATAATTTTCCTTTTATAACATCTCTATTTTCTTTATCTTTTTTTCATTTTCTTTATCTTATTGTTATCAATCAACTCCTTTATTATTTTTAAAATAAAATTGAGAATAATTAAATAAGAAAAAAGGTTTCTACTTATTTAAATTGTATCAAAATACAGAATGTAAATTAGTAATTTGAAACTATTTAAAATTAAGATAATAGGAAAATAGAGTAAATTAATTTGAAACTATTGATTATATGAAAAAAAATATAAATATATGTTTATTAATTATGATTATAGGTTATTCAAGTTTATGAGGTCTATTTATACAAATTTTTTTGATAATTGCATTAAAATAGTTATTACATAATAGAATAGGTTTGGTTATGAACATAGTTTTTAATAATTAAATTACTTTGACTTTGATATTTTTATAATAATGGAAGGTTTAGTTATTAAAATGCAATATATAAGAATCTCATTAACTCTATCTAATAGTTACTTCATTGAAGTTTCCATTTAGTTTATATGAGGGGTAATATAGTAATATCAAATTACTTAAAATTTAAAAGTTTAAAAAGACTTAAATACTTTATAACATAGTATACATATCTCCATTTATACTAGCTTGGCTTCACTCAAACTAATTTTAATCTCATATTAATTAGTGATTACATGTCAATTATGTTTTTCTATCACATCTCGTATTAATTTTGACTTACCATTGTACATGGTGCCATGAGCACGCCGATTGGATATCAGAATGCATACTAATATATCCTCTTCGACACTTTTATCTAGGGTTATAAAATCAAACTCCATTCTAACAGTGACCTTTTTTTCTCAAAAGTTTTCCTGCGTACAGTCACCTCTTCAATAAACACATACTCGTTAATTATCTGAATCTTTTATATCAAATATCTAGTTCACATGCATTTGTGCAACCTCTTATAATAATAGTATATATGTTATAATGCAGTTCATATTCTCATATAAAACTCAAGCTTTGAAACAACCTTATCATACTCTCCAAAGGTTCAACTCTTGATCTACTCATATACCTACTTAGCCTATTGGATACATATGCTAGGTCGGGTCTAGTATAACTCATTACGTACATCAAACTACTAATGATTCATAGAGCTAGTACTCTCCTTGTGCAACACTATCATCTCTATTTTTTAATACATGTAGATTAATTAGTATCAATTGGAGTTATAGCCTATACTAGAATCACGTACTTGAATTAAACTTCTTATGAATCTTTTCCGCATAATGTGTTTGAATCAACAAAACTCCACTTTGGCTTGGTTTAAAACCTTATCTTTAGTTTAAAACCTTTCCATCAGATTTAAACTTTATCCTCTAAGTATCACTTCGCAATACTCACACTATTATATATACTAATATTTATGAGGAAAGTGAACAGTATCTTTCTCATAAATGTATATATATTATGTGGTTCTAAATTTGCAACTAGCACTGCTTTGGTGTAGTGGAAAGTTTATGTAGGTATGAACATTGAGGTCAAGGTTTCGACTCCAGCTGTCTTTTTTTCTCCCGTCTTCTGCGCTTTTGGTTCTTTTCTTTTATTCCCTTTGAAATGTGTGTGCCACTTTTTCTTATATAAGGCCCTTTTTTTGTGGTAGGTATTTTTTATTTATATATGTTTTATCTTCTAATATATATAAAAGACTAATTTTTAAAAATTATTAAATAATCTGGACCCTTCATTTAATAAAAGATTTAATCTTAGCCGTTAATTCTTTTTAGTTCTAAAATTTTGATTTTGACTTTTTAGAATCAAACTAATGTGAATAAAATAAAGATAACCCTTAATCAACTCTTCATTTAAGTTAATCAAGATTATTATAAATAATTTAATATTTATAAGAGTACTACGATTTTTATGCTTTATAACTAAAAGATTACAATCCTATTTGTAACACCGTATTTTCTAAAACACAACTTTATAATACGCGCGGAAGCTAATAACATAATTACATATATATAATATGGTAAATACAATTTTTCTGGTTAACTTTACAAAACTACAACAGTGTTACTACAAAATCAGGCTCTTTACAATTACAAAATAGATATCATAGTTAGATCAGTCCATAATTCCAGTTTCACCTCTATCTTCAACCTACCAGGAATATCCTGTAAAAGAGTTCAACAGTGGGGGATTAGCACAAAGCTAGTGAGAAAACAGATATCAAAAACATACAAGGCATCAAGCCCAAACCAACATTGCTCAAACAACAAGAGAACCGGCGGTCTTGCAGGACCTTCAACCAAATGCCGGCCAAAGCATAGGTTTACCGATAGCCTAGTTACAACAGACAACAATACAGTAACTCTTGATTACAACAAATGCTATCAAGACGATTGCTAGTACTGTATATCCCTAAACCAAGGCCCAGCTGAAAAACAACCGCCAAGCTGATCTCCCAAACAACATGTATATATACAGTTAACAAGAGAATACTTCTCAAGGAGCAACAATCAGGTGATATATCTTATACATCCAAGATATATATCCACTCACCGATATCTTCAAAAGTTCAGGTAACTCAGTCTCTACTTATCTACTGAGTTTTGTCTCCACCTGAACAAACAACTAATAATCAGTATTTGCTTAATCAACACACAATAAGCACAATACTTAACATGTACATAAATCAACAAGTACATACATCCACATATCACATGTACCAATAATCTACAAGTACCGATCAACTAAGGTATATTCAAACAATATACTGTAATTCACTATTACTCTTTACTTACTGTAATCTTGTGAATTCATTCAACTCCTTAGCTTAGGTAATTCGAACATTCCTTTCGTAAGCCAAGGCAAATACTTGAGGTATAAACTCATGCTCATATTCAAATCATCAAATCCGATCAATGGTCTATTTCAACACAACCAATTGAATTCCGAGTAACATCAACTCCTAGTGAATAGGCGGAATCCGAGTAATCAGGCGGAATCCGGATAAATGGTCACAATCCGAGTACAAGGCGGAATCCGAGTAAACAGGCGGAATTCGGGTAAACTTCACAATCCGTTTAAAGCATCAAATCCGATCAACATGAAATCCGAGAAAATAATCGGAATCCGAGTAAATGGGAAATCCGATTACAAGCTAAGGCAAACAGTCAGATTCTATCGGATTCCTATCAATTCTGATAACTTTAATCGGATTTCAACAATCCGAGTCATTCAAACTCCAAATCCGACTGATTCATAACTTCATCTCCATTCTTGATTTCTAACTTAAATCACTACTGATTTTAAGCATGCAAGTTATATATGTTTCCAGAAATCATTCTAAACATACAATGAATATCCTAACATCATAATCTAACATTCATGCAACCTAGAATCATCAATTCATCATATAATTGCATTTAATCGGATTCTCACATAAAATTCATATAAATCCGAAATCAAACAACAAACAACATAATGGTATAGAATTTCTAACATTCTAAGGAAAAAGAACACTTCAAATCAAAGGATGAACAATGAAATAATTTTCTTTCTTCTTCTTCTCTTCTTTTGTTGCTCTCGGCCGTAGCACACAAAACACACACACAACACACACTCACTTCTTTGTATATCTTAACAAGTAACCAAAAGCATGGGGTGGTTTGACCAACCACCACCCCGTCGTACCCCCATCATCATCATTACACACACAATATATATTAAATCTAATAATATATAAGATAATAAATATTTACAAATAAATACACAACAACAATTTAAAACAATTAATCCACATAACGATTAAATTTCCAGATTAATTAATTAATTACCTCATAATTCTAGGCCGGTAAAGAGGATGTTACACTATTAGATAAAAATATTTAATCACCAAATTTAAAGCATTTTTGTAAGTGAAAAAACAATATTCAACTTTTTTAACTAGAATTAAAATTACAAATCAAATTTCATCCGCTTATCTTCTAAAAAAGTTATTTGAAGAAGGTTATAAAGATAGAGTTGTGTTCAATACAGTCTTTAAAAAAAACATAGTCCTGAAATTTTATTATTCAATCATATGTGATTTAATATACAATCACATGTGATTGTAAAATCATCATATATTAATTACGAAAATGTCACTCTGTCCAAAATTTTAAAATTCAATCTGAACCATTGATGGGGCTGATCCAAAGGCTAAGATTAGTCTCTCAGGACTATGGATTAAGTATGGACTATATTGAACATTTCTCTATAAAGATAACCTTAATCAATTCCTTAGTTAAGTTAATCAAGATTATTATAAATAATATAATATATATTATTCTTAAACTTTAAAATATCATATTTGTACATCAAATGTATAACATTTTAAATTATTATATTTAACCAAATTTTTAGTTTTATCATTTTAAAATATTTTATAATTATTTTAAATTCTTTTTATTATAACAATAAACATTTAACGTTATTGCTTATAATTGTAAAATATATAATGATCGATAACTTGTACAATATATTTAATCATGTCTTTTGGTATCATGATACCACATTTCTTCAATCATGTATGTTCTCTCCTTTCGCGGTGCTTTTATCGCTGGTCTTGGAATTGACGTCGTCTGTCGTCTTTTTTTTCTGAACTCTCATTTTTCCACGTTTTATGATTATTGAATATCGTTTATTAATATTTAAAGTTTATTACTTTTCTAAACCATCCCGTGTGTTACACGGGCATTTAACTAGTATTATTATATTTAAACACTTGCTTTTGTATATTATTCATTTATCTTTTTAGCATGCAAAGTTTAATAATATAGATACAAATATATATTTGTGAATGTTAGTTTTTATTTATATTTCGATATAAACTTTATCAAAATATAATGTCAGAATTATTTACCCAAATTTATATTATTATATTTAAACATTTGATTTTATATATTATTCATTTATCTTTTATAATTTTTAGCATGCAACGTTTGATGTAGATACGAATATATATTTGTGAATGTTTAGTTTTTATTATTTATATATCGATAGAAACTTTATCATAATATAATTTTAAAACTGTTTACCCAAAATATCTTTTCCAATATTAAAATTTTAAAAGTTTAATTTTTATGTCGTAGATGAAAAAAATTAAAATAATTATATAAATTGTTAAGTTAGACGTAATATAAAAAATAAAACCCAAACCAAATGACTTATGTATTTGAATTTTTTTAGAAAGACATGACGTATTGGAATACTAAATGCTAGAAAAATTCCGCTTTGTTTAAATATACTTGCTAGAAAGATAGTTCTCATATTTTGTTTAACCTAATATTCCGCCGCAATACATGTGTAAAATGTTATGATTTAGTGAATAGAGAGATGAACAAAAAGATTTGATAGAATGGTATATAACTATCATCTTTATTCTTTTTTCCCGCTGCATCACACGGGTATCGATAACTCATTAAAACAATACAAAAGGAAATCTAAAGTCATAAATAAACATCACTGTTCAGCATTGACTAATAATAAATTACATCTGGAATTATATCATAACTACACAACACTTAATTGATCAAATAAGGGTGCACAACTGAGCTAAGATGCACATGCAGCTAAAGCTTGCTGAGCAAAGCAAATGGATTTCTCAATTAGGTCAACACAGCTAAGTGAGGAACCTTGCTTAGCTGATCGAGTACTCGATCAGCTAAGCTAATAAAATGAACAACTAAGGCATTAGTTGATACATTGTGTACACTTAGCTAACTGCTCAGTTACAAGACTAACTTCTAGATCACAAGGGCAATCTTAACAACACATATTTTACTCTAAGGGAGCCATAGATTGTTGTCTGAGGTCGATGGTGGTTTTAAAGTGAAGGAATAAAGTTTTGAAGGATAACGAGTTGATTGCGGTGATGGTGGTTGTACAATGCGCCAAAAGTGTGGTCTCATTGGTGGTGGTTTTCGAGTGAGAGGAAGTGAAAGTCTTGTAGAGGATTTAAAGTGAGAGTGAGAGTAAGCGAAAGTCCTATCAGTGTCGTCTATGGTGTCGGTGGAGGTTCCGTGTGGGTAGTTTAGAGTGAGATGAAGAGAAAAGTTTTATACACGGTTAGAGAGAGATGTAGAGAAATCAGAAATGTTGGAGTGTAGGGGAGGGTAGTTGGGCTCGAGCGGAGGGAAGGGTGGTGGTTACGTGCGGAGACTAGAGAGAGATAGAGAGAAATGAGAGATGTAGAGGGTTAGGAAGAGATGTTGAGGGTAGAGAGGGAAAAATGATTACCTTCAACCACATATATCTATTTGTATAATTAACTCTACACTTTGAGAAACTAAACTATAGAGATAAACTAATACATATATGTTTGCTTTTGGTAGCTCTTTTATATTAATCAATCTATTCTATTTTTGAATTTTTGAATTGTTTCATTTTTTTAGAAATTTTTTCCTTTAATTTTGTTTTGTGGAATCTTTTATATTCTTTTTTTTATTTTTAGAATTTTTTTTTGTTTTTCACTAAGTATATACAAAAAAAGTAATTACTAAGAACATTACAAACTTGCAAATCACAAGTAATTTACGATGAGAGCGAAAAATTAAGCAAAAGGTAGAGAGTATTTACAAGAAAGAAGAGCTAAAGAGACCAAGAGTATAAAAAACTACTATAGGGCGTTTGGTTCAAAGAATAGAATTGGAATTTGTAAATAAATTAAAATTTGAATCTAATTCCTTTTTTGTTGTGTTTAGTTTTGTAATTATGAATTGAAATTTGAATGTAATTCCACCATTCCAAACCCACCTAAGGTTATTGTTTGGGTCGGTTTAATCGGTTTTGAGGTATTAAAATTATACCAGATAACCAAACCAAATAAGGTTCGGTTTATTTGGGATGAACCAAACCAGATATTTTTCTACCCTTTACTTGAAGTGTATAATATATTTATAAATCGGATAACCAGAACAACCCACCCGAAACCTGAATAAGCCGAACTTGAATCGGGTTAGTTGTTTTATTCGGGTTCAGTTGTAACACAACCCCATAAATCTGAAATCCGGTTGAACCTAATCAAAGCTTGATAGGTTCGAGTTTCAGGTGAACTTTACTTTTTTTTAAACTTGATTAACCTCATACCCTATTGGGTTAATTAAATCAATTAACACCCTTTTGCGAAGGAAATGATGAACAAATTTATAAAATATACATTAGACAAGAGCTTATTGTGCGTCAATCTACTATTCACTCTTGAAATTTTATAACGTACATCTGGTTGCATTTATATTTTTGGTTTTCCAAATGCAAATATATGATTGTTGTAGCCTAATGGTTAAGTACTTTGCTTTTATCTCTTATGTCCAAGGTTCAAACCCTCATTTCTTCTCCTTTTTACAATTTCTTTTTTCTTTTTACTAATTATATTAATACATTTAAACTTTATTATTTCAAAATTTTAGTTTTATATTTAGGCAACATAATGATGTTGTTTTTTTCTTTTTTTATTTGATAATAATAATTAACCTTTTCTTTTTATTCCTTCTATTTCTTTTTTTCCATTTTTTATTTCTAAATAATTATTACATTTAAATTTATTATTATTTCATTTACATATTTTTGTATATGTTTTCGCAACGAAGTGCGATCACATACACTAGTTTAAAACAATTTGAAAATCAAATGAAAGAAATTATATATACAGAAGATTCCAATTTTATAATGTAATTGGATAACCAAACATAGAAGTCATCAATAGTCTTCAATATTTAAACGACTTTTCTTCGTATAATGTAATTGGATAACCAAACATAGAAGTCATCAATAATTTAAACGACTTTTCTTTGCTAAACCTAGCTCGCATACCTAAACAATAGGGCAGTAATTAATCGGCCAATGTAACATGCGATCAAAATTATGCATGAAGAATAAACTAATAGCAATGTAACAATGAATCCTAGAGGACAAGATAATTTTGTAAGTTCTAATGAGGTTAACTTAAAACCAATTTATTATGTGTGGAGTAGTTCAAATTCGTTATATTTTGTTTAACGTATGACAATATTCAACAAGTTCTTTCATGTGTGGCTTTTCCCAAATCACAAGTTGTTTGTGGTTATTTAACTAAAAAATTATTGACTATGATTACAATAGACCATGACCCTTATTAAATAAATTACAAAACCATTTTTCGTCCGGTATATAACATTACCATTCTAAATCACAATAGTAGAGACAAAAAACCTTAGCGTCACAACAAGTTGGGACAGAGAAATGAACAAGAATATAACTGCTTCTGGTTTTAGTTAAAATACTTTTTATATTCCGGTCATATTCCTGGTAAAAACAAAAACTAATTAAATCGAAAACCAAAATAAGGGAAATATAGTTTTCGAGAACCAACCTGATACTAGTCCTCTATTTGTTTAGTCAGAATAACCATCTTATTTCTTTTATTTTCTCAACTCTTGTTTTGGCCATCTAAAGCAGGAAACTCCATTTTAAAATAAAACATTATAAATGTTTAATTTATTGTTCTTCGCTTTCGATTAATTGCTTCATAAATTTATGCTATCTCTTCGTTTTGTTCGAGTTGCACATATACAGAACCATAGACATATCAAAGAAACAGGAACAGAAGAAGAAAAGAGAACTAGAAAACATGCATCTACTCATTGTATTAGATACTAACTAGTATTAGAACAATAGGAGTAGACTTCATGATTCTAATATCATCACCAAAATGGCCTTCTTCTAATCACATCAACACTAAAAGCATCTGTCCAACAGAAAGTTGAAAAAGCCTTGATGCTTGCTAATTGTTCTGAAAATACTCCACTGGTATTGATGGAGGACACTTCTTCTTTGCCACAGATTTATACTGTTATCAAATATAATAACCAAAACAATTATAACTATAAATCCATGTACACAAAAAGCATACTTGTCCATAGAATTCGCGATTTTACTTACCTTATGTTGGCTGTACTTTTCCCTGATTGCTGGCAAACTGGAATTCGGGCATTCACAAACAAGTGTATGAAGAGCCTTGACACATTCATATAAATCCATTGGCTGATATTGAGTATAATGTCTCAATGTTGAATTCTGCAAAATCAAGAATGTATCCAAAGTTCAGCACACAAAGAGAAACCATCCGACATTAAAGAATCAAGATCACAAATGGCACTGACCCATGGTTTCTGTGATGGAAAAAGTACAAATCTTGCTAAGAAAATAGCGGATGCAGCAACAAGGGAAGGCGCGTAACACAACATGTTATACTCAAGAAGAGATAACTCAGATATGTAGCTCGCCAAACACTCCAATTGCATTGAAGGAGCCTGTTTTACATTAAACACATCAAGATACTGAAATACTAACATCAGTATACAGACAGATAGAGTCTTATATACCTCATTCATAGATAGAGCAGCACGAACAAATCTTCTCAAGAAACATCTAACTGTTGGTGCTGTCATTTCAAACTTCAAGAAATTTAGAACCGAAGATTCCATTTGTAATACCTGCACGAATTCAAGTTTTTAGTAGAATTACTAGAGAAAACGCTCGGGTGAACTACTAAAGAAAACACACGCACCTCGTCTTTGAAGTATGTGTTATCAGTTATGTAGCAGAACTCTTCCACCTGTGGCGCACAAATCTCCTCATACTTTCTGAAAATTTGTTTAAATTTGTTTAGATTTTTGAAACAAAATGTGCAGATAGTCCATTATTACAAGCGAAATATGAGAAATGTCTTACGAAGCTATCATCATGCACGCAACACCAAGCAATTGCAGCCGTTGCCTATCCATCAAATTACCAGAAAGGTATCGGTCTATGTAGTTAATTGTCAGATACAACGTATCGGGCACTAGCCTATACTCTTCAGCAACCTATATATAACAATGTAACTTAGCACATTAAGAACAATTTGAAGATATTGCAAATAAAAACTACAACAATTTGATGATTCTTTTTTTTACCTCTACAAGCCAGTCTATTAGTATTGCGCGCATGCTGGCATTAATGTCTTTCTGTACCTTCTCCATGAAATCAATTGAAGGCCTTTTCTTTGCCTGAAATCAACATCATTAAATGATTAAGACCCAAGAAAGAATATTGGATTCAAAGTAGATAAAAACAGAAATTCATACAAAACACCAGCAAGAAAATGCACCTCGGATGCTCTAAGGTGCTGATAAATGTCACAAGCAATTGTTGCACACAACTGTGGATCCATGAAATCAACATCAAGATCAACAATCTTTTCACTTGTTCCCATCTCCATTAGTATCTCTCTCTTGCATACATTTCCTACATTTGAAAAATGTTAATTCTACAACAACATCAAAAAAAGAAAAGGATTTGAAACCCACAAATTATATGATCACAGAAATCAAAATTAACACCTGCTGTTTCCACATGATCTGAAATGTTGAGTTTGCTACTTGTTTTCCTCTCAATGGAATCAATTGCTGCAATGTCATTGCTGTCTATATATTCAACATCAGGGCTATTCAAAGAATCACATGTGGACATTGTCTCATCCATGGAGACTGATAAGCTATCCGATTTAGATGGAGAAACGTCCATTTTACTTTGAACAGGAGGGACAATGATTCTAGCAACAGTTGAATCTTTTCTTGCAATGGATGCATTCTTACTCAAAGCAGTGGGTTTCAAAGGGACTGATGTAGTGAAGATCCCGTTGTTGTTAACATTTGAAGACACTTTATGTGGGTCACCGATCTTCGACACAGATGGTACCATCTGAAGAGAATACAGTTGATATAGTATTATAGTTACATAAATGCATAAACCCCATTGGATCTCATCATGCCCATGTGTGTTATTCTTGCTTCTTAGATTTGAATCTACAGATATCATCCTTTCCATGACAATTTACTCCAAAATTAAGGCACATTTTGAATTTATAAGTACTGGGTCTATCATTAATCGTCATAATCTAAACAAGAAAGGTTTGATTGCTTACAAACTATGATAGTTTATCAAGAAACTGATCAGATTATTTAATCTTTGTTACAGGGGACAGTGATTGACAAAATATCCAAGGTGTTATAAGAAAGAAAACCCTACAAATGAAAAAGGATGATGAAAGAATTTAATCATACCAAGTTAGAGGCGTTACGAGGAGCGTTATGTGCAGCAGGTCTCTGATTCGTAACGTTAGCAAGAGCAGGGCGTTTTTTCGCCATGCGAGGCGGTAATGCCATCGATTTTCCGGATACATTTTCCGACGCCTGTCTCTTCGCCAGCGACGACGTCGTCTTCCCTGATTCTCTCCGACTATGAGCCACCGTCGACATCACTCTATACTCAAGAAAAAGAAGCAATCCAAAAACCCTAGAAACAAAACCCTAAAACCAATACAGCGCGATTTGGGGTTTTGATTTTCAAAAGAAATTGAAAGAATTCCCAGAAAACCCAAATGAATTCATCCGATTTTAAATCAAACTATCCGTTTAATTTTGTCAGAACAGAAAAGGGTTTAACGAATTTGAAAAGCAGAGTGAGAGAGAAAAAAGGGAGAACAGGGTAATATTTAATGATACTTTTGAAGGCGGGGAAGATGATGATTTGAAATGAGAATGAATCTCAGCCGTTGGATGAGAGCAAGGTATTCGTTAGGAGCGGACAAGCGATGGGTCCCACAGGGGTGTTGTCTGTTTTATGACATTGGGGTCCGAGAGAGGGGTCGCTTTGTAATATTGTTAAAAACGGAGGGGTGAAAGTGTAAATTGAAATAGCTTTGGGTTTCACAAGTGTCTTTTTTAAGATTTTGAAAATTGGGCTTTGTATGTGTTTAAGCATGTGGGGTTTTTGTATTTGAATTCGAATTTGAACGTTGGTCTTTGTCAAACAATATTTTATTCAGGGATTGTTCGCTTCTTTTCTACTTCGAGTGTATAGTAATACAACTTTGAATTTTAAAAATTTGTGTTTTTAAAAAATATATATTATTATTTTTATATATTATGTTAATGGAATTAAGTAGGTTATTGTTATTATTGTGCTGTAAAAAATATTAAATTTACTATTTGAAAGATCATATTAGGCTATTAGCCTATTAGGTATGAAAACATGTTTATCATTCAACTTATAAAGATGTGTTTAATAAAGTTCATTTAAATTACATAGTTTTAAAATTTTAAAATATAATCACAGGATCAGTATACAATCGTATGTGATTTTATAAATCATCACATGTGAATTACAAAAATACTCTTCTATGCAAAATTTTAAAATACAATCTAAACCATTAATGTTATTGATCTCCAAAAGGTGTGTTGCGGCAGAGACACCCTGACCCTGGGTCACATTGGACCGATGCCACCCCACCTCCATAGGCACGCCCCTGGCAATCCCCTTCCCGGTCTCCTGCAGCTGGTTGGGATTGAACCCAGAACCAATTCTTCAAATAGTCCCCAAACTGTGGGCCCCATAGACATTTAGGCGAAGGAGGTACCACTAGGCCAAAGACACATTAATATTAATGTTATTGATCTAAATATTAAAATTTGTTTCTTAAAACTAAGACTTAAATATGAACTAAATTAAATATTCTTCTAAACTTATAATGTATGATTGGAATCCAAAAACTTAAGGACTATTTCGATTGTAGCCAAATAATGACTATTATTATGGTGACAATCAATTATAAAGCTAGTATTCCACCAAACGAAATTTTATTGTAAGGTTTAATTTAGAGTAAATAAAGTGTATAAAATATAATAATTTTTGTTTTAGTTATTACCGTAACTAGCTTTTTAAAAATATACAATCACTTTTTGTAATTCTTGTATTGTATGAAAGCAGCTTTTTCAAACTTAATTACTAGTTTGTGTATTTTTCTTATTTTAATATATTGTTTTTAAAATTAAAAAATTTATTACAAACAACTAAATTATATGTACGTGTAATACACGGATTGATTTAAAAATAACAAATATCAAACATTAATAAAAAGCATTAAACATTTATAAAACGTGTAAGAAATAAGAATTTAAAGGAATGAAAAATAATAAGAATTTTAAATATAATATGTTAATTTGTAAAAAAAATCTTATATACTACAAGGTTTAGAAATAAGTCAAATTATTAGTGATATCAAAATTAAAAGATAAGTATCGAATTAAATGGTTATCAAATGTATAGTTATTTTTTTCAAATCATTTATCTGACTTATAACCTATAATCTAACGTGACTGGTCAAATTGATGAAATGGTGTTTAATCTTATAATTTCTAAATCATTATAATGGATAAAAATTTAAATTAGAGAAATAATTTTAAACACATTAAATTATTTATATTGAATTCCTAAATTATTGTTAAAAGATTTACATTCTAAACTATAGGTATTAGATATCCTATATGATTCATGCTACTTTCGTATCTTAATTTTTAATTACCGATTTAGTGCAAATTAAAGTTAATTTTGACATTTTAATTCAAATTTGATTTTTATTTTGACTATTCTAAAATAAAAATTGAATTTCAATTTCAATCAAAATGAATGGTTAGGATATCATTTTGACAAAATCAAAGGTTATGATTTTCTAATTAAATTAATGAAGCTTAATCTTTTATTTATGTTAGAAGATAGTAATTTAAGACTACGTTAATCGTATTTTCATATGATTTACTCCTTAATTTACAATAGAAATATCTTTTTCAATATGTGCAACGAGTATCATGTCATAGCAAAAATGAGGGTTACATTTTTGGAACAAATTAAAGGTTACAAATATTTGTTGTCAAAATAAATTATACCTAACATTTATTGACAATTTTCAAATATTCATGTTATTTGTCTTGTTCATTTATGCTGTAAAATTCGTCAGCTATTATCTATTAATATTAATTGAAGACCTATATTAGTCGATTTTACTTAGATAATCCTAACCATTCTTTAGTCGAAATTAACATGTTATGATTGAACAATCATAATCATAACTGGTGAAAATTAATATCAATTTTAAGTTAAAGTTTAAAAGATTTTGATCATGTTTAAATTTTAAAATATTAAAGTTTAATCTTTTTATCCAATAAATCGATCAAATTAAACAACAAATCAAAATTCAAATATTATCAAATTACATTTAATTTTTAGTTTTTTTTTCTATTTTTAATATATGATTTCATAAATTATTTCACTTCTTGAAAAAATGACACTAGATTTGACAACCATTTTGACTATGAAAGTGTTATAACTATTCCATTTGTTAATTGTTTTTCAATTGAGTGTCACGTAATTATTTGATTGATTTTTAAAGTGTGTAATATGTATACATTTTATTTACGTCTGAACATTATTTTCAAATTAGGGAAAATTTCTTCTATATCCTTCTAAACCTTATAAATTACTTATATCCTTCTAAAATTTTAAATTACTTCTATATCCTCCCAAACTTTAAAAACTATTATATATGTCCAATTACCTACTTTAATACATATTAAATTATTTAAATATAAATAATCTTTATTATTAAGTTTAACTATTTATAAATTTACTATAGTACCCTTTTATTATCTATACAAAATTGAGAAAAACCTAGTAAAATATCTAATTCTTTATGCAGATCCTCATCGACAACCAAGCTAACCTAATCGACAACAGATTCATCAATCGACAAGCATCTGATATCGTTTTCCCTATTGATCTCGACGACAACAAGCAGCAGACTTCAATCGACAAGCATCTGATATCGTTTTCTCTATTGATCTCGACGATAACAAGGAGCAGACTTCAATCGACAACAAGCATCTCGTTCGAGAGAATCTGAATCCATCCCAAGTATTTATTCGAGAGATAGTGATCGACTGAAGATGATTTTGTTTGTGCAGCAGACTTCAATCGACAACAAGCATATCGTTTTCCCCTACTGATCTCGACGACAACAAGAATCCTTCTTTTCTTGTCGAAGCGTTCCATAAGCTTTTCTCTAATGCCATCAAGAAGATCAAGCACTGGTTTGTATCGCAACTCACCTATCCAAGAATTAAAAGTCTCTGAGATGTTGTTTGTAATGTAATCACACTTGGCTATTGTACCAAACTTGCTTCTACTCCAGATCTTCTTATGGTTCTCATTCAAGTATGTAATTGCCTCTCCACGTAGACTTGCAATTTCACCTAGTAATCTATCATGCTTACTAATACTATAAGTATTTGCAGCACCCCATAGTTTGACCATGAAAAAGTCACCTCGAAAATGTTTCTTGAAGTTGCTATATACATGTCTCATACATTCTCGATGCTCAACATTAGGATACACATGTGTGATAGCTATCTCTAACCCTTTCTGCATATCTGAAGAAATAACTAGACCATTTGGGGGTACCGATAGCTTTTTTTAGTGACTCAAGAAACCAAATCCATGAATTTGTATTCTCTGATTCAAGCACAGCATATGCTACCGGATACATGCCATTGTTACCATCTATACTTGTGGCAGCGGCCAATACACCATTAAACTTTCCTTTTAGATGACAAGCATCAAGCCCTATATAAGGACGACAACGAGCAAGAAAACCTTTAAAGCAAGTGGCTAATGATATAAAAATGCGTCGAAAATGTTTTTTGTCACTCTTTGTCTCAAAATCAATTTCAACAACACTTCATGCGTTTCTCTTTCGTAGTTCCTCTTTAAATTCATCTATTTTTATGAATGAATCCTCCCAATTTCCATGCATATCAGTGTAAGCTTGTTCTTTTTCTTTAAAGACTCTCATATAAGGTACATTAACATTGTAGGTTTTCATAAGCCATTTTTTGAGCTCTGAACAAGAGACATCCCCATCAGATTTCAGCTTGTCGGATACTACATCTGCAATCCATCCTTTAGTAGCATGTTTATTACCACACTTGTTGTTCCGAGTACAAGAATGTGATTCCACAAATTTCTTAACCTACAATAATGTATTATATGCATAAGATTATGTTACAAAATTCCTGAACATATAACAATCTATTATTTCTAAAGACTCGAGACTTACTTCAAAAGTAACTCCATCTTGAGTAAGAGACGCATGAATTCTCCACTCACAATTTTTGTCCTCACAACATGCAGTAAGTCGTGTCAGGTCACTTTTCTCAATCACATATTCAAATTCATTTGTTACTGCATAATGACTTAAAGCTCTTCTAAAAGATATGACATTTGGAAATTTTAAATTCAACCATGGTTGGACTTTTCTTGCTATATTCGTAAGTTCCACAGTCATCATTTAAAAAATCAATTTCATTATCCGTACTATGACGACTATGATAACTTTCTTCACTTGGACAATTTGATTCCGAATCATTTTCATCCTCGGATTCATCAATTACTTCATCTTGACCGCTGTACCAAAAATTTAACTCCGTTTAGGTTAATGGCTAGAATAGTGTATTATATCTATGGTTAAAGATTCATACCTTTGTTGAATAAGTTTATCTGTTGACGCATAAATTGTTACTTCTCTCTCCTCCTTGTACATATTAAGCATCACCACTCCTCGTCCGTTACAAGTTCAATAAAAGATTGTAGTTTTGCATACTTGTCAACAAAAACCAGTGATAAAACTTGATCACTCTTTGATGGATAGTGTCTCTTCATGTCTTCAAGTAGATCGCTTAAGCTGTATGATAAGGTATCCATGTAGATATATTTTCGATGCCCAAAACAGTATACGTTTCTGCATGAGTTTCTTGCTAAACGAAAAAACCCCATACTTTACTTTAAGCTTGTAGTTAGATGGCACTTGTCTGAAAATGAAAATAAACATAAACATAAACACAAACTGATTACTTAACACAATCTATCTTCTCAATAACACATAGTCGTACAAACTTACTCAATTATCGGTGAGTGACCCATTATTTCCCATCTCGGTGTTGAACCATTATCAATACTATCATCCATATCTGATACAAAAATTCGAAATAACATGA
This sequence comes from Pulicaria dysenterica, assembly GCA_947179395.2. Taxonomy (NCBI): domain Eukaryota; kingdom Viridiplantae; phylum Streptophyta; class Magnoliopsida; order Asterales; family Asteraceae; genus Pulicaria; species Pulicaria dysenterica. Next base: position 29,621,228 of record OX359290.1, read on the forward strand.
AATAGATAAACAATCTTCTTTTTCTGAAAGACAAAGGAGATTAGCAATCTGAAATCACTTGGAGCAAATAAACACAAAAATTAAATATTAGTATCTGATCGCACATAAACACATTGAAATAACTTCATGCATATAAACATGAAATTCTTTCCAGCACCTAAACAATGTTATATTTGATCGATTTTTAAAAAAAAAAAACAATTTCAAAGAATATCTAACTACATCTAAACTCATCTGATCGCATATTTCAAAAAGAAAAAAAAGAACATGCACTATGGAATTAATTGTGGTGGCAAATAAACATGAATATCATAAAAAACTGCCACCTCATACATATAATAAGCCAAATACATGGAAATATGGAATCCAAAACAACAACAAATAAACATGATATTGATTACCATGGATTCTAATCCTCTCGATGAACTTGCAAATTCGTCTCTTTACTGCGCAAGAGAAGCGATGGAGGCAGTTTCTACGTACTTTAATTTAGTAAATATTTTTCAATTTAGGTTTAGATAATAAAGGGTAATAAAGTAAATTTATATATAGTTAAACTTAATGATAAGGATTATAGATAGATATTTAAATAATTTAATATATATTAAAATAAGTAATTGGATATATATAAGAGTTTTTAAAGTTTGGGAGTATATAGAAGTAATTTAAAATTTTAAAAGGATATATAAGTAATTTACAAGGTTTAAAAGGATATATAAGAAATTTTTCCTTAAAATTATAATTATATTATTATTTTAAGATTTCATTTATTTCGGGTCTTATTATTTAATATCTTTATTATTAATATATTTATCATTTTTTAAATCAACTATTTATCACACGAATATTATAATCAACTTACATAATTTTAACAATTGTAATTTTTTTTTATCAAAATCAAAGATTTTTATACTCAAACGAGGTATGAAGACCCGTGTGCTGCTACAGAAAACAAAAATTATATAATGATAAACAAAATAAAAAAGCTAACTAGAAACGAATAGTTAATATAAACACATTATATTTTAATTAATATTAGATTAAATTAATGTCTTAATGAAATTTCTTTTTTTACGCATTAAGGTTATGTTTTATCTTTATCAAATACGGTTATTTAGTATTCTATATTAGTTAGATTCTATTACTAGATATGTAGTGAACAATCTAAAACTAGCATCTTTTTAAATTTTGACATTTAATTAATTGTAACTATTAGGATTTTTATAATAATAAAAGTCAAACTAAATGATTATTCACTTTTTTGTAGCTACATTATTTTATAAGATTAATAAAATATTGAAAATAAGTTTGCATTTGAAGATAAATGTGAAGGGTTTTGAACCTGATCAAACCACTTAAGACACAAACTGGTCAATCCTGGGTTTGATTCCACTGGTTCAATCCTAAAAGCGGAACTGAATTGAACACAACCCTCTAAACCCCAAAAGGGTTAGGATCTTTAAACTTTATTTGATCAACATAGTTTCTTAACAAACAATCCATATGAAAGGGTTACAAGATTATACCTGAACAAAAACTTAGGATTGTTAAAGTAGTCCACCACTACTGCACCTCCGATTGAACTGGCTGCTAGACCGCTCCTGGATCACCAAGCCTTCAAAAACCTCGAAAGCTTGAGCCTGCGTGTGTTCTTGTGCGTCGATTACCAAACACGCAAAACACCTTGGTGTTTTGCCTTCTTCGATCTCGGCGCAAAAGAGAGAAACCGAGAGAGAGAGTTGCGAGTTCGAGAGAGAGAGAGAGCCGAGTGAGGTTGAGTGAAGGCTAGGTTTAATCCTTGTCTCTTATCTTAATCCTTAAGCCTTTAAGGATATATTTATAAGGATTAGATTGGACCTAAGCCCGTTTAATTAAAAGCCCACTGTTTTAATTAAACTTTTATCTCTTCTCACTTTGACCCCCTGGACTTTACTAGATAATTAATAAATATTAATTAACTGGTCCGTTAAATATTAAAACTTAATATTTAATTCCCTTTAAATAATAAATAACTATTTATTATTTATTTCCTTTCTAATAATTAATACAAACTGATTAATTATTTATTTCTCTCTTTTCAATAATTAATACTACTGATTAATTATTTCGTCTTTCTCTTTAATAATTAATCTAACTGATTAATTATTTTCACACAGACAAAAGGTGAAATCCAACTGTTTTGAATTGGGTGTGTAGCAGTGTGACCCTTTTGTCTCTTATAACATTGGATACAACATGCCTATTAATTATCTCTGCACATAATCTAACAGACTCCCACTTGTGCAAGATAAGTAATAGTTACTGCACATTGTTAGCCTAAGGAGGTCCCTAGCCAGACACTTAGGATGACCAGGTTATAAGAACTCTTATACCCTAAAGCGACTTGTGATAAAACTTCATAAGCAACCTGCTTAGAAGTAATATGTTATAAACTAACTGTTTATAAACTAAACTATCGTAAACTCCCTGTTTATGAATGGGTACGTTTTATATATACAAACTTGCATATATATATATATATATATATATATATATATATATATATATATATATATAGGTTTGTCCCTTGCAGCGCGATATTTCAATTTTGAGCATGAGCATGGAAAAAGTCAACTCAGAGACTCAAGAATTTGTTCATGACATACTTGATTTCAAAAACTGCGTGATAAACGACAAAGAACAGATCAGTTCGTTTGGGCACGGCCGTGCAAGTCAAGGGGCCCGGAAATATCTCTCCTAAAAAGGAGGTGCAATTACCATCTTGCATATTTGCATTTGGCAACACGGCTCCCACTGAATCTACACACTCCCCTTATGACCACCCTGTTACGGTCGTGGCGTTAGAACGCGCTAAGAAGACAACAGTTACCGCATCCCAAACCAAATACCTCAGGCTTGAGGATAACGTATGTGATAAATACTTTTGACACGAATCCACGAAGTATTTTTCATTGTGGGTCAATCCAATATTCGTAACCCTAACGAATATCAGTAAATTTTGGTCCGCAAAAACCGTTCACAGCTATATTCGATATACTTTCGAATCTACCCCAAAATTACGATGACTTTATAACCCTATCGAGGTTCCCACCAAGATAAGTAGTCACGGATAATGTTTTTGAATAAACCCAGTTTATTCTTGGATGAACCAAAACATACAAAATTGTGAAGAACAATGAAACTAATTTCTACACCCTTCCATATTCCACCCTGGAATAAAGATGCATAATTTCTACCATTTCACTGACTCGATTCACGGTGTTTATCTGAATTACTTATTATTTTACATTGTAACTTATCACGGATTACAAAGAAAATAATATGGTTATAAACCCTAAAACACAAGACTAGTACTTTGGAGTACTCCTTCTTGGTTTTGACTAGAAATCATTCTTGCAACCTAAGAATACTTCTAGACTTACTTATTTTATAAAATTCCTTAAACTTGGAGAAAACTGGAAATAACTCCAAAGTTTCTGATTTTACAAAATAACCTCCCTGTAATTAAAAACTTTAATTACATTTGTAGATAAATTAAATCTTACTAGATTTATCCATTTGAAACGATAAAACTTTCTTATACCTACCGGTAAGAACCTTGAAATTAGATTCCCTGTGTATACCAACACTTATCTAATTTCATTACTAAGAATGTTAAAGAACATTTTATTTATCATTTCTAACATTAACCAACCAATATTATTAAGCTGACTCACTAAACACTTTAGAACGTATATAATTTCTATTTAAGTCATAACTAGACTCAAAAATCTTGCAATGATTTCTTTATCGAGTACCTCTCAATAAATCATGCATCCCTTGAATTAGTTCTTTCTCAAGAACTTACTGTTTTAGATAACTTCTAAAATCATCCAATAATTATATACTTTAAAATTTCAAACTTGTATTTATCACACTGGTTAAAAATAACCTTTTATTAACTCTGATAAATACATTAGTCAGGTGCTCCCACTATCTCTTATGAAAAAGTGCATTCTTTAAAAAATATATTTTTAGGCCTTAGTCAAAACTTGACTACCATGCCTAAAACTTGTGTTCCAAACACATGCTTCAAAGAACTTAGTTTTTGTAAGAAATTTGTTTTATAAAACCAAGAACTTGGATCTCCCATATATCCATCTTTCCAATTACGAAAAATGGTTTCATTAAACTTACCATGATCACAAGTATGAAACACTCATAATGGTATTTTAAATTTCTTTCCTTAAAACATTTAGTATAAAACTTCCTTGATTATAATAACTATTATAATCACTTTTATACTTTCTTAAACGTTTTATCAAAAACTATTTTACTTAGAAATAATAACTATCATTTCTATTTAGTTCAAGACTTTGAACATTCACTTTTCATAAATAACTTAAACACTTGTTAAATTAGAAAAACTATCTAATTTTATAAACAATACTTGTTTATTTAAGTGTTTGAAAAAAGTGGAGTCAACATTTATATAACTTCAACAAATAATAGCATAAGATTATTATGAATCACCAATCAAGTCAAGACTTTGACTTATTGGCACTCTTTTAGTCACAACTGGACTAATCATGATTCATACAATAAGAACACGTGCACGGATATGAACCAAAAATTAAATTTCCATAAACTCAAAAGTATTCATAAACCAACAATATAAAAATTGTTCAAATAAACTTTAAGAGTTTAATAAACTAGGAAATAAAAATTATTTATAATATCCGTGAGCTGCACGTGGGATCTTCTCATGCTGGGCCGCATCACTTTCCATCTCCTCTCGCAATAAACGATTGCAAGATATTAGAATACTCGTAAAACTTTACAAGTAGAAAAGTGACAAAGAAGCTGATCACGCAATACCTGAGGAGCCAAACTTGCCTCCTGCCTCGTGACCTTTCGGACAATCTCGTTTCCAATGTCCGGCCTCGCCGCACTTGAAGCACCGATTCTCGGTACTTGCCTTGTTTGGCTTTGGCTTCTTGCCCTTGTTGTCGTTACTAGCTCTGGGTGCATTCTGGCTGGGCTGGGCCTTGCCCTTTCCCTTTCCGTTGCGCCCCTTCCTCTTCTTACGTCCACCATGTCCCACCATAAGAATGTCCTTAGACTTGGTCCCGATACTCTGCTCAGCAGTCTTGAGCATGGAGTGCAACTCAGCCACGGATTTCTCCATGTTGTTCATGTTGTAGTTGACTATAAAAGGCTTATAGTCATCGGACAACGAGTTGAGTATCGTATCCGTTGCTAGCTGCAACGGTACTGGGTGCCCATGTCTCTCTAGGTGGTCCATGTAACCTTTCATTTTCATGACATGGTCACTGACCGAGGTCCCCTTAGCCATCTTGCACGAGTTAAATGCCCTAGTGGCATCATAACGCTCCGTGCGGGCTTGCTCCTCGAACATGTCCCTCAGCTAGTGGATCATGTCATATGCAGGAGTTTCCATCATGCTTGATTGCAACTCTGGACTCATAGTTGCAAGCATGAGGCAGCTAACATCCAAGGCGTCATTGGAGCGCTTCTGAAAAGCCTCCCTGACCTCTGCCCTGGCATTGCTGGCAGGGGGATTTCCTAGAGGTTGTTTTAAGACATACCACTTTCTCTCGTGCCTCAACACGATCCGGAGATTTCTCTCCCATGTGAGAAAGTTGGACCCGGTGAGCTTATCCTTCTCAAGGATAGAGCGGAGAGAGAGGTTATTAGTATTGGTAACGTTGGTTGCCATCTACAAATTAAAACCCGGTTTAATTAGTAATTGCAAATAAACTTTCCAACATATATCATTAAACCCATAAACAATTAGTATTAGACCTAGGACCCATATTTCACATACTTGACGCAAGGTTTGGGCACTTCCCGCCAAGTCATGCTATTTTTGGTAGGTAACACCCTGTACCAATCGTACCTAACTGATACGACTCCTAGAACCTCGTAGAGCACTTAGACCCAGTCTAGTATGTTTAACTCTACTCTAGTGCTTTTTGGGTCGGGACTCCCGATTATCACCAAAATAGATTGCACCACCTAAGACAGCATGAATTCTGGCCGGGACTCCCGATTATCGCAGAATCTTTCATGCCCTTTCCCGCAATGGTTTGAACCCGGATGCCCAAGGTTTGGGCACTTCCGACACCCGAGTACCGTTTAACAGTTAAGGTGTACCATTAGGTGGGTAGCACACTGATCTAAGATTTGTCTTGGGTTTTAATTAAGTTCAATAAAAAACTTAATTTTCCAGTTTTTGAAAAACCATTTTAAAAGTAACTGTTTTAAAAATATGATTTATATGTGTACCTAGACTACGTGCACAAAACGGCCTTTATAAGTTCCAAACTTATAATCTTGACAAAACTTTTAAATTTATAAAAATTTAATTAGTACGACTACCAGACTGAAGTCATATTCTAGTTTGTCATAAAGCGTGGTTTTTCACTGTCTAATAACAATCTGTCATTAAACCCCTTTTTATTTACCATCACATGCATATCATATGCAAATATGAAAAAAAGTAAATAAATCACAACCACGCAGATAATAATAAGCAGATAAAGCCCTATAGTTTTGCCAACTAATCCTAAGGTCAATCCTAAGGATAAAATGACTTGGATTCGCCTTTCTTGACATGCTGCTCCCACTAGCCTTGACATCTCCCCGAAGTATACGTGCTTCGTGTGAGAACACCATTTTCTTGATCACCTTCTTGGAGTCCATTTTGGTTGGGGAATTAAACTATCACTAGTCTATTACAAATACAATATTGAATGGGGTTGTAAGTGGCACGCAGGCCTCCCCTAACCAGTACAATATTACAATTAAGAAAGGGATTGTAATTGGCACGCAGGCCTTCCCAAAACCAAAATAAAAGAAGAAAAGAAAAACGAGTCCTAAGTCGGCAAAACTATAGCTATATGAATCACAACCACGCAGTTTATATATAAGCACTATATATATAAAAATCAACCACGCAGTTATAATATAAACAATAAACTTTGTTGTTAAGCACACAACCTGATTTGTCTAAACTTTCTCATTTATCCTTTTGATTAATATCTTTTAACCAAAAATGAGAATTATGATATTCTATTTTAACTTGACCAAAAAATAGTTTTTCAACAAAAAACTTAAAACTTGATCTCATTCAAAACTTGAATGAAATCCTCACGTCGAGTTTTATTACTAGTTTTCCAAAAACTTAAAACTGACAACCTTGGTCAATTAAATACTATCTTATTTGTTTCTCCATAATATTATATAAACTTTATCCCTTTTAGACTTTATTCAAAAATGACTTAAACTAGTCATAATAAATAAATATCTAAACTAATATATATTTTAACTAAACTAATTAAAATATATATAACACTAGTTTATATAATACCTTATTAATTTTATAACTTAAAATTAATAATCCTTTTGTATTAATCCGGAATAACTATCTTGGGCCAACATCTCTTGTTAAGCCGCACAACCCACTAGGCCGAGACCCTCTTGGGCCGAGAACCGATTTGACCAAAAACTTCTTGGGTCGAAACCCTGCTGGACCGTGATCTTCCTTGGGCCGAGACCCACCTGGATCGTGATCCACCCTGGGCTGAGGAACACCTTGGGCCGAAGCCCTTTGGGCCGTGGCGTACTAGGTCGAAGTCACTTGGGCCGAAGCCCACTCTGACCCTTAGCGCCGCTAAGTCCTGTTAGCGCCGCTAAAACCATTTTAGCGCCGCTAACGGTCACGGTAAAGATTTCGGTTCCCGTTTTCCGATTAATACAGTAATATTTTAAATCCTTTCTAATATATTAAAACTAACTGTTTTAATATACTGATTAAACACTGGATTTAATTCAAAAACCAAAAACTATTAATTATTAATATTAACAAAACTTGTTTTATTAATAATTAATTATCCTAAAACTTGATTTCAACCTTTTTAAACAAAAGTTCAAAAATACTGGTTAAGATAAAGTTTTAGATAAAAGGTTTATCCTTTTTAACCGTTTAAACACAAACCTGGTTTCAACCTAACTGGTTAAAATCAAACCTTTTATGAACTGGATAAAAACAGAAAAACTTGTTTTTATCCCTATGGTTTTCGAAATTTAAATGGAGAAGAATAAGATGAAGAAGATCATATAACTATTAAACAAACCAACAAATTAGATTAACTAGGTTTAACCGATTAAACAAACTGTTTAATTTAATCTTAATTCAAAACTTATTCTTATTCTAAAAATCATAATCCTTTTAACCATTCAAACTTACTGTTTGAATTAAGTTTGAATTTTCTGATTAATAGGATAAAAACTGATAACAAAACAAACTGTTTTGCTACCTTCTTGATTTTCAAAAATACCAAGAACAAATAGAGAATCAAGAATAAAACCTTAATCTAAAACAGATAGAACTAGAAACTATGGATCATAGAGCCGAGGCTCTGATACCACTGAAGGGTTTTGAACCTAACCAAACCACTTAAGACACAAAATGGTCAATCCTGGGTTTGATTCCACTGGTTCAATCCTAAAAGCGGAACTGGATTGAACACAACCCTCTAAACCCCAAAAGGGTTAGGATCTTTAAACTTTATTTGATCAACATAGTTTCTTAACAAACAATCCATATAAAAGGGTTACAAGATTATACCTGAACAAAAACTTAGGATTGCTAAAGTAGTCCACCACTACTGCACCTCCGATTGAACTGGCTGCTAGACCGCTCCTGGATCACCAAGCCTTCAAAAACTTTGAAAGCTTGAGCCTGCGTGTGCGTGTGTTCTTGTGCGTCGATTACCAAACACGCAAAACACCTTGGTGTTTTGCCTTCTTCGATCTCGACGCAAAAGAGAGAAACCGAGAGAGAGAGAGAGAGTTGCGAGTTCGAGAGAGAGAGAGCCGAGTGAGGTTGAGTGACGGCTAGGTTTAATCCTTGTCTCTTATCTTAATCCTTAAGCCTTTAAGGATATATTTATAAGGATTAGATTAGACCTAAGCCCGTTTAATTAAAAGCCCACTGTTTTAATTAAACTTTTATCTCTTCTCACTTTGACCCCCTGGACTTTACTAGTTAATTAATTAACTATTAATTAACTAACTATTAATTAACTGGTCCGTTAAATATTAAAACTTAATATTTAATTCCCTTTAAATAATAAATAACTATTTATTATTTATTTCCTTTCTAATAATTAATACACAAACTGATTAATTATTTATTTCTCTCTTTTCAATAATTAATACTACTGATTAATTATTTCGTCTTTCTCTTTAATAATTAATCTAACCGATTAATTATTTTCACACAGACAAAAGGTGAAATCCAACTGTTCTGAATTGGGTGTGTAGCAGTGTGACCCTTTAGTCTCTTATAACATTGGATACAACATGCTTATTAATTATCTCTGCACATAATCTAACAAAATGTAACACTACAAATTTCAAGTTCATTTTTTATAAAGATGGAAGCGTTGGGATAAACATAAGATTTACATCATTATCAACAAAATAAAATCAATACTGTTACAAATTATACACTGCATCCTTTAGTGTTACTAAGTTTACAAAAATGGCTCATCATCAAAATAATATCAGAGTGGCGGCTAAATGTTCTTATAAACACACCAACTCTCAGCTTAACAGTTGCGCTTACTAAAACAACTACAAAATGGAGTTAAAGGTGGGGAATTAGCCAAAACTAAGGGAATGGAGGTTTAAAACACAAATAGCAATCAATAATAACCACAACTATTACAACATAACCATGTAATCAGAAATATCCAGAGGACTGGTGGTTCGTCGTAGAACCTACAACCAATGCCGACCAAAACAAAGGTTTACATATAGCTTTTTGCTATTTGGCACAATAAAACCCCTTCTTTTACAACAAATGTATCAAAAGATCTAGAACTGTTCAACCAATAGCAAACAAGCCCAACCCAAAATTGTGAAAGCTGACCTCTATCTCAGACCATATCGACTATCACACCCAAGGATAGAAATGGCTTATTATATTTAATCATTGAGTATTGTTAATTTTATAGATTGATATTAAAAAATTTATGAGTATGTAGAATGCTTTTATAAAGCCAACGGACTAAATATGTCAAGTTGGAAAGCGGAATTAAACTTAAGGGGTTGTTAGTGTCAATTGTTCAAAGTTTTATTATATATATATGCCTAAGGATTAGAAGAAGATGGTTATTTTTTTATGCACTGTTGGTGAAAGCTTTGGGAGAACACTTTGGGCAGCCATACTTCTCGATTTTCAAGCAGAATTCAACAAGGAATTGGTGTATTTTACTGGATTAAGGTATGCATGTATGAGTAATACAAGTAATTAGCCCATTGATAGTATAATTGAAGCTTTTATGTTCATGCATGTGTTTGATTGTGTTTAGATAATGAATTGTTGCTAAAAAACAACCATGTAGGTTGTTGTTAGTGTCTGGAGCACACTATTAGTAGCATCAATGTCGAAATCGTGAGATTTGGGCTTACAACACTATTATTTGAGTGCAGTACACTGACTGCGTACGAGGGCTACACGGCCCGTGTAGTAATTGGAACGCCGTGTATCCGGGGCGTGTAGATCACACAGTCCATGTACAGCTCTGGTCAACACCGACTATGTAAGCTAGTATAGGCGTGTAGATTTGAGGTACACGGCCCTTGTATATATACAAGGCCGTGTATGCTCTCTATCAGCAATAGAATCTGAAAGATGCTATGTTTTATTGTTTATGATGCTAGGCTTACGCTTAGATTAAAAGCTTAAGGGAGTATCATTGACAGTATTCGCAACTACATCACTGTGAGTAACTCAATCCTCTTACTTGCAAGGATTAAGGCCCTTAAATGTTCTTATGATCTTTGAGTTATTTAAACGATATTATTGGTATGTTATTCTAGTTATGTATTGTATATCTTGAATAATTGATTAGATTGATCTGTAAACAATGTTAAGACAATTAGTGTGTAACTAAGCTCAATAACTTAGTGAGTGGTAATAATTCGGTTTCCTAGTGACTTGCTATGCTATAAGCTTTGAGATATGACTCAATATAAGTAGTAAGATGATTGATCAGTATGAATTTGGTATATAATGAAAATGGGGAAAAAACATAATTGAGATTTGATAAAGTTGTTAACACGATTTCACAATTAAAGCTTGGTATTATTTTAATTATAAAGAGATATATGTTAATAGTATGAAGTATGTTAATAAGCTAAATCCTGAAAGTACAGACTGTAGACAGAAATAAACTATATGAGGATGACTATGAGTAGATACGTGATAGTTAATTCATATGAGGTTAGATACTTTTGATGGATTAAGGGAGTTGACTATAAGACTTAGTAGATAAAAGAGGGAAGCTTATGTTTCTCTTACATTAGAGGAAGTTTGGTATATAGAAGAAGTATGGTTGTATAATTTATTCAAGACTAAGCAATAGTCGATATGAAGTTGTTTTGGATTTCAAGGTATGATTATGAGGAAACATAAGACTAGTTAATAGTATAGTGTGATTAACAATTGATTGTGATGATTAGAGGCTTAAAGGTATGTGATAGTTTTGGAAGCTGAAAGCAGAATGATATTAAAAGATATCAAAATATGATTTGTTTATATGACGATAAAATTGTGAAAGGTATCGAAGGAAGCAATGTGAATGTATCTTTATTAGTGAGAAGTTTAATGATAGAGTTGATGCCCACATTGAATTGAATGTTATTATTATTATAATATTGGTGAAGTTTCAACTTATCTTTTCAAGTTTTAGAATTTTTTTACTCACTGAGCTTTAAAGCTCATCAGATGTTATTATAACCTTTTTCCGGTGATCTATTACTGTTGATTTCGAGACTCCATTGGATGATGTCGTGCAACAACTATTATTAAGTTATTAGTATCAAGTTAATGTCGCCAAATTTTAAATAAAGTTTTCGGTTGGATGAACTAAGTTATGTTATTTTACTTTTCAAGTAGAAAGTGTTGTTGAAATCCTTTGTTTTAGAAGATATTATAAATTGCTTCCGCTATCCTAAATTCTGAAATTTTTAGTTGCACCTGATTTTTGTGAAAGTTTTAGAAAGTTTTTGCTAAATTAGATTGTTCTGAAAATGGGGCGTTACATCGATGCCACAATTAATTAACACATAACCAGTTAATTAGTATCAGACATAACAACCTAGCAAACAGTAATCATAACAAGTTGCAACAAAAACCGTTACAACTAACAACCATCCGTGAGTTTAATATCCACTCACCTTGGTTCTCAATCGTCCAACTCAGTTATCTAATCTCACCGAGTCTTCTCTTTTCCTAAGAACACAAGAATACAAGAATCAATCATTCGATTGAGTATGCAATAAAAAATGGTTTTAAAAGGGGAGTTGAATACAAACTTAAATTATTTTAAATTTAATGCACACACTAATACTTTTAATATAATTCTTATTATATAAATCAAGAATTACATGTACTAGGAAGTGGAAATTCCAAATACAATAAAAGATGACAACAAATTTGTCTAACACATAGACTAACTTCTTTAAGACAACTAATGTTTAAGAGGTTCAAAACATAAATAACTTTTTCTACATTATGCTAACTCTAATAACTTGCTTCTCTCAAAAGCTTGAGCTTGTTCTTGAAGTATATTTCCAGTAAGTTCTTTTTCAACCAGTTGGTATCTTGGAATGCATGTGTATATATAGACGAGTATGTCAGCAACGGTTGATGCAAGTGTTGGAAGTAAGGTGGTATAGGAAAATTATATTTTCTTGATAAAGTTAGTGGTGGAAAAATAATATTATTTTAATCGGGTTTCCAATAAAATAATGGAACTTTTTTAATAGTACACACCACTAACAATATAATAATATTATTTACCATACATTTTTTATTTGTAAAGATCAATTTATCTTTCCATGCTTTGTACTTTTATCAACTGTCATGTTCTTTTAGAGTTGACTTTAGTAAACATGTCATTATCGAGCATGCTTTAGTACATGAGTAGATATTCAAGATCTTCTTGTTAGATTATGTGCACAGTAGATATATAACACGTGTCATCGTGTCCAATGCTATAAGACACTAAAGGATCACACTGCTACACACCCAATTAGAACCAATTGGAATTTACCAAGTAATGTGTAGAAATAATTAATTAGTTAATTAATAATTGAGAGGAAAAATAATAAAAGTTATTTACTATTTAAAAGGGAGTAATTAATATTTAGTTTAAATATTAATTGGACCAGTTAATTAATAGTTATTAATTAATTAGAAGGTCAAATGGTATGTTTTGCAATAAGCTAATAGTTTAATTAACGTTGGACTTTAATTAAACGGGCTTTGACTTAATAACGCTAATACATATATCTTATTAATCCTAAGAGAATCACATAAGAGACACTAAATGCAACAAGGAAAAACCCTAATCCTCCCCCCCCTCTCTCTCTTTCTCTCTCTCTCTCTCGAAGTCGGCCGAACCAAACACCCCCAGGGTGCGATCGGCGATAACACACACACACAAGAACGCGGTTTTTTGATCATTAGATGAAATCCTTAAGCGGTCTAGCAGCTTGTTCGAGGTGGTACAGTAGTAGTGTTTTACCTTTAGCTATCTGGGATCAAGTTTTGATCATCATAAAGGTATAACCCTTATTCCACTTTTTTGTTTCTGTTTCCCTCATGAATTAGATGAGATCACTGCAAGGGGGTTTTTATTGTTTATTCCGTTGTGCATGTTAAATCTGTTTTTGTAACACCCACTTTACCGGTCTAGATTAATTAAGGTAATCAAATAATTAATCTGGATATTTAAATTTTTTATGTGAATTATTTGTAGATATGTGTTAATTGATATTTGGTGATATTATTTTGTTTTATTATTTTAGGTAAATAATAATATTATTTTTTTATTGAGTTGGTGGGGAGGGGTGTGGCCGGTTAGGGGGGTACAACCACCCACTCCTTCTCCATACCACATTACTTGCAAAGTTGAACTAAGTGTGTGTGTGTGTATGTGCTCTCGGCTAAGAAGAAGAAAGAGCAAGAGAATCATCCTTGAATTGCATAATTAATCGTTGAATTGGATAATCGAGTTCTGCTATAAACTGATCAAGAGGTTAGAATGCTGAATTCAAGTTGTTGATTATTAGATTATTCGAATTTTGAATGTTATATATGAATTCCGATTGAAGCTTGAGATATGATTTGATGAATTAGGATGAATGCATGTTAGAATTTATGATCTATACATGTTATTTATGTGTTTAGAATGATTCCTGGAAACATATATAACTTGCATGCTTAAAATCAGTAGTGATTTAAGTTAGAAATCAAGAATGGGGATGAACACTTGAATTAGTCGGAATTGGGGTTTGAATGAGTCGGAATTGGTGAATTCCGACAGAATTGGTCGGAATTGATGAAATCCGACTAAACCCTTATAGATTTTCCTTAACTCTTTTACTCGGAATTGATTTGGGTATGAATCCGACTAAAACTCTGTGGAATGCCTTAATACTTTACTCGGAATCCTATTTACTCGGAATTGTACCTTTACTCGGAATTTGGATAATAAGTCGGAATTACCTTTACTCGGAATCCTATTCTCTCGGAATTGGACTTTTACTCGGATTATGCCTTTGCTCGGATTTGGATTATGATTCTATCGGAATTGGTCATCTACTCGGAATCCGACTTTAATCGGATTTAAACTTAGTCGGAATTGATGATTTGAAGATAAACATGAATTGTATATCTGTTTGGGGTTTATGTATGATGAATATATATGTATAAGTGTATATACATGAGAACATGAATAAATATGATATTTATTATTGGATCAGTATTATGAATTGAATACTGACTTGGGTTACTTCAATCTCAGGAACTGAGAAGACTCAGTGAATTTAGTCATCTGAGTGTGCCAAGGTTTTGAAGACTTTGGTCAGTGGATCTATATCTTTTGATATATAGGATATGATATCCTATTTGGAATGCTCTTGTTTGGATTGTATATACATGTTATTTGGAGATCAGTTTTAGTCTGGGCCTGTTTCTTGGGGAATTACCATATCAGATCTTGATGTACATTTGTTGTACACAAGAAGGCTGGTATTGTAATCCATGTTAGCAGGGCTACCGGTAAACCTTGGTTTTGGCCGACCTTGGTTGTAGGTGGTTGCAACACTGCCGGTTCTCCTGGGATTCATGAGCTATTTGGATTTAGGCATGTTTGCCTTGTTTATGATTAGATATTTATTCCCTCACTTAGCTTTGTGCTAATTCCCCACTAGACTGTTTTGCAGATTAACCTCGGTGAGCTTTAAAGCTTTGGACTGGGAATATGAACAGACCTCACTCTGATGTCAAGTTTTTGAGAGAGCCTGTTTTGTTATTAACACTGTAGTGACTATTTTGTAAATATTAACCAGTCGAAGTTGTACTTACTTATTGGTTTAATCTAAGTATATGTATTTAGCTTCCGCATGCGATTTAATTATATGATTTAAAAGTACAGTGTTACAAATTGGTATCAGAGGCCTGGTTTGAGGAATTGCATGAATGATTTGTGCAATACTTGAACCGAGGCTCTGGTCAGTCCAGTATTCCCAGGGTGGGTAATTAGTAGTGTAGCTTTGAGGGTGGTTGGTGTGTTTATACTAACGGATTATATCTAACAACTGGTGAGATGCTGTGAATAGAACAGAAATGGCTGACAACGTTAACCAGACAACTACCCCTACGTCCCCCAGAAGAAGCAATCAGTCCTCTACTGCAGCTAATGAACAACACATCATGGCTGGTACTTCACATAATGGGGAATCTGATCAGCAGGATTATGTACTGCAATTGGAAGACAGTCTGCAAAGTTTGAGAGATCGGGTTCAGGAGTTGGAACAGCAACAACATCAGACTCAGTCCTCTCGTCAAACTCAGACCATTCATATGCCTCAAGAATCAACTGTGTTTACCCAATCCATACCACCCCCTGTGTACCGTATCAACTCTTTTTGGAACCTTACATTTTGTGTCCATACCACCAGTGACTCAACAGCACCAACCACAACAGTAGAACTTTTTCATTCCTTGGTACCCAACTCAAGGAGGCTTTAAACCGAGAGGGCAATACAAAGATTTCATGGGTTGCCAACCACCTAAGTATTCTGGAAGCTCAAACCCAAGTGACACTTTGAGCTGGTTAAGGGAGATGGTGAAGGCTTTAGATGCCTGCAATTGTGAGGAATCCGATAGGGTTATTTTTGCAACTCGGAGGTTGAAGGGTCAAGCTGCAACCTGGTGGGATTCTTTGACTGCTCATCTATCTAGGGAGGTTGTGAATTCTATTACTTGGGATCAATTTCAAACCAAGTTTTGTGAGCAATTATGTAATACCTATGATTTAGCTAAGGTGAAACGGGAGTTCATGGATCTAGCTCAGGATGACAAGATGATAGTGGATGAATTGATTGCCAAGTTTAACGAAAAGCTAAGGTTTGCTAAACAGTGGGTACCTGATGAACCATCACAGATAGATCATTTCGTTCAAGCACTGTTGCCTGAGTATCGGGGTAACACCCGGATGGCAACATCGTTGGTACAGGCATTTACTGTTGCTCGGGCTGCAGAAGGTGATGTAAAAGCTCGAGAAAGAATGAATCGTGAGAAAGGGTCGTCTCACAAGTCCAGTGGAAATCAGAATGGAAACAGAGGAAGGTGGCAAAATAATCAGAATCGGGGTGATCAGAAATCGAAAGGTTCGGGGTCATATCAAAACAAGCCGTGGTGTAAACCTTGCAACTCTAGTCACACTGTTCCTTGCACTACTCAGACGAAACGATGTTTGCGTTGTGGTGGATTTGGCCATGAACCATCAGCCTGTCGGTTTAATACAAATGTTTGCTGGAATTGTCACGAAGAGGGTCATAGAGCTGGAGTCTGCACCAAATCGAGGCCAAAGGGGACGGGGCAGGGGGTAGCCAATGTCGGGGGATCGTCTTCTGCAGGTCAGAAGAGAAATGTTGCACCTTCTGCGGAAGGGAGAGCCTCCAAGATGACTGTTACAGAGGCTGCTGAAGACAGTGATGTGATCACGGGTGTGTTTATTGTAAACTCTGTACCTGCCCGTGTGTCATTTGATTATGGTGCCAATAGATTTTTCATGTCTGTATCTCTATGTGATAAATTGAAACTGCCTGTTTCTATGATTACTTTTCCTTTAGAAGTAGAGATAGCAGATGGTAAGATAGTTCCTATAACTTCTTATGTGACTGGGGTGTCGATAGACATTGATGGTACTAGTTTGCCTATAGATTGTTTGCTGATGCCTATACCAGGGTTTGAATTAGTACTAGGCATGGATTGGTTAAGTCTTCATAGAGCTAGTATTCAGTGCCATAAGAAACTGATTACTATTCCTTTTGCTGACGGGTCGCATGTCGTGGCTCGTGGGGATATATCTTCTTCTTCTTTTCCAATCATCTCGTATATGAAAGCTAGAAAATCTCTAGCTAAAGGGTGTGCTTCTTTCCTGGCCTACGCGATTGATGCAAAGAAAGAGAAGAAAGCGATTACCGATGTTCAGGTTGTGTCAGAGTATCTGGAAGTGTTCCCTGACGATCTGCCTGGATTGCCTCCAGTAAGAGATGTTGAGTATAGGATAGAATTGGTACCGGATACTACACCGATTGCTAAAGCTCCGTATCGATTGGCTCCATCTGAGATCCGGGAGATGATGACTCAGATTCAGGACTTGCTTGATAAGGGGTTTATCCGTCCGAGTTCTTCGCCGTGGGGTGCACCTGTACTGTTTGTGAAAAAGAAAGATGGAACTCTCCGTATGTGTATTGATTACATAGATCTGAACAAGAGAACCATCAAGAATAAGTATCCGTTGCATAGAATCGATGATTTATTTAATCAACTACAAGGGGCTTCTTATTTCTCAAAGATAGATCTGAGATCAGGGTATCACCAAGTCAGAGTAGAAAAAGAAGATATACCCAAGACTGCTTTTCGTACTCGATATGGTCATTACGAATTCTTAGTGATGCCATTTGGTTTGACAAATGCACCTGCTGTATTCATGGATTTAATGAATCGTGTTTGCCGACCTTTCTTAGATAAATTTGTCATTGTGTTTATCGATGACATCTTGGTGTATTCGAAGACAGAGGATGAGCAGTATCAGCATTTGAGACAGGTTTTGGAGATACTCAAACAACACAAGTTGTATGCCAAGTTTTCAAAATGTGACTTCTGGTTACGTGAAGTTCAGTTTCTGGGTCATGTAATTTGTCAAGATGGTATCAAAGTGGATCCGTCCAAGATTGAAGCAGTAATGAATTGGAGTGCACCGAAAACACCAACTGAGATAAAGAGTTTTCTTGGTTTGGCGGGTTATTATCGCAGGTTTATCAAAGATTTTTCTAAGCTCGCTGGGCCATTGACTAAGTTGACTCGGAATTTTGTTCCTTTTCAGTGGGGTTCATCTCAGGAAGATGCTTTCCAGTTGTTGAAACAGTTATTGTGTCAGGCTCCTGTCCTTTCTTTACCTGAGGGTTCGGAGGATTTTGTTGTATACTGTGATGCTTTTCACACCGGGTTAGGTTGTGTTTTGATGCAGAGAGGTAAAGTAATTGCGTATGCTTCGAGACAGTTGAAACCGAATGAAAGAAATTACCCGACTCATGATTTGGAATTAGCAGCTGTGGTATTTGCGTTGAAACTGTGGAGACATTATCTGTATGGAACCAAGTGCACGATTTGCACTAATCACAAAAGTCTTCAGTATGTGTTTACACAGAAAGAACTGAATATGAGACAACTTCGTTGGTTAGAATTGATCAAGGATTATGATTGTGACATTCAGTATCATCCGGGTAAAGCTAATGTAGTTGCAGATGCACTCAGTCCGAAGGGATCTTCGACTACTGTAAAATTTATGCGATTAGAGATTAAGTCTGATTTAGTGGATCAACTTGTGGTTGCACAACTTGAAGCTTTGAAAGATGAGAATCTGAAGGATGAACTGATGATCAAACGGCAACATGAATTAACTACCGATTCGCGTGGTTTGAAGGTTTATCATGCGTGCGTGTGGGTACCGAAATTTGGTAGCTTGAGGAAATTAATTCTAGATGAGGCTCATAAGTCTAGATTGTCAATACATCACGTAGTACAAAGATGTATCGTGATTTGAAGACTCGATATTGTTGGCCGACTATGAAAACAGATATAGCTAAGTTTGTTAGGATGTGTCACATCTGTGCTCAAGTTAAAGTTGAACATCAGAAGCCGTACGGATCATTGAAACAATTGGATATACCTGAGTGGAAGTGGGATCACATTATGATGGATTTTGTAACTAAATTTCCACGAACTCAGAGAGGTCATGATATGATTTGGGTCATTGTTGATAGATTAACCAAAAGTGCACACTTTCTTGCTACTGCTGAAACTGTACCTTTAAGTAAATTGGCTCAACTGTACATTGATGAGATAGTATCTAGACATGGAGTTCCATTGTCCATTGTTTCGGATCGAGATTCGAGGTTTGTATCTAACTTTTGGAATAGACTGCAACAAGAATTGGGGTCCCGGGTTAACTTGAGTACAGCTTATCATCCACAGACAGATGGTCAGTCAGAGAGAACCATTCAGACTTTAGAAGATATGCTGCGAGCATGTGTATTAGAGTTTGGGGGTTCATGGGATTCCCATTTGCCTTTGGTTGAGTTTGCTTACAACAATTCCTATCATTCCAGCATTGGTATGCCGCCGTATGAGAAGCTGTATGGTCGTCCTTGTAGAACTCCGACTTGTTGGTTAGAAGCCGGAGAAAAGCAATTTGCAGGGCCTGATATTGTACAGATGACAGCTGATAAAGTTGCTATTGCTCGAGATAAACTAAAAGCTGCAAGGGATAGACAGAAAATGTATGCAGATCCGCGGCATCGACCGGTGTCTTTTGTTGAGGGAGAAATGGTTTATTTAAAAGTCTCTCCATGGAAGGGTGTGATTCGTTTTGGGAAACGCGGGAAGTTGGCTCCCCGTTACATTGGTCCTTTCAAAATTAGACGAGTGGTTAACGATCAGGCAGTTGCTTTGGATCTTCCTGATGAATTAGCGGATGGATTATGCTCATGTCATAATATGATTATATGGCTAGATACATGTGAGCCTAAAGGGTCACACACTTATACACTGAGATACCAATTAATTAATAATAATAATATAATTAATGTAGTTATATTATTTATGTAATGCAAAATATTAATTGGGCCTAATTAAGTATGGACTTAATAAATAAATTGTTATTAGGCTTAATTAATATATGGACTTTGTTATAAATTAGGAGATAATCTTTAATTTGAATTAAGGATAAACATGATCCTTAATATAGATTAAGGATAAACATGAGACTTAATTTGAATTAAGGATAAACATGATCCTTAATATAGATTAAGGATAAACATGAGACTTAATAGGGATTAAGGATAAACATTAGAAAGAGATAAACATGAAAGAGTTTATATTTATCTCAAACTATTTTTCTCTTATATAAACACTTAAAATTTCGTGACCCCCTTAACATGTATGAAGAGTTTTCAATTTTGATCTTAAAATTGGAGGGTTTTGTGTTCTTAATGATCCAAGCAACAAAGGGTTGTTCTTGGTGATTAATTCAAGCATTACAAAAGGACTAGCATCCATTGGTGATCAAGGAAGTGTAGTGTGGACTACATTAGAGGTGTTCTACATTGAACACTAAGGTTTCAAGGTTACACAACAAGATCCCGAATCGTATCTCTTACCAGCGATTAAAGGTAATCGATTCTTATATTTCGTTTGATTGTTTTGGCAATACGTAGATCCAGCTATTGGTGATGTTTTCCGCTGCGTTTATATATATTATTATGAATTATTTTCTTCTTTATCACCAACATTAGCAGGTATTCATGATACCTTCAATGTATGTTATTTGCGCAAGTGTAATGTAGAGGACCTGACGCAGGTTCTTTAGATTCAGGATCTTCGTGTGGATTTGAATCAGAAACTTATTGAGAAACCAGTTGAACTGCTGGATCGTAAAGTCACAAAATTGAGAAAGAAACAGATACCTATGGTTTTTGTCAAGTGGAAGCATAGTTTAGGTTCAGACTTGACTTGGGAGACTGAAGCATATATGAGAAGCCGGTACCTTACTTGTTTGAGAGCGATGAGATTCCGAGAACGGAATCTTCTTAAGGGGGTAGATTTGTAACACCCACTTTACCGGTCTAGATTAATTAAGGTAATCAAATAATTAATCTGGATATTAAAATTTTTTATGTGAATTATTTGTAGATATGTGTTAATTGATATTTGGTTATATTATTTTGTTTTATTATTTTAGGTAAATAATAATATTATTTTTTTATTGAGTTGGTGGGGAGGGGTGTGGCCGGTTAGGGGGGTACAACCACCCACTCCTTCTCCATACCACATTACTTGCAAATTTGAACTAAGTGTGTGTGTGTATGTGCTCTCGGCTAAGAAGAAGAAAGAGCAAGAGAATCATCCTTGAATTGCATAATTAATCGTTGAATTGGATAATCGAGTTCTGCTATAAACTGATCAAGAGGTTAGAATGCTGAATTCAAGTTGTTGATTATTAGATTATTCGAATTTTGAATGTTATATATGAATTCCGATTGAAGCTTGAGATATGATTTGATGAATTAGGATGAATGCATGTTAGAATTTATGATCTATACATGTTACTTATGTGTTTAGAATGATTCCTGGAAACATATATAACTTGCATGCTTAAAATCAGTAGTGATTTAAGATAGAAATAAAAAATGGGGATGAACACTTGAATTAGTCGGAATTGGGGTTTGAATGAGTCGGAATTGGTGAATTCCGACAGAATTGGTCGGAATTGATGAAATCCGACTAAACCCTTATAGATTTTCCTTAACTCTTTTACTCGGAATTGATTTGGGTCGGAATCCGACTAAAACTCTGTGGAATGCCTTAATACTTTACTCGGAATCCTATTTACTCAGAATTGTACCTTTACTCGGAATTTGGATAATAAGTCGGAATTACCAAGCCTTCAAAAACTTCGAAAGCTTGAGCCTGCGTGTGTGTGTGTTCTTGTGCGTCGATTACCAAACACGCAAAACACCTTGGTGTTTTGCCTTCTTCGATCTCGACGCAAAAGAGAGAAACCGAGAGAGAGAGAGAGAGTTGCGAGTTCGAGAGAGAGAGAGCCGAGTGAGGTTGAGTGACGGCTAGGTTTAATCCTTGTCTCTTATCTTAATCCTTAAGCCTTTAAGGATATATTTATAAGGATTAGATTAGACCTAAGCCCGTTTAATTAAAAGCCCACTGTTTTAATTAAACTTTTATCTCTTCTCACTTTGACCCCCTGGACTTTACTAGTTAATTAATTAACTATTAATTAACTAACTATTAATTAACTGGTCCGTTAAATATTAAAACTTAATATTTAATTCCCTTTAAATAATAAATAACTATTTATTATTTATTTCCTTTCTAATAATTAATACACAAACTGATTAATTATTTATTTCTCTCTTTTCAATAATTAATACTACTGATTAATTATTTCGTCTTTCTCTTTAATAATTAATCTAACTGATTAATTATTTTCACACAGACAAAAGGTGAAATCCAACTGTTCTGAATTGGGTGTGTAGCAGTGTGACCCTTTAGTCTCTTATAACATTGGATACAACATGCTTATTAATTATCTCTGCACATAATCTAACAAAATGTAACACTGCAAATTTCAAGTTCATTTTTTATAAAGATGGAAGCGTTGGGATAAACATAAGATTTACATCATTATCAACAAAATAAAATCAATACTGTTACAAATTATACACTGCATCCTTTAGTGTTACTAAGTTTACAAAAATGGCTCATCATCAAAATAATATCAGAGTGGCGGCTAAATGTTCTTATAAACACACCAACTCTCAGCTTAACAGTTGCGCTTACTAAAACAACTACAAAATGGAGTTAAAGGTGGGGAATTAGCCAAAACTAAGGGAATGGAGGTTTAAAACACAAATAGCAATCAATAATAACCACAACTATTACAACATAACCGTGTAATCAGAAATATCCAGAGGACTGGTGGTTCGTTGTAGAACCTACAACCAATGCCGACCAAAACAAAGGTTTACATATAGCTTTTTGCTATTTGGCACAATAAAACCCCTTCTTTTACAACAAATGTATCAAAAGATCTAGAACTGTTCAACCAATAGCAAACAAGCCCAACCCAAAATTGTGAAAGCTGACCTCTATCTCAGACCATATCGACTATCACACCCAAGGATAGAAATGGCTTATTATATTTAATCATTGAGTATTGTTAATTTTATAGATTGATATTAAAAAATTTATGAGTATGTAGAATGCTTTTATAAAGCCAACGGACTAAATATGTCAAGTTGGAAAGCGGAATTAAACTTAAGGGGTTGTTAGTGTCAATTGTTCAAAGTTTTATTATATATATATGCCTAAGGATTAGAAGAAGATGGTTATTTTTTTATGCACTGTTGGTGAAAGCTTTGGGAGAACACTTTGGGCAGCCATACTTCTCGATTTTCAAGCAGAATTCAACAAGGAATTGGTGTATTTTACTGGATTAAGGTATGCATGTATGAGTAATACAAGTAATTAGCCCATTGATAGTATAATTGAAGCTTTTATGTTCATGCATGTGTTTGATTGTGTTTAGATAATGAATTGTTGCTAAAAAACAACCATGTAGGTTGTTGTTAGTGTCTGGAGCACACTATTAGTAGCATCAATGTCGAAATCGTGAGATTTGGGCTTACAACACTATTATTTGAGTGCAGTACACTGACTGCGTACGAGGGCTACACGGCCCGTGTAGTAATTGGAACGCCGTGTATCCGGGGCGTGTAGATCACACAGTCCATGTACAGCTCTGGTCAACACCGACTATGTAAGCTAGTATAGGCGTGTAGATTTGAGGTACACGGCCCTTGTATATATACAAGGCCGTGTATGCTCTCTATCAGCAATAGAATCTGAAAGATGCTATGTTTTATTGTTTATGATGCTAGGCTTACGCTTAGATTAAAAGCTTAAGGGAGTATCATTGACAGTATTCGCAACTACATCACTGTGAGTAACTCAATCCTCTTACTTGCAAGGATTAAGGCCCTTAAATGTTCTTATGATCTTTGAGTTATTTAAACGATATTATTGGTATGTTATTCTAGTTATGTATTGTATATCTTGAATAATTGATTAGATTGATCTGTAAACAATGTTAAGACAATTAGTGTGTAACTAAGCTCAATAACTTAGTGAGTGGTAAATATTCGGTTTCCTAGTGACTTGCTATGCTATAAGCTTTGAGATATGACTCAATATAAGTAGTAAGATGATTGATCAGTATGAATTTGGTATATAATGAAAATGGGGAAAAAACATAATTGAGATTTGATAAAGTTGTTAACACGATTTCACAATTAAAGCTTGGTATTATTTTAATTATAAAGAGATATATGTTAATAGTATGAAGTATGTTAATAAGCTAAATCCTGAAAGTACACTCTGTAGACAGAAATAAACTATATGAGGATGACTATGAGTAGATACGTGATAGTTAATTCATATGAGGTTAGATACTTTTGATGGATTAAGGGAGTTGACTATAAGACTTAGTAGATAAAAGAGGGAAGCTTATGTTTCTCTTACATTAGAGGAAGTTTGGTATATAGAAGAAGTATGGTTGTATAATTTATTCAAGACTAAGCAATAGTCGATATGAAGTTGTTTTGGATTTCAAGGTATGATTATGAGGAAACATAAGACTAGTTAATAGTATAGTGTGATTAACAATTGATTGTGATGATTAGAGGCTTAAAGGTATGTGATAGTTTTGGAAGCTGAAAGCAGAATGATATTAAAAGATATCAAAATATGATTTGTTTATATGACGATAAAATTGTGAAAGGTATCGAAGGAAGCAATGTGAATGTATCTTTATTAGTGAGAAGTTTAATGATAGAGTTGATGCCCACATTGAATTGAATGTTATTATTATTATAATATTGGTGAAGTTTCAACTTATCTTTTCAAGTTTTAGAATTTTTTTACTCACTGAGCTTTAAAGCTCATCAGATGTTATTATAACCTTTTTCCGGTGATCTATTACTGTTGATTTCGAGACTCCATTGGATGATGTCGTGCAACAACTATTATTAAGTTATTAGTATCAAGTTAATGTCGCCAAATTTTAAATAAAGTTTTCGGTTGGATGAACTAAGTTATGTTATTTTACTTTTCAAGTAGAAAGTGTTGTTGAAATCCTTTGTTTTAGAAGATATTATAAATTGCTTCCGCTATCCTAAATTCTGAAATTTTTAGTTGCACCTGATTTTTGTGAAAGTTTTAGAAAGTTTTTGCTAAATTAGATTGTTCTGAAAATGGGGCGTTACATCGATGCCACAATTAATTAACACATAACCAGTTAATTAGTATCAGACATAACAACCTAGCAAACAGTAATCATAACAAGTTGCAACAAAAACCGTTACAACTAACAACCATCCGTGAGTTTAATATCCACTCACCTTGGTTCTCAATCGTCCAACTCAGTTATCTAATCTCACCGAGTCTTCTCTTTTCCTAAGAACACAAGAATACAAGAATCAATCATTCGATTGAGTATGCAATAAAAAATGGTTTTAAAAGGGGAGTTGAATACAAACTTAAATTATTTTAAATTTAATGCACACACTAATACTTTTAATATAATTCTTATTATATAAATCAAGAATTACATGTACTAGGAAGTGGAAATTCCAAATACAATAAAAGATGACAACAAATTTGTCTAACACATAGACTAACTTCTTTAAGACAACTAATGTTTAAGAGGTTCAAAACATAAATAACTTTTTCTACATTATGCTAACTCTAATAACTTGCTTCTCTCAAAAGCTTGAGCTTGTTCTTGAAGTATATTTCCAGTAAGTTCTTTTTCAACCAGTTGGTATCTTGGAATGCATGTGTATATATAGACGAGTATGTCAGCAACGGTTGATGCAAGTGTTGGAAGTAAGGTGGTATAGGAAAATTATATTTTCTTGATAAAGTTAGTGGTGGAAAAATAATATTATTTTAATCGGGTTTCCAATAAAATAATGGAACTTTTTTAATAGTACACACCACTAACAATATAATAATATTATTTACCATACATTTTTTATTTGTAAAGATCAATTTATCTTTCCATGCTTTGTACTTTTATCAACTGTCATGTTCTTTTAGAGTTGACTTTAGTAAACATGTCATTATCGAGCATGCTTTAGTACATGAGTAGATATTCAAGATCTTCTTGTTAGATTATGTGCACAGTAGATATATAACACGTGTCATCGTGTCCAATGCTATAAGACACTAAAGGATCACACTGCTACACACCCAATTAGAACCAATTGGAATTTACCAAGTAATGTGTAGAAATAATTAATTAGTTAATTAATAATTGAGAGGAAAAATAATAAAAGTTATTTACTATTTAAAAAGGAGTAATTAATATTTAGTTTAAATATTAATTGGACCAGTTAATTAATAGTTATTAATTAATTAGAAGGTCAAATGGTATGTTTTGCAATAAGCTAATAGTTTAATTAACGTTGGACTTTAATTAAACGGGCTTTGACTTAATAACGCTAATATATATATCTTATTAATCCTAAGAGAATCACATAAGAGACACTAAATGCAACAAGGAAAAACCCTAATCCTCCCCCCCCTCTCTCTCTCTCTCTCTCTCTCTCGAAGTCGGCCGAACCAAACACCCCCAGGGTGCGATCGGCGATAACACACACACACACAAGAACGCGGTTTTTTGATCATTAGATGAAATCCTTAAGCGGTCTAGCAGCTTGTTCGAGGTGGTACAGTAGTAGTGTTTTACCTTTAGCTATCTGGGATCAAGTTTTGATCATCATAAAGGTATAACCCTTATTCCACTTTTTTGTTTCTGTTTCCCTCATGAATTAGATGAGATCACTGCAAGGGGGTTTTTATTGTTTATTCCGTTGTGCATGTTAAATCTGTTTTTGTAACACCCACTTTACCGGTCTAGATTAATTAAGGTAATCAAATAATTAATCTGGATATTTAAATTTTTTATGTGAATTATTTGTAGATATGTGTTAATTGATATTTGGTGATATTATTTTGTTTTATTATTTTAGGTAAATAATAATATTATTTTTTTATTGAGTTGGTGGGGAGGGGTGTGGCCGGTTAGGGGGGTACAACCACCCACTCCTTCTCCATACCACATTACTTGCAAAGTTGAACTAAGTGTGTGTGTGTGTATGTGCTCTCGGCTAAGAAGAAGAAAGAGCAAGAGAATCATCCTTGAATTGCATAATTAATCGTTGAATTGGATAATCGAGTTCTGCTATAAACTGATCAAGAGGTTAGAATGCTGAATTCAAGTTGTTGATTATTAGATTATTCGAATTTTGAATGTTATATATGAATTCCGATTGAAGCTTGAGATATGATTTGATGAATTAGGATGAATGCATGTTAGAATTTATGATCTATACATGTTATTTATGTGTTTAGAATGATTCCTGGAAACATATATAACTTGCATGCTTAAAATCAGTAGTGATTTAAGTTAGAAATCAAGAATGGGGATGAACACTTGAATTAGTCGGAATTGGGGTTTGAATGAGTCGGAATTGGTGAATTCCGACAGAATTGGTCGGAATTGATGAAATCCGACTAAACCCTTATAGATTTTCCTTAACTCTTTTACTCGGAATTGATTTGGGTATGAATCCGACTAAAACTCTGTGGAATGCCTTAATACTTTACTCGGAATCCTATTTACTCGGAATTGTACCTTTACTCGGAATTTGGATAATAAGTCGGAATTACCTTTACTCGGAATCCTATTCTCTCGGAATTGGAATTTTACTCGGATTATGCCTTTGCTCGGATTTGGATTATGATTCTATCGGAATTGGTCATCTACTCGGAATCCGACTTTAATCGGATTTAAACTTAGTCGGAATTGATGATTTGAAGATAAACATGAATTGTATATCTGTTTGGGGTTTATGTATGATGAATATATATGTATAAGTGTATATACATGAGAACATGAATAAATATGATATTTATTATTGGATCAGTATTATGAATTGAATACTGACTTGGGTTACTTCAATCTCAGGAACTGAGAAGACTCAGTGAATTTAGTCATCTGAGTGTGCCAAGGTTTTGAAGACTTTGGTCAGTGGATCTATATCTTTTGATATATAGGATATGATATCCTATTTGGAATGCTCTTGTTTGGATTGTATATACATGTTATTTGGAGATCAGTTTTAGTCCTGTTTCTTGGGGAATTACCATATCAGATCTTGATGTACATTTGTTGTACACAAGAAGGCTGGTATTGTAATCCATGTTAGCAGGGCTACCGGTAAACCTTGGTTTTGGCCGACCTTGGTTGTAGGTGGTTGCAACACTGCCGGTTCTCCTGGGATTCATGAGCTATTTGGATTTAGGCATGTTTGCCTCGTTTATGATTAGATATTTATTCCCTCACTTAGCTTTGTGCTAATTCCACACTAGACTGTTTTGCAGATTAACCTCGGTGAGCTTTAAAGCTTTGGACTGGGAATATGAACAGACCTCACTCTGATGTCAAGTTTTTGAGAGAGCCTGTTTTGTTATTAACACTGTAGTGACTATTTTGTAAATATTAACTAGTCGAAGTTGTACTTACTTATTGGTTTAATCTAAGTATATGTATTTAGCTTCCGCATGCGATTTAATTATATGATTTAAAAGTACAGTGTTACAAATTGGTATCAGAGGCCTGGTTTGAGGAATTGCATGAATGATTTGTGCAATACTTGAACCGAGGCTCTGGTCAGTCCAGTATTCCCAGGGTGGGTAATTAGTAGTGTAGCTTTGAGGGTGGTTGGTGTGTTTATACTAACGGATTATATCTAACAACTGGTGAGATGCTGTGAATAGAACAGAAATGGCTGACAACGTTAACCAGACAACTACCCCTACGTCCCCCAGAAGAAGCAATCAGTCCTCTACTGCAGCTAATGAACAGCACATCATGGCTGGTACTTCACATAATGGGGAATCTGATCAGCAGGATTATGTACTGCAATTGGAAGACACTCTGCAAAGTTTGAGAGATCGGGTTCAGGAGTTGGAACAGCAACAACATCAGACTCAGTTCTCTCGTCAAACTCAGACCATTCATATGCCTCGAGAATCAACTGTGTTTACCCAATCCATACCACCCCCTGTGTACCGTATCAACTCTTTTTGGAACCTTACATTTTGTGTCCATACCACCAGTAACTCAACAGCACCAACCACAACAGTAGAACTTTTTCATTCCTTGGTACCCAACTCAAGGAGGCTTTAAACCGAGAGGGCAATACAAAGATTTCATGGGTTGCCAACCACCTAAGTATTCTGGAAGCTCAAACCCAAGTGACACTTTGAGCTGGTTAAGGGAGATGGTGAAGGCTTTAGATGCCTGCAATTGTGAGGAATCCGATAGGGTTATTTTTGCAACTCGGAGGTTGAAGGGTCAAGCTGCAACCTGGTGGGATTCTTTGACTGCTCATCTATCTAGGGAGGTTGTGAATTCTATTACTTGGGATCAATTTCAAACCAAGTTTTGTGAGCAATTGTGTAATACCTATGATTTAGCTAAGGTGAAACGGGAGTTCATGGATCTAGCTCAGGATGACAAGATGATAGTGGATGAATTGATTGCCAAGTTTAACGAAAAGCTAAGGTTTGCTAAACAGTGGGTACCTGATGAACCATCACAGATAGATCATTTCGTTCAAGCACTGTTGCCTGAGTATCGGGGTAACACCCGGATGGCAACATCGTTGGTACAGGCATTTACTGTTGCTCGGGCTGCAGAAGGTGATGTAAAAGCTCGAGAAAGAATGAATCGTGAGAAAGGGTCGTCTCACAAGTCCAGTGGAAATCAGAATGGAAACAGAGGAAGGTGGCAAAATAATCAGAATCGGGGTGATCAGAAATCGAAAGGTTCGGGGTCATATCAAAACAAGCCGTGGTGTAAACCTTGCAACTCTAGTCACACTGTTCCTTGCACTACTCAGACGAAACGATGTTTGCGTTGTGGTGGATTTGGCCATGAACCATCAGCCTGTCGGTTTAATACAAATGTTTGCTGGAATTGTCACGAAGAGGGTCATAGAGCTGGAGTATGCACCAAATCGAGGCCAAAGGGGACGGGGCAGGGGGTAGCCAATGTCGGGGGATCGTCTTCTGCAGGTCAGAAGAGAAATGTTGCACCTTCTGCGGAAGGGAGAGCCTCCAAGATGACTGTTACAGAGGCTGCTGAAGACAGTGATGTGATCACGGGTGTGTTTATTGTAAACTCTGTACCTGCCCGTGTGTCATTTGATTATGGTGCCAATAGATTTTTCATGTCTGTATCTCTATGTGATAAATTGAAACTGCCTGTTTCTATGATTACTTTTCCTTTAGAAGTAGAGATAGCAGATGGTAAGATAGTTCCTATAACTTCTTATGTGACTGGGGTGTCGATAGACATTGATGGTACTAGTTTGCCTATAGATTGTTTGCTGATGCCTATACCAGGGTTTGAATTAGTACTAGGCATGGATTGGTTAAGTCTTCATAGAGCTAGTATTCAGTGCCATAAGAAACTGATTACTATTCCTTTTGCTGACGGGTCGCATGTCGTGGCTCGTGGGGATATATCTTCT
This sequence comes from Pulicaria dysenterica, assembly GCA_947179395.2. Classification (NCBI taxonomy): domain Eukaryota; kingdom Viridiplantae; phylum Streptophyta; class Magnoliopsida; order Asterales; family Asteraceae; genus Pulicaria; species Pulicaria dysenterica. The sequence continues at coordinate 29,652,062 of OX359290.1, forward strand.
TCTTCTTTTCCAATCATCTCGTATATGAAAGCTAGAAAATCTCTAGCTAAAGGGTGTGCTTCTTTCCTGGCCTACGCGATTGATGCAAAGAAAGAGAAGAAAGCGATTACCGATGTTCAGGTTGTGTCAGAGTATCTGGAAGTGTTCCCTGACGATCTGCCTGGATTGCCTCCAGTAAGAGATGTTGAGTATAGGATAGAATTGGTACCGGATACTACACCGATTGCTAAAGCTCCGTATCGATTGGCTCCATCTGAGATCCGGGAGATGATGACTCAGATTCAGGACTTGCTTGATAAGGGGTTTATCCGTCCGAGTTCTTCGCCGTGGGGTGCACCTGTACTGTTTGTGAAAAAGAAAGATGGAACTCTCCGTATGTGTATTGATTACATAGATCTGAACAAGAGAACCATCAAGAATAAGTATCCGTTGCATAGAATCGATGATTTATTTAATCAACTACAAGGGGCTTCTTATTTCTCAAAGATAGATCTGAGATCAGGGTATCACCAAGTCAGAGTAGAAAAAGAAGATATACCCTAGACTGCTTTTCGTACTCGATATGGTCATTACGAATTCTTAGTGATGCCATTTGGTTTGACAAATGCACCTGCTGTATTCATGGATTTAATGAATCGTGTTTGCCGACCTTTCTTAGATAAATTTGTCATTGTGTTTATCGATGACATCTTGGTGTATTCGAAGACAGAGGATGAGCAGTATCAGCATTTGAGACAGGTTTTGGAGATACTCAAACAACACAAGTTGTATGCCAAGTTTTCAAAATGTGACTTCTGGTTACGTGAAGTTCAGTTTCTGGGTCATGTAATTTGTCAAGATGGTATCAAAGTGGATCCGTCCAAGATTGAAGCAGTAATGAATTGGAGTGCACCGAAAACACCAACTGAGATAAAGAGGTTAGAATGCTGAATTCAAGTTGTTGATTATTAGATTATTCGAATTTTGAATGTTATATATGAATTCCGATTGAAGCTTGAGATATGATTTGATGAATTAGGATGAATGCATGTTAGAATTTATGATCTATACATGTTACTTATGTGTTTAGAATGATTCCTGGAAACATATATAACTTGCATGCTTAAAATCAGTAGTGATTTAAGATAGAAATAAAAAATGGGGATGAACACTTGAATTAGTCGGAATTGGGGTTTGAATGAGTCGGAATTGGTGAATTCCGACAGAATTGGTCGGAATTGATGAAATCCGACTAAACCCTTATAGATTTTCCTTAACTCTTTTACTCGGAATTGATTTGGGTCGGAATCCGACTAAAACTCTGTGGAATGCCTTAATACTTTACTCGGAATCCTATTTACTCGGAATTGTACCTTTACTCGGAATTTGGATAATAAGTCGGAATTACCTTTATTCGGAATCCTATTCTCTCGGAATTGGACTTTTACTCGGATTATGCCTTTGCTCGGATTTGGATTATGATTCTATCGGAATTGGTCATCTACTCGGAATCCGACTTTAATCGGATTTAAACTTAGTCGGAATTGATGATTTGAAGATAAACATGAATTGTATATCTGTTTGGGGTTTATGTATGATGAATATATATGTATAAGTGTATATACATGAGAACATGAATAAATATGATATTTATTATTGGATCGGTATTATAAATTGAATACTGACTTGGGTTACTTCAATCTCAGGAACTGAGAAGACTCAGTGAATTTAGTCATCTGAGTGTGCCAAGGTTTTGAAGACTTTGGTGAGTGGATCTATATCTTTTGATATACAGGATATGATATCCTATTTGGAATGCTCTTGTTTGGATTATATATACATGTTATTTGGAGATCAGTTTTAGTCTGGGCCTGTTTCTTGGGGAATTACCATATCAGATCTTGATGTACATTTGTTGTACACAAGAAGGCTGGTATTGTAATCCATGTTAGCAGGGTTACCGGTAAACCTTGGTTTTGGCCGACCTTGGTTGTAGGTGGTTACAACACCGCCGGTTCTCCTGGGATTCATGAGCTATTTGGATTTAGGCATGTTTGCCTTGTTTATGATTAGATATTTATTCCCTCACTTAGCTTTGTGTTAATTTCCCACTAGACTGTTTTGCAGATTAACCTCGGTGAGCTTTAAAGCTTTGGACTGGGAATATGGACAGACCTCACTCTGATGTCAAGTTTTTGAAAGAGCCTGTTTTGTTATTAACACTGAAGTGACTATTTTGTAAATATTAACCAGTAAAAGTTGTATTTACTTATTGGTTTAATCTAAGTATATGTATTTTGCTTCCTTATGCGATTTAATTATATGATTTAAAAGTATAGTGTTACAGTTTTCTACCCATTTAAAACACTTCAGTAGTATAAGAGCCACTTCTAATCTCATAGGGAAGAAGTTTGGTTTTTGATTATCATGATTAGTTAGATTTATCTTTCATCAAAGTTTTACACTTTTTGGTTATTCAAGTTTTTAGAAATCAAAGTTTTGATTTTTAATGAATAACAATTAGTTTAAATTGATAAAAAGTTTTTATTTATTTTTATTATTGTTATTTGCGACAAAAAGGGGCAAAAACCGAGACCACCATCATCGCTGGTGGCGATGACAGCGGCGGTCGCAGGTCGGCGGCGGTCGCAGGTCGGCGGTGGTTGCTGGTCGGTGGCGGCCCAGGCAGCGGCGGTTGTTGATTGGAGGCTGCAGGGCGGTGGTGGGTGGCGGCTTGGTGAGGGTGAAGGTGTGGTTTCGGCCCAGATAACCTAAGCATAATCCAAACCGAAACACCATCCCAGTTTGTGGTTGGTGGGTAACTTGGGTTTAGGTCCAAAGTAGTTTTGGCCCAGTTGTTGTTTTTGGTTTTGTTTTGGGTTAGGCTCAATAGAAATCATAAAACCTAAGGTTTAAAACTAAAGTTATTAATTTTAAAAGTTTATAACTTTTAGTCAAGTTATGACTAAAATTTATTATGACAATAATAAAATTATTAATTAATTAAACCTAGTAGTTTTTAACTAGTTAGTTAAAACTAAGATAATTAATCAAGTAATGATAATAGAAATCAGTTGTTGTTATATTTTTTGTATTAGTATATACATGTTTGCGATGTCATAGCCAGAAGCCCTAAAAGACCTTGTGGATTGTTTTAATTTTATTGCTTGTCGTGTATGTTTTGGTTTTATTTTTATTCAGTGTGGGGAGGCCTAAGTGCCACTTACAACCCCTATTCTATTTTGTAAAAGTACTAGATTAGCGGGCCTGCGTGCCTTGGTTCATGATGTAATTTTTTTTTATTTCTAGTTTTTAGTTATAGAATAGAATTATAGGATAGTTTTGAAGCCAGAGCACGAAGCAAGGAGATGGATTGTATGCTAGAGCCAGTGGGAGCATTTCAAGATCATGCCATGTGTGTTGATTATCCACTTAGTTTTTGGACCGTCGTGTTTTTCGCGTGGCTCGTGAAACCGACATTAGGTTTTGGGCAAGGCTATGGCATGTGTTGTTTTATTTCTTTACGTATTATTATATGCGTGGTTGTGATTCACACGATGAAATAAAACAAGGTTTTAATAATAGTTATTATTAAACATTGATTTTGCGAAGAAAACTGGCAAAAAGTTTTGTTTAAAACTTTAAAATCCCTTTTAGAAAAATCTTAGAACAGTGTGCTACCCATCTAATGGTACACCTTTCCTGTTAAACGGTACTCGGGTGTCGGAAGTGACCAAACCTTGTGCATTCGGGTTCAAACCATTACGGGAAAGGGTGTGAAAGGCTCTGCGATAATCGGGAGTCCCGGAAAGAGTTCACACTGTCTTAGGTGGTGCAATCTATTTTGGTTATAATTGGGAGTCCCGGCCCAAAATGCACTAGAGGTACTAAAGGATGCACGGTTCTTGTAGCCGATGTCCCGCAGATCTAGGAGTCGTGTCCAGGTAGGATACGATTGGTATAGGTTTTAGCTACCAGAAATAGCATTGTCCTGGTGAGAAGTGCCCAAACCTTGCATCGGGAAATGTTATGGATCCTAGTCTAATAAGTTATTATAAAAGGTAATAATTATTAGAACACATAATCATATTACCGAATCGGTTTTATCTTTTCTTTTTCTGTAGATGTCTATATTATCTGTTATTCCGTTTTATTCACCCGAAGAATCTCTAAGCCTCATCGTTGGCAAGTGGAAGCTTTCAGGTCCGAACTTTGCCGTTTGGAAGATGCATCTTAAGAATATATTAGATGCACAGAGAAAGCTATACGTCATAGAAACTTTGCCTCTAGGACGACCAGGGAATAGATGCCAAGGATAGTGAGTATGATGCTTACTATCAGTATCTGGCTGATGAATCTGATGTTATGTCAATTCTCATTCTCTCAGCTTCATCCGAGTTCACGGATGATCTCCGGGAGAAATCATCTTTTGAGGTTGTTCAAGCATTAGAGGAAAGGTTCAAGAATAGTGAATGGGCTTGTCGTTTCTTGCTAATGAAAGAAATTCTTTCGTAGAAAATGAAAGAAAACCAGCCACTTAGTGATCATCTCATTAATATGAGAAGACTTTTAGATTGCTATGTGATCTTTGGATCAGAATCAAAGCAACATGAGTTAGTTATGCTTTTGTTCGGTTCTTTATCTGACCATTATCAGACCAAGGTAATGGGCATCATTGGAGACTTTGATATGACTGTCGCAAGCTTGCACGAGATTCTTATGTGTATTAGCGATGATCTGAATCCAAAGAGGCTAGAGTCAACAGAAGTAGACCCTATGCAATAGGATGACTGGTTAGAAGAGCTTGGAGATATTTGTTGCCCAGACTGTGGCAGCAAGGATTCATGCGAGCACTCACTCGACATAGATCAGCTAGACATTGGTTCACCCAATGACTCAGGTATCTTTATGATATATTGTCTTGTTACTTCTTATGAATCATGGGTATTAGATACCGGATGTGGTCATCACATTTGCAATCACTTGCAGGGATTCAAGAGAAGTAGGAAGCTAAGACAAGGAGATATGGATATGCGGGTAGGCGAAGGCTCCATGGTTGGTGCTGAAGCTGTAGGGATATACTGTCTTAGTTTGCCTTCGGGCATGGTCTTAGAACTAGAACCTTGTTATTATGTTCCTAGACTTATCAAAAATGTTATTTCATTTGATTTGCTTATAGACTATGGTTTTAATTATGTTTTGGATAGTAAAACTATTTCTTGTTTCAAAAATGTTGTTTTCTATTTTAAAGTTATTCCTTAAATTGGTCTATATACGCTAAATCTGGATAACAATGACAAAGACATATACCATATAAGTAAAAGATCCAAGAGTAACTTGAATCAGACTTACCTCTGGCATTGTCGTTGAGGACACATAAATAAGAAGTGCATAGAGAAACTCCGAGATGACGGAATTCTAGAACCATCTAACTTAGAGTCATATCATGTCTGCGAATCTTGTTTGTCTGGTAAAATGACAAAGCAACCTTTCAACAGTGAGAATGAAAGGGCAAGTGAGCTACTAGGGATAATACACACAGATGTGTGTGGACCCTTTACTCTAGAGGCTAGAGGAGGATACCGGTACATCATCACCTTTACTGACGATTTCAGTAGATTTGGTTACGTCTATCTTATGAGACTAAAATCTGAAAGTTTTGAAAAGTTCAAATAGTTTCAGAGTGAAGTACAAAATCATCTGGACAAGAAGATAAAGTTGCTTCGGTCTGACCGAGGTGGCGAATATCTGAGTCAAGAATTCGACGATCATTTGAAAGAATGTGGGATTGTTTCACAACTCACACCTCCGTATACACCTCAGATGAATGGTGTATCAGAAAGGAGAAATCATACACTGCTTGACATGGTACGGTCAATGATGAGTCGAACTTCATTACCATTGTCGTTGGGGATGTGACAACGGCGTTCATGCTGAATAGGGTTCCGACAAAATCGGTAGAAAAGACACCGTTCGAGATATGGATGGGGAAAAAGCCCAAAATGTCTTTTCTCAAGATTTGAGGATGTGAGGTGTATGTTAAGCGAACATTCACGCATAAACTCAATCCCAAATCAGATAAGTGTATCTTCGTGGGTTATTATCCCAAAGAAACCATGGGATACTATTTCTATAACCCAGACGAAAACAAAGTCTTTGTTGCTCGTAGAGGGGTATTCATGGAAGAAAAGTTTCTAAATTCGGAAAATCCAAGAAAGGAAATAGAGTTCAAGAAATTGAAGAAGAAGAAGTAACACCACTACCGATAGTCGAACCTGTAAATCAACAAAAAATTGTTGAAACTCAACTCGAGTCTGTGATTGAGGAAGAAGTGCAAACACAAGACCTTCGCAGGTCTAGTAGGTCTCGTCATGAGCCAGATAGGTATGTTGAATTCCTAGTTGCTCAAGGCGAACGGGATCTTTCAGAACCTACTACCTACCATGATGCTACTTCAGGTTTAGAATCTAAAAAATGGCTGGAAGCCATGAAGGCAGAGATGCAATCCATGTATGACAACCAAGTTTGGGAGTTAGTAGATTTCCCTCAGCACAGCAAAGCTGTTGGGTGCAAATGGGTCTTCAAGAAGAAGGCTGACATGGATGGAAAGGTGCATACCTTTAAAGCTAGGCTAGTGGCAAAAGTTTCACGCAAACTCATGGTGTAGACTATGATGAAACTTTTTCACTAGTGGCAATGCTTAAGACAATTAGAATTCTTATAGCCATATCAACATATTATGACTATGAGATATGACAAATGGATGTCAAAACCACCTTCCTTAACGGGAAGTTGACAGAGGACTTATATATGATACAACCGGATGGTTTTGAAGATCCAAAGAATCCTAATGAAGTATGCAAACTGCTAAAATCCATTTATGGATTAAAGCAAGCATCTAGGAGCTGTAACTTACACTTTGATGAGCGTATCAAAGAGTTTGGTTTTACCAAAAGTGAGTTCGAAACGTGTGTTTACACTAAGTTCAATGGGAGCGCGGTAACCTTCCTAGTCTTGTATGTTGATATCATACTGTTAATAGGAAACAATGTAGTGTTACAAGGAGTAAAATCCTGGTTAGGTACATGTTTCCAAATGAAAGACTTGGGAGAAGCTGCTTATATACTTGGTATTAAGATCTATAGAAATAGATCTAAGCGGCTTATTGGACTTAGTCAAAGTACATACATCGACAAAGTTGTGAAAAGATTCAAGATGGACGAATCCAAGAAAGGATTTATTCCAATGCAATCTGGCATGGTTTTGAGCAAGACTCAATGTTCTGTATCTAATCAAGATCAGGATAAAATGAAATTGATTCCATATGCCTTGACAATTGGATCAATTATGTATGCCATGTTATGTACTAGGCCTGATCTTGCCTATTCCATAAGTGTCACGAGCAGATATCAACAAAATCCGGGTGAAGCCCATTGGGTGACTGTCAAGAACATTCTCAAGTATTTGAGAAGGACAAAAGACATGTTCCTGGTTTATGGAGGTTCGATAGATGAGATTAGTGTAACTGGTTACACTGATGCTAGTTTCCAAACCAACAGAGACGACTTTAGGTCGCAATCAGGATTTGTCTTTACCCTAAACGGAGGAGCTATATCTTGGAAAAGTCAGAAGCAAGATACAATAGCAGATTCGACTACAGAGGCAGAGTATATTGAGGCAAATGATTCAGCAAAGGAAGTTGTCTGGCTAAAGAATTTTATCTCGGATCTTAGAGTTGTTGCCAGTATCTCTAGGCCGATCGATATATTCTGTGATAACTCAGGGGTTATGGCGCAAGCTAAAGAGCCGAGAGATCAACAACGGACCAGGCATGTACTCAGAAAATATCACCTAATCCGAGAGATTATTGGAAGAGGAGATATTAGACTGCAAAAGATACCGACGGACGACAACGTAGCTGACCCGTTGACGAAGCCGCTAGCTAGAGCTAAGCATAAGAAACATGCGAACTCTATAGGAATGCAGTACCTAGAATATAACAGCTAGTTCAAGTTTTTTATTATTACTATAGATGTAACTTGAGACTTTTTATATTATGTAATTACATTTCATGGGATTGAAATAGAAGGTATTTAAATAATCGTTTCTTGTTGTCTATTTTTAGCATGTTTTAACTTATGTATGACAAATCAAGTTATGAATTGTCTAAATGCCCGTAGCTACTTAATGTAGTGGGAGCTACATTAGGGATATAATGCTATTATAAATATTTGATGATTTATTCGGTTTAAATGAAAGCACAAGGATGTGACCAAATATTTGTAGATATTTATCAGACAGGATAAATATTGGAAGGTCAAAGGGTATGTTTTGCAATAAGCTAATAGTTTAATAAAAGTTGAACTTTAATTAAACGGGCTTGGGCTTAATAAGGCTAATGTATATATCTTATTAATCCTAAGAGAATCACATAAGAGACACTAAATGCAACAAGAAAAAACCCTAATCCTCCCTCTCTCTCTCTCTTGAAGTTGGCCGAACCAAACACCACCGAGGGTGCGATCGGCGATAAGACACACACACACACAAGAACGCGCTTTTTTGATCATTTGATGAAATCCTTAAGCGGTCTAGCAGCTTGTTCGAGGTGGTGTAGTAGCAGTGTTCTACCTTTAGCTATCTGGGATCAAGCAATGAAAGGTTTTTTCACAAGAACACGGTTTTTTGATCATTTGATGAAAGGTTTCACTCGGTAAACTGTAACTGCAGAGTGTCAAAATCGGAGTCGAGAAAATATGAGTATTTAGAATAAGATCCCTGCTCCATGTCTAATACTCAAATTATGGAATATCGCGATGCAAAAGGAAAAGCCTATGTAATCCAAGTATGGATTATATCTCTAGATGTAAGAGATCTTATAGTCTGGTTAACATAAGTGTCTGGATGGGGACCTCCTTAGGCTAACGGTGTACAAGGAGTGTTACTTATCTTGCACAAGTGGGAGTCTGTTAGATTATGTGCAGATATAGATAACACGTGTCATCGTGTCCAATGCTATAAGACACTAAATGATCACACTACTACACACCCAATTAGAACCAATTGGATTTTACCAAGTAATATGTGGAAATAATTAATTAGTTAATTAATAATTGAGAGGAAAAATAATAAAAGTTATTTATTATTTTAAAAGGAGTAATTAATATTTAGTTTAAATATTAATTGGACCAGTTAATTAATAGTTATTAATTAATTAGAAGGTCAAAGGGTATGTTTTGCAATAAGCTAATAGTTTAATTAAAGTTGGACTTTAATTATACAGGCTTGGATTTAATAAGGCTAATATATATATCTTATTAATCCTAAGAGAATCACATAAGAGACACTAAATGCAACAAGATAAAACCCTAATCCTCCCTCTCTCTCTCTCTCTCTCTTGAAGTCGGCCGAACCAAACACCACCGAGGGTGCGATCGGCGATAAGACACACACACACAAAAACGCGGTTTTTTGATCATTTGATGAAATCCTTAAGCGGTCTAGCAGCTTGTTCGAGGTGGTGCAGTAGCAGTGTTCTACCTTTAGATATCTGGGATCAAGTGATGAAAGGTTTTTTGATAAGAACGCGGTTTTTTGATCATTTGATGAAAGGTTTCACTCGGTAAACCGTAACTGCAGAGTGTCAAAATCGGAGTCGAGAAAATATGAGTATTTAGAATAAGATCCCTGCTCCATGTCTAATACTCAAATTATGGAATATCGCGATGCAAAAGGAAAAGCCTATGTAATCCAAGTATGGATTATATCTCTAGATGTAATAGATCTTATAGTCTGGTTAACATAAGTGTCTGGATGGGGACCTCCTTAGGCTAACGGTCTACAAGGAGTGTTACTTATCTTGCACAAGTGGGAGTCTGTTAGATTATGTGCAGATATAGATAACACGTGTCATCGTGTCCAATGCTATAAGACACTAAATGATCACACTACTACACACCCAATTAGAACCAATTGGATTTTACCAAGTAATATGTGGAAATAATTAATTAGTTAATTAATAATTGAGAGGAAAAATAATAAAAGTTATTTATTATTTTAAAAGGAGTAATTAATATTTAGTTTAGATATTAATTGGACCAGTTAATTAATAGTTATTAATTAATTAGAAGGTCAAAGGGTATGTTTTGCAATAAGCTAATAGTTTAATTAAAGTTGGACTTTAATTATACAGGCTTGGATTTAATAAGGCTAATATATATATCTTATTAATCCTAAGAGAATCACATAAGAGACACTAAATGCAACAAGAATAAACCCTAATCCTCCTTCTCTCTCTCTCTCTTGAAGTCGGCCGAACCAAACACCACCGAGGGTGCGATCGGCGATAAGACACACACACACAAGAACGCGGTTTTTTGATCATTTGATGAAATCCTTAAGCGGTCTAGCAGCTTGTTCGAGGTGGTGCAGTAGCAGTGTTCTACCTTTAGCTATCTGGGATCAAGTGATGAAAGGTTTTTTTATAAGAACGCGGTTTTTTGATTATTTGATGATAGGTTTCACTCGGTAAACCGTAACTGCAGAGTGTCAAAATCGGAGTCGAGAAAATATGAGTATTTAGAATAAGATCCCTGCTCCATGTCTAATACTCAAATTATGGAATATCGCGATGCAAAAGGAAAAGCCTATGTAATCCAAGTATGGATTATATCTCTAGATGTAAGAGATCTTATAGTCTGGTTAACATAAGTGTCTAGATGGGGACCTCCTTAGGCTAACGGTGTACAAGGAGTGTTACTTATCTTGCACAAGTGGGAGTCTGTTAGATTATGTGCAGATATAGATAACACGTGTCATCGTGTCCAATGCTATAAGACACTAAATGATCACACTACTACACACCCAATTAGAACCAATTGGATTTTACCAAGTAATATGTGGAAATAATTAATTAGTTAATTAATAATTGAGAGGAAAAATAATAAAAGTTATTTATTATTTTAAAAGGAGTAATTAATATTTAGTTTAAATATTAGTTGGACCAGTTAATTAATAGTTATTAATTAATTAGAAGGTCAAAGGGTATGTTTTGCAATAAGCTAATAGTTTAATTAAAGTTGGACTTTAATTATACAGGCTTGGATTTAATAAGGCTAATATATATATCTTATTAATCCTAAGAGAATCACATAAGAGACACTAAATGCAACAAGAAAAAACCCTAATCCTCCCTCTCTCTCTCTCTCTCTCTTGAAGTCGGCCGAACCAAACACCACCGAGGGTGCGATCGGCGATAAGACACACACACACACACAAGAACGCGGTTTTTTGATCATTTGATGAAATCCTTAAGCGGTCTAGCAGCTTGTTCGAGGTGGTGCAGTAGCAGTGTTCTACCTTTAGCTATCTGGGATCAAGTGATGAAAGGTTTTTTTATAAGAACGCGGTTTTTTGATCATTTGATGATAGGTTTCACTCGGTAAACCGTAACTGCAGAGTGTCAAAATCGGAGTCGAGAAAATATGAGTATTTAGAATAAGATCCCTGCTCCATGTCTAATACTCAAATTATGGAATATCGCGATGCAAAAGGAAAAGCCTATGTAATCCAAGTATGGATTATATCTCTAGATGTAAGAGATCTTATAGTCTGGTTAACATAAGTGTCTGGATGGGGACCTCCTTAGGCTAACTGTGTACAAGGAGTGTTACTTATCTTGCACAAGTGGGAGTCTGTTAGATTATGTGCAGATATAGATAACACGTGTCATCGTGTCCAATGCTATAAGACACTAAATGATCACACTACTACACACCCAATTAGAACCAATTGGATTTTACCAAGTAATATGTGGAAATAATTAATTAGTTAATTAATAATTGAGAGGAAAAATAATAAAAGTTATTTATTATTTTAAAAGGAGTAATTAATATTTAGTTTAAATATTAGTTGGACCAGTTAATTAATAGTTATTAATTAATTAGAAGGTCAAAGGGTATGTTTTGCAATAAGCTAATAGTTTAATTAAAGTTGGACTTTAATTATACAGGCTTGGATTTAATAAGGCTAATATATATATCTTATTAATCCTAAGAGAATCACATAAGAGACACTAAATGCAACAAGAAAAAACCCTAATCCTCCCTCTCTCTCTCTCTTGAAGTCGGCCGAACCAAACACCACCGAGGGTGCGATCGGCGATAAGACACACACACACACAAGAACGCGGTTTTTTGATCATTTGATGAAATCCTTAAGCGGTCTAGCAGCTTGTTCGAGGTGGTGCAGTAGCAGTGTTCTACCTTTAGCTATCTGGGATCAAGTGATGAAAGGTTTTTTTATAAGAACGCGGTTTTTTGATCATTTGATGATAGGTTTCACTCGGTAAACCGTAACTGCAGAGTGTCAAAATCGGAGTCGAGAAAATATGAGTATTTAGAATAAGATCCCTGCTCCATGTCTAATACTCAAATTATGGAATATCGCGATGCAAAAGGAAAAGCCTATGTAATCCAAGTATGGATTATATCTCTAGATGTAAGAGATCTTATAGTCTGGTTAACATAAGTGTCTGGATGGGGACCTCCTTAGGCTAACGGTGTACAAGGAGTGTTACTTATCTTGCACAAGTGGGAGTCTGTTAGATTATGTGCAGATATAGATAACACGTGTCATCGTGTCCAATGCTATAAGACACTAAATGATCACACTACTACACACCCAATTAGAACCAATTGGATTTTACCAAGTAATATGTGGAAATAATTAATTAGTTAATTAATAATTGAGAGGAAAAATAATAAAAGTTATTTATTATTTTAAAAGGAGTAATTAATATTTAGTTTAAATATTAGTTGGACCAGTTAATTAATAGTTATTAATTAATTAGAAGGTCAAAGGGTATGTTTTGCAATAAGCTAATAGTTTAATTAAAGTTGGACTTTAATTATACAGGCTTTGATTTAATAAGGCTAATATATATATCTTATTAATCCTAAGAGAATCACATAAGAGACACTAAATGCAACAAGAAAAAACCCTAATCCTCCCTCTCTCTCTCTCTTGAAGTCGGCCGAACCAAACACCACCGAGGGTGCGATCGGCGATAAGACACACACACACACAAGAACGCGGTTTTTTGATCATTTGATGAAATCCTTAAGCGGTCTAGCAGCTTGTTCGAGGTGGTGCAGTAGCAGTGTTCTACCTTTAGCTATCTGGGATCAAGTGATGAAAGGTTTTTTTATAAGAACGCGGTTTTTTGATCATTTGATGATAGGTTTCACTCGGTAAACCGTAACTGCAGAGTGTCAAAATCGGAGTCGAGAAAATATGAGTATTTAGAATAAGATCCCTGCTCCATGTCTAATACTCAAATTATGGAATATCGCGATGCAAAAGGAAAAGCCTATGTAATCCAAGTATGGATTATATCTCTAGATGTAAGAGATCTTATAGTCTGGTTAACATAAGTGTCTGGATGGGGACCTCTTTAGGCTAACGGTGTACAAGGAGTGTTACTTATCTTGCACAAGTGGGAGTCTGTTAGATTATGTGCAGATATAGATAACACGTGTCATCGTGTCCAATGCTATAAGACACTAAATGATCACACTACTACACACCCAATTAGAACCAATTGGATTTTACCAAGTAATATGTGGAAATAATTAATTAGTTAATTAATAATTGAGAGGAAAAATAATAAAAGTTATTTATTATTTTAAAAGGAGTAATTAATATTTAGTTTAAATATTAGTTGGACCAGTTAATTAATAGTTATTAATTAATTAGAAGGTCAAAGGGTATGTTTTGCAATAAGCTAATAGTTTAATTAAAGTTGGACTTTAATTATACAGGCTTGGATTTAATAAGGCTAATATATATATCTTATTAATCCTAAGAGAATCACATAAGAGACACTAAATGCAACAAGAAAAAACCCTAATCCTCCCTCTCTCTCTCTCTTTCTCTTGAAGTCGGCCGAACCAAACACCACCGAGGGTGCGATCGGCGATAAGACACACACACACAAGAACGCGGTTTTTTGATCATTTGATGAATTCCTTAAGCGGTCTAGCAGCTTGTTCGAGGTGGTGCAGTAGCAGTGTTCTACCTTTAGCTATCTGGGATCAAGTGATGAAAGGTTTTTTTATAAGAACGCGGTTTTTTGATCATTTGATGATAGATTTCACTCGGTAAACCGTAACTGCAGAGTGTCAAAATCGGAGTCGAGAAAATATGAGAATTTAGAATAAGATCCCTGCTCCATGTCTAATACTCAAATTATGGAATATCGCGATGCAAAAGGAAAAGCCTATGTAATCCAAGTATGGATTATATCTCTAGATGTAAGAGATCTTATAATCTGGTTAACATAAGTGTCTGGATGGAGACCTCCTTAGGCTAACGGTGTACAAGGAGTGTTACTTATCTTGCACAAGTGGGAGTCTGTTAGATTATGTGCAGATATAGATAACACGTGTCATCGTGTCCAATGCTATAAGACACTAAATGATCACACTACTACACACCCAATTAGAACCAATTGGATTTTACCAAGTAATATGTGGAAATAATTAATTAGTTAATTAATAATTGAGAGGAAAAATAATAAAAGTTATTTATTATTTTAAAAGGAGTAATTAATATTTAGTTTAAATATTAGTTGGACCAGTTAATTAATAGTTATTAATTAATTAGAAGGTCAAAGGGTATGTTTTGCAATAAGCTAATAGTTTAATTAAAGTTGGACTTTAATTATACAGTCTTGGATTTAATAAGGCTAATATATATATCTTATTAATCCTAAGAGAATCACATAAGTGACACTAAATGCAACAAGAAAAAACCCTAATCCTCCCTCTCTCTCTCTCTCTCTTGAAGTCGGCCGAACCAAATAGCACCGAGGGTGCGATCGGCGATAAGACACACACACACAAGAACGCGGTTTTTTGATCATTTAATGAAATCCTTAAGCAGTCTAGCAGCTTGTTCGAGGTGGTGCAGTAGCAGTGTTCTACCTTTAGCTATCTGGGATCAAGTGATGAAAGGTTTTTTTATAAGAACGCGGTTTTTTGATCATTTGATGATAGGTTTCACTCGGTAAACCGTAACTGCAGAGTGTTAAAATCGGAGTCGAGAAAATATGAGTATTTAGAATAAGATCCCTGCTCCATGTCTAATACTCAAATTATGGAATATCGCGATGCAAAAGGAAAAGTCTATGTAATCCAAGTATGGATTATATCTCTAGATGTAAGAGATCTTATAGTCTGGTTAACATAAGTGTCTGGATGGGGACCTCCTTAGGCTAACGGTGTACAAGGAGTGTTACTTATCTTGCACAAGTGGGAGTCTATTAGATTATGTGCAGATATAGATAACACGTGTCATCGTGTCCAATGCTATAAGACACTAAATGATCATACTACTACACACCCAATTAGAACCAATTGGATTTTACCAAGTAATATGTGGAAATAATTAATTAGTTAATTAATAATTGAGAGGAAAAATAATAAAAGTTATTTATTATTTTAAAAGGAGTAATTAATATTTAGTTTAAATATTAGTTGGACCAGTTAATTAATAGTTATTAATTAATTAGAAGGTCAAAGGGTATGTTTTGCAATAAGCTAATAGTTTAATTAAAGTTGGACTTTAATTATACAGTCTTGGATTTAATAAGGCTAATATATATATCGTATTAATCCTAAGAGAATCACATAAGAGACACTAAATGCAACAAGAAAAAACCCTAATCCTCCCTCTCTCTCTCTCTTTCTTGAAGTCGGCCGAACCAAACACCACCGAGGGTGCGATCGGCAATAAGACACACACACACAAGAACGCGGTTTTTTGATCATTTGATGAAATCCTTAAGCGGTCTAGCAGCTTGTTCGAGGTGGTGCAGTAGCAGTGTTCTACCTTTAGATATCTGGGATCAAGTGATGAAAGGTTTTTTTATAAGAACGCGGTTTTTTGATCATTTGATGAAAGGTTTCACTCGGTAAACCGTAACTGCAGAGTGTCAAAATCGGAGTCGAGAAAATATGAGTATTTAGAATAAGATCCCTGCTCCATGTCTAATACTCAAATTATGGAATATCGCGATGCAAAAGGAAAAGCCTATGTAATCCAAGTATGGATTATATCTCTAGATATAAGAGATCTTATAGTCTGGTTAACATAAGTGTCTGGATGGGGACCTCCTTAGGCTAACGGTGTACAAGGAGTGTTACTTATCTTGCACAAGTGGGAGTCTGTTATATTATGTGCAGATATAGATAACACGTGGTATCGTGTCCAATGCTATAAGACACTAAATGATCACACTACTACACACCCAATTAGAACCAATTGGATTTTACCAAGTAATATGTGGAAATAATTAATTAGTTAATTAATAATTGAGAGGAAAAATAATAAAAGTTATTTATTATTTTAAAAGGAGTATTTAATATTTAGTTTAAATATTAGTTGGACCAGTTAATTAATAATTATTAATTAATTAGAAGGTCAAAGGGTATGTTTTGCAATAAGCTAATAGTTTAATTAAAGTTGGACTTTAATTATACAGGCTTGGATTTAATAAGGCTAATATATATATCTTATTAATCCTAAGAGAATCACATACGTGACACTAAATGCAACAAGAAAAAACCCTAATCCTCCCTCTCTCTCTCTCTCTTGAAGTCGGCCGAACCAAATAGCACCGAGGGTGCGATCGGCGATAAGACACACACACACACACACAAGAACACGGTTTTTTGATCATTTAATGAAATCCTTAAGCAGTCTAGCAGCTTGTTCGAGGTGGTGCAGTAGCAGTGTTCTACCTTTAGCTATCTGGGATCAAGTGATGAAAGGTTTTTTTATAAGAACGCGGTTTTTTGATCATTTGATGATAGGTTTCACTCGGTAAACCGTAACTGCAGAGTGTCAAAATCGGAGTCGAGAAAATATGAGTATTTAGAATAAGATCCCTGCTCCATGTCTAATACTCAAATTATGGAATATCGCGATGCAAAAGGAAAAGCCTATGTAATCCAAGTATGGATTATATCTCTAGATGTAAGAGATCTTATAGTCTGGTTAACATAAGTGTCTGGATGGGGACCTCCTTAGGCTAACGGTGTACAAGGAGTGTTACTTATCTTGCACAAGTGGGAGTCTGTTAGATTATGTGCAGATATAGATTACATGTGTCATCGTGTCCAATGCTATAAGACACTAAATGATCACACTACTACACACCCAATTAGAACCAATTGGATTTTACCAAGTAATATGTGGAAATAATTAATTAGTTAATTAATAACTGAGAGGAAAAATAATAAAAGTTATTTATTATTTTAAAAGGAGTAATTAATATTTAGTTTAAATATTAATTTGACCAGTTAATTAATAGTTATTAATTAATTAGAAGGTCAAAGGGTATGTTTTGCAATAAGCTAATAGTTTAATTAAAGTTGGACTTTAATTATACAGGCTTGGATTTAATAAGGCTAATATATATATCTTATTAATCCTAAGAGAATCACATAAGAGACACTAAATGCAACAAGAAAAAACCCTAATCCTCCCTCTCTCTCTCTCTCTTGAAGTCGGCCGAACCAAACACCACCGAGGGTGCGATCGGCGATAAGACACACATACACAAGAACGCGGTTTTTTGATCATTTGATGAAATCCTTAAGCGGTCTAGCAGCTTGTTCGAGGTGGTGCAGTAGCAGTGTTCTACCTTTAGCTATCTGGGATCAAGTGATGAAAGGTTTTTTGATAAGAACACGGTTTTTTGATCATTTGATGATAGGTTTCACTCGGTAAACCGTAACTGCAGAGTGTCAAAATCGGAGTCGAGAAAATATGAGTATTTAGAATAAGATCCCTGCTCCATGTCTAATACTCAAATTATGGAATATCGCGATGCAAAAGGAAAAGCCTATGTAATCCAAGTATGAATTATATCTCTAGATGTAATAGATCTTATAGTCTGGTTAACATAAGTGTCTGGATGAGGACCTCCTTAGGCTAACGGTGTACAAGGAGTGTTACTTATTTTGCACAAGTGGGAGTCTGTTAGATTATGTGCAGATATAGATAACACGTGTCATCGTGTCCAATGCTATAAGACACTAAATGATCACACTACTACACACCCAATTAGAACCAATTGGATTTTACCAAGTAATATGTGGAAATAATTAATTAGTTAATTAATAATTGAGAGGAAAAATAATAAAAGTTATTTATTATTTTAAAAGTAGTAATTAAAATTTAGTTTAAATATTAATTGGACCAGTTAATTAATAATTATTAATTAATTAGAAGGTCAAAGGGTATGTTTTGCAATAAGCTAATAGTTTAATTAAAGTTGGACTTTAATTATACAGGCTTGGATTTAATAAGGCTAATATATATATCTTATTAATCCTAAGAGAATCACATAAGAGACACTAAATGCAACAAGAATAAACCCTAATCCTCCTTCTCTCTCTCTCTTTTGAAGTCGGCCGAACCAAACACCACCGAGGGTGCGATCGTCGATAAGACACACACACACAAGAACGCGGTTTTTTGATCATTTGATGAAATCCTTAAGCGGTCTAGCAGCTTGTTCGAGGTGGTGCAGTAGCAGTGTTCTACCTTTAGCTATCTGGGATCAAGTGATGAAAGGTTTTTTGATAAGAACGCGGTTTTTTGATCATTTGATGATAGGTTTCACTCGGTAAACTGTAACTGTAGAGTGTCAAAATCGGAGTCGAGAAAATATGAGTATTTAGAATAAGATCCCTGCTCCATGTCTAATACTCAAATTATGGAATATCGCGATGCAAAAGGAAAAGCCTATGTAATCCAAGTATGGATTATATCTCTAGATGTAATAGATCTTATAGTCTGGGTAACATAAGTGTCTGGATGTGGACCTCCTTAGGCTAACGGTGTACAAGGAGTGTTACTTATCTTGCACAAGTGGGAGTCTGTTAGATTATGTGCAAATATAGATAACACGTGTCATCGTGTCCAATGCTATAAGACACTAAATGATCACACTACTACACACCCAATTAGAACCAATTGGATTTTACCAAGTAATATGTGGAAATAATTAATTAGTTAATTAATAACTGAGAGGAAAAATAATAAAAGTTATTTATTATTTTAAAAGGAGTAATTAATATTTAGTTTAAATATTAATTGGACCAGTTAATTAATAGTTATTAATTAATTAGAAGGTCAAAGGGTATGTTTTGCAATAAGCTAATAGTTTAATTAAAGTTGGACTTTAATTATACAGGCTTGGATTTAATAAGGCTAATATATATATCTTATTAATCCTAAGAGAATCACATAAGAGACACTAAATGCAACAAGAAAAAACCCTAATCCTCCCTCTCTCTCTCTCTCTTGAAGTCGGCCGAACCAAACACCACCGAGGGTGCGATCGGCGATAAGACACACACACACAAGAACGCGGTTTTGTGATCATTTGATGAAATCCTTAAGCGGTCTAGCAGCTTGTTCGAGGTGGTGCAGTAGCAGTGTTCTACCTTTAGCTATCTGGGATCAAGTGATGAAAGGTTTTTTTATAAGAACGTGGTTTTTTGATTATTTGATGATAGGTTTCACTCGGTAAACCGTAACTGTAGAGTGTCAAAATCGGAGTCGAGAAAATATGAGTATTTAGAATAAGATCCCTGCTCCATGTCTAATACTCAAATTATGGAATATCGCGATGCAAAAGGAAAAGCCTATGTAATCCAAGTATGGATTATATCTCTAGATGTAAGAGATCTTATAGTCTTGTTAACATAAGTGTCTGGATGGGGACCTCCTTAGGCTAACGGTGTACAAGGAGTGTTACTTATCTTGCACAAGTGGGATTCTGTTAGATTATGTGCAGATATAGATAACACGTGTAAACGTGTCCAATGCTTTAAGACACTAAATGATCACACTACTACACACCCAATTAGAACCAATTGGATTTTACCAAGTAATATGTGGAAATAATTAATTAGTTAATTAATAATTGAGAGGAAAAATAATAAAAGTTATTTATTATTTTAAAAGGAGTAATTAATATTTAGTTTAAATATTAATTGGACCAGTTAATTAATAGTTATTAATTAATTAGAAGGTCAAAGGGTATGTTTTGCAATAAGCTAATAGTTTAATTAAAGTTGGACTTTAAATATACAGGCTTGGATTTAATAAGGCTAATATATATATCTTATTAATCCTAAGAGAATCACATAAGAGACACTAAATGCAACAAGAAAAAACCCTAATCCTCCCTCTCTCTCTCTCTCTTGAAGTCGGCCGAACCAAACAGCACCGAGGGTGCGATCGGCGATAAGACACACACACACAAGAACGCGGTTTTTTGATTATTTAATGAAATCCTTAAGCGGTCTAGCAGCTTGTTCGAGGTGGTGCAGTAGCAGTGTTCTACCTTTAGCTATCTGGGATCAAGTGATGAAAGGTTTTTTGATAAGAACGCGGTTTTTTGATCATTTGATGATAGGTTTCACTCGGTAAACCGTAACTGCAGAGTGTCAAAATCGGAGTCGAGAAAATATGAGTATTTAGAATAAGATCCCTGCTCCATGTCTAATACTCAAATTATGGAATATCGCGATGCAAAAGGAAAAGCCTATGTAATCCAAGTATGGATTATATCTCTAGATGTAATAGATCTTATAGTCTGGTTAACATAAGTGTCTGGATGGGGACCTCCTTAGGCTAACGGTGTACAAGGAGTGTTACTTATCTTGCACAATTGGGAGTCTGTTAGATTATGTGCAGATATAGATAACACGTGTCATCGTGTCCAATGCTATAAGACACTAAATGATCACACTACTACACACCCAATTAGAACCAATTGGATTTTACCAAGTAATATGTGGAAATAATTAATTAGTTAATTAATAATTGAGAGGAAAAATAATAAAAGTTATTTATTATTTTAAAAGGAGTAATTAATATTTAGTTTAAATATTAATTGGACCAGTTAATTAATAGTTATTAATTAATTAGAAGGTCAAAGGGTATGTTTTGCAATAAGTTAATAGTTTAATTAAAGTTGGACTTTAATTATACAGGCTTGGATTTAATAAGGCTAATATATATATCTTATTAATCCTAAGAGAATCACATAAGAGACACTAAATGCAACAAGAATAAACCCTAATCCTCCTTCTCTCTCTCTCTTTTGAAGTCGGCCGAACCAAACACCACCGAGGGTGCGATCGTCGACAAGACACACACACACAAGAACGCGGTTTTTTGATCATTTGATGAAATCCTTAAGCGGTCTAGCAGCTTGTTCGAGGTGGTGCAGTAGCAGTGTTCTACCTTTAGCTATCTGGGATCAAGTGATGAAAGGTTTTTTTATAAGAACGCGGTTTTTTGATCATTTGATGATAGGTTTCACTCGGTAAACCGTAACTGCAGAGTGTCAAAATCGGAGTCGAGAAAATATGAGTATTTAGAATAAGATCCCTGCTCCATGTCTAATACTCAAATTATGGAATATCGCGATGCAAAAGGAAAAGCCTATGTAATCCAAGTATGGATTATATCTCTAGATGTAATAGATCTTATAGTCTGGTTAACATAAGTGTCTGGATGGGGACCTCCTTAGGCTAACGGTGTACAAGGAGTGTTACTTATCTTGCACAAGTGGGAGTCTGTTAGATTATGTGCAGATATAGATAACACGTGTCATCGTGTCTAATACTATAAGACACTAAATGATCACACTACTACACACCCAATTAGAACCAATTGGATTTTACCAAGTAATATGTGGAAATAATTAATTAGTTAATTAATAATTGAGAGGAAAAATAATAAAAGTTATTTATTATTTTAAAAGGAGTAATTAATATTTAGTTTAAATATTAATTGGACCAGTTAATTAATAGTTATTAATTAATTAGAAGGTCAAAGGGTATGTTTTGCAATAAGCTAATAGTTTAATTAAAGTTAGACTTTAATTATACAGGCTTGGATTTAATAAGGCTAATATATATATCTTATTAATCCTAAGAGAATCACATAAGAGACACTAAATGCAACAAGAATAAACCCTAATCCTCCTTCTCTCTCTCTCTCTTGAAGTCGGCCGAACCAAACACCACCGAGGGTGCGATCGGCAATAAGACACACACACACAAGAACGCGGTTTTGTGATCATTTGATGAAATCCTTAAGCGGTCTAGCAGCTTGTTCGTGGTGGTGCAGTAGCAGTGTTCTACCTTTAGCTATCTGGGATCAAGTGATGAAAGGTTTTTTTATAAGAACGTGGTTTTTTGATTATTTGATGATAGGTTTTACTTGGTAAACCGTAACTGTAGAGAGTCAAAATCGGAGTCGAGAAAATATGAGTATTTAGAATAAGATCCCTGCTCCATGTCTAATACTCAAATTATGGAATATCGCGATGCAAAAGGAAAAGCCTATGTAATCCAAGTATGGATTATATCTCTAGATGTAAGAGATCTTATAGTCTGGTTAACATAAGTGTCTGGATGGGGACCTCCTTAGGCTAACGGTGTACAAGGAGTGTTACTTATCTTGCACAAGTGGGAGTCTGTTAGATTATGTGCAGATATAGATAACACGTGTAAACGTGTCCAACGCTTTAAGACACTAAATGATCACACTACTACACACCCAATTAGAACCAATTGGATTTTACCAAGTAATATGTGGAAATAATTAATTAGTTAATTAATAATTGAGAGGAAAAATAATAAAAGTTATTTATTATTTTAAAAGGAGTAATTAATATTTAGTTTAAATATTAATTGGACCAGTTAATTAATAGTTATTAATTAATTAGAAGGTCAAAGGGTATGTTTTGCAATAAGCTAATAGTTTAATTAAAGTTGGACTTTAAATATACAGGCTTGGATTTAATAAGGCTAATATATATATCTTATTAATCCTAAGAGAATCACCTAAGTGACACTAAATGCAACAAGAATAAACCCTAATCCTCCTTCTCTCTCTCTCTTTTGAAGTCGGCCGAACCAAACACCACCGAGGGTGCGATCGTCGACAAGACACACACACACAAGAACGCGGTTTTTTGATCATTTGATGAAATCCTTAAGCGGTCTAGCAGCTTGTTCGAGGTGGTGCAGTAGCAGTGTTCTACCTTTAGCTATCTGGGATCAAGTGATGAAAGGTTTTTTGATAAGAACGCGGTTTTTTGATCATTTGATGATAGGTTTCACTCGGTAAACCGTAACTGCAGAGTGTCAAAATCGGAGTCGAGAAAATATGAGTATTTAGAATAAGATCCCTGCTCCATGTCTAATACTCAAATTATGGAATATCGCGATGCAAAAGGAAAAGCCTATGTAATCCAAGTATGGATTATATCTCTAGATGTAATAGATCTTATAGTCTGGTTAACATAAGTGTCTGGATGGGGACCTCCTTAGGCTAACGGTGTACAAGGAGTGTTACTTATCTTGCACAAGTGGGAGTCTGTTAGATTATGTGCAGATATAGATAACACGTGTCATCGTGTCCAATGCTATAAGACACTAAATGATCACACTACTACACACCCAATTAGAACCAATTGGATTTTACCAAGTAATATGTGGAAATAATTAATTAGTTAATTAATAATTGAGAGGAAAAATAATAAAAGTTATTTATTATTTTAAAAGGAGTAATTAATATTTAGTTTAAATATTAATTGGACCAGTTAATTAATAGTTATTAATTAATTAGAAGGTCAAAGGGTATGTTTTGCAATAAGCTAATAGTTTAATTAAAGTTGGACTTTAATTATACAGGCTTGGATTTAATAAGGCTAATATATATATCTTATTAATCCTAAGAGAATCACATAAGAGACACTAAATGCAACAAGAATAAACCTTAATCCTCCTTCTCTCTCTCTCTCTTGAAGTCGGCCGAACCAAACACCACCGAGGGTGCGATCGTCGATAAGACACACACACACAAGAACGCGGTTTTGTGATCATTTGATGAAATCCTTAAGCGGTCTAGCAGCTTGTTCGAGGTGGTGCAGTAGCAGTGTTCTACCTTTAGCTATCTGGGATCAAGTGATGAAAGGTTTTTTTATAAGAACGTGGTTTTTTGATTATTTGATGATAGGTTTCACTCGGTAAACCGTAACTGTAGAGTGTCAAAATCGGAGTCGAGAAAATATGAGTATTTAGAATAAGATCCCTGCTCCATGTCTAATACTCAAATTATGGAATATCGCGATGCAAAAGGAAAAGCCTATGTAATCCAAGTATGGATTATATCTCTAGATGTAAGAGATCTTATAGTCTGGTTAACATAAGTGTCTGGATGGGGACCTCCTTAGGCTAACGGTGTACAAGGAGTGTTACTTATCTTGCACAAGTGGGAGTCTGTTAGATTATGTGCAGATATAGATAACACGTGTAAACGTGTCCAATGCTTTAAGACACTAAATGATCACACTACTACACACCCAATTAGAACCAATTGGATTTTACCAAGTAATATGTGGAAATAATTAATTAGTTAATTAATAATTGAGAGGAAAAATAATAAAAGTTATTTATTATTTTAAAAGGAGTAATTAATATTTAGTTTAAATATTAATTGGACCAGTTAATTAATAGTTATTAATTAATTAGAAGGTCAAAGGGTATGTTTTGCAATAAGCTAATAGTTTAATTAAAGTTTGACTTTAAATATACAGGCTTGGATTTAATAAGGCTAATATATATATCTTATTAATCCTAAGAGAATCACATAAGAGACACTAAATGCAACAAGAAAAAACCCTAATCCTCCCTCTCTCTCTCTCTCTCTTGAAGTCGGCCGAACCAAACAGCACCGAGGGTGCGATCGGCGATAAGACACACACACACAAGAACGCGGTTTTTTGATTATTTAATGAAATCCTTAAGCGGTCTAGCAGCTTGTTCGAGGTGGTGCAGTAGCAGTGTTCTACCTTTAGCTATCTGGGATCAAGTGATGAAAGGTTTTTTGATAAGAACGCGGTTTTTTGATCATTTGATGATAGGTTTCACTCGGTAAACCGTAACTGCAGAGTGTCAAAATCGGAGTCGAGAAAATATGAGTATTTAGAATAAGATCCCTGCTCCATGTCTAATACTCAAATTATGGAATATCGCGATGCAAAAGGAAAAGCCTATGTAATCCAAGTATGGATTATATCTCTAGATGTAATAGATCTTATAGTCTGGTTAACATAAGTGTCTGGATGGGGACCTCCTTAGGCTAACGGTGTACAAGGAGTGTTACTTATCTTGCACAAGTGGGAGTCTGTTAGATTATGTGCAGATATAGATAACACGTGTCATCGTGTCCAATGCTATAAGACACTAAATGATCACACTACTACACACCCAATTAGAACCAATTGTGGAAATAATTAATTAGTTAATTAATAATTGAGAGGAAAAATAATAAAAGTTATTTATTATTTTAAAAGGAGTAATTAATATTTAGTTTAAATATTAATTGGACCAGTTAATTAATAGTTATTAATTAATTAGATGGTCAAAGGGTATGTTTTGCAATAAGCTAATAGTTTAATTAAAGTTGGACTTTAATTATACAGGCTTTGATTTAATAAGGCTAATATATATATCTTATTAATC
The DNA here is from genome assembly GCA_947179395.2 of Pulicaria dysenterica. NCBI lineage: Eukaryota > Viridiplantae > Streptophyta > Magnoliopsida > Asterales > Asteraceae > Pulicaria > Pulicaria dysenterica. The sequence continues at coordinate 29,677,663 of OX359290.1, forward strand.
CTAAGAGAATCACATAAGAGACACTAAATGCAACAAGAATAAACCCTAATCCTCCTTCTCTCTCTCTCTTTTGAAGTCGGCCGAACCAAACACCACCGAGGGTGCGATCGTCGACAAGACACACACACACAAGAACGCGGTTTTTTGATCATTTGATGAAATCCTTAAGCGGTCTAGCAGCTTGTTCGAGGTGGTGCAGTAGCAGTGTTCTACCTTTAGCTATCTGGGATCAAGTGATGAAAGGTTTTTTGATAAGAACGCGGTTTTTTGATCATTTGATGATAGGTTTCACTCGGTAAACCGTAACTGCAGAGTGTCAAAATCGGAGTCGAGAAAATATGAGTATTTAGAATAAGATCCCTGCTCCATGTCTAATACTCAAATTATGGAATATCGCGATGCAAAAGGAAAAGCCTATGTAATCCAAGTATGGATTATATCTCTAGATGTAATAGATCTTATAGTCTCGTTAACATAAGTGTCTGGATGGGGACCTCCTTAGGCTAACGGTGTACAAGGAGTGTTAGTTATCTTGCACAAGTGGGAGTCTGTTAGATTATGTGCAGATATAGATAACACGTGTCATCGTGTCCAATGCTATAAGACACTAAATGATCACACTACTACACACCCAATTAGAACCAATTGGATTTTACCAAGTAATATGTTGAAATAATTAATTAGTTAATTAATAATTGAGAGGAAAAATAATAAAAGTTATTTATTATTTTAAAAGGAGTAATTAATATTTAGTTTAAATATTAATTGGACCAGTTAATTAATAGTTATTAATTAATTAGAAGGTCAAAGGGTATGTTTTGCAATAAGCTAATAGTTTAATTAAAGTTGGACTTTAATTATACAGGCTTGGATTTAATAAGGCTAATATATATATCTTATTAATCCTAAGAGAATCACATAAGAGACACTAAATGCAACAAGAATAAACCCTAATCCTCCTTCTCTCTCTCTCTCTTGAAGTCGGCCGAACCAAACACCACCGAGGGTGCGATCGGCGATAAGACACACACACACAAGAACGCGGTTTTGTGATCATTTGATGAAATCCTTAAGCGGTCTAGCAGCTTGTTCGAGGTGGTGCAGTAGCAGTGTTCTACCTTTAGCTATCTGGGATCAAGTGATGAAAGGTTTTTTTATAAGAACGTGGTTTTTTGATTATTTGATGATAGGTTTCACTCGGTAAACCGTAACTGTAGAGTGTCAAAATCGGAGTCGAGAAAATATGAGTATTTAGAATAAGATCCCTGCTCCATGTCTAATACTCAAATTATGGAATATCGCGATGCAAAAGGAAAAGCCTATGTAATCTAAGTATGGATTATATCTCTAGATGTAAGAGATCTTATAGTCTGGTTAACATAAGTGTCTGGATGGGGACCTCCTTAGGCTAACGGTGTACAAGGAGTGTTACTTATCTTGCACAAGTGGGAGTCTGTTAGATTATGTGCAGATATAGATAACACGTGTAAACGTGTCCAATGCTTTAAGACACTAAATGATCACACTACTACACACCCAATTAGAACCAATTGGATTTTACCAAGTAATATGTGGAAATAATTAATTAGTTAATTAATAATTGAGAGGAAAAATAATAAAAGTTATTTATTATTTTAAAAGGAGTAATTAATATTTAGTTTAAATATTAATTGGACCAGTTAATTAATAGTTATTAATTAATTAGAAGGTCAAAGGGTATGTTTTGCAATAAGCTAATAGTTTAATTAAAGTTGGACTTTAAATATACAGGCTTGGATTTAATAAGGCTAATATATATATCTTATTAATCCTAAGAGAATCACATAAGAGACACTAAATGCAACAAGAAAAAACCCTAATCCTCCCTCTCTCTCTCTCTCTCTTGAAGTCGGCCGAACCAAACAGCACCGAGGGTGCGATCGGCGATAAGACACACACACACAAGAACGCAGTTTTTTGATCATTTAATGAAATCCTTAAGCGGTCTAGCAGCTTGTTCGAGGTGGTGCAGTAGCAGTGTTCTACCTTTATCTATCTGTGATCAAGTGATGAAAGGTTTTTTTATCAGAACGCGGTTTTTTGATCATTTGATGATAGGTTTCACTCGGTAAACCGTAACTGCAGAGTGTCAAAATCGGAGTCGAGAAAATATGAGTATTTAGAATAAGATCCCTGCTCCATGTCTAATACTCAAATTATGGAAAATCGCGATGCAAAAGGAAAAGCCTATGTAATCCAAGTATGGATTATATCTCTAGATGTAAGAGATCTTATAGTCTGGTTAACATAAGTGTCTGGATGGAGACCTCCTTAGGCTAACGGTGTACAAGGAGTGTTACTTATCTTGCACAAGTGGGAGTCTGTTAGATTATGTGCAGATATAGATAACACGTGTCATCGTGTCCAATGCTATAAGACACTAAATGATCACACTACTACACACCCAATTAGAACCAATTGGATTTTACCAAGTAATATGTGGAAATAATTAATTAGTTAATTAATAATTGAGAGGAAAAATAATAAAAGTTATTTATTATTTTAAAAGGAGTAATTAATATTTAGTTTAAATATTAGTTGGACCAGTTAATTAATAGTTATTAATTAATTAGAAGGTCAAAGGGTATGTTTTGCAATAAGCTAATAGTTTAATTAAAGTTGGACTTTAATTATACAGGCTTGGATTTAATAAGGCTAATATATATATCTTATTAATCCTAAGAGAATCACATAAGAGACACTAAATGCAACAAGAAAAAACCCTAATCCTCCCTCTCTCTCTCTCTTTCTTGAAGTCGGCCGAACCAAACACCACCCAGGGTGCGATCGGCGATAAGACACACACACACAAGAACGCGGTTTTTTGATCATTTGATGAAATCCTTAAGCGGTCTAGCAGCTTGTTCGAGGTGGTGCAGTAGCAGTGTTCTACCTTTAGATATCTGGGATCAAGTGATGAAAGCTTTTTTTATAAGAACGCGGTTTTTTGATCATTTGATGAAAGGTTTCACTCGGTAAACCGTAACTGCAGAGTGTCAAAATCGGAGTCGAGAAAATATGAGTATTTAGAATAAGATCCCTGCTCCATGTCTAATACTCAAATTATGGAATATCGCGATGCAAAAGGAAAAGCCTATGTAATCCAAGTATGGATTATATCTCTAGATGTAAGAGATCTTATAGTCTGGTTAACATAAGTGTCTGGATGGGGACCTCCTTAGGCTAACGGTGTACAAGGAGTGTTACTTATCTTGCACAAGTGGGAGTCTGTTAGATTATGTGCAGATATAGATAACACGTGTCATCGTGTCCAATGCTATAAGACACTAAATGATCACACTACTACACACCCAATTAGAACCAATTGGATTTTACCAAGTAATATGTGGAAATAATTAATTAGTTAATTAATAATTGAGAGGAAAAATAATAAAAGTTATTTATTATTTTAAAAGGAGTAATTAATATTTAGTTTAAATATTAATTTGACCAGTTAATTAATAGTTATTAATTAATTAGAAGGTCAAAGGGTATGTTTTGCAATAAGCTAATAGTTTAATTAAAGTTGGACTTTAATTATACAGGCTTGGATTTAATAAGGCTAATATATATATCTTATTAATCCTAAGAGAATCACATAAGAGACACTAAATGCAACAAGAAAAAACCCTAATCCTCCCTCTCTCCCTCTCTTGAAGTCGGCCGAACCAAACACCACCGAGGGTGCGATCGGCGATAAGACACACACACACAAGAACGCGGTTTTTTGATCATTTGATGAAATCCTTAAGCGGTCTAGCAGCTTGTTCGAGGTGGTGCAGTAGCAGTGTTCTACCTTTAGCTATTTGGGATCAAGTGATGAAAGGTTTTTTTATAAGAACACGGTTTTTTGATTATTTGATGATAGGTTTCACTCGGTAAACCGTAACTGCAGAGTGTCAAAATCGGAGTCGAGAAAATATGAGTATTTAGAATAAGATCCCCGCTCCATGTCTAATACTCAAATTATGGAATATCGCGATGCAAAAAGAAAAGCCTATGTAATCCAAGTATGGATTATATCTCTAGATGTAAGAGATCTTATAGTCTGGTTAACATAAGTGTCTGGATGGGGACCTCCTTAGGCTAACGGTGTACAAGGAGTGTTACTTATCTTGCACAAGTAGGAGTCTGTTAGATTATGTGCAGATATAGATAACACGTGTCATCGTGTCCAATGCTATAAGACACTAAATGATCACACGACTACACACCCAATTAGAACCAATTGGATTTTACCAAGTAATATGTGGAAATAATTAATTAGTTAATTAATAATTGAGAGGAAAAATAATAAAAGTTATTTATTATTTTAAAAGGAGTAATTAATATTTAGTTTAAATATTAGTTGGACCAGTTAATTAATAGTTATTAATTAATTAGAAGGTCAAAGGGTATGTTTTGCAATAAGCTAATAGTTTAATTAAAGTTGGACTTTAATTATACAGGCTTGGATTTAATAAGGCTAATATATATATCTTATTAATCCTAAGAGAATCACATAAGAGACACTAAATGCAACAAGAAAAAACCCTAATCCTCCCTCTCTCTCTCTCTTGAAGTCGGCCGAACCAAACACCACCGAGGGTGCGATCGGCGATAAGACACACACACACACAAGAACGCGGTTTTTTGATCATTTGATGAAATCCTTAAGCGGTCTAGCAGCTTGTTCGAGGTGGTGCAGTAGCAGTGTTCTACCTTTAGCTATCTGGGATCAAGTGATGAAAGGTTTTTTTATAAGAACGCGGTTTTTTGATCATTTGATGATAGGTTTCACTCGGTAAACCGTAACTGCAGAGTGTCAAAATCGGAGTCGAGAAAATATGAGTATTTAGAATAAGATCCCTGCTCCATGTCTAATACTCAAATTATGGAATATCGCGATGCAAAAGGAAAAGCCTATGTAATCCAAGTATGGATTATATCTCTAGATGTAAGAGATCTTATAGTCTGGTTAACATAAGTGTCTGGATGGGGACCTCCTTAGGCTAACTGTGTACAAGGAGTGTTACTTATCTTGCACAAGTGGGAGTCTGTTAGATTATGTGCAGATATAGATAACACGTGTCATCGTGTCCAATGCTATAAGACACTAAATGATCACACGACTACACACCCAATTAGAACCAATTGGATTTTACCAAGTAATATGTGGAAATAATTAATTAGTTAATTAATAATTGAGAGGAAAAATAATAAAAGTTATTTATTATTTTAAAAGGAGTAATTAATATTTAGTTTAAATATTAGTTGGACCAGTTAATTAATAGTTATTAATTAATTAGAAGGTCAAAGGGTATGTTTTGCAATAAGCTAATAGTTTAATTAAAGTTGGACTTTAATTATACAGGCTTGGATTTAATAAGGCTAATATATATATCTTATTAATCCTAAGAGAATCACATAAGAGACACTAAATGCAACAAGAATAAACCCTAATCCTCCTTCTCTCTCTCTCTTTTGAAGTCGGCCGAACCAAACACCACCGAGGGTGCGATCGGCGATAAGACACACACACACAAGAACGCGGTTTTTTGATCATTTGATGAAATCCTTAAGCGGTCTAGCAGCTTGTTCGAGGTGGTGCAGTAGCAGTGTTCTACCTTTATCTATCTGGGATCAAGTGATTAAAGGTTTTTTGATAAGAACGCGGTTTTTTGATCATTTGATGATAGGTTTCACTCGGTAAACCGTAACTGCAGAGTGTCAAAATCGGAGTCGAGAAAATATGAGTATTTAGAATAAGATCCCTGCTCCATGTCTAATACTCAAATTATGGAATATCGCGATGCAAAAGGAAAAGCCTATGTAATCCAAGTATGGATTATATCTCTAGATGTAAGAGATCTTATAGTCTGGTTAACATAAGTGTCTGGATGGGGACCTCCTTAGGCTAACGGTGTACAAGGAGTGTTACTTATCTTGCACAAGTGGGAGTCTGTTAGATTATATGCAGATATAGATAACACGTGTCATCGTGTCCAATGCTATAAGACACTAAATGATCACACTACTACACACCCAATTAGAACAATTGTGGAAATAATTAATTAGTTAATTAATAATTGAGAGGAAAAATAATAAAAGTTATTTATTATTTTAAAAGGAGTAATTAATATTTAGTTTAAATATTAATTGGACCAGTTAATTAATAGTTATTAATTAATTAGAAGGTCAAAGGGTATGTTTTGCAATAAGCTAATAGTTTAATTAAAGTTGGACTTTAATTATACAGGCTTGGATTTAATAAGGCTAATATATATATCTTATTAATCCTAAGAGAATCACATAAGAGACACTAAATGCAACAAGATAAAACCCTAATCCTCCCTCTCTCTCTCTCTCTCTTGAAGTCGGCCGAACCAAACACCACCGAGGGTGCGATCGGCGATAAGACACACACACACAAGAACGCGGTTTTTTGATCATTTGATGAAATCCTTAAGCGGTCTAGCAGCTTGTTCGAGGTGGTGCAGTAGCAGTGTTCTACCTTTAGCTATCTGGGATCAAGTGATGAAAGGTTTTTTTATAAGAACACGGTTTTTTGATTATTTGATGATAGGTTTCACTCGGTAAACCGTAACTGCAGAGTGTCAAAATCGGAGTCGAGAAAATATGAGTATTTAGAATAAGATCCCCGCTCCATGTCTAATACTCAAATTATGGAATATCGCGATGCAAAAAGAAAAGCCTATGTAATCCAAGTATGGATTATATCTCTAGATGTAAGAGATCTTATAGTCTGGTTAACATAAGTGTCTGGATGGGGACCTCCTTAGGCTAACGGTGTACAAGGAGTGTTACTTATCTTGCACAAGTAGGAGTCTGTTAGATTATGTGCAGATATAGATAACACGTGTCATCGTGTCCAATGCTATAAGACACTAAATGATCACACGACTACACACCCAATTAGAACCAATTGGATTTTACCAAGTAATATGTGGAAATAATTAATTAGTTAATTAATAATTGAGAGGAAAAATAATAAAAGTTATTTATTATTTTAAAAGGAGTAATTAATATTTAGTTTAAATATTAGTTGGACCAGTTAATTAATAGTTATTAATTAATTAGAAGGTCAAAGGGTATGTTTTGCAATAAGCTAATAGTTTAATTAAAGTTGGACTTTAATTATACAGGCTTGGATTTAATAAGGCTAATATATATATCTTATTAATCCTAAGAGAATCACATAAGAGACACTAAATGCAACAAGAATAAACCCTAATCCTCCTTCTCTCTCTCTCTTTTGAAGTCGGCCGAACCAAACACCACCGAGGGTGCGATCGGCGATAAGACACACACACACAAGAACGCGGTTTTTTGATCATTTGATGAAATCCTTAAGCGGTCTAGCAGCTTGTTCGAGGTGGTGCAGTAGCAGTGTTCTACCTTTATCTATCTGGGATCAAGTGATGAAAGGTTTTTTGATAAGAACGCGGTTTTTTGATCATTTGATGATAGGTTTCACTCGGTAAACCGTAACTGCAGAGTGTCAAAATCGGAGTCGAGAAAATATGAGTATTTAGAATAAGATCCCTGCTCCATGTCTAATACTCAAATTATGGAATATCGCGATGCAAAAGGAAAAGCCTATGTAATCCAAGTATGGATTATATCTCTAGATGTAAGAGATCTTATAGTCTGGTTAACATAAGTGTCTGGATGGGGACCTCCTTAGGCTAACGGTGTACAAGGAGTGTTACTTATCTTGCACAAGTGGGAGTCTGTTAGATTATATGCAGATATAGATAACACGTGTCATCGTGTCCAATGCTATAAGACACTAAATGATCACACTACTACACACCCAATTAGAACAATTGTGGAAATAATTAATTAGTTAATTAATAATTGAGAGGAAAAATAATAAAAGTTATTTATTATTTTAAAAGGAGTAATTAATATTTAGTTTAAATATTAATTGGACCAGTTAATTAATAGTTATTAATTAATTAGAAGGTCAAAGGGTATGTTTTGCAATAAGCTAATAGTTTAATTAAAGTTGGACTTTAATTATACAGGCTTGGATTTAATAAGGCTAATATATATATCTTATTAATCCTAAGAGAATCACATAAGAGACACTAAATGCAACAAGATAAAACCCTAATCCTCCCTCTCTCTCTCTCTCTCTTGAAGTCGGCCGAACCAAACACCACCGAGGGTGCGATCGGCGATAAGACACACACACACAAGAACGCGGTTTTTTGATCATTTGATGAAATCCTTAAGCGGTCTAGCAGCTTGTTCGAGGTGGTGCAGTAGCAGTGTTCTACCTTTAGATATCTAGGATCAAGTGATGAAAGGTTTTTTGATAAGAACGCGGTTTTTTGATCATTTGATGAAAGGTTTCACTCGGTAAACCGTAACTGCAGAGTGTCAAAATCGGAGTCGAGAAAATATGAGTATTTAGAATAAGATCCCTGCTCCATGTCTAATACTCAAATTATGGAATATCGCGATGCAAAAGGAAAAGCCTATGTAATCCAAGTATGGATTATATCTCTAAATGTAAGAGATCTTATAGTCTGGTTAACATAAGTGTCTGGATGGGGACCTCCTTAGGCTAACGGTGTACAAGGAGTGTTACTTATCTTGCACAAGTGGGAGTCTGTTAGATTATGTGCAGATATAGATAACACGTGTCATCGTGTCCAATGCTATAAGACACTAAATGATCATACTACTACACACCCAATTAGAACCAATTGGATTTTACCAAGTAATATGTGGAAATAATTAATTAGTTAATTAATAATTGAGAGGAAAAATAATAAAAGTTATTTATTATTTTAAAAGGAGTAATTAATATTTAGTTTAGATATTAATTGGACCAGTTAATTAATAGTTATTAATTAATTAGAAGGTCAAAGGGTATGTTTTGCAATAAGCTAATAGTTTAATTAAAGTTGGACTTTAATTATACAGGCTTGGATTTAATAAGGCTAATATATATATCTTATTAATCCTAAGAGAATCACATAAGAGACACTAAATGCAACAAGAATAAACCCTAATCCTCCTTCTCTCTCTCTCTCTCTTGAAGTCGGCCGAACCAAACACCACCGAGGGTGCGATCGGCGATAAGACACACACACACAAGAACGCGGTTTTTTGATCATTTGATGAAATCCTTAAGCGGTCTAGCAGCTTGTTCGAGGTGGTGCAGTAGCAGTGTTCTAGCTTTAGCTATCTGGGATCAAGTGATGAAAGGTTTTTTTATAAGAACGCGGTTTTTTGATTATTTGATGATAGGTTTCACTCGGTAAACCGTAACTGCAGAGTGTCAAAATCGGAGTCGAGAAAATATGAGTATTTAGAATAAGATCCCTGCTCCATGTCTAATACTCAAATTATGGAATATCGCGATGCAAAAGGAAAAGCCTATGTAATCCAAGTATGGATTATATCTCTAGATGTAAGAGATCTTATAGTCTGGTTAACATAAGTGTCTGGATGGGGACCTCCTTAGGCTAACGGTGTACAAGGAGTGTTACTTATCTTGCACAAGTGGGAGTCTGTTAGATTATGTGCAGATATAGATAACACGTGTCATCGTGTCCAATGCTATAAGACACTAAATGATCACACGACTACACACCCAATTAGAACCAATTGGATTTTACCAAGTAATATGTGGAAATAATTAATTAGTTAATTAATAATTGAGAGGAAAAATAATAAAAGTTATTTATTATTTTAAAAGGAGTAATTAATATTTAGTTTAAATATTAGTTGGACCAGTTAATTAATAGTTATTAATTAATTAGAAGGTCAAAGGGTATGTTTTGCAATAAGCTAATAGTTTAATTAAAGTTGGACTTTAATTATACAGGCTTGGATTTAATAAGGCTAATATATATATCTTATTAATCCTAAGAGAATCACATAAGAGACACTAAATGCAACAAGAATAAACCCTAATCCTCCTTCTCTCTCTCTCTTTTGAAGTCGGCCGAACCAAACACCACCGAGGGTGCGATCGGCGATAAGACACACACACACAAGAACGCGGTTTTTTGATCATTTGATGAAATCCTTAAGCGGTCTAGCAGCTTGTTCGAGGTGGTGCAGTAGTAGTGTTCTACCTTTAGCTATCTGGGATCAAGTGATGAAAGGTTTTTTGATAAGAACGCGGTTTTTTGATCATTTGATGATAGGTTTCACTCGGTAAACCGTAACTGCAGAGTGTCAAAATCAGAGTCGAGAAAATATGAGTATTTAGAATAAGATCCCTGCTCCAGGTCTAATACTCAAATTATGGAATATCGCGATGCAAAAGGAAAAGCCTATGTAATCCAAGTATGGATTATATCTCTAGATGTAATAGATCTTATAGTCTGGTTAACATAAGTGTCTGGATGGGGACCTCCTTAGGCTAACGGTGTACAAGGAGTGTTACTTATCTTGCACAAGTGGGAGTCTGTTAGATTATGTGCAGATATAGATAACACGTGTCATCGTGTCCAATGCTATAAGACACTAAATGATCACACTACTACACACCCAATTAGAACCAATTGGATTTTACCAAGTAATATGTGGAAATAATTAATTTGTTAATTAATAATTGAGAGGAAAAATAATAAAAGTTATTTATTATTTTAAAAGGAGTAATTAATATTTAGTTTAGATATTAATTGGACCAGTTAATTAATAGTTATTAATTAATTAGAAGGTCAAAGGGTATGTTTTGCAATAAGCTAATAGTTTAATTAAAGTTGGACTTTAATTATACAGGCTTGGATTTAATAAGGCTAATATATATATCTTATTAATCCTAAGAGAATCACATAAGAGACACTAAATGCAACAAGAATAAACCCTAATCCTCCTTCTCTCTCTCTCTCTTGAAGTCGGCCGAACCAAACACCACCGAGGGTGCGATCGGCGATAAGACACACACACACAAGAACGCGGTTTTTTGATCATTTGATGAAATCCTTAAGCGGTCTAGCAGCTTGTTCGAGGTGGTGCAGTAGCAGTGTTCTACCTTTAGCTATCTGGGATCAAGTGATGAAAGGTTTTTTTATAAGAACGCGGTTTTTTGATTATTTGATGATAGGTTTCACTCGGTAAACCGTAACTGCAGAGTGTCAAAATCGGAGTCGAGAAAATATGAGTATTTAGAATAAGATCCCTGCTCCATGTCTAATACTCAAATTTTGGAATATCGCGATGCAAAAGGAAAAGCCTATGTAATCCAAGTATGGATTATATCTCTAGATGTAAGAGATCTTATAGTCTGGTTAACATAAGTGTCTGGATGGGGACCTCCTTAGGCTAACGGTGTACAAGGAGTGTTACTTATCTTGCACAAGTGGGAGTCTGTTAGATTATATGCAGATATAGATAACACGTGTCATCGTGTCCAATGCTATAAGACACTAAATGATCACACGACTACACACCCAATTAGAACCAATTGGATTTTACCAAGTAATATGTGGAAATAATTAATTAGTTAATTAATAATTGAGAGGAAAAATAATAAAAGTTATTTATTATTTTAAAAGGAGTAATTAATATTTAGTTTAAATATTAGTTGGACCAGTTAATTAATAGTTATTAATTAATTAGAAGGTCAAAGGGTATGTTTTGCAATAAGCTAATAGTTTAATTAAAGTTGGACTTTAATTATACAGGCTTGGATTTAATAAGGCTAATATATATATCTTATTAATCCCAAGAGAATCACATAAGAGACACTAAATGCAACAAGAATAAACCCTAATCCTCCTTCTCTCTCTCTCTTTTGAAGTCGGCCGAACCAAACACCACCGAGGGTGCGATCGGCGATAAGACACACACACACAAGAACGCGGTTTTTTGATCATTTGATGAAATCCTTAAGCGGTCTAGCAGCTTGTTCGAGGTGGTGCAGTAGCAGTGTTCTACCTTTAGCTATCTGGGATCAAGTGATGAAAGGTTTTTTGATAAGAACGCGGTTTTTTGATCATTTGATGATAGGTTTCACTCGGTAAACCGTAACTGCAGAGTGTCAAAATCAGAGTCGAGAAAATATGAGTATTTAGAATAAGATCCCTGCTCCAGGTCTAATACTCAAATTATGGAATATCGCGATGCAAAAGGAAAAGCCTATGTAATCCAAGTATGGATTATATCTCTAGATGTAATAGATCTTATAGTCTGGTTAACATAAGTGTCTGGATGGGGACCTCCTTAGGCTAACGGTGTACAAGGAGTGTTACTTATCTTGCACAAGTGGGAGTCTGTTAGATTATGTGCAGATATAGATAACACGTGTCATCGTGTCCAATGCTATAAGACACTAAATGATCACACTACTACACACCCAATTAGAACCAATTGGATTTTACCAAGTAATATGTGGAAATAATTAATTTGTTAATTAATAATTGAGAGGAAAAATAATAAAAGTTATTTATTATTTTAAAAGGAGTAATTAATATTTAGTTTAGATATTAATTGGACCAGTTAATTAATAGTTATTAATTAATTAGAAGGTCAAAGGGTATGTTTTGCAATAAGCTAATAGTTTAATTAAAGTTGGACTTTAATTATACAGGCTTGGATTTAATAAGGCTAATATATATATCTTATTAATCCTAAGAGAATCACATAAGAGACACTAAATGCAACAAGAATAAACCCTAATCCTCCTTCTCTCTCTCTCTCTTGAAGTCGGCCGAACCAAACACCACCGAGGGTGCGATCGGCGATAAGACACACACACACAAGAACGCGGTTTTTTGATCATTTGATGAAATCCTTAAGCGGTCTAGCAGCTTGTTCGAGGTGGTGCAGTAGCAGTGTTCTACCTTTAGCTATCTGGGATCAAGTGATGAAAGGTTTTTTTATAAGAACGCGGTTTTTTGATTATTTGATGATAGGTTTCACTTGGTAAACCGTAACTGCAGAGTGTCAAAATCGGAGTCGAGAAAATATGAGTATTTAGAATAAGATCCCTGCTCCATGTCTAATACTCAAATTTTGGAATATCGCGATGCAAAAGGAAAAGCCTATGTAATCCAAGTATGGATTATATCTCTAGATGTAAGAGATCTTATAGTCTGGTTAACATAAGTGTCTGGATGGGGACCTCCTTAGGCTAACGGTGTACAAGGAGTGTTACTTATCTTGCACAAGTGGGAGTCTGTTAGATTATATGCAGATATAGATAACACGTGTCATCGTGTCCAATGCTATAAGACACTAAATGATCACACGACTACACACCCAATTAGAACCAATTGGATTTTACCAAGTAATATGTGGAAATAATTAATTAGTTAATTAATAATTGAGAGGAAAAATAATAAAAGTTATTTATTATTTTAAAAGGAGTAATTAATATTTAGTTTAAATATTAGTTGGACCAGTTAATTAATAGTTATTAATTAATTAGAAGGTCAAAGGGTATGTTTTGCAATAAGCTAATAGTTTAATTAAAGTTGGACTTTAATTATACAGGCTTGGATTTAATAAGGCTAATATATATATCTTATTAATCCCAAGAGAATCACATAAGAGACACTAAATGCAACAAGAATAAACCCTAATCCTCCTTCTCTCTCTCTCTTTTGAAGTCGGCCGAACCAAACACCACCGAGGGTGCGATAGGCGATAAGACACACACACACAAGAACGCGGTTTTTTGATCATTTGATGAAATCCTTAAGCGGTCTAGCAGCTTGTTCGAGGTGGTGCAGTAGCAGTGTTCTACCTTTAGCTATTTGGGATCAAGTGATGAAAGGTTTTTTGATAAGAACGCGGTTTTTTGATCATTTGATGATAGGTTTCACTCGGTAAACCGTAACTGCAGAGTGTCAAAATCGGAGTCGAGAAAATATGAGTATTTAGAATAAGATCCCTGCTCCATGTCTAATACTCAAATTATGGAATATCGCGATGCAAAAGGAAAAGCCTATGTAATCCAAATATGGATTATATCTCTAGATGTAATAGATCTTATAGTCTGGTTAACATAAGTGTCTGGATGGGGACCTCCTTAGGCTAACGGTGTACAAGGAGTGTTACTTATCTTGCACAAGTGGGAGTCTGTTAGATTATGTGCAGATATAGATAACACGTGTCATCGTGTCCAATGCTATAAGACACTAAATGATCACACTACTACACACCCAATTAGAACCAATTGGATTTTACCAAGTAATATGTGGAAATAATTAATTAGTTAATTAATAATTGAGAGGAAAAATAATAAAAGTTATTTATTATTTTAAAAGGAGTAATTAATATTTAGTTTAGATATTAATTGGACCAGTTAATTAATAGTTATTAATTAATTAGAAGGTCAAAGGGTATGTTTTGCAATAAGCTAATAGTTTAATTAAAGTTGGACTTTAATTATACAGGCTTGGATTTAATAAGGCTAATATATATATCTTATTAATCCTAAGAGAATCACATAAGAGACACTAAATGCAACAAGAATAAACCCTAATCCTCCTTCTCTCTCTCTCTTGAAGGCGGCCGAACCAAATACCACCGAGGGTGCGATCGGCGATAAGACACACACACACAAGAACGCGGTTTTTTGATCATTTGATGAAATCCTTAAGCGGTCTAGCAGCTTGTTCGAGGTGGTGCAGTAGCAGTGTTCTACCTTTAGCTATCTGGGATCAAGTGATGAAAGGTTTTTTTATAAGAACGCGGTTTTTTGATTATTTGATGATAGGTTTCACTCGGTAAACCGTAACTGCAGAGTGTCAAAATCGGAGTCGAGAAAATATGAGTATTTAGAATAAGATCCCTGCTCCATGTCTAATACTCAAATTATGGAATATCGCGATGCAAAAGGAAAAGCCTATGTAATCCAAATATGGATTATATCTCTAGATGTAATAGATCTTATAGTCTGGTTAACATAAGTGTCTGGATGGGGACCTCCTTAGGCTAACGGTGTACAAGGAGTGTTACTTATCTTGCACAAGTGGGAGTCTGTTAGATTATGTGCAGATATAGATAACACGTGTCATCGTGTCCAATGCTATAAGACACTAAATGATCACACGACTACACACCCAATTAGAACCAATTGGATTTTACTAAGTAATATGTGGAAATAATTAATTAGTTAATTAATAATTGAGAGGAAAAATAATAAAAGTTATTTATTATTTTAAAAGGAGTAATTAATATTTAGTTTAAATATTAGTTGGACCAGTTAATTAATAGTTATTAATTAATTAGAAGGTCAAAGGGTATGTTTTGCAATAAGCTAATAGTTTAATTAAAGTTGGACTTTAATTATACAGGCTTGGATTTAATAAGGCTAATATATATATCTTATTAATCCTAAGAGAATCACATAAGAAACACTAAATGCAACAAGAATAAACCCTAATCCTCCTTCTCTCTCTCTCTCTTGAAGTCGGCCGAACCAAACACCACCGAGGGTGCGATCGGCGATAAGACACACACACACAAGAACGCGGTTTTTTGATCATTTGATGAAATCCTTAAGCTGTCTAGCAGCTTGTTCGAGGTGGTGCAGTAGCAGTGTTCTAGCTTTAGCTATCTGGGATCAAGTGATGAAAGGTTTTTTTATAAGAACGCGGTTTTTTGATTATTTGATGATAGGTTTCACTCGGTAAACCGTAACTGCAGAGTGTCAAAATCGGAGTCGAGAAAATATGAGTATTTAGAATAAGATCCCTGCTCCATGTCTAATACTCAAATTATGGAATATCGCGATGCAAAAGGAAAAGCCTATGTAATCCAAGTATGGATTATATCTCTAGATGTAAGAGATCTTATAGTCTGGTTAACATAAGTGTCTGGATGGGGACCTCCTTAGGCTAACGGTGTACAAGGAGTGTTACTTATCTTGCACAAGTGGGAGTCTGTTAGATTATATGCAGATATAGATAACACGTGTCATCGTGTCCAATGCTATAAGACACTAAATGATCACACGACTACACACCCAATTAGAACCAATTGGATTTTACCAAGTAATATGTGGAAATAATTAATTAGTTAATTAATAATTGAGAGGAAAAATAATAAAAGTTATTTATTATTTTAAAAGGAGTAATTAATATTTAGTTTAAATATTAGTTGGACCAGTTAATTAATAGTTATTAATTAATTAGAAGGTCAAAGGGTATGTTTTGCAATAAGCTAATAGTTTAATTAAAGTTGGACTTTAATTATACAGGCTTGGATTTAATAAGGCTAATATATATATCTTATTAATCCTAAGAGAATCACATAAGAGACACTAAATGCAACAAGAATAAACCCTAATCCTCCTTCTCTCTCTCTCTTTTGAAGTCGGCCGAACCAAACACCACCGAGGGTGCGATCGGCGATAAGACACACACACACAAGAACGCGGTTTTTTGATCATTTGATGAAATCCTTAAGCGGTCTAGCAGCTTGTTCGAGGTGGTGCAGTAGCAGTGTTCTACCTTTAGCTATCTGGGATCAAGTGATGAAAGGTTTTTTGATAAGAACGCGGTTTTTTGATCATTTGATGATAGGTTTCACTCGGTAAACCGTAACTGCAGAGTGTCAAAATCGGAGTCGTGAAAATATGAGTATTTAGAATAAGATCCCTGCTCCATGTCTAATACTCAAATTATGGAATATCGCGATGCAAAAGGAAAAGCCTATGTAATCCAAGTATGGATTATATCTCTAGATGTAATAGATCTTATAGTCTGGTTAACATAAGTGTCTGGATGGGGACCTCCTTAGGCTAACGGTGTACAAGGAGTGTTACTTATCTTGCACAAGTGGGAGTCTGTTAGATTATGTGCAGATATAGATAACACGTGTCATCGTGTCCAATGCTATAAGACACTAAATGATCACACTACTACACACCCAATTAGAACCAATTGGATTTTACCAAGTAATATGTGGAAATAATTAATTAGTTAATTAATAATTGAGAGGAAAAATAATAAAAGTTATTTATTATTTTAAAAGGAGTAATTAATATTTAGTTTAGATATTAATTGGACCAGTTAATTAATAGTTATTAATTAATTAGAAGGTCAAAGGGTATGTTTTGCAATAAGCTAATAGTTTAATTAAAGTTGGACTTTAATTATACAGGCTTGGATTTAATAAGGTTAATATATATATCTTATTAATCCTAAGAGAATCACATAAGAGACACTAAATGCAACAAGAATAAACCCTAATCCTCCTTCTCTCTCTCTCTCTTGAAGTCGGCCGAACCAAACACCACCGAGGGTGCGATCGGCGATAAGACACACACACACAAGAACGCGGTTTTGTGATCATTTGATGAAATCCTTAAGCGGTCTAGCAGCTTGTTCGAGGTGGTGCAGTAGCAGTGTTCTACCTTTAGCTATCTGGGATCAAGTGATGAAAGGTTTTTTTATAAGAACGCGGTTTTTTTATTATTTGATGATAGGTTTCACTCGGTAAACCGTAACTGCAGAGTGTCAAAATCGGAGTCGAGAAAATATGAGTATTTAGAATAAGATCCCTGCTCCATGTCTAATACTCAAATTATGGAATATCGCGATGCAAAAGGAAAAGCCTATGTAATCCAAGTATGGATTATATCTCTAGATGTAAGAGATCTTATAGTCTGGTTAACATAAGTGTCTGGATGGGGACCTCCTTAGGCTAACGGTGTACAAGGAGTGTTACTTATCTTGCACAAGTGGGAGTCTGTTAGATTATGTGCAGATATAGATAACACGTGTCATCGTGTCCAATGCTATAAGACACTAAATGATCACACGACTACACACCCAATTAGAACCAATTGGATTTTACCAAGTAATATGTGGAAATAATTAATTAGTTAATTAATAATTGAGAGGAAAAATAATAAAAGTTATTTATTATTTTAAAAGGAGTAATTAATATTTAGTTTAAATATTAGTTGGACCAGTTAATTAATAGTTATTAATTAATTAGAAGGTCAAAGGGTATGTTTTGCAATAAGCTAATAGTTTAATTAAAGTTGGACTTTAATTATACAGGCTTGGATTTAATAAGGCTAATATATATATCTTATTAATCCTAAGAGAATCACATAAGAGACACTAAATGCAACAAGAATAAACCCTAATCCTCCTTCTCTCTCTCTCTTTTGAAGTCGGCCGAACCAAACACCACCGAGGGTGCGATCGGCGATAAGACACACACACACAAGAACGCGGTTTTTTGATCATTTGATGAAATCCTTAAGCGGTCTAGCAGCTTGTTCGAGGTGGTGCAGTAGCAGTGTTCTACCTTTAGCTATCTGGGATCAAGTGATGAAAGGTTTTTTGATAAGAACACGGTTTTTTGATCATTTGATGATAGGTTTCACTCGGTAAACCGTAACTGCAGAGTGTCAAAATCGGAGTCGAGAAAATATGAGTATTTATAATAAGATCTCTGCTCCATGTCTAATACTCAAATTATGGAATATCGCGATGCAAAAGGAAAAGCCTATGTAATCCAAGTATGGATTATATCTCTAGATGTAATAGATCTTATAGTCTGGTTAACATAAGTGTCTGGATGGGGACCTCCTTAGGCTAACGGTGTACAAGGAGTGTTACTTATCTTGCACAAGTGGGAGTCTGTTAGATTATGTGCAGATATAGATAACACGTGTCATCGTGTCCAATGCTATAAGACACTAAATGATCACACTACTACACACCCAATTAGAACCAATTGGATTTTACCAAGTAATATGTGGAAATAATTAATTAGTTAATTAATAATTGAGAGGAAAAATAATAAAAGTTATTTATTATTTTAAAAGGAGTAATTAATATTTAGTTTAAATATTAATTGGACCAGTTAATTAATAGTTATTAATTAATTAGAAGGTCAAAGGGTATGTTTTGCAATAAGCTAATAGTTTAATTAAAGTTGAACTTTAATTATACAGGCTTGGATTTAATAAGGCTAATATATATATCTTATTAATCCTAAGAGAATCACATAAGAGACACTAAATGCAACAAGAATAAACCCTAATCCTCCTTCTCTCTCTCTCTTTTGAAGTCGGCCGAACCAAACACCACCGAGGGTGCGATCGGCGATAAGACACACACACACAAGAACGCGGTTTTTTGATCATTTGATGAAATCCTTAAGCGGTCTAGCAGCTTGTTCGAGGTGGTGCAGTAGCAGTGTTCTACCTTTAGCTATCTGGGATCAAGTGATGAAAGGTTTTTTGATAAGAACACGGTTTTTTGATCATTTGATGATAGGTTTCACTCGGTAAACCGTAACTGCAGAGTGTCAAAATCGGAGTCGAGAAAATATGAGTATTTATAATAAGATCTCTGCTCCATGTCTAATACTCAAATTATGGAATATCGCGATGCAAAAGGAAAAGCCTATGTAATCCAAGTATGGATTATATCTCTAGATGTAAGAGATCTTATAGTCTGGTTAACATAAGTGTCTGGATGGGGACCTCCTTAGGCTAACGGTGTACAAGGAGTGTTACTTATCTTGCACAAGTGGGAGTCTGTTAGATTATGTGCAGATATAGATAACACGTGTCATCGTGTCCAATGCTATAAGACACTAAATGATCACACTACTACACACCCAATTAGAACCAATTGGATTTTACCAAGTAATATGTGGAAATAATTAATTAGTTAATTAATAATTGAGAGGAAAAATAATAAAAGTTATTTATTATTTTAAAAGGAGTAATTAATATTTAGTTTAAATATTAATTGGACCAGTTAATTAATAGTTATTAATTAATTAGAAGGTCAAAGGGTATGTTTTGCAATAAGCTAATAGTTTAATTAAAGTTGGACTTTAATTATACAGGCTTGGATTTAATAAGGCTAATATATATATCTTATTAATCCTAAGAGAATCACATAAGAGACACTAAATGCAACAAGAATAAACCCTAATCCTCCTTCTCTCTCTCTCTTTTGAAGTCGGCCGAACCAAACACCACCGAGGGTGCGATCGGCGATAAGACACACACACACAAGAACGCGGTTTTGTGATCATTTGATGAAATCCTTAAGCGGTCTAGCAGCTTGTTCGAGGTGGTGCAGTAGCAGTGTTCTACCTTTAGCTATCTGGGATCAAGTGATGAAAGATTTTTTTTATAAGAACGTGGTTTTTTGATTATTTGATGATAGGTTTCACTCGGTAAACCGTAACTGTAGAATGTCAAAATCGGAGTCGAGAAAATATGAGTATTTAGAATAAGATCCCTGCTCCATGTCTAATACTCAAATTATGGAATATCGCGATGCAAAAGGAAAAGCCTATGTAATCCAAGTATGGATTATATCTCTAGATGTAAGAGATCTTATAGTCTGGTTAACATAAGTGTCTGGATGGGGACCTCCTTAGGCTAACGGTGTACAAGGAGTGTTACTTATCTTGCACAAGTGGGAGTCTGTTAGATTATGTGCAGATATAGATAACACGTGTCAATGTGTCCAATGCTTTAAGACACTAAATGATCACACTACTACACACCCAATTAGAACCAATTGGATTTTACCAAGTAATATGTGGAAATAATTAATTAGTTAATTAATAATTGAGAGGAAAAATAATAAAAGTTATTTATTATTTTAAAAGGAGTAATTAATATTTAGTTTAAATATTAATTGGACCAGTTAATTAATAGTTATTAATTAATTAGAAGGTCAAAGGGTATGTTTTGCAATAAGCTAATAGTTTAATTAAAGTTGGACTTTAATTATACAGGCTTGGATTTAATAAGGCTAATATATATATCTTATTAATCCTAAGAGAATCACATAAGAGACACTAAATGCAACAAGAAAAAACCCTAATCCTCCCTCTCTCTCTCTCTTGAAGTCGGCCGAACCAAACAGCACCGAGGGTGCGTTTGGCGAAAAGACACACACACACAAGAACGCGGTTTTTTGATCATTTAATGAAATCCTTAAGCGGTCTAGCAGCTTGTTCGAGGTGGTGCAGTAGCAGTGTTCTACCTTTATCTATCTGGGATCAAATGATGAAAGGTTTTTTTATAAGAACGCGGTTTTTTGATCATTTGATGATAGGTTTCACTCGGTAAACCGTAACTGCAGAGTGTCAAAATCGGAGTCGAGAAAATATGAGTATTTAGAATAAGATCCCTGCTCCATGTCTAATACTCAAATTATGGAATATCGCGATGCAAAAGGAAAAGCCTATGTAATCCAAGTATGGATTATATCTCTAGATGTAATAGATCTTATAGTCTGGTTAACATAAGTGTCTGGATGGGGACCTCCTTAGGCTAACGGTGTACAAGGAGTGTTACTTATCTTGCACAAGTGGGAGTCTGTTAGATTATGTGCAGATATAGATAACACGTGTCATCGTGTCCAATGCTATAAGACACTAAATGATCACACTACTACACACCCAATTAGAACCAATTGGATTTTACCAAGTAATATGTGGAAATAATTAATTAGTTAATTAATAATTGAGAGGAAAAATAATAAAAGTTATTTTTTATTTTAAAAGGAGTAATTAATATTTAGTTTAAATATTAATTGGACCAGTTAATTAATAGTTATTAATTAATTAGAAGGTCAAAGGGTATGTTTTGCAATAAGCTAATAGTTTAATTAAAGTTGGACTTTAATTATACAGGTTTGGATTTAATAAGGCTAATATATATATCTTATTAATCCTAAGAGAATCACATAAGAGACACTAAATGCAACAAGGAAAAACCCTAATCCTCCCTCCCTCTCTCTCTCTCTCTCTCTTGAAGTCGGCCGAACCAAACACCCCCCAGGGTGCGATCGGCGATAACACACACACACACACACAAAAGAACGCGGTTTTTTGATCATTTGATGAAATCCTTAAGCGGTCTAGCCGCTTCTTCGAGGTGGTGCAGTAGCAGTGTTCTACCTTTAGCTATCTGGGATCAAGTGATGAAAGGTTTTTTGATAAGAACGCGGTTTTTTGATCATTTGATGAAAGGTTTCACTCGGTAAACCGTAACTTCAGAGTATCAAAATCAGAGTCGAGAAAATATGAGTATTTAGAATAAGATCCCTGCTCCATGTCTAATACTCAAATTATGGAATATCGCGATGCAAAAGGAAAAGCCTATGTAATCCAAGTATGGATTATATCTCTAGATTAAGAGATCTTGTAGTCTGGTTAACCTAAGTGTCTGGCTGGGGACCTCCTTAGGCTAACGGTGTACAAGGAGTGTTACTTATCTTGCACAAGTGGGAGTCTGTTAGATTATGTGCAGATATAGATAACACGTGTCATCGTGTCCAATGCTATAAGACACTAAATGATCACACTACTACACACCCAATTAGAACCAATTGGATTTTACCAAGTAATATGTGGAAATAATTAATTAGTTAATTAATAATTGAGAGGAAAAATAATAAAAGTTATTTATTATTTTAAAAGGAGTAATTAATATTTAGTTTAAATATTAATTGGACCAGTTAATTAATAGTTATTAATTAATTAGAAGGTCAAAGGGTATGTTTTGCAATAAGCTAATAGTTTAATTAAAGTTGGACTTTAATTATACAGGCTTGGATTTAATAAGGCTAATATATATATCTTATTAATCCTAAGAGAATCACATAAGAGACACTAAATGCAACAAGAAAAAACCCTAATCCTCCCTCTCTCTCTCTCTTGAAGTCGGCCGAACCAAACAGCACCGAGGGTGCGTTTGGCGAAAAGACACACACACACAAGAACGCGGTTTTTTGATCATTTAATGAAATCCTTAAGCGGTCTAGCAGCTTGTTCGAGGTGGTGCAGTAGCAGTGTTCTACCTTTATCTATCTGGGATCAAATGATGAAAGGTTTTTTTATAAGAACGCGGTTTTTTGATCATTTGATGATAGGTTTCACTCGGTAAACCGTAACTGCAGAGTGTCAAAATCGGAGTCGAGAAAATATGAGTATTTAGAATAAGATCCCTGCTCCATGTCTAATACTCAAATTATGGAATATCGCGATGCAAAAGGAAAAGCCTATGTAATCCAAGTATGGATTATATCTCTAGATGTAAGAGATCTTATAGTCTGGTTAACATAAGTGTCTGGATGGGGACCTCCTTAGGCTAACGGTGTACAAGGAGTGTTACTTATCTTGCACAAGTGGGAGTCTGTTAGATTATGTGCAGATATAGATAACACGTGTCATCGTGTCCAATGCTATAAGACACTAAATGATCACACTACTACACACCCAATTAGAACCAATTGGATTTTACCAAGTAATATGTGGAAATAATTAATTAGTTAATTAATAATTGAGAGGAAAAATAATAAAAGTTATTTTTTATTTTAAAAGGAGTAATTAATATTTAGTTTAAATATTAATTGGACCAGTTAATTAATAGTTATTAATTAATTAGAAGGTCAAAGGGTATGTTTTGCAATAAGCTAATAGTTTAATTAAAGTTGGACTTTAATTATACAGGTTTGGATTTAATAAGGCTAATATATATATCTTATTAATCCTAAGAGAATCACATAAGAGACACTAAATGCAACAAGGAAAAACCCTAATCCTCCCTCCCTCTCTCTCTCTCTCTCTCTTGAAGTCGGCCGAACCAAACACCCCCCAGGGTGCGATCGGCGATAACACACACACACACACACAAAAGAACGCGGTTTTTTGATCATTTGATGAAATCCTTAAGCGGTCTAGCCGCTTCTTCGAGGTGGTGCAGTAGCAGTGTTCTACCTTTAGCTATCTGGGATCAAGTGATGAAAGGTTTTTTGATAAGAACGCGGTTTTTTGATCATTTGATGAAAGGTTTCACTCGGTAAACCGTAACTTCAGAGTATCAAAATCAGAGTCGAGAAAATATGAGTATTTAGAATAAGATCCCTGCTCCATGTCTAATACTCAAATTATGGAATATCGCGATGCAAAAGGAAAAGCCTATGTAATCCAAGTATGGATTATATCTCTAGATTAAGAGATCTTGTAGTCTGGTTAACCTAAGTGTCTGGCTGGGGACCTCCTTAGGCTAACGGTGTACAAGGAGTGTTACTTATCTTGCACAAGTGGGAGTCTGTTAGATTATGTGCAGATATAGATAACACGTGTCATCGTGTCCAATGCTATAAGACACTAAATGATCACACTACTACACACCCAATTAGAACCAATTGGATTTTACCAAGTAATATGTGGAAATAATTAATTAGTTAATTAATAATTGAGAGGAAAAATAATAAAAGTTATTTATTATTTTAAAAGGAGTAATTAATATTTAGTTTAAATATTAATTGGACCAGTTAATTAATAGTTATTAATTAATTAGAAGGTCAAAGGGTATGTTTTGCAATAAGCTAATAGTTTAATTAAAGTTGGACTTTAATTATACAGGCTTGGATTTAATAAGGCTAATATATATATCTTATTAATCCTAAGAGAATCACATAAGAGACACTAAATGCAACAAGAAAAAACCCTAATCCTCCCTCTCTCTCTCTCTTGAAGTCGGCCGAACCAAACAGCACCGAGGGTGCGTTTGGCGAAAAGACACACACACACAAGAACGCGGTTTTTTGATCATTTAATGAAATCCTTAAGCGGTCTAGCAGCTTGTTCGAGGTGGTGCAGTAGCAGTGTTCTACCTTTATCTATCTGGGATCAAATGATGAAAGGTTTTTTTATAAGAACGCGGTTTTTTGATCATTTGATGATAGGTTTCACTCGGTAAACCGTAACTGCAGAGTGTCAAAATCGGAGTCGAGAAAATATGAGTATTTAGAATAAGATCCCTGCTCCATGTCTAATACTCAAATTATGGAATATCGCGATGCAAAAGGAAAAGCCTATGTAATCCAAGTATGGATTATATCTCTAGATGTAAGAGATCTTATAGTCTGGTTAACATAAGTGTCTGGATGGGGACCTCCTTAGGCTAACGGTGTACAAGGAGTGTTACTTATCTTGCACAAGTGGGAGTCTGTTAGATTATGTGCAGATATAGATAACACGTGTCATCGTGTCCAATGCTATAAGACACTAAATGATCACACTACTACACACCCAATTAGAACCAATTGGATTTTACCAAGTAATATGTGGAAATAATTAATTAGTTAATTAATAATTGAGAGGAAAAATAATAAAAGTTATTTTTTATTTTAAAAGGAGTAATTAATATTTAGTTTAAATATTAATTGGACCTGTTAATTAATAGTTATTAATTAATTAGAAGGTCAAAGGGTATGTTTTGCAATAAGCTAATAGTTTAATTAAAGTTGGACTTTAATTATACAGGTTTGGATTTAATAAGGCTAATATATATATCTTATTAATCCTAAGAGAATCACATAAGAGACACTAAATGCAACAAGGAAAAACCCTAATCCTCCCTCCCTCTCTCTCTCTCTCTCTCTTGAAGTCGGCCGAACCAAACACCCCCCAGGGTGCGATCGGCGATAACACACACACACACACACAAAAGAACGCGGTTTTTTGATCATTTGATGAAATCCTTAAGCGGTCTAGCCGCTTCTTCGAGGTGGTGCAGTAGCAGTGTTCTACCTTTAGCTATCTGGGATCAAGTGATGAAAGGTTTTTTGATAAGAACGCGGTTTTTTGATCATTTGATGAAAGGTTTCACTCGGTAAACCGTAACTTCAGAGTATCAAAATCAGAGTCGAGAAAATATGAGTATTTAGAATAAGATCCCTGCTCCATGTCTAATACTCAAATTATGGAATATCGCGATGCAAAAGGAAAAGCCTATGTAATCCAAGTATGGATTATATCTCTAGATTAAGAGATCTTGTAGTCTGGTTAACCTAAGTGTCTGGCTGGGGACCTCCTTAGGCTAACGGTGTACAAGGAGTGTTACTTATCTTGCACAAGTGGGAGTCTGTTAGATTATGTGCAGATATAGATAACACGTGTCATCGTGTCCAATGCTATAAGACACTAAATGATCACACTACTACACACCCAATTAGAACCAATTGGATTTTACCAAGTAATATGTGGAAATAATTAATTAGTTAATTAATAATTGAGAGAAAAATAATAAAAGTTATTTATTATTTTAAAAGGAGTATTTAATATTTAGTTTAAATATTAATTGGTCCGTTAATTAATAGTTATTAATTAATTAGAAGGTCAAACGGTATGTTTTGCAATAAGCTAATAGTTAAATTAAAGTTGGACTTTAATTTAACGGGCTTGGGCTTAATAAGACTAATATATATCTTATTAATCCTAAGAGAATCACATAAGAGACATTAAATGCAACAAGGAAAAACCCTAATCCTCCCTCTCTCTCTCTCTCTCTTGAAGTCGGCCGAACCAAACACCCACAGGGTACGATCGGCGATAACACACATACACACAAGAACGCGGTTTTTTGATCATTTGATGAAATCCTTAAGCGGTCTAGCAGTTTGTTCGAGGTGGTGAAGTAGTAGTGTTCTACCTTTAGCTATCTGGGATCAAGTGATGAAAGGTTTTTTTATAAGAACGCGGTTTTTTGATCATTTGTTGAAACGTTTCATTCGGTAAACCGTAACTGCAGAGTGTTGAAATCAGAGTCGAGAAAATATGAGTATTTAGAATAAGATCCCTGCTCCATGTCTAATACTCAAATTATGGAATATCGCAATTGATGGTCCCGTATTATGATACGGATGAAGCAATGCTTAGAAGATTGTTCTTCTAGTGTGTGTTTGGGTGTTTGTATACGGTTATAGAGAGAGAACCGAGAGTAGGAGTAGAGAGAACACAAAACACAAGTAATGAGAATAATGCAAAGCTTACATACAAATGTGGGGGAAATGCATTTATATAGCATTTCCCCAACTTTGAGTAATTACATATTACACCCTCACTTTAATATTTCTAACAATCTCTCCCTAAGTGAGGTGTGTAATCATTCACAACAAATAAATACATTAATCTATTCATAGGCTGATTTGTTGCGAATCCTGAATGCCACTTGCCACTTGCGTATTTGCCTTCTGCTTGCCAGTGTCGTTCTCATCCTTTCTATAGCACGATAGGCTTCAGCATGTTCTTCATCTGTATAGGCTGCCCGGTTTACCCAAACTTTCTGATGTATCTTATGATGGAGAATTTTCAAGGTGTCGTCTGAATACGCCATGAGTTCATCAAGTCTGATGAAGATCTTTTCGCCTTTTGTATTCTTTGAGACGACCCCTCGATCACCTTTGAAGTTTGGATGCCCATCATAGATAACTGTCAATTCTTCAAGCTTTTCTAGATCTGGATGGCTCTGGTTAGGCTTTAAGATATTGACTTTCAGATAGTTGTTTTCAGCTCCGAGTTGCAGATCATGTTCCTCAATGTATTCCATTAAATTTCTCATGTATTTCATCAGAGCAACCCTTCCGAACTCTTCTTCTGGCCACTTTCCTCTTTTCTGAGAGAGGGTGTCAAAGATGAAGCTGATGTCTTCAATACTTACAAACCTTAAGTCTGCTTCGTTGAGGAAGAATGACAGATTGTTTGCTCTTCTGACATGAAAGATGGCATACTTTATTCTGAAGGTTGGCCGAGTATAGATATTGATAAGTTCAACTATTGGATACTCTGATTTGATCTCTTCGGGTTTTGTCATGGACTGAGAGAGGATGTATTCATATCTTTTTCTCTATTTATCGTCCATGTTCCGAACTCTTCTTCTTCAAGATTAGCAGCATTGACAAAATAAGGTTTCCATATAGGTTGTTGGGCAGCACTTCTTGTGAACATGTTGCCTGCATCAAGTCCAGGATCCCCACGATACACTGGAGGAGCAGGTGGCACAATGAAGCTCCTTGGCAAGGGCCATTCAGATTCTTGTCTTGTTTTCTCAGCTGCCTCTCTTTGTTTGTTTCTTTCAAGTACATCGGCAGCTGATTCTTGAAACCGACCAGGAGGAGGAGGGAAAGTTTCATGAACTTCATCGGCCATTTGTTGTTGTTGTTGACTTCCGGACCCAGTTGAACTTGTACCTGCAGATAAGTATGAAGTAGCGAGTGGGACAGGTACAGTAGCAACAACTGAGGGAGCAGACATGTATTTTCTCCTTTTCTCCCCCTCGGGTTGATCATCCGGATCCTGATCATCCCGCATCCTCTTACTCCCTTGTTCCTGAGCTTGACAAGTTGTTTCTAGGCTAGTCAGCCGGTCTGTGACTTTTGATAGGGAGGTGTAGAAACCTTTGGTGATCCTATCAATCTTTCTGTTTAGATCTTCATGAAACTCTTGAAAGTCATCCATGGAGATTCCCGATGGACGCTGTTCGTTGCGAAGAGTAGTCAGAAGGTCTTGATCATGTGTAGATTCTGGCCTTTGCTCCAGAAGTCTAACGTACAGCATGCTCTTTAAAGCATCTACAGACATTGTGGCAGGATCAGGTTGTGAATGAGGCTCTGGAACTGGAGTACGGGCAGCAAGAAGTGTTTCAATTCGGTTTAGCTGCTCAGCTTGGGCCTTGGAAGCTTCCTCTATCCGATCCAACTTTTGATTTGTCATATGCAGTTGTTGGTGGATTGGTGACACAACTTGTTGAATATGTTGTTGAAGTTCTACACGTGTAACAAACCCGGAATCACGAAGACTTCCGGTTGAAGTACTAGCCACATAGGCAGTACTACCTACTAGAGCAGCAGGGATGTTCGCTCCAGCAGGATTTCCTTCCAATCCTCAAATGGCACCTCACCTCTGGAAGTTGAGGAGACTTGTTGAGCCAACAAGCTCAGTGCATCGATTGTTACCCTGTGTTGGTCAAGATATGCGGAAATCCGCGGTATGTCAAATCGTGCATCAAAAGGAGTCGAGGACGAGGGAGACGGTCCTCTTTGTTTAATAGGTCCAACACCCAATTGGGGTTGACCCAGTGTATGTGCTATAACCCTGTGCAATAAAGACAGAGTCTGTTGAGAGACACTGTAGTGGCTTGGTGGGGAAGAAACTTCCACCGGTGGGATCACCGTGACTTGTTCAATATGAGGCCCAGCAGTGCTAGGCCCCATAGCAGATGTGGCTTCCCGGCTTTCTGGGTTTGGTGAACCCTCAGCACTCACTTTTTCTTTTCTCACCTCCTCTCTATCACTCACACTCCTAACAACAAAACTACCTTCATCATCACCGCTACCAGCACCATACCCCGCATATTGATCAGGTTGAATGAGAGAGTCAGGGGTAACAGAACTAGTTTCAACGGATATGCTATGAGTTGGAGAAGTGACTGAAATGTCATGCTCTGGGGCTATAATGGCCCTGCGAATGATAGGAATGGTGGTTGTGTGAGCAATTGAAGTCAAAGGAATGACCAGACCACCAGGTTGTGAAATGACCTGAGTAGGTTGAACGGGGTGAGTCTGGTCGGGAGAGATAGTATGTGGGTCAGTAAGTTTCATGAATGAGGGTGTGCTTTCTGCTGGTTGTTCGATTGGTTGGTCAGGGGTGCCCACGGGAGATATATCAAGTTCAAAGGAAGGGGCACCTCCTTGATGGGAAGCAGACTCATCAAGAGAGGATTCAGAACTGGATGACTCAGAAATGTCAAGACCAAGTTCTTCTAGTACAGCTTGGGTGCGGGTGGATTGAGAAAGAGACTGAACAATGGCTTGAATGGTTGTGGGATCATATGCATCCCCTCCCTCTCTACTCTCAACACCTTCACCTTCTTCACCACCCCTCTCAACATTTTCTCTCTCCACTCCCCTCTCAGCATCTCCCACAGATGACTGAGGCCTATTTGCTATATCCTCACTTGGTGCTACTCCTCCTTGGGTAGGTATGGCCGGCTCTGGCACAACCATAGGAGGTATTCCTACACTATCCCTATAACTCTTAACAATATCATTTTGCTCACAAAGATTTAAGAGAGATACAGGGAATGGTTTAGGAACAGGCAGGTTGACCAGAGTGGCAGGTTTAATATACAAGAATAGCTTAGGGTTTATAGAAGGTAAACCTGCCCGGCGGGGGATATCAGCATTCCTATCCATCACATACTGGATGATCATCGGCAGGAAGCGATGGTAGGGTAGCAAATTAGCATCCTTTTTCTTTTGGGAATTCTTTCGCAGCATAGTAGCTTTGATATCTTGAAAGAGCAGGAATGCATAATCTACATGCATGTGGTTGGCAGCAGCAACAAATATTTTGAGCTGGTTCTCCGTTGGAAACTCATACCCCGAGTGTTTTGGGGTGAGACACCTCTGTAGCACAGTCATAAATGTGTTATACTTAGGGTGTAAACCTGTGCCTTTGAATTGATTCTTATGGGTGAGCTCCCCATCATAGCCCATCTCTCGAATGGCTGTAAGACATGCCTCCTCATCTGGGATTTCCTCAAATTCTGTAGCTGGAGGTCTGCTGACTGCAATGGGCAGTTCAAAGATTGTTCTGAGGCGATTTAGAGGAATGTTAACTTGAAATTCGTCAACCTCAGCATGTATGACCTCCTTTCCTCTTTCATTAAGTCTGACATCACAAGTTTTCCAAAACTGTTGGACATATAACTCGGGAACATGTGTGCCTGTGGAGGCTGGGTTGTAGGTTAAGAGGTGATTTAGTGGGTGGATTTTGAGGATTTCTGGTATTATGGGATGAGTGGGGTTTTGAGTTTAGTGAGGTCAATATAGTGGTTGTTGGGATGAGACCTGGTGTTAAGGAACTCAGCTTGAGGCATTATCTCCTCGGGGGCACAGATTGCTTGAGCCATCTTATCTGTACAAGTAGAAAGAATAGTTAAGGCATAGATACAGAGATAGGCATGGTGAACAACATTTCATTTGAATTTTGATCCAATTGTGAGTGATTTATAGAATGGTGTTTGCAATGGACCAAAAATTTCAAGTGTGAAGTGTTAGTGAAAAATCCTCTAACTCTGGAGGGCTTCAGTGTGGAGATACCGAATTGATGTTTGAAAAAGTTGTTGTAGGTATCTTATTTTATTATTTGAACAATAATAAACACATTTTCAGTACTAAAGCATGCTCCAAAAATCACCCTAACACCACTTTTTAGGCCAAAAATGGAATTATTAGTGAAAAGTCAAACACCTCAAGAACACGAAGAACACTTTTTGAGATTTTGGAAATATTTTTGCATCAAAGTGTTCCTCATATGTTCAAACAT
This sequence comes from Pulicaria dysenterica, assembly GCA_947179395.2. NCBI lineage: Eukaryota > Viridiplantae > Streptophyta > Magnoliopsida > Asterales > Asteraceae > Pulicaria > Pulicaria dysenterica. The sequence goes on from OX359290.1 coordinate 29,708,794, forward strand.
GCCATCACAAGCTTTAAGAAATCAAATAAGTTCATTTCATGTTCCAAAAGTTCACTTAAAGTCTCGAATGGCCTTATCGCATTTGAAGGTTCACGGGCCAAAAATCACCTTTTTAACACAAAATTTTCAAAATGTAAACCGTACAAGTTGTTACCTTTTTGATTTAGAGTATTTTGATATAAAAAGAGTAAATTTTGGCAGAGTAACGAGATGATTCTTAAAATCAAGTAGCCAAAAACGAGAGTGTTTGAAGATTTTGAATTATGATCGGATGAAATGAAGTGTTGGATGGATGGGACGGTTATAAAGGTGAAAAGACACGTGTCGAGTGGTGATTGGATGTTGAGACGGTAAAAAACGCGGCTGATAGAAGTGGGCAATCGCATGCGATTCAGCCTGGGTGTTAGGACCATTTCTATCGTTTCATCTGAATCGCATGCGATTCACACTATCTGAATCCAATCGCGTGCGATTCAACCTTAGCCCGAATCGCATTCGATTCACACTATCTTAATCCAATCGCGTGCGATTCAACCTTAGCCCAAATCGCATTTGATTCACACCATCTTAATCGCATTTGTTTGATCATGCTAACCATTCTTACCCCAATCGCATGCGATTGAAGGTTATGCCATTATGTTCATGTCTATGAGGCTATCGCATGCGATTGAAGAATAAACTTATCCCATGCAATAGTCTATCAAATGCGATTGAACCTAGACTTAAAAAAATTGTCAGTATGCGACTGAAAGTGACCCCATGCGATTGGTGCATAGAACGCAATTGGCTTGAATAGTCCCCAGCACTTGGAAATTTTCTTAAAAGATTCAAAGTATCTGGAATGTTGAGTTGAAAATTTTTATATTCCAAGATACTTTGTGTGAAGTTGTTTATTTTGACACACTCCCCCTAGATTGTTGCATTTGTTTATGAAAAAAAAATTCTCAAGATTTAGGAAATGTATCAGTTGCATACTCGTCCCTCTACACATGTGCAGTATGTGTATAATTTTTCTCCCCCTACACATATGATACATGTGTAAAACCAGGATTCAATGGACGACGACCTTGACCTTCCATTGCTAGCTAGCTTTAATGAACCCAATCGATTAATTTTTTTCTTAATTTCTTAACACAATGTGTGCGAGAGGGGGAGGGAGAGATGAAAGGTTATCCAGGAACAAACTTCCCCCTGATTGTTGCATCATGAAGCTGCACAAAGAACAAACAGTGTAACACCTACTCTAAACAAAAAGGAAAGAAAGGAAAAATGGAGCAACAATATGTTATATTGTCAGATTGAGCAAGCCTAACTTGGATACCAACGCAGTGAAGCGACTTTCGTCTAATGGTTTGGTAAACAAGTCAGCAAGCTGATTTTCAGTAGGAACATATTGGAGCTCAATAAGACCTTTCTCTACATTATCTTTTATAAAGTGATAACGTATATCAATGTGTTTGGTTTTAGAGTGGTGTACCGGATTGCAAGAGATAGCTATGGCAGACTGGGAATCGCATAGTAATGGAATGTTGTCATACTTAAGGCCAAAGTCTGATAACTGTGTGCGTATCCACAGACTTTGTGAACAGCACATTGCAGCAGCAACATACTAAGCTTCAGCTGTAGAAGTGGATACACAGTTTTGCTTCTTTGAGGCCCAACAGACTAAACGATCACCTAGAAAGTGTGCACTACCAGAGGTGCTTTTCCGATCTATCTTGCAACCGGCATAGTCGGCATCGGAGTAAGCATGAAGATCCAGATTTGAATCTTTGGGGTACTACAGACCTAGATCCATAGACCCTTTTAGATATCTGAATATCCGCTTAACTGCCAGAAGATGTGACTCTTTAGGATTCGCCTGGAATCTGGCACTGAGACAGGTAGAGAGCATGATATCCGGACGACTAGCAGTGAGATACAGTAACGATCCAATTATCCCACGATAGTTTTTCAGATCTATAGGAGAACCATCAAGATCTGCTGAGAGTTGTGCCTTAGCAGCCATGGGTGTGGATATGGGTGTGCAGTTAATCATATCATACTTCGTGAGAAGATCTTTGATGTACTTTGATTGGCAAATAAAGCTGCCATGACTTAACTGTTTCACCTGGAGTCCGAGAAAGAATGACATCTCCCCCATCATACTCATTTGGAATCTGTTTGCCATGATTTTAGCAAACTCGTCACTGTATTTTGGATTTGTAGATCCAAAAATAATATCGTCCACATATATCTAAACAAAAATTTTATCCTGACCCTTTGTCTTTGTGAAGAGAGTGGTATCAGTCTTCCCTTTGGAGTAGCCTTCACCAATCAAATATTCAGATAAGACGTCGTACCATGCACGCGGAGCTTGCTTTAACCCGTACAAGGCCTTATCTAAGATATAAACATGATTTGGATGTTTTGAGTTGATGAAACCCTCAGGCTGTGAGACATAGACTTCTTCTTTAAGTACACCATTAAGAAAAGCTGACTGCACATCCATTTGGAAGACACGAAAGCTTCTAGCGGCTGCATAAGCAAGAAATAGCCGTATGGCTTCAATTCGAGCAACAGGGGCAAAAGTTTCATCATAGTCAATGCCCTCCTGTTGATTGTATCCCTTAGCAACCAACCTAGCTTTGTTACGTATGACCACTCCATCCAAATCCCGTTTGTTCTTGAATACCCATTTAGTTCCGACAACAGATTTGCCATATGGAAGAGGAACTAATCTCCAGACTTTAAGACGATCAAATTGGTGTAATTCTTCCTGCATGGCAATTACCCAATCTGGATCATCTAATGCGTCACATGTCTTGGTGGGTTCAATGATGCTTAAGAAACCCGAGAATTGGCATTCGTTTGCTGTTGTGTATCTTGTTTGAATGCCAACTGAAGGATCTCCGATGATGTTCTCTTCAGAGTGATGTCTGGTCCACTTAATTTCATGTGAAGTGGAAGAGGAAGGAATGAGATCTTGTAAGTGGCGTGCTTCTTCTTCATCTTCTGGAGAGAAATGTGGGTCTGAATCAAACACAGGAGGGCTCTCTGGGTCAGGAATCTGAGAAGTCACAGGGGGACACGTGACAGAAACAGAAGTTGAATCCTCAGCGTATAGATCTGCAAATGGATTCGTCTCAGTGACCGTAGGAGCCGTTAGAGTAACACTTGTTTGAACAACTGTGTCGTTCCTGTTGTCAGTTAAAACATGAGAAGATTCAGGTCTAAAGAAATCATACAAAAAATCAAGATGTATATTTGAACTGGATGGATTGTCTGATTCTTTATTTTGAAGTACAGGTCCTGAACAGGTATGTTCAGAAGCATTAACTGTTGATTTAGGTGGAAAATCTGTAACATTCAATGTATCATCAAATGTTACGTTGATACTTTCAACAATGGTCTTTGTACGTTTGTTAAAAACTCTGTAGGCTTTGGACTCAGTAGAATAACCTAGGAAAACAGCATCATCCGCTTTGGGAGCAAATTTTCCTAGATTATCCTTGTCATTTAGTACAAAGCACCTATTACCAAATACATGGAAGTATTTGATATTAGGCACTATGCCATTGGCCAGTTCATATGGAGTTTTATTAAAGCGTTTGTTAATGAAAGAGCGGTTCTGCGTGTAGCAGGCAGTGCTGATTGCTTCAGCCCAGAAGGAAGGTGGGAGCCCGGAATATGAAAGCATTGTTCGGGCAGATTCAACCAAAGTTCTATTTCTTCGTTCCACTACACCATTTTGTTGTGGTGTGTATGCAGTAGAGAACTGGTGGCTAATCCCCACAAGATCACAGAAGCTCTTCAGAGTACTATTTTTGAATTCCGTTCCATTGTCTGTCCGGATAGAGACAACACTCTGACCATGCTTGTTCTGCTGTTGTTTGATGAAGGAAATGATTGTGGGAGTGGCTTCATCTTTTGAGCGCAGAAATTTGACCCAAGTATATCTAGAGTAGTCATCTACCATGACTAAAATATACTTCTTCCCATTCTTGGACTGGATTCTCATAGGACCACACAGATCCATGTGCAGGAGTTCCAAAGGCTTCGTAGTGCTAAATACTTGTTTAGATTTATGAGAAGCCTTCTTCATTTTTCCTTTTTCACAATCTGCACACAGATGATCCTTCTTGAACCTTAACTTGGGAATGCCTCTCACTAAGTCACCAGTGACTAATTTGTTAATATTTTGAAAGTTCAGGTGAGAGAGTTTTCTGTGCCATTGCCAAGTCAGATCCGTAGATGCTTCGGACAGTAGACACACAGAGGTAGGAGAGTCATATTTTTCCAAGTCAACGGAATACAAGTTAGAATTTCTGGAACCTGCAAGCAACTCATCTCCATTTTCAGTTAAAACTGAACATTTGTTCTTTTTGAACACGACCTCTAGGTCTTTATCACAGAACTGTCCAATGCTAAACAAGTTATGACCCAACCCTTCAACATATGAGACTTTCTTGATCTTGATGTGCTTATTCTCAATGTCTCCGTACCCCATTATTGGTGCAACATTATCGTTCCCAAAACGTACATTCCCGGAGTACTTAGGAACATAATTCTTGAGAAGACTTTTGTTGCCGGTCATATGTTTGGTACAGCCGGAGTCAAGGTACCACAAGTGAGGCACCTACAAAAAGAGAATAAATCACGTTTAGGTACCCATATCTGAATGGGTCCTTGATTGTTAGTCCCTAGAAGTGATTGAGTAGTGATGTTATCTGCTTGTGGTGGTGAAACTTCTACTGATCTTTTCTTGAGTACCTATGTGGATTTAATCTGTTGTCGTGAAGGAATAGATTTGGAAGAAATTGGCTGAGAAGAAAGTTTCTTTACCACTGTTGGTTTGACAGTTGATGGAATAGGAGGTTTTGGATTCGGTAGAGTTGCGGAAGCGTTATGTTTGCGAATCCATGGTTGCGAGGAATTCTTAAGAATTCTCTGTGGCCTCGGTGCATCAACTTGCTTTTGCTGAACTGGAGCACTGCGAATAGTAGGTTTTGCTACTCGTTGAATGGATGGTGGCTTGGGTTTTGAAGGTTTGGAGAATTTGGAAGGGGAATTGCGAGAACGCTTTTGAGAATGCAAGTGTTTTTCCTGTGCAATCCAAGCCCTTTTAAATGCTTCATAGCCCTGCCATCTGTAGACTTCCAGTTCCTTGATCGTGAGCAATCGGTTGGATTTGTTTAAGCGTTTAAGTGCATGAGATTGACGAGTGGTGATCCATTGATTAATGATGTAGCCTTTTGAATTTAAAAATGGAACACAGACTTGATTAGCATAAAAATCAGTCCAATCAGCACATGGTTTAACACCTAAAGACTTTCTCAATTGATCATAACAACAATTAAATTCACAGTGTCCATGAGTACAACCATCACTTATACAAAACATGGTAGAAGCAGTTTTTCCTTGTGAACTGGAATGATTACAAACAGAATCAAACATCAAAACGTTTTCACAGACAAGTTTCAAATTTGAACACCTCCTAGTGGATCTAGGAATAGCTCTTTTCCATGATGTATTTATTTCAAACTTCTTGTTTCCAGCCTTCTTCACATCTGCAGCAGAGGGTAAAAGATTAGAATGAAGTCGTGGTCGACTGGCTGCAGTTCGTGATGATTTAGGTATGTCTAAGTGCACACGAGAACTGTGATTAGAAGTGGAAAGTTGCTTTGGTTTGTAAATCTGTTTAATTTTAAGATTTATTACCGCAGTATGATTAACAGATTTTAATAGTTTGACATTTTGAGAAGATGTAGACACATGTTTGGAAACTTCAATTCATTCATCTAATATGGTTCCCTGTGGTGAGAAGGTAAATGGAGTGGGTGGTTCCAGTGCAGTTTCGACCTCTTTGATTCGTTCAAGCAATTCAAATTTTTCTTTGCACAAGTCGTCAATGATCTTGCCATCAAGATTGAATACTGTTTGGAGACGCTTGTGGAGGATGGCGTTTTCTTGAACTAGTGGAGAGGGTTCTGATGTGGTTTCTGATTGGAAGGCTTTGGTAAGATCCTGTTGAACAAGGTGGGTAAAACAAAATTCCTGCAGGGTGTTGAATCTGTCTTGTAATTCTTTGTGAGGAATGTATTCAACAGTGGGCTTTGGTGAAACAGGAGAGTAGAGTTCTTCATCAGAATAGACAGAAGATGAAACATCAGTATCAGATGATGTCGTGAGACAGGTGAGGTATGAGTCATTGAGATCAGAGTAGTCAAATGGAATTGCAGTTCTGAGATTAAGGGTTCTTTTGACATCTTCTTCAATACGTTCCTCTTCTTGACCAATAAAAACCATCCGTTGGGTAAGGCCTTCGCCAAACAGATCAGCATTGTATAATTGTTTGGATGTAATCTTGCTCAATTTGAAGCCCAGCCCATCGAATTTCCATCTGGAGAAAGGACGTTCCTTTTCTTTGTATTGAGAGATGATCTTGTCACTTTGATCGCATTTGGATAAAAGATATTCAAGTTCATAGATTCTGGAGTAAAGAGTACTTAGGTCATCCCTAAGGTCATTTTTAAGAATTTCAGAATCCTTTTCAGCACATGCACATTCTGCTTTAAGATCTAATATGGTGGTATTCGTGCTATTAGTTAACTCTAAGAATTCAGATTCTTTAGCAGCTAATTGGATCTTAAGGCTAATTAAGTTGTTATCTAACTGCTTAATTATCGTTTGTGCCTCTATACCCTTGTTGTGTGAAAAAGCTTCTAGAACTTGATTTCTAGTGGTTAACTCTATTACCTGATTTTCTAACTCTTTCATTCGGATTAATATGGTTTGTATGTGTTCAAAATTAAAACCCATGTTAGAATTAGAAATAGAGGGTACCTTTCCACTGTCAACGATCTCCTCCGCAGTATCTGAGAGATCACCATCATATTCCTCTCTACCACTCGTTTCACCATTGGCCATGAAACAAAACTGAGCATGATCCTCACCATCTGGATCGCTCTCTGAGTCTGTATCTTCCAGGAACTGGTCCTCTTCCACCATGAGTGCATTCCCAGCCTGTTTTTGCTTTGACAGGCGGTACTTTTGTCGATAGTATTCAGCATCTTTGACTTTCTTCTGTGGACAGTTCCTGATCATGTGTCCCGATCGCCCACAGTTGTAGCATTTGAGATCATTCTTCTTTTCCTCCTTCCTCTCCTCTCTTGGAAACCTAGGCTTGTCAGCAGGAGCAAACCTTTCAGGTCTTCTCGATCCAGAAGTGAACCGTTGTCTGTTGTTAGTCCTGTTGAACCGGTTCTTGAAGTTCTTGTTGGCAACTATGAGTGCTTGAAATGCAGCCTCTACAGATTCATCATCATCATCATCATGATCAGATTCACTGAGCACCACATGTTTGAGTTTGACAGACCTTGATGAAGATTCCCTGGAGGTCCTGTCAGCTACAACCAAAGCAAGAGGATCAGCAACTGGTTGTTTAGGGTGAGACTGCAAGATTTCATCTTGATACTGATTTAGGTCTTCAAAGATGTTGTGGAAGGTGACAGAAGTAAGATCTTTGTTGATCTGCTTGTACAGCCTAGCATAGCCCTTCCACTCAGAACCTAATGAATTCAGAAAAACACAGTTCAAATCAAGGTCAGTTCTGACAATTTGATTAGACCTCATCTCATTATGCAATTTGCAGTATCTGTCATATGTTTCAGATAGAAGCTCATTTTCACGGGCCTTGAAATCATGGTAATTGTTGACCAGTTGAGTACGTTTAATGTACGCTCCCTCCTCAGTGCCTTGGAGCTGCTTCTTGATTTCATTCCAGATTTCTTTGGCAGTACCCAAGCTGTCTATCTTTAGATAGATTTCAGATGAGAGACCTTGCTTCAAATAGTACTTGGCCAGTCTCTCAGCCTTCTTTGTTTCCTTCTCAGTAGCGGTCAGCTCGTCATTGGTCTTTTCTCTTTCATGTCTGAGAATGGGGGGATTGTTGGTTGAGTCAGCTTCAAGGATCCTTGTGAACTTGGAGTTTCCTTTGTCGATGCATTCCATCATCTTATCTCCGTAGAGTTCGTTGTGCTCAAGGAAGTCCATGAACCTTCCTTTCCAAACATTGTATTCCCCCCCGAAACAAAACAGGTGGTTTTGTGTCGGAACCAATGAACATCATCTCATTTGTGCTTGACATGATTAGTGATTTTTGAAAGAAATGATCGTTCACTTGTAAGATGGTTTGATTGTTCGAAAGCTTGATTTTAGAAATGACTTGAGAGTTTGATTAAAGAACTAAGTCTTTGGAATTTCAATTTTGAATTAGATCTTAAAAGGATTAAATTCAACTTTGAACTAACTAGACTTGTGGTAATGTAATTCACCTTTGAATTAAATTTGATTTAAATTAAATTCAATTATGAATTAGATTGTTTGATTAAGTCCAGCTGTCTTAAAGTTCTTTAAGTCAAGTCCAAAGAGTCAATCACTTGTCCAAGTCTGAGGAATAACTGATTGGAATTTTTCTTATCGAGTGCGAATACAGGTCAATCGAATGCGATTAGGTGTCCTTGAAAACAAGCAAAATAAGAACTTAGTATTGATTGTTAATCGAATGCGAATCAATCCTGTTTCATCAAACACTTAGAAAATAAACTGTTAGTCCTGTCAATGGCATGCGATTGCCAATATGAAATGTATAATCGTGATCCAATCAAATGCGATTCCAATAGTAGGCTGAAAGGTAAGTGTTAATCGTATGCGATTCAATCCAATGCGATTCACACGGTATTTAGGCTATCTTATCAACTGCTTCTATAAGCCGCACAGTCCAATAGCATGCGATTCACTGAACCCGGCTTATAGCTATTTGATTAACACTTAGGTGTTCCAACTTGACACAATTCTATAAGCCGCCCCAAGAGTCAATCGCATTGACCAAGGAACCGGCTGATAGACTCTGATGTGTCCTTGTTAAATCAGATTGCCATACCCTGAAAAATGTCTAACTACTTGTACTTGATTGGTATGGCAAGTACATGATTTTCCTTGTACAACACTTAAACTATTAAGAATTTATAATTAAATAAATTACAAAATCCGATTTCTTCTTCTTCCAGTTGTACTTTCAGACCAAGAACACCATAAATGCTTAAATACCCAGAAAATTTAATGTTGAAAAAGGTGGGTATTTAATGACTTTCTTGATTTAATGTGTATAAAAACGCCCACGGTTTGTGTTTTTCCTTCAAGAATGTTTTATAAACTTTGTAAGAATATAGAAACAACTCAAAGGAAAGTTAAAGAAGATGTAGTTTATACCTTTAATGAGTTCTACCTTTAAAATCCGTTTGAGCTTGAGTTTATCTTGAAGAAAACTGACGTTCTTGAGCCTTTGTAAAACCTAGAGCCTTTTCTTCTTGGAAGCTTGAACACTTCGAGATTTCGTTGTCTTCTTTCGAACAATCACGAGCCAAAAACAAGTTTGGCTCTGATACCAATTGATGGTCCCGTATTATGATACGGATGAAGCAATGCTTAGAAGATTGTTCTTCTAGTGTGTGTTTGTATACAGTTAGAGAGAGAGAACCGAGAGTAGGAGTAGAGAGAACACAAAACACAAGTAATGAGAATAATGCAAAGCTTACATAGAAATGTGGGGGAAATGCCTTTATATAGCATTTCCCCAACTTTGAGTAATTACATATTACACCCCTCACTTTAATATTTCTAACAGCAATGCAAAAGGAAAAGCTTATGTAATCCAAGTATGGATTATATCACTAGATGTAAGAGAGCTTGTAGTCTGGTTAACCTAAGTCGGCTGGGGACCTCCTTAGGCTAACGGTGTACAAGGAGTGTTACTTATCTTGCACAAGTGGGAGTCTGTTAGATTATGTGCAGATATAGATAACACGTGTCATCGTGTCCAATGCTATAACACACTAAAGGATCACACTACTACACACCCAATTAGAACCAATTGGATTTTACCAAGTAATATGTGGAAATAATTAATTAGTTAATTAATAATTGAGAGGAAAAATAATAAAAGTTATTTATTATTTTAAAAGGAGTAATTAATATTTAGTTTAAATATTAATTGGACCAGTTAATTAATAGTTATTAATTAATTAGAAGGTCAAAGGGTATGTTTTGCAATAAGCTAATAGTTTAATTAAAGTTGGACTTTAATTAAACGGGCTTGAGCATAATAAGGCTAATATATATCTTATTAATCCTAAGAGAATCACATAAGAGACACTAAATGCAACAAGGAAAAACCCTAATCCTCCCTCTCTCTCTCTCTCTCTCTTGAAGTCGGACGAACCAAACACCCCCCAGGGTGCGATCGGCGATAACACACACACACAAGAACGCGGTTTTTTGATCATTTGATGAAATCCTTAAGCGGTCTAGCAGCTTGTTCGAGGTGGTGCAGTAGCAGTGTTCTACCTTTAGCTATCTGGGATCAGGTGATGAAAGGTTTTTTTATAAGAACGCGGTTTTTTTATTATTTGATGAAAGGTTTCATTCGGTAAACCGTAACTGCAGAATGTCGAAATCAGAGTCGAGAAAATATGAGTATTTAGAATAAGATCCCTGCTCCATGTCTAATACTCAAATTATGGAATATCGCGATGCTAAAGGAAAAGCCTATGTAATCCAAGTATGGATTATATCTCTAGATGTAAGAGATCTTATAGTCTGGTTAACCTAAGTGTCTGGCTGGGGACCTCCTTAGGCTAACGGTGTACAAGGAGTGTTACTTATCTTGCACAAGTGGGAGTCTGTTAGATTATGTGCAGATATAGATAACACGTGTCATCATGTCCAATGCTATAAGACACTAAAGGATCACACTACTACACACCCAATTAGAACCAATTGGATTTTACCAAGTAATATGTGAAAATAATTAATTAGTTAATTAATAATTGAGAGGAAAATAATAAATGTTATTTATTATTTTAAAAGGAGTAATTAATATTTAGTTTAAATATTAATTGGACCAGTTAAGTAATAGTTATTAATTAATTAGAAGGTCAAAGGGTATGTTTTGCAATAAGCTAATAGTTTAATTAAAGTTGGACTTTAATTAAACGGGCTTGGCATAATAAGGCTAATATATATCTTATTAATCCTAAGAGAATCACATAAGAGACACTAAATGCAACAAGGAAAAACCCTAATCCTCCCTCTCTCTCTCTCTCTCTCTCTTGAAGTCGGACGAACCAAACACCCCCCAGGGTGCGATCGGCGATAACACACACACACAAGAACGCGGTTTTTTGATCATTTGATGAAATCCTTAAGCGGTCTAGCAGCTTGTTCGAGGTGGTGCAGTAGCAGTGTTCTACCTTTAGCTATCTGGGATCAGGTGATGAAAGGTTTTTTTATAAGAACGCGGTTTTTTTATTATTTGATGAAAGGTTTCATTCGGTAAACCGTAACTGCAGAGTGTCGAAATCAGAGTCAAGAAAATATGAGTATTTAGAATAAGATCCCTGCTCCATGTCTAATACTCAAATTATGGAATATCGCGATGCTAAAGGAAAAGCCTATGTAATCCAAGTATGGATTATATCTCTAGATGTAAGAGATCTTATAGTCTGGTCAACCTAAGTGTCTGGCTGGGGACCTCCTTAGGCTAACGGTGTACAAGGAGTGTTACTTATCTTGCACAAGTGGGAGTCTGTTAGATTATGTGCAGATATAGATAACACGTGTCATCATGTCCAATGCTATAAGACACTAAAGGATCACACTACTACACACCCAATTAGAACCAATTGGATTTTACAAAGTAATATGTGAAAATAATTAATTAGTTAATTAATAATTGAGAGGAAAATAATAAATGTTATTTATTATTTTAAAAGGAGTAATTAATGTTTAGTTTAAATATTAATTGGACCAGTTAACTAATAGTTATTAATTAATTAGAAGGTCAAAGGGTATGTTTTGCAATAAGCTAATAGTTTAATTAAAGTTGGACTTTAATTAAACGGGCTTGGGCTTAATAAGGCTAATATATATCTTATTAATCCTAAGAGAATCACATAAGAGACACTAAATGCAACAAGGAAAAACCCTAATCCTCCCTCTCTCTCTTTCTCTCTCTTGAAGTCGGCCGAACCAAACACCCCCCAGGGTGCGATCGGCGATAACACACACACACAAGAACGCGGTTTTTTGATCATTTGATGAAATCCTTAAGCGGTCTAGCAGCTTGTTCGAGGTGGTGCAGTAGCAGTGTTCTACCTTTAGCTATCTGGGATCAGGTGATGAAAGGTTTTTTGATAAGAACGCGGTTTTTTGATCATTTGATGAAAGGTTTCATTCGGTAAACCGTAACTGCAGAGTGTCGAAATCAGAGTCGAGAAAATATGAGTATTTAGAATAAGATCCCTGCTCCATGTCTAATACTCAAATTATGGAATATCGCGATGCTAAAGGAAAAGCCTATGTAATCCAAGTATGGATTATATCTCTAGATGTAAGAGATCTTATAGTCTGGTTAACCTAAGTGTCTGGCTGGGGACCTCCTTAGGCTAACGGTGTACAAGGAGTGTTACTTATCTTGCACAAGTGGGAGTCTGTTAGATTATGTGCAGATATAGATAACACGTGTCATCATGTCCAATGCTATAAGACACTAAAGGATCACACTACTACACACCCAATTAGAACCAATTGGATTTTACCAAGTAATATGTGAAAATAATTAATTAGTTAATTAATAATTGAGAGGAAAATAATAAATGTTATTTATTATTTTAAAAGGAGTAATTAATATTTAGTTTAAATATTAATTGGACCAGTTAACTAATAGTTATTAATTAATTAGAAGGTCAAAGGGTATGTTTTGCAATAAGCTAATAGTTTAATTAAAGTTGGACTTTAATTAAACGGGCTTGGGCTTAATAAGGCTAATATATATCTTATTAATCCTAAGAGAATCACATAAGAGACACTAAATGCAACAAGGAAAAACCCTAATCCTCCCTCTCTCTCTTTCTCTCTCTTGAAGTCGGCCGAACCAAACACCCCCCAGGGTGCGATCGGCGATAACACACACACACAAGAACGCGGTTTTTTGATCATTTGATGAAATTCTTAAGCGGTCTAGCAGCTTGTTCGAGGTGGTGCAGTAGCAGTGTTCTACCTTTAGCTATCTGGGATCAGGTGATGAAAGGTTTTTTGATAAGAACGCGGTTTTTTGATCATTTGATGAAAGGTTTCATTCGGTAAACCGTAACTGCAGAGTGTCGAAATCAGAGTCGAGAAAATATGAGTATTTAGAATAAGATCCCTGCTCCATGTCTAATACTCAAATTATGGAATATCGCGATGCTAAAGGAAAAGCCTATGTAATCCAAGTATGGATTATATCTCTAGATGTAAGAGATCTTATAGTCTGGTTAACCTAAGTGTCTGGCTGGGGACCTCCTTAGGCTAACGGTGTACAAGGAGTGTTACTTATCTTGCACAAGTGGGAGTCTGTTAGATTATGTGCAGATATAGATAACACGTGTCATCATGTCCAATGCTATAAGACACTAAAGGATCACACTACTACACACCCAATTAGAACCAATTGGATTTTACCAAGTAATATGTGAAAATAATTAATTAGTTAATTAATAATTGAGAGGAAAATAATAAATGTTATTTATTATTTTAAAAGGAGTAATTAATATTTAGTTTAAATATTAATTGGACCAGTTAATTAATAGTTTATAATTAATTAGAAGGTCAAAGGGTATGTTTTGCAATAAGCTAATAGTCTAATTAAAGTTGGACTTTAATTAAAGGGGCTTGGGCTTAATAAGGCTAATATATATATATATATATATATATATATATATATATATATATATATATATATATATATATATATATATATATATATATATATATATATATATATATATATCTTATTAATCCTAAGAGAATCACATAAGAGACACTAAATGCAACAAGGAAAAACCCTAATCCTCCCTCTCACTCTCTCTCTTGAAGTCGGCCGAACCAAACACCCCCTGGGTGCAATCGGCGATAACACACACACACACAAGAACGCGGTTTTTTTATCATTTGATAAAATCCTTAAGCGGTCTAGCAGCTTGTTCGAGGTGGTGCAGTAGTAGTGTTCTACCTTTAGCTATCTGGGATCAAGTTTTGATCATCATAAAGGTATAACCCTTATTCCACTTTTTTGTTTTTGTTTCCCTCATGAATTTGATGAGATCACTGAAAGGGGTTTTTTATTGTTTATTCCGTTGTACATGTTAAATCTGTTTTCTACCCATTTAAAACCTTTCACTTCTTTCGAAGGTAACTTTAATATTTTTTTTTCACAGAAGTTCTATTATTCTTGTCCCACTTCGTGGTGTAAAAAAGTGCATTTACTTTTAGAAATGAAAATCTAAGGCTATAACGAACAAGACATGTTCAACCTTTTTAGTTAACATTTACATAAGAAATACAGTAATTTGACAAATAGTACAAGTCAGAATTACAACTCAGCTAATCAGAAGTACTAGGATCACAAAAATGATTTTCTCAGACTAAGTGTTTGATACGCAACAAATCAAGGTATTGCTTAGCTAAGAACATATTGTTCAGTTGTTCTAATGATGCTCAAATAGCCTAAGGTACAAATAAACATATCAACCTATATCATTAGCTGACCAAATTGTTCAACTGATCATTTAGAGTGATGAGATCACATAAGACTAAGGTTGAAAGATATACTTAGCTGATTATTTGAGACACTAAGCTAATCACTTTGTTTCTTGGTCACTCAGCTAAGAGGATTTTTACTCAGCTTATAGGCAAAGTAGTATCAGTCGATGGTCTTCTACTCTTGTCTTTTTCTCAGTTGATCTTTGATGAAAGCTTCAACTGATCCTTCTAGTACTTGGCTATACTCAGTTGTTAGTTCTATCCTTAGCAAACTTTAAGTCAAAATCTTAACAGCACATGTTAAGATGAATTCTTATTCTTCCTGAAATTCTGGTTTTGTTATAATCAAATTATTTTATTTCAATAGACATATTTGATTATTTGGTTGAAATAATTATCTAGCCACCAACTTTTACTAAATAAAACAATTTGAAAACATGTTTGCCAAACCCAAATTTTAAAAATTAGGTTTAATGTATCCATGGAAAATTTTAAAAATGTAAACATAAAAGAAAATAAAAAAAATTGGCATTTAAAAAAAGTGAATATAATATCGTAAAATATATAAAAAAAATATGAACTAAGATGGTTAGAGAAACCAACGGTTGAAAAATTTTATTGACGATCCTAAAATGAAATGATGGAAGGGAAAGATTAATAACTACATAGAAAGTTGGAAAAGAACACATGAGACGAGGTTTGAACACAAGAGCTACACGTAATGTTATACAAAATTTGCCACTCTACCCAAATCACATTTGTTAGCCAATTTTAGCAATAAATTATATAAAAACTAATCAGAAATGTTACAATTCATTCCCATGCAAAATATTCAATGTTATAATATAATATTTTTTTGGTATCAAAATTGGGTGAACTTATTATTAATAACTTCCGATTAATACAATAGGTAACATCTCAATTTAGTAGTAAGTTTTCTTGATTTTAAGTTTTATTATTATTATTATTATTATTTGTTAGTTGTTATTATTATTATTATTATTATCAGATTATTATTATTATTATTATTATTATTATTTTTGTTGTTGTTGTTGTTGTTTGTTGTTGCTGCTGCAGCCAAGGATCTTATCTAGGATCGTTTTTGTCTTTGCTAGATCGGATCGTAAGATCGAGATCGGGATCTTAAGATCCTATCACAAGTCACTAGAATTTTTTCAATTTTTTATATGCTATAATTTTGATTAAAAACTAATTATATAACATTTTTATAAGAGAAAGAATCATTAAATTTTATAATAACATACATTAAACCGTTCGAATTTTTAAATATTAAGAGCATAGATGAAAATGCACCACAATTTACTAGTTTAGATATCATAATAACATTTAATATGTGACTCTTATATACAATCAACAAATCAAGAGCACAATGTGACACTACTATGCATACATTAATTTCTTATTTTATTAAAAATCTTTTTTTCGTGAACTATTCTTTTTACCAATTCTTTTTTATCAAAATTTAAGAAAAATAAAAAAGTGAAGTGTGTAAAGTAGAAAATTTCGAACAATTCTTTTTAACATAAAGTTGACCACTTAAAATTTTTTAAAATAATAAAGTTAAATAATAGTAATAATAAAAAATTACACAAAAAAATGTAAAATAATAGTAGTATTAAAAAATGTAAAAAAAACAAAAAAATAGGTGGGATCGTAGGATCATACACGATCTTACGATCTCATGTACGATCTTACGATACTGAGTACGATCCTACCTATTTACGATCCGAAATACAATCCGTCGCGTTTTCGGTTAGTAGGATCGTAGGATCGTACGATCAGGATCGCGATTTTGATAACTATGGCTACATCGGTTGTTGTTGATATTAATCTTATTATTATTATTTTCATTATTATTATTATGATTATTATTGTTATGATTATTATTATTACTATTAATATTATTATTATTATTATTATTATTATTATTATTATTATTATTATTATTTTAATAATTGTTATTGTTATTATTATTATTATTACTACTACTACTACTACTATTATTATTATTATTACTACTACTACTATTATGATTATTATGATTATTATTATTATTGTTACGATTATTATAATTATTATTGTTGTTATTATTATTATTCTTATTGTTGTTGTTGTTATTGTTGTTGTTATTATTATTATTATTATGAATATTATTATTATTATTATTATTATTATTATTATTATTATTATATTTATTACTATTATTTTTATTATTATTTTTATTACTATTATTATTTTTGGTGCAATCAACGAATAAATATTTAATTAATTTTTTTGATGACGCAATTTTAATATTTATTTAAAAAGAAATTATAATACAAAATCCAAGTTAATATGAAAATAATAAATTTGAAAAAATAAGTAATTAAATATAAATTTACATTGATCACAATACAAACATTACATGAGGATTAAAAGGTGCAAATTTTATTAAAAGCTAAACGCATACAACACCCATCAAGTAAAAAACGATTATTAAACGACAGTGTCAGATATATTGAAAAGTTGATTTTTACTTAAATGTATTTTCATTATATAAATCAAATTTCTCTTTCTTCTTTCTCTATAAAAACAAGCTTTGGGTTTTCATTTTAAAACCACCTCTTGCATCTGAAATCCTCTAATATATTCTATCACACACTTGTGATCTTAAAACTTTAAATTTACATGTGTGATTCTTGAGTTTGTGATCAACTTGATATATTTTAACATAACTCAAGTCAAGTAGGAGAAATCAAGAGAGAGAGAGAGAGAGAGATCTTGGAGCATACACTTATACATACACTTGCCTCTTGTATTTTGTGAGTGGGAATCATATTGTACACACCATTGTTGTTGGTTGAGTGATTTAATTCATTGTTGTTCTTGTGATAAGAACTTTGTTGTAAGTGGGTTTGACTATTCCCCACTTTGGATCTTCGGTTATAGTTCTCGAGGAAGAACTTGTTATATTTCTTATTGAAGGAATCTTGAGTTCTTGGTGAAGAAATTGTTTGGAGCTCTTGGATTAGAGCTTGGTGAGGTTGTTACCGCTCTACTAAAGGTGATTGTAACCGATGGCCTCTTCCGATCTAAGGAGTCTCTTTTGCACGTTGTGCTAGTGAAATACTTGATGGAGGTTAAGGAGTGGACGTAGGTTGGAATTCAACCGAACCACTATAATCGTGGTGTTAATCTTTCTCAACCCTTAACTCTTTATATTCTTGCACTTATAATTTTGCATTTATATTCTCGCATCTATATTCTAGCTTTTATATTCTTGCTTTTACATTCTCATATTTATATTAATCCACTTACATTCAAGTCATTTATTACATATATATATTATAAAGAAGGTAATATTTAAATTTTGTAAATGAGGACATAGAAATTATCCAACCCCCCTTCTAGTTTCTATAATTTTATTGTAAATATTATTATTATTATTTTTATTATAATAAAATTTATTTCTTAAATTATTATTATTATTATTATTATTATTATTATTATTATTATTATTATTATTATTATTATTATCTTTATATTTATCTTTTTCTTATCTTCAAATATAATAAAATACTAACCTTCAACAATTTAAGTATAAAATCTTAGCATTTCATTTAATCAAAACTAAATCCTAACCATTCATTTTTTTTAAATTAAAACTTCAATTTTGCCTTTATATAGGCAAATAAAATAAGAGTAAGAGTTTGTATTTAAACAAATTTAATCCATGATTCAAACTATATCAAACTATATAAAATATTAAATTTACGTTACTATCAATTAAAGTTTAAATATACGAGTAGTTATCCAAGCAAAATATCGTTTTAAACATTAATCACATTGTTTATAGCTTTTAGTTTAGGAATTTGTAGAATTGTATTCTATTATAATAATTTTTTTTTACAAAAAGTATGTAGTACTATCAAATCCTTTTAATATAATAAATTGTAGAATTGTATTCTATTATAATAATTTTTTTTTACAAAAAGTATGTAGTACTATCAAATCCTTTTAATATAAATAAAAATATATATATTTTCTTACTAACCTTATCAATTTAATTAATTAATCCTAATATTTTATTTTGTAAAGGTTAAAATCCTAACCATTCATTTTGGTCAAAACTAAAACCCAATTATAACTTTAAATCAACTTGATTTGCATTAAATTATTTCTCTAGTTTAAATTTATTATCCACTATATCAATGTAGGAATAAATCTATTAATTAGGTTATATCTTCTAATATAAATAAAAGAACAATTAGAATTAAATTTATTTTAAGATTATAGCCCTTTATCTAGTAATTTAATTTTAATTGGACACTCTTAACTTTTCATTTTGATAGCAATTCAAAACCAATTTTTGACTTTTCTTGGGCAAAACAGAATTCAATTTGGACTTTAATTTAAATAAAAAAATTTAGAAATAATTTCATTGATCAAAAGAAACTAGTCCCCGGCAGGCGGTGCCAAAATTTGGTGGTTATCGAGGCCAACAAACAAATAACTCTATATTCTAACAAATATAATAGTGTATAGTGGTAAAGTGATCCATAGAGACTGACTCAATTTAAATTTCTATTCAATCTAAAAGTTGAGATGACTTTTGTAACAACAAAAAAATAAAATAAAGGGGGGTTATATGATTTGTTTGATTAAAACTAATATTTGACAAGTAAATAAATGTTGCAATTAAGCAAGATGGATTAAACCAATAAGATGAGATTTCCTCAACATTGGTTTTTTTACATGAACAACTATGGTGCAATACTTGTACTTCAATTTAATTTGGATATAGCAAATTGAAAGCTTTAATCATCTAGATTCTTCATAGTTAATATGGAGGTTAGAGAAGCTCCTAACACACTTTCTTAATCAAAGTTATGAACAAAACAAACATCTGATTCACAATAATTGACTAGTAAGAATCACTAAATCCAAGAGGAGTCAAAATTTACACTACCATGTTGGAGAATACAATTTCATGGTTTGAAAGATGTCATAAACATTCATTAAACCACTTGTTTCTTGTTGTTTTACAGATCTATTACGTAATAAAGGAATCAACTAACATAAAATCATTCAAACACTTATACTCATGATATACAAACATAAGAAGAATGTAAAAATTGAACTAGGAATCATATTCATAAACATCAAGAACAAGTTCATAAACCCTTCAAAACTTTGCTAATTGTTCAAGGATTCACCAATGTCAACCAAAATGGAGCTTAGCTACACATACTTAGAACAAAAGAGAAGTAGAAAATTGTACCAAACATCAAACAAGTGATGTGGATGGAAGAAATCTTCAAGAATGGACAAGAAACCCCAGAAAATCACCTCTTTTTGCTCCTAATTCTATGCCCACTGTTTTTTTTGTGTAGAATGATGGAAGTTTTGCCCTAATATCCCCTTTAAAATGGCAGCCCCAAAGCAAAATTACAAATATGTCACCATACTGAAGCCCACGCAGGCCACGTTAGCGTGGCTAGAAACATGTGATTTTAGGTCCGATTTTAAGCCCAAATTTGCATTCTTTAAAGCCCAAACTTGTAACCTTGATGTTCCATTGCTCTTTAGTCCAATTGTTAAGCCAAGTGACATATGGTCAATACCCGCTCTGTGATAGTCTTCTAAAAACTAAAATTAAACACGAAGAATAGCGAGTACCCGGAATAGGGCAAAATAAATAGAAGATGCTTACATGCAATATGATACAAATGAAAACAAATAAAATGAACGTATCAAAATAAATACAAACTATTGCCTATATACTAAATGTATGACCTCATTGTTTGCATGAATATTGATTCCATTAATTATACTTAAGTATCACTATCAATTAAAATTACACATAAAAATGTAACTCAATATTCTTTCCGTTACCTTCTTAATTAGAGTAAAAATATACATTATAAAATCATAGTATGGTACCCGCGCAATGCAGCGGCGACAAATCCATTTTTTCTCGATAATATGTCCGTTTTCAAAAAAATAAAGGTTACGAGGTTTTTTTCTAAATTATTGTTGGTTAATAAAATTTCACATGGATTGGTAAGATTTTAAAGGTTGAGTTTGTGTGAAGGATTAAGTTGGTGTAGCTATGTAGGTATGTTGTTGCGATGGACTATATTTGTCAGCTTTTTGTTAAATATATAGGCTATATAAATCATTTTCAATCAATTCTCGTTACTTAAATATATGTAGTCTTTTTGAAAGTTGAGTAAAGAGGTTGTTAATATACATTAAAAAAATAATTGATTTTTTTTATTTTTTCACAACTTCCATACATAAGATTGTACCTTAACTTAATTTTGCTATTAACACATATTACATGCAATTTAAACTATAAAAAATACAGCACTGACTTTGTTAACTATGAATCAGCATATATGTGGGTGGAAACATTAACTTTCCTTTAAGAATAATTATTTGTAATATATGTGAATGTATTGAGTTTTCTTTTATTATGATTCTTATGCTGTTAAAAAAGGAAATGATCAAATTAGATATGGATAGAGGTTAAGGGTATTTCTGTAACTTCAAAACACTTAAAATTAAGAGTTTAAGCAAAAAGGTGTAAATGCTTTATAATATAGTATAAAAGTATAGATATACAAAACAAAAATGTATGTCAATTTCATTATTTGCACTAGAAAAAAATAGGCCTGTAAATAAAATGATGAATCTTTAAATTATAATAAACAACTAACTAGGTGCCACATGTCATGTTTCTAAGACCTCTTTTTTGTATTTTCCCGCTTCTTAACTCAGTATTAAGCTATTGACACGTGTCCTCTTTTATACATTTTCTCCTTACGTCTTCCTATATCAATTTTTCCTATTTCGTTTATGGTTCAATTAGGGTTTTTCAATTCTCCTTCTTAACACCTCTGTTATACGCTTGCTGCTTCGACACCTCTATTATACGCGTGCTGCTTCGACAATCCATTTAGTCAATTGTCACAGTTACTCTCAAGACTTTCAATCGGAAACTCTATCTCCATAGCCATAAACCGCTTTTAATTTCTTCATATAGATTTTCTCCCCATTTCATCGCTGATTTCATCATACAAGTTTATGGACCGAAAAAACTCAAATTCATGGTTTCTGAATTTGTTCTATCTTGAAGTGTGCCCTGTTGAAATCCACTTTCGAAAAAATTCTTTTCTCGGGTTACAGAGTATAGAAGATTTTCAATCGCCGGCTTTCTTGAAATAGGTATTTTTACCCTAAATCTTATAATGTTTGTATTCTTAAACCCTAATGATGATATCGTGTTTGTAAATTGCTTATATATTGCTTTTATTGATGAAATTGACATTTCAAATCTCAAACATTATGCTCAAAATCGATGCTATTATATTATCGTTATTTTTCTGTGTTTGTAACTTTTTGGTTTCTTAAGATTGAAGTTTCAAATCTCAAAAACTATGATTGTTGTGTTGGTTTTTTAGATAGAAGTGGGTTGCTATTAGTCACGCTAACCAACAGAAGGTATGCGATTATCATTTAATTTGTTGTTTCTCATAGATCTTGAATGGTTTTCGATGGTATATGTAATCTTGATGAAGAAATTATGAGCAATGTAGTTTTGTTTTAAAGAAACTTAATTAGAAAATGTTCTTGATGTTGTGGTTGTTCATATTGTTTGGCTTTAAGATGATTTTAGTAAAAGTTTAAAGCTTCTCAAGAGCATATTATAGTTGACTTTGATGTAGATATTAGTCAAGTGTTACTCAAGTTCTTATGGACACTTGTCACCTTCCTAGAGCATCTTTTATATGTATCTCTGTGAATTTATGTAAAGAGAAACTTGATGCAGAGAACAAATTTAGATATTAGTGAAAAAATTAGTGCACAAATGGGTGGAAATAGATCAAGTTGAGAACTTGACATTCTTGCATTGGATGCTTCTGGTTTGGATTTAGATCAAGTTGAGAATCTTATCAAAATTTGTCCAACAAAAGAAGAAATGGAGACGTTAAAGGTACTCTGCTCCATTCACTCTCTTCTTCGTATTTTCACTCTTCCTATCTTTTATATTTTATCAAACACAATTACATAGCCATACCATATATTATATGTTGAGCTAGATCATACATTTATACATTTTATACATAAATAATCAGATAATAACTACAATGAAGGTAAGACATCTTTATTTGTGCTTCAGACTCCTTTTTTAAGATTGTTGTACATAATTAGGTGAGTTCATATGTATTTGTATGTCCATAATTAAGTTGTTTAAGCATGAAAAGATTGGTTTCTAAAAGTCTTCTTACGAGATGAGTTCAAAGTGTCATTCTTGGTGGAGTGGATTTAGATTAAAAAAAGATGCTAAAGATCAAGATATCTCACCCTCTTAGGATTAGAAGTTCTGATATATTTCATGTTTTAGCTATTATGAGAATTCTTATGTAATCATATGATATATTTGTGCTTATATATTTGATTAATCTCATGACACAAGTTCTTTAATTGTTGAGCTTAAATCAGGTCTCAACTAATATTATGTGATTTTCTACTAATTGAGAGATTAACTTGCATGCCTGATAGTTTGACAAAGACTTATTTAGTTGTTGTTGATGAAGATATCTCACAAGAGGTCTGTTTTAATTGGTTTTGAGAATTTCATGTGTCGCGTTCCGGATTACTCATCACATCTCACTAACTCAATTACCCACTTCATTACATCCTTCTCAATATAAAAGTGCTCAAAAAACAGTAAATAGCCATGAACAGTAAGAAACAGGTGTGCGGGACTATTCTTATTTTGGTCATTAACTGTTTGAATTTATTCATTGAAGATTTTGGGCTTATACAATTTTGCATTATGCCTTTTTTTTCTTTTTGTTGATTAATAAAGAATTATCTGTATTCGTGACTTGTGCTTCTGCTATGCCATTAAAAAAATTTCAACTAATCCACTGTCATTCATATTCTTTGAAGTATTATGTTTGTAAGTAATCAAGTTAGTTGAGACTTGGGACAAATAGGAAAATGTATATTCTGCCCTACACTTCTTTGCATATATGTTACAAAACACATTTCTCTGAATTTTCTTCCGTCTTTTCACGTTGGTAAGTGGTAAGCGAATAGCAATTTTTGGATGAATTGCCTATCGCTTCCTTGCTAGATGATGAACTTAATAAAAGCTTTAGGTTTCGTTTTTTAAGATTTTATTCTAATACCTTAAGTTTGATTAAGATTGGCTTCTCTAAGATTTTTTTATTACCTGCAACTCTGCCAGTAGTATGTGGGTTTTAAGTTTACAAAAACAAATATCTATATTTTTCTTTTTATATATAGAGAGTCCAGATGTTTAGGCTACTGTAATTGCCCTTTATTGTTCACACCAATAATATGTATAAACTTTACTCTATTAAAGAAAAACGTATAGTTTGTCATGTTGCGGGATAGATTTACTTAGTTTTTAAAAAAGATTTACTTAGTTTTTAAAATATATATATATATATATATATATATATATATATATATATATATATATATATATATATATATATATATATATATATATATATATATATATATATATATATATATATATATATATATATATATATAATTTACCTTAAACATTCCCATATTTACGCACAACTATTAAACTACTTATTATATATAAACATTATAGTCATAAAATATGTAAACAAATAATACTCACTAAAATAAATTAGGCATAAAATATTATTTGTTCACACATACTAGCCAAAACGAACGCATGGCAGACCCATATAGGGTTTGTTGGTGGCACGTGTCACCAACCAATTTAGCAAGTGAAGTGGAAAATTTTAACATTTTGTAGCAGGTGGCCACTAGTCAAATTTTGAGTGCTACCAGTGATTTTATAGCTCAACCAAAATCTAATAAAAAATGAAATATTTAAAAAAATGATAAGATATAACTCAATTCTTCAATTTGTACATTTAAAATACTGAAGTTTACCTTAAATATAATAATGTAATTAATAGGGCTTCATATATATTATGTTTTGTTTTAAATTTTGGTCCTAAAATACTAGAACAACAACTGCAACCTCGTTAATCTGACCCGATTAACTGAAAACCCGAAAAAAACCAGAACAACAACCTTATTTTAATTTATATTATTTTTTTCATTATATGGTGTCACTGGTCAAGAAAAATATTGAGTCCGTCCCTAACAAACGCATCATGAAACCATCGAAATGGTAAGAAGCAATATAGCTCGTCATATGGAGATTATGCTCGTTATATGGCACCATTGCAGATGTTCTTACCCATCACGTCTTCTAATTACCTGACGTATATAAATTTAAAAAACAAAACCCAAACAATTCAAACAAAGTAAAATAAAGACACGGCCACATGTAGCTAAAACAAATACAAACAAAGTAATTGATTAATGGGTTTAAAACTAACAATGCTAGCAATTAAGTTGTCCTTAGTACCTAAGATGTCTGAGATATCAACTTGGGGACTCCTTTATTCGGTCAAACATAACTCCATAATTGCATGATTATATAGTTCACTAGATTTATTGAGAGTCGTGCATTTATAAGCGTGATAAAACCCGATTCGATATTGATGTTCTCCACAGAAAAACTATAGAGTAGAGTAGATCTAGCAACCTAATTCCAAATGCAATTACATATGTATAGGAAAGAAAATACTAATGCAACTATATGAAAGAATTAGGTGTAAGACCATCCTTACAGCAACCTAATTAGGTTACTCAACCTGAATGTCACAAGAATATTATATTACTTTTCTCTTTTCTTTATTTTTCAACCTAAAATTCTAGTATAGCTATTCAAATGTATCCTTTTTTAATTATTTTAAATATATATGTGTAAGACAGGAAGAGAGAGAAAGTGAAAAAAGAAGAGAGAAAGAAGAGAGCTGAGGTAACCTCTAGAGTGTGCACAACCAATCACTCAACCCGACGTGGGGGTGTATGTGTGTTCCAAGCCTCTACTTAAAAAACAAAAACAAACTAGATGATCAGCTAGATATTCATATGATCGTTTAGAGTGACGAGTTTATTAAAATAAGACTAAGTGTTTGTAAGTGTTACTTAGCTCAGATTGTTCCTCAGCTGATCAAACTGATTGCTGAGCTGATACTTGGAGTCTCTCAGCTGACAGGCAGACTTGCATCAGCTGATGATCTTCTACACTTGTCGTCTCCTTAGCTAATCTCAGATGTTGTCTCCATCTAATATTTAGTATTTAGCAAGTCTTTGACTGATACTCTATACTTAGTAATATTTAAGTCAAAATCCAAACAACACATGTTCAGATTCACTGTGTAGGACCCAGTTGTATCAAGTATCAATTAACGATTGAAGCAATTAACAAAATGATGAACTCGGTTTTGAGGTTTGTCGATAGAGAGAACCGAGAGCATAGAATGATACGTATGAAATTGATTATTGAATTAGGGTTTATAAACATGTATTTATACCTCTTGTGTATTTACAAAAGTTACCCTAAACTATCACTAATGTCATATATAATATTAAACTCTACTAAAAAAATATTGAACACAATTTAGGATCTAACATTCTCCCCCTTTGTGTTCAATTTACAATTAAGCAAAATAAACAAAAATAAACTTTTTAAGCATCAAAACAATCTTCCCCATTGATAATATGCAGAGAATATTTTTCTTTCTGCATTCAACGTTTAGGAGATCGTTATTTGAAGATTCGAGTCTTCATGAGATCTACAAAGACTCGTTAGCGGTGATCAGGTTGTTTATCAGAGATTACAGTATAAGCCTCGGGCCTATCAGAATTTACAACCATGATCATCTCTTTTGTCTTCATGAGAACAATCTTGAGCATTACACTGATTATGCACAGATGTTGCCCGAGGGTTAGATTGGCTGCTTCGGAACCTATGAATTTTACTTTAAACAAATTTGCTCCCCTCGAAAGTAGGTCAAGATCTTTAAAATCTGAAATTTTTCCAGAACCTTGCACCCTTTCAAATTTGTAAACAGTTGTCTTCTTCTCTTTGAAACTTTGTCAGATGTCCTTGTTTTACTTTTTAGGAAATAAAGATCTCATCTCCCTAAAACGTAAATGGCCGAAAATTTTAAGACACAATGCACTTGATGTATAGCTCCCCCTTAACGTGTGACTTAGATCATCTCCTTTTCATCCTCAACTCAGTAAGATGATTCTCCCCCTCATGATGGTCAGGATCCATCATGATCATCATGCACATGTAAACTGCAATCATCTTGATATTGGCATGATTCTATTAGAATGATATGACAATTAACGTATCTGTAACACCGGGATCACATAGATTTCTCGTTAACACATCAATTTAAATAAACCGATTAACCTACGTTCAGCGTTGACATGATATTAGCACTGGTAGGATTTCCATATATCATTGTAAATATCATAAAGATATCACTCAAGATGTTCCGACACTCTCACACAAACAGGCAAATGAGTCCACTGAGTGTCCTAGAAAAGAATAATATTGCAAATGGCTCTAAACTCAATAAGTGCACGAAAGAAGTCGGGGACCCGAGTAATTGTCCTCCTATTTTCAATATCAACAATCTCCGAGTGAGATGTCAATAGTGTATGTGAAAAATCTCCGTGTGAAGTTGAAACAGTTATCTTTTAAGAGATAATTGAGTAGCTGGGTGGGGTTAGTGCATTGCATCACTGGGTCCATGATGTCTTCTTCAATACCAGTATAAAACCAGTAGTAGATGTGGTTATCCAGATTGACATGGTTCAGTGAGGATCTTTCTTTTCTTTTGATCCTTTCTCTCACCCTCAGCTCTCTGAATATTTTTCAACTTCTCCCTCAAACTCTTTTTTGAAAATGAATAGACACTATTTTTCTCACTTCTATAAAATAGGAAGCTCCTTGTGTAGGTATGTCCGGCTCTGGCTAGACCATAGGAGTAAAGAAGCTGCCTAAACACAGTGCACACGAGTTGATCGAAACAACGAAATATTTTTGTAATTTTGAACATTTGTAATGTTTTTGGATTATTGAATTTTTCAATGTTTTTGGATTTTTGAAAAAAAATGAAGCTAAAACAAAAGGAAAGAAATGTTTTTGGATTTTCTAAATAGGAGTAAAGAAGCTGCCTAAACACAGTGCACACGAGGTGATCGAAACAACAAAATATTTTTGTAATTTTGAACATTTGTAATGTTTTTGGATTATTGAATTTTTCAATGTTTTTGGATTTTTGAAAAAAAATGAAGCTAGAACAAAAGGAAAGGAATGTTTTTGGATTTTCTAATTTACTCCTCCTACAAGCATGCATAAAAACAGTTTTATTGAGAAAAATTTTGCATACTTGCGGGTCATGATGACTTGTGCTCCCCTTGCAAGTAACAATCATCAACACATAAGTTATATCAAAAAAATGATAAACCACAAAAATTAAGCTTCTCAGATGATCAGACTCGGGCTGATGCTGAACACAATTATGTGTGTGATGAATAGCAGGGAACACTCTTCTTTCTCCAAGCCATGAGATTTGAACTTCTTCGCGTATTGAACTCACAGTTGTGTTGACTTCACAATATTCTCTAGAGTGTATCTGTGGTGTTCCAAAATGTCTCTTGGCTTATCTGCAAAACAGATTATGCAGATTTTGGTACCCATCTGAGTTTGGGTCCGGGTGAATTAGGAGAATTAACTACAGATTCAGTTTTAGGCATCCACTTGTAGTTATAATTCAGTTTCTCTTTTTGAATGTTCTGATTGATCAAAAATGTGTTCACTCTTTGAGGAGAGGTACAAATCTTCTCCTTGGATAACCTTATAAGATGTTTAATAGAATATACCTTAAATGAATATTTCACATCAGGATTATCTAAAGCATCCCAAAAAGAATTAGTAAAAGTAGAAGATTCAAACTTCCTAACATGAGCATGAGAATGAACATTGGAATTAAAACCAAACTCTTTTGAAACATTAGACTATGCACAACGAGAACTATTTCCAGCATTTGAAGCTCTCCCATGTACATGATCAAAATTGTGCTTATAACTACCCGAACCAGAATGATTTTTCTCTTGAAAGCGTATTTTCCTGGCTTATAGAAAACTATTTCTTTTCACAAGCCACAATGCTCTCTTGGTCTGCCTTTTACTTAAAGTTTTCTTTGTCATTACTTCCAAATCTTGGTTACGAAATTTAATGTATTGATTATGTTGAGAGGTGCTACATTGATCATCAAAGGCTTTATTTCCAAGATCAGACTCAATTAACTCATCGGAATTCTGTTCAACAACAGATTTTCCTTTGTCTATGAAAGAGTTTGAAACATTTTCTGTTTTATCGCTATAGCGGAAGTGAGTTTGTCTTTTAACGAATCTATTATATCGAGTAGAATATCTCTTTCATTGTTGAAAACTGTTGTTTGTTTAGCTAACTCTTCTTGAAGTTTAAAAACTTTCTTTTTCAAAATAGAACTTGGAAGATAAAGGTCAGAGTATTCGGGGTTTTCAGAAAGATTTTCTGATTTTTGATTAAATTCTTCAGAAGAATAAGTAGTTGGAGATTTAGTTGATAAAGAAGTTTCAAAAATTTCATAACTTTTGTTTAACTCAGAATAGTCAAACGGAAGTTGCATTTTTTCTTTATTTGCTCGTTTTGGAATTTCTAACTCATCATCTTCTGAAGTCCCAGTGCATTTCATTAAATCAATAAAGCCCCAACCCATAAAGTCAAATTCATAAAATTGAGCACGACAAACTTTAGATAAATTCTTTGGATTTTCAAAACCTAGACCTGCTTTAACATCATAAAATTTAGAGTCTTTTGGTTGATTAAAAAATATAGTCTGTTCTTATTGACCACATGTACAAAGATTATCTTCCAGTTCTTTACCTTTTGTATACAGTTGGGTTCTTTCTTTAACATAACGATCAATCTCAGCATCATAATTTTTACATTGAATTTCTGCATCCCTTAATTTGACAGTAATTTCAGAGTTGACTTCAGTGAGATATTCAATCTTTTCTTCACAAAGTTTCAACTTTCCTTGTACATAAGACAACTAATTATTTGCTGAGGCTAATTCTCGATTGCAGTGAACTAACTCATTGTAATTGTTTTCTAATCTAGCCTCTAAGATTTGACAATGAGCTTTATCCTTTTCTAATTGAGAAATTTGATTCTGCAAAGCATGAATCATGTCAATGAATTGAGAATTAGTAGTACTAATGGTGTGTCGCGCTTAGGTGCGGACCGGATTTCACAACGGTACGAGTGCACACGGCGCGGCTGGGCAGAGGACCCATCGCGTATAGTATAGTGCGCTGGTAAGACCGATGATTTATATCGAACATGGGTACGGCGATAGCTATTGCTACTTTCTATTCCAAACTGCTGTCTAGTTAGATAGATAGGTGAGGATAAAAATAAACTAAATACTAGGCAGGAAAAATAAATAAAGCAGGAAACAAAAGAAAGTGCCAAGTCACGAATCCTCCAAATAAATATTAATAGTAACGTTAGCTAATCCGGTTTTATAATGAATGAAATTATTAAGATGATTTCTAAAGTTGATTCGGCACCAATCGTTTATCAATTTATAACAATCTTAAGATAACTCTGATTTAATCCCTGTATTATTAAAACACCGGTTAGATAAAACCTCGCTTCCCGGGTGTTATCCCGTTTTACTTAAAAGGTCAGTATTTATCTCCTAATGAAATAATAGACAGGATAATTACCATTGTTTGTCAACATCCGGTAAGAAGATATATATTTAGGTATTAAGATAATATATCAGTTCAACACCTCAAGTGGGTCTATGAGCAAATGTCCCTGTATATACATACCAGACTTATACGTATCATACACCTCAAGTGGGTTCATGAGCAAATACATATAAATATGAGTCTGTTTGTATATATATGTATAAGGATACATATATCCTAAGCAAATGGTTTTTCAACACTTACGATGCCGAATACCCGCATGAACTGATAGTTTTATACAAAATAGCTAATTATAATGTTTCATTTTTTCAGAAATACCAAGTCTTAAATAAAATCATTACAATATAATCCTACGCATAACAACTACATATTTATATCAATTCAGATTCATTGTACCGAAGCGAAAATAAAGGAAAGAGAATACCAGTTCGTATTATACAAGGCAGAAATACATCTGGACATCATCCTGACTCGTACAAACTTGCTGGAACTCGTTTCCGAAGACAGAAAAACAACTACAGCTACGAAAACTACAAATCTACACTACAAACTACGTATTTACATGGATAGGAGGCGAGGAAGCCTCCAGAGCAGCCCGAAGGCCCCCCTGGAGTCACCTGAACTCGCCTAGAGTGGTGTATTGAAGTGTTTTGGTCTCTCCAGGTGTGTTTGCCGAATGGGGCTTGGCTTGCTATTTATAGGCGTGAAAGTTGATTTACGCACCGCGTAACGATCCATTTCCGCGGCGCGAAAAGATGCCTGACAAGATTCCCTTGCAAGTTGCTCTGACAATTCTGTTACGTGAATTTTGGTGGGCGGGGTCCCTTGTGGTTGTAAGAGATTCCTTACGGCCGTAAGGCCCTGTTTTTAACAAAGCTCCGCGGCGGGGAAGGAGATAAGGTACGCGGCGCGTAATTGCTGCTTTCATAAAATCTTCGTCTTTTGAGCGGTATTTTCTCGTTTTGACGCGTGTTATCCATTTTTCCGTATTGTCTACCTGAAATAGCCTTGAATAAAATAAGAAAGCATTTAAAGCTCATTTTGGCTATATTTTATTTATTTAAAACAGATATTGGCAGATATCAGATATATATTTTATGTATATTTCTGCCAATATCAACTAACCTCATAACCAGATGAAGAACGATGATCACTTTTAGTAGTCGCCATCATGAACAAAAAATTGATACTTGAAAACTCGGATCTTTGAGTGGAAATTAAAGTGAATGTTCACACTGGCTAAGTAAGGTTGGCTAGATAAGGTTGGCTAGGTACGGTGTGAGGTTGGCTAAGGCAGCTAGCGAAGTTACTTGGCTAGGTAAGGTTGGCTAAGGCAACTAGCGAAGTTACTTGGCTAGGTAAGGTTGGAAAAGGCAGCTAGAGAAGTTACTTGGCTAATTCAGGTTGGATAAGGCAACTAGCGAAGTTACTTGGCTAAGTAAGGTTGGCTAAGTACAGTTGGCTATGTGAAGTTGGCTAAGTACAGTTGGCTAGGTACGTTTTTTTTTAATTTGGTGATGGTTCTAAAAATTTGGCGATAGGTTTGTCACACAAGGAAAACTTGGCGATCCGCTTTTAGGCGTGGGGACTCAATCAACGCAGTTGAGAATCAACCCAAATTGGCGATACAAGAAAATATTTGACGATTCAAGAACAGTCGTGACAAACTAGTATCTAATGAAACCACAATAAACACAAATTCTTCCAAATACTCAGATTCAAATCAATCAACAATGATATTTGTGCACTAATTAGCGACCAATTTCAGTTTAATCATCACATATTTGTGCCTAAAATTCAAAAACAGTTACGTAACTGTACCTCTCAAAAACCAACTTCAATCGATTTTGATGTTTTGCTATATGATATAACTCAAAATTAGTATATAAACACAAATCAAACTTCAATTTCTATCAATAATCATTAATCAGACTCCATCATCGAAGAATAGACATGATGAAAAAAAACGTAATTGATATACGATCAAATAATCTCAAATCTAAAATCAATAATTTCAAACAATATTGATATATTTCAATTCCAAAACAGTCGGTAACAATAATATATAGAATGCTACACAATCTTCAATGTCAATTAATATTACCAACTCAAGCAGATTTTGAATATATGCAGATTATGAACGTGAACTTACGAACGGGGCAAGATGATTGAGAATCAAACCTTTTAATCCACTCCTACTCTCATACCAATTGTAGGACCCAATTGTATCAAGTATCAATTGACGATCGAAGCAATCAACAAAATGATGAACTCAGTTTTAGGTATATATGTCGATGAGAACTGAGAACATAGAACGTGAATAATGAATTGCTTACAGAATTAGGGTTTACAAACTAGTATTTATACCCCTTGGGTATTTACAAAAATTACCGTAAACTATCACTAATATCATATATAATATTAAACTCCACTAACATATATTGAACACATGCAATTTAGGACCTAACATACTGAAAGTCTGGTTTTGCTATCATCAAATCTTATGTATTTCAATAGACGGATTTTAGTATTGGGTTGAAATGATTATCTCTCCAACATTATGTAGGTGCATGAATCAGACATCTTCATCCGTTTTAAGGCTTGGGGAAACACTTCCAACTACAACACTGGACTCCATCTTGGGTTCACATGAAAAATTTTCCATACCACCTGCCGAGTGGCCTTGTTCTTCTTCATTTTTATAATTGTTCATATGTCACTTTCACGACGTCGGCTTTGCTTTGGCCGCTTCCCCCCGCGTTATACTTGTTATTGAAAATCCTGACAAATAAAGATATTTTGCCATGGGACCTGTATCAGTTCGTCCTCCTCTTCCCCCTCGTGTCTCGCCTACTATCTCTTCTTCCTCAAATTCTTCTCCCTGATGACGATAAAACTGTTGAAACAATGGGAACCCCTTATTCATATCTGTAACACCGTGTCTTACCACGACATAATATTACGTATTGCCCCAAGTGCTTTATAACATCTTGTTTTAGTATGAAATAGACGCTACTCATATGATACTTAAAAAAAGCAAAACTAAGAAAATACCTCTCAAAATCAACCCAAAAGTACTACCTTACAAGTTTCTACTAGACTAGCTCTCTTGCTCTAGTTGCCTTAAAAAACTCTTGAACACCTACCGAAGAGGAAAGAAAAGAAAACTGCAGCTGAGCCAATTGTCCAGTGTGCAAATATGTAACATACATAAGAATAATAATTATAAATTCATATCATATCACATTGAGCTCCTACAAGAAACGCATACACTTGCACGTCATCAACAGAAAGATATGACAAATGTCAGACATATGTACACTAGACCTACAGATCCAAATGTACTCTACAAATGTCAGATGGAAGTTGGGCACCATATTACCATCTACCATGACATAACAAAACGTACAAGTCTACTGTAACACTGTACTTTTTAAACATATAATTTACTGCACGCGGAAGCTAATTACATATAATTATCTTAATTACATAATAGATACAAAAAGATTTAACTTGTTTGATGTTCAAAGATCTTTACAGTGTTAATACAAAAACATGCTCTAACAAAAACTTGACATCAGAGTATTGGTCCGTCCATATTCCCAGCCCAAAAGCATCAAGCTCACCAAAGAGTATCTGCAAAACAATCTAGTAGGGAATTAGCACTAAGCTAAGTGAGGGAACAAATATCTAAACATACACAAGGCAAATATGCCTAAACCCAAATAGCTCATGAATCCCAGGAGAACCGGCGGTGTTGCAAGCACCTACAACCAAGGTCGGCCAAAACCAAGGTTTACCGATAGCCTTGCTAAAATGGACCACAGTATCAGCCCCCTTGCGTACCACAATGGTACATCAAGATCAGATACTGTAAATCCCCCAAGCAACAGACCCAACATCAAACTGATCTCCAAATTAACATGTTTATACAATCCAAACAAGAGCATTCCAAATAGGATATCATATCCTGTATATCCGAAGATATAAATCCACTCACCACAGTCAGCACTGTAGCACACTCAGTGGTCTAGTTCACCGAGTCTTCTCAATTCCTGAGATTAGATAACCACAAGTCAGTATTTAATTCATAATACTGATTTATAATACATAATACATGCATTCATACAATACATGCTAAATATTCATGTATAACTATCATGTATACCAAATCATAGTTTGATCTTTAGGAATGACTCCTAAATCCCCAAATCCCGATAAAATCCATTCTGATCAAAGTCGGATTCCGAGTGATTGACAAATCCCGATAATAGCCCAAATCCGAGAATAGGCACAATCCGAGAAAATACAAAATCCGAGAATAGGCACAATCCGAGAAAATACAAAATCCGAGAATATACAATTCCGATAGAATGGGAATCCCGAGCAAAGGCACATACCGATAAAGTCAATACCGATAAAAGTGTTAGGGCATAGTTCATATACCGAGTAATTGTCCAATACCGAGAAGACGTCCAATACCGAGAAAATGTCCAATACCGATAATATCAAATCAGAAATAATGTTAAGGTCATCAGTTCATTTATATCGGTATTTAATAAAATCCTATCAACTTGCCCGGTTTCATCATCATCCCGAGAATATTCTATCGGATTTCCTCAATACCGATACATTCATACCCCAAATCCGACATATTCATGAGTTCATGCATAAAATCTATTTCTAACTTAAATCTTACTGATTTCATGCATACAAATTATATATAGGTTTCCAGAAATCATCCAACTCATATAAACAACATGTATAGATCATAATTTCTAACATGCATACATCCTATTTCAACAAATCAATCGGTATTCATATATATATATATATCAAAACCGAATACAATATAACATATAACATATAATTCCAAAATTCTAACCTTAAGATATCTTTTCCAAATAATATAATAAAAATAATAAAACAAATAATACAATCAAATATTAAATACCCAACATGGCAAGTAATTGTCATAAATAAATATTACTCCCAAGATTAATTAATTAATTACCTTAATTAATCTAGACCGGCAAAGAGGGTGTTACATCTATGGTCGACACAATACCTTTGAAACAAAATAGCTCTGAAGCGAAGCCCTAAGGAGACGTCGTGGACTGAACACCGCTACGGTAAGTGTCACACCACCATGCCCCCAATGATGTGCCTATGATACCCCCATAGGTGAATAAATAGCTCGGTGCATCAAAATCCATAAAATATATATCCAAAACAACATATATTCCAAAATATAGTTTTGTGTTCCACAAGTTTTGAAAACATTTATCACTAAAATCATATTCAAAGCATTATTAAATCATGTGGAACATATCTAACAAAATAAATTAAACTTTTCCAAATCGCTTAACACATCATAACATTTCATCAAACCAACAATTAGAGAACACCGAAAGAAACGGGATTTCAAATATCGAACTTTCAAATAACAATGATAATCACTGAAAGAATAATAGGGAAGAAGGAGCTAAAAATCCGTACAAATAAACATGAATCTAATACTTTTAAAAGCCTAAGCAAGGAATCCGTACCTAAATTGATTGAAAGTACTCTAAACGCAACCCATACCTACTTCCTTTATGCAGAATCTATAGGATATACAAAACTGTTATTAACTAACTAATTATTAACTCAACCAAACAATTTAATAGGTGGTTGTGCTGAATTTACTTTAGTCTACAAATAATACTTCTTTCAAGTATATTTCTAGAAGTTTAGCATCACTAACCCCTAAACTTGACATTACATCCAAGTTAGATACCAAATACATGTTATTAGGCAATTGAAGAGATGCTAGTAAATATTGGCTTACCATCTTAGTCACACTCAACTATGAAGTGATTAGCATAATACCCAAGTTTCTGTTCCATTACAACCCATAAGAATAATTTGTTAATTTTTCTCCTTTTACATGTAGTTGTATGTGTATTGATATCGCGATTTTTATATATATATTTAATGCGATATTTAATTATTTTTGGATAAAAATCATGAGAATATGTTAAATATATGTTTAATATCATTATATATTCTTTTTCAGGTTCAAATTCGGATATTTGAGGATATATATGGATAAAAAAGGCTAAAATTCGAAGATAAGAATCAATGTTTGAAATTTCCGAAATTATGTCACTAAATGGTCGTTAGCGTCGTTAAAAGCCACCACTTAACGTCGCTAAAGGTGACTTAGCGTCGCTAAAAGGCCCTTTGACAGCTTTATAAATTGATTTGATCTCCATTCGGTTGGGCAGCTTTGGGGTTCCGACTTTTGGACCCTAAATGATCAGAAAACACCATTAAGAAGCAGAGAAGACTTGGAGCAAAGCTTTGGAGCATTGGAGCTTTATTTTGAAGATTAAAGGCATAATCATTCGGCTTTTCCGGGTTCATTCATTCTACTTCATCATGTTCTTCTTGTTCCTTAATTTCCAGAAGTTTAGAATGTTGAATCTTGGCTAGATCTACTGTTTTCCTCCCTAGAGGAGATGAAACTCATATAATGGCTTAGTTTAATTCATGGTTTTTGATACTTTATTCATGTTTGTTCTTGGTTTTGCCTAATCTATGTTTATCCATGTTTATGAATCTTTCTTGATTGCTTAGAATCTGATATTTATGTTTTGAGAGACCACTTGAATCATAAAGTTTGCATCTTGATTATCTAGGACCAATAGGTGATTGAGGATTAGTGATTGATTAATCCTATGTTTTTGAGCAATTAAAGTTAGAGTCTTTTGCAATGTGATGTCCATATAATGACCATTTATATGTTAGTTTGATGTTTTGTTGATCATACAAACATTAGGATTGTGGCTTAACCTGTTAATCGAATTAATTGCTAATTAAACTATTTAATTGCGCTTTTGACCATAAAGGTAATTGATTAGGCTAATCAGACGATTATGATTGGACCAAGATTGTAATCACTTTAGAAATCGATGCATGAATATTAAAAGTATCATTAGCTTATCTTGCCATGAATTTATTGCCATGAATTGAGTTGAGTTGAATCTAGGGAGGGAACATCTTCATTATTTAACTCAACTCAATTCATGGCAATAAATTCATGGCAAGATAAGCTAATGATACTTTTAATATTCATGCATCGATTTCTAAAGTGATTACAATCTTGGTCCCATCATAATCGTCTAATTAGCCTAATCAATTACCTTATGGTCAAAAGTGCAATTAAATAGTTTAATTAGCAATTAATTCGATTAACAGGTTAAGCCACAATCCTAATGTTTGTATGATCAACAAAACATTAAACTAACATATAAATGGTCATTATATGGACATCACATGCAAAAGACTCTAACTTTAATTGCTCAAAAACATAGGATTAATCAATCACTATTCCTCAATCACCTATTGGTCCTAGATAATCAAGATGCAAACTTTATGATTCAAGTGGTCTCTCAAAACATAAATATCAGATTCTAAGCAATCAAGAAAGATTCATAAACATGGATAAACATAGATTAGGCAAAACCAAGAACAAACATGAATAAAGTATAAAAAACCATGAATTAAACTAAGCCATTACATGAGTTTCATCTCCTCTAGGGAGGAAAACAGTTGATCTAGCCAAGATTCAACATGTATGCAACAGTGTTTTATTCTACTTCCCTTGTTTCATGTAATTAGAACTCTTGCATTTAACTTTCAGTACATACATGTTAACATGTGTTAAGCCT
The DNA here is from genome assembly GCA_947179395.2 of Pulicaria dysenterica. Lineage (NCBI taxonomy): Eukaryota > Viridiplantae > Streptophyta > Magnoliopsida > Asterales > Asteraceae > Pulicaria > Pulicaria dysenterica. The sequence goes on from OX359290.1 coordinate 29,746,857, forward strand.
CATCAAAGTACCTTCACATATTTGTATTACCCATGCTATAATTACTTTGGCCTAAGATAAATAAGACTTCTTTTTTTTGAACAGCAAAGAAACACACACCTTACTAAATTACACCTATGTCCACAATGGGACTTAAACTCTCAACCTCAAGGAGGGAGAGACACCTTAACAACATCATAGTACCTCTAGGCCAACTGCAGAGGCGGAGACAAGGGGGAGCTGAAGGGTGCTTGACCCCCCTCAATTAGCTCAATTTCTATGTATATTATTAGCTCCGGTCAATTAATTTGTAATCAAGCCACCCCAATCAAAGTACACGCCATGTATAATGAATGATAAATGCCGAAGATGTGCTAAACAACATGCAACGTATGAGACCTAATCGGATGTGTTATGCGATTTACGAGACATAATTTGGCGGTTTCTTGATTTTCTGCTTATGTTTTAAAGATTTCAAATTTTCGGTTTTGTTCTTGGCTAGTCGCTTGTAAATTTTATGATTTCTTCTTTTATTAAGTGCTCCCAAATAAATACTCTCTGTTATTTTTACTTTTAGTGTTGTGTTATGATAAGTACGGCCCCCGCTATATAATAATCCTAGCTCCGCCCCTGAGACCAAGAGCCCTTTAGTAAATAAGACTTCTTTTATATCAGTTTCTGGAAACTTAAGCCCTTATGCTTAATCAATTCTCAAGATAACATTAAGCATCAAAAAGATCATAGTAGTTTGGTAACTACTATCTTGCCAATCTGTAAAAATAGACTAACTTATTGATAATACCCACCTTCTCATTCTTTTACCACCCATTAATCTATGCGTTAAAGCCACTAGCTTATACTCATAACCTTCACATAAAATAGTCATGTTCCCAATGTCATCTTCTATCTGATGTCTATTCACTACCTTAACTAGTGTAAAATCCGGACGGTGTCCGGTACACCTTTAAAATTAATGATTTATATTCACAAAATCTTAATTAGTGGTAACCATATAAGTAAAACAAAAACCTCAAATTTTAAATAGTACATAATACTCATAATATACTACTAGTAGTGTACCCACACAATGCTGCGACGGTAAATAGTTTCTGTTTTGTAACATGTCGTTTCCAAGGATGTAACGCGTAATTCAATGTCACGAAAAAAAATTTCAGCAACATTTCCGTTTTTTCTTCAAATTTTCATATATTTGTATCATTTTATTAATAATAAAAATAAATTCTAAAAAACATTAAAAAAATTAAATAAGATTTATATTTATGAAATAAAGAGAGGAAAGTTAATAAGATTTGAAATTTATATTGATGCGGGTGGATATTTGTGTTTGTGTAAGAGAGCGTGTTAGTGAGTAAATATATTTTAAATAAATAAAAAGTTAAAGTTTATTAGGAGAGATAAATGGTTAAAAAAAGAGCGGATGAGATTAATTTAATTAAAAAGAAAGGTAGAGTATAGAGATTGACATAATTTTAAAAAGTTCTTAAAATTAGAAGGAGAGAGAGTATTAAATGGTTTATATAGTAGTATAAATTAGAAATCAATAAATTAAAATATTAAGACTGAAGTTTAATACAAATAACATAATAGTATGCTTTAATCTTCTATTTATGTAAAAAAATTATAAACAAATATATGGGATAAATAATAATAAAAGATAATTATTAACAATAATATTAGTATTATACAATTAGTAATTATCATAATCGAAAACAATTTCATACCCTGACATGATTTCTTAAATATAATTATAACATATTATTAAAACTAAATTCTTAAATTTTATTTGATAAACAGATATATTATTATAAAAAATAAAATATTTCATACCTACTTTGATAAAGGAAAAAATAAAAGAAAGACCCACCGTTTCATTATCCCTCTAAATCTATAGTCTCTCATCAAAACTTAACCCTCTCATCATAACCCTATCTCCACCTTCCATCTTTCCCACACCATATCTGCTATACCCCACCATCAGGATAACATCGCCGCCTCCATCACCAGGAATCTCGCCCGCGTTGGCCTCTACCTACAAAGATCTTGTCGCCAGCCTTCACAACAGTGATCCCGTCGACGCTGGCATCTACCAAAAATATCCGTCGCCGCCAACCTCCATTGGTAGAGATCTCGTCCCGCTGGCCTCAATCAACATATATCTCGTCGCTGCCCGCCTTTATAAGCACAACATCTCGGATTTGTGAGTTTAATTTTGAACAACCTCCTTCGATCTCCAATGTGTCCCGCCACTCTACACCACTCTACTCTCTATCTTTATCTAGTTATTCGATTTTTAAAGAGTTTGAATGAATGTTTGAACAAATTAAAATTATACTAATTTTTAAAAAATATCATAATACGATAAAATTTATACCAAAACGTAGATAAAAATGAGACGATCGCAAATATATATATATATATATATATATATATATATATATATATATATATATATATATATATATATATATATATATATATATATATATATATATATAGGGGAATGTTCATTCGAGAACCGTTGTTAGTGCGAGAACCGCGAGAACCAATCTTAGCCGTTCCTAGGATATGAGAAGTTTCATGGATGGAGAGCGTGGAGGGATAGAGTGTGGCAGGGTGCATGTGAGAAATTCATGGGTGAGGAATGACATTAAAGGAGGGGGAATTGGACGGCTTAGATTGGTTCTCGCGGTTCTCGCGCTAACAACGGTTCTCGCATGAACTTTTGTCTATATATATATATATATATATATATATATATATATATATATATATATATATATATATATATATAAAATTAATTAATTAATTTAAACCCTGTAAATCAATGCAAGCTCCTTTTGATGATCTCAACCAAAAGAATCGACATAGTGTACATCTGCAAGTCGAAACTGAAGAAGGTGTCACACAAAAATCGAGACTTTCGCGTCAAGAGAATGAAACTAATATCAGTGTCACAGTTATGCAGTGAAGAATCGACTTGTTCTCTGCTTTAATTTAGCCCAACCCTCGATCAAATGGGCTTAATCAATTGGGGTAGGTGGGCTCAACATGAAAGCTCACTTCAATCGCTGGTGGTCCATTAAATATTAACTTGGATTTTTTTTTGCTTTATTTCATTTTAATTATATATTTGTGAATATATTAACTGTATTATAGGCTCAGTTTTATTTCAAGCGACCGGACGAAACTTCCGATTAACTGTAGAGATATCATAAGATTTGTCATGTTTGTGGCCCAAAACGCTTTATGTCATGTAAAACCAAGATTTACTTATAAGTTCACCATCTCTCTTGCCCACAGCCAATCCATGTGTGATTCGACTAACATGTTACAAACACCCCCCCCCCCCCCCTCTTTTGTGACCCATCGTCTGCGAATGATGCTTGTCCCACCATCCCGAACGACAGTAGAGCGACTCTGATGCCATATGTAACAATTAGTAATTACGAACTCGGTCTCATAACTTGATGTTATTTGGTCGACTTCCAAAATATGTACACTTCTCTCGATTTCAATTTATGAAATAAACAATCAACTTTCGGTGGAACAGAACTCACAATGACCACGACCATCCTCTTTGAGTAATGACCAAATAAAGAACCTGAACTTTAACCCCTTCACAGTTCTCTTCCCAACCACGTAAACATACATAATCTTTCCATACTTCGTGAACATCAACCCAAGATCCTTAATTAGCCCTACCAAGATTTCGGGGAATTCGAAAAGAAAAAGGTAGCTATTCCTATATAAGATCGTTGCGTTGTCTTCTCTTGTCACGAACTTTTGTCAAGCCAACTTTTCATACTTTTTTTAAACGTAATGGTATTAAAACAGTAAGCGGTTACAAATATTTATGATACATTATTAAATCTATTTTTAATTCTGTAACTTTTGACTGCAATACGAATAGAACTCATATAATCAAAGGTAACTAGTAACTATTAACTGCTATTTATTTTACTAACTTGATTTTATACACTTTTTTAAGCATAAAAAAAGTTTATCTTATCCATATAATGACAAAATATTGAACAATAATGTTACATTTTCTCAACAAATAAAGTAATTAAAAAACTCTCATATATTCCAAGAAGTTAGGTCTTAGATCAACCAAGTGCTATCATGAGATGGCCGGGCTTTATTTTGATACATTTCGTATTTACTACTAAATAAACGACAAAACAATGCCAACAAATGATGTGATATGTGAAGTCAAAATATTAGAACTATCAAACTTAATCCGACATAAGTACATTAATTTAATGTTTCACTCATATGTCACAAAAGCATCTTTCAACTATATCTCTATCTTCCATTCTATTCAATAATTCAATTTAATATTCGTCTATACTAATATATAAATTATTTATATTACTGGTATTAGGTCCGGACCACAGAAGCAACTATTCAGGGTCTAAAATTTTTAGAAACCACTCTGAAATATTAAAATCTTTATATTTTTATAGGCCATTTTGAAAATTTTAGAGCCCAAAACACACGTCACTGCTCACGGATTTGCAACTCAAAGATGGCAGGGGTTTTATTTCGCCTTGAAATTGACAATTCCTTGGAATTGGAAACGACTTGATGAAAAAGAAACCGTAAATCGATCGGTCGACAATATGGTTGTTCATCTAAATTCTGAAATTTGAATATTGATTTTTTTTTAACGGCAACAAGTGACCCAAACGGAGAGAGCTTCGGCTCCGCCATCACCCTCCCAGATTGGGCCAAAGATTTTATTAATAACCAAACTAGCAAGGCGCTAGACTTACAAGACAATTAAAAAAAATGGCATATTCAATTTGTAACTCCGTAAGTTATATAGTTCCTTTGAAGTTTGAATCACCGAAGTTTTTCTTCTTCTTTATAAGCAACGAGGTGCGAGGGGTACCCGCGTATTGCAGCGAGTAACTAAAAAAAGAATGAATAACATAAAAACTATTATTTAAAAGTAAATACTTGAAATAGAGCAGAGAAAATGTAATAAATAAAATTATATATACGGTGAGATTTTATGTTGAAAAGTCATATGGCGTTTAATCTTGTCGAATACATATATATTTCGGGCTAAAAATATTCTTATTACATTAGCTTACTAAAATAAAACAAAGAAAATAGAGAAAACAAAATGAAAATAAAATCGAATCGACTCAAGCTTAATTGTTTTCATATTAGATTAGGTTAGTAAAAATAAAACAAAGAAAAAACAAAGAAAATAGAGATCGAAAACAAAACGGAAATAAAAACAAAATGAATTGTTAAATAAATATACAAATAGAAAAAGAAGGTGACTTAATCTTGTCAATTAAAAGTTGTAGAGTATATTTATTCAAAATAATTACTAATAATAGTTTTATGTAGTTGTGTATAGTAGCACAACTTCTCATTTATATGTTTTAGTACAATGAAATGTCGATAAACATCGTATTACGATAAAATTTATCTCGAAAAATAAATATAAATAAGATAGTCGCAAACACATATCATCAAAATTATAAGAAAAAACAAAAACATGCCAAATGAATTGTTTTAAATATAATAATAAATTTTAGATATTTCAAATAATGTGTATGGAATAAAATCAAATCTTACATATGGAAAGAAGCAAAAAGGTGTCCATTCAATTATAAAAAGGAATAAAAAAAGGCTGCATAAGGTTCGAACACACAATCAAAATGTTTAGGCATTGAATCCTTCAATCAACCGCATCAAACTACATTCTTGTTATTCTTTTAAGTTTAAATTTATTTATTTAGTAATAATAATGTTACAGTTCATTACACCGGACAAATGATATATATATATATATATATATATATATATATATATATATATATATATATATATATATATATATATATATATATAATTTGAAATCAGAATCTACATATTTTTTTTGGCCACATAATTAGAAAGAAAGTGTTAATAATAAGGTTCTGCTTTGAAACAAACAAGTCTTTTGTTGCCGGCGTAATTACGCCGGTAAAAATATGCACACTGTAAAAAAGCTTAATAAACATTTATAAAAATAATTTAAAAATAAAAATTATCTTGTTATTTAAAAAATTATGTTTTCTTATAGATTTTACATGATGCTTGTTTTTCTTATGAATTAACTATTAGTTTCAAGATTTTGAAATCTTATAAACTGATGTATTTAAGTTAGCAAATGATAATTGATACATTAGATTGCAAATATTAGTTAGTTTTATAAATTATGAGAGGATCTAGCATCTTGTATTAAAATTTTATAAAACTTTTAAGTATCTATTTGCCTTTTTAATTTCCTAAGACCCATATATTAACTTCAATTCAATATTATATTTTTTATATACAAAATTTTAAAAAATTAATTTTTTTTTAATTTATCTACACCTAAAGTTAATAAAAAAGAAAAAATGAATTCTTGAAGTGTGATGATAAACATAAACAATGAATAATAATAAACATTCTTGGGATGTGAGCATCTCATGAGGAGTGAAGTTTTCATGACTTTTTAATTTATCATGTTTTTTTTTACAAAATTACTCAATTACCCTTTAAAATATCATGATATTTTGGCTCCTTACTTTGCAAATTGATATAATAGGTAATGTGGTTAGAAATCAATTGAGTAATCTCATTCTCAATTTGTTTAGCGCTCTAACTTGATGTGCTCTTACTCTGACAACTTTTTATTTTTATTTTTTTTGTTTATTTGCCTTGCGTAATTACATATTTAGTATGACACTTGCCTCTTATTTATGAAATGTGATTTGGAAATTTGTGTTCTGTGAAATTTTTTATGAGCCTTATTGTGATTTGTGAATTTGTTTATGACTCTTGACTGTGATTCACTCATTTAGGGATATGTGAAATTATAATTTTTGTCTAATCCTTTCTCAAATCTTGTTTATATGTAGTTTTAGGGATTTATTAGTTTATTGCTTGTGAGTTTGTTTGTGACTCAAAGTCTTTTAAGTTTGAAATTAATTTATTGTTTGTAACATCTTGCAACATGCTTCTTAAAAAATATTTACAGGTTAGCCAAAAAGAAAGAAAAAGAGAAAAATCACTGCAAGTCAATGGATAAATTTGTTAACAAAACAACTTCTTCTAACACTTTTAAGATGTAAGATTTGAAGTTAACAATAGTGATACGTGAATTAATCGTAAGCTTTTACTATTCTTAATCTTCATTTAGGGATATAATGATATATATATGTTGTATGTAAATTTTACTTATTTGGATTTTTTTTATCTAAAGGCCCCTTTTTAGTCCTACCGTCCAAAAAATATTGGACCGCCCTGACTATTTAATATTCTTTATTTAACGACTTCACAAGATTTTAAATTTCAATCAAGACAACATCTTGACATTTCATTCTATCTAGATTAATATCATGCACTCAATCTTTAATCATCTCTCTCTCTCTGTGAATTTACTTTAACTTTTTATTTATTTAAAATACACTATATCACTAACACACTCTCTCGTACCAACACAATACCCCACTCACATCAACACAATTTTCAAGATCTTCTTATATTTTGCTTTCTTTATTTCATAATTTCATAAATTCATAAATAATAATATTTTTTCTTATTATGATTTTTTATAAAATTAATTTTAAAAACAAATAAAAGAGTTGAAGGAAATAATACATGTTGATGAAAAAAAACTATTATGTGACATTGGATAGCTCGAATAATATACCATTATATTCTATAAAAACAATATGTTTTAAAACACATGTCGTCGTCACATTGCGCGGATATGATGTTGATATACAGTTAAAAACAAATATGAAGTCGCATATGCCACAGTAGCTTTCTTTCGATCTATTCCATATATACTACTAAATAAACGATAAACAATATCAACAATTGATGTGCTATGTAAAGTCAAAATAGTATAACTTATAGAGTTAATTACACGAATGGTCCTTAAAGATATGCACAAATCACACTCTCACACTTTTATTTAATAATCTACCAAAGCAGGTTCTTACTTTTCAAAAGTTGAACACGGACAATCCTTTAACCGTTAATGTTGGACTTATTAAAATGATAATGTTACCCTTTTTAATATTACGTAGAAGGTCCCTTAATAAAAACTAAATAAATATAAGTTAATTTTTAATATTAATTTTATCCTTTATTATTGTTTAGTAAAAATTCATCATTATCCAATAAATATCACAAATTAATTTTAAGTTTTTAACATTTGCAGGTGTAGTAGTCGCCACTCCTTCGTTTTCTTTCTGAGACAATTTTTGTGAATTCTGAAACGAAAACTTACTCAAAACAAAGCAATTACTCTAGTTATTATTTTAAATTATAAAATAGGAAACAAACTTGTAAAATCATAGAAACAAAACAAAATCTGAATCTAGAACCCTAGACACATTTTATCAAATAATAGCATTAATTCGTATTATATTGTCAATGTTGTAAAAGATATCTGTTTAATTTACATTATACAGAGAAGGTAATAACTGAATTGTGTAAACCATTACAATTTGATTTGATGTATGAATATATATAAATAGAGTTGATTTTGGAAATGAGTTTATGCTTTACCATATTTGAATATTGAACCGAATTTTCTAGTTGATTTGAAGATGGAAGGGGAGAGGAAGAGAGAGATAGACTAGAAAGAGAATGAAAAAGGCGAGCAGTAGAAAATGGTAATTATGTAAATGGCGGAACCTTCCATTTAACTACGTCAATTATTACAACCCACTTGATCAAGGGCATTTTTGGCAAACAAATCGTTAATCTTAAGAATAAATATGGATGAATAAGAACAAACCTAAATTCAAACACACATACACAGACACACCACACGAACTTATATCTACAACCCTAAATAAAAGATAACGAATAAAAAACTAAATAGAAGAACACACATACAACCACAAACCCACCACCGAATTCACCAAGACTGAGAGGATCGCGGTGATGGAGTCTTCTAGTGAGAGGGAATGGCGATAGTGGAGTGACAAACCCCTTGTTGTTGTCGGTGGCCAAAAGAAGGCAGTTGCCTGCAAAAGTTGGTCGACGAAAGAGGTTGATGACCAGCGGTGTTCTTGTGAGGAATAGGAGAGGAAGAGATTGAGAGAGAGAGAGAGTATGTGTGTGAGTAGAGAGAAAGAGTCTATTATAAGGGATGATTGAGTGTTTTTAATTTAAGTAAAAATGCCTATATAATATTCTACTAGCTTAGTATCTGCGCAATGCAGCGACTAGAAATAATTTCTACTCGATAGCATGTTTGTTTTTAATAACGTAAGACTATTATATTCACGGATTGTAATGACATCGAACAATTTTCGCTCGCAATATATTTATTTTCTTTCTGCTGGTTCCATTTCTCTTATTTCTCTTTTCTTTATAACTCTTCTATTTTTTTAAAAATAAAATATAAAAAACAATAAAATGAGAAACAAAAGGAATTTTAAATATACTATAATTAAACCTTTTATTTTGATTACACGTTTATTTAAAAAATCTGAACATGTCTATAAATTTATGTTAATTTATGTTACATGTTATTAGGTTTATAAGTTCTAGCTCTACTTATTTTCTAATACTTCTATTAATATGTATTATATGATAAAATATTTAATCTATTATTTTTATGAAGATGCCTTTTTATTTAATTTATAATTTCTTTTTAATATCATATAGGTTGAAAAATAAGTTGATTTTGATCGACTTGGCTCTTATAAACATATTTATTATGGAATATTTAGTTATAAAAATGGTATTTAAGAATCTGATTAACTTCATATAATGGTTCCCTTACTTTTTTTTCCGTTCAAAAAAAAGTAAGGGGTAAATTAATAATTTCAAATTACTTAAAGTTAGGAGATTAAGACAATGACTTAAATGCTTTATAATATAGTATAGATAATTATTTAACAATAAAATAATCTTTAAATGATTTAAAAAGAAAAAAACTTAATAACGACTAATTGAGTAAAGGTAAGATGATCATTTTAAAAAGTTTAGAATTTGTTAACAGGCGAAGGAGTGTCCGTGTTTAAATTTTGAAAATAAAGGACTAACTTTGCAAATTTTCAAATAAAAGAATAAGAGTGTAATGTAAGCATATCTGAAAGAACCATTCATGTAATCAACTCTAACTTACAAATTAATCCGAAAACGTATATTAATTTAATATTTCACTCATATGTCACAAAAGCATCTTTCATCTCACATTAAATATATAGAGTTAGGTTATATATAGAACCTTCCTTAAAATAGAATCTAAATAATTGATATGGTGATAACACGTGATATTTTCAAAGAGGTCACATAAAAAAACCCATTAAATCTTTATTTAACCAATCTTCATATTCAGTTTTTCGTTCTCTTTAAAACAACATTAGACTTGATATATTTTTTAAACTTTTTTTTTTCCTGAAAATGCAGATGGTCTCGAAAATGCAAAATAGTTTGACGAACATGCAATTCAAATAGTTTGAGGAAAATGCAAATGCTTTCAAAATGAAAAAAAATATAGATCTAGTAATAAAAATGCAATTTCACCAATATTTGCGTGTTAATTAATCCATACGCGTCTTAAAAAACTATAAAAACACAAATACATAAGCATTTTCACATTAAAAATGCAAACAAACAACAATCTAAAATGCAAATATATATGATCTGTACACATTTGCATTTTCATATATTTGCATTTTAGCTATCATCTCCGTTTGACTTGCATTTTTTGTCGTTATTTTCTCCGAAAATTCAGATATATGAAATTGCAAATCTATGAAGATGCAGATATATGGATTTTTGAAAAAATCATCCGAAAATATATCAAGATTAGTTTTAAATTAAAAACAGAATGATATGATAAAAAAATTATTAAAAAACATAAACATGTTAAAGATATGAAGATTTGAATGTTAAATGGATTTTTTTTCGTTTCATGAGGGAGGGGGAGGTGGTGTGGGGAGTAGAATAATTTTTTTTCCTTTTTCCCCTCACATATACAATTATATCATAGAATTTTAATGTAATATACAAAATTGTCATCTTCAAATCTCAACCCATTAATTTATATGATCCAATGGTCCAGATTAGTTTTTTAGGTTCTACGGTTAATCTAGACATGGAACTATATTGATCATATATATATATATATATATATATATATATATATATATGTATATATGTATGTATGTATGTATGTATGTATGTATGTATGTATGTATGTATGTATGTATAGGGGAGGGTTCAAACGAGAAATGTTTTCGTACAAGAACTGCGAGAACTAATCTTAGTCGTTGATTTGATAAGTGGAATTCATGAATGTAGACGTGAGGGGGATCAAGTGTGGCAGGGTACATGTGATGAATTCATGGTGGGTGATGACATTAAACGAGGGAAAACTGGACAGCTAAGATTAGTTCTCGCAGTTCTCGTACGAAAAACAGTTTTCGTTTAAACTTATATATATATATATATATATATATATATATATATATATATATATATATATATATATATATATATATATATATATATATATATTACTTCGGGAAAATCAAGTTTCTCAAATTAATGACGGCTCACCCATACACAATTCATGGTTGGGTAAATATACAAATTACCAAATACCCCTATTAATGAGTCATTAATGACGTTAAAAACAGTTTCCTGAGTTCTCGCACGAAAAACAGTTCTCACTTTAACTTTTGCCAATATATATTAAAAAGTTAATTTGAGAATCATTTTTATTGCGAGAACCGTGAGAATCAATCTGAGTTGTCCAATTCCCCCTCCTTCCATGTCATCATCCACCCATGAATTCATCACATGCACCTTCCACACTTGATCCCCACGCTCTACATCCTTGAATTTCACTTATCAAATCAACGATTAAGATTGGTTTTCGCGGTACTCACACTAAGACCGATTCTCGAATTAACCCCCCCCCCCCCTCACACACACACACACACACACACACACACACACACATATATATATATATATATATATATATATATATATATATATATATATTGTAAAGCATTGGATTGTGTAAACTAAAGAAAATGTATACACGACCACCCTCACTACAAAGGTTATAGACAAGAATGCAAAAACTATAAAAATTACATTACAATACATTTGACCAGTATACGAATCAATCACTGAGATTGAGACATGATCATGGAGATTAGCCTAATTGTTTTGCAAACTCGGCTTGGTTAGTAAACCTATCCTCCCACGAACATTGTTTCCATTTTTTGATTCTCCCTTTAAACCATTGAAACGAATAGAGTTTGGAAATAAAAACTATGTTTTCCGCATCTAATCTTTTGCTTTCGAATGTTGATTACAGCCTTTCCAAATAAAGAATCCAAGAATTCTCAAGGTTGATTCCCATATTTCAAATTGAGATGTTGACAGTGATTGTGAGACTGATGAATCCAACTCGCTGAAGTTTCTACCACTAAAAAATTGTAAGTTCCACCATTTATAAATAATTTCCCACAAATTGGATGAAACTTTGCACGTGAATAAAATGTGATCAACCACTTCCGATTCAAGTTCATAATATGGACATAAAACCGAGGAGATGTCAACGCCTTTCTCCACCAGTTTTGAACGAACAGAAAGATGGTCCACGTCGGCTCTCTACGCAAACATTAGAATCTTTTTAGGTAGAATTGGCGTCCAAAAAGTTACCCTTGAGGAGACCCTGTCGTCTTTTCTTTTTTTGTTGATTAATTTTTTGACTTCTTTAACAGAATAACCGTGTTCATCCTTCAGACGTTAACACCAGTTGTCAACTACATGTGTCTGCAAAGAACAAGATTTAAGGGTATCTAGTAACCCTTGAAATTTAGCTTCCCCATACCTCCCAATCTGCCGTTAACATTGATGCACCAATTCCAAGAGTCACCCACCCAAAAACCTGACTCCCCTACCAAAATTTTTTGTTAGTTACTCTTCCAAAGACGATAGGGAATTAGTTTTTAAGTGGTGTATCACCGATCCATTTGTCCCACCAAAACCCTGTTTTCATACCATTTCTAATTTTAATGTTTAAAAATGACGGGATGGAAAAGCCAAGACGATGAAGTTCAAGACCTGCTTTAATAACTACCCCCCCCCCCCCATCCCATTTGAGATACCAACCGAGTTAATATTCAACCCTCTCGAAGACCCGTGTAAAATTTTAATAATACAAACCCAAAGAGATTCGTTTTTTTATAATAACGAACCCACAACTTGGCCAAAAAAGCTAAGTTAATAGAGTATAGGTCCCCAACATTTAAACTCCCCCTCCCCCCACACATGATCTAAAACTAATGAATCCTATTTAACCCCAAGGTACTTTTTAGAAGTGAACTCTCCCCCCCCCCCCCCCCCCCCCCCAAGAAGTTTTTACGGAACCGCTCAAGTAATTTAAGGATACAACCTGAAGCACGGAAAATCGAGAAGAAATATAAGGGAAAACTGGATAATACCGACTTAATCGTGGTTAGCCGACCTCCACTTGAAATTGCATTTCTCTTCCAATTTGATAGTTTTGATTCGAACTTGCTAATGAGTGGTGACCAGTGTGCTTTTCTCTTCATATTGGCATTGATGGGCATTCCAAGGTACGTGAACACATCTTCACCGACTCTAACTCCAATTCTATGAGCAAAGTTTAGTGTCTCGTCCCTCCCAACGCCGAGACCAAAGATTCTGTTTTTCCTCCAATTGGTCTTGAGACCGGATGCTTCTTGCCAACATTTGAGTAAACCAATGAGAGACTTAAGATTTCGAAAGTTCCATTTTCCAAAGATAATTGTGTCATCTGTATATTGTAAGTGAGATAGACTTACCCTATCATTCCCCACCAGAACCTCATCGAAGACCTTCACTTACAAAATTTATGGAGCATTATGTTTAACCCTTCTACGGCTAATAGAAACAAGTAAGGAGCTAAAGGGTCACCTTGTCTCACCTCTCTATGAGGTTGGAATTCCTTTGACGGAGACCCATTAAATTAGAATCGACGTTCTCGATGAAGTTAGGCAAAGCCATCAACCAAAAGATCCACTTGTCCCCAAACCCCATTTGTTGTAAAACATCTGTCAAAAACCTCTAGTCAAGACTATCATAAGTCTTCTCAAAGTCCACTTTGAAGGCCAATTTTTTTTCTTTTCTTTTCTTTAAGTCCATAATTGATCTACCATTTAAGACAGCAAATAGTTCTTTGCCAATAATTTTAGCAACCACCAACTTCAGTCTGTTTGATAAAATCTTGGAGGTAATTATATAGTAACTTCCGATGAGGTTAATCGGTCGAAAGTCACTAAAAATTAGTGGATTATCTATTCTGGACCAATGTAATGAAAGATGAATTGCAACCCTTTGATATATATATATATATATTCAATTCAATTAAATACTCGAATATCTATACTACTATATAAATTATTTAATATTCTTTCCTTGATGACTTAAGAAGTTTTTAAATTTCAATCAAGATAACATCTTGATTCTATCTAGATTAATCTCACCCTCTAAATCTTTAATCATTCTAATCTTATATCAACATAATTATCCACCCACATCAACACTATTTTAAGCTCATATTATATTTTGCTCTCTTTATTTTATAAATAAAAATCTTTTTTCTTATTATGATGTTTTTTATAAAATTAAATTTTAAAATGAATTAAAGAGGTGACGGAAATAAAACATGTTGCTAAACAAAACTTATGTCATAACATTCGATCTTGCAAATAATATACATTACATTCTTAAAAAATATATAGTAAGAAAGTAAACTATTTGCAGCAGCCATATTACGATGTTGATATACAATTAAAAACAAATATGAAGTCGTATATTTATATGCCACGATAGCTTTCAAACGGCGTTGGCCTGTCTTTTAACCAATTAATCTTAGTTGCCAAATGCCACTATTTATAATTAACAACTGAGACTAATCGATCACCCGCCTATATATATAAGTACTATATTCTATTGAAGTCTTAAAATTCTCCAATCCATATATAATATTTATATATATATATAAATGGCAACTGGGATGCCGAATGAACGACGAGTTATCGGGGGAAGCAACCGCATTTCAGCAATAAATCTTACTACTGGAGTTGCACCTTCTGCTACCAGCAGTAAAAACTTTGAAGATCAAGAGATCATGAACCCGGATCAGGTTTTAACATATGCAATATTTTAAATTTAAAGCTAGCTTTATAAATTGCTAAAGAAATTTATATTAATCTTCAGAAATTAAATCCAGTTTTTTGTGTTTAATTATATTTGATAATCTTCAGAAACCAGGATGGAGAACTTTCTTGTCATTTGTTGGTCCTGGTTTCCTAGTTTCATTAGCTTATCTTGATCCTGGCAACTGTAAGTCTTGATCTGTCTAATCAAGCTGATTTTGATCTCTTAATTAATATCGATCGATATATATCTCATTAATTAATTAAGCCGGCCTCGATATGTATATGGATCACCTTTGATCGATCATCAATAATCATAAACTAATTATCGATGTTTTGAATGCAGTGGAAACTGATTTACAGGCAGGAGCAAACCACAGATACGAGGTTGATTAATTTATAAAGATTATTACTGCGTGCAAAAAGACTAATATACTCTTGAAAAACATGCTTTTAAATTGATTATGGAATAATTTTTTTTAATTTTTTGGATGTGATCTTTGTTGGTATATATCTCAGCTACTTTGGGTGATTTTAATCGGGTTAATCTTTGCACTTGTAATTCAATCTCTGGCGGCAAATTTAGGTGTAAGCACCGGTAAGACTAAGTTAAATTTATTATTCACACACACACACACACACACAAACACACAAATATATATATATATATATATATATATATATATATATAATAAATGTTTCAATATATGAATAATAATATATATAATTAATTAAAAATGAATTCATCGATCAGGAAAGCATCTATCAGAATTATGTAAGGCTGAATATCCAACTTTTGTGAAGTATTGCCTATGGCTGTTAGCTGAAGTTGCAGTCATTGCGGCGGATATTCCCGAAGGTATATCGTATACGGCAGTACGCACGTTATAGTACGTTTTAACATATATATATATATATATATATATATATATATATATATATATATATATATATATATATATATATATATATATATAATAGTTTTTATTTATTGCATAAATTATAACTCAGTTTTCACATATATATAAAATTATTTTGGTTAATTAATGTACAGTAATTGGGACGGCATTTGCACTGAATATATTATTCAAGATTCCCGTTTGGGTTGGAGTTCTTCTAACTGGTTTCAGCACCCTTCTCCTTCTTGGCCTGCAAAAATATGGTGTAAGTACTTTTCAGCTTTTTAATTAATTGGAATTAGGCAACCAAATATTAACTTTATGAATGAATGCTAAATGGGGTTTAGCTCATTTGGTAAACTCCCTCTTCTTCGTAAGAGGTTGGTGGATCAAATTTTGCTGTATGCAGTGGGTTGAAAGTTTTTTCCCTTAGGGGTTTCCTTCCTGGAGTGAAAGTGTAATGTTCAAACCTTAGTTAAATTTGTTTCAATTATTATTATATATAATTAACTTTTTTTTAAAATATAAGAAACTTTTATAAATTTATTATTGTATACAAATATGTTTTTTTTTTCTTAATTTAACCATTGTACAAAACTAACTATCCTAGTAATTCTTAGTGTACATAATCACTTATCCATTATAATTTTTAAATAGATACAGTATATTTAATAATAATTAAGACACTGTATTATATGCTCTCATACTTTACCACTTAATTTACCTATACATGTTCCATTCAAAATGTTTATCATAAATTTTATCATGATATTAATTAAACCATGAATTTAATGTAACAACTCGTCCTTAGATAAAATGTAGATTAGATGTTTGTATCAGAACTGATTTAAAATATAGTAAATATTAAACAATAAGAAAACATTAAATAAGTATAAGACGTATCGAAATGAAATATAAAGAGTGATAAATAATATTAATTTTAAAAGTAATTTTAAAAGTATAGAAATGTGTATATGCTACACGATTTAATTGTCAACCAACAGTATAGAAATGTGTATATACTACACGATTTAATTGTCAACCAAATGATTAGAGGACGTTATATAAAATATAACTTAATGGATTTTATAATATATATTACTAAGCAAATTGATTTACATTAGACATGGTAATGATCCACGCATTAGTACCTTTATCGTTAAAATTTGTTTTTAATTTTGATCAAATGGAGGCTTGAGGTTTAATAAAGGATTCTAATTTTGGCTAAATATATGAATAGATTTTTATAAAAGATGGATAACTAAAAATGTTTATAAAAAAACGTTTATTAGAAATTTATATTACATTGAAAAAATCAGATTATATTAAATTAAGAAGACTTTTACAATTTTTAGATATTGATTACGTTGACTTGAATCAAGTTTGAGTAAATAAGTATTTAAGATTATTGATAAAAAGCAATATTGAATTTCAATTGTTACCCAAATATGTGGTTTAGTTTTAATAATCTAATTTTTTAATTTAATTAATTGTGAGAATTGTCTAATAATTTATTTAAACTTATTTATATAACTAAAAAAAAGGATATTAATGTGTCACATGTAATCATTTTAAAACAAGACCTCATCAAATTGGTTTATAATTGACCAATTTTGTTAATACTTTAAATAGTACTTAAATGACATCATCTATTTAAGATACATTTAATTTAATTCAACACTAACATTATCCGTATAAATAATACGTACGGAAGGGAATACATGGCCCAGCATGATGTTTTAAATTGAGGAATAAGAACATCTTCTAATATTCTAATATATAAAGGGCAAATTGTCTATAAAGGTAATATATATATCAAAATTTGACAATAAATATAACGTGTATTTTTTATGCCGATAAAGGATTATAAGTTTTAATTTTTTATAAAAAAAAGATTGTAATTTTCAATTTTGCATAAAAAGAGATAATAAATTTCAATTTTTTATCAAAAAGAGTATCATAACATGATAAAAATCGGTCAAGATTTCATTTTTTGTTAAAATCAAAATTTATCATCCTTTCTTGGTCACAAAAATTGAACGTTACCTTTATTGACAAATTTCGATATTTAGGTTACCTTTCGATCTCGGCAATTTACTCATATATAAAATATTAATTTGATAAAACTAATTAGACGATCTAAATCATTTATTTAATAAAATGTTCTATTTTAACTATTCATTCACTTAAGATCAAAAAATTAATTTTGACTATTTAGAGCCAAATTTAATAGAGATATTTTCATATATGTCCTTATTGTTATAAAATCATATTTGTCCAACTTAACTTACAAAAATCATATTTACCCTTTATAATATTTCAAAAATATCATATTTAACCAAATTCTTAGTTTATCATTCTAAAATATTTGTTCTTAGTTATATTCTTAGTTTTAACACATTTTTATTAATGATTAATAGTTATTATCTTGTAAACCAACACGTGTATCACACGGGTATTTAGTCTAGTAGATAATATAGGATACCGTATACCGTATAATAACTTTAATTCTTAAAAGTTAAAATTAAATTTAATATATTAACATAATTTGATAATTGAGATATAATTTTACTAAAATGAAAAGAAAAAATTGTCTAATTCAAGTTAGTTTTTTATTTCTATTTAAAGATATAGATATTATATTTATATTTATAAGAAATAATTTATATTAACACCAACGAGCTAAAATATATGTATAAAGACCGAAAATATAATTTGTTAAATAAAGATTTCGTTATGATGAAATTTTATCAAAATATAGAAAGAAATATTTACAACGTATTTTTATATATAAAATAAACTATATACATATATGACAAGGGAAATGATACATGCTGCTAGTAGCACCTTGAAGTCACAAAATTGTTTAATGAGGGTTAAGATCCTTTGATTTTGTGATCAGACATGACTTATCATATTCTCTAACAAACATGAGATTGAGATCTACAAACATCAATAAAGTGATGTTTTAATTAAAGCGGTTTATACTATAAGAAAATATAACTAATTTTGTTTAATTATCATTGTATGTCATGAACTTTGTTATTTTGTCAATAAATACAATAAACTTTTTGAACATCGTAGCTCCATATTTATAAATAATTACAGGTGAGAAAGCTGGAAGTATTGATAGCTATTCTAGTTTTTGTCATGGCGGGTTGTTTCTTTGGAGAAATGAGCTATGTGAAGCCACCTGCTGCTGATGTTCTAAAGGGAATGTTTGTTCCTAAACTTAGCGGCCATGGTGCCACTGGCGATGCCATTGCTCTACTTGGTGCACTTGTTATGCCGTATGTCACCTTCACTTATTGGACACCCCCCCCCCCCAAAATAAATAAATAAATAATTGTATTATATTATGTTAACTGATGATATTTTGTATACAACATCTCAACAGCCATAATCTCTTTCTCCATTCGGCTCTTGTTCTTTCCCGAAAGATACCAACTTCTGTTCGCGGAGTCAATGTAAGTTGCGCGTACTATTTATATATAAAGCTTTTAAAAACTCGACTTTGAAAGTTGTCAATTTTACCTTCAACTTGAGTTCATATCATGTCTTAATGGATCATTTGTGTTTTACATATGTAACAGGATGCGTGTAGATACTTTCTCATAGAAAGTGGAATTGCTCTCTTTGTTGCATTCTTGATCAATGTCTCGATCATTGCGGTTTCTGGTACTGTTTGCTCAGCTGAAAATCTATCAAGCGATGACTTTGACCGCTGCAACGATCTTTCCCTTGACTCAGCTTCATTTCTTCTTAGAGTATGAGTTCTATAATAAGCAAATTTTATCACTATTACAATAAACACTTACAGTCTCTCTTTTCAGACCCGGTTTTTTTATATAAAAAATTAAAAAGTTAAGGTTGATAATGTGTACAGGATAACCTTAACTAATAAAAGTTTCATCACTCCTTATTAATTTACTACACAGAATGTTTTGGGGAAATCCAGCTCAACTCTGTATGCAATTGCACTCCTAGCTTCTGGTCAAAGTTCAACAATTACGGGCACTTATGCAGGACAATTTATTATGCAGGTTAGGAAACTCATCCCCTAATTTAGCATTCTAAAAGCAATTTAAAAATTAATTCCATTTCGCTGCGTGTAGTAACCTTCTTTTTTAACTTGTTGGTATTTTAGGGTTTCTTGGACTTAAAGATGCGAAAATGGCTTAGAAACTTAATAACAAGATGCATCGCGATTACACCCAGTTTAATAGTATCGATTATTGGTGGGTCTTCTGGTGCTGGAAGACTAATCATCATTGCATCGGTTAGTTTTATGTTTTAATAAATAATTATTAAATTCTCAACTCGTCACAAATATGTGGATTAGCTACATATTAGAAACGGCATCCGTCACTATAAATTTTTGATCGTCACTGTTTAGCAACAATAGAGACGGCTATACGCAAAAGAGTAATTTTGAATTTTCAAACCGCCACTGTCATGTTGTTAGTTAGTTATAGATTAGGGCTAATTTACTGCAAATAGTGACGGACAAAATAGATATATTTAAAAATATATTGCTCATACAAATTTGTCGCTAATACGATGCTAAGGCATAGCTTAAGGACGGAATTTAGGTGTCTCTACATCAATCCGTCACTAATAGCTATTTGTTTCAAGTTACTTTAAGACTGAATTTTGTTACCGGTAATTTGGCAGATGATATTGTCGTTTGAACTTCCTTTCGCCTTAATCCCGCTCCTCAAATTCAGTAGCACAACTACCAAAATGGGTCCATACAAAAACTCGCAAATCGTAAGTACTTATCTTCCTTCTATATATACCATATGAATAAAGTACGTAGCTAGTCGAAATTCACACAAGAGTATACAACGACGTAACTTTACTCGTGCAGATCATCGTCTTCTCTTGGATACTAGGACTCGGGATTATCGGCATCAACATTTACTACTTGAGCACTTCATTTGTGGATTGGCTAATTCACAGTAGTTTGCCTAAAGTTGCAAATGTGTTCATTGGGATTATAGTTTTCCCCATCATGGCCATCTATGTTCTATCGGTTTTATATCTTATGTTCCGTAAGGATGTCGTGGTCACCTACATCGAACCAACAAAACTAGACCCGAGTGCACAAGTTAGCATGGAAAGTGGGCAAAATGAAGAAGGGGTGGAGCTGAAGAATGCTCCTTATAGAGAGGATCTTGCTGATATCCCACTTCCCGAATAGAGAAACTACCTTTTGCCCTCTTATGAGATTTATGAGGTTAATGTATTGCAAATTTTATCCTTAATATATTACTTATGTATGTATATCTAGTGAATGTTTAGTTTAGGGTCGACACTATATATAATCATATTTAGGGACAAAAGTACTATATATTAAAGAAGCTAAAGGTGAATTTATTGTGTTTTTATAGATGTTACTTATTTTTGACATGGGAATCATTTAGGTTTGAGGAAAATTTTGTAAACATCACTAAGAAGTAGTAATTGTTACTCAACTACAACACATCACCTTAGTGATACGCTAGATAGTAGAAGAAATGAAATATAAAAGAATGATAAACAATATTAATTTTAAAAATATATATCGAAACAGTATAGAAATATGTATATACTATACGATTTAGAAGTAAATCAAATTATTAGGGGACTTTTGATAAAATATAACTTAATGGATTTTATTATATATATTTTTCAAAAGTAAATTGATTTATTATAGACTTGGTAATGATTCACGCATTACTACTTTTACAGTCAAAATTTGTTTTTAATTTTGATCAAATGAAGGTTTGAGGTTCAACATGTTAGTGCATGAATGTAAATCCCTAGTTCTGGTCAATCAGATATGTAATTATTTACTTAGAATGATAATACAAAGGAGTTTTGACTTATGGTTTACATGTTTATTCATTCTAAGTGTTTACTTATGTTTATTTTAAGCTTACAAGTATATAATCATGTGTTGATTTATGTTTGGAAGGTTAAGTATAAATCTAAGTCATCACGTGCGTGATGAAGCTCACTACGTACGTAGTGGTGCTCATTACGTGCGTAGTGAGGCTGGTTAATTAAAGTTAACTAATTATTATTAGAAAATGTCTAGTACGTGTGTACTATATACACTACGTGCGCAGTGCGTTGCACCACGTGCGCAGTGAAAGTTAATTAAGGCAGAAACGTGTTTAACATAAATACCGCGTTTTCTGTTCATATAAATGGGGTTTAACCGTGTTTTATCGGAGTAATCGTCGATAATCAGTTAATTAGAGTTCTGGGCAGCCATAAAGCATTCTGTGTGTGAGTTCTTAGTGATTTTCTTAGCAATCTTTGTGTGTTCTTCGTGATCTCTGTGTGCCGGACACCTAAGCAGATCTTGAATCCTTATGAGGTTTGGGAAATAGATATTCCGCACTATTTCTCATCCTAGATCAGTCCTAGCATTAGGGTGTTAGTTTAGAACCCCCCGGTCCTACAAAGTGGTATCAGAGCCTTGTGCTTTGATTGATCACTTTTCCTTAAGATTTTGTGATCTAGGTGTCTGTTTTGGTCATCAAGGATTGTTAGTTTATTGTTTTCCCAGTGATTTTTCGTGCGTTTAGTCATAAACAGGTTGTTTTTGCATCCAAAGGTTCGAGTTTTTGAGTTAAAAAGTTTCTTAACTGTTGAAGGTTACACGTACGTAGTGCCCCTCACTACGTGCGTATAACTCTTCACTTCGTGCGAAGTGTCTTTTGGTGTTCTAGAACTTTCCGTAACACTTGTTCAGTCCGTGTGCAGTGCGTCTTCAACACGTGCGTAGTGTCCTTCATTTCGCACGTATTGAATCTTTGTGTTATAACTAATCTTGGAAAACAAGTCACTCACTACGTACGAAGTGAATCCACTTCGTGCGTACGAGTTCTTTCATCCGTGCGTACCTGAGTCTGTGTGATAGTCTACTTGTTCTTTTCATCCACTGTTCTCTCTCTTCAAACCCACGCGCCTCATGCAAACCCATGAAAGTTTTATTTTTTTTTATCACTTAAATTTAAATGGCCATAACTATTTCAATTTTTTGAATTTGAGCAAAAAAACTATACCAATTTACTCATTTTTTAATCCTCTTTCAAACGAGACCACTCTTCCTATATTTCTGGAGATTTTTTTTTGACGAAAATGATAAATTTCAGTGTACATGTTTTTATGATGAACGAAAATGATTTTTTTCAGTGTACATCTTTTGTATACTATGTGTTGATATGAAAATGATTTTTTTCAGTGTACATCTTTTACATGATATATAAGGGGACAAGAAAATGATTTTTTTCATTGTACATCTTTTTACACGAAAATGATAAATTTCAGTGTACATCTTTTTACGATGAACGAAAATGATTTTTTCAGTGTACATCTTTTGTATACTATGTGTTGATATGAAAATGATTTTTTTCAGTGTACATCTTTTACATGATATATAAGGGGACACGAAAATGATTTTTTTCAGTGTACATCTTTTTACACGAAAATGATAAATTTCAGTGTACATCTTTTTACGATGAACGAAAATGATTTTTTTTAGTGTACATCTTTTGTATACTATGTGTTGATATGAAAATGATTTTTTTTCAGTGTACATCTTTTACATGATATATAAAGGGACACGAAAATGATTTTTTTCGGTGTACATCTTTTTACACGAAAATGATAAATTTCAGTGTACATCTTTTTACGATGAACGAAAATGATTTTTTTTCAGTGTACATCTTTTGTATACTATGTGTTGATATGAAAATGCTGATTTTTTCAGTGTACATCTTTTACATGATATATAATGGGACACGAAAATTATTTTTTTCAGTGTACATCTTTTTACGATGAACGAAAATGATTTTTTTCAGTGTACCTTTTTTGTATACTATGTGTTGATATGAAAATGCTGATTTTTTTACTTTACATGATTATATTTTGCAATGACTGAAAATGATACTTTTTTACGATGTCTTTTTTCACTGAACAAGTTGATACTTTTTGCAATATACGAAAATGATAGATATTTTTATCATTTTCGTCATTTTCGTAAATTTTTATTTTTTCAGAAATATAGGAAGAGTGGTCTCGTTTGAAAGAGGATAAAAAAAATGAGAAGATTGGTATAATTTTTTTGCTCAAATTCAAAAAATTGAAATAGTTATGACCATTTAAAGATTTGAGGGGTAAAAAAAATAAAAAAAATGGGGGTTGTTGATATAGCTGGAACAAGCGTGAGTTTGTTTATCAAAATTCTAATTTCCCATCTTGCCCTTTTAGATGAGTGGTTAAGATTGGGACTTTTGGGTCTTTATTTAAGGGGGGGTTTCTATTGAACCACACCATATATATATATATATATATATATATATATATATATATATATATATATATATATATATATATATATATATATATATATATATATATATATATATATATATATATATATATATATATATATATATATATATATATGAAAACTTCCATTGAGAACCATTTTTTGGGCGAGAATCGTGAGAAATCAATCTGAGCCGTCCAATTCCCACTTTTTCAATGTCATTGTCCACCCATTAATTCCTCACATACACACTGCTACACTTGATTCTCCCTACGCTCTGCATCCATGAATTCCACTTATATCAAATCAACGGCTAAGATTGGTTCTCGCGATTCTCGTACTAAAATCGGTTCTCAATGGAACCCTCGTATCAACTTACCGCATACTATAAACTCATGATCATGTATCTTTAACATATACTACTAAACAACTTTCTCTTCTTCTCATAATAAGGTATGTAATATTATTAATACTACATATATCTCATATTCTGTTCTTGTCTTATTCATGCATACTATACTATCACGTATCACCCCTTACTTGATTCACAAGGTACTGACATGACAATCTTAAGCTCAACTGCATATCACATGCTCTTTACATACACTGGCCAGGCTTTGTGAGGAACATATTATACACAATTGTTCTTAATACCATCATGGAATACCCCGATTCACAAGCTTAAGTCACGTATATGGCATAACCAATTATATCTGTTAAACATTCTTCTTTTCTCTGATATCATTTAGTAATTAGCCACATAATTATTACACATGCAAAACATTGATACTCATGTTCGATCTGTAAAACTGATAACAAATCATAAACTTCTACTAACCGTATGCACACCAAGACTACTGCCCCAAGGATAGCTCCTCCTGACCTCAAAACCACGGTTTAAGTTCAGACATCACACTCGTGTGTGCCCAAATCTCTTAAACCTTGGCTCTGATACCAAGTTGTAACACCACTTTTCTAAAATAGCTTTTAAAACTCTATTACTAAAAAAATTAGAACTTTCAAAAGAACAGGGTTTGCGGAAAACAAGCTTTCAACACTTTAGTGCTAACAGTCTCACAAAAGTAGTGTTAAAAGTACTCTGTTTAAAAACTTGGAGCTATCCAACTCTGCAAAGTACTGGGGCCTTACCCTTGCTGGAAACTGATTACCTGCAAACACAACATACTAAAACATAAGCTTTCGCTTAGTGAGTATACTACTAAACGGAAAAACACATATATCATGAGTAATTCTTCTCGGGATGTCTCACATCCTAAATATGACCTGTAAAACAGTCAAACTGTTAACTTGTCCCGGGGTATGATCACACCTCGCGCGTAACCAAGCCCCTGACGCTTTACTTGGGTAAAAGGATCTCAATATACCCCTTTCACTTTCCTGGATACTAAGTATCCACTTTTCTTTGTACAAGGCTTCTCTAAGCCAGGTACCTGCTATATTTGTGCACAAACATATCACAACACAGATATCATACTATTTACTTTGTGGATGAATACGTACTAATCATATCAAATACTATAACATAACGCTACTGAGCCTCTGAACAGCAGCCTTTAACTTCGAATATCAAACATACAATTGATATACTATTCACTTAGTGCGCGTACGTATACTAATCTGATTAAAGGTAAGTACACTCACCTTAGCAGCAGTTAAGAAATATACTCCTTTCACAGAAGCGTCAATCTCTTAT
Source organism: Pulicaria dysenterica (assembly GCA_947179395.2). Classification (NCBI taxonomy): domain Eukaryota; kingdom Viridiplantae; phylum Streptophyta; class Magnoliopsida; order Asterales; family Asteraceae; genus Pulicaria; species Pulicaria dysenterica. Next base: position 29,772,996 of record OX359290.1, read on the forward strand.
TGCCTACAAGCAATAAACATGTGCTACATTAACTTCTATACGCTCTATGGTAACTTAAACTGAACATTAAGCAACAAACAACTTGATCTGGTCCTGGCCCTCCCTACGGCCGTAGGAGTTCATCCCTACGCCCGTAGCAGTGTTTCTAGGCTTCCTACGGTTGTAGGCTATATGCACTACACCCGTAGGCTAGTTCCCTTCGTCCTTAGACGGTAACTCATAAAACACTGTCCTACGCCCACATGAACCCTTACCTACGGCCGTAGGAGACAAAACAGTCAGTAATTCTTGAAACCTTCCTACGCCTGTAGGGAATAATCCCTGCGGCCGTAGGAATAGTCGGTATAGCAGACTCATCTGCTCTGTTCGAACAGCAGCTGGGTTTCGAGGTTTTACCCTCTATCAGCGATCCAAAACACGATTTCTGACCAAATAACAGTCTTTAACACATACTACAACCTTTTGGATCATCATACAACATCTAAATCAAATACTAACACAAAACTCAAGGATTCAACATATGAATCCATTTCTTGACCTAAAACTCACTTTAAATCAATAAGAACACATACCTCTTGCTATAGAATCACTATCAAATCGATTTCAGATGCAAACTTTCACTTGACAATCAAAATCAGCAATCAAACTTGAGTTATGTGTGTGTACGTGAGTGTGTATAAGCATTCTGTTGGTTTGACTAAAATGGAGTCAAATAAGACTTCATATATATCTATACTTTCATAAATGGCACTACTGGTCCCTGTACTTCTTTAAAATTTCTAAATTGGCAGATCTAGCCCTCCAACTTATAAACATTTACACCACATGGTACAAAAAGGCAACTTGCTAAGTATACATAATACTTAACACGTTGATTAGTAAGAACTCATATCTAGGAATTTACGAACTATGGGGCGTTACAACTCTTCCCCACTTGGGACGATTTCGTCCTTGAAATCAACTGTACCCATGAAACTTAACATCATAACATACTGAATGCTACCGTAGAGCACTAGCGGTAGTCTTATATCTCCTCGACTTTGAATGCTATCTCAGCGCACTGACGATAGTCTTATATTACATATCTACCCGCTACTAACGTAGAAGGTTTATCACATACCGAATATAAAATAACATATATAAAACATGTATACACCTAGGTGTATCTGATCTTCTTCAGTATCTCCACTGTAACTTTACCAATCTTATCTGTTTGTTACTAATAACACATAGCTTCCAATCTGAAGCTCTACTAATAATCCCTTCTTATCACATAACTGTTCTGTTTATCGTGAGCAGCTCTAAGCCGCTCACATAACTTTCGTACTATCTTTATATTCGATCGAGTGCTGAGTCCTCACATTCTGATCAACTTCGTCCCAGCAATAGGATTTCTATACTTCCCATCATACATCATCTAGTACTAGATACACTACAAGAAAACATAGCAATTGTGACGACAGCATTTGTGACGACACTGGGCTTTTGTGACGACACTGGGCTTTTGAAACGAAATGGTTGGCGTTATCGACGATATAATGGGGGAGGTAAGGGAAAACGATAGCAACCATGACGAGGGGAACTCAGATACAGATGACGGCGTTGTCGATGATGGATTTCTTAAGCTACTAGAGGAAGTTAATGCAGAATTATATCCAGGATGTACTTGGTTTTCCTCACTCAACTTTTTGGCAAAGCTGATGCATATCAAGGTTAACAACAAATGGACTGATAGTTCATTTGACCATCTTTTGGAGCTGTTGCAATCTGCTTTTCCGAAAGGAAACAGCATCCCCTCTTCACATTATATTGCCAAAAAGAAGCTAAAAAAGGTTGGTTTGGGATATGAGTCGATACATGAGTGCAAAAACGATTGCTTTCTCTTCTTGAAAGAACACAAGTCGTTGCAGCATTGTCCTATATGTAATGAGTCGTTGGGTCAATAAAAACACACAGGGTAATAAGGTAGCTCATAAGGTGTTACGATACATTCCTTTGACCCCCAGACTACAACGTTTGTACTGTTCAAGGCATACTGCGAAAAATATGATTTGGCATAGTACGGGGCGATCCGAACAGGGTGTCATGCGTCATCCGGTTGATGGATCTTCATGGAAGGAATTTGATATAAAGTACCCCAACTTCTCGAGGGAACCTCGAAATGTTCGTCTAGGGCTTGCAGCCGACGGTTTTAATCCATTTGGTAACATGAGTTCTGCTCACAGTACATGGCCTGTTGTAGTCACAACATACAATCTGCCACCATGGCTATGTATGAAAGAATCCTCGTTCATGTTGTCCTTGTTGATTCCCGGACCTAAATCACTCGGGAAAGACATGGATGTTTTTCTTAGGCCGTTGGTCGAAGAGCTTAAACATTTGTGGAACTTAGGTGTACGTACTAAAGACGCGGCGACAAACACATTCTTTCGAATGAAAGCGGTGCTTTTATAGACGATAAACGACTTTCCAGCTCGTAGTAGTCTATCCGGTTGGAGCGGACAAGGGTACAAAGCATGTCCAACTTGCAATGAAGACACTCCTTCGTGTCGTGTAACAAATAAAACCACATACGTTGGTCATCGCCGATTCTTAGAACCAAACGATCCATGGAGATTGAGTTTGGATTTTAACGGCCAACCCGAGACAAAAGCTGCTCCGAGAAAATTTAGTGATGAAGAAATAAAAGCTCAACTAGATCGTCTACCGGCTCTTATACCTGGAAAACATCCTAACTTTGGAGGTGTTAAGAGAAAGCGGGAGGCATTCGAGTTGAACTGGTCCAAACGGAGCATTTTCTTTGAACTCGAGTATTGGTCTTCTACGCAACTGAAACACAACTTAGATGTTATGCATATCGAGAAAAATGTGTGCGACAGTTTGTTGGGTACTCTTCTAATGAATGATAAATCCAAAGACACAAAAAACGTTCGAGTCGACTTGGAAAATCTAAAGATTCGGAAACAGTTATGGCTGCAAAAAAGGGGTAACAAGTTCTTAAAACCATCCAAAATACTCATTCACAGAAGTTGATCGGATTTTTTTTGTCAATTTATAAAAAACGTCAAACTACCAGATGGGTTTGGATCTAACATTAGCAAGAAGGTGACAGATAACGACACAAACATTGCCGGGCTGAAATCTCATGACTGTCACATTCTTATGCAACGTTTGATACCGATTGGAGTTAGAGGTTTTTTGACAAAAGATAAATCTACACCAATAGTAGAGCTTTGTACGTTTTTAAGCAACTTTGCTCGAGAACACTTTTGGTGGAGGATATGAGGAAAGCGAAGGCTGCCATTATTACAATCTTATGCAAATTAGAAATGATCTATCCTTTGGCATTTTTTGACATTATGGTTCATTTAGTTTTGCATTTACCTGATGAAACGATTAGCGGAGGCCCCGTATATATGAGATGGATGTATCCTTTCGAAAGGTATATGAAAAAACTAAAACACTATGTCAGAAATAAAGCCAGACCGGAAGGCTCTATAGCTGAGGGTTATGTTGCCGAAGAAGCTTTGACATTTTGTTCAATGTACCTTCAAGATGTCCAGACTCAATTCAATCGCCCCGAAAGTAACGAGGATGTCGTTGTTGAAAAAGCAAAGATGTGGGTGTTTGAGTCTAAGTGTCGACCTGCTAGCGCATCGCAAATCAAACATCTCGATGTAACAGAAAAGAAAAACCTAGAATGGTTTGTGCTCGATAGTTGTGAAGAAGTCAGACAATATATGAAGTAATTGTTTCTATCTTTAACATTTTTATTGTCTCTTTTTATCTCTGTACTAATTCCATATCCTTTTGTCATCAATATAGTGAATTTAAATCAGAACATCCGCAAAGTGATAAAAAAACTGAATTCTCTACATGGTTCCTCCATAAAGTAACACACATTAATTTATATTACATTTCATCATCATATCAAGAATAACACACATTAATTAATTGATATTTGTTAGGTTTATCAATTGCAAACACAAAATTCTCCCTTATTTCACAAAGAGTTGTCTGCTCTTTCAATGGGTGCGCGAGCGAATGCCTCTACTTACGCCGCTTGCATAGTTAACGGTGTTAGGTTTATGGTAACCAGCCGTGACAAACAACGCACAACACAAAACTCCGGGGTTCTATCGGAGGGGGAGAATGAAGAGAAATATTATGGTCAGCTAGAGGAGATAATTGAGTTGCATTATCCATATGGCTATTCAACTGTACTTTTCTGATGTAAGTGGTTTGATACTCGAAGGGGTGTTATATGTGAAAATAACATCACTAGTATCGACACACAACGTGAATGGTATAAAGAAGATCAACTCATATTTGCTACCCAGGCTAAACAAGTGTTCTACATTCAAGAACCTTCTCGAGGAGTCCAAAACACTAACCATCGCTGGGTTGTTGAAAGTGTTAATCATCGTAAAATTTGGGATCTCCCAGTAAACAATGGACGCCTTGAAGATGCTGATAATGGCTCCGCCGAAAATGTCGACGTTCTTCATGGTAATAGCTCTTCTAATTGCAGACTTGTAATCGACTTCACACAGTTCTTTGAAAGTCCGCAATCGACAAGTGAAATTGAAGTTAGTCCGCCAACAGGTACTGCCAATGAAGTGTCCGAGGGCGAGACTGATTATGAAGAAAGCGATGGTGATTATGATTCTGAAATGTCTGATTCTGACACCGAAGTTTCTGAGGGCGAGTTGTAATGTAAAAACTTATTGTAATAGAAAACTTGTTGTAGTATTTAATCATATTTGACTTGCTTTAATTGAAAGTTTTATAACTATTGTAATGTATTTCATTAGTTTTGTATTTCTGTATTCTATATATCTTTTAACTTTTCAGGCAATGATGTTTCTTGGCATTATTCTGATGTACTTGATGGCTGATGTTATGGCACGGGGCCATGATGGGGATGGTCGTGAGGATCCACCTCCTCCTGGTGGTCGACCTATTGTTGGTCACCAGGCCGATGGTAAAAAAAATCTTATTATAATTCATTTATCTACTATATTTATTCATTTATTATTTTTTTAGACCAACGGTTTCTAATTGTGATTGAAGCTATACCACCTCGTAGAAGAGGTAAGGGTAAAAATCTAGAGTTGGTTAATGCTTTTGAGCAAAATGGAAAGAGGCCTCTTCAGTTGGAGTTTGATAGCACCACCACCACCACTACGGTATTTAGTAGTTGCGGATCTATAAAAATGCCGATTTTTTGATTTTTTTGGTTGAAATAATAAATATACAGGTTTAATATATATAAAATAAAAAAAACAGGAAATTAAAATATAATAAGTATTAGTGACGACGCCTTTAGTGACGACGCCGCTCTTTAGTGACGACACTCAAAAAAATAAAAAATAAATTAGAAATAAATTAAAAAAACAATAGTGACGACACCTTTAGTGACGACAAAAGGGTAATAGTGACGACAAGCAATTATGACGACGCAATTGTGACGACATAAAGGCAATTGCGGCGAGGCTATAGTGACGACGCAATTGTGACGACGCGTTGTCACAAAAGACTTTAGTGACGACAAAAGGGGGTATTTGTGACGACATCCGTCGTCACAATTGCCCCTTTTTCTTGTAGTGATATGCTAATACTCAAACGTAACTGTGATCATACTGGAACTCCATTAACGTATATACGTATCTCAATTGTCACTAAAGTCAATCATACATGTTCTGAGCAAATATATTTGTGTTGATATATTTCTCTCATTCTGTCCAACCCTACAAGGGTGGAACACTGTACTAAGATATAACTTAATTCTCATATCTTTCTAAAATTTACTCCGGAACTTAAAGATAACCGCGTATCTCTATCTAAATCCTTATACTGTCATTTTATATCTAACTGTTACTTTCCATGAAATTTCTGATACTCTGCTCTAACCTGTAAACAATTTAAATATTTCTCAACTTCTTTGCTAAATCACATTCTATTCCTGGCTACTAAGTAATTCCTGCTCATATCTCTTGACAAACTTGGACCTTAATCTTTAAATAGACTTTTTCTTCTGATCACCCTCTCTAACTGCTTCATTCTGTACTACTTCAACTTGATCGAGTATCGAAGTGATGTCTAGCATTCTTACTTGAGGTATCTATATCTTTAGGGTAGCTGACTTGATGTTAAAAGCATCTTTACTAAATTAACTTTCCAACTACTACTAGTTTCAAATCCTGAGTCAAATAATTGCTTCTTACTTGTGGGGAGTCATATTCTGAGAACATTCCTTGACTCTATCCTCCTTTCTGACCTTCAACTGATGGTACTCTAACCACAACTCTATTCCTGAAAACCATTCCACACTCTGAAACTATTCCAACCAATTATGTACTTCTTAAGTTGGGTACTGATTCTTGTCTGTAACCTTATAGTGTCCTCTGTAATCTATACACATTCTGACTAGCTATCTTTCTTTACGACTACTTGTATTAATGCGCCCCACTGTGAACTAATGGATCGGACAAAACCCTTATCTGTTAACTATTACTGTTGAATTATCAATTCTTACTTCTCTGGGGGCCAATCTGTACAATACTTTAACTCCTTGGTTCTTTTCCTGACATAATACTAGTACTAAGTTCTACTTATTAAAACTCTAGAATTACTGGTAATTCTTTTGGAAATACATCTGAGTAGTCACCACTGGTGGTATCTATTAAATCTACTATGACTGTCTTTTATACTACACTTTTCCACATAAGCTAGACAAGCTATACAATTAAGCATCAAGTACTTTCTCATTTTGCTGACAAGCAACTGGAACACTGACTCTATTACTATTACCTCTGTCCAATAGTTCTTCCCCACTTAGGGTCTAAGCCCGCACTGCTCTCTGATCTCCGAGTGCCTGAACTTGCTATTAACTTAATTAATTAATACTAATAACTTGGCTTTTCAAAAAAAAATCAATACTAATAACTGTTCAAAATTCTTTTATCGCGAACATATGCTCAATTGAAACTGATCAATTTCTATCTCTATCACTTTTTACTTACACTTACTATTCAGAATAGTAATCTCAACTATTGCGTCTGTCTGCTATCATAATAGGATCAATCTTTATTTCTTTAACTATAAACTGGAACATTCTATCTTTTGACCAGGTCACATCTGCTTTTCTAGTATTGATCCTTGTTATAACAAAACTAAGCTAAAAGTTAACTGACTTACTTTTTGTCACTAATAACTTAGGACAATAATGTTCAAACTAAAAACCTGATAACACACTTAGCGTAACCGATTTCAAACTTTGGTCACATGCCTCTACTTTTCACACTTCGTATATCTGAGTGGGGGACCTAACCCTCCATGTTGTAGTACAAACGTCGGCTTATTACTTAACACTATTACCGGCTTAATCTTTCTCTTTACTTTCACTATTCTCTGCTCTCTCAACTACTTTTCTTTCTTCCGTATAAGACTTATCATCTCGCCCAGTTCATTACAAGTGACCGTTGCTAAACTTCACCCATATCATTTCTAACATCAGACTATACTACTGTATTTACAAAACTTCTATACCAACTTACTCTGAACAAATCTACATATTCTTAACAATTTCTTGTTGATGTCATTCACCAACTCTATTGTCTGTCATCAAACCCAAAATTCTTTTGTGATCTGATCTACACAAGCTTCTAGTACGGTTATACTCTAAACAATTCTTTAAACTAAGGTCATGTCAGTCTTAATCTGTGCTTCTAACTTTCTCTACAACAACATGGTCCACCATTCTTTCACTGTCTCACATAACAAGTTCAACGCGTACCTAACTTTTCTCCCTGGCAGACACCCCCTAATACGGAAAATCTCATTTTGTCTCTATTAATCATCAATACTCACAACTGGATCTCAAATCTTCCCTCCTAAGAGGAAGTTCACATACTGAACAATCTTTACACATCTACCCCTGCAATGGATTCTTTCTTAGCTTTAACTCTTACTAATGCTTTAACCGTAACCTATACTGATGTATCCACGTACTGCGATAACATAACTTTCTTTTCCTTCTAAAACTTACTCAACCACTTGGTTGATAATATCTGGAACGTTTACATATAGGACTTCACTCTACTCTATCACTGCTATCCCTTTTACTAAACTGATCTCAAGATCTTGCAATCCCTCTGTAACAACTCCCTCTAAAGGGTTACTCATAGGTCTACTGGTTTAAAATAAGAATTGCATCTGGAAAATAGGTATTTCTGGTCTTCTAAAGTATACTAGCCTCAGGCTGCTTTATCTAACTCGTATCAACTTACCACATACTATAAACTCATGATCAGGTATCTTTAACATATACTACTAAACAACTTTCTCTGTTTCTCATAATAAGGTATGTAATATTATTAATACTACATATATCTCATATTCTGTTCTTGTCTTATTCACGCATACTGTACTATCACGTATCACCCCTCACTTGATTCACAAGGTACTGACATGGCAATCTTATGCTCAACTGCATATCACATGTTCTTTACATACACTGGCCAGACTTTGTGAGCAACATATTATACACAATTGTTCTTAATACCATCATTGAATACCCCGATTCACAAGCTTAAGTCATGTATATGGCATAACCAATTATATTTGTTAAACATTCTTCTTTTCTCTGATATCATTTAGTAATTAGCCACATAACTATTACACATGCAAAACATTGATACTCATGTTCGATCTGTAAAACTGATAACAAATCATAAACTTCTACTAACCGTATGCTCACCAAGACTACTGCCCCAGGGATAGCTCCTCCTGACCTCAAAACCACGGTTTAAGTTCAGACATCACACTCGTGTGTGCCCAAATCTCTTAAACCTTGGCTCTGATACCAAGTTGTAACATCACTTTTCTAAAATAGCTTTTAAAACTCTATTACTAAAAAAATTAGCACTTTTAAAAGAACAGGGTTTGCGAAAAATAAGCTTTCAACACTCTAGTGCTAACAGTCTCACAAAAGTAGTGTTAAAAGTACTCTGTTTAAAAACTTGGAGCTATCCAACTCTGCAAAGCACTGGGGCTTACCCTTGCTGGAAACTGATTACCTGCAAACACAACATACTAAAACGTAAGCTTTCGCTAGTGAGTATACTACTAAACGGAAAAACACATATATCATGAGTAATTCTTCTCACACTACTAGAAATCTAAGAATTACCAACGTTTTTTTTCCGACGGTTTAAAACCGTTGCTAATTTCCAACAAAACAGTAACACTTTTACTGCAGAAAGAAATTAAAAATCATAAAATAGACAGCGACGAATTACCAACACTTTTAAAACTCTTCTACGACTACTAATAAACCATCTAAAAACTGTCGTTATTTAAGGACAATTTAACAACAATATACTGACTATTTAAGAAAATTGATATAAAAGCAATTAAAAAATTAATTGATTTACTAATTTAACTTTTTAAACATTTTCGTCGGGAAATTATAGCAAATTCCGACAACTTAGCGACGATCTATAACATATACCTTTTAACACATTATAGCATATTTTTATTAATTAATAAGACAATTTAAATTATTTTAATCGTTAATGAGGTATATTAATATATAAATTTAGATGGAAAATCGTTGGTAATACCCACCATATAGCAATGTTCTACAGGTTTTAATTTCAAAAGAATATAAATAATTTAAAAATAAGTATAAAAATTATTTTCCGATTTTCGTCGGAGAAACATTGGTAATTACCAACATAATAGCCACGGTTTGACTAGCAAAATCACAGAGTATTTTAAATTTGATTTTTGTTGAAAAATCGTCTGTAATTACCAACACAATACTAACACTTGAATCATATAATTTAGAAAATGAAGCATGTTATTTCCTGTATGTTTTTCGTCGGAAAATCGTCGTTGATACAAACACTTTAGCTACGGTTTAAGATATATTTTTAAAAACGAAATACGCTGTGTAATAAAAGATTTTAGAGCGTTTTTTATTTTGTCGGAAAATTGTCTATAATTACCAACATAATAGCGACGATTTGAATGTTTTTCGTTGGAAAGTCGTCGGTGATACAAACGATTCAGCTACCATTTATATTATACGGTATGTAATATAAGCGTCGATTGTTTTTATTTGATTTTGTTGGAAAATCGTCTATAAGTTTCAACGCAATACCGACACTTTTATCATATGGTTTATAAAACAAAATAAGCTAGTTAACAATTAATGAAATAAGTTTTCTTAGGTTTTTTTTTGTTGGAAAATCGTTGGTAATGCAAACGCATTAGCTACGATTTAAGAGATGATTTAAAACAATACCCAATGTAATTAATATTCTAATCTATATAAAAGATTAATTATATATTTTTAAATGATCTAGATATTTCATTTTGTAGAAGATTTAATATTAGGCGTTCATTCTTTTAATTATAAAATTTTGATTTTGCTTTTTGAAGTCAAACTAATGTGACTAACCAATGTGATTAAGATAAAGATAATCCTTAATCAAATCAATTATAAATATCATCAAGATTAAAACAACTTACTAAAATATAAAATATAAACTTATAAATAAATTTCATCAGAATGTAATCCTAAACTTTGAAAGTTGACAAAAATAAATTTAAAAGTTGTTATATATTTATTCATGTTATACCAATCTTTTAATATTTATATAAATAAACTAGCATTATTTCTTATTCTTTTAATCTTTTTTCATGTCTTATAATTATTAATATTTTTTAGTAATTTTAATATATTTTTTAAACAACATGTGTATCACATAAGAATTTACTCTAGTATATAACAATCGTGTGCTTGTATCCACATACAAGTAGGTTTGTTTATGTAAGCACATGCTAGTGTTATTGTCAAACATCACTGGAATCCAAAGTATACAAAAACCTATAACATGTAATTTAAAAAAATTGCATTCATGTGAGTAATAGGGATTTTGGTTTATGTAGTTGTTATTAACTATAATTTTTCTTATGTCGTGCTAATATGACTAGTACCATAAAACTTTAATATATGTTTTCATGTGTCAAAACTATTGTAACTTCTTCATAATCAATTTTGACGGTGATTGGAATTTAGGTGATATTAATGGTTGTGACCTTATTCTATACCCTCCATATAACCTAAATGATGATATATCAAAAGTCCAAGGTAGATGTAGCACATAGACGCTTGGATGAATGGAATATCGTTTAAATCTCTGCGCAAGAGAAACGATTTTTAGTAAACCTAGAGTTGTAGCACTTGTTAATTCCATCTCAATTTATATCTTATTGTTAGCATGTTACAAGAACAACTTGTGTTGGACATCTATTTATAGGTAGACATATACTGTATTTTGTCAATGAGACTTATACCTTTCGAGTTATTCATATGAACTCCTTGTATGATAAGGTGATCATGAAGTCGGGTGGAAACACTCTCAAGGACAAGTTAACACACCCCTAATGACACAACAAAGCTCAAATTTATGTTGAACGTTCAAAGTTAATATTATATTCTTAATAAGGGACTTGGTGTAAAAAGAATACCTAATCGATACCTACTATTTTTTTTGTGTTATCTATACGATGTGAATATAAAAAATGGATTTTCATATTTAATTTTATTTAACTAGTTATATTATTTATCTTAACATTTATTCTTAAATACATAACTTCTCATATTAATAAAAACAAAATAAAGTTATAAACCATTTTAACTATTTAAATAGTTATTTTGAAATTAAAAAAATAAGCAACACACAATCTAAAAATTCGAGGGAATTATTTTTATATATTTTTCCCTCTCTCAAATTTAAGATTCCCTCCCCAAATAAATCCCAAAATTTGTTCCCTGCTTCTCGCCCTAATTCGCCGTAATTGGCGATGAAATTCACAATGTGGTGATTCATCCTCCAGTAAATCACGAACAAACCATCGATTGACGCCATTTGGTTCTCGAACTTCAACAACCACCGTTGCCTGGTACGATACTACCAACGATTGACGCCATTTTGCTCTCGAACTTCTCGAACCACTGTTGTCGTACGTCGTCACCCGTACGATACTACCATCGTTTGACGCCATTTGGTTCTTTAACCACCGTTATTGCGCTCGAGTTCACGCAAACCACCGCCTTCTAGTTCAAGAAGCACCATCGACACTGATTTGGTTCAGAAACTACTGGTAAGAGATTTTTGTTATGTGAAGCATTGTTGTGATTTCTTGAAGCAACAGAAACCTCCATATAGTTAATTTAACATACTCTTAATTTAATCTCATTATTATCTATGTCATAGTACGGTGTTTTGTTTAGTATAACGTTCCTTTAGAATCTTTGATTTACTATATATTAGTACGGTGTTTTGTTTAGTAAAAGGCTCATGTTATGATGATAATGAGCTCGACTATTACAGATTGTTAGAAGAGATCCTTGAGGTTGAATATCCTAGCAACTTGGGTCGCTGCATTGTTGTGGTATTCAAGTGTAGCTGGTTTGATCCTGTTAAAGGGGTAAGACTTGACCCTAAACATAATTTTGTTGATATAAAATACAAGTCCACCGGTTGTATCAACGACCCGTATATCCTAGCATCACAAGCAATTCAAGTTTATTATGCTCCATATCCTTCAAAGACGAAAGATTTGAAAGATTGGTGGGTTGTTGTTAAAACAAAGCCTAGGGGTATATATGAAATTGCAGAATGTGTTAGTGAAGTTTCTGATGATGATAATGTGGATGGAGAACATTTCTTTCAAGAAAATGAAAGGTTTATCAGTACAACAAATATGGAAGTGGACGTTGATCCTATAGCTCTTGTCTCACAAGGTGAAATTATTGAAGTTGGTGAAAATACATATACAGAGGATGGTTTCGTTAATGAAAATGATGAGGAAGAAGAGTTTGAAGACGACGATGAGGATTCGGAAGAAGAACCTGAATTTATTTTGTCTGATCATTTTGATGAAGTGTAATTAGTTTTGGATTATGATTTTCACCTTTAACTTTGAAAATGTAATTAAAGAATATTCGGTATTTGTGTCTGATTTTTAAGTAATTATATCTCATATTTTGTAAGATATGTATTATTTATTGTATATGTGTGTGTGCGTATGTTATTTTAAAAGTATATTCCTTACAAATTTAAGTTTTTTTAGCAACCATGGTACGTACTAGAGGCAGAGGCGGCGCAATTATCAGTCCAAGTGGAGGTACACACGATGCAGGTAGAGGTATCGAGGCAGCAGGAAGAGGTACCCATAATTTAGGTTTAGGCATGGGTACCGAGGGTGTAGGTAGGGGTGCTCGCAATCCACGTAGGGGTGCCTCTAGTTCAAGCAGAGGTACACATAATGCACATAGACCCAGTGGAGTATTAATGTCTAGCATAACTGTTCCAGAGTGTTTTGAGGACTTTGAGGATTATGACGATTTTGACGACAATGACTTAGAGTCATCACAGGGTCATGAGTCATCACAGGGTATACATGCTTCGAATGTAATGGAGCAGTCTTCAATTCTTCCAACAAATAGGCAGTGGCTTGAAGTACAAGCGAATCAGTATGTACATGTATTTATAATATTTTATGGTATATAAAAATATTTGATGGTCAATTACTAATTATGTTGAACTTTTGTTTTATTATGTAGGTTTTGTTCCACTAAGCCTCCTAGAGAGATCACTGACATATTAAAGAACATGTTTGAAGGCCCATGGACGTCATGGAAATACATTCCACGTGATTCTCGCGCGAGACTTTTTGACCGTTTTAAGGTTTTGAATGACTTGTTGCTTATAAGTGACAAAAAAAAGATAACTATAGCATGTGATTAACTAACAATGATAAGTGTTTATTTGCAGCAAATTTTCCAAAGGGATAGTGATGCAGATGCAGCTGTTCGGAAAGCATGGGAGGAAAGCATGAAAAAGCGAATCAAGGATGCAGTTCACACAGAACGAAAAGTTGCTATAGAAAAGGCAACAGAAGCAGGCTTTGATGTTGATGCCAATCTATTTGTCATCATCCCGTATTGTCCAACGTGGATAAAGCAACATCATTGGGTAAAAATGGTTGAAAGGGTATGATTTTTTTACAAATGAATAGTCAAATCAATTTAATTTTAGTTTGAATGCACTTGATGTATTTTTACCTAATTTGGGTTTTTTAAATGTTTTGACTATCAATAAAGTGGAACACCCCCAAATGGAAAGCAGTGTCAGAAATCAACAAGAAAAACAAAAACACTGTAGTAGAGGGATCGGTTGGCAAGCATACGACTGGGTCGGTTAGTGTTAGTCTTGATTTGTTTACATTCCATCAGCGCTGAAGTATTCGAAGAAGATTTCAGCAGAAGACTTTAACTGAAGATTTGTCTCGTCTTAAATAACGATCATCTGAAGGGCTGAAAGTTTCATCTCTGAAACTTTCAGTTTACTGAAGTTAGTCTTCAGCAAATGGTCCCCTCAGTGACGTCATCAACTGTCACTTTCAAGACAGTTTTGCATGAGGAAATCTGTTGCTAATCAATTCACTAGATTGTGACGTTTGTCACCTATTCAATGGCTATGATTGATTAGGGAAATGTATATATACTCTTCTCTTAGTCGAGAAGAGTGGGCTAACGATTACTGTATGTTCAGTAAACAATAGCTAAAGTCTGTCTACTTTCTCTCAAGTCTGTACTTGTTTTTCATTGAATTTAAGAAGTTTGTTCTTCTTAAATTCTCGTCTGTAAAGTTTGTTATATCAATATTAACAATCTTTGACATCTCTTTCTGTTCTTATAATTACTATTTCCGCACTTAATTGTTATTTAAGTTAGTAATATTCACTATTTGGGAACAACAATTGGTATCAGAGCATGTTCAAATTCTTCTATAATTTGTGATCTGCCGAGATGTCTAAAGTTGATTATAATGATAATGGGTCTTCTGGTAAACCACCAAAGTTTTCCTCTGAAAATTTCTCTAGCTGGAAGGGAAGAATGCTTCTCTATGTTGAAAACTTGGATACTATGTCTCTGTCTGTCCTAGAAAATGGTCCTATCATTCCAAAGACCATTTCGCTTATTAGTGAAGAAGGTGATCCACTGGAATCTCTTCCTAAACCAAGGAACCAATGGACTGAAGAAGATAGGAGACAGGTAAACTTGGATGCTAAGATTCGAAATAATATTGCTATCTCACTTCCAAATGATATCTATCATACTATTTCTAATCTGAAAACTGCAAAAGATATGTGGGAAGCCTTGTGTATAGCTTACGAAGGAACTGAAGAGGTGAAGGAGAACAAGAGAACGAATGTCATCAGGAAGTATGAAAGTTTTTGTGCTAAAGAATCTGAAACTCTTACTGAAGTTTATACTAGGTTTACTTGTTTGCTGAATGATATGCTGGAAGCTGGTGTTCAGCGAGAGAAGATTCAGATTCTCAACAGGTTCCTAGATGCTCTTCCCAGTGAATGGGACACTATGTGTCTTGTTCTCAGGACCAACAACAAGCTGAAGAAGTTGGATATGAGAAAGCTGTATGGTATTCTTCTGAATGATGAGCAAACTAGAGCTCAGAAACTGGAGCTGAAGAGATCAGCTAAGAAGAGCTTAGCTCTTGTAGCAGAAACTGAGGTACCAGCTCATCAATTCTCTGATGATTCTGACACTGAGACTGAAACTGACTGGGTAGCTGGAGATGAAGAAGGTCATCCAGAGTTCAAGGCTGAACGCGCTTTTATAATGAAGAACTTCAACAAGTTCCTAAAGTTCAAGGCTAAAGCCAATGATCAAGGTTCAGGTAGCTTCAAATCCACCACTGATAAATCCAAGCAGGAATGCTACAAATGTGGCAAGCTTGGTCACTTCGCTGCAAACTGCTTTGTCAAATCCTCCTCCAAGAGTTATCCTTCAAAGGCTGACCAAGTACAAATCAAAGTACAAGGCACTGAAGCTGAAAAGTCAAGAATCATCTGAAAAGAAGAAAGAGAAGGCAATGATCGCTGGAGAACTGAATTGGACTGACTCGGAAACATCCGATGATGATCAAGAGTCTGAACAAGCTCTGTTTGCTGAAGAATTCTCAGGGTGTGCTCAGCCCTACATGTGTTTGATGGCAGCTGAAAGCCAGTTCAAGAAAGATCTAGCTACTGCTGAAAGGTTGAGTTCAGCTGAGGGTTGGAATTCCTCTATGATGTACAAGGTATCAAACTTTCAGAATTATGAGTCTAATGAGAAAAATGATATGTTTGCTTATTTAGTATCCGATTTAATTTCTGCGCATAATGAACAAATCATAATCAAGAAAATCCTTTCAGATCAACAAAATCTGATTCAGAAAACTGAAACTGAAAATGACTCTCTTGTTCAAGAGTCCCTTGCATTGAAATGCCATCTAAAGTTGTTAACAAATGAAATAAAAATGGCTAAAGCAGAGCTATCTTTAACAAACGATAAACTCAAAGATTGTCAGTCCATAATTGATCTCTGGCTCAGTCCCAATAAACTTGCTTTTGAGAGTATCAATCATCAAATGATCATTCAGAGAGAAAGAGTTGGGTTAGGAAAAATCAAAGAAGCTGCCTCATTTAGCAAAAAATGTAAAAATGTTGATGAAATGTTTTTCAGTGAGTTCACTCGTGAAAACATAGGAAACTCAAATATGCTATATAAAAGATTTACTAAGGCAGCCAGTGATGTCCCTGAGTTCAATGAGGAAACTAATTCTGAAATCAGAAACATACAGTTGCCTTCCGATAGCTTGGTTGAAAATCAGAATTATTCTCATCCCACTGAATCCTTATTCAACATGATCACTGAATCTGAATCGATTACTTCAGCTGAATCTGAACCCATAACTTCCATCAAAACTGAATCCACTTCAGTTCACAACATCACTGAACCTCTGACAGCTGAAGCTTCATCTGGATCTAATCATTCAAAACATAGTCAGAAGCTCAAAATATCAAAAACATAAAGTGTTCAGTATGAAAAGCCAAAATCAAAAGGGTTGAGCAAATTTCGAAAATTTGAATCAACTCTGAAGATTATGATGAATCAGTTAAAAGAGTTAACTAGATCTAATTCTCAAAAGGATAATACCAAACAGCAAAAGGATTCCAAATCCACACGTAAATGCTATAAATGTGGTATTAGAGGTCATGAAGCTAAAACATGTGATTCTCCTGTCGCTACCTGTAGCATTTCTTCTGAGCCCATCAGCAGGTGGGTTCACAAATTGGTTTAACCTTTTGTTAAATTATACAGGGAGGTCAAGGAAACAATACCTGGTACCTTGACAGTGGATGTTCTCGACATATGACTGGATGTAAATCGTTACTGACAAAAGTTACGCCAGCTGATGGTCCACAAGTTTTATTTGGTGGAGGTAAATGTGGAAAAACAGATGCCTATGGTCAATTGAAGAAAGGTGTTATTCACATTAAGAATATTGCTCATGTTACCGGACTTGAGCACAATCTGATTAGTATAAGTCAGATGTGTGATGCTGACTATTCTGTTCTTTTCAAGAAATACAAGTGTTCTATCAGAAATAAAGAAGGCACTGAAGTCCTTCAAGCCAAAAGAATAGATAACATGTATGTTCTCGATTTCAATTCAGTCTCGTCTCCTTCAGATGTATGCTTTTTATCACAGTCAGTCAAAGAACTACATTGGTTGTGGCACAAAAGGTTGTCACATCTGAATTTCAAAAACCTGAGTAAATTGGCACAAGATCAACTTGCCAAAGGATTGCCTAAGATTAGCTATGTGAAAGACAAGGTGTGTCATGCTTGCGAAAAGGGGAAGCAAAAGAAGTCAGTTTACAAATCAAAGCACTGTGATCAGATCAATCAAGCATTTCAGTTGCTTCACATGGATCTCTTTGGACCCGTCAGCACTCCAAGCCTCAGTGGAAAGAAATATACTCTAGTAATTGTGGATGAATATACACGTTTCACTTGGGTATTTTTCCTGTCAAAAAAAAAATGAAACAGCTGAGATCATTATTAGCTTCATCACAAGAATTAATCGTCAGTACGATGTTCATATCAAACAGCTGAGAAGTGATCATGGTACTGAATTTCGAAATAGAACCCTTGAGGATTTCTGCAAAGAAAATGGGATCGTTCAGAATTTCTCAGCCGCCTACACCCCTCAACAAAATGGAGTTGCTGAAAGGAAGAATCGCACTCTAATCGAAGCTGCACGAACCATGCTTGCTGAAGCAAAGATTTCATTACGTTTCTGGGCTGAAGCTATCAATACAGCATGTTACACACAGAACAGATCATTGGTAGTTAAAAGGCACTTGAAAACACCTTATGAACTACTGCACAATAAGATTCCAAATATTGGTCATTTGAGAATCTTTGGTTGTACATGCTTTATTCTGAACAGTAAGGATCGCCCAAGTAAGTTTGCTCCCAAGGCTGATGAAGGAATATTTCTTGGGTATTCCAACATTTCCAAGGCATACAGAGTGTTTAATTTCAAAAGTAATACTATCTTTGAAACAATGGATGTCACA
Organism: Pulicaria dysenterica; assembly: GCA_947179395.2. NCBI lineage: Eukaryota > Viridiplantae > Streptophyta > Magnoliopsida > Asterales > Asteraceae > Pulicaria > Pulicaria dysenterica. The sequence continues at coordinate 29,791,508 of OX359290.1, forward strand.
TTTGATGAATTAGATCTTCAGTCAAGACACTCAGATCAAAACACTGAAATTTCAGATAACTGGGATGAGTTGCTTTCCTCTCCCTTTGAAGACACTTCAGCTGATCTGCCACCAGAAACAGCTTGCGATGATTGTGATGAAAATGGCATACCTCCTACTACTCCCATTCCCATTTCAGTTGATACATCCTGTAAAACACCAATTCCTGCACCCTTTAATCCTGACATACCACTGATTGATTTTGACTCCCAGTCTCCATCCTCAACTGAAGTTCTCTCTGATCCCTTTATCGAAATAAATTCCTCCTTTGCTGACTCTCCAACTGAACCATTTCAAGTTGCAAAACCCATACCTCCTAACACCAAATGGACTAAAGCTCATCCTATTGATCAAGTGATTGGAGATCTAAATGATGGGGTTCGCACTAGAGGTTCAGCAACACCCGGGTTTTGTATGTTTGCTGACTTCATTTCTCAAATTGAACCAAAGAAAGTGAATGATGCTTTAAAAGATTCACATTGGGTATCAGCAATGCAAGAGGAATTGAATGAGTTTAAAAGGAATAAAGTATGGAATCTCGTACCACCCCCATCGAATCAGTCAGTGATAGGAACCAAATGGGTCTTCAGAAACAAGAAAGATGAATCAGGGGTTGTCATTCGGAACAAAGCAAGATTAGTTGCCAAGGGATATTGTCAAGAAGAAGGAATTGATTATGATGAGACATTTGCTCCCGTTGCACGAATGGAAGCAATTCGCATATTTCTTGCTTTTGCTGCTCATAAAGGTTTCAAAGTTTTTCAAATGGATGTCAAATGTGCTTTTCTCAATGGAGAACTGAAAGAAGAGGTATACGTTCAGCAACCACCTGGTTTCGAGAATCCAAAATATCCAAATCATGTCTACAAGCTAGACAAAGCATTGTATGGATTGAAACAAGCACCTCGAGCCTGGTATGATACTCTTTCAGCATATCTTCTTAAAAAGGGATTCAAACGAGGTACAATCGATAAAACTCTCTTTCTTGGTCGAGAAAAAGGTGATTTGCTTCTTGTTCAAATATATGTTGATGACATAATTTTTGGGTCTACTAATGAAAATTTGTGTAAAGAATTTGAAAGAATCATGACCAAAAAGTTTCAAATGAGTATGATGGGAGAGCTAACTTACTTTTTGGGACTTCAGATTAAGCAAACTGAAACCGGTATTTTTATTAATCAAGGAAAGTATATTTCTGACTTACTGAAGAAGTACAACTTCACTGAATGTTCAGTTATGAAAACTCCCATAGCTCCCAAAACCAAGTTAACTGCTGATCTTGATGGAAAAGCAGTTGACTTGCCTACTTTTCGTGGGATGATTGGTTCTTTGCTTTATTTAACTGCTAGTAGACCTGACATTATGTTTTCTACATGTTTATGTGCACGATTTCAAGCAAATCCAAAAGAGTCCCATATGTCTGCTGTATCCAGGATATTCAGGTATCTGAAAGGTACTCCTCATCTGGGTCTTTGGTATCCCAGATACTCAGGTTTTGATCTAATGGGATTTTCAGATTCAGATTATGCAGGTTGTCATTTGGACCGAAAAAGTACCACTGGTGGATGTCAGTTGCTTGGACACAAACTCGTCAGTTGGCAAAGCAAGAAACAGAACTCAATTTCTCTATCTACTGCTGAAGCTGAATATATTTCAGCAGGAAGTTGCTGTGCACAAATTCTGTGGATTCAGCATCAGCTTGCTGATTATGGTGTTTTACTTGCAAAAACTCCCATCTACTGTGACAACACCAGTGCCATAGCCATTTCAAACAATCCTGTGCTTCATATGCGAACAAAACACATCGATGTTCGTCATCACTTCATCAGAGATCACATTGCTAACAATGATATTGAACTATATTTTGTTCCAACTGAACATCAGTTAGCTGATATATTCACCAAGGCTCTGGATGAAGCACGCTTCAATTATCTTGTTTCTGAACTTGGCATGCTGAATCTTTGAGCAACTGAAATTTTCAACTGAAACGTGGTCCACTGAAACCTGCTTGACTGAACTGTGCAAACTGAAACCTGTTCTACTGACATCTTAACTAAAACTCTTTGGCTGACAGGTAAGTTTTCTTTTACTTTATGTTAATAATATATTGCTTGGATTTATGACTTTTTGTTAACTCAATTTATCTTTATTTGGGGTAGCATTTATTACAGCCGTCATTTCATGTTCAGTTTTTATCTCAAATAATGATTACTTCTTCTCTTTATTTACCTTTACTTATCACCTAGATAATCTCATTCTTCTCATTCTCACCATCTTTCATCCTCTTCCCTCCATTTCTTCCTCTCATTACTGTTGCTACTTTCTTCATGGATCTCACCTTTGTAATCATCAACCATCCATTCATGTACACCATCACCATCAGGATTAATAATATAGGGCTTGGAGCATCAGTCCAAATCGCCGTAAATCTTCTTGATTAATCAACTGGGGCGATCATCTTTTGGCATGGACACAAGATTCTTTTGGCTATTTGCTTTTGATCATTTTTAATATGCTCCATTGTAACTATGTTGTCTGCATTTCTCATTAATGGAAAATAGTCTTATGATATGTTCTGTGCTTTTCTTTACTATCTTATCTTTATGCCTAGTTCATAATTTTTACTTTACTAAGTCAATGTAATTCTTAGTTATTTTCACTTAATATTGTTCTCTGAAATACCCTGATTAACAGCCTTTCAGTTTGCAAATATTAAATGATAATAAATAAAAATTATAAACATCTGCAATTTCCTTCGGTTATTTTTTTTAACTATGGTTAGTTTACGGTTTCATCTAACGGTTGGATATCAATCACATAAGGTTTTTTATTTTTGAAATCACCGTCTCATTCTCTATTCTCCGCTCATCACTTCTTTCTCTAACAACCTATATAACGCTACATCATCTTCTTCAATCTTTTCTTTACTGTTTTCCTTCTCCTTCGACACGCTTTTACTTTCTCTAATCATGTCTCGCCCAGCAACCATGTGTGTTCATCTTCCAGAATCAGTTGTACCAATCATCTCAAATGCTGATATTGTTTTCAAATCGAACAATATTTCTGTATCGCTCACTCCTGTTACTTCCAAATCAAAATTCTTCCATCTTCTCAACTTTCTTCGTCATTGCCCCATCAACTATGCGTTAACCACCCAACTCGACATGTTTGAGGAACATCTGTGTGAATTTTGGATGACCGCTACTGTTCTCGATGAGACCGCTACAAACCCAAAAATATCTTTCACCCTCCTGAACGGCAAGCAAAAATGTCGTGTTGACAAGTATTTTCTTGCTGAAGCTCTTCATCTTCCAACTGATGATAAGTCTCCCTGTGAACCTTTCTCCAAATCAGCAAAGGAAATTATCAATGAATATCTGAAGATTTCTGCTACTTCATATATAAAAGGCAAAACCCTAGTTCGAAATAAACTCCCATCCGTGTGGTGTAGTTTCTTCAGTATTCTTTCCTTTTGTATGACTGCAAAAACAGGAGGAATGGATCAAGTGGCTGACAACGTGCTGAGTTTAGGTCATGCTCTGATGTATGACACAAAAGTTGATTATGCTGCTTTTGTCTTCAACCTTCTTCTTACTCAAGTCAGAATGAAGAAGAGACATTCTCATATTCCTTTTCCTCGATTTCTTTCGCTGATATTTCGACAACTGATCCGACGATCTCATTATTATTCAGCTAAGCATTCAGTTGAGTTGTCTTCTCTTCCTCACTCTGTATGGTCCAGCACTGACTTGACTGATCCCATACCACTTACTGCCATCATGATGGACTATGCAAGGATGACAGACACTCCTGCTGGTTCAGTTCGTCGGTCTCCTTCTGCTGAACAACCTGAACAACCTGACCAACCTTCAGATTCAGAGGCCACTGCACAGCCCGCTCCTAAGAAAAAGAGGCATCTAATCAAACTGTCTTCTTTAACAAAAAGACATTCTGATGACAATCCTGCTGCTGCATCCAAGAAACTGAAGCGTAAAACTCCTCCTTCTCCTGACTCAACCACTAAGCAACAACAAACAACAAAAGCTAAGACTGTCCTTCCTGATCCACTACCCACTGTAAGTCTTCTCACCTCTACTAAATCTCTTACTACCAATGACGAGTGTAAATCACCCTCCCACTCCGAGGCTCTCAAAACCAGTGATGTTAAGACCACTACTGTCACAGTTTCAGTATTACCAACTGAAACTACAGTTCAGCCAATATCCCTTGATGGTTCTGTAGTCCGAACTGATCCTATGGATTTAAGCCATACAGATGATCTCTCAGCACCTAAACCATCTGAGTCTGATGTATTCACCCTCCATGATGATTCAGCTAAACCATCTGACTCTGAGAGACCTTTGACTCATGATGTTTCAGATAACCCTGAAATTGAAGTTATTCCTTCCTCTACCATCTTGGCCTCTGATGGTTCAGCTAATCCACCTGAACCTATGGCTATTTCTATTGCTCATGAAGATGTAGTTACACACAAAGCTACTACTGAAGCAAAGCCCAATGTAGCCCCTGATGATTCATTAAACCCGAATGTTTCTATGGCTATACCTACCCCACCTCCACAAATTTCTTTTAAAAATTTAAACAACGAACAGGGTTTCATTTGTGATGCTGCTTCTGGTTTTGAGTATTCTGTCAATCTTCTTCCTCCCACTTCCAATCAATCTCATCTAGATAAACTGATGGCTTATGGGCAGGATATTTCCACTGACCTTAATGCTCAGTTTCCTTCTCTTCAACAAACACTTTTTGCCAAATCAGTACCTGATCCTCTCGACAGTTCAGAAAACTCTGAAACCTCTTATTCCTCCACTGAACAAGACTTTCTAGCTGATTCAACCACTCCGTTGTCTCCTCCCATCATTCGTTCACCCACTGAGATTGATGATGACTCAATGTCTGTTCTTGATGCCTACTCAAAACTTGATGATTCCATTCGTCTTCTTCACAGTCAAGTTACAAAAGAGTTTCATCGGTTTCACATTCAGCACATGTCAAATGTCAACTTTGCTGACGACATTAAAATTCTTACTGCACTTTTAATCGAGTACATCTGTACATTAAACAAAGAATTTCAGTTTCACAATCAACTCCGGGTCACTCTCTTTAAACAACTCCGTGATTATATTGCTAATGGCAATAAACGTTACGAGGAAGTGTTATCTAAGCTTTCAGCCTCTCAGTCATCTTTATCTGAGTCTCTTTCAAAGTTTCAACTCACTTTTCTCAAAACATTCACTGACAATATCTCGCAACTCCGCGATTCTCTAAAAGCTTATCCTTCTAAACGCTATCTTCAGTCCTATCACAAAAAGGTAGTTCTGAAAGATATGCAGCGTATGATGGTCGCCACACTGAACAAACACATTGTTCCACGATTGGAAAGAATAGAAGCTGCTACAGTCTCTTCCTCCGCTTCTAAGGGTGAGAAAATTTTTGAAATCTTCAGTTGTGGCTAGAACCATAAAAGCTCAGATCAAGAAAAGGAAAGCAGAGTCACTACGAGATAAAGAAGAAATTCGTCAGCTGAAACAAACAATTAAAGAGTATTCTGTGTTTAGAGATGAAACTGAAAAAGAACAGAGAGAATTGAACAGATGGTTTGAAGAATCTCTTAGTGAACCTGGGGATGAAGGTAATGCTAAAATCTCTGAAAGATCTTCTCCTGAACGTGACTTTAATATGTTAATTCAATCTCATCCTCAAAAAGTCACTCAACCTGAGACAGCCTTGATTATACATCCTAATGCTCCTCATACTACTGAAAGTTCAGTGTCTGCATCTGAAACAATGATGAATGTTGATATTCCTAGTCCTAGGGATCTAACATCAAACACTCTGAATCCAACAATCCTAGATCAGATTCCGCTGATAATCTCCAAAACTGATTTTCCTTCAGTTATCAGTGAGAAAGCTAGTTCACCTATCAGGAATCCTGATAAAGGTAAAGGTATTGCAGATGAAACTGAAGTAGTAAAGCCTAAAGTAATCAACACTGAAAAACTGTTGTTTGATAGCATGAAGGCAATTAAAAATCAGGTGTCCAACAAAGGGGGAGATCAGGTCACTGAAGAAGATGAAGCTGCTGCTCTTGGGTTGACCTTGGAAGATTACAGAATGTCAAAGGAGATAGCTAAAGAGACTGACAGATTACAACGTCTTTCTGAAGCTGAAGCAAAGAAGACAGCTGAACTTGAAGCTGGTCAACAAAAGACTAAGAAGAAAATGTCTCCTCAATCTCTTCAGCTTGCTGTTGAAAAAGAAATTGAAGAGGAAAGAATAAAAAAAGAGAAAGCCAAGCTAATGAGAGAACGAAAAGAAAAGGAATGGTTTGAAACCAGAATGAACAGAGCTGACCCTGATCCAATCACAAAAGTTAGGGTTACCAAAGAAAAAGGTGAAAATATAGTTGAGGTCTCGAGAAATAAAAATTTCCTCAAGGTTCAGTATGTCTCCGAGGTCAACCTTACAAAATTCAGTCTGTCTGAATGGGTTGAAATTGGGAAGTGTCTGAACCGACTGAAACTAACGGAACTGGTTAGGTCAGTTAAGAAGAGGCTTTCTTATCTACAAGAATCCTATGATCTTCTGAAGAAACGTTATCAACCTTCTGAAGATATCATTGAAAATCAAGATAAGGTTCAACCTTTAAAGAAGAGAGGAAGAAGGTATTCTAAGAGATCTGAAGAAGAGATTGTTAAGCTTATGGCCGCAGGTGTTCTTCCAAATTGCAGAAATATGGATTGTTCTCTCCCTTCAGGTTTCGTATTCAATGACAAACAAGTTCTTGACAATCCTAGAGGATTTTTCTTCAAGGATGTTTATGACAGACCAAGTTTTCAGAGGGTGTCTGAACTTGAAAATGCTGATTGGATGCATCTGAAGGCAATATCATCCTACTTTAATTCAAGGGATCCTGAAACTGCTGATATTCGCCTGAAGATTGTACAACTATTTGAAGCCAAAAAGCCTAGAGATCCTGAAACTGAAATATGGGAAGAAAAAGCCAAAGTCATGGAAGGCACTCAAGCACACAAGCCATCAAGAAGCTCTTGATTTCTCTATGAACTTTATTTTCTTGTATTTCTTTTCTCTTGTAAAACTAAAAAATTCAAAAACATTGGAAAATGAAAAGAATCCAAAAATATTCAGTCTGGATCATGTACATATGAGTTCTTTTAAGTATATAGCTCTATTTGTTTATTCTAAGTAAATAATGATGGTCTATAAACAAATAGGGGGAGATTGTTAGTCTTGATTTGTTTACATTCCATCAGCGCTGAAGTATTCGAAGAAGATTTCAGCAGAAGACTTTCACTGAAGATTTGTCTCGTCTTAAATAACGATCATCTGAAGGGCTGAAAGTTTCATCTCTGAAACTTTCAGTTTACTGAAGTTAGTCTTCAGCAAATGGTCCCCTCAGTGACGTCATCAACTGTCACTTTCAAGACAGTTTTGCATGAGGAAATCTTTTGCTAATCAATTCACTAGATTGTGACGTTTGTCACCTATTCAACGGCTATGATTGATTAGGGAAATGTATATATACTCTTCTCTTAGTCGAGAAGAGTGGGCTAACGATTACTGTATGTTCAGTAAGCAATAGCTAAAGTCTGTCTACTTTCTCTCAAGTCTGTACTTGTTTTTCATTGAATTTAAGAAGTTTGTTCTTCTTAAATTTTCGTCTGTAAAGTTTGTTATATCAATATTAACAATTTTTGACATCTCTTTCTGTTCTTATAATTACTATTTCCGCACTTAATTGTTATTTAAGTTAGTAATATTCACTATTTGGGAACAACAGTTAGCTTTCTTCTTACTAAGATGCGACGGGTAAGATACTAATCTATCTTTAGTATTTTAAATAATTTTCACTTTTACTATGTCTTGAAATTTATATGATTTTAACAACCTAATTATTTATACATTGTAGGAAAAAGAAGCGGGTCATGCATTGCCTTGGAGTAATCATTTTCTGAACAATCATATAACGAAAGTTTCGCGGGAGGCAGTTGCTGCTGGGACAGGGGAGCCGGTGTTTGTTAACTCGAAGTCAAAAAGAGTCATTGATATTCTTTAAAGCGATAATGTCGTATATATCTTTCTAAACTTTCATAAATACGTATATATCCTTTCAAAATTTGATATTACGTACATATCCTCCTAGATCCTCTTAAATTTCATATATATCCAAATGGTTATTCTATTATTATTTAATCTTTTAAATATAAATAAAGTGATGGTTATGGCTTAACCTGTAATGATCCTTAAGTATTATAGAACTCAACATCAATAATATTGTTTGTGATTGGAGTTGGGATTTGCTTGTGATAGAATAGATAGAAAACATGGACCTTTAAACAGGGTTCAGCAGCTTCACATTGGGGTTACATTGATATTGGTTTTGGAGATTGATCCTTAAATAGACACTTGAGGTTTATTATGTACGTAATATTAAATTTTGAACTGATATATACGTAATAATGAAACTTTAGAAGGATATATACGGAATTATTCCTTTTTTAAATTATTGGAAAAATTGTGATGAATGTTATATTTTTAACAGGAAGAGTATCTTAAGGGTATTAGCGAAAAATATGGGTCGGATCCAACATCTCATCCAATTGGTGATGTTGAAGTTTGGGGACGAGTTGCGAAAACGGCAAACAAAAGGGGATTCTTGGGAGTTGGGAGGGCATCTGATGCTTGTTACGTGGTGACTGGTCAATCGAGTACCAACCATGTATCGTCTTCTATACCGGGGGGTGCAGCATCCGCTAATGAGGTTAGTGTATTACAATTTGTTCCAATACATAGGTTGTACAAACGGGTTATAACGTGGTCGTTTCGGGAAACCACATTGTACTTCTTACATTGATATTCTTTTTAATCAATAAATTAAATTTTGTTATAAAATGTGTTTAATATATGTAGGTGAACTTATTAAAACAACAAATGGAGCAAGAGAAGGAAGAGGCAAAAGCAAGAGAAGAAACGCTTCGAAATGAAATAGCAGAGCTTCGTAAACGGGATGAAGAACGTGAAAAGAAAATGATGTATGAGTTTGCTGAATTGAGAAAACTTATGTTGGCCCGTGACAATCACCACCCATCTTCCTTTTGAGACACGTAGTTTTATGTGACACGTACGTTGTGTTATCAACATTATATGTTTCATTTATGTGACTATGCGTTATTTCGTGGATTAAATACAATTTTATAATATAATTATGTATTGTGTATGAATATAAATAGGTAATTTTATAGTGTATTAATCAAAATAGTGAAAACAAAATTAAAATGAATTATAACTAAATATAAAATATTATATTTCGTAGTTAAACCGTCGGTAAGATTAAATTTAACTAAGAATATAAAAATCTTAAGTGTCTGTAAATCGTAAGTAATAGTATATTAGAATTGTTGGTAAATCGTAGCCGATTAAATAAACCTGGGTTTAATAAAAAAAAACATTTCGTCTGTAAATCACCGGTATATAAGGTCGGTGATTGGTTGCTACTATTCGTCTATAAAGCGTTGCTGAAATTCGACTGTAAATCGTCGCTGAAATTCGTCTGTAAATTGTCACAAAATTTCTTCTGTAAATCGTAGGTAAAATGTGTCTGTAAATCGTCGTTAATTAGTGTCTATCATTCGTGGATAATACATCGTTGGTTTTTGATGCCAATTCGTCGGAGTAAATTTTTAATTGATTTAATATATTATTAATAAAAGATTATAATAACTATTATTTAATATTCGGAAAAAACCTTCAGACACTTTTCAGACGTTTTGTTTCGTCGGAATTAGAAATAAACGGTCGGTAATTTTCGTTGGAAAATTTAGCGACCATGATTTTACTAACGAATTGAAACTGTTGGAAATTCGTTAGAACATGCTATTAGCGACGATTTTTAGACGTTTTTCGCCGTCTGTAATCGCCAGAATCCTAGTAGTGTCAGGATGTCTCACATCCTAACTATGACCTGTAAAACAGTCAAACTGTTAACTTATCCCGGGGTATGATCACACCTCGCGCATAACCAAGCCCCTGACGCTTTACTTGGGTATAAGGATCTCAATATACCCCTTTCACTTTCCTGGATACTAAGTATCCACTTTTCTTTGTACAAGGCTTCTCTAAGCCAGATACCTGCTATATTTGTGCACAAACATATCACAACACAGATATCATACTATTCACTTTGTGGATGAATACGTACTAATCATATAAAATACTATAACATAACGCTACTGAGCCTCTGAACAGCAGCCTTTAACTTCGAATATCAAACATACGATTGATATACTATTCACTTAGTGCGCGTACGTATACTAATCTGATTAAAGGTAAGTACACTCACCTTAACAGCAGTTAAGAAATATACTCCTTTCACAGAAGCGTCAATCTCTTATTGCCTACAAGCAATAAACATGTGCTACATTAACTTCTATACGCTCTATGGCAACTTAAACTGAACATTAAGCAACAAACAACTTGACCTGGTCCTGGCCCTCCCTACGGCCGTAGGGGTTCATCCCTACGCCCGTAGCAGTGTTTCTAGGCTTCCTACGGTTGTAGGCTATATGCATTACGCCCGTAGGCTAGTTCCATTCGTCCTTAGACGGTAACTCATAAAACACTGTCCTACGCCCGTAGGAACCCTTACCTACGGCCGTAGGAGACAAAAAAGTCAGTAATTCTTGACACCTTCCTACGCCCGTAGGGAATAATCCCTGCGGCCGTAGGAATAGTCGGTACAGCAGACTCATCTGCTCTGTTCGAACAGCAGCTGGGTTTCGAGGTTTTACCCTCTATCAGCGATCCAAAAAACGATTTCTGACCAAATAACAGTCTTTAACACATACTACAACCTTTTGGATCATCATACAACCTCTAAATCAAAGACTAACACAAAACTCAAGGATTCAACATATGAATCCATTTCTTGACCTAAAACTCACTTTAAATCAATAAGAACACATACCTCTTGCTATAGAATCACTATCAAATCGATTTCAAATGCAAACTTTCACTTGACAATCAAAATCAGCAATCAAACTTGAGTTATGTGTGTGTACGTGAGTATGTATAAGCTTTCTGTTGATTTGACTAAAATGGAGTCAAATAAGACTTCATATATATCTATACTTTCATAAATGACACTACTGGTCCCTGTACTTCTTTAAAATTTCTGAATTGGCAGATCTAGCCCTCCAACTTATAAACATATAAACCACATGGTACAAAAAGGCAACTTGCTAAGTATACATAATACTTAACACGTTGATTAGAAAGAACTCATATCTAGGAACTTACGAACTTTGGGGCGTTACAGATGATGTCTCTCTTAAAATGATATTGTACATCTTAGGCGATATTGCAGTAGGCCGTGCTTTTCGATTTACTCAAGCCGAATCCATCGCGCCATTGGTCGTGTGAGGGGAGTTCACGAGCGCGAGGGAGTGCGAGCACCATCGTTGAGCTTCGTGAGGGAGGCCTCACGGTCACACTCGTGACCACCATCGCGTGCGTGAGCGAGATCGTGTGAGAGAAGGGGTTTTTTTTCTTTTTTGTGATGTAAAGCATGTGATGGATGCGGGGTTTGTGTGATTGGATGAGGGAATGGTGGGGGAATGATGTGGCGCTGATGTGAAAGTAAAAAAGCATGTAAAACATGTGATGGATACCGATAGTCTTAGAAAACGAAGTGGCAAGTATAAGTTGTCTGGATTCCCTCATCCAATTTCTTACTTTGTTGTTTGAAATTGATGAAATAAATTATCATACAGATTGGAAGGGGACATTTGCTTTGTATACTTTTTAGTTTGGCTTGTTGTTTAGTGAGTTTTGTTTCACCTGTACGCTTTTTTAAGAGAGACATTATAGTGTGTATATATAGAGAGAGATTTAAAATAGGGGTATAATTTAATTATATTTTATAATTATAATTTATTTAAAATGATTAAAATTTGATAAAAATGGTGATTTAGGCAAATATGATATTTTAAAAGTTTTAAGAAGGGTATATAAGATATTTAAAAGTTAAGGTGGACAAATAAGATATTTTGATGTTTTATACAGGTATATATGAAATTACCCCTTAAAAATGCTTATAACAATATGTATCGTTATTTAAAAATTTATAATACATTGAAAAATCAAATTATATATACTAACAATTTGCAGGAAATGAACAGTATCTGCAAATGTTAGTATTATATATACTAATAATTTGCAGGAAATGAACAGTACTGCAAATGTTAGTATATGTTTTAGCTAAGTTGAATTTGAAATCAAAAGGATTGATATCTAAAATGGTTAAGACATTTTATATGGGAGAGGTGGGTGCATGTTCGAATCTTGCTGCCTTTTTTTGCCTTTTGTATGCTTTTTTTTTGTCAGCTCTCATCATGACTTCCTAAGTCTTCTCTTCCCTTCTTCATATCACTAAATTTTTACACCCAGCCACTTTTCTTTTTTCTTTTCTTTTTAATTTTACCTAGCCCAACTTTTTTTTCTAAAAAAAAAACCACTACCTAACTAATCTTTTGATTTCTCTTTAATACTATTTTAATACCCTTTTGTTGGTTCATATTTCGGCTCATGCAAATTCAATTTTTTACTTGCTTTTCTTTCTTTTGTTTTCAAAGTTTCACAAGAAAACTTTAAATAAATTTGTACTCTTTTAAACTAACCCTCAATTTCACAATAATTTGTAATAACTCTAAAATTAAGAAAACTTTGTCTATTTCTATAAAGATAAAATAAAAATAACTTATAATATATATTTATTTTGAAAAGTAATTATTAAAAATCTTCTTTTGAAAAATCATTATATATATATATATATTCTATTTTTTGTTGTAATTAACTTTTTTAACGGCAAACATACATATCATTCTAATTTACACATATGTTCATAGCGGGACTTGAAGAACATTTATCACTGTGATACCGATAGGCTAAATGCTCTTTAGTTTTTGTTGCAATTAACTATATCATTTGAAGTTACAATTCGAATAAAAATAATTTAAAAAGTTTCTTTTTACTGTAACCCAAAGAAATGTATAACTAGAAAATTAGTTATTTATTTGAGTTATTATCAATCCTATATATATTTGCAACTAATTAAGTATAATTGAATAACATAAATTATACAAATTGCACTAATAAAAAGAAAATCAATGTTAAATTTTATTTAAAATATTATAAATCACGCAGCATCGCGCGGGTTTACAAAGTCCTCGTTATATATTTTAATTATCAGGAAGCATGAACAGTACTTTCTGATAATTGCTAATATTATATAATTAATAGTTGACAAAGTTCACAAAGCTTCTTCTTGGTCCATTGGTAAAGCAATGTACATCTAGACTACAAGCCTGGTGTTCGACTCTCTTGCCACAATAATTATTTCCTTTTTTTTAGCCTGCTTTACGAGCAGCCAAGGAAGCATGTTCTTATCTTTTTTTTTTCTTTTTCTAATTTCGCTCATATGCTGGATTAGTGTCATACCTGCTTATAACATTTGTCATTTTTTTTTATTTTGTTGTGCTGCCTTTTTCCTACACGACTACAAAGAAGCATTTTGCTTTATTTATTTTTATGGCCGCGAAACATTTTAATAGTTGTATTTTATATTAATATATTAAAACACTTTATTTCAAATAGTTTTTGATTTTTTTCTACAACTCTTAATATAATGTTTGGTGCTTTTTAGTATTATAACTTCTATATTATATATGAATATATTAGTTATTTTTTGCTGCAAAAACGTTATTAGATTATAAAGATTAATGATACTAAATAGTTACGTTAGACATAATATAAAAAGTAAACCTGAATCGCTATGAATCTATATTAGACGGTGTATTACAATCCTAATTGTTAAAAGTTCTTTACCACTTTATATTTAATATTCACGCTTAATTGATATTATATATATATATATATATATATATATATATATATATATATATATATATATATATATGATGATTAACTAAATTATAAGTGTTTATGCTATTAAATAGTAGTAAGATATGTAGTAAAACATACACAAGGACATAAAATCTCTTTAAAATTACATTTTTTAGAAATAAAAAATTCAAACTAAATGAGTTGAATAAATATTTATTAAAGTAGACTCGATTTAAAAAGTACTAAAGTAGCATTCTAAATAGTAATTATACCCGCCGTGAAGCGCGGGTAAAAAAAATTCTTGTTAAATTAAATTAGGAAGACTTTTACATTTTGTAGATATTGATTAAGATTACTTAAATCAAATTTGACTAGATAAGAATTTGAAATTATTGATAAATAAATCAAAATTAAATTTCAATTGCTACGAAAATGTATGGTTTAGTTTTAATAATCTAATTTTTTTTATCTAATTTAATTGTGAGAATTGTTTAATAATTTTGTTAAGTTATATATATATATATATATATATATATATATATATATATATATATATATATATATATATAGTTTCAGGATCAAATGGAAATGTTCGCACCAGTAGAAAAACGCGATTTCGTCACACCAAAAATGTGTGACGATATGCGTATAGTCACACTTGCTTTTTCAGCGCATGTGTGACAAAGGTCGAGTGACCATATGTCGTAAATGTTTGACAATATACTTTTTAAAGTTAAGCATAAATGTATATGTGTGACTATTGTTCATGTAATGGCCACATGAATTTAATGTTTCTGTGGCGTTTTGTAATATTTAGTCACACAGTTGTAATTAAAAACTGACCAAATGTGTTAAAATGTGTGACCGTATGCTTTTTAAAGTCCAGTTAATGTCTATTTCGTTTGACTATTGTTCACACAATGGTCACATGAATTTAATATTTGTGTGACGTTTTGTAATATTTAGTCGCACAGGGCATTTTAATTTTGATGATTTAGTCACATAGTTGTAATTAAAAAGTGACCAAATGTGAAAAAATGTGTGACCATATGCTTTTTAAAGTCAAATGAATGTCTATTTCGTGTGACTATTGTTCACCCAATGGTCACATGAATGTAATGTTTGTGTGGCGTTTTGTAATATTCAGTCACACAAGGTAATTTAATTTTGAGGATTTAGCCACATAGTTATAATTAAAAAGTGACCAAATGTGCTAAAATGTGTGACATATGCTTTTTAAAGTCAAGTGAATGTCTATTTCGTGTGACTATTGTTCATCTAAACGTCACATTAATTTAATATTTGTGTGACGTTTTGTAATATTCAGTCACACAAGACATTTTAATTTTGAGGTTTAGTCACATAGTTGTAATTAAAAAGTGACCAAATGTGTTTAAATGTGTGACCATATGCTTTTTAAAGTCAAGTAAATTTGTATTTCGTGTGACAATTGTTCACCCAATGGTCACATGAATGTAATGTTTGTGTGGCGTTTTGTAATATTCAGTCACACAAGGCATTTTAATTTTGAGAATTTAGTCACATAGTTCTAATTAAAAAGTGACGAAATGTGTTAAAATGTGTGACCGTATGCTTTTTAAAGTCCAGTAAATGTGTCTTTCGTGTGACTATTGTTCACCCAAACGTCATATGAGTTTAATATTTGTGTGACGTTTTGTAATATTCAGTCACACAAGACATTTTAATTTTGAGGATTTAGTCACATAGTTGTAATTAAAAAGTGACCAAATGTGTTAAAATGTGTGACCGTATGTTTTTTAAAGTAAAGTGAATGTCTATTTTGTGTGACTATTGTTCGCCCAATGGTCACATGAATGTAATATTTGTGTGGCGTTTTGTAATATTCAGTCATACAAGGCATTTTAATTTTGAGGATTTAGCCACATAGTTGTAATTAAAAAGTGACCAAATGTGCTAAAATGTGTGACCATATGCTTTTTAAAGTCAAGTTAATGTCTATTTCGTGTGACTATTGTTCACCCAAACGTCACATGAATTTAGTATTTGTGTGACATTTTGAAATATTCAGTCACAGAAGGAAGGCATTTTAGTTTTGAGGATTTAGTCACATAGTTGTAATTAAAAAAAGATCAAAAGTATTTAAATGTGTGACTATATGCTTTTTGACCAAAAGTGTTTAAATGTGTGACCATATGTATTTTAAAGTCAAGTAAATGTGTATTTCGTGTGACTATTGTTCAGTCAATGGTCACATGAATTTAATTTTTGTGTGGCATTTTATAGTATTCAGTCACACAACGAATTAAGAAAACAGTGGCCGAAAGTGTTAATAAGTGTGACCATATTATGTGAGGACACCTTTTAGTCACATTTCAGAAATCAATAATTTGTGTCACAGTATGAATTTTATATATATATATATATATATATATATATATATATATATATATATATATATATATATATATATATATTATATAACAAAAAAAAACAAAACTAATTGAATTACACAACAAAATTGGAATGTATATAAGTAAACGAAATACATAATCGTAATAAAATAAAATTGTACACTATCATACTATTATCGAGTTATACATTTCACAATCACAAATCCAAATTTTTTTGACTCTTCAAGTTGGGCCTCACTTTTTTTGTAATGCTATCCGTTGTCACATAAACACCTTTGTGCTTTGTTTGTAATTTAGGTGCAATTGTGTTCTCGCCAATCTTCTCTACCGTATTTCGTGGTGTAATTTCCTATAGGAAATAAAATCCGCATGTATCAAACATTACATTAATTATGAAGAATACTATATATAGCTAGGTTGATAAAACAGATACCGTTTCATCAAAAATAACTTGTTCCATTGGCCATGCGAAAATTCCACCTACTGCATCCTTGACTGTTTTGAAACCATTCTTTCCCACGTCCGGTATGCATGTTGCATCCACTAACGATTGTTCAATTGAAACTCTGTAGCAATTCTTTGGAAGTGGTGTGTTATGAAGAGTTTGTTTTCCATCAGTCTTGTATACAGTTCCCAAAGCAGTAACACTTGTTCTCTTTGAGTGCCGCAACTTACACTTAATTTCCTGAAAAACACACAATGATAAGAACAAGACAGCTACACAACACAACACAGAATGATCCGCCGATGCAACAAATTAAAATCTATTAGCTATTTAAACTACAGAATATAATAAATAAATGATCAGCTAGACAAGACACAATGATCAGGTGATAGAACAAGACAGCTGATCACACAAACACACATCAGCTGATCACACAAACACAAAATATATGAACATGTGGAAATACATACTTGTACCGGTGGTGGAGATATATTTTCTTACGACTCAGAGTCTCAACGTCAAGACGTGTTTCTTTGTGATCCAGACTTTTTGTTAGATTTGACAGTTTTAACCTTTTCCTATATGTATAAAACACGTTAACTAAACGCGACATGTATGTAAAATTCAAAAATCACAGGGGGATATATACAGGGTAGATGTTTTATTATTTACAATTATTTCCAGTTCGTTGTTAGAAGTTGCAAGTCCATTAGACTTCTGAATGCTCGCCTCCATCTCGCATACAACATCATCTCTTAATGGTGTTTTGCCTCCATCTCCTTTAGACAGCTGCAATAGAAATTAAGAAATGCATTTGTTAGCAACACACAATGTAAATGTTAGCATAATTGGAAAAAAGTATTTCCTTTAATGTCAAAGACCGTATCATCTCCTCTTGTGCCTTCAACTGACCACTCAGATGAGCAAGCATTCCTTTTGTTTTTGTCACCTCGTTGGACAAATTCTGGATTACTACTTCCTTTTCTTGGCGCTCACGTCTCTCATTATCGAGTTGACATTCAAGTAACGCAATTCTTTCATCTGATGCTTGTCTGTTTCGAGGAAGATCAAAGTACTTATTATATGTCACTCCACCTCCAACTCCTCTTGCATAACCTCCCTTTTCCTTACCAAATACAACTGTTAGGGCATCAGTGCCCTGAGCAACCTGCAAGGTTCCTTCTTTGATCTTAACCTAAGTATCAATCTGCATATATGGAAAATAAATTATTATATATATCAAACTAAACATAAAGTGATAATAAAATATTCAGTCATACTTACAATTTTATCTCCTACTGATTTAGTCTCATCATCTGCAAAATTTCCTGATTTGTTTAGCTTTCCTTTCAACCACATTATACAACGCGGGGGGGGGGGGGGGGGGGGTTATTCATCAGGTTGGATTTCTTTATTTTTTATCTTATAAATACCAAATACATACAAAATGTAAAGTTAAATCAAGTTCAAATACGTAATAAATTATAATATATTATAAAGTTTACCATTTTCTCTTTGACATGTACGTATCCACTTGTATGCTGATAAACAGACTTGGAACGCGCCGTTTTAGTTGCAGTTGACTTTTCCTAATTACAACAAAAATGCATTAGGTGTTTAGATGCAAACATAAAATTATGAAAAGATATGGACTTAAATAAAAAATGACAAATTAAAACCTGGTATTCCTCTGAGCTCGTATACTTCACAAAAGCGACCCACACTGGGGCTTCAACAATCGCACTATATTTTGCTGGGACTTCATTTAATTTTGAAGTGTATTCTGATTGGGATATGTATGTTTGTCTCATTTTCCTTCTGAAATTCCTTAGAAGTCCACCAAGATGATGCATTATTAAGTTTCTACGACTCTCGTGAAAATCAAAAAATTGCTGTAAAAAATAATCAACACAATGTTGTAAATTAGTTTCACATAATGTAAATGCAGAAGGATAAAGGTAGTTATATCATGTGTACCGTGATTTCAACCCAAAGTTTATCTCTTACTTCTGGACCCACCTTTTTCCAGGATAAAATCTTCAAACCTATATGCTCACGAACCACATCTCCTAAAAAACTTATAAACAATGCTCTATTTGGCCCTGATAACCTATTTATCACATCGAAGTTTACCAGAAGCTTTGGTCCACCAGGTTGGCCATATTCTTTGCGAAACTTGGATAACCTGGTTATGCCCCTCTTAACTACAGGTTTGTCAATCAGAGAGCTTTCGTTGTTATGATCTTCCGCCTCATCATCAGTGTAATCCTCTGATTCATATCCAAGAATGTTGTCACCCATATCATGATAAAGAAGATGATGGTCCTGATCATCGACTTGAGCAATTTCCATATTTCTTGAGTAGAAATTTGTAAAAGGGAAATATTAGAATTGTTAATTAGTTGTTTAGGAATCAATCGAACAGGAAAGAGTTTAAAATTTTTCAATTGATTTTTTGTTATAGAATATATACAACACGTCTTCATGATTGGCAAAAATGTGTTAAAAAATTCAAATTATTGGTTGTCGGGAGAATGAAAGTTTCGAATTTTTTTCATTCCCTAATAGGCAATAATCGAAATTTAAAGAAACTGAATATTCGGAATTGCCTTTTTTTGAAATTTCAGGAAACCGAATTGTCTTTTTTTGAAAGTAAAGTTGCAAAATTTTGGCTCCAAAGGCCTAATTAAATAAGAATTTAATTTTTTACAAGACGTAATAAAAATATTTAAAAATTTCAGGTGACTTTAATCTATAATATATAAAATTTTAGATAATATAATTATAAAATTAATTTTAGATAATATAAAATTTAGACAATCGGTAATTAACATGGGTCATGGGTCACGGGTCACGTGTATTGGGTTATGACTAAGAACAAGACAGTAATATGGTTCATGTGTAATATGGTACATGTTCATGTGTCATGGTTACTACCACCGTGACCGGTGACAATCGGTAATTAATAAGTGTCATGGGTCACGGTTAATTAATATGGTTCATGTGTCATGGTTGGGTTTATGGTTTAAGGTTTAGGGTTTAGGGAGGTTATGACTAAGAACAAGACACTAATATGGTTCATGTGTAATATGTTTCATGTTCATGTGTCATGGTTACTACCACCCTGACTGGTGACAATCAGTAATTAATAAGTGTCATGTGTCACGGTTAATTAATATGGTTCATGTGTCATGGTTAGGGTCCTCTAAACCCTAAACCCTAACCATGACACATGAACCATATTAATTAACCGTGACCCATGACACTTAACCCATAACCATATATGACCAATAAACCCATAGCCATAACCATAACACATAACACCTAAACCATAAACTCGTAAAACTTAACCACTAACCATATATGCTCGAGCAATAAACCCATAACCATAACCCCTAAACCATAAACCTATAATACTTAACGACTAAGCAGGACCAATTAACCCATAACCATAACCATAACACATAACCCCTAAACCATAAACCCATAACACTTAACCACTAACCAAATTCAGTTAACCAATAACCATAACCCATAATTAACCCCTAAGCCATAAACCCATACCACTTAACCCCTAACCATGACCAAAAAACCCATAACCCCTAAACCATAAACCCATAACACTTAACCCTTAGCCATGACCAATAAACCCATAACCATAACTATAACACATAATTAACCACTAAACCATAACCTATATCGGTTAACCCTAATAGTTTACCATAACCAATTACCCATAAGCATAAATTTTAACTCCTAACCGTAACCTTTATCCGTTAATCTGTAATACTTTACCATAGCCCATGAGCCATAACCATATATAACCCATATCCGTTGAATAGTTAATTGATTATAACCCATGACCCATATATAACCATAACCCATAATAGTTGACCACAATCATAACCCATATCCGTTAACCCATAATAGTTGACTACAATCATAACCCATATCCATTAAACCGTAATAGTTGACCCCAATCGTAACCCATATCCGTTAAACCATAATAGTTGACCATAACCATAACCGTTAACCTGTAATATTTTACCATAACCCATGACCCATAACCATAACCCATATCCGTTACACCCTAACTGTTTACCGTATATGAAAATCATAAACCCTAACCCCCATAAACGGATACTGAAATGCCTGAAATCATCTTCATCTTCGTCCCCAAAAAGTTAAACGCCACACACGATTACTGTGTTCAATCATTGAAATCATCGTTATGATGTAAGAATGTTGATCGATTTTTCTTCTTTATCTCCTGTGTTGAGTCATTGTACCATATAATAAACCCTAACCCCCATAAGACGGATAATGTAGTTCGTGCAAATCCTCTTCATCTTCGACCCCAAAAAGTTAATTAAATTCCACACACGATTACTGTATTCAGTCAATGAATCATTCAAGAAGGGTTATGTTTATGCCATTTGTTTAAGTCAATTACATATGTCTGTTTACAGTTTCTGACTTTTGTATTGTTTTTATGCCATTTGTTACAGAAAATCAAGAAGACTTGGTAAGCCTAGAAGATATTAAGGTGCAGCTAAAGAAGTGCCAGTTCAAGAAGTGCCAGTTTCAGTGGAAGTCGTAGTACAAGTTAAAGTTGAAGAGCCAATTCAAGGTGAAGATGGTAAGGCAGCTGAGAGGTTAATCCAATTCGAGAAACTAAGACCAGAAGAAGAAGTCAAAGACTGTTGCTCAAGAATCTGAATAAAAGTCATGATGGTGTACCAGGATGTTCCAAAAAGAATGTGATTATATTAATGGTAGTTGATGTGTCTATCTTTTCAGGATGTTTTTTGTTTGTACATGTTAAACAATGGTTTCTTTTGTAAACTGAAATCACAACATTTTCTATCCAGAAAATGGAAATTAATTTTGGCTTTTAGTATGATACTTAACTCTCTTATGTTTTAGTTATCTAAATATGGTATATGAACATGGTATTATAATCTGTTTCTTTTGCTTCATTCATTTCAAGTCTTTTCTGTGAAGCTAAATGTCAGTATATGAACATGGTATTATATGGACCACGCGCCACCGTAGTTAAATACGACACATATAACATCAATGGGTATGCATTTCGTATAAAATCTCATGATGGCAGGGTTTACCAGAACAGTGGGGTTAGTTTTGAGGCAATAGATATGCACATATCCAAAGAAGTTGCAACCATAAGACAAATATTTTATTATGGGGTTTAACAAGAAATATGGGTACTAGATTATCGTTTCAGGAAAATTCCTCTTTTCAAATGTGATTGGGTTAATCATAGAGCTGGTGGAGTCAAACGCGATACTAATCTTGGTTATACATTGGTTGAACTGAATAATTTAGGCCACAAGGTTGATCCGTTCATATTAGCCTCACAAGCACGACAAGTATTTTATGTGAAAGATCAGCTAGATAAAAAACTGTCTATTGTCTTTAAGACACCTCCCAAGAATTACAAAGATACATATGACGAAGTCGATGAGGAATTTAATACTGTTATTCACCCGCACAATGATAACATATTACCACATGTAGATCGACGTGACTTGGGTAATGAATCACGAGATGATTACTATCGAACTGACTGTGGCGGTATTGTTATACGCAAATTGAAGTGAACAATCTCTTGGTGAAGTTGGCACACTCTAAAGTTCATTGTATTTTTTGCTTAATTCATATAGATGATAAATTGTATCTTTTTAGTACATATATTGCCATTTATTACTTGCAAATTACCATAATATATTCGAAATCTGTTGATCATAACAGAAACAAAATATTAGATTTACAACAGTTACCATTTTATCTGTGTCAAGTCAACAAAACGGCAACTGACTTCAAAATAATTCACAGTTTGACTATCTAAAGACAAAATTCGGGGAAATGGGATATTAATCAGGTCAATTCAGTCAAAATGTTTCATACTGTTTTAGCGCCTTTTTCATCCTATTTTTTCTCGCACTTTTGCCTCTATTTTTTGGTATTTATATGCCTTCCAATATATTGCATCTGTTACACGAAGATTTATCCTCTCCATCTATTATAAATATTTCATCTTCCATCTGTTTCACGAACATACTGCCCTTTATCTGATTTCATTCCCAAAAAATGGATGTTCCTGAATCGCAAAACCCTTCAAAGCGAAACAGAAAAAAAAATACACAGACTTTAGTTTCTTGATGAAAGAGGTTGATCAATACATCTTGAAGGACAAGAAAAGACTTGCAAATGTTGAAATAGCTATTGCCGATATTCAGATGAATATAGACGAATTGAATCTCCACATTTCTCAGATTAATTCTCAATAGAAGATTTCGGTTTTCGACAGGGCCCATATTGATTTTCTTAATTCTCAATTGGCTCATGACACAAGTATGTATGCTACGAATAAGCAATTATGTGAGCAGATTATCAAGTCTCTTGACTCTCAAAACTTGTACTCTGATGGGCTTGTTGATTATCTAGATTAGTTTTTTTTCTTTTTTATTATCTGTCTCTTGATGTAATGTTTTGAAAATTCAAAGATGTTAATCAATGAATATTGTGTGTTGTTTGCTGTAATATTCGTTGTTTGTGTAGTTCAATTGAAAACAAACAACATCCTCTTTTAAACTAACCAAAACAATTCCCAATTTCGAATTCAAAACGGTTCCAATTTTGACTTTACAAGATATCCCATTTTGACTATCTAAAGTCAAACTTGGGGAAAATGAATTATGAATATTTTAATTTAGGTTACCATATGTACTGGATTTTGGCTACACTTAACTCATGTGTGACAAACTCAACTTTATGATTTAGACACATAAATAATTACTTAAAGTGACCATATATAGACTCATGATTTAGACACACAGACACTTAATATGTGACTAAATATGAAACTTAATTAACTGTTTAATTTTGAAAGCACACGATAAACTTTAGTCACAATGTATAAGTTATGTGACCATATGTACCGTATTGGCTACAAATAATCATGTGTGACAAACTAGATTCTATGATTTAGACACATTAAAAATTACTTCATGTGACCATATGTAGACTCATGATTTAGACACACAAACACTTAATGTGGCCATAAACAGAATTTAGATACACATTTGTCATGATGTGTGGCTATTATAAAGCCATATTGTCACACATGATCGTGCTAGAAATAAATGTGATTATATACTTTACCTTTTGGCGCCGTTAAACTTTAGACACACATAATAAGTTGCGTGACCATATGTACGATATTGGTTACAATTAACACATGTGTGACAATTTTGAATCTATGATTAAGACACATAAACAATTATTTCATGTGACTATATATGGCATTTAGTCACAGTAATTTAAGTGTGTGACAAGCTTTTGTCACAATAAATTAAGTGTGTGACCATTTATGACATTTAGTCACGTTTTCCAAATTCATATGTGGCTAAATAATAAGCCAAAAAATAGCTGTAACCTTTAGCCACATAAATATTTGAATGTGTGGCGATACATTACCTAATGGTCACACGATCCGAGTTCATAAGTGGCTAACTAATAACGAGGAACTTATTTTCGTACCTTTAGTCACATAAAAATTCGAACGTGTGGCCGTTTAATTCCGACTATGTGTGACCAAATCGCAGATTTGTACTAGTGAACGCCCCCAAAACACAAGCCCACGATTGGAAACCGCCCCATGAAGTGAGAATCAAATTTTTTTTCAAAGTTTGGTCAAAATTTATAGGCTACAAGAGAGTTTATACATATATTATATATTATTATTATTATTATTATTTTTAAACAAGATGCAATAATTTATAGATGCAGTGGTTTTAAACAAGATGCATTGGTTCTTAAATGAGAATTCATCGATTAATTCACGCATGATGGATTAGTTTTAATAGAACTTTATGTTTTTTTAGATAAGATGTAATGATTTAACGTTGGATGCGGTGATTTATAGACAAGATGCAATGTTCCTATACTAGATGCAGTGTTTCTACCGTTGCGTATTGTTTCTGTTGGATCCTTACCATATATATATATATATATATATATCTTCTAATATATAAAAGACTAATTTAAAATAATATATTAAATGATCTAGATCCTTCATTTAATCACGCCTTTTGGTATCATGATACCACATTTTTTCAATCACATATGCTCTCTCCTTTCGCGGTGCTTCCATCGTTGGTCTTGGAATTGACGCGTCTATTGTTAGTTTTTTGTTAAACTCTCTTTTTTCTCGAGTATTTAATATCGTTTATTAATTTTAATATTTACTACTTTTCTAAACCATCGTGTGTGTCTTACTTGCATTTAAACTAGTGTGTGTGTGTATATATATCTATACTATATTATAGAGCATTTAGGTCAATATAAACTCTTAATTTTTAAGTAATTTGAAATTACTAATTTACCCCTTATTTAAACCTATAAGAAAACCATTATAGTAAATTAGATTTTTAAATACCATTTTTATAACAAAATCTTCCATAAAGAATGTTTAAAAAAGTCAAATCCATAAAAATTAATTTTCAACTTATAAGATATTAAATACAACTTAAAAATAAAATTAAAAGGATCTTCATAAATAATTATTTTAAGTATTTTATCATATAACACATATGTTAATTTAAGTATTAGGAAATACGTATAACTATAACTCATAAACCTATAACTTGTAATGTAAATGTATAGACATTTTGGATTTTTTAAATGACTCGAGTAATCAAAATAAAAGATTTAAGTTATATAATCATTAATATTCTTTTTGTTTATCTTTTTATTGTTTTTAAAGTTTTATTTTAAAAATTACAAAGAGTAATAAAGACAAGAGAAATAAAAATGAAAAAAATATAGATATATTGCGAACAAAATTGTTCGATGTCATCATAATTCGCGAATATAATAACTTTACGTTAGCAAAACGGACATTTAATCAAGCATGAATTATTTCTAACCGTCGTATTGCACGAGTATTATGCTAATATATATATATATATATATATATATATATATATATATATATATATATATATATATATATACTAACTAAAATACATGATATTAATGTGTCACATGTCATCATTTTAAAACAAGACCTCATCAAATTAGTTAATAAATTGACCAATTTAGTTAATGAGTTACATATACCCGCGCGTCGCAGCGGGGTATTTTATGATAAACAAAATAAAAAACTTACATCCAAACATAAATAATTTAAAATAAAACGAAAAATAAAACGATTATGACTACAATGCGCTATTAAGTTAAGATTTAAACGATTCAAGTTTTATATTTATGCTATGTTAAACATAACCAATATGATTTAATATTTCATTTTATTTAAATACATATGACCAAGTTTAACATTTCACATTATTTAGAACACATCAAACGTGGAGCACGATACTCTTCTGCACTCATGCTATCAGATTCATTTAGGTTTTATTTTTCTAGTATTACGTCTAATAAAAATATATTTTAATAAATATCGTATTGAGATAAAATTTGTATCAAAATGTAGATAAAAATCATACGAACACAAATATGTAATTATACTTATATAAATTGTTATATATTAAAAGTTATAGAAGAAAAACAAAAAAGATACAAAACTAATTATGTTTAAATAATTATAGTAAATTAAATAGAAATCGTTCGGTGCGAAAGAAAAGAAATTTGAAACGCAAAAGCAGAAAAAAAAAACCGAAGTTCAAGAATCGAACATGAGATTTCAATATCACAACATGAAGTGAATACCACTAAACAAATTAAGCTTCTATTTATTTTTGCAGCCACTATGTTATATAATTATTTTCTTCTCACGCGCATGTACACTGTTCATTACGCGCTCTATTTCCTGAAAATTGTTTATATATATAATATTTTCTGAAAATTGTTTATATATAATACGTTAAATAGTATTTAAATGACATCATCTCTTTAAAATACATCTAACTTAATTTAACACTAACAGTATCCCCGTAATAAATAATATGTACGGAAGGGAACACATGGCCTAACATAATGTTCTAAATTAAGGAATAAGACAATAGATCATAAATGATAATGTATTACGTACGTATAATAACTTTAGTTCTTAAAAGTCACAATTAAATTTAATATATTAACATAATTTTTATAATTGAGATATAATCTTACAAAATTGAAAGGAGAGAATTGTCTAATAAAATAATTCAAGTTAGTTTTTTATTTATATTTAAAAATATAGATATTATGTTTATATTTATAAGAAATAATTTATATTAAAACCAACGAGCTAAAATATGTATGAAGACCGAAAATACAATTTCTTAAAAAAAAGATTTCGTTATGATGAAACTTTATCAAAATATAGAAAGAAATATTTACAACGGTATTTTTATATTTAAATCAAACTATATAAATGTATGTTAAGGGGAATGATAAATGCTGGTGGTAGCACCTTAAAGTCACAAAACTGTTTAATAAGGGTTAAGATCCTCTAATGTTATGGTCAAACATTATCCATTATATTTTCTCATAAACATGAGAATTTGACCTACAAATAGACACATTTTTTACTTAAAAGGGATCTACTCTCATTTTTGTTAGATAATATGATGAGTTATGCTTGATCACAATATGAAAAAAGTCTAAAACATTTAGTGAAATATACTTAAGTAATTTTATATTTTAATAATTTAAGTGAATTGAGAGTACAACAACACCTATATTATATGGTGCTTTTAACATGTCATTAACTCTTATGTGTAGACTTTATGTATTCAAGTTAATAATGAAGAAATAATAATATCTTAAATGAAAATGAATTATTTAAACAACAAACAAGTCGATTAGTCATCTGGAAACATTATTTTTAAAACAAAGAATCTTTTATAGTTTTAAAGGTTATCTTGAACATCATACTTCCAAAAGTCAACGATAGGATGAGTTGAATATATTTTTTTAATTTCACGGTGTTTATCGTTTTGGCTAATTATCAAGAAAGTTATCACTGATGGAAAAGTTAGATATGTCAATAAGTAAAATAGTGTATCGCCATGTGAGTATAAGATAGTTAATTAACCGGTAAAATTTATAATCCAGAAACCAATTTCATTATTCCAAACAAATAAAATAAACTATAAATAGCGATATAATTAATGTTAAGGGAGAAAAATAAACTGATGTTCTAAATAAACGGTTTACTACAACAAAATACAACTAATTTTGCATAGTTATCATTGCATGTCACGGATTTTGTTTTTTTGTCAATGAATACAATAAACTTTTTGAACATCGTAGCTTCAAATTAAATATATATATATATATAATTTATAAACAATTAAAGGTAAGAAAGCTAGAAGTATTGATAACTATTCTAGTTTTCGCATAACGGGTTGTTTCTTTGGAGAAATGAGCTATGTGAAGCCGTTTGATGTTCTAAAGAGAATGTTTGTTCCTAAACTTATCGGCCATGGTGCCACTGATTGCCCTACTTGGTGCACTTGTTATGCCGTATGTTACCTTAAAATTAAATTAATAGCCATGATCTCTTTCTTCATTCAGTTCTTGTTCTTTCCCGAAAGATACTAACTTTTGTTCGTGGAGTCAATGTAAGTTGCGTGTACTATTTATATATAAAGCTTTTCAAAACTCGGCTTTAAAAGTTGTCTATTTTACCTCAAAGTGGAGTTCATATCATGTGTTAATGGATCAATAGAGTTTTATATATGTAACAGGATGCGTGTAGATACTTTCTCATAGAAAGTGGAATTGCTCTCTTTGTTGCATTCTTGATCAATGTCTCGATCATTGCGGTTTCTGGTACTGTTTGCTCAGCTGAAACCTATCAAGCGATGACTTTGACCGCTGCAATGATCTTTCCCTTGACTCAGCTTCATTTCTTAGAGTATGAGTTCTATTATATGCGATTTTATCACTATTATCAAAAACATTTTCTATCCCCCTTAATTTTCCACACCCGGTTTTCTTGAAAATTTTGAGAAAATAGGGTTGATATTGTGCATTTCAATAACCTAATTAATAAAAGTTTCATAACATCCTATATATTAATTTACTACACAGAAGTTTTGGGGAAATCTAGCTTAACTCTTTATGCAATTGCACTACTAGCTTCTTGTCGAAGTTCAACAATTACCGTCACTTGTGCTGGACATTTTATTATGCAGGTTAGGAAACTAATCCCCCTAATTTAGCATTCTAAAAGCAATTTAAAAATTAATTCCATAACCCTGCTTGTACTAACATTCTTTTTTAACTTGTTGGTATTTTAGGGTTTGTTGGACTTAAAGATGCGAAAATGGTTTAGAAACTTGATAATAAGATGCATCGCATTACACCCAGTTTAATAGTAGTGTCGATTATTGGTGGGTCTTCTGGTGCTGGAAGACTAATCAACATTGTTCGGTTAGTTATATGCTTTAATAAATAATTATTAAACTCTCAAACCGTCACTAATATGTGGCTTAGCTACATATTAGAGACGGTATGCGTCACTAATAAATTTTTAACCATCACTGATTAGCAACAAAAGAAACTGCTTATATGTAAATGAATAAATATTTAATTTTCAAACCGCCACTACCATGTTGTTAGTTAGTTATAGATTAGGGATGAATTGTTTCCGTGGCTAATTTACTACATATAGTGACGGAAAAAATAAGTATATTTCAAAAATGATAAATTGCTCATACAAATTTGTCGCTAAAGGTTAAGGCATAGCTAGCAACGGAATTTAGGTGTACATCAATCCCTCACTAATAGCTGTTTGTTGCAAGTTTCTTTAAGACTGAATTTCGTTACAGCTTTGTCTTTTGAACTTCCTTTCAAGAAACGGCCACTATAAATGCCATGTCATGGACGATTTCGAAATTTGAAAGATTGTCCAGAAATTTTAGAAAGCCCCATAAAAAGAAATTGTTGGTGCATACATGGTCATACGTACATTTAAAAATGCACTCCTTGTTTTGATGATAATAAAAATATACATATGTGATACTATTGCTTATCAAAATTATTCATATGTTCATATCTATATTCTTAAAGAAAATTAACAAGCCTCAAATTGATGATCAAGTGAAGTACAAACAAGTAAAAGAATTTAACTCAACAAGATATATGAAGAAAACAAGTTTTGAAGAAAGCGTAAAGTGTTCACGGTCGATCCCACGGTCGACCGTGTATCAACCGTCACTGCACAGCTCACTATTCTTAAACATTGTTCCTCTTGAAGTCAGCCGAACTCGTACCCGACAGCCGATGGCGAAGAAAACTACAAACAAGAGTTCGGAAAATATGAGCTTACAAGAATAATTAATTAAAGAAGTTTAAGTTTTTACAAAATAATTTTTATAAAAACTTTTATAAAAAAATTCAAATATTTTTTATATAAATCACAAGCTTGGTTGAAAAAGTATAAGACTTCTTATTTTGGCAAATACCAAACATGATCTTCCATTGAAATAACACAACACCACTTATAGGAAAAGGAATCTCCCAAAGAAGCAAACTTCCAACATGTTTTATGCATTTGACTTCTAAACTTCCTATTTGGTGTTTAAATTCAAACATAAGAGGTATGGCACCAACCCAACTTTTCTAATTAAGACTCCTTTTCAGTGCATTTTAATGGTAAAAATGGGTTGTGTGTGATTTTGGTAAAAGGCCAACGTCTTTATTTGCAAGGCTCAAAAAGTTTCAGAATGTTGACGGAAGATGCCACGGTCGACCGTGGATCGACCGTGGGCAGTCTGGACACTTTTTGAACTTGCACCTTTTTCCTTATTTAAACCAACTCAAGTCTTATGTTTCAATAACCTCTTATACAGCTAAAACACAGAACATATATTCTTATCTTGTGAGCTCATATTCTTTGATAATTCATCTATCATTCAAGATCAAGAATCAAGCAAGAGCAAAGCTTTCAAAGCTTAAACACTACATCATCTTTCTATATATTTTGTAATAGTGTAAGGATCAACTCTAGCCTTTCAAATTAGAGTGAAGTAAGGATCATCTCTACCCTTTAGAATTAGAGAGAAGTAAGGATCAACTCTAGCCTATAGAATTAGAGTGAAGCAAGGTTATCTTTACCTTACTTGCAAGTTTGAAGTGTTAATTCTTGCAAGTGAAAAAGAGAAGTGTAAAAGGTTTATCTCTACCTTCAAAGAGAGAAGCTAGTGGAGCAAACTCTTGGTGGGTGAGGCCAAGGAGTGGATGTAGTGCAAGTTTGTTAACACTTGCATGAACCACTATAAATCTCTTGTCTACTAATTGGTGATATCTCTCTACCCTTACTCTCTTTATTTCAAGTATATATATTTGTTGTGTTATAAACTTCAAGAAAAATATTTTTAACACAACTTACAAATTTTATAAGTGTAAAAATTGGTAAACTAAGTTAAAGAACCTATTCACCCCCTCTCTAGGTTCTAACAATTGGTATCAGAGCAAGTTGCTCTAAAATTTTCTGTTAAAATTGTTTTTGAGATAGAACTTGCTTTATAAATGTTTTAAGAAAACAATTTTATACAAAAATCTTGAGTTAGATCTATGGACTTAAATGATAACCTAAGTTTGGGGGTTTATATTGCTAATTTACCTATGTTTATTGATTATACATTTTTGGGTTGGAAAGCCTACATGTGGACATTCTTAAGATCAATAGAGTATGACATGTGTGACTTTATTGAAAATGATCTTGATGAAGATATGTCACAAAATGAACAAGCATTGATATTTATTCAAAAATCTCTTAAGGGAAGTAAATATGAATATATATGTTCTTACACTTGTGCCAAGAGATTATGGAAAGATATAGGTAAATTTGAAGAGCTTGAGGCAAGAAGAAATGAAGAAAAAGAGAGATCAAGAGAACTTGCTTGCTTCATGGCTTTTAAAGAAAATGAGGTATCTTTCATAAATGATTCTAGTAGTAAAGATTACTTACATAATCTTTATGATGAGCTAAAAGACAAATATGATATGTTACTTGATATTAAGTCAAAACTCATTACCAAGATCAATGATTTGAAAAATGTTGAGAATGATAATTTTAAACTCAAAGATCTTAATGAAATCTTGGTCAAGGAAATAAATGAGTTAAGAAAATCTAACATTATGTCACAAGGTTGCTCTAGTTATGTAAACTTCAAAGAAAAGAATGTTAGAATTCAAAAGTTATCAAGTGATGAAGGAGGTCATGAGTTATCAATTGAAACAAGCAACATATCATTAAAACCATTCAAAATTGTGAAAGAAAAGGCAAAAGAAAAAATCCAGAAGGCTCACGGTCAACCCACGGTCGATCCACGGTTGATGTCGTGCATCTTCCGTCAGCTGGCTGGAATTTTCAAAAGTTTGAAAAATACAAGATTGCCTCTAGTTCTTTCACTAGTATGCCTAAGGTTGGATGTAATAAACATATGATAAAATCTTATACTCCAACTTCAAGGAATGAACAAGGTTTCAAGATAACACCAAGGTGGATCAAAGTAGGTGTTTTTGATACTAACAATCCCGGACCCATGAAAAGATGGGTACCACACATATGAAATATGTTTGAGTTGTAGGTTGCAATTGAGGTTGAATATCATTCTTGATGCAACTTGAAGTTTTGTGTGGATGAAAGGCTTGGATAACAAATCATCAAGAATAACATTCTTGAACTACATTTATGAAACACAATCAAGATAAGTTTCTCATTCACTTATCAAAGCTTTATATGTTAACATCTATGTGTTGAAAGTGCCATGAGAACATATGTGTAGTTACTTGATATATTTAATTGTGTTTATTATTATATCTAGAATTTTATTAAAACTTGGTATGATATAAAAATAAATAAAGGGTAGCAAAAATATTAATAAAAGACATGAGACAATATGTTTTATCAAACATTTTCATGAACTATTAAAATGGTTTAAAATCACACTTTGTACTAAAAATAGTATGATGATATCTTAGGAACTACTTGGACTTGGAAACTTTATAAAACACATCATTTTAATTTGAAGTTTTGATGATCATTCAAGTAGATACATATTACCAAAACTTCATTTATATGTGTAACAATTGAAAATTTTCCTAAGATATTCTAATAAAAATGTGTGTGAAATTAATCATTTAAATGTGTCATGAAAATCAAAAAGTATTGATATAAAAACTTAATCTTAAATGACTAGTATTTTATTAGTAATATAGAAGACTTAAAAATACTTATCATATTCTTTAATGTCTTGCAAAGCTCAATCCACACTCATGTGAAATGCTTTTTGATTGAGTTACAAAGTTGAAATATGCGGTGCTATAATGACAAAGTTGAAATATACAAAGTTGAAATATGCGGTGCCATATCATTTAGACGTGTGCTCTAAATCATAACTTGAAGTCCATCTTGATATATGCTAGACAAACATTAAACTATCTTGAAGATCATTATATATCAAATTTGTGAAAATTGATAGTTGATTAATTGTGAAAATAATTCTAGATATATGATTTAATAAAGTTAGAATAATTAAACTACATCTAAACAAGAGTAGTTGCTTTTGAATGTGAGAAAAATTGTGCTTAAAGTTAAAAATTGCATATTGATGAACAATACTTTAAAATTTGATATACCATGTACATGTTCATCATATTACCTAAGTAATCATATGCAAATGCTTAAATTTCTCACAACTCATGTTTTGGCTAAGAGTATCTAAATGATATGGAAATATATGGTATATATTTCTATATATATTGAAATGTATAATTAAATAATAAATTATTTGTCAAAAATTGATGGCTTGCTTCAAACCCATGAATTTCATTGTCATATACTTTGATTGGGTTTAAGTGATTAAAGAACCAAATTAGATTTTATCATAAGTAATATTGTCTTAGAATTGAAAAGATATCATATCACAAATTAAGACAACTTACTTTGATAAATCATAGTTGCGGACATAAATACTAAACCACTTAAGAAAGAAGTAGTTAATGCAATAAGATTTGGTTTAGAAATGATTGAACATGTTCCCTAGGAAATAAAGGTTGATTATGTGAAAACTTTCAAAATTGTGCTTCCAGAAGGTTCACGGTCGAACCACGGTCAAAGCCGTGTATCGACCGTGGATCCACTGTCCAAATTATCAAATTGAAAGAAATCTCGCGGTCGATGCCACGGTCGACCGTGGATCGTCCGTCGGATGTCTGACGGATTTTAAACCTATTTTGCCCTATTTCTCTCTCATCTTACCACTTTAATCACTTTACCCATCTTCCCCACAAAAACCCTAGCCTCCATTTTTGCTTAGACACTCAAAAAGCTTAAAATTTATTGCAAGAAACAAGAATTTACCTTATGATTGAAACTATGGTTGAAGCCCGGGTTGGATTCATAGTCCATCTACAAGTGAAAGCTTCTTCATTCTAGATCTCTCACTTGATTCATGAATCATCTTCACTAAAGGTAAAATTCCTCACCATTGTTTCTTCTTTATCTTCTTAGGGTTCCACTCTACACATAAATCTAACATGAATCATGTATGAACAATTTTGTGTAATGTTTAAGCCTTGGGTTTAGGGGTAAAGAATGAAGGAAAACTAATATGATGAAAAATGGGTTTGTGACAAAACATAACTGAGATATACATATATATATATATATATATATATATATATATATATATATATATATATATATATATATATATATATATATATATATATATATATATTTATTTATTTGTTGAAAAGTCTAACAAATAAAGAAAAAGTGAACAGATGCTTCACGGTCGATACACGGTCGATACCGTGCATCAACCGTCGACCCTCTGGAGGTTTCCAAAATTCTAAATCTATCACGTGCTCCACGGTCGAACCACAGTCGACCGTGACTTCGACCTTGAGCTTGATGTTACTTTTAATAATTTTATATTTAAGGCTCATACATAGATTTACTCTTTCTTAATACTTGTCATTCATCACTAAATCACTTCTTCACCTATTACTTTGAAAACTCATACAAATTTTGTGGACATCATTGTAACAAACAAATAAAAGCATATTTATGGTACTAAAATGCTATGCCTAAACCTTTGTGCATTAAATAAATTATATTACTTTGGTTTAGTGCAACAATATGCTAACATGCAACTCCCTATGATGTTAAAGTTTGAATATCTTGTCTTGGGCTCAAATTCTAAGAACTTAGTTCAAAAAGTCAAGACTATTAGTAAAAGTGATAAACTAATTAAACTTGCAAAGTCATAAAATGATTATTATGAAGTTAAGATAAGATTACATTAAATAAATAAGAACTTGCTTATATCTTATACACTTCACAATTCAAAGTAATCACAAACTAAAAGTTGAGTTATGACATAAGAGTTTGAAAAACTATTTTAGTCAAACATTTCATGTGTTACTTTTATAAGAGCTCATTAAGTAATTGCATACATGGAGAAATAAAAATAATTTACACAAACCTTATGCCTAAATTCTATATCTTACATGGTTTGAAAAGGTAAAATGCTTGTATGCAACTTATATGTGATGCTCATGATATCCTATTTACATCAACAAGATATGCTAAATGATAATACTTTGGTTCATGTTTGACATATCCTTGTTCTTAATGTTATCAAATTACATATGTGATTCTTACATGAAATATCACTAAACATATGTAACATTATGATATGTCATTCATGCTCATCAAGTGTTGAATAATTATCATGTAATGAATTATGGTCAAGATATCTTATGGATGTACTTTTCATATAAGATCATTATCAAAAGAGTCTTTGAAATAAGTTTATGCAGATGATTACATGGTGAAGAAATATAAATTAACATATAAATTGTTGCAAGTGGTTCTCTCTTACTATCTTGTCATGGTACTTAATGAATTACTCTTTGTAATCAAGATAGTTAAAATAGA
This sequence comes from Pulicaria dysenterica, assembly GCA_947179395.2. NCBI lineage: Eukaryota > Viridiplantae > Streptophyta > Magnoliopsida > Asterales > Asteraceae > Pulicaria > Pulicaria dysenterica. The sequence goes on from OX359290.1 coordinate 29,827,254, forward strand.
TGACGAGTTATGCCTCATATAAGAAATCATGTTATTTGTCATCTTGATATATGCTTGAGTATGCCTATATACTTAAATGACTAATCTCATGTGTCACATACTTAATTTGATTATCACTTGACACATGAAACTATGTGGCATACATGCATAAATAATGATTGGAGCATTGGTATTGCATGCTTTGTACTCATGAGAACACTTTTCTCAAATCATCCTAATCTTGTTGGATATTGAATACATATAAATAAAAAGCAAATTTGAATATAAGATAAAATAACAAGTAAACTTATACTTAAGCCTAGTTGATCTATCAAAAGAAGATAAACTTAAGTAATCATGAACCAAACATGTAACTATAAAATCTTTATTTGACTTACTTGAAATTAGAAAACTTTTGTGTACTAGTAATAATGAGAGTATATTTTAGTGAGTATATGTTGGTATAGAATTAACTCAAATATGTAATACTTGAGAAATATACATATCAATGTTGATCGTAATCATGATAAGATCAATTCTATATAAAATTTCTAATGATATGTTGATCTACATATACAATGCATTATTATTTGAAGATCAAGATAATATACATGACATCATGTGCTTCATACATAAAATCAAAATAATTGTCAATTTAGTGCACACATTGGTCACTTACTTGATTAAATCATCCATTTGCTACATAATGTATATGAATAAATATCAATTAGAAATGAATAGACAAATATTGAGATAATCTCCACAATCTAGAGCTAAGAAATTTTTGATACTTAACTTAAGATTAGGATTGTGGATTTTGGTTGTCCCTAACATAATATGCACATTTTAAGGGGGAGTCACCAACCAAAAAGAAAATTTCATATATATTCACACTCTCACTTCCTATCATTAGCATAAATACAAGATAATGATGCATAAATCTCTCATGATTCCTACTTAAGTATATTTGATTTTTCCTAAATTAAGTTTATGCAAATACTTTTGTATATCTTGCACTTGTGCTTTGTTTTGTCTATCTTTTGTCAAGTGCTAGCTTAAAGGGATCATAAATCAAGGGGGAGCTTTGATCAAGGGGGAGCTTCATCAACTATTTTGTGCTAGATCATAAGAGGGAGAAGAATGTTCCTTTTTGATTTGACAAAAGGGGGAGAAGAATATAGCTATGCAACATTGTTAACATGAATAATTTTGTGTAGCAATCTTAATTAAATGTTGCATATTTTGTCATCATAAAAAAGGGGGAGATTGTTGGTGCATACATGGTCATACATTTAAAAGTGCACTCCTTGTTTTGATGATGATAAAAATATACACATGTGATACTATTGCTTATCAAAATTATTCATATGTTCATATCTATATTCTTAAAGAAAATTAACAAGCCTCAAATTGATGATCAAGTGAAGTACAAACAAGTAAAAGAATTTAACTCAACAAGATATGAAGAAAACAAGTTTTGAAGAAAGCGTAAAGTGTTCACGGTCGATCCCACGGTCGACCGTGTATCAACCGTCACTGCACAGCTCACTATTCTTAAACATTGTTCCTCTTGAAGTCAGCCGAACTCGTACCCGACAGCCGATGGCGAAGAAAACTACAAACAAGAGTTCGGAAAATATGAGCTTACAAGAATAATTAATTAAAGAAGTTTAAGTTTTTACAAAATAATTTTTATAAAAACTTGTATAAAAAAATTCAAATATTTTTTATATAAATCACAAGCTTGGTTGAAAAAGTATAAGACTTCTTATTTTGGCAAATACCAAACATGATCTTCCATTGAAATAACACAACACCACTTATAGGAAAAGGAATCTCCCAAAGAAGCAAACTTCCAACATGTTTTATGCATTTGGCTTCTAAACTTCCTATTTGGTGTTTAAATTCAAACATAAGAGGTATGGCACCAACCAAACTTTGCTAAGACTCCTTTTCAGTGCATTTTAATGGTAAAAATGGGTTGTGTGTGATTTTGGTAAAAAGCCAACGTCTTTATTTGCAAGGCTCAAAAAGTTCCAGAATGCTGACGGAAGATGCCACGGTCGACCGTGGATCGACCGTGGGCAGTCTGGACACTTTTTGAACTTGCACATTTTTCCTTATTTAAACCAACTCAAGTCTTGTGTTTCAATAACCTCTTGTACAGCTAAAACACAGAACATATATTCTTATCTTGTGAGCTCATATTCTTTGATAATTCATCTATCATTCAAGATCAAGAATCAAGCAAGAGCAAAGCTTTCAAAGCTTAAACACTACATCATCTTTCTATATATTTTGTAATAGTGTAAGGATCAACTCTAGCCTTTCAAATTAGAGTGAAGTAAGGATCATCTCTACCCTTTAGAATTAGAGAGAAGTAAGGATCAACTCTAGCCTATAGAATTAGAGTGAAGCAAGGTTATCTTTACCTTACTTGCAAGTTTGAAGTGTTAATTCTTGCAAGTGAAAAAGAGAAGTGTAAAAGGTTTATCTCTACCTTCAAAGAGAGAAGCTAGTGGAGCAAACTCTTGGTGGGTGAGGCCAAGGAGTGGATGTAGTGCAAGTTTGTTAACACTTGCATGAACCACTATAAATCTCTTGTCTACTAATTGGTGATATCTCTCTACCCTTACTCTCTTTATTTCAAGTATATATATTTGTTGTGTTATAAACTTCAAGAAAAATATTTTTAACACAACTTACAAATTTTGTAAGTGTAAAAATTGGTAAACTAAGTTAAAGAACCTATTCACCCCCTCTAGGTTTTAACAGAAATGTTAAGAAACTACATATAAGACTATTTGTATGACAAGGAATTCGGGTTACTATCACATCACCTTCTCATATTTATTTTCCATCACAAAAACTAGTATAGCTTAACACAATCTTACCTTACTATTTATTTATTTTATTAATAAATATATATGAGTGAGAGAGAAGCGTGAAGAGAGGGAATAGAGATAGAGACATAACAAGAGATGAATGCTTCGAGTTCTCAGACTAGAACTGCTTGTCCAATCGATTTTGAAATAGGAGGGATATAGGTGTAAAAGTGGAACCGGAGGAGCCCAATTACCAACCCGTACATGAGCCGGAGGGGCCGTATGGCCCATACACATGGTCTAAAACCATAACACCCATCTTTCTCCTCTCTCTTACCCGAATGCCACATCAACTCATATCATTTTTCCTTCTTTTCTCTCCCTTACCCGTAATCCAAGTATAGTCTACCCAAACAACACATATATTTTTCATCTCATTACTCTCTCTTACGCAACCAAAAAATAAAGAAAAGAGACGGGTAGCTCGGATTGGGGAAACCGAAGGCTAACCCGAAGGGAAGGCCGTAGCGGTGTTCCCGAGTTACCTAAATGCAACCCAAACTCTCCCGAAAGGTATTGTGTCATGCGCTATTCATGGACTAAGGAGTACTTGTTCCTCTGATATAAAAAAGCGAAGGTTGCCACCAAATCATAAAATTGGAAGGTACGAACTAGAAGATCGAGACCTTATATAAACATAATGGAAACAATGATACTTATAAAATCAGTATAGAGGTGCATATATCCAAAACATATGTGCAATATGTACCTCACCTCAAAATTAGTAGTTCCTCCCCTAAGAAATCATATGATCGTAGCCGCTGGATCTGAAATCAATAAGGTAACACAATAAAACTCTCTCATTGTTCGTGGTGTGCGTGTGTTTGTCTGCATTGTGTAGCTTAGACGAGTTCGGTAATTAGAGATATGGTCGGAGATGGGATCGGCATATGCGTTCGAGATGGTATGGATGGTTTCGTTTTAGAAATCGGCCATTGATCTTAATATCACATACGATAGTGGCAATAATTATGACTTTTACAAGCACATTATACAACTATCTTTTATTCTCATCCACATATTCAAGGATAGGATGTTGTACACAATCACTAATTGTTATATGAGATATAAATTAATTGTGTACAAATCATCACCCTTAATTTATGCATCGAGTAGTTGTATAGGGGTGTGCTCGGTTCGGTTTGATGTAAACCGAACCCAAACAAAAAATCTTGGTTTTTGGAAAAACCAAAACCATTCGGTTTTTCATTTTTCGGTTTTATGTTTTTGGTTCCCTTTAACAAACAAATGTAATCGAATCCACAATTATGTTATTTAACGGCTAAATACACATTCCCTAAAACTTAACCTATTTCTCTTGTTTACTATAAGACTTTGAACCCAAAACCATATGAAACACCAAACACACTATATGATCCCTTTGTTTAATCCAAAGTTACGTAAAATACGAGTTCCCCTTTTAGGAAAATACAAGTCGACTGGAATAGAAGCCTTATGGTGACCAATTCGATTATGAAAACAGCAAAAAGATTGAGCAAACAGAATGGCACAATCGATTAACACGTTTACTGAAAAGTTAACAATGCATATACTCAATTCTCTCATAATGTTGAAGCCATTACCAACAAGAAGATTACCATCGAATGCTCGAAGCTTTTAACAAACAAATGAACGATTACCGTCAATAAATGGTTCATACAAATTCTAATGCCCACTATTGAGAATGTTGATAGTTTGAGATGCGATTAAGCAGTTGAGAGAGCTGCTAGCTATATGCGATTGAGAGTGTGGGTCAATTATATGCTACTGAGCAAACTATGGAGAATTTTCAATCATAGAGTCGTAGATGTGGCTGAATATCGAGTAGACTTCAATAAAGGGAATAAAACACTTAAAAACCTACAACAATTTCGGTTTGGTTTTTTCGATTTCGGATTTTTCTATAGTTGTACTTTTTTTATTGTGGGAGATTCTTAAGATGGAGATGGTAATGAGAAAGTGTTAAATGATTTAAAATTGTTGCATTAGGGCTAATGCGACACATTAACAAATGCTACCTTATGTGACGTTGCCTTAGGTCAAACACTTTTTGTATAACATTTGATAACATATGCCACACTTTTGCCGGAATACGCAACACTTCTGAAAATGTCGCTCATGTATAACATATGCCACACTTTTTGTATGGAACACTTTTCATACTTAAGTGCGACACTTTTTATACATAAGCGCAACACTTTTTATACTCAATGACAACACTTTTGGAGCTATCTACAACACATTTTAATTTGAATGCAACACTTTTTACACTTGATTGCAACACTTTTTATATTTAAATACAATACATCTCCCATTAGTGTGCAACATTTTTTATAATCAATTGCAACACTTATGAAAGTCAATTGTAAGGCGACAATTTTATATATCAAATGTGACACTTTATGTAGTTTCCAACAATACAAGTACAACACATTCTACCATGTATATAGCAACGCTTTAATAAACTTTTTAATCATGTTAATGTAACTTTTGATTTAGTATAGATAAGACTACAAATATCCATAATAACATTTTATAAGCAATATTATATTGTTGCTTTTTGGGAAATTTGCTAAGTAATGGAAACTGTTGGACATGCAAAGGTAAAACTGTTAGAGGAAATTTGTGAAAACAGTTGAAAACTGTTAGAAGTAATTCTGGGAAAACAGTTGCAAACTGTTAAGTGAAGTATGAAAACAGTTGTGACTAACAGTTGCTGTGAGCATTACAACTGTTAGTACAAAGTTCAGAACTGTTAGTTCAAGTGTTTACAACTGTTAGAAGACCTTGAAGAGAAGACTGTTAGAAGAAGATCAGAACTGTTTCATTCAACAAACAGTTTCTGTTGAGCTAATAATGGAAATCACTATCTTCGTGGATCTGAAGTATATCTTTATCAAAATTTGAAGATTATCAAGATTATCTCGGAAGATAGAAGATTACCTAAATGTCAACTATTCAAGGAGGATTAAAAGTCTATAAATACTTGGAATAGAATATCGTATTAGAAGTACTTCTTGATTTGATTATTCTACGCATTCATAGTTTATTGTTAATTTGCTTTCAGAGAGTGTGTTAGCCTCTAAGTTTCATTGAAACATAAGAACAAGTTGTGTTCTTCGTCTAACAAAAGAGTTAGATTAGAGGTGTTGGTGATTATTGCAATCGTAATCGGTTTTTTTAATACATCTGGTGTTTGAAAGTATTTTATTGTGTTGATTAATTGAATTGTTCTTGTGTTAAACCTTAAACATCAATTAAGTGTGATTCCGCAACTTCTTAGTTGATTGTGATCAAACTGAAAGATTATCTTTATACAACTCTGATTTAATTCTCAAAGATAATTCTTGTTATTGATATTTGGTAATATCCGATCCTGACAAGTGGTATCAGAGCCTTTTCATTAAGGCTCCTTTGATCACTATTTGAAGGTTTTTCACAAATCTGTTGTGTTTTGTTATTTAAATCTTCTCGTGTGTTTTTTTTATTCACATTATTGCAATGAATTCTGTTGGATCTTCTGATAACACTGGATCTGGGTCAAACATTAGAGTTCCCATGCTCAAACCAACTGATTTTGAGATGTGGAAATTAAGAATCAAGCAGCATGTCCAATTAATGGACTATGCTGTTTGGGAAATCATAGAAAAGGACCCCATTACTCCTGTTGATTTAGATGAAACAGGAAAACCAAAGAAGAAATCACCACCAAGAACAGATGCAGAAAAGAAAGAAAGGATGCTTGAAATGAAAGCTCTCAACATTCTTCAGATTGCTATTCCTAATGAATACCAGCATCAGTTCAAGAAGTTTGATGATGCTCATGAACTGTGGAATGCATTAGAGAAGAGGTTTGCAGGGAATGCAAGTTCCAAAAGGAACCAAAGGGATCTTCTGAAACAGGCTTATGAGAACTTTACTAGTGGGAAGAATGAGAGTATAACTCAAATCTTTGATAGGTTCTATAAGCTGGTTAGTCAACTTGAGAGTGCAAAGGTTAGACTAGAACAAGATGAGATCAATAGGAAGTTCCTTAGGTCCTTAGGTGAAGAGTGGACAGTTTATGCTGCACAATGGAGATCTAAGGATTCTCTAGAAGATATAGAGTTAGATGATCTTTACAACAGTTTGATTGTGTTTGAGGGAGAGATAGAGGGAAAAAGAAAGTCTGTTACCCCTAGCCACAATGCTGCTCTCCTGTCATCCTCATGTATGGACTCAAACCATTCTTTAACTAATTCTATTGATGGTTGTGCAGGTACTAGTTCTGTTGTTGGACTAGATGTAAACACTCCTGATGCAGTGCTTGAAGCATTTCTTGCTAGTCATGCACATTCAACTCTCACCAATGAGGATCTTGAGCAAGTGCATCCAGATGATCTTGAGGAGATGGATCTCAAGTGGCAGATGGCCATGTTAACTGTCAGAGCCAAAAGATTCATCAAAAGAAATGGAAGGCAGAACATGAACTTCAGGGCTGATGGCAAGGCTGGGTTTTACAAATCAAAAGTTAGATGCTTTAAATGTCAACAGCTTGGTCACTTTGCAAGGGAATGCAGATCTGGTGGACAAGGCCAGAATCAAGGACAAAGATCAAACCAAACTTCATCAGCATTGGTCTCACAAGAAGGCCATGGATTTGATTGGAGTGATCAAGCAGAGGAAGCCACTCACAACAAAGCATTGATGGCATTGACTGACTCCTCCATCAAACTGGATTCACCATAATCAGAAGACATACAGGTATCTTCTAAACTATGCCCAGGTGAATGTAGAGCTATAGTAAAAAGGTTTAGGGAGCACAACAAAAAGGTGTGTGCTGCTCTGAGCAGAATGGAGGAGAGAAGATATGAATCTAGTGCTATCATTGAAAGCTTTGAAAAGAAAATCAAAGATTATCAAGCAAATGAACTGCAAATGGACTATGATAGGAAGTATCATAAGTGGGAGAAGGAGCAGCTTCAGGAAGAAATTGATAATCTTAAGAAAAAGCTGAGTGAAAAAGAGAGTAAGATAGATGAAGCTAACCAAAAAATTGGATGGTGTGGATATGGATTTGAGTATGTTCAAAGCAACAAATCTTAAGCTTGAAACCTTGTTACAATCACAAATCAGAGACAAGGTTAAAACAGGTTTGGGATACAAACAGACCCCACCTCCATACAATCACAACTACATAACTCCCATGTCTGATATAGCTGATAGGTATGTCAATGAACCATTAGAAGCAGAGTTGAAGTCAGCTGATCCAAAATTTGAAAGTGAAGAAGAAGGAGTTGTGTATGAAGTGAGTGATGACAAGAATGAGGGAGTTGTGAAGAAGGAAGAGGTTATTCCATTTGAAAATCACATCTGTTGTGAACCTACAACACCAAAATCCTCTTTACAACCTGTGATGTTTGTTAAAGCCTCCTCTGAACCATTCACCAGTGAAACAAAACCTTTCAAAGAAGTTTATTCTATAAACAGTTCCACTACTGTTGCAAACAGTCCCCAACATTACACTAACAGTTCCAAACAGAACCCAAACAGTTTTAAACCAAACATCTCAACTGTTAGTGTTAAGTCCAAAGGAAAAGAGAAGGTTGATGAATGTCAAGTTGAGAAGCCAAAGAAGGAAGCTTCAAAAGCACAATCTCAATCCAAATATGTGAAAAGGCATACTGAAGTGCCTGTATGCACATGCAAACAGCATGGTGTTCAGAAATTTCCTCCTTCAACACTAGTGAGAGGAAATCAAAGAAATAGAAACCAATTTTGGTCACAAAGAACTGGTTTGCCTATTGTGAAAACCAAAAGGTGCTATATATGTGGAAGAGCAAATCACTTGGCTCACAACTGTTATCCTAATCCACAGATCTATAGCACCAAGAGGCCAAGTACCAGAAAACAGGCTAACAGTTCTACAACTTTTAAGCCAAAACAGGCTAACAGTTCTACAACTGTTAAATCAAAATCAACTAACAGTTCTACAACTGTTAAGCCAAAACCAAAAACTGTTAGTCTGGCGTGGGTGAAATTGCAGAAACAAACAGTTTCTGAAGAGGTTAAAACTGTTAATCAATCTGAAAGTCAAACTGTTTTACAAACTAACTCAACTGTTTTACCAAATTCAAAAATTGTTTGTTCAAAAGTCTCAACTGTTAATCACAACAGTTGGAAACCACATGTTCTCACCAAATACTCTTCACACAAGATAAAGAAGTCTAATTTGGATGAAATCAAGAAGAATCAAACTCTGTTTAAGTATTATGACTTGAATGGTGTACCCAAGACCTGTATGGCCTGGGTACTTCCTGCTACTGACTGAATTTTATTTGTGCAGAGCATTCATAGGGCCGATCATGGATCAATTTGGCATGTGGATAGTGGATGCTCAAGGCACATGACTGGAAATCCACACTGTTTGAAGGATTTCAGAAAAATCAATGGAGGATATGTAGCATTTGGAGGAAATGCTAAAGGAGGAAGAATCACTGGTAAGGGAGCTGTAGAGGCAGGTACACTTACTTTCAATGATGTTTTCTTTGTTGAACAACTCAAATACAATCTGTTAAGTGTGTCTCAAATCTGTGATCATGGAAACAAAGTCCTGTTCACAGACACAGAGTGCATTATCCTTCCAAAAGATTTTAAAGTTGATGAAAAGGATGTTCTTTTAAGAACACCTAGAAAGGATAATATATACTGTCTGGATACACAAAAGGTTGCTAAACAGAATGTATTAAGTTGTTTACTCTCAAAGGCATCTCATGATGAGTCTGCTATTTGGCATAGAAGGATGTGTCACATGAACTTTAAAACCATGAATCTGTTAGCTAAAAACAATCTGGTAAGAGGTTTGCCCCAAAAAGAATTCTCATGTGATGATCATTGTGTAGCCTGTCTTAAAGGCAAGCAACACAAAACTTCTTATAAGCCCAAAGAAGTTTCTTCCATTACTACACCTTTACAACTGTTGCATATGGATCTTTTTGGTCCTACATCTGTGGTCAGTATAGGGAAGAAAGCTTACTGTTTAGTCATAGTTGATGACTTCACCAGATTTACTTGGGTTCAATTTCTTAGAACTAAAGATGAAACTGCTGAGTTAGTTAAGTCTCTTATTCTTAGAATTGAAAATCAATCTGATTTGAAGGTGAAAGTCATTAGATCTGATAATGGTTCTGAGTTTAAGAACTATGAGTTAAACAGCTTTTGTGAGGAAAAAGGAATTGAAAGACAGTTTAGTGCACCTAGGACTCCTCAACAGAATGGAGTGGCTGAGAGAAGGAATAGGACTTTGATAGAGGCTGCTAGATCTATGTTAGTTGATTCTAGGCTCCCAATGACCTTCTGGGCAGAAGCAGTGAACACGGCCTGCTATGTTCAGAATAGAGTACAAATTGTCAAGTCAAAAGGGAAAACTCCTTATGAGTTGTTCCTTAAACGAAAACCTTTGATCAACTTCTTCAAACCATTTTTATGTCCCTGCACTATCCTTAATACCAAGTCACAATTAGGCAAATTTGAGAGTAAAGCAGAAGAAGGATTCTTTGTAGGATATTCCACTCAGAGTAAGGCATACAGAGTTTTTAACAATGTCACTAGGATCATAGAAGAGAGTATGAATGTCTCCTTCAATGAGAATAGGATCAATATTGCAGGTAATGGTCCTGATTGGTTATTTGATATTGATGCATTGTCTAAATCTCTTTCTTTTGAGTATTCTACAGAAACAGTTGCAGGTGTTCCTACAGCTGTTAGTGCAAATCCACAAACTGTCTCAAACAGTTCTGAAACTGTTAGCTCAAGTCTAACAACTGTTTGTGAAAACAAAGCCACTGAAGACTTTGTAGTGATTCCTTTGTTTCAAAATGACTCTTCCAATGCTGTTAGTCTAATGAATGATGATGTTGAACCTTCAAAGGATATGGAATCTCCTGTTCTCCAACAAAACAATGAATCTATTAATCAAACAGTTGCAGATCAGGAATGTAATTCTTCTGGGAATGAGAGTGAATCTGAGATTGATCTGTCTAATTTAGGGAATGTACTGACTGAAGAAAACATCCCTATCTTAAGAATTCACAAGGATCATCCCATAGAGCAGATTATAGGTGATCCCATCACTCCTGTCAGAACTAGAGGTATGCTGCAAAGTGAAAATAGTGATGTGAATCTTGAACAGTTTGATGTGAATGCCTGCTTTCTATCTCAGATAGAACCAAAGAAAGCAGTAGAGGCTTTAAAAGACCCTTCATGGGTGGAAGCAATGCAAGAAGAGCTCTTACAGTTTCAAATTCAGCAAGTTTGGAAGTTAGTTGAACTTCCAAGAGGCAAAAGAGCTATTGGCACCAAGTGGGTGTTCAGAAATAATAAGGATGAGAGAGGGATTGTAATCAAGAACAAGGCTAGACTTGTTGCACAGGTTTATACACAAGAGGAAGGAATAGACTATGATGATGTCTTTGCACCTGTTGCAAGGATAGAAGCAATCAGACTGTTCCTTGCCTTTGCAAGCTATAAAGGATTTAAGGTGTATCAAATGGATGTCAAGTCAGCTTTTCTCTATGGATCTATTGATGAGGAGGTATATGTGTGTCAACCACCTGGTTTTGAAGACTCAAAGTATCCTGACAGGGTATATAGATTGGATAAAGCATTGTATGGATTGCATCAGGCTCCTAGAGCTTGGTATGAGACATTATCATTATATCTGCTTGAGAATGGTTTTAAGAGAGGCACCATTGACAAGACATTGTTTACAAAGATTGTTAAAACAGAGATTTTGCTTGTTCAAATCTATGTTGATGATATAATCTTTGGATCCACTGATGACAGCCTGTGCAAGGAGTTTGAAGTCATCATGCATAAGAGATTTCAGATGAGTTCCATGGGAGAACTCACATTTTTCTTGGGACTACAAGTGAAGCAGAAGCCAACTGGTATATTTCTCAGTCAATCAAAGTATGTCAAAGACATTTTGGACAAGTTTGGCTATCAAGATGTGAAGCTGGCAAGTACTCCAATGGAAACACACAAACTGTTGGGAGCAGATCCTGAGGGGGAAGATGTAGACATACATTTGTATAGGTCTATGATAGGTTCTTTAATGTACTTAACTGCTTCTAGACCAGATATAATGTTTGCTGTGTGTGTTTGTGCCAGGTTTCAATGCAGTCCAAAGATGTCACACCTGTTTGCTGTAAAGAGAATCTTTAGATATCTCAAAGGCCAACCAAAACTGGGTCTTTGGTATCCTAAGGATTCACCTTTTGATTTGGTGGCATACTCTGATAGTGACTATAGTGGAGCTAATGTGGACAGAAAATCAACCTCTGGAGGATGCCAATTCTTTGGCTCAAGGTTGGTTTCATGGCAGTTCAAGAAACAAACAACAGTTTCAACTTCAACAGCTGAGGCTGAATATGTTGCTGCATCAAGCTGATGTTCACAAGTGTTGTGGATCCAGAATCAGCTTCTGGATTATGGTATGTCTTTCTTGAATACACCTATTTATGTTGACAACACAAGTGCTATTAGCATTGTCAACAATCCAGTGAAGCATTATAAAACATAGCACATTGAGATCAGGTTTCACTTCATTAGAGATTGTAATGAGAAAAGGTTAATCCAAGTTATGAAAGTCCATACTGATGATCAGCTAGCTGATCTGTTCACTAAAGCTTTTGATGTGAGCAGGTTCAACTTTTTGATCTCCAATATTGGAATGATTAACATGGAATAACAGTTGTTTGTTTATCTATGTTTTCTCACTAACAGTTTGCAACTGTTAGTTTTATTGTCTAACAACACAGTTGTTTGTTTATCTATGTTTTCTCACTAACAGTTTGCAACTGTTAGTTTTATTGTCTAACAGCTGTATGTGATACAACTAACAGTTTTCAACTGCTAGTACATGGTGTTCACAACTGTTAGACAAACGGAATGTTCATTTAAGGGGGAGTACTTCATTTCAATAACAGTTGACGTTTATTACAAAAACAGTTCTCAACTGTTAGCTCTTTATTTCCTTCAACTGTTAGTTTTGTTCAAATGGTATTTTAGTCTTTGCAGAAACTCTAAGGAAGTTTAAATTGCATTTAATATTCGAAACATATATAAGCCATTCCCTCCTCACAGTTTCATTTACGCTTACTGAACTTCGATCAAACGCTAAAACCCTAGAATTTTGCTCTCAAATCGCAATGGCTCCCCTTCCGTTTGTCAAAGAACACAACATGCTTTCCTTCCTCTCGAAACCTGCTAATCTCAATGCTTTCCATGACATGATTGACTATCTATCAATGTCAACTCTCCACACTGCTCTCACCATCAATCCAACCATCTACACTTCTCATATCGACCACTTTTGGAAACATGCTACACTCCGAGAAGCTGATGGAGTGCAATGGATTGATTCAAATGTTGATGGTGTGGTTGTTTCAATCTCTGAGGATACCATACGCCAACATCTTCAACTCAATGATCGCAATGGTGAGTTTTCTGATTCTGTCTCACTAGAATTTTTGCATGCTGAGTTGGTAAAACTTGGGTATGAGGGCCCTAGGGGAAAGGGTACCTTCTATAAGGGACAATTTTGCGCACACTGGAAGTATCTGATTCATACTCTCCAGCAGTGTATCAGTCCCAAACGAACTGGATGGAATGAGTTCGGAAGCAACATTGACTTGGCTCTAATCTGTTTAGCCAACAATCGTTGTTTTAATTTTTCAAAACTGATCTTCAATGGTATGGTAAAGCATCTCGCGACCAAATATGGTCTCTTTTTGATGTACCCCAGATTTGTGCAAGTTTTGCTGAACTCTTTGTTGCCAAATCTCCAAAAACACAAGAGGGTCATAATTCCCTCTGCTCATGTGGCCTCCACATTGAGCAAGATGCTATTAAATGGCAAAAGCTTCTCTGGTGTCATAACTCCACCACTCTCTGCAATGGTGGAGTTTCTTTCAAGAAACAGAGCTGCTAGAGTTGAGCATGAAGCCCCACTTATTGCTACACCTCCAACTCTAGAACCCACAGCTCATGATACTAAAATATCCCCCTCTGCTACCTTGTCTCAAGCTACAACACAAGCCCCCACACTCATAACGTTTAAAAAGAAAAAGAGAACTGTTGGTGCTCCTTCCACCACCGTCTCCAATCCCCAAACTGTTAACCCTGCACAGGTGCATTCACCTGTGCAGAATATTCAAAGGGAAACCATAGTGCTGTCTCCCAGGCACGATGCGGAGGTGATCACTCCACTAGAGGGTGATCATGTGGTTCTTGAGGCTGATGCTACTGTTTCATCCGCAAGGGATGAGCAGGCCAGTGTTAACATTGCTAAGACCTCAACCACGGCAACAGAGGCTGGTCAAACAGCTTCTGGAAATCCCCAGTACCAAGAAAAAAGGGGTACTGGTGAGGGAACTTCAAGGAGTGACCCACCAGTTCTATCTGCCGATGATATGTTCACAGTGGCAACACTGGCTGACATTGAGGCAAGTATGAAACTTAAAGCATTGACGAATCCAGAACTTGTACCATTTTTTGCTGCTTTCCTTTATCTCAAGAAGAGGAACTCTTTACAAGACAAGCTCTTGGCCAAGCACAATGAGCTCATTATCAAGCAAGACAAACAGATCAAGTTTCTGTCAGATACATTGAAGAAGGCTACTGATGTCCTTCAAGCCCATGATCTAGTGCTCAAAAAGTCCACAACAAGTGCCAGAACCCCTTCTCAAACAGTTCCAATCAAAAAGGGGGAGAAATCTTTAAAGCCAGTGGTGATTCAACCAACAGTTGCTGAAACAATTGTGCAGACTGAACAAACAGTTGCACCAGATACTCAAACAGTTGCAGCTCCAGAGACAACAGTTGCTTAAATTCAACAACAAACAGCTGCTAGTTCTCAAACAGTTGAAGAAGAAGAAAGGCTGTCAGCAGTTGACAGAGTTTTGATAAACAAAATGATTATGACAGGAGATTATCTAACAACAGATGTTTTCAAAACATGGTCAAAGGTTAAGCAGAATCATCTGATTGAAATAGGTGCTCAAACTCTTAACATCAGCACATTCAAAATGGCTCAAAAGATAGATGATGGGTGGTTAGATGGCAAAGTCTCAAAACTGGAACCACTTGCACCTAAGCC
The DNA here is from genome assembly GCA_947179395.2 of Pulicaria dysenterica. Lineage (NCBI taxonomy): Eukaryota > Viridiplantae > Streptophyta > Magnoliopsida > Asterales > Asteraceae > Pulicaria > Pulicaria dysenterica. The sequence goes on from OX359290.1 coordinate 29,842,257, forward strand.
AGGGTTTAAAGGCATTGCAATTATTGAAGGAAAGAAAGATGAAAGGATGCCCCCTGTGCTAGGTAAGGGAAAGGAGGTTGTGGTTGATATTCCTAAGCTAAAGCTCACCAAAGAACAACAAGAAGAGCATGATCGTGAATTAGCACAAAGGCTGGATGATGAGCTTAAGCAACAAGAACAGAAAGATCTTGAATTGGCTCAACAGCTTGCTGATGAATTCACTGCTGAAATAGATGAAGAAGAAAAGGCAAAGAAAGCTGGTAAGGGAGTAAAAAGAAAAAGAGTTGTAAGGAAGAAACCAGTTCCACCTCCTAAGCCAGCAGCTGAGAAGAAAAAGCAGCCAGCTCAACCTCAACTGTCTCAACAATCCCAAACAGTTCAGACTAAAGCTGGTATGGTTCAAACCATCCTACAAGACTGACTCAGGGTGGATGTGGAAGAAAGAATAGATAAACTTGTGGCAGAGCAACTACGCCAAAAATCTCACATCACTGAGTGGAGATTCGAACTTCTAAGGATTGAAACTGGGAATAAAGGGGTGACCATTGTAAGAGAAGTAGAGCCAATAGAAAGCTATGCTAGCTTCTTGCATCTAATGGAGAGTGTGACTAGATGGGATATTCAAGAGATGTATGCATATGGAATAAGTCACTATGGGGGAGATGCAGAAATTGAAATCAGAGTTTTGATGAGACACTTAACAAGTATATGCAATCCACTGGGAATAATGCCCATGTTGATAATTGATGAAGCCTTCCCAATAATTTCTATGAAAGTATATGACAAGTCAAGAGTATATCATATGGTGATGGGAAAGGGACAAACTCAGTGGTTTGATTTTGAATTTGTCGAGCATGGTAAAATAAAGCTTATGTATATGTTGAAAGCAAAGTTCTATGGCCCTGCTAACATGAAGGAGGATCTGATGAAGAGGGTGAAGGAAAGGTTGGAGCTCATTGAATCAAGTAAAAAGTAATTGTTCTTTTTATGTTTTGATTGTAACAGTTTGACTTTGCATAATTAATGTTAATATTTTCTTTGCTTATGTTAATTTTTCTATGGTTGAACCCTTAAAACAAACAACTTAAATGTATTGTTCAATACTTTAAGTTAGGGGGAGATTGTTGGGAAATTTGCTAAGTAATGGAAACTGTTGGACATGCAAAGGTAAAACTGTTAGAGGAAATTTGTGAAAACAGTTGAAAACTGTTAGAAGTAATTCTGGGAAAACAGTTGCAAACTGTTAAGTGAAGTATGAAAACAGTTGTGACTAACAGTTGCTGTGAGCATTACAACTGTTAGTACAAAGTTCAGAACTGTTAGTTCAAGTGTTTACAACTGTTAGAAGACGTTGAAGAGAAGACTGTTAGAAGAAGACCAGAACTGTTTCATTCAACAAGCAGTTTCTGTTGAGCTAATCATGGAAATCACTATCTTCGTGGATCTGAAGTATATCTTTATCAAAATTTGAAGATTATCAAGATTATCTCGGAAGATAGAAGATTACCTAACTGTCAACTATTCAAGGAGGATTAAGAGTCTATAAATATTTGGAATATAATATCGTATTAGAAGTACTTCTTGATTTGATTATTCTACGCATTCATAGTTTATTGTTAATTTGCTTTCAGAAAGTGTGTTAGCCTCTAAGTTTCATTGAAACCTAAGAACAAGTTGTGTTCTTCGTCTAACAAAAGAGTTAGATTAGAGGTGTTGGTGATTATTGTAATCGTAATCGGTTTTTTAATACATCTGGTGTTTGAAAGTATTTTATTGTGTTGATTAATTGAATTGTTCTTGTGTTAAACCTTAAACATCAATTAAGTGTGATTCCGCAACTTCTTAGTTGATTGTGATCAAACTGAAAGATTATCTTTATACAACTCTGATTTAATTCTCAAAGATAACTCTTGTTATTGATATTTGGTAATATCCGATCCTGACAGTTGCTTTACACAATTATCTAATAACAAATCAATATGAATAACGAATAAAAATATAGTCAACATATAGTTATCTATTAGAACCCTAGAAATATTTAAACACCATTCTCCAATTCGCTCTTTTCATATAACTTCATAGCTCATCCTAGTATATAAGATAAAGTTTATTAAATGATAAAAATAAAATCAAGTATATTAAATGATAAAAATAAAATCAATTGACTCAGACATCGACATACAAAATTTTCTAACCAAGACTGGAAGTAGTCTATAAATTAATTATGTGAAAATATCTCAAACCACTCCAGGAGGTAGTTTTTCTATGAGTTTTTGTATTGCATCTTCTAGCTCAATTTTCTTCCTCTCATGTTCTTCTGCATAATTATTTCCCATTTCAACCAATTGATTTTCTTTAGCTTCTAAGGCTTTCAGTGATTCCATATACTCTCGTGGAACCATACATGTTGTCTCCCCACCATTTTTCTTTATTAGTTTGCCGGTAACACCTCTACCATAGAGTCTACGATGCCCGTCATACTCTTTGCTCATCACAACGTGAAATGGATCAACGAGCACTTCTATCTTCTAAAGGCTTGTAATTCTTCATTTGTTCCTTCAATGTAATTCAAAAGAAAGTCAATGTCACCTATTAAAAAAAGTAATTTATTTGAAATTATGAGTATTTTCTTACCACTTTTTTTTGCAGTGTCATGATATGTCTCGACATACACATTTTCCTCCTTTCTTTGGCGGGTACGCTCAAACGTTTGACTTAAACTAAGTGATTCTTCATTTCTATTTATTATAATAATTATAATGATGAAAAGTAAAATATAATTAGAGAAAATGAGATAAAAAAACATAAATTAACAATCACAAGTGAGATATATTACCATTTCCTCTCGAATCCGTGCAAAACTTTTTGGCACCATTGAGTACAAAGTATTTTTCCTTCAAATATATATATATACATATCTTGGCAAAACAAGCAAACGTCATAGATAAAAAAGTGAAAAAATAACTTTCGAACTTACCAACACATAATCCCACATATTATCCTTATGTGCCACTTTATGCCACATAACTATAAATTCAAGAAATTGAACCAAAAAACCGAGAAAATTCTCCTACGATATCCTTCCCTTCTATTACAAGCCGAATGGGTTGTCCAAATTCATTATATATAATGACCTCACGTTCTTCGAATTATCGTAGGTGCACCCTACGCACCATAGTTGAGCCTCTTTTCTTGTTAGTGGAAATAGCAATCTGAAAATATATATACAATTAGAATATTCACATACAAAAAATATAAATGCAAAAACATGGTGAAAACAGTTCAAATTAACCTCTTTGTTTTTCTAAGTGAGGACCTTCATCTTCATGTCGAACAAGTTCATAATCATCATTTACTAATTCATCCTCGCTAGCATTATCATCCAGTCCACTGAGATTGGTTCTCGTGGTTCTTGCGCTAACAACGGTTCTCGCATTAACCATCCCTATATATATATATATATATATATATATATATATATATATATATATATATATATATATATATATATATATATATATATATCATATAACATGTATTGCCTCCAAATTTGAGTTTGTTCATTCTTGTGACACCTCAGACACGGAAACTACATTATTATGAGCTTAATTTAACAAGATTTTGCATCAAATAACACAATAAGATCCATATGTTTACATAGACAGTAGGTACGTCTGTGTATATGTACACAAATTAGAACACATCAGGTATGTGTATGTGAACCATATCCATATGTTCACAAACCTAAGAAACTAAATGCAAGCATTAAACTAGACAGATTATTTATAAACCCAAGGGAAAATAGCTAAATACACAGATTGGCGGTTACCTGGATGAAAGATGCAGATGAAATACGGGAAAATCGGCGATTGTTCAAACCCTCCACCGTATGCCCTGTTCAAAGACCCACGCAAATCCTGGAGCTTATGACGTATGATTCACGATTTACGACATTAGGTAAAATGTAAAACGGGTTTGGATTTTGTAAGTTGTAATCTTATCTTAATTAATCCATGAATATTAAATGGCTTGCTATTTTTAAGATATAATGTGTTTTTGTATAGGCTGAAGTTTGAGATTTGGGTATTTTTTATTTGCAATTTGTTTTTTTCTTAAAATGAGGGTAGTCATCTAATTATAGAGGGTAAGCATTGTTACTAATTTTATTTTAAAAAAAATTAAAAATTTAATATTAGTATTTTTTTTTAAAGGGTATGCAAATACATACCCTCAGCCATACACAAGTCCGCCACTGCACAGCAACATAAATACACCGTATCTAAAACAATGTAGCAGCAAAATACATGAACCGGTGACCCATTGAAGTAACAGTTTTGTTAATAAAAAGTATAGCACCAAAACAGACTCCACATGTAGACCCATCCAAATCCATGACCCACTATATTTCACACACGGAATGAATTTTAAGTATATTTCAAATAAGAACAAATCATTTATGAGCATTCACTACACACAGCACCCCCTTTTGTGTCGGACGAATCAGTGTAAAATCCGTGGGAAAATGATGTTTCTCTCGGATTTCCCACGGAATTGACCGTGGCTAAAAGCTTCGTGGGAAAACCATTTTCCCTCGGATTTCCCAGGATTTCCCACGGATTTCGGTGGGAAATCCGTTTAAAAACAGCTTTTTGACTTAAATCCGTGGGAAATCCATTGAAAATTTTCCACGGAATTTGGTCAATGGGAAATCCGTTTCTAATGCCTGGTTTTCTTGTAGTGATTGTAATCAGATCAGAGAGGCATTTAGATTTGTCATCCTAGCCTGACATGAATAATCAACCAAGTCGTGTTGTCACAGACCCACCAAGCCATGACAGCAATTCCGAATACGACCCAAGTAAACACCCTAATCTGCTTTCCATTTAATTTTTCTTTTTAGCATCCTTTTATTTTATTTTTCTGGCCTTGAATTCTTTTGTGGTTCTGGGTCTATATATAATATACTACTAGAAAGACTATTTATGGAGATAGAAAAAAGAAAGTCATATCAGATGTGAAAAACTCGCTTTAGTCCAAAATAGTGATGCTCAACTGGTTGCATACGGTTGAGATAAAACAGGAAAAAAACTATGGTATAAATTTACAAGTGCTTCCTACTTTACAGTGTTTTGGTCATAAGAAAAACATGGGTAAATAGTTATACTATGAAGATCATTCTAATTACAACTATTATAGTCCGAATTTAAAGGAAATTTTTTTCAAGAGAACAACAACCCTACAATCCATTACAGATCCATGCCTCTAGGTCTTGATGAATATGCACAACCTTCTAATTAAATAACCATAACATGAAATCTAAAAGAAAACTCACATACACACACACACCACACTAAAAGGATCAAGAAAGCATTGCTAGACGTCAATGTAGTAAAACAAAAAGAGGCGAAGTGTTTAATATATAGTAGAAATTTCTTGATCATTTAGCCATTTCTTTATTGTTTGGTTATAATAAAAAATATCAAGTGGCCTTACAAAGGGTTAAAGGATAAATATTGTTAGAAACTTATTTTGTGGTGTTCAATTTGTTGTATTTATTATTTATTATTGTTAGCTAGTTTGGCTAATTAGTGATAGATAATAACAGGCCAAGGGCCTCTTATGTATTTACCCATTCTTGTGGGTAGATTATGTAAGTTACTTTGTTTATATAGAATTCAAGAGCCAACTTGAATTTAAGCTTTCACATTTATGCAGAGAAAACTTTGAAAGAGAATTAGTGTGTGCTTTCATCTTCTACATCTTCTACCTCCATATTATATTGCATAGTGTTAGCTTCAACTTTGTGTTTGATACTTGTTTTTGGAACCTACATTTGGTATCAGAGCAGATGATGGATTAAAGTTCATGTTTTTCTACATCATTTGCTCCAAATCTGAGATCCAAAGAGTGTTCTTAAGAAACTTTCATTCTTGAGTTTCTTGGTGTCTTGGTGTTGTTCATGCTGTTCTTGAAGTTTGAATTCTTACTTCCTAAAATCATGAACCATTGTTTTTTTAGCAAAAAAATGATTTAGAGAGTGTTCTTGTATTGATTTAACAACTTTGGGAAGTAAAACCTTGAATTTTTGGTCAAGATTTGAGGTGTTCTTGTGCATTTGACTTGATTTATGTCTGCAGATGAACTTAGCACACTTGAAAAACATAGCCAAGACTTAGCCCAAACTTAGCTCACAAATAAGACAAAAGGAACCCTAAACTTTGATTTCTGACAAATATATTGTGGAAGGTGAAAGCTACTCCTCATTGTAAAAGTCAAACCCACTGTGTGCCAAGTACGGTTAGCTCCAAGACTTAGCACCCATTTCTAAGTCTCTGCCTTTAAAACTTAGCACCCATTGCTAAGTTTCTAACTTCCTTTGAAAACTTAGCACCCATTTCTAACTTCCCTTAAAAACTTAGCACCCATTTCTAAGTTCCTCTCCTTGAAAACTTAGCACCCTTTTCTAAGTTCCCTGAAAAACTTAGCTCCCATTTCTAAGTTCCTCTCCTTCAAAACTTAGCACTCATTTCTAAGTTCCCTTGAAAACTTAGCTCCCATTTCTAAGTTCCTCTCCTTGAAAACTTAGTACCCATTTATTTCTATCTTCCTCTGAAAACTTAGCACCCATTGCCAAGGTCTTGCCCAATTTTCATCAATCACTCTTCCAGTTTCTCAGATTGCTACACCTATTTCGTATCCCAAACTTTAAACCATCAACAATTATATCAAGTATCACAACATGTCTAGTGGAGCTGAAGCGACTCTGATGGCTGAAAAAGATGAGCGCAATTCTGAGTCTACTTCTGAGGTAATACTTGATCCTCTCGCAACTGAAATTATAATCCATAATATGAAAACTAAGATTATGGAACTTGAGCATGATAGTGGACAGGTTAAGTGGCTAGAAAAGAGGTTAAGTAATAACTTAGAAGTTACAAAGAATCATCTTCTTGAAAAAGCCTTACTTCATCCGAATCTTGAAATTGCCAAAGAGGAACTTGTATCTGCATGTGAGAAAAATATAGTTTTAAAAGGAGAAATATCTATCTTAATAGAAAGACTTAGGTTGAAAGAAATAAAATGTGCTGACTTTGCTACTAAACTTGAAATGGTTCTCTCGGATAGAAAATTTTTATATTGCAAAATCAAAGAGCTTGAAGATAATCATATCAAAGAAGGTCAAACTGATCAGACAGCTCACTTGAACAAACCAGAAGACAAAAACATACTTTTAGCCAAAATTAAATCCCTTGAGGACTCTTTGAAAAGCCTGTCAGTGAAACGTGAAATTACTGAATCATCCAAGTCTTCTGCTGATAAGTCTTTAACCGATTCGATAATTTCCCCATGTCATGCGACTAATCTTGAAGGAAGTTCTAATCATTATGATAGTTTCTTTGAGTTTGTTGAAACAAATGCAACTCCATTCAATTCAATTCCAAGATTTGTAGAAGTGGATCCTATAACTGAAAAGGATTATGATGATTTATCTCCTAACAAGGATGATCATTCCCAATTGTGTTCAAAACCCGTTTGTTGTGATAAGTCTGAAAAGCCCAACCTAAAATTAAATTATGAAAATCCTTCAAATAGAAAATATGTGAAAAATATCCCTGTCAAGATTCATCATGGTGAATCTTCAAAACCTGATTCTAAGAACACCGCCTCACAACAGTGCTCAAAGAAATCCTTGCCGACTGGGACATCATCTAAAAGGAAAAGTTGCATCTCTAAATATGCTACCCTGATTCGAGATGTTGTGTCAGATAAAATTTTTAGAAAGCAGAAAATGAAGAAGGAACTCTTGAATAGAAAGAAGCTGAGCAAGGAAGAAGCGAAAAAGAAAAAGTTTGTTAATCAACAGCAAAAAGAGCTTGAAAGTCTTAACTCTAAAAATATTTCGAGCGATGATTCTGTTAAAAACAATCTTCATTTTGTATTCATAAACAATCCCGTTTATGCTCCTGATGATTGTCATGATAATAATGTTGCTGCTAATGATGTTGCTTGTGATGTTACTGCATATGCTAATAATTCTGTTTCACATTTTGAGAAGTCTAAATTTGCTTCTTCTGTTAAACCTAGCACTGATATACATAAGGTTCTTGACTCGGAATATCTTCTTGTGATACGCTCAGCCAAACATTTGCAAAGACTAGCCCAAGAGAAAATTTTCACTTCCCCAAATGGCATTAAGTTGTTTGAAAATATTCGTCGTGGATTTAACCTAACTGGACCCAGTTTCACGTGGGAACCAAAATCTGCTTAATTGTCTTGCAGATTGCTAATGAGACATTGTGGAACACAACATTTACCTTGTGAAAAATACTGTGAAGTCAAGAAAACTTTGTGTTCAATATACTGAATTGCTCAAATCTCATGAATAGGTGAACGAAAAGTGCTCCCAGCAGTCCATCTCACAATCATTGTGTTCAGCATCAGCTGAGTCTGATGATTTGAAGAAGCTAAACGGTATATGCTTTATCTCTCAAAATTATTTCTTTATTGTTGGTGAATTGTTACTTGTAGGGGGAGCGTGATTATTTGCGTGTGTGTTTCGATATTTTTACCCGTCTTAATTCATTTTGTTGAGGGGGATCGTCATTAGTTGTTTATGTTGCTAAATTTAATACTCGTGTTCGCAAACTTACGCTCACTTTTCTAGGGGGAGAAAAGATTTTACCCGACCTTTCTTAAATCAATCCTAGATTGTCGTTCTTGTTTTCTTTGTTTTATTTTATTTAAAAATACAAAAACATTTGCAAAATTTTCAAAATTCAAAAACAATAGAAAATCGAAAAATATAAAAATATTTGTTTTAGTTTAAATTGTCTTTGTTCATTATTTATTTATTTAGTTTTATAATTTCAAAAATTTTGTTTGTTTTAGTCTTTTAGATTTTTTTGTTATTTTATTTTCTTTAGTTAATTACTTAATTGTGTCATGTGTATGGCTAACCAAGCCCAACCCTAACCTACATTATATATGTATCAACATTTTCGGCCCACTCCTTCCCAAGCCCATCCTACACTTGCTCTAATCATTATCGGCCCAAGAACCTCAAAAGCCCATCTATCCTCTGAAAACCCTAACCCTAATTTTACCCAACTATTCTTTCACCTAGCAAGCCAGCATCATCCAACTTCTATCACCCACCAGATCCACCACCGCAGGAGCACCATCCTGCCACCACCGCCGGAGCGTCAACCACCACCAACCACCATGGCTCCCTGCATCACCGTCGCAGCCCTCGACCAACCACGGTCAGTCCCAGTCACGTTGTTGCACCGCTAACCACCGCAAACCCCGTCACCGTCGAACACCCTTCTAACAAAAACCCCTGCAACCACCATCTGAAACCGACAGCCGCCATCTAAAACCGCCATCGCCTACACCCACCTTACACCAACAGTCTCTGTTACTTTTCAACCACTGCACCACCGTCAACCGCCCTTCTCCACCAATCGGAACTCGAACAACAGCAGCTAACCATCAACAACCCTAGTCGCCGACCTTTTTCACCGTAAACCACCAGAAGTTAAAAACCCTAGCCGCTAACCCCCCACCGTACAACCACTACCGGAACTCGAAAACAGCCGCCTCCCCTGACTGCCGTTCACCTCCAACCTTCAACAACCGTCACTACTCTCTCGCTCCGCCGCTAAACCGCCACTGCCGGAATGCTCATCGTCGTCACAAACAAACAAACCGCCGCCCTAATCTACTACCCCAAATCCATCGCAGTTGAAGCAGTGACCGCCACCATCATCACCCAATCGTAACCCTAAACCAGATGCAAACCCTAACCACCACGACTAAAACCTTCAAACCACCTCCACCGCAGATCTGCCGCCTACCTTCACCGACCACCGCAACAGCGATTCCTAAACCACCTCCATCTTTCACCTCTGTTAACTGTCGAGACCACCACCTCAGATCTGCCACATCCGCCGACCTACAACCGCACCTCCGAACGCCGCCTAGACTGTTAACGTTTGTTGAATCTACTTTGGTGTGTTCTCTGTTACGAAAACCTTAATTTTGTAAAATAAGTTAAAAGATTTTTTTAATAAGGTTTGCGAATGGAAATGTACTATTCTTTTGGGATTGTTGAACTACCTTCAAGTGTTGTTTGGTTGGAACCAGATGAATCTGCTGAATAAATTTGATATTTTTTTGGATCTGATATTTTCTAACTTTGGAGTTATGTTGCTTGGTTGGAACAACTCGATGAAACTGATCTGCTGAATGGATCTGATATTTTTTTGGATCTGATATTTTTTTTCTTTAGAGTTATGTTGCTCAGTTGGAACCCAATATCACCATTTCTTGAAACTGATTTTTTTTGTGTGATTGTATTTTTGGCTAACTTAAATATGAGCTATCTCTTGGATTTGTTTTTTGTTGTTGTTATTGATAGTGTTAAACAATCTGAATTTGAATGTGATGTTGTGTTGAATCTGCCCTTATGTTTATTTAGATGTGAAACTTAGCATTCAAACTTAGAATTCAATTCTAAGTCCACCTAATACTTAGCTCTCAATTTCAAGTTAATGTCCTCATACTTAGCTCTCCTTTCGTCCACCTCATACTTAGCTCTCCTTTCGTCCACCTTATAATTAGCTCTCAAAGTTAGCATTCATACTTAGCTCTCAATTCTTAGCTCTCAAAGTTAGCTTTCAATTCTAAGTCTACCTCCTACTTGGCTCTCAGTACACCCATACTTAGCTCTCAATTCTAAGTGCACCTCAAGCTTAGCTCTCAATCCAAGTACACCTCAAACTTAGCTCTCAATTCCATGTCCACTCATATTTAGCTATCAATTCTAAGTCCACCTCATCCACCTCAAACTTACCTTTAAGTTCCAAGTCCATGTTAGCATTCACCTCCATATCCATGGCATATTTAGCACTCTATTCCAAACACTTAGCACGCAAGTCACTTAGCTTCTCCCCCGTTACTATTGAAAAAAAAATCAAAAAAAAAAAAAAGTTTAATGGACTGATTTCAAGGGTTACATGCTTCAACTGTTCTCAAAAACCGAATCATCATTATGTGAACATGTAACTCTATTTTTTAGCCGTCTTTTACAATCAATTAGTTATCTTGTTTAACTGTCTCTCAAGTTTTACAGGCAGGTACTCAATCATGGTATTCACGGAGGTGCTCGTTAAGCTTTATTTGCGAAAATTCCAAAAATATTATAAACTCTTTAAAATCACAAAAAAAAATTATTTTACTTTTGTTGTACTTGGCTTTGAAAAATCCAAAAACTTTTTGCTTTTTATCCTTTCGTGCGATTTGTGGATAAGCAGTTTATTTACTCCTACGGTCTAAGCAGAACCAAATAGACCTACCCAAGGAGATACCTGATTCTTAGAATTGAGAAATTGTATAAACAAAGTGTCCATCATTCTGAAAAAGATATTGTGTGAGAAGTTGAAAAATTCGAGAGCTATGAGGGTGAGATAGGATCAAAAGATACAAAAGGATCCTTACTAAACCGTATCAGTTATCTGGGTAGCCACATCTACTACTAGTATTCATATGTTGAATACTGGTATTGAAGTAAGACGTCATGGACCCAGTGATGCAATACACTAACCCCACCCTGCTACTCAATCATTTCTTAACAAATGATTGTTTAAACTTCACACGGAGACTTAGCACATACACTGTTGACATGTCACTCGGATATTGTTGATATAGAATTAAGGAGGACAGCTACTCCGGTCCCCTACTTCTTTTAATGCACTAATAGAGTCTAGAGCTTATTCGTCTTGATTATAATTTTTTTCTAAGACACTTTTCAGCAATATCAAATGTAACATGTCTCTGTGACGATACCGGAACATCTTGAGTAATATCTTTATGATATTTACAGTGATAGATGGAAATCCTACCAGTGCTAACATTATGCCAACGTTGAACGTAGGTCACTCAGTTTATTTACAAACTATTATGCTAACGGAATATCTAAGTGAACCTAGTGTTACACCCATTTGAAATTTGTTTTCAAGGAAATTTGAGACGGAGCCTTAAAGACCGTCTCTAGTGTCTTAATTGTAATATCATTCTGGTAATGCCAAATATCAAAGTGTTGATCTCTCCAACACCTTCATGCAAGCAAAGAATACACACACGATGCTCATGAGAATCCTGACCATCATGAGGGGGAGATGACACATCAGGTACAGTTGTCTTTCAGTATTAGTTGTTTCTTACATTTTGAGAAGGAGAAGAGATACTTATTTCATTACACGAAAAGAGAAACAAGAGCAACTAACAAAGCCTTAGATAATAGAAGACACCTGTTCACAAGATTAAGGGGGAGCAAGAATCTGAAACTGTGATAAAGATCTAGAGCTACATTCAACGGGGAGAAAAACTCTTTGTTTTAATGCTTCAGATCAAATGCTCTTGTGAAGTAAAGAAAATGGTCATGTTTGTAAATTATATGTGAGAATCACATCACAAAGCCAAAGGTTGAAAAGCCCGAGGTTTCCGCTGTGAACTCTAAAAACACATGTGTTGGGAAAATGATCTCATCTGTTTTGATTTGATGAAACAAAGTTAAGTTTGTATGATGTGTTCTACATATAACTTAAACAGAATTATGAAGCTTAGTAAGACTGAACACTCATAGTCATTCAGACTGAGTATAAGCTGTATATATGTTTGATCAGCTTAGACTATATCTTAGTAAGATTATCAATGTGTTTGATAAGCTGTGTGTGTCACCTAAGATATATATATTGAGTTTCAGCTTGATGAGTTTCAAGCTGAGTGACTCAGCGTGAATACTGAGTCAGATCAACAGAGTTGCTAAATAAGTTCTAGCTAACTCTTAGGATTTCTAAGGATAAGTTTATTAATATACGTGCTAGTTCATCAATATTTTAGAGTTTGTTCTCGAAGAACTCAGCTTGACGAGTTTCAAGCTGAGTAACTCAGTCCGAGCAAGAAGTCAGTTTAAAGAGAATTTAAATATGTTTTAAATTTATCTTTTTAACTCTCTATATCTACGGGAAGGATAAGAAGACTCCAGAATCAAGATTGAAGATTGAAGACTCAAGATAAGAAGATTCAAGATTCAAGATTCCGAGTTATCTGATAGTTAGTTAGCAAATTAGGCTGAGTCTTAGTTTGTTAGATTCTGTAGGCACAGGATTATAAATACTTATCTCCTGATAAGTTTAGAGGTACGACTACAACGACGATTACAACTAAGTGTTGCAGAGCCAAATACCTCACCTTAACCGTATGTGTTACGATTCTTGAATCACTGTTTTTTAGTTCAACGTAATCAAGATATTCACAGATTGCCAATCTATTCATGTGTTCGAATACTCACGTTAGTTGTGAGATTGGTAAGTTTTCAATCTGTGATTAAATTCTGTTTAGAGATTCGTCAGTATCTATAATCATAAGTTGATTATAGATAGCTAAGTTTGAAAGATTGAGAGATTTATATTAGGTGTTTACATATCAAGATTTTCTTACTTGATAGAGTCTGTAATCATCTTCTTATTAATGAAAAGCAAAGCATTCGATTGTGGTTTGATTTACTGTGTGTAACACTTTATTTTGATTTGTTCAATTTCCACAGAAAGTGTATTCAACCTCCCTTCTACACATCTATTGCTTGTTGTTATTCTCACCAAGGGACCAACAACTGGTATCAAAGCAGGCTGAACGATTTCATAAGTTGATAAGTTCAAGATTCTGAGAAAGATCAAAATGTCTACAAGCAACAATTCATCAAACTTTCCTCAGATGTCTACCAAAGGCTGTCCCATATTTGATGGATCTGACTATCCTATGTGGAAGTTCAGAGCCATGCTATTCCTCAAGTCCATTGACAATCGTATGTACGATGTCATCACAAAGGGACCAATCATCCCCAAGATTCCTGCTACTGTCAGTGATACGTCTCCTGGAAGAACTGAAAAAGAAATGAGAAATCCTGCTGCATCCTGGACTGATGAAGATTGGAAACTCTACAATCTGGATGACAAGGCTAAAAGTGTTCTGGCAAATGAGATCTTGCATACTACGACTGGGTGTCAATCTGCAAAAGAGATCTGGGATACTCTAAGTGTTACATATGAGGGCACAGATCTGGTCATACAGTAGAAGAAGAACCATCTGAACAGAACATATGAAAACTTCTTCTCAAAGAATAATGAAACATTGGCTGATGTGTTTACCTGGTTTCATTGCTTGATTAATGACCTACTAAGTGTAGGCATTAAGAAAGATGAAGCTGAACTCGTGCCGAAATTTCTGGATGTGTTACCAGAAAAGTTCAATGAAGTGACTACAGCACTGAGGGCTGGAGGAACATTACATGTGTACAACCTACAGTCTATCTATGGGTTCTTGCTCAATCATTAACAGATCACAGAGCACAAGAGAACTTCTCAACAACAACTTAAGGAGTCCTTGGATAAAGCAGAGATTGCATTAGTTGTACAAAAGAAAAAGAAAAGTTCCAAGGCATTAGTTGTTGAATATGAGACTGAGTCAGAATCTCAAGCTGACCACTCAGACTCAGACTAAGGTGATACTGATGATGTTCAGACTATCACTGAGCAGATGTCCATGTTAGCCAGTCGGTTGAGAAGAGCTCAACGGGAAAGAGGAAGATCTGACAGGAGCAAAGGAAAGAGTTCCTTTGATCCCAAGAAGGCTGTTTGCTTCAACTGTCAAAAGAAAGGACACATTGCTGCTAAGTGCATATCAAAGAAGGAAGAATCAGTATCAGGTGCTGATAAGAATGCTTACAGAGCTGACAAATACAAGAAGAAATACACTCAGCTCAAGAAAGAAAAGTCAGAAGACAAACCTAGTGTAAAAGGATTATATGCCGAAACCTAGGATACTGAATCATCTACTTCAGATGATGATGTATGTCTAATGGCTCAAGAAGATGAAGAGTTTGAAATTGACGAAGTTGATTATGGTTTGTCCGAGTCAACTTTTGAAGCTGACATGAAGGAAGCTGAGGAAAACAGCAAGCTCAGTGATTGGGATCTTGCTTCCATGTATAAGGTTAGTAATTTCAACTCTTACACCGGTGAAGAAAAGGGTCATGTCTTCGACTATTTGTTAAATGATTTCAAGACCATCCTTAAGTCTCAAAAGGACCTCAAAGCTGTGATAGCTAAACTGAAGAATGAGATTAAGGAAAATCAATCTCTCATTGATGTTGGTAAGAAAGCACAGTGTGATCTTGAATGTCAAAGACACATTAATAAACTTCTAAGTGAAGAACTTCAGGAAGCTAAAGTCAAAGATGAGCAACATCAAAAGGTCACTGAGTCTTGGTGTATGTCATCAAAGCTTGTTGAAAAATGTATAAACCAACAAATTCCTAAACAGGTACAAGTTATACTTGGAGGTGACTATCAAACAGCAGCTTATGTAGCTGATGATGAGATAGAAAGTACAGATTCTGAGGAGGATAGACAACTGATTGAGTCTCAGAAGTCAGCCTCAGAGAAAAGACATGATCCAAATTTGAAATACAATATGTTTGTAAAAGCTAAAGATCATGGAAATGAGTGCTCAACATCCAAACAGCATAGTAAGTCTGTGCTGGACAGATTAGGCACTCAGCCTATTCAAAGAAATTCAGTCATAGAAAGGCTTAACCCAAATCCTTTCAAAAGACAACATTCTCTATCTGGCTCAGAGAGAAGTTACAAGAATAGGAAGATCACTGTAAGTCAGAGGTCAAATCACAACAATGGTAAGTCCAAAGTTGTAGATCTTGGTAAGTCCAAGAAGATCAACAGTGGTAAGTCCAAACCTGTTGAAACTGGTGAGTCCAGTAAGCATGACAAAGGTAAGTCCAAGGTCATGGAAAAGAAGCTTGTTAGTCAAGCTTCTAATAAAAAGGATAACAAACAAAGATCTGACAAAGGTAAGTCCAAAGTCAGTGAGCACCAAGTGAATCAACTTGCAAAGAAAGTTGAAAAGTTATCCACTACATATAATCCCAAGATTGAGAGCAAGTTCTCACAAGGATTATTAGACACTCTACCTCCTGTAATCATTGGAAGAAGGAGATGCTACAAGTACAGAAGTAGAGGTCATGAGGCTAAGGATTGTGATGTTGAAATCTCAAGGCTTGAACAAGAACAGGCTGATCAGTCTATACAGGACTCAACTCCTGCTCAAGCTGAACAGTCAGTTCAACAAGATGGAGATGGTAAGTACTCCTCATCTAAACCCACCAAGAAGTGGGTTCCCAAACAAAACTAATGTGTTTAGTTTTTATATCATGTGCAGAGTTCAAGTAAATGGTACTTGGAAAGTGGATGCTCAAGGCACATTACTGGGTGGAAAGGACTTCTTAGTGATTTCCAGGAAGATGAAGGTCCTAAAGTAACTTTTGGTGACAACTCCCATGGAAGAACTAAAGGCTATGGAAAGATGCATGCTGGCAAGGTGACTTTCCAGAAGGTTGCATATGTTAAAGGTCTTAAACATAATCTGATCAGTATCAGCCAATTGTGTGATGAAGACAATATAGTTACTTTTAGGAAGAAAGCAGGAACTATATATAATGCTAAGGGAAAGCCTGTATTAATAGCTAAAATAGAAAGAGATGTGTATATACTTGATCTTAACTCTGTTGATCCATAAACTGAAACCTGCTTGTATTCCCAATCTGTTCCTAAGCTGAGTTGGTTGTGGCATAAACGATTATCACATTTGAATTTTAAAAATATAAATATGCTATCCAATAAAGAGTTAGTCTCTGGATTACCAAAGATCACATTTGTCAAGGAAAAATTGTGTTCAGCTTGTGAACAAGGGAAACACCACAAAGGGTCCTTTAAATCAAAGCAAATTTTTTCAATAACAGACCCATTGCATATGTTGCATATGGATCTGTTTGGACCCATAAGTACTCCAAGTCTAAGTGGCAAGAAGTACACACTGGTGATAGTAGATGAGTTCTCAAGATTCACCTGGGTAATATTCCTTAAAGCCAAAAGTGAGGCTGCCCTGGAGATAATAAGTTTTATCAAACAGGAAGAGTTGCAGAAAGGTAAGTCTGTAAAGCAACTCAGAAGTGATCATGAGACTGAGTTCAGAAACTCTACCCTTGAAAGCTTCTGTGAACAAAAGGGAATATTACAAAATTTCTCATCTGTCAGAACTCCCCAACAAAATGGAGTTGCTGAGAGGAGAAATAGAACCCTAATTGAGGATGCTAGAACAATGCTGTGTGAGGCAGGATTGAAACTCTATTTTTGGGAGGAAGCTGTCAGTACAGCCTGTTATACTCAAAATAGATCAATCATTGTCAAAAGACATGGTAAAACATCATATGAGATGTGATATATGCGTTTTTATACATGTTTTACATGTTAGAATACCCCGTACTTAGCCCAAATACAAGGTGAATACTTCTAATATGGATCTAATATGTTTAACATTCATCATGCAGGTTACAAAGAGCTTTATGCAAGATAAATGGGCAAAACAAGGAAAGAATTGAAGAAAATAGAAGAATAGTGAAAAAATGACACTACGGCCGTAGGATATAATCCCTACGGCCGTAGGAAGCCATCTTCTAGAATCCATCATTGCCTGCCAGATCTTGCGTGTCCCGGACAAATGGTTTAACGTTGCGTGTGTAGAAAATCCAGTCATGATTTCCTACGGCCGTAGTAGCTTATTCCTACGGCCGTAGGAAGCCCACTTACAGCAGATTAAATTCAGAATTCTGCCATTTTTTGCAAGGGGTTACAATTTTCACCTCCACTCCGGAAAAACACATCCATATACCCTCTCTAAATATCCTAACACTCCAGGGGACTTCTCTTGGTGATTCTAAGGAGGAGAGCTTGGATCTTGAAGGCTTGGAACAACATTTGGAGCTTGGATTCATTAGTTATATCATTGCTAGTTTGGGTATACTCTTTCCATTTATTATATCAATCATGTACCCATGTGTTCCAGATGTTGTAATGCTACTATTATTGTATATGGATAACTAAACTCATTTCACTTGGGCCAAGATGATTCTTGGCTAAGTTATGGCAATATATTTGACTTTTATGATGACTTGATTCATATATGCATATTTAATCTTGAATACAAATGTGTTTTATCAACTTAGTATGTTTAATCTAACCATGTTCATGTGTGATAATGTGTATATGATAACTCATTCATGTTTTAACATATGAATATTCAAGAATGATGGTTGATTTTATTAATTCCATGTTGAGTTTGTTATTAGAAATGATACATCTTGCATGGTTGTCATTAGATGTCATTTTTGGAATATGATTTGAATCATTTCAGGTTCATCCATTATTGGTTATGTTAATCATATGTTGGTTTTATGCATGCCTTATGATTATAGATGAAAATCTTGTTATTTGGTGTATTTATGGGTTAAACATGCTACTAATGATTAAAGGATTCACAAAGATGTTTGTTGGTATGTTTAGATGGTGAAATGAATTCACATGTATGCCTTTGTTATGCTTGTCTTAGTGTTCAATGTGCATATCACATGATTCATGTTTTAAGAAGTGTTGGCTATACTAGAAATGGTAGGTTTAACATGTTCATATCTTTAGAAATCATGTGACTAAACATTAAGAATCCCTTAATTGTGAGGTTTGAGTTTAGATGAGTTTATGACCCCATTGTACCAGTTTACATGTGTTTATGATCTGAGATTAAAGTCTAGATTGTAATTTGTTGTTGAATGCCTTTATGTTAGATTTGAATGCTCTGTCGGATGGGTCCCTACGGCCGTAGGAAGAAATCCCTACAGCCGTAGGAAGAAATCCCTACAGCCGTAGGACTGTCCAGGCTGCTACGACCGTAGTAGATACTTACTACGGCCGTAGGAGCCATTTTCACCACCAGTGTGCTGTTTTTGCTTGTTTTAACTAATTTAACTGCTTTGACACCTTTTTGGGTTCTGAGGACTATTGGACAAATCATTTGAAAAGATGTTTGTCTTTGTAGTCTGATTTGGACGCGATCCGGTGGATCTGTAGTTGAATTCTGATATGTCGTTACTTGCTTAATTATGTTTAAGTGTTGAATCTGAGTCTTGATAACTCGAGTGAAGATTTGTGCATGATAATATGGTTTTGTCAAGTATTAGAACAGCATGCTATGCGCTTAATCTATTCAAGTTTTCATATTATGTTTTGTATTGTGTCATTGCCATGACTAGTCTCGATGATTCGAAAGCCTGAGTGAATCTGTTATCCTGTCTGTTTGTCTTCAGTGTTAATCTGTTTTAGTTGCTGTATTTCCTGATTAATTTAGTTCATTCTGTCACTTGCTTAATATTAATCCTGCTGATCAAACAACAATGAGACTTAAGTATTGGTAGCTTCCTGTCTTGGTGGAACGACATCCGGTCTTACCGAGTCTATACTACTATTGACCAGGTTATACTTGCCTGAGTCGTGTGTAGTATCTGCTTAGTAACATCGTTTTTATAAATTTAAAACGAGGTTGTGTCCCAAGATTTTATAACCAGAAAAACCAGCAGTCCTTGTGAACACCAAGTTTTTGGCGCCGCTGCCGGGGACAGGAAATTCTAAGAAATAGTTTAATTGTTGATTTGATCTTGTTACTTGTTACTTAAGTTAGGTGTGCCTGATTAGGTAGTCACTTGTTTTTTTTTTCTACCTCTTTCTCGCACCCTCTGTCAGTTTGTTCTATTCTGAACAAATTGAGCCTTTTCAAGAACCGGAGCGTAAGTTTCGACGACGCCGACGCCTTCAACGCCAACGTCAAAGAGAACGTTTACTAAACATGGCGGAAGAACAACCACCACCACTTAGAACGCTTAATGATTATGTTCGTCCGGATATTAACAATATCCAGAACACCATCATTCAACCTAGGGTGGCAGCGAACAATTTTGAAATCAAACCAAATGTAATTCAAATGGTTCAAAATTCTGTTCAATTTCATGGATTACTCGACGAGGATGCTAACGCTCACATCCGCAGTTTTTTCGAAATCTGCGATACGTTTAAAATCAATTGTGTTACTGATGACGCCATTCGCTTGCGTTTATTCCCGTTTTCCTTAAAATACAAAGCCAGGCTGTGGCTTAATTCTCTCCAGGTAAATTCCATCACTACATGGAATGATCTTGTTGCCAAATTCTTAGCTCAATACTACCCGCCGGCCAAAACGGCCAAACTGCGTAATGATATATCATCGTTTCAGCAGACTGACGGGGAAGGTCTTTATGATGCCTGGGAGAGATACAAGGATCTCATGAGGAGATGTCCTTCACACGGATATGAGCTATGGAATCAAATTTTCATATTTTATAATGGCTTATCCGTTGTCACTCGGCAGATGATAGATGCTGCCGTAGGAGGTGCGTTGGGTAGCAAAAACCCACAAGCGTGCTATGATCTTATCGAAGATATGGCAACCAACAGCTACCAATGGAACCCCTCCACGAGACTGAAACCGCCAAAGAACGGTGGAGTGTTCAATGTGGACGCTTTATCTGATCTTTCTGCTCAGGTAGAGAAGTTGACAAAGAAAATGGATCAGATGTGTGCTCCTAAACAGGCTACTTGTAATTTCTGCTCAGGGCCACATCCTAGTGATCAATGCCAGGAGGAAACTCCTGCTCACGAGGAGGTTGATTTCATCTCTAATCAACCAAGGTCTCAGTATAATCCCAATGCACCTAGCTACAATCATGCATGGAGGGATCACCCAAACTTCAGTTATCATAACCAAAACACTAAACCCCCTCCAGGGAATCCATACCCACAGAGACCACGACAGCCTCAGCAGTTCGATCGTCAGCCTCAACAGTTTAATCGACAACCGCAACCATATGAGCAACCACGTCAGTATAACACTCAACCACCGCCTCCCAATCAATCTTCTTCATCATCATCTTCAGGACCTTCCTATCTGGAGGATCTTGTGAAGCAATATCTAACACGATCTGAGCAACGATTCGACCAAACCGATGTTAGACTCAATCAGGTGGAAGTCACTTTAAGAAATCACCAGGCCTCGCTCCAAAATCTTGAAAATCAAGTAGGCCAGATTTCCAAACTCTTATCTGAAAGACCACAGGGTGGTCTCCCAAGCAACACGAATCCTAATCCGAGAGAAGTTCTTAGGCTCTACCCCGCCGCACCTTAGCGGGGTGAGTTGGGTCTTTTACCGGCAGACCTTAAAGAACTGGTTATGCTTTCCTCCGCTTCTCTTTCCCTCCTTTCTTGCCTTTTTCTGCGTTCATCACTGCCCTCTGATATTCTGCGCGATATTGTCATGAGACATGAGAAACACGTGAGGAGAGACCAAAACTTTGCCAAATTTCATCGAGGCACTTCCATCTATGCGGCAAAAAGGCGTGCCAAATATGTAGGGAAATGTTGGAAATGCGGTGCTCTGTTGCATGAGGGCGCTTGTAGGAATTTGCCGACGATATCTCAGTCAGAGTGTGCCAGTGCTCTTCGAGAAGACCCCGTTAAGCTAAAAGCCGAGGGGGTCTTACGTCCTAAAAGTAATGCTGGTGCAATGATTGATGAGTTGGTATGTCTCCGGCTAAGCAAACTCGAGCCTAAGCCCCATTAGAATCCGTAGGTCATGCCTATGTTCGTATCGTATAGCTCCTCATGTTTTCTCACTTCAATTCTCATTCAGTCTGGAGAGACAGGAAAACACTCCGCATTTCAACGCGTTAAAGTGTTCTCTTACACACCGTACTAATAGTGTGTTACTTGTACATATTGTCTTTTTGTCAGATGCCCACTTTCCGGGTTTTCGTTTCCCTTTCCGTTTGCATTTTTTCGCTAATCTAGTTGTGTGCTTTAAATTCCGTACAACTAGCACGTTCCCCGTACATTCTCCAGAGGCCTATAGAGAGTAGCGTTTACCAAAAAGTTGTTTAAACTGAAAATCTGATGCAAAATGGGTTTTTGTCAAAATTCATCACTACGGCCGTAGTGCAACATTACTACGGTCGTAGGACCTTTCTGAGCTCTCTGCGGTCGTAGTGCATACGTACTACGGCCGTAGGAACATTCCTATAAAAATCCCCATTCCAGATTTCATTCGCACGCTTTCTCTCTCTCTCCTACGCTCTCTCTCTCAAAAACGCACCCGACGACCACCGAAGCTTCTCCGTCCATATCTCGCTCATTTTCCGGCCATTTTTCGAAAACAAGGTATTAAAATGCTCCTATCACTCTTGCGTTCAATATGTAGTGCATTGATTCCATTATAGTTGCCCATATTTCGATCGATAGAACAAAACCCTAGCCGCCCGTTTTCTGCTGTTCGTATCTTTCCTACGGCCGTAGTATGTATATGGTACGGCCGTAGGTCCTAAATTTAGGGTTTTGCTATAAACTACTTGCTACGGCCGTAGTTGAACTATGCTACGGCCGTACCATGTATCTTTTAGGGTTTTGTTTGGTTTGCTTGCTACGACCGTAGTAACATAATGGTACGGCCGTAGGACCCCGTTTTTAACTATTTTCCAAATTTGTTCATCCTTTGGACAATTTCAATACTCGGGGACCCACAGCATACCAAAGCAAACACGTATCGATCGATAGGATGTCTAGCCATCGTGCGCACGTCTTACTTTGATTTCTGTTCATTTCAGCTATGCCTCCTCGACGTGTGCGCATACAGGCTTCACCAGAGCCGCGGATAGACCCTCGCCAGTTCCCACGTTTAGTCGATCCTGACAGAGTTCCGGTCGAGCGGCCAGCTGATGCCGCACTTCCTCCTTTTCTCCGCTTCGACCGTGAGGAGGATCGTGCTGATAGAGATATCCTGATGGGGCGCGCTGACAGTCACGGATACGAGCCCATCAGGTATCTGGTTTGGGATGATTTGGCCACTCTTCACATCAGAGGCCGCGCTCAGACCACTTGTGGCCCTCATTGGCAGAGGCTCTTCAGTCTTCAGGGGGCGGTCTACCATGAGCTTGCATTGGAGTTCTTCTCCACCATCCACGTGATTACCCCGCTGATGGATTATGAGCGGGAAGACGCCTTGACCTTCCGCCTACTAGGGGCGGAGAGGCGGCTTTCGTTGCGGCAGTTTGCCGTTTATATGGGTTTATATACGCACGAGGAGTTGGACACTCCGGCGTTTGCCGAGGGCATCACTGATTGGCCCGAGGGTGTCAGCGGGATTTCTTTTTGGGATGAGGTCGGCACTGGCGCCTACAACACCGCCATCGTGCCGAAGAGCACGAAGCTCCGGGATCCTCTGCACCGCATTCTGCATCGGGCGATCGTCCACAGCATGACCGCTCGCAGCGCGTCCTCTGGTTCTGTTACTTTCACTGACTTGTTTTATCTATATACGATGATTCACTAGAGGCCCTGCCAGCTCGCTCTGTGCCTGGTCCGTTTTCTATTCCAGGTACGTACCACCCGTGTATCGCAGGCTATCTATGGAGGGGGGTACGTTACTATCTTAGCCGAGGCTATGGGCCTCCTGACTGCCGAGATTACTGATGATCTCGTTCGCTCCGCTCGAGCCGCTCCGATAGATTTAGGGGTCCTGCAGCGTATGAAAGTCGCTGCTAGGATCCAGAACCGTATGAGATTGATCAACCCTGATGGGTCAATTTGGGAGCCTCCTAGAGTGGTCGAGGAGGAGGCAGCAGGTGGTGGAGAGGCAGCAGGCAGCAGGAGCAGGAGCAGGAGCAGGAGCAGAGGAAGTAGCTGCTGGAGGTGCCCCAGAGCACGGACACCATGAGTTTACTATTGAGGATCTCTTTGGGTCGACACCACCTCTCCGACAGCAGCCAGCCCAGGTTTACACGAGAGATTATAGGGCTCGGATTGGGAGGTTGGAGAGGTCAGTTTCTGAGCTGGTCGAGATGCAGCGGGAATCCAGGGAGATCCAGAGAGTTGAGTATGCACATGCCGAGGCTCATCGACAGTATATGATCAGCATGGTGCAGCTCATTGCGGCAGACACTATGACATCTTCACAGCAGTTGCCACAGCCGCCAGCTTATCCGCAGAGGCTCCAGGACTTCACTGATGGAGCCGGGCCTTCGCAGCCGCCTCCGCGATAGTTATTTTTGTGGGGATAGTTTGTGTAGTAGTTTTCTTTGTATGTATTTCTAGATTAGCTTGGCTGTACGCTTTTGGTTGTTTGTAGTACATGCCACTTTTTGATGTGTTTGATGTTCTGTACTTACTTTTGCATATCTGTATGACATCAAAGCACTTGTACATTATTTCGGCTTTGTTTTTATTGTAGTTCGTTTCCTTTTTGCTTGCCATAGCTTGTGATGTTTTTGTCCCTCTCTATGTTTCACTTTTGGTTGAGTTGTTGTTTTGCAAGAATATTCGTGATATCTTGGCAGCTCAGCTTAAGTGTGGGGAGGAAGCCAACGCCTTGGGAGTTTAATAAATGCAGACGCACAATTGCTGTTCAGGGAGTTCTTAAAGATCTTTTCTCGCACTTTATTGTTTATTATTAGTACATTGGGGACAATGTACACTTTTAAGTGTGGGGAGGGATTAATATAACATGCCTGCTATTATGTGTCCTGTTGAAAACTCTTGTATGCTAACTATGCTTTAAACCATAGAATTGATTTAGGCGTAAATTTTTCGCAAAATTATATCATTTTAGACATGTTTAGATCCTCTCGCATGATAGACTTTAAACAAGTAACATTTCAGCTTTTATGAAGGCGATTTTGCACGAATTCTTGAGTTTTAACAAGTGTTTGACTTCAATTGCACAAGCGACACCTGATATGCATTCCTGAGCATTTGAGCCACTACACTTCATTTCTTACATGATTAGCTCATGGAATTGCCCACTTATATGCTGATTGTTGCTTTGATTGTAGAACTTGCTTACTAGTATGCATGTCGAGATCATGAACTAAACTGTTGCAGTTGAGTGATAGAAGCACTAGGAAACCCCATTTCAGCCTATATACTTTTATTTTTACCCAATTTCTATATATTTACCCCTAGTTATCCACTTTGAGCCTAAGCCTTTCATTTCATTACCCATGATTATCCTGTTTTAGTCTATTTTATTTTTATGTTTCCAGAGTCAGTTGACCCGTTTTCTCGCTGCTTAGTTCCGTTGTATTTTGTTCGTCAGTTGTTCATGCACCAATTAGTGGGATATAAATAAAATACATATGTCCCTTGGTTTGTTCCGTTTCATGCTGCATACAGCTGAGTTTTCTGAAAATCAAAAAAAAAATTAGAAAAAGAGAAAATTGAGAAATTCAGTTGCTTGACATGCTTTCCTTGGCTATTTTTTAGCCTGTCATACATTGAGTAGTAATTCTTTGTCGGTATTACCTGGTTGTTAGCCATCATTCAGAGAATTCTGATTCCATTTCTACTTGATGAACTGTATTCTCGCCAGAAATAGTGTGATATTCTGTATTCCTTCAATAATAGCAGCTTTGACGATTTTGAACTTGATTTCTGGATTCTATTTTAGCCACTTTTAAATATTCCCATTCCTACCCTTAGCCCTAGCCAAGTTACAACCCGAAAAAGTCTTCTTGATAATTGCATATGATTATGTTGATTGGTGGAGATGTGATACGTGATCAAGCTTATACGAGTCTTTGCTTCAATCTAGCACACGAGCACTTATATACTTAACCCAAATACACATTGAGTGCTAGAGTGATCTCCGGTGAGGTATAAAGTCAGATACTTGTCATAACTCATTGTATGCGTGCTGAATCTGCCTTTCTTTATCTCAATACATGAAAGCAACTCTTAACTCTGCGTTTAAAATGTTTGTCATGCTTTTAGATCTCTTCTATGTCGGAATGATACATGTTTGCACTAATGTGCTGCCTTTAGAAATTCTTTGGTTTTAGCTATTGCATTAGAGTTTGCTTGAGGACAAGCAAAGCTTAAGTGTGGGGACTTTGATATATGCGCTTTTATACATGTTTTACATGTTAGAATACCCCGTACTTAGCCCAAATACAAGGTGAATACTTCTAATATGGATCTAATATGTTTAACATTCATCATGCAGGTTACAAAGAGCTTTATGCAAGATAAATGGGCAAAACAAGGAAAGAATTGAAGAAAATAGAAGAATAGTGAAAAAATGATCACTACGGCCGTAGGATATAATCCCTACGGCCGTAGGAAGCCATCTTCTAGAATCCATCATTGCCTGCCAGATCTTGCGTGTCCCGGACAAATGGTTTAACGTTGCGTGTGTAGAAAATCCAGTCATGATTTCCTACGGCCGTAGTAGCTTATTCCTACGGCCGTAGGAAGCCCACTTACAGCAGATTAAATTCAGAATTCTGCCATTTTTTGCAAGGGGTTACAATTTTCACCTCCACTCCGGAAAAACACATCCATATACCCTCTCTAAATATCCTAACACTCCAGGGGACTTCTCTTGGTGATTCTAAGGAGGAGAGCTTGGATCTTGAAGGCTTGGAACAACATTTGGAGCTTGGATTCATTAGTTATATCATTGCTAGTTTGGGTATACTCTTTCCATTTATTATATCAATCATGTACCCATGTGTTCCAGATGTTGTAATGCTACTATTATTGTATATGGATAACTAAACTCATTTCACTTGGGCCAAGATGATTCTTGGCTAAGTTATGGCAATATATTTGACTTTTATGATGACTTGATTCATATATGCATGTTTAATCTTGAATACAAATGTGTTTTATCAACTTAGTATGTTTAATCTAACCATGTTCATGTGTGATAATGTGTATATGATAACTCATTCATGTTTTAACATATGAATATTCAAGAATGATGGTTGATTTTATTAATTCCATGTTGAGTTTGTTATTAGAAATGATACATCTTGCATGGTTGTCATTAGATGTCATTTTTGGAATATGATTTGAATCATTTCAGGTTCATCCATTATTGGTTATGTTAATCATATGTTGGTTTTATGCATGCCTTATGATTATAGATGAAAATCTTGTTATTTGGTGTATTTATGGGTTAAACATGCTACTAATGATTAAAGGATTCACAAAGATGTTTGTTGGTATGTTTAGATGGTGAAATGAATTCACATGTATGCCTTTGTTATGCTTGTCTTAGTGTTCAATGTGCATATCACATGATTCATGTTTTAAGAAGTGTTGGCTATACTAGAAATGGTAGGTTTAACATGTTCATATCTTTAGAAATCATGTGACTAAACATTAAGAATCCCTTAATTGTGAGGTTTGAGTTTAGATGAGTTTATGACCCCATTGTACCAGTTTACATGTGTTTATGATCTGAGATTAAAGTCTAGATTGTAATTTGTTGTTGAATGCCTTTATGTTAGATTTGAATGCTCTGTCGGATGGGTCCCTACGGCCGTAGGAAGAAATCCCTACAGCCGTAGGAAGAAATCCCTACAGCCGTAGGACTGTCCAGGCTGCTACGACCGTAGTAGATACTTACTACGGCCGTAGGAGCCATTTTCACCACCAGTGTGCTGTTTTTGCTTGTTTTAACTAATTTAACTGCTTTGACACCTTTTTGGGTTCTGAGGACTATTGGACAAATCATTTGAAAAGATGTTTGTCTTTGTAGTCTGATTTGGACGCGATCCGGTGGATCTGTAGTTGAATTCTAATATGTCGTTACTTGCTTAATTATGTTTAAGTGTTGAATCTGAGTCTTGATAACTCGAGTGAAGATTTGTGCATGATAATATGGTTTTGTCAAGTATTAGAACAGCATGCTATGCGCTTAATCTATTCAAGTTTTCATATTATGTTTTGTATTGTGTCATTGCCATGACTAGTCTCGATGATTCGAAAGCCTGAGTGAATCTGTTATCCTGTCTGTTTGTCTTCAGTGTTAATCTGTTTTAGTTGCTGTATTTCCTGATTAATTTAGCTCATTCTGTCACTTGCTTAATATTAATCCTGCTGATCAAACAACAATGAGACTTAAGTATTGGTAGCTTCCTGTCCTGGTGGAACGACATCCGGTCTTACCGAGTCTATACTACTATTGACCAGGTTATACTTGCCTGAGTCGTGTGTAGTATCTGCTTAGTAACAACGTTTTTATAAATTTAAAACGAGGTTATGTCCCACGATTTTATAACCAGAAAAACCAGCAGTCCTTGTATACACCAAGATGTATAAGTCTTGAAAGCCCAATATAGGTTATTTCCATGTCTTTGGTTCAAAATGCTATATGCTGAATCAAAGAGATCAGCTCCATAAGTTGGAACCCAAAGCTGATCCTGGAATATTTGTTGGTTATTCCTCAATCTCCAAATCATACAGAGTGTATAACACTAGGAGAAAGGCCATAGAAGAATCAATTCATGTCTCATTTGATGAAGACAGTCTTGATCAAGCTGAGAAAAGACAAGCTGACTCGGTCAGTCTGAGTGAGCTTGAAAGGCCCGAGGAAACCAATATGTCAAATCCTATGTATGTCATGGGAGATGATAGTGATGATGATGTGTGTTCATCAAAGAAATCATCACAAGCTCCAAGGTATTCTCAAGCTGAGAAGGATGATGAGTTCATCAACTCCTTTGGCACTGAAGTCACTCAGACTGAGGATCTCAGTGATCATCAGTCTGTTGACAATGCTGCTGTTGAGACTGAGGAGATAAGTTCACCTCAGGACTCTCCACATCACTCAGATCCAGAACCAGATTCTCCAACTACAACATTCAAATTCCTCAAAGACCATTCTCATGATCAGATCATTGGAAATGTCCAAGAAAGGATCATTACCAGATCAAAGGCTACAGCTAACTATGCTGCCCACTTTGGTTTTCTATCTCAAATGGAACCAAAGAAGACTGAAGAAGCCTTAGAGGATGAGGATTGGATTGAAGCTATGCAAGAGGAATTGAATGAATTTGAAAGAAATAAGGTCTGGAGCCTTATCCCTGCCCCTAAAGATCATTCAATTATAGGCACTAAGTGGGTCTATAGAAATAAAATGGACAAGGATGGAGTGATAGTTAGGAACAAAGCCAGGCTGGTAGCACAAGGGTATAAGCAAGAAGAAGGAACTGACTATGATGAGACCTTTGCCCCTATTGCTAGAATTGAAGCCATAAGGCTGTTCCTGGCTTATGCAGCATATAAAGACTTCAAAGCCTATCAAATGGATGTGAAGAGTGATTTCCTAAATGGAAAACTTCAGGAGGAAGTCTATGTGAAACAACCTCCTGGCTTTGTCAGTTCAAAGTTTCCACATCATGTCTATAAGTTGGATAAGGCTTTGTATGGTCTTAAACAAGCTCCAAGAGCTTGGTATGATACACTGTCCACTTATCTACTATCAATGGATTTCACCAGAGGTAGTATAGATAAGACACTCTTTATTAAAAATAGTAAAGGACAGGTGATTCTTGAACAAATCTATGTGGATGACATTATTTTTGGCTCTACTAATGAATCTCTGTGTGAATGGTTCTCCAAAATAATGTCACAAAAGTACAAGATGAGTATGATGGGTGAGATGACTTATTTCCTAGGGTTACAAATTCAACAAAAGCATGATGGAATATTCATCAATCAAAGAAAGTATGTTCTTGATTTGATAAAGAAATATGGTTTTGATTCTAGTTCAACCATGAGAACACCCATGTCACCAGCTGTCAAGCTGAGTAAAGACTCAGATGGTAAGTTTGTGTATCAGTCTACCTATAGAGAAATGATAGGTTCATTACTCTATTTGACAGCTAGTATACCTGATATCATGTTTGCTACATGTGTTTGTGTAAGATATCAGGCAGATCCTAAAGAATCACATCTTCAAGCTGTGAAAAGGATCTTTAGGTACCTTAAAGGTACTCCAAATCTAGGTCTTTGGTATCCAAAGAACTTTGGGTTTGAGTTAGTTGGTTTTTCAGATGCTGACTATGCTGGGTGCAAGTTGGATAGAAAATCAACAACAGGAGGATGTCAACTGCTTGGAGGGAAGTTAGTAAGCTGGATGTAACATCCTGAAAATGGGCCTAGTAGTACCTAGTTGTACTTATTGCTCAAGGGGTTGTACCTTGACATTAATTAAGTATTATAGTGATTAAATGATATTTTGTTAGTTAATGTGGATACGCGAGGTGTTATATAAAAGTTGAGTTAGTAAGTAAAAGTGATGAAATATTATATGGTTTCGCATAATGGTTCCAAAGATATCCCCGTTAGTTGAAACGAGTATACGAGTGTTAAGTTGTAAGTTGGAAAGGGGAACAAAATACCGCGTGATGAATAATTTATCAACCAGAGTCAGTTGATGCTTCTTATCCTTTGACTTCACACAAAACACACACTAAACACACTTACAAACACGTACAAGCTCACACACACACTCATTCTTTGGAGTTTTGAAGAGCAAATCAAGAATCAAATTGAAAACAGGTGATTTCGGTTTCAAATTCGTGTTCTACCTGGTGTTCTTCTACTGATTTGTAAGAAATTTTTTAAAGGAACCCTAGTTTCATGTTCTTCATGAGAATACATCATTTGATGGTGTATTAATGTGTTTTTATGGTTTATCTTGTGTCAGAATGTGTTTCTAAGCTCCAAATGATGTCTAGTAAAGTGTATGAACAATTAGAATTGAGTTTTGATCGATTAAGATGTTAAAAATGTGGATTTCGGGGCTGTGCAGAAAACAGGGACGAAGGCTGCTGTGTAGGTACTTCCTACGGCCGTAGGGATATGTTTATGTGGCCGTAGGGGGTGTGTGGTTCATGCGGCCATAGGAAAAAGTCTCTGCGGCCGTAAAGAGGTGTTTTTCAGATTTGTTAAGATTAAGCCTTCTGTGGCCGTAGGAAAAGGTTTCTACGGCCGTAGGAGGGTATTTTATGTGGTTTACCACCTACAGGTGAAGGAACGAAGCTTACGGGCGTGGGTACATAACCTACGGCCTTAGGCACCCATGTGAACGACTTCTGTGGGCGTAGTATAAGTCCCTGCGGTCATAGGACCTTGTTCATTTGAAAAAGGGGACTCTGCGGCCGTAGGCCATATCTTCTGCGGCCATAGGACCCTGTCCAATGTTGTTAGAATTGTGACGCGTATTTTAAACGAAGGCTTTTGAGTGTTAAGCGATAACCCAGTATTGTGTGATATGTTAGGCGTACTTGAAGAACCGAAAGGCGTTGATCGTTGTGTTAGCTAATCGTGAACTTAAGGTGAGTACTGGTTTCCCATGAGGCTCAGTAAGTAGTACTAACCCTTGTGTGCTTTTACGTGGGCATGTGAAAGGTATGTTGCGGTATAATATACCATGCTTATGATGATTAGAATTGCTATGAAAGTAAATGAATACTTGTTACCTGAATCATTTGGTAAGTGTATGTTATGATTAAGTTATACTCGCATGTTCTATTCACTAGTATGAAAAGTAATTGTTGTGACTATATGCGCGCATGTTATTGGATCCTGATTGGATCACTTATTGTTTATGTACTTATGTACGGACACTCGGGAAACTGCTTATAGTTTCCAACTCGGTTGAGGTCAGCTGGCTATATTGCGGCTGGATCCCTTGAGGGCCTAGATGGCTGGTTATTTTTGATCAACGGTGGCTCGGTGGTGCACGCCGTGTCTCAGGTTCTGCAGGACCGCCGTTCCTTGACAACAGAAAGGTCTTGGTAATAATCAAGGCCTAGTTTGAGCGCAGGTGGCTCCGTAACGTGCTCGGTGGGATGCTCTTCGCTTCCCCCACCAGTATGGATTGGTGTTGCTGATTCCCCAGTTGGATTTGTTGAGCGGGACTTGCAACCCCGTGAGATATGACTCCTACTGACATGTTGGCACTCCGCGATGTGATAGGATAGCCTTGTGTGCTTTTCCTGTGTTGTGATAGCATGCTTATTGGTACTGATGTGCAGCCTGTACTCACTAGCTAGTGTAGCTAACCGGTTCCTTAATTACCCTTTTTACAGGTAAAAATTAGGCAGCTTGGTGAGGCGGGTGCTTATGGGTAATTGTATTTAACTCTTCTGGAACACTTTGCTGTTTGTTTATATCTGTGACCCGATGGTCGATTTATAGTACGGTAATACCAGTTTGTTTTGTTACTTGGCTTTTCATGTTTATAATCGCCAAGTTGGATAATAACACTTTATATTTTATAATCAGTGTTTAGTTTCCGCTGCACGTCTTTGATAAGTATACTTAAAAAGTTTTAAATTATTACTGATTTTAAGCTCGTGAAACCCGGTGTTACAAATAGATATCAAAGCCTAAGTTTGAGGGAACCGAGCACTTGTAAAAGTATTCGATCTCAAACTCGGGCCCGACCATCGTTAAGTGTTCCATGCGGGATAATTGGGATTGAATGTGAGCGTAATATGGTTATTGTGTGTTGTGAACTAACTTGTAGTGTTAATAGTTTGAAAGTGAGTCACGCATTACATATTTCTTTCTGTACCAGTAGTAGACTAAAATGTCGGAGCAGCAAAATCGTACTAAGCAAGACGTTGTGATAGTGGGAGATGGAATGGCTCGCCTTCGTCTTGAAGTGGGAGACGAAGTTTTTCGTTACTTTTCTGAGGACTTGAAACGTGAGCAGGAGCAGGAGGCTTATATTCGACGACTAGAAGTGGATCTACGGTTGACTAAAGAGATGTTGTCTCATTCGATTAAGAGAAGAGATGATAAGTATAACGTTTTTCTAGAATTTCTTTTCTATGAACCTCCTAGTTTTAGCGGTAGTGACGACCCTTCTGTTGCTACTCGATGGCTTCGAGAGATGGAGGAGTTTTTTCAGTTTTGCAATAGTGCACCGGACTATCGTGTGGAATACGCAATACACATGTTGAAAGATAGTGCTATTTCATGGTGGAATGTTGTGGAAGCTTCGGTCAATAAGACAGTACTAGATACCTTGACTTGGGAACAATTTCAAGAGAAGTTGATAATCAAGTATTGTACTGATTTCAATTAAGAGTACGTAGAGCAGGAACTTAACAAGCTCCAAAAAGGAAGTCAATCCATGAGAGACTTGATCAAAGCTTTTAAAGATAAAATAGAGTTTCTTCCAAGGTTGCTGCCTGATGAAAACTCTAAAATACAAAAATTTGCAAGCATATTGCCGATCGGACATCGTGTTTGTGTTAAAACCGCTACAAGCTTGAAACAAGCATTTCAGATAGCACTACAGATCGAAGAAGAATGTCTTCGCTATGAAAGTGATCAAGAGAATAAGAGTAAGGAGAGAAAGTTACCGCTGTTTGTTTCCTTAGAAGGACAATCCTCTGCGGTTAAGAAATCTGATTCCTCTAAAAGCCCGAGGTTTAATGGTCCTTGGTGTTGTAAATGCCGCACTTATCACACCGGAGATTGTACAGAAGCTACTACCAGATGTTTGGGATGCGGACTTACTGGACATATGAGAGTGGAATGTGAGTTTAAAGAAGGGGTGTGCTTTAAGTGTCTGAAACCGGGGCATAAGATTATGGATTGTACTGCAAGATGAGGCAAGAGAGTAGACGAATCTTCCTCTGGTCAAAGAACAAAAATACTTCCTGTGACAATAGAAAGGCGTCCTCAGTGATGACATAGGAAGCCAGCAGGAAAGGAAGGATAGTTATAAGTGTTTTCTTGGGTAGTTTTGTTGTAACTGTATTAGTAAGCTTAAGAGTCGGTAGTTTTGGTGTTCGAAATATTGTAAGTTAATGGTTTTGTAAGAGGTTATGAATGTCTGACGTGTGTACTGACTTGTTTAAAGTAAGGTTTGTTAATATCAAGTAGTATCAGTTGTTGGTTATGTTATTGAAATTATTATTAATAGTGACGAGTTTAGATGTACCTTTGTATAAATTTGTGAAGACAGTAAGAAAATGGTATTCGTATTGCCTTGTTGTTTAAATGTGAAAGATAAATTAAGAAGGAATACGTAATACCACGAATAATTAAAGTTGTCTATTGTACTAAGATTTAATTTGGCAATAAGTGGACGAATAATAAATAGTGAAACTATTGCTAGTGTGTTCTCTTAAGCGGTTGTTATTATTGGTGTGGTTAGTTCCCTTAATTTGTTAGATAGTATGTATTGTGGAAATTAAAAAGGATAAGAATAAACGTGATAGATTAAAGTAAACGATTAAGACAAATGCGTTTTAACTAATGTAAAGGTAGAAGTAATTAGAAGAGAATTGTGAAAATGTAATCGGGATGATATTAAGTGAAACCTGAACGGTTTATTAAGAAAGAGTATTTATAGTGTTGCTATTTTTGTACTGATTAAGAGTTCTTTTGTTGCAGAGATATGAATAGAAACATAAATCAGCAAGCTATGGATGAGGATATACATGAGGAGACCTTAGATCTGACTACTGTAGGAGAGCTTCAAGATCATATCTCTGTATATGGAAATAGACGTGGAGCCATACCTACGCAACACCTCCGAGAGGTGATGTCTGACCAGTTTGATAAGTATTTTCGCAGGAATATGCCGTCAGTTATAACGGAAGTGAGGAGAGAAGTAAAAAGTGCAGTTCGAGAAGAATTTCAAAGGTTGAAAGAAGAAAATCATGAGGAAACTAAGAGAGCAAAAACACAGACTGAAACTGGTGGATCTAGAGTTAGAGTGGTATGTGAAGTTTGCGGTAAGAATCACGGTGGAGAATGTAGGTATAAAGAGAAAGTTTGTTATAAATGTGGACTCCCAGGACATTATGCCAAAGAGTGTTTGGGTAAGTTCTGTTACGAGTGTAGCCAGTACGGGCACGACTCTTCGGAGTTTCCTAACTAGTTGGAAGTGTTATGTAGGTATCGAAGGAATAGTGGTGGTTTTGGTTAAGTAGGTAAAGTTGAAATGTTGTGTAACCTTGAAATAGTCGCATGTAGTTTCTTTTAGTCAAGTGAGACGTGTATAAGTAAAATGTGTACATGTTATGTACTGTAACCTTGCAGTTAGTGAAATGAATAGAGTTTTGTGTTGTAGTATCAATTACGGTTGTTGCTTAATGCAGCATCGTGAAAATAGTTTATGATTATGTGTGTGATCGAGGTTGGATTCCGAGGACGGAATCCTCTTTAAGGAGGGTAGATTTGTAACATCCTGAAAATGGGCCTAGTAGTACCTAGTTGTACTTATTGCTCAAGGGGTTGTACCTTGACTTTAATTAAGTATTGTAGCGATTAAATGATATTTTGTTACTTAATGTGGATACGCGAGGTGTTATATAAAAGTTGAGTTAGTAGGTAAAAGTGATAAAATATTGTATGGTTTCGCGTAATGGTTACAAAGGTATCCCCGTTAGTTGAAACGAGTATACGAGTGTTAAGTTGTAAGTTGGAAAAGGGAACAAAATACCGCGTGTTGAATAATTAATCAACCAGAGTCGGTTGATGCTTCTTATCCTTTGACTTCACACAAAACACATACTAAACACACTTACATACACGTACAAGCTCACACACACTCATTCTTTGGAGTTTTG
Organism: Pulicaria dysenterica; assembly: GCA_947179395.2. NCBI lineage: Eukaryota > Viridiplantae > Streptophyta > Magnoliopsida > Asterales > Asteraceae > Pulicaria > Pulicaria dysenterica. The sequence goes on from OX359290.1 coordinate 29,877,688, forward strand.
AAGAGCAAATCAAGAATCAAATTGAAAACAAGTGATTTCGGTTTCAAATTCGTGTTCTAGCTGGTGTTCTTCTACTGATTTGTAAGAAATTTTGTAAAGGAACCCTAGTTTCATGTTCTTCATGAGAATACATCATTTGATGGTGTATTAATGTGTTTTATGGTTTATCTTGTGTCAAAATGTGTTTGTAAGCTACAAATGATGTCTAGTAAAGTGTATGAACAATTAGAATCGAGTTTTGATCGATTAAGATGTTAAAAATGTGGATTTCGGGGCTGTGCAGAAAACAGGAACGAAGCCTGCTATGCAGGTACTTCCTACGGCCGTAGGGATATGTTTCTGCGGCGGTAGGGGATGTGTGGTTCCTGCGGCCGTAGGAAAAAGTCTCTGCGGCCGTAGAGAGGTGTTTTTCAGATTTATTAAGATTAAGCCTTCTGTGGCCGTAGGAAAAGGTTTATGCGGCCGTAAGAGGGTATTTTATGTGGTTTACCACCTACGGGTGAAGGAACGAAGCTTACGGGCGTGGGTACATAACCTACGGACTTAGGCACCCATGTGAACGACTTCTGTGGGCGTAGGATAAGTCTCTGCGGTCATAGGACCTTGTTCATTTGAAAAAGGGAACTCTGCGGCCGTAGGCCATACCTTCTGCGGCCGTAGGACCCTGTTCAATGTTGTTAGAATTGTGACACGTATTTTAAACGAAGGCTTTTGAGTGTTAAGCGATAACCCAGTATTGTGTGATATGTTAGGCGTACTTGAAGAACCGAAAGGCATTGATCGTTGTGTTAGCTAGTCGTGAACTTAAGGTGAGTACCGGTTTCCCATGAGTCTCAGTAAGTAGTACTAACCCTTGTGTGATTTTATGTGTGCATGTGAAAGGTATGTTGCGATATAATATACCATGCTTATGATGATTATAATTGCTATGAAAGTAAATGAATACTTGTGACCTAAATCATGTGGTAAGTGTATGTTATGATTAAGTTATACTCGCATTTTCTGTTCACTAGTATGAACAGTAATTGCTGTGACTATATGCGTGCATGTTATTGGATCCTGATTGGATCACTTATTGTTTATGTACTTATGTCCGGACACTCGGGAAACTGCTTATAGTTTCCAACCCGGTTGAGGTCAGCTGACTATATTGCGGCTGGATCCCTTGAGGGCCTAGATGGCTGGTTATTCGGGATCAACGGTGGCTCGGTGGTGCACGCCATGTCTCAGGTTCTGCAGGACTGCCGTTCCTTGACAACAGAAAGGTTTTGGTAATAATCAAGGCCTATTTTGAGCCCAGGTGGCTCCGTAACGTGCTCGATGGGCTGCTCTTCGCTTTCCCCACCAGTATGGATTGGTGTTGCTGATTCCCCAGTTGGATTTGTTGAGCGGGACTTGCAACCCCCTGAGATATGACTCCTACTGACATGTTGGCACTCCGCGATGTGATAGGATAGCCTTGTGTGCTTTTCCTGTGTTGTGATAGCATGCTTATTGATACTGATGTGCAGCCTGTACTCACTAGCTAGTGTAGCTAACCGGTTCCTGAATTACCCTTTTTATAGGTAAAAATTAGGCAGCTTGGCGAGGTGGGTGCTTGTGGGTAATTGTATTTAACTTTTCTGGAACAGATAGCTGTTTGTTTATATATGTGACCCGATGGTCGGTTTTTAGTACGGTAATACCGGTTTGTTTTGTTACTTGGCTTTTCATGTTTTTAATTGCCAAGTTGGATAATAACACTTTATATTTAATAATCAGTGTTTAGTTTCCGCTGCACATCTTTGATAAGTATACTTAAAAAGTTTTAAATTATTACTGATTTTAAGCTCGTGAAACCCGGTATTACACTGGACCAGTAAGAAACAGAACTCAGTGGCTACCTCAACTGCTGCAGCTGAATATGTTGCAGCAGGAAGCTGTTGTGCTCAAATCCAATGGATGCGGCATCAGCTTCAAGACTTTGGTATGAGTTTCAAGAAAACTCCTATCTTCTGTGATAACCAAAGTGCTATAGCCATAACTTACAATCCAGTCTTCTACTCAAGAACCAAGCATATTGAAATTAGACATCACTTCATCGGGGACATCGTGGAAAAAGGTAAAATTGACATTAAATTTATCTCCACTGATGACCAATTAGCTGATATCTTTACTAAACCACTTGATGAGAAGAGGTTTATGTATCTGCTAAGTGAATTGGGTATGCTCAATCCCTAACTAAGTGTCTAGAATCTGAGTTTTCAGTTTGACAAAGACTAAGTGTCTTAAGCTGAGTGCACAGTTTTTGAATTAGTCTTCATTAACTGAAAATTCTGTCACACTGAATGATGAGTTCACACGTTTGGTGAGTTCCAAACATTTTTTCAACTACTCTGTGTGGTTAAAATATTAGTTTGAGTTAGTCTCGAACAAATGACTAAGTGTCATTGAGTCTGAGCTATGTGCTTAACTCAAGCTGTGTGATGAGTTCACATGTTTGATTGGTTCCAAACAAGTTTTAACTACTCAGTGTTGCTAATATACATGCTTGGGTCAGTCTCAAACAAAAATGACTCCGTGTCATTAAGTCTGAGCTGTGTGTTCTACTCAAGCTGAGTACCAATCTCAAGCTGAGTACTAAACTCAAGCTGAGTGCTTGAATCAAGCTTAGTGCTTGACATAAAATGAGAAATAAGTTTACTCAGACTTGGTGTATCCAAAACCATGTTTTAATTACTAGGTGTTATTAATTCATGAGTCTCTGAGTATTTGAGTCCGTCTCAAATCGAGTATTATACTAATTCGGTATTGGTGTAATACGACAGTGTTAATAGTATGTGCAAGTCACTAATATTATTTTACACTTGTATCCGTTGGAAGATGATGTGTTTCTACCATCTCACTGTTACATCAAGCCGTAAGTTTTTCCGGCGTAACGGATAAAAAGGGGAGTCCAACGGTAACTTTTCTCTCTCCTCAGAAAAGTATATATACCGATCCTAATCGGTTTGGAGAAATTTACGCTTACAAATCCGACTTCTCACCTTCTAAGTACCTTACGCAAATACCTCAATTGCTCAGTGCATACGTCCGTTTAAACCCAAAATCGCTAAGTGCAATTTTTGAACCAAGCCGCTCAGTGCTTTTTCATCAAATTACTCCGTGTAATTAAACAATAATGGACGGAACCATTCTCATTCTTGGTGATAGGATAGTCAGAGGTGTTGCGTTCAAGAACAATGGGATGCCGGTGCTAAAAATCAATAATCAACGTGCCTGCTTGGTAATCCCAGAACGCAAAGAGAACAGAGGCTATGAAGCCTGAGTGGACTACATTAGAAAATGCCCTTTGGCATTCGATTTTACTGGCGCACCACTCCACATAGTTCCACAACATCTGTTGGAGTTCTGGTACACCTGTACCTACAACCAGAACAGGGGAGAGATCATTGGCACTGTTCTAAATGGCGATAGAACAGTTGTTATTACTGTCCAGAGGCTGAGGGATGTTCTTCAACTCCCTGCTAATGATGTTTTCGATCCTGCTGTCACAAGGCAGGTGGCAAGGTCGGTCCTACCCGTATGGGACACCCACAAACAGAGGGTGTAATAAAAAAGGCCACCTTCCCAACGAGTTGGGGTTTTATGGTTTCTACGGTGATTCGTTCACTGGGAACAAAGGTTGGAGGCTTGGACCAGGTAAATGAGTTTGAGATGCAGCTACTGTAAAATATGTTCTTTGCTAGAAATCTAGACTATGCACTGCTCTTCTTCAATGAGCTCAAGGTCCAAGTGTTAAAGACACCAAGGGATCTCCATGTGCCTTTCATAAGGTACTTGTCCTTGGTGATTGAAGCTGAGTTGGGAGATCAAATATACAAAGCTGGGCATGATTTGTTCCCTGCTCCAGCACTCAGCTCGAAGATGTTCAATAGTGACATCTTTCCAGAGCTGGAAGGTCTGAGTGACCCAATGCGATGGATAGCTGAGCAAGCTTCTTCAGAAAGTGAAGATGAGGAATCCAATCAAGGGGGAGCTTCCCAAGCTGACACTGAGGTTCAAGCTGAGCACTCTGCTCAAGCTGAACCAGCACACACTGAAGCTGATCTGGTAAGACCTCTCCACTTTCTCTTTCTTCTCATTATTCTCCATCCACCTTTGGAGATAAGGCTGTGGTAAACCCAACCCAGTCTAACCCATCTCCTCCACCTTCATTTCATCTACAATCCCACTCTTAAGCCACCCCTAGTATGCCCACTGCTGCTAGGGAGAATATCCGAACCTATACAAGAAAAACTGCCATAGGTGGTGCCACTCCTAAAGGCATCACTGGAGCTGAGATCACGCTGATCCCTCCACCGGCAGGAGTTGAGGGGCAGACGCCTACTCTTAAGGTGTCAACCTCGAGGCTCATTACAACCCAACAACCTAAACCGGGTGTGGTATCTACTCAGCCCACACTATCCAGTGCCATGGGAGAGCCCATTACTGTGCCTAATTAGACACACTTAGGTAACATTGAATATATGACCAATCCCCAGGGTCAATCACCCCCCTCCAAACCAATTAGCCAACCAGCTACCCATACACTTCACGTCTCGAGCTCCATTACTTCTCTTTATTTCTCACACCCATACGCACGACCTGTCAATGTTTCATCTTCAAACCAAGGTGATTCACAGGGTCCACACTCTGGTGTAAATGAATTTGAAGGTAAACACCAACCTTTGGATGATGCACCCAAAGACTCTCCTCACAATGAAACTGCCTCCTCTGACATCCAGCAGATGAAGGACTGCATTGCTGCTCAATTTGGTTTGTTCCACCTAAAGCAAAAGAAGCATAAACGTCAAATCTATCAGAGGCTTAAGAAGCTGTCAAAGGATGTTAAGGAGATTGCCTCTACAATTGCTGCACTCCAACAACAAAGGACTTCGACCCCTATTGATGATGACAAAAAGGAGGAGAAGGGTCAAGCTGATACTGAAGCTGAGCTAGTTCGAGCTGAAGCTGAAGCTCTACTAGTACTAGCTAGAGGAGCAGAGAGGCAAGCTTAGGCTGAGGGGGAGTTGGAAGTGAACAAAGAGGAACCTGAAGCTAAGAGACAAAAGATAGTAGAATCTGAACCTGAAGCTGACAGTGTTTCTGAGACTGAGGAAGAGACAGAAGAAGAAAAATCTACAAGAGAGTTAATAGAGATGCTTGAGCAAGAAGAAGCAAATGAGCTTAAGATCTCTGTAGCTGAGCTGAGAAAGAGAAAAGAGAAAGAGATAAAGGACCAAGAAAAAAAAGGAAAGAAAAGTTTTGGCTCAAGCTGAAGCTACATACACTGGTCCAAGACCTGATCTAATCCCATACTCAGATGCAGAATTGCAGGAATGTTACTTCAGAAGGAGCTTCAACAAAGATATCATAGGAATGACCTTGAGCAGAGCAAATGGAGCTGTCATTCTCACTTTTGAGCTTAGTGACAAATCAACAGTGGGAATGAACCTGAGATACGTTCACAGGATGGGCTACATTGAATGGCAAAGGATAATGATGCTGCTCAAGATATTTAACAGAAGTCAGATCAAACAAGAAATTCTATCTGAAGTCTCCAAGTTGATTGCTCGAGCTGAAGAACTGAGGTATGTTTCAGTTCCTGGTCTGCAGTGGAAAAATCTGTTCAGAATGCCTGAAGGTGTAGAATTCAAGGAAAATCAAAGTATTAACACACTTATTCAAGGCCTTATGTTCAAGGATCAGGCAGGCACTCCTAGCTTTATCAAACTGAATGAGATTTGCTATTTAAAAGCTGAGGATGCCTTAAAAATCAGAAAATGTTGTGGCGATGATGATTCGAATCAACTAATAAAGTATAGGCTGAACAAGCTCATCAGAATACAACAAAATGAACTAAAAGGAAATGAAGAAGCTGAAAGACTACTAGATGAGATAAATAAGGAGATCAGCATTTGGGAGCTTCTACATCCTGAGTTCAAAAGATAATAGATTAGTTATATTGTAAAGTTAGATTAGTTCTAATGTAAATATTAGATTAGTTCTAATATTTTAAGCACTTAGTGTGCATGATCTATGTGATCAATACTTTTGTATTATGATGTGTTCAATTAATACAAATATTTGTTTGATATGTTCAACTGTGTTATGATATGTTCATAATTATTAGTCTGATAAGTTCAGCTTGAATGAATAACTGATTAGTTCTTATTCATTAATGTATTTAGTTGGTTTGTTCAACTAAAAGTTGGTTTGTTCCACTTATAATTGATAAGTTCAATTACAATTGATAAGTTCAATTAATATTTGATTAGTTCAAATTTAAAATCTTGATAAGTTTAAGAGGCAAAACATAATTCTGTTAAACAAACTTAATAATTGTTTGATGGTTTTGTCATCATCAAATAGGGGGAGTTTGTTGGGAAAATGATCTCATCTGTTTTGATTTGATGAGACAAAGTTAAGTTTGTATGATGTGTTCTACATATAACTTAAACAGAATTATGAAGCTTAGTCAGACTGAACACTCACAGTGATTCAGACTGAGTATAAACTAAGTATAAGCTGTATATATGTTTAATCAGCTTAGACTATATCTTAGTAAGATTATCAAAGTGTTTGATAAGCTGTGTGTGTCACCAAAGATATATATATATATATATTGAGTTTCAACTTGATGAGTTTCAAGCTGAGTGACTCAGCATGAATACTGAGTCAGCTCAACAGAGTTGCTAAATAAGTTCTAGCTAACTCTTAGGACTTCTAAGGATGAGTTTATTAATATACGTGCTAGTTCATGTTGATTTTCGAGTTTGTTCTCGAATAACTCAGCTTGATGAGTTTCAAGCTGAGTAACTCAATCCGAGCAAGAAGTCAGTTTAAAGAGAATTTAAATATGTTTTAAATTTATCTTTTTAACTCTCTATATCTACGGGAAGGATAAGAAGACTCCAGAATGAAGATTGAAGATTGAAGACTCAAGATAAGAAGATTCAAGATTCCGAGTTATCTGATAGTTAGTTAGCAAATTAGGCTGAGTCTTAGTTTGTTAGATTCCGTAGGGACAGGATTATAAATACTTATCTCCTGATAAGTTTAGAGGTACGACTACAACGACGATTACAACTAAGTGTTGCAGAGCTAAATACCTCACCTCAACCGTATGTTTTACGATTCTTGAATCACTGTTTGTCAATTCAACGTGATCAAGATATTCACAGATTGCCAAGCTATTCGTGTGTTTGAATACTCACATTAGTTGTGAGATTGGTAAGTTTTCAATCTGTGATTAAATCCTGTTTAGAGAGCCGTCAGTATCTATAATCATAAGTTGATTATAGATAGCTAAGTTTGAAAGATTGAGAGATTTATATTAGGTGTTTACATATCAAGAGTTGCTTACTTGATAGAGTCTGTAATCATCTTCTTATTAATTAAAAGCAAAGCATTCGATTGTGGTTTGATTTACTGTGTGTAACACTTTATTTTGATTTGTTCAATTTCCGCAGAAAGTGTATTCAACCCCCCTTCTACACATCTGTTGCTTGTTGTTATTCTCACCAAGGGACCAACAACATGACCATTGAAGATTATGAACACCCGACCCAAGTCCCCTCAAAAGGACCGGTCCAAGATTTTACTCCTAAACCCCCCGGAACGCAATGCAAAAAGAATTTACGAACAACTACTAAATCAAATGTCCAAATCTCAAGAAAAGGACTGGTCACGATTGTAGTTTTTGTAATTTGAACACCAAGGGGGAGAATGTTAGGAACTTATTTTGTAGTGTTCAATTTGTTATATTTATTATTTATTAATGTTAGCTAGTTTGGCTAATTAGTGATAGATAGTAAAAGGTCAAGGGCATCTTATGTATTTACCCATTCTTGTGGGTAGATTATGTAAGTTACTTTGTTTATATAGAATTCAAGAGCCAACTTGAATTCTAAGCTTTTACATTTATGCAGAGAAAACTTTGAAAGAGAATTAGTGTGTTCTTGGTGTAGTGTGTGTTTCATCTTCTACATCTTCTACCTCCACATTATATTGCATAGTGTTAGCTTCAACTTTGATACTTGTTTTTGGAACCTACAAATATGTAATGAAAAACTAATCAAGTTTGCAAACTATATGTTGCCTCTAGAAATTAAAATTTTTGTTATATAATTTTATAAAACTAACTAACCGTACCTTACGATGTCATGTCATCCCCTTCAATGTCGTTTCGAGTATGTTCAAACGTCATGTTTTCTATTTCTTGATTCTCATCATCTTGAGGAGTATGTTGTTCTCTACGAACTTCGTTCATACCTGTGAGTGTAATTATATAAGTATGGATATGAAAAGTACACTAAAAAAGCTTTTGTTTTACAGTTAAAAAAAATAGTCATCGGAAGTGAGAAGTTGAGAAGTTGAGAAGTTGAGAATGATACATATGTTACCTTGAGAGCTCACACCATGATCATCACCAACAAGAAATAACCTTTTGTTTTGTCCAGTTGATATGCTTGTTTGGGTAGAATTATCCATTTTTTCTTTCAATATCCCCTTTTGTGTTTTTACGTAACCCTTTGTTATGTTATATAAACTCACCCATGGTTGATGTTGCTTTAGATTGATATTTTTTTGCAACATTTGTATCAAAAACTCGTTTGTCACGGTGACATCTTTACTTATATGGTAACGAACAAGAGATGTTGGGAGCGGTCACTCTTTGCTTTGCTAAATTGGCATACTTATTTATTGACATCGGTGCAATATATTGTGAACGATGCTAAAACAGGTTCAATTAGATAATAATTGTAATAAAATAAAACAAAGAAAACTTGTTGATCTAATTACCTTTTTCGAGACTGCAACATGTCAGCAACATTTTCCTCGTCATCTTCCTCAGAGTCAATTTCAAAATCAAGAATATATTCTACATTTCTACATCTTCGTCATGGGCAAGAACTTGTTTTTCTTTAATTTTCTCTCTTTTGACTTTTTCCCAAACTTGTGAGCGACTTTGCAATACGTTTTATTCATAATTCTTGTAAGTGTTGTTGGTTTTTTTGAACCCTCAACATTTTACTTCTCTCATATTCATTTACGAGGCTTGCCCTTTCATCTTGCTTGCTTTTGTTTCTCATTCTGATTGAAGTAATAAATCACCATTTGTTGATATATATTTCAAATAATAAACATAAATGCAAAATATAATATAGTATAAATATACTATTACATGTGTTCAAGTAAAAAACAAGACCTCATTAAACTAATACATCATACCACAATAGCCTTTTCCAGCATACAAAACAAATGGAAAATTAAATTTATTAGTCATAATTAGAACTTTTCTCCATCACAAACTACCTGCGTGTGGCAGAATAAAACCAACCATACTAGACAAAAAAAATCGAAAGCCTTAGATTATATACCAGGGCGTAGAATAAAAGGTTTTGAACGAGTACATGCACAAGCAAAACTATAAGCTAGTGATTCAGGTATGATTGTTTGCTTAAACAATTCAAAAAGAAGATGCTTCTCAGTCACAAATTGGTGGAACAATTTAAGATTGGGTTCTGGAAGGGATTCAATTTAGGGCTTTAGGCGATCGAGAAACCAAAACAACCAGAAGCTTTGGGCGACATTTTAGGAGGAAACAAATCGTGGCTTTTTTTTTCATCTCTTTCTTAATATGATACTAAATACTAAATACTAATATGACTTTACTTAATAATATAACAGATTAATTTGCTAATTGTTTTCCACTTATTTTATTTCTTAAGACTTGAAAAACATTGTTACTCTTTATGTTAACTATATATATAACCGATTATTTACTTTTATTCCCAAAGTTTATCGGCTTAACTTTTTTAGTTTGCCAAACACTTTGTGTTAAGATTCAAATCACTAACCCATGATAGTAATACACGAACATGATTTGCGAAGCACATTTAGTTATACGTGTTGAGGGATTGATGACGTACTAGACCATTTTCTAGGCGCAGGACATTTATGGTTTTGTGTGTTGTAAATGGGTCGGCAGGTTAATGCAAAAACTAAAATCTATATAGAAATGAACAGGTTAATACCATTAACTTATAATAAACGGGTTCACGTGTATACCTGAAAAATTAATATATGACCCTGATATGACCCAATTATTATATTGGTTAAACAGGTTAAATCGATACTGTCAGTTAATTATATATATGCGGACCTAAACTCGTTCAAATCGGTTTTGTATTTCGTCTCATGTGTCAAGAGTTGTCGCTCATATCCATTACTATTTTTATTGTGCCCACAAAGATATGTTATGATGCTAGAGGCCCATAAATATTCGTAATGGACCGACATACCATGTCACACTAATATGATTGTATGACCCTTTTATAAGTTATACACATACTAAAAAGCATCATAGCTTATTAAAAGCTAGTAAGACACTACGTCAAACATTAGCAATCGTCATGACCCCAAAGATGTTGGGGTTTAGGTGCTCCGACAAAGGATTCTACTCACTACCGCCTCCATCTTACACAAACACCGGCTACCAACACCACCACCCTCGGGGACAGGTGCTCCGACATATATAGATTTAGCGGATTGTTTGCCGCCGCTCACAAGTCGCCGGATCTGCGTTCGATTTAAGGGTTCGTTCTTGGTTTATCTTAATCTTCTTCACTTTAGTGTTTCATGAATGATGATGGTGAGTACATATGTGTTCGGTTTTGAAGGAGATCTGGAACTCATTCGAAGTCGATGTAGATATGAAGCATATGTAGGTTTCAATCTTGAAGTAGTTCGTTATCTTCATTGTATATCTGGGCCCGGAAGCCATTTGCAGCTGATATAGCAATGAAATGCCGATGGTTCTTAGGCTTCTTGTTCATCTTTTGCTTCGTACGGGCTATTACGAAGTTAATAATTTTCACTTGCTCTTTGTTCATCTTCATTTCAAATTAAAAAAGATACTTCAGTACATATCGATGCACTTAACAGTATAGAAATTAAAAATTTACAAATATGAATTTATTATTATTATACATATTATTATTATTTATTCTATTCCCTCCAAAATTTCCCACCTACATTCCCCCCCCCCCCCCCCCCCACTCCAAAATACAAAAAATGTGCACTCCCATTTTTTCTTTTCCCACAAAACAGTTTGCATAGATGCTTCTGTCGACATTCTCTCCCTGCTGATCGACAAATACCGCAAGTTCCTCTCTTTGAATCATAAAACCCCATTAAAACAGAGTTGAGGGTGATCCTGGGGCGGCAAAGGTCTCTAGCAAGATACGAAAGAAGATGAGCGAGTTCTGGTAACAATAATACGAGTCATACCGCAACTTTAAGGTCAGTATCGATTTATCTGTGATGGTTATATCTCGAATCTTCTCCTTATGTATTCCCTCCGACATTGCTAGTGCAAAGGTCTCGATTTCTTTGATTTTGAACCCACTGGATTACTCACTTAATCTCCAAATATTTATCAAAATCTGTAGAACACTCAGGATAATAAAGCATTAAGCGTTTTGATGACCAGATTTGATTATAATGTTTCCCTGACTATTGTGTTGTGTACCTAAAGGCATGGACAAAAACAAATTGTGAACTACAATTTATAAGTCATCATGAGTTGTTCTTGAATCTTGATTAAGTAAAAGGATTAGTGGATGACTGACTGATTTGATGGAATAATGAAAACATGCTTCATCAATCTGGTTATCTTTTCTTTTAACTGCTACAAGTTCGGTTGAGGGTTGGAATGACTTCTAGTATTCCTTTTTCAGAAATAATAAGGTTAGTATGATTTCTGCTTCAAGTAATTCCTCAAGAATAACTTGCAATTCAACCAAGTTTCCTTCTTTGTTATTGTTGCCTCGATGGCGGCGTAAATTACTAACGTTTCACGGTAAGTCAACAATTACGGGTCTCAAACTGATTTTTGTAAATGAACTCTTGATCTAAACCACTGAGTGGGGAGTGATTTTGGAAAAGTTGGATTCGAACAGGAGTTTGGCATCATAAATTAATCTGGTAGGTATCAAATCAATTAAATTAAGCTTTTAAGCTACTGGTCAATGAGGGCATGAAGTAGACTTGAATTGAGTGTTCTTTTGAGCTATTACCTCGATTTCTCTTTGAGTTAGGATACCAGAATTCTCGTTGATTTTGACTCCAACTAAGGAAATAAATGCACAGCTAATAATTAAGATGATTATTGATGAGTTCAAATGAAGCTTAAGTTACTGTTTAGTGAGCATTGGAACACTATCTGTTAGGAATGGCAGTCTTGATATGCTTCTGTTGATTTTTTTTTGTTTGGAATAGGGAATCAGTTGATTTCCTGAGCCTGCAGAAAGGGGTCTGATGGCTAACAGTTTTGGGTGGTTGTGGTTAAGATGAGTATTACTATCAATAAAGTATAAGTACCAGAATGTTGGTCTTGTCTTGAAACATATGTTAGCAAACTGTTTTCTGTCAATCCTTTAAACTAGAATACCACCAAACTGTTATTAAAAGCTTAAAGTAGTCAGAGCCCTTTTTACACTTAATGCTGAGTTTGGTTAAGTGATTTCATATAGTTGATATCCGGAAGAATCTAAGTTTAAATCAGTGTACTTGGAACTTAAGTTTGGTTGTCTTATATTAAACTATGACCAAAACCTATTAATGTCATGTTAGGCAAAAGATCTTGGCTTACATGTTTTATAAAATAACCGAATTAGCACTTATGAATTTACAGTCAAATTATCCAAACGGGTCACTTGAAGTAACTTGCCTTGATATTTTTAGTATTAATTTGGGAGTAAGGAAAGAGAACGATTACATATACAAGGTGTCTAATTAAAGTCCCCAATGAGAGTTGATTGCATCAAACTTTAATTGGTTGTCTTATATCGTATACGTGTAGCCACCAGGTCCGTATCGGGACCGGGGTGTTACACCACTATATATATTTTAATATAATTGTTGACGATATCGTATATATGCTTATAAGTCTATTTCCATTAGTAAAGGCAATGTGTCACGGTCAGCTACAAACAGACCTAATGGGTCATGGGTCTGCAAAATTGTCATGGATTTGATGCAAATGAACATTGGGGCTGCAAATGATTTGGATCTGCTGTATTTAGGTCCTTAGCAACATTTTTTTTTTTGCTAATTTGCTTGGTAAAAGCTGGATCATGTTATTGTTCGAGCTCATTTGTAGTTGTCTTTGTTATTAAAGCTGGTGCGTAGGCTTACATTTGTTGCTGGATCATGGCTTGTTGCTGCAATCTAGTTTGCTGGGGTTTCTTTGTTTGTATCTCCTTTCTACTTCTCATGTTTATCTTATGTTAATTTCTACTAAATTTTAGTTTTTATGTATTTAATTTCCTATTTTCGTCTTGAACCGCCTTGAAGTATGTTTTGGCCTCTGTCAGGATCGAATCGAATACTAATTAATCAATCCAAGATATAAACAAATAAGTTTGCGGAATAACTATTTGAATTATCAAGAACACAGATTATGTAATGCGAAAATAATCAACAATCAAAAGCCCCAATATATTAATTCAGAATGAATCAACATATGTACAACTCTATCTCAGTTGCAAGGGTTTAACCTTGAGGCTTCGTCCATACATTCCATCAGATTCAATATCTATTTATACTACGAACAAAGTAAAAACAAACTAGCAAACTAATAGATGTTTATCGAGATCATTTAGTTATGGATAGACACACATTTTATCTTCTCATAACTATCACTTCAGAATCAAAAGATTAATGTTTATCACGAATGTTCAGCTGTTATGACTTGATCTTCAAATATTAAAGCTTATCCATTCCTTAGAACCCGCTACTTGTATCAACCAGATCAAACCTGCACAAACTACGTTCACCTGTACAAACATTCACCACCTGTATTAAAAACAAACCAACACTAACTAACCACCTGTATTAATCCTAACAATCTCCCCCTAAACTTATTGCTATCCAACACTAAGTTTCAACGGTTGATTTGTTAAGGATGTTTCCAAAAACTCTATCACTTCTTCTTTTTGTCCTTGTCCTTCTTCCTTTCATACATTTCCACCATCTAGCGCATCTCCCTCACAAGATTTCTTGCAATGGCTGTATCAAATCTGGTAATCATCTTCACTTTCAGCATGGACTTCAGAGTAGAATAAGAATGCTTATAGATTTTATCTACCAAGTAAAACTCCTTTCATCCACTCTTCCTGGACAACACATAAACTCCATGTTGAGGATACAACTCCCAACGAGTAACTTCATTATAACCTCCCTGGATGATATGATGCATGCTTTTTGGCTCGAACATCAGTTTCACATACTCCATCACAATGAATAGAGTCATAATCAATTCATCTGTAGCACTGACTTCATCATAACCTCTCTTCTTTCCTACTTCATACATCTCAACAAGTTCATTTCTTCCTATCACTTTCACCAATGAACTGAATGAACCATAAGTCTATTCTGTTGTATCAGCTCTCATCAACCTGATATGATGCCTTGGATACACTCGAATTATATCCCAGTGAACTATTTCAGGATTCTTGATTTTAAGTGGAACAGCATGAATAGGCTCTTGTGGTTCACTTGAAATAAGTAAACCAGCTCCAACATCATCACTTGTTTCTGTTTCATCATCAAACTTTGGCATTTCTGTTAAATCAATCTCTTCCAGTTCTTCATTTGAATCTGTTTCAAGTTCTTGTTCCCTGATCTTTGCCATCTTTTCTTTATTACTCTTCTCATTTTCAGGAACTTTCTCCTTTTCTTTTTCTGATCTTGTCTCTTTCACATACCTTTTCACTGGTTTTGACTCCTTCACAGGCTTTGCCTCCTTTGCTGAGGTTAACTTGGATGTTCCTTGAGATGTTTCAACTGGTACTTCCTTGGAGTTCTTTCTTGTTCTTTTAGCAACAGGTTCAACCAAGCTCTCACTTTGTTTCTTTTGACTCTTTGGATGTGGACTGGTTGGCATTTTTGGTAGTGGCTTGAGAATACTGTCATACATTTCCTTCACCTTTCTTTCAACTTCCATTCTTTCATCATCATTCAGACTTGCCACTTTCTTCTTTTCTTTCTCATACAGATCCACCACATTCTCAAATTTCATTGGACCCAGTTGTTTTCCACTATATCCTCTACCTTTCAAGAACTCAGTGAACTTCTTCTTGTCACCACTTACATCCTTTTTCTTACTTTTAGCTGTTTTCACCTCCTCTGCCAAGTGCACACTTTCTTTTTCTTGCATATTCTTGGCCAGTTCAGCATCTGCTTCAATCTGTTGTTGCATGTTTTGTTCCAATTCCTCTGCCAATTTCTTAGCTAACTCAGCATCCAACTTAAATTGTTCTTGCTTTGACAGTTTCACTTTCTCCACAGCAACACCATTTCCTTTATCTTTGAATGAGTCATCAATCTCTACATATCTTGGACCATGTTTGGTTGTGATAATCCCTAAAGGCTTTTTCCCTTTAGATTTGTCTGCCACCTATTCAATTGGTCCAACTTTTGGTTCTGAAATCGATACCCCTTTCAGCTTTGGCCTGCTTGACTGCTTAGAAGAATCTTTATCTTTACCCTTTTGTTCTTTAAACTGTTGTAGAGCTGCTGCTACATCCATTTCATCCTTGGACACTTGATCTTCTTTTAGTTGTGTTTTTTTGAGAACTTCATTTTCTTTGCCAATTTCTTGTGCACCCAAATTTGTTGCTTGCTGAACATTTTGAGTTTGTTCAAAGTTAACTTCCACCTCAGGTTCAAATCTCTTAACAACATCTTCTTCCACTTATACATCATCTACCACCTTTTCTTTCACTGTCACCTGATCTCCTTCAAATATTTCATCTAACTCAGCTTCAAAATCCATTGCACTTTGAGATAGTTTTGATTTGTTTCCTCCATCAGTCACCTTTTTTTCAATGCCAATCTTTTCAACAGATTTTTCAGGCTCATTCTCCCCCTTTTTGAGAGCATCCTCAGAAGAGCTTGAAGAGAACAAAACAAGTTCAGGTGCTGAGTTTTTCAACAGTTTCTTGACCATCTCAATTAAAGATGTTAGAGCAGCTTGCTGAGATTGAATCAGACTTCGTTGTGCTTGAAGTTCCTTCATGATAAGATCATGAGATGTCATCAATTTGTGAAAGTCAGAGCTATCCTCACTTTGATTGGGTGTGTTAACCACCTTCGAAGGATCATAGGAAGGATGTTGTGCCGTCAAATTATTAAGTTCAACACTGTTCTCACGTGGTTTAAGTGTGTTCACCACTATACAGGATCTTTGAACTGAATAGATGAGGTTTCAGGCCTAACCTGAACACCTACATCCCCTGTGGTTTCTTGGCACCTAGGACCTTCAGTGTTTGATGTTTCCAAAGAACCACCAAACTGTGAAGTTACCATGGATTGGGTCTTAGTGATGTTCATACTTGCTTGAGTTGCACCTTGTGCAAGATCAAGGGTATAAGCTCTTTCCATATGATCATCCATCCCCTTAGTGATCACCTTCTCGAGCATGGGAGACTGCTCAGTGGTTTCCCTTTGGATATTCTCTTGAAGAGGATTCTCTGCAAGAGGGCTTCAAGCTTGAGGTACAGAACACAGAGAGGAAGGAGCTCTCTTTGCCCTTTTTCTCTTTAAAGAGATGAGAGGTGGGTCTTGTGTTTGAGCTGTGTCAGTGGCTTGTGTTTGAGGTTCATTTGGCATAGGTGGAACAATGGGAGACCGAGGAATATTTGAAGTGGATAGTGTGGGTTGAGTGTCAATGGGTGTGCTCATTGATGTGGGCTGTGAGCTTGACCCCTCACCAGGATTGTGGGACACTGCCACCATCGTAGGGAATAATGGAGTGTCTTTGCCAGAGAATTGCTTCCCTTTACGACGCATGTTAGCAAATACTTTTTGTTTGTGAGCACAAATGACATAGATTCTTGGTAGTTTTGAAAGATTGGAAATCTCTTTGTCAAAGATTACTTGAAGAAATCTAGGGTACATCAAAAACTTGTTTGCAAAGTGTTGAAGGTTCCACACCATATCATCAAAGATCATTTTTGAAATATTGCACTTCCTAGATGTTGCTAAACATACCATTGTGTAGTGGCAATAGACCCCCCAAACTCATGCCATGCCCCTTTCTTTCGAGATAGACATTGTTGTAAAATATGACACATTAAGCGCCATTGTGGAGAAAACAATGCTTTAAGGAAAGCCATAATCCACAGTTCCCCTTCATACCCCATAAGAGACAATTGTGCAAATATTTCATCATAGGGTAAAGAAGTTATACCCGTGTCATCCTCCAGTTGAATACACACAAACAGCAAACATAATGTCAGGTCTAGATGCAGTTAAATACATCAAAGATCCAATCATAGACCTGTACAGATGGATATCAACATCCTCCCCCTCAAGATCTGTTGTCAATGCTTTGTGTGTTTCCATGGGTGTGCTTGCTATCTTGATATCCTTGTAGTCAAAATTTTCTAGAATATCATTTACATATTTGGATTGACTGATGAAGATCCCATCATTTTGTTGTTTCACTTGTAATCCCAAAAAGAAAGGTAATATACCCATAGAACTTATCTTGAACTTTTGGTGCACCAAGGATTCAAACTCTTTACACAAAGAGGGAAGTGTAGAACCAAAAATGATATCATCAACATAAATCTGAACTAACAGAATATCATCATGTACCTTCTTTGTGAACAAGGTTTTATCAATTGTGCCCCTTTTGAATACATTCTCTAGCAGGTAGACTGATAATGTGTCATACCATTCTCTTGGGGCTTGATGTAAACCATACAAAGCTTTATTCAACTTGAACACTTTATCAGGATACTTAGGATCCTCAAAACTAGGAGGCTGACATATATACACCTCTTCCTCAATCCTGCCATATAAAAATGCACTAGTTACATCCATTTGATAAACCTTGAATTTCTTGAAAGAGGCAAAGGCTAAGAAAATTCTTATGGCCTCTATTCTGGCAACAGGTGCAAACACCTCATCATAATCAATTCATTCTTCTTGGGTATATCTTTGGGCTACCAACCTTGCTTTGTTTCTTACCACAATTCCTCTATCATTTTTTTTGTTCCTGAATACCCATTTGGTACCAATTGCTCTTTTGCCTTTTGGAAATTGTACCAAAGTCCATACATCTTGAAATTTAAACTGTAGAAGTTTTTCTTGCATTACCTCAATCCAGGATGGATCTTTTAAAGCCTCATGTGTCTTTTTGGGTTCAATTTGAGATAGGAAACTTGAGAATAGACACATGTTTGCATGCTCTAATGATTCTTTGAACTTCTTTCTTGTTTCCATTGGAGTTTGAATGTCCCTAGTGACTTGATCTATGGGATGATTCTTTTGAATTCTTGAAGTGGGCTGATACTGAACTTGAACATTGGAAGTCAAATTTGAATCATTTAGATCAACTTCTTCAACTTCTTGAGTATCTGCTATGGGTTGAGGGAATTCTTGTGCAAGGTCTGACTGTATTTGATCAGTGTTTTCTTGTGGCTCTTTATCTTGCACAGATGCTTCTTCTTCTGACTCTTGTCTTTCACTGTCTTCTAAACCATCTTATTCAGACAAATGAGCTTTATCTTGTGGAGATGATGGAGATGAAGAGTTTGTAGTAAGACTTGGTGGATCAATTTGAAGAGTTAGGAAGAAAGCATAATCATTGGATGTTGCTTCCTTATTCTGACTTTTCTATATGTACCTGCATTGTAACCAGAACTCATCAATATCAAATAGCCAATTTGGACCTGTTCCTGAGACATTTTAAGTGTGTTCATTGAAGGTTATAATTGCACTTTCTTCTATAATTTTGGATACTCTGTTGTACACTTTATATGCTTTGCTGTGAGTAGAATATCCAACAAAAAAACCTTCATTCACTTTGCTGTCAAACTTTCCTAAATGATCCTTAGTATTAAGGATGGTGCAAGGACATCCAAATGGTTTTAAAAAGCTTATGAGTGGCTTTCTCTTGTGAAGGAGCTCATATGGAGTCTTTACATGATCCTTAATGACTAGGACTCTATTTTGAACATAGCATGTTGTGTTGACTGCTTCTGCCCATAAGGCCACAGGAAGTTTTGAATCTGCAAGCATAGTCCTTGTTGCTTCTATGAGAGTTCTGTTTCTTCTTTCTGCAACTCCATTCTGTTGAGGTGTTCTTGGGGCACTGAACTGTCTTGTAATGCCTTTTGAATCACAGAATTCATTTAAGATTGAGTTTCTAAACTTAGTTCCATTGTCACTTCTCATAATTTTCACCTTTGATCCTGTTTGGTTGTCAATTCTAAGCACAAATGACTTAAGAATTTCACTAGTTTCATCTTTACTTTTGAGAAAGTAAACCCATGTGAATCTTGAGAAATCATCAATAATGACCAAACAGTAGGATTTCTTTCCAATGCTCATTACATTTGTAGGTCTAAACAGATCCATATGCAACATGTGTAGTGGAGCAGCAATTGAATTGATTTCCTTTGACTTATGAGAGGTTTTGTGTTGTTTTCCCTTCAAACATGGAACATAGTGATCATTGCAGATAAATTCCTTCTGAGGCAGTCCTCTCACCAATCCTTGTTTGACCAATTTGTTATAGTCTTGACATTCACATGTCACATTCTCCTATGCCATAAGGAGAACTTATCAGCTATGTCCTTGGACAGAAAACAAGCTTTTTCTGAAGTTGGTGATGCCTTTGCCATATCCAAACAATACACGTTTTCATTCCTAGGAGTTCTTAACAGAATTTGACTTTCATTCAATAATTTGAACCCTGGAGCAAGAATGATGCATTCCTTCTCTGTGAATAAGATACTGTTCTTCTTGTCACATACTTGAGATACACTCAACAGATTGTAGTTCAGTTGCACAACATAGAAAACATCAGAGAAGTTGAGTTTTCCATTTGAAACTTGGCCTTTTCCTGTTATTCTACCTCCTTTTACATCTCCTCCAAATGCAACATAACCACCATCAAAGTTTTCAAAGTCTTGAAGACATTCTTTGTCTCCAGTCATGTGCCTAGAGCATCCACTATCTACATGCCATATATTCTTATTTCTCAGTGGTGGCATGCCCTGCACATTAACAAACAGGTTAGTTATTTTTTGGAACCCAAACCTGTATGCTCTTGGGTTTTCCATCAGCATTGAAGTAAGTAAAGTGTTTTAAAACCTGTGTTTGTTTCAAAAGATCATTGCTTACAACATCATGAGAAGCAAACCTTGATCCTAGATTAGCCTTAGCTGAAACAAATGATGTTTGATTTTTCTTTGGAGTCACATTCTCGGTGTGAACTGTATTAACCTTCTCAACACACTTTTCTTTAGGCATATACACATACTTCTAAATTACTACATGTTTTCCTTTGATGATCAGTTTTGGAGCTTTAGTTTTCTTAAACTGTGATGTCACTTTAGATTTGGCCTTTTTGATTATAGGATTGTGAAAACACTATTTTGCAATGTGATTTAATTTTCCACAAATAAAACACGATTTAGGCTTAATCTGTTTTAAAATCACACCATAGTTTTGGGACATCTTTTGATTCCAATTCCTTTGATTTCCTCTAACCTGAGTCTGTTGTATTTCAATGTGTTTATGCCCTGAGGAAGATGCTTGATTTGCTACATGAGATGTTTGTGCATTGTTTTTCTTTTCATGTAAGTCAAAATCTGACTTAGGATCAACGGTAACCTCCTTTAAAGAGTCCTTTTCATTCCTATATTTCCCAACTACATCTTTAGTTGGAGGAATACAGGTTTGATTAAATGGAGGAGGAACTTGATTAAATCCTATTCCAGATTTCAACTTATCATGGATTTGACACTGAATAATGTTTTCAACTGTTTTAGAAGCATGTTGAAACTTGCTTATATCAAGTTTAACCTTCTCAGATCTTTGTTTCTCAATTTCAAGTTGGTTTTTAGTCTCTTCTAGTTCACAAACAAGTTTTTCATTTGCCCTTTTTAGTTGAACAATATCATCTTGATGATGTTTTTCATTACAGATATAGGCTTTCACTTGTTGTTTAAAACTAGCAATGATTAAACTTGTTTCTCTGCTTTTTTCCTCAGATTTTGACAAAGTTTCACAAACAACTTTGTTGTGATCTCTGCACTTTTTAACAGTTTGAATACATTCTTTAGTGCAAAGTTTAAGTTTTACCTCTTTTGGCATGTCATCTGTCTTTGTTGAGGTTTTTGCCATTAATGCCTGGTTTGAAGCAGCAAATTCAACGTGTTCACTCCAATCAAAATGCACATCCCCTTGTGATACCAGGGTTGTGGAGCTGTTGCCTTGATTGCTTCTGATGGTTGAAGAATCCTTTGTGTTTTCTTGCCATCTTTCTCCTCTGCATTCCCTTGCAAAGTGTCTAAGTTTGTGACACTTGTAGCATTCAACTTTGCTTTTGTCAAATCCAGCCTTGTCATCGCTTTTGAGACCAAAATTTTTCCTTCCAGTTCTCTGAATGAATCACTTTGCTCTCATTGTAAGCATAGACATCTGCCATTTGATGTCCATCTCTTCTAAATCATCTGGATGAACCTGTTCTAAGTCATCATTCACCGGTCATGATTTAGCATGACTTGCGAAAAATGCTTCCAACACATCATCACTAGTTACATTCACCCTTGTGGCTTGAGAAGCATTTGTATTTTCTCCAATTGATGAGACAAAGGCTGCATTCTGATAAAAACTTGATGGTTTCCTTTTTGCCTCTACTTCTGCTTCAAATACTCTAAGGTCATTGTAAAGGTCATCTAGTTCTTTTCCTTCTAAGTCATCACTTTGCCTAGATGTAACCGTGTACATAGTCCACTCTTCTCCTTGTGACCTTAGAAACTTTCTGTTGACATCATCTTGATCTATTTTGACCCCTGCAGTTGCTAATTCTCCTACCAATTTGTTGAACATATCAAAAGTTTGAGTCATTGTTTCTTCCTTTCCAGCACTAAAATTTTCATATTGTTGTTTCAGAATAGATCTTTGATTTCTCTAGGTACTTTTAGTTCCAGAGAACCTCTTCTCCAAAGTCTTCGAGAATTCCTTAGCATCCAAACATCTACTGAATTGATGTTGATATTCATTAGGAATTGCAAGTAACAGAGTACTTAATGCCTTCATCTCACTTTGTCTTTCTTTTCTTTCCAAATCATTTGCTTGTGGGTCTCTTGGCAGTTTGTTTCCACAGCATCAAGCTTTTGTGTTCCTTTATGACCATTCTCAATGATATCCCACATCAAGTAATCTGTAAGTAGAATATACTGTTTGATTCGTATCTTCCACATGTCAAAATTGTTTGGTTTCAACATTGTTACTTTTGTTACCAATACTCCTTCAGCCATGTCACTCATGATGACTTAGATCACTCAAGAACCTTTTCTTTGATGAATTCTTGATGATCTTGGATCGAAAGCTACCAAGTAGCTATGATCCACTTGTCAGGATCAAATCGAATACTAATTAATCAATCCAAGATATAAACAAATAAGTTTGCGGAATAACTATTTGAATTATCAAGAACACTGGTTATGTAATGCGAAAATAATCAACAATCAAAAGCCCCAATATATTAATTCAGAATGAATCAACATACGTACAACTCTATCTCAGTTGCAAGGGTTTAAGCTTGAGGCTTAGTCCATACATTCCATCAGATTCAACATCTATTTATACTACGAACTAAGTAAAAACAAACTAGCAAACTAATAGATGTTTATCGAGATCATTTAGTTATGGATAGACACATTTTATCTTCTCATAACTATCACTCCAGAATCAAAAGATTAATGTTTATCACGAATGTTCAGGTGTTTTGACTTGATCTTCAACGATTAAAGCTTATCCATTCCTCAAAACCCGCTACCTGTATCAACCAGATCAAACCTGCACAAACTACCTTCACCTGTATTAAAAACAAACCAACACTAACTAACCACCAGTATTAATCCTAACAGCCTCCTTTGGATTGTTTTTTGAGTCTGCTTTGGTTTTGTTTCCTCAAGTTATGTCTTTAATGAATTCTAAAGTTCGACAAATATAATCTTATTGTTTAATTAATAAATATTTTACACCAAAAAAAATGCTAAAAGTTATTTGATAAAATAATGCTACAAGTTATTACTATGTTGTGAAGAAATTATTTGATTTGTATGGGTGTTTTTCATATCATCAATTCTTTTGTATATAATAATTCTATCAATTGTGAACTTTATGTAAAACGTTCATATTTACTTCTATATTAAAGTCGAAATAATTAATATTCAAGTAACAACTTATGTGTGTATTTAGTTCTGCATTAAAGCCGTACATATTAATGTTTAAGAAGTGTAATGAATGGTCAAGTTGACTTCTCATTAATTAAGGTTAAAAGGTAGCACTCTTTTTGACACACAGGACTATGCGTGTTATCTTTTTTTTGTTATACTTTGACCATACATCAGGTTGGGATTTTGTGTGTGCAGGATGTTGCATGTTGCTTTGCCGGTATAAGGATGGGATGAACATGAACCTCGATGTGGTTGTTTTTTATGTATCTAGATCCATCTTTGTAATTGTAGCCTCTGAATTTGTTTATTATAATTGTAATATAGATCGAAGTCTTCTTCCTGATGAGTTGTGGATGTTTCTGATGGTAAAGCCGGTTCAAGGTTATTGTGTTTTCGCAATTATTGATGACAAGGGTTCGGTTCTTGAAGCAAGGGTGGTTAGTGTAGTTCAAGTAATTAGATAACCTGCTTGTGATGGTAAATAGTTTTATAAATGGAGTGATTATGTTGACTATGTTGCCTACGTTACATTATATTTGCTTGTGATTTAAAGCTATAAAGGTGATATATATAGGCTACATGTCATAATCTGAGGTAGGAATCCATGTTTCATGTTAGCGGATTTTGTGTAAGAGGTTTATGTACAACCAGTTCATTCAGAAAGTCATGAGTATAGTGGTAATACTTTACGGATATTTGTTAGGTCCGAACTAGAGATAAAGCTTTGCTTGGCTTAGAGAAACACACACAAACACCTTAGAGGAATGTGTAGAAATGAAGGCAAAACTTGTATTAAACATCGAACTTGGCATTATATAGCCATTGGTAAATTTACATAAAACACCCTCACTTTTAGGTGTTCTAACAATCTCCCCCTAAGCGAGGAGTGTTCCTATTACAAAAGATTTGAACTACAAAAGATAAAAACAATCAAGGTACATTATTACGTAATCCAAAATAACTTTGCCATTTTCTAATAATCCTTCTGTTCTCCAGTGTTCTCTTGAATTTCTCAATACATTGTCTCTCTTGCTCTGTGATAGAAGTTCCATAGTTTGCATTTTTCATCTCAAGACGGTTATATAAGATCCTGCTCGTGCCATCTGAATAAGCTAAAACATCGCACATTCGTACAAATATTTTCTTTTTCTTTGAATTTCTGAATACGACACCAGGTTCACCATTGAAGAACTTATGGTCAGCTTTAACTATTGTTAATAAATCCATTTGATCCAAGTTTGGATGATTCTGTTGAGGTTTCTGAATATTTACTTTCTCATGGTTGTTTTCAGCTGCCAGTTGCATGTCATGCTCTTCAATAAACTCCATCAACTTTCTCATATATTTCATCTCGGTTACTTTCCTTGTTTTTCTGATAGGTACAAATAGATGAAGTTAATGTCGTGAAGTTGGATGTATCTGAGATCTGATTCATCCACATATATCTCTGAAATTCTATCTTCATGATATGGACCATTTACAGAGTAGTCTCTCAAGATTGGATTCACCCTTGCTTGTCTTTTGAAATTGTTACTTCTATCAAGAGATGGAGTACCCGTATACACTGGAGTAGCAGGCGGTACAATTACATTTGGTGGCAACGACCATTCAGTATTTCTTACAAACTCTGTAGCTGCTTCCTTTTGTTTTTCTTGTCTGGTTAGATCTGCAGCAGATGTCTGAAACTGACCTGTTGGAGGTGGAAAAGCAGAATAAACTTCAAAGTTTACCTCACTTAAAACTCTTGAAACATCAAAAGTTTTCTTTTTAGCTTGAATTTTAACTCTACCAACTTTAGCCTTTCCTTTTCTCCTCTTTTCTATCTCAGCAGGATCTAAATCATCCTCAAACCTTCTTACAACTTGAGTATAAAGAGCTTCAGGATTTCTTACAGAAGTTACATACTTATCAATTTCATTATTAATATCATCACAACTTTCATCAATTTCCATATCAACTCCAATATCACCATACAAATCATTAACCTCTGTATCTGATTCAATATTCACCTCCTCAGTCTGTTCACTGCTCTGTTCAATCTCCCCCTCTTCACTTACACCAGGCCTCTATTCAAAGATAATTATGTCTTGTTGTTTAAGAACATCATCAGCCTAAGATTCACCACCTTGATCTCTACTAGAACCTTCACCAGAAGGTAAAATTTGACTCAGCGGAGTAACTGGTACTATGGCACTTGATCCCATATATAATCTACTATGCTTCTCCCCCTCGGGGCGATCATTAGGATCATGATCGTCACGTCTCCTTGTTAGAGTACCAGCTTGAACCTTACAAGCAACTTCCACTGCTTTCAACCTTTCTGAAATCTCAGCAAACTTAGCATTAATGTCAACCTGTAACTCTGCAAGATTAGTACCATGAGAAGATTGTGCAAGAGTGTTTGGATCAGGAATAAAGGTAGTTTGAGATCTTGATTGAAGTAAGGCCTCAATGCGATCAAGTTTGGAATCAATGTGATCAAGTTTAGTGTGTAAGGGGTTCACAGCTTGTTGAATAGCATCATTAAGCTCAGCTTGTGTAACAAACCTGGTATCACGAAGATGACCAGTTAAGGTACCTGCCACATAGGCTGGACCACCTAAAGAAGCTGTTGCAGTGTTGACTCCAGTAGGATTTCCATCCAATCCTCGAGTAATACCATCAGTAGTAATACCTATGGATGTTCCGGGTACACTTTTGATCAGTGTGACCAATTCATTAATAGTGTCTTTGTGTTTATCAAGAAATGCGGAGATCTGCGGATAGTCAATGTGCTATGAAAGAATAGGCGAGGACAAGGGAGGCAGTCCTCTATTTTCAATATGTCCAATCTTCGAAGGAGAATGTCGTAGATGATGTGTAACAGCCCTATGCAATTAAGTAGAAGGTTGTTGAGAACCTCCTAAGTAGCTTGGTGGGGTTTGAAAGTGCACGGGTGGGATAGCCGTGTCTATTTCAATATCAGACCCAACAGTGTTAGGTCCAATAGCAGATGTGGTTGCCCGGCTTTCTGGGTTTGGAGGAATCTCAACACTCGCATGTTCTTTTCTCACTGAACTACCACTCACATCATCTCCATCTTCATTACCATACCCAACATACTGATTAGGAGACAACAATGAAGTCTCAGGTGTAACAGAAGCAAACTCAAAATATGGTTCTCTTGCATGATCAGGAGCTACTTGAGTAACCGAGGAACTACAGCTTGTTGCCGAGTAGGATCTAAAATGAGAGTAAGACCTGCCTGATTGACGGGAGTTTGAACAATAGGATTCAAATCAGCAGTTGACACAACTTGAGTACTAACAACAGGAGAATGATCATGGGGATCAGTTAGTTTCATATAAGATGGAGTGCTTTTAGGAGTACGAATAATAGGAGCATCTGGAGGACCCACGGGGGATGAAACAACAAGAACAGGTAGAGTACTCACAGTGTTTGTAATAGACTCAACACTACCAGAATTTGAGCTTGAAAGATTTATTTGTTCAGTAGAAGCATCAGATTGCACATCAGTATAAATAGCCAAAGATTCAACAATATCAAGAACAGTAGCGGGATCATACATGTCTGCTCCCTCTCTATGTGTATCACCCTCACCTTCTTCACCAACCCTCTCAAGATTTTCTCTCTGCACTTCCCTCTCAGCATCTCCCATGGATGGCTGAGTCCTATACTCTACAACCTCACTTGGTACTACTCCTCCCTGGGTAGGTAGGACCGGCTCTGGTCTAACCATGGGAGGTATCCCTACACTCTCCCTATAACTGACAATTACATCAGCTTGCTCACAAAGATCCAGCAAAGATACAGGGAAAGGTTGAGGAACTGGAACTGGATCAGGAATAGCAGGTTTAATTACATTAAAAACTTTAGGAGCAATAGAAGGTGAACCTGTTCTCCGAGGAATGGCTTGATTTTGATCCAAGACATGTTGAATAATCATTGGAATGAACCTCAAATAAGGTAAGAACCTTGCTCCTGTCTTCTTCTGACTATGTTTCTGCCCCATTGTTGCTTTAAAGTCATTGAATAGCAGTTGAGCATAATTGATATGTAAGTGGTTTCCCGCAGCAATAAAAATCCCCAGTTGATTTTCAGTAAGAAACTCATACCCAGTATGTTTGGCAGTTAAGCACTTTTGGAGTATGGTCATGAACATGTTATACATTGGGTGCAGATTTTTCCTTTTAAACTGATTTTTCCTTTCCAATGGACCAGAGTAACCAAATGATTGAATTGCAACAATACAAACTTCCTCTTCGGGAATTTCATCAAAAGTAACTGCCGGAGGACGACTGTCAGTAGTAGGAAGGTGGAAAATCTCCCTAAGTCTGTCCACAGTAATAACAACAATGTACTCATCAACCTCTGCCCGGATAGAAAGATTTCTAGAACGACTGGTGTGTATTTGGCAAGTTTTCCAAAACTGTTGAGCATACACCTCGGGAACATGAGTACCGGCAGTAGCAGGGTTATAAGTAAGCAAATGATTCAATGGATGAACACGAAGAATTTCAGTAAGTACAGGGTAGTTAGGATTTTTCAGAGTGGCTAAGTCAATGAACTGATTGTTTTCATGAGATGTAACAGACAAAAATTTTGCCCTAGGCATTAAGAGCTTGTCTGGTTTAGGGTTTTGGGCTGGCTGACTCCGAGCCACAGAAGAAACATGTGATGTGGTGTCACCTTCCACGTTTGCCATTTTTTTACATAAAAGAAAACATCAGGTTAAATCTGTAATACAAAAGATAAGTATCAACCCCACACACTCATGAAAATCAGTCAAACTTAGATCAAACTCGACCTTTTGATACTAATATGATGTATTTTGACCAAACACTTGTTTTGAAAAATTAGAAGTTTTGAACAAAAAATCCTTTACACTGAAATCCTCATTGAGTACATGATGTTTAAACTTATCAAAAATGAATTTTGATCTTTAATATCCAATAATTTGATGTATATGAACAACTTTGTCACACTGAGGTATAGGCAAAATATGACCCTAACACCATGTTATTGACCAAAATTCAAATTTATAGTTCAAACTCATACACATGAAGGACACGAAGAACACATCTCAAAATTTTTGAAAACTTTTTGTAGATTTGTGTTCCTTATGTAATCCTAAGATCAATCGTATAACAATCGAAGCCAAACAAACTCAGATCGAGGATCAAATCGCAAAAAGAAAGTCCGAGAAACCCTTAACTTTCGGAATTGTTTTGGTTCAAAAATCGCATCAAAAATCAATATTATTTAAATTCCACCGTGGGGATTAATTACCTCTTTGTTAGGAATCGATTGACACAAAATTAGAAAATTGGTAGAGTTTTGTTTGGTTTCGTAAGAGAGAATAACTAAGGTCTGCAATGGTGTTTTGTAAGAGTGAATCGAAGAAGATGAAGTCGTATGGGTATTTGCAAAAGGTAACTGACAAGACCCAGACACGTGGCACACACTGATTGGTCTGAGAACTTAAAAAACGCGGTCGAACGGGTCATTCGCATGCGATTCAAATTTAAACTCAATCGAATGCTATTGGAGTTCACTGTTGAGACACGGTCGAACTCAGCCTTGTGCAATTCAAACCAAGATTGATCAAATACTGTTGAGTTCAATCGAATGCGATTAACTTTTGTGAGAAGACATGTGATTCGAATTTGAAAGACTTAACTCAGTTCGATCAAAGCTGTATTATTTTTCAATGCAATTGAGTAATTGAATGCAATTCAAGGCTAAACACAAATTTGACCCCAAAATACAATCGAATGCAATTTAAAAAGAGTTAATCGAACGCATTTCCATTGTTTTCAATTCGAATACTTGAATGCGATCGAACTCCAGTTGAATTCGATTTTTCAACTTCGATCAGCATCTTTCAAAATTTTACAACTTTTTCAATTTTTCTTATTTTCAAATTGGGTTTTCTTTTTCTGTTTTCTATTTATCTTTTATTTATTTAAAATACATAACAAAATCTCCCCCTCAATCTATGCACCAAATTTTCAAAAAAATTTAGATTGAATGAAAAACAAAAATCGATGTATTTTGAAAACGTCTATATTTCTCCCCCTACACATATGCAATATGTGTAACGATATAAACACTCCCCCTTGTCTTCAGTAATGATGACCTACAAAATGAACAAACTGTATAATACATATTCAAAACAAAAAAGAATAATAAAGAAAAAGGAAAATCAGTATGTCATACATGCATGTTAAGCATGCCAAGCTTAGAGACTAAATCATTAAAACGAAATTCGTCTAACGGTTTAGTAAATAAGTCAGCCAATTGATTATCAGTATGAACATACCTAAGCTCAATTAAACCTTTTTCCACATTATCTTTTATAAAATGATAACTCACATCGATATGTTTGGTTTTTGAATGGTGTACCGGATTGCTTGAGATAGCGATGGCAGATTGCGAGTCACAAAACAATGGGATCTTTTCATACTGTAGACCAAAATCTGATAACTGTGTCCGGATCCACAAACTCTGTGAACAACACATTGCAGCCACAACATATTCAGCTTCAGCAGTTGATGTAGATACACAGTTTTGTTTCTTAGAAGCCCAGCAGACTAGTCTATCTCCCAAGAGATGCACACTGCCAGAGGTACTCTTTTTGTCTATAATGTAACCAGCATAGTCTGAGTCAGAATAGGCATACAGATAGAAGTGGATGTGTTGTAGTTGTTCAGATCTATGGAGTATAAATTTGACTTTCTCAACCCGGAAAGAATTGTATCACCAGATTCAGTAGATACTGAACAAGAATTCTTTTTGAGCACCACTTCCCAATCTTTATCATAGAATTGTCCGATGCGGAATAGATTATGACCCAACCCTTCCACGTATGAAACCTTCTTTATTTTTATATTCTTCTTTTCAATATCTCCGTACCCCAAAATTGGTGCGACATTGTCATTCCCAAATCTTACGTTTCTAGAGTACTTAGAAACATATTTTTTAGAAGACTTTTGTCCTCCGTCTTGTGCTTTTGGGACATGGAGTCCAGGTACCATAAATCAGGTTCCTGCAAAAAGAAAACAAAGAAGATTTAGGTCCCCATGTATGAATGGGTCCTGATTTGTCAGTTGGTGGAGGATGAGTCTCTATAACATGTTGTGAATGTGAATTAACAGTATTAACTCCTGTTGATGAAATCTTTGGAATCCATTTAGTAATTATCTTCTTGGTTGGAGTTGACTGTTTGTGCTTTTGATGTATTTTCACAGTTGAGTTATGAAATGATGATGATGGAGGTTTAGAAGTTGCACCAGTTGCACGAGTTGCGGAAGCAATTGAATTGGATATCCACTTAGAAGCAGATTTTTACTTCTTGACCTCAAGAGGATGTTGTTTTTCAGAAACAACAGGAATGGAATTTTTAACCACCCACGTTTGGGAATTTGAGGTAACAGATGAAGTGTGAGTGAATTTCGATGATGATGAACGTTTGGGACGTGATTTAAGCTTTAGTTCATGTTCGCACGCAAGCCATGTATTGTAAAGTGCTTGATAACCATGACTTTGATAAGCTTGAAATTCACGTACTGTCAGCAACCTTCGAGACTTTTTTAGCTACTTAAACATATATGCCTGACGTTTGGTTATCCAGATGTGTAACACAAATCCTTTTGAATTTAGAAATGGAAACACAACTTGATTTGCATAAAAATCTGACCAATTTGCACATGGTTTAATTCCAAAAGATTTTCGAAGTTGATCATACTCACACTTAAATTTATAGTGACCATGCAAGCAACCATCACTCATGCAAAACATATTCATGGCAACATTTTCTCTTTCATTAAAACCTTTGCACGTTTTTTCGAACATTAGTATGTTTTGACAAACAGAAGAATACTCAGTACATAGCCTATTAGATTTAGGTATGACTCTTTTCCATTCAGTTTTTATTATCTTCTTCTCCTCTGATTTCTTCACATCTGCAGTCAAATCAAACAAGTTAGTTTTCATTTTTGGACGACGTCCAGCTGCTACAAAAGTTTCTGGTTTATCATTTGAAACAGAAGAAGAGTGACTACTTGCATGAACAATCTGTTTTTATTTAATTTGAAAAATTAGTTTTGAAACAGAAGTCACTGAAGTGACAGTTGTAGTAACTGATGAAATTGGTGATGGAACATTTGATGTTGTATGAATTGTTGGTGAGGAATTCTGATAAAAGAAAGATTTGGCATCATAATCATTGTTCACTTGTGGAATTGAGGTCAGCTTCTTGATTTGAGTTTCAAGTTCAAATTTCTCAATACACAACCTGTCAATAATTCTTTCATCATTTTTCTGAACAGTGGTTAACTCTAATTGAAGAACTTCATTTTCCAACTTCAACTCATCAACTTGTCGTGTAAGAATGAAAAGCTCAACATGAAGAGATGAATCTGAAGTAGATGATACATCAGATTTTGAACAATGAGTAGTTGAACTTGATTCATGAAAAAGAACCAAAGAAGTTAGATCACTTATGATCTGAGAAGTGAAGCAATATTCCTGAAGAGTATAGAATCGCTTCAATAACTCAACAGAAGGAATATACTCCAACAGAGGTTTGGAAACAGAAGGAGCATACAACTCTTCATCTGTATAAACAGAAGAAGTGTGTTTGGAAACTGAAGTCTTTGGAAAATCATAATTATATGATTCATTCAGTGCAGTGTAATCAAAAGATATTTCTGCATGTTGCTAAAGACTTCTCTTCATCTCCTCCTCAACTTGCTCTTCCTCTTGTCCAACAAATATTATTCTTGCTGTAAGACCCATATTGAACAGATCTACATTGAACAATTGATTACAAGTGACTTTACTCTGTTGGTCCCGTAAGGTTTACGGATGAAGCAATGCTTGATGTTAATCTACTAGTGTGTGTTTTTGTTTAGTATTCGGTTAAAGAGAGAGAGCCGAGAGAGAAGATGAACACAAACACAAGTAAGAAATATGCAAAGCTTGTCTTAGAATGTGGGGGAAATGCCTTTATATAGCATTTCCCCAACTTTGAGTAATTACATATTACACCCCTCACTTTAATATTTCTAACAATCTCCCCCTAAGTGAGGTGTGTAATCATTCACAACAAATAAATACATAAATATATTCGTATGCCGATTTGTTGCGAATCCCGAATGCCACTTGTCACTTGCGTATTTGCCTTCTGCTTGCCAGTGTCGTTCTCATCCTTTCTATAGCACGATAGGCTTCCGCATGTTCTTCATCAGTATAGGCTGCCCGGTTATCCCACACTTTCTGATGTATCTTATGATGGAGAATTTTCAAAGTGTCGTCTGAATACGCCATGAGTTCATCAAGTCTGATGAAGATCTTTTCTCCTTTTGTATTCTTTGAGACGACCCCTCGATCACCTTTGAAGTTTGGATGCCCATCATAGATAACTGTCAATTCTTCAAGCTTTTCTAGATCTGGATGGCTCTGATTAGGTTTTAAGAGATTGACTTTCAGATAGTTGTTTTCAGCTCCGAGTTGCAGATCATGTTCCTCAAAGTATTCCATTAAATTTCTCATGTATTTCATCTGAGCACCTCTTCCAAACTCTTCTTCAGGCCACTTTCCTCTTTTCTGAGAGAGGGTGTCAAAGATAAAGCTGATGTCTTCAATACTTACAAACCTTAAGTCTGCTTCGTTGAGGAAGTATGACAGGTTGTTTGCTCTTCTGACATGAAAGATGGCATACTTTATTCTGAAGGTTGTCTGAGTATAGATATTGATAAGTTCAACTATAGGATACTCTGATTTGATCTCTTCGGGATTTGTCATGGACTGAGAGAGGATGTGTTCATATCTTCTTCTCTGTTTGTCGTCCATGTTTTGAAACTCAGGGGAAATAACCTGTATTAGCTCATTACTGAATATGTCTGGAATTCTTTCTTCAAGATTAGCAGCATTGACAAAATAAGGTTTCCATATAGGTTGTTGGGCAGCACTTCTTGTGAACATGTTGCCTACATCAAGTCCTGGATCCCCACGATACACTGGAGGAGCAGGTGGCACAATGAAGCTCCTTGGCAAGGGTCATTCAGACTCTTGTCTTGTTTTCTCAACTGCCTCTCTCTGTTTGTTTCTTTCAAGTACATCGGCAGCTGATTCTTGAAACTGACCAGGAGGAGGAGGGAAAGTTTCATGAACTTCAACATTAATCCCACTGAGAACCCTGGACACATCGAAGATTGGTTTCTTTTGTTTAGGCTTTCTCATAGCTTCCCTTCTAGAAATTGCTTCCCTTTCTTTTCTTTTAAGTGCAAGTTCTTTTTCACTAGGAATATCATCAAATTTGTGGACAATTCTAGGAGAATCTGGACGTGCAGCAAACTCGACATATTCATCAATGCCTTTGAATAGTCTTTCCATCTCAGAATCCTCAGTCTCCTCCTCCAGTTGAGCAGAGCTACCTTCACCCACATGCCTTGCTGGTGATGTGTGAATAGACTCATATAAATCTTCCACTTGTTCCTCTGCGTCACTAGACCAGTCAAACATCTCGGCATGGGGCTGCTCGTAAGGTATTTCACCTTCTTCAAGATCACTTGGCCTCGGTTCAGATTGTTGCTGAGGTACATAAAGTACAATTTGTTTGTCAGCATTTTCCTTTTGTTGTCGTTCATAAACTTCATCGGCCATATGTTGTTGTTGTTGACTCCCAGACCCCGCTGATCTAGTACCAGCAGATAAATATGAACTGAATAGAGGAACAGGTATAACTGGTACATTTGCAGCCGCAGAGGGAGAAGTCATATATAATATTCTTCTTTTCTCCCCCTCGGGTTGATCATCAGGATCTTGATCATCCCGCCTCCTCATGCTTCCCTGAGCCTGAGCCTGACAAGTTTGTTCAAGTAGTGTCAGCCGATCAGTAACCTTTGATAAAGAAGTATAGAAACCTCTGGTGATCCCATCTATCTTGTTATTTACGTCTTCATGAAACTCTTGAAAGTCATCCATGGAGATTCTCGATGGACGCTGTTCGTTGAGATGAGTAGTCAGAAGATCTTGATCATGAGCGGATTCTGCCTGTTGTTCCAGGAGTCTGACATATAGCAAGCTCTTTAAGGCATCAACTGACATAGATGATGGATCAGGTTGTGGCTGTGGTTCTGGCACTACAGGTCTAGCATTAAGGAGTGCTTCTATCATGTTCAATTGTTGAGCTTGGGCCTGGGAAGCTTGTTCAATCCGATCCAACCTTTGATTTGTCATTAGCAGTTGTTGGTGGATTGGTGCCATGGCTTGTTGAATGTGATCATGAAGTTTTGCACGTGAAACAAACCCGGAATCACTAAGATTTCCGGTTGAAGTACCAGCCACATAGGCAGTACTACCTACTGGAACAGCAGGAATGTTGGCTCTAGCAGGATTTCCTTCCAATCCTCGAATGGCACCTGAAAAGGTACCACCTCTGGAAGTTGAGGTGACTTGTTGAGCCAACAAGCTCAGTGCATCGATTGTTACCATGTGTTGGTCAAGATATGCGGAAATCCGCGGTATGTCAAATCGTGCATCAAAAGGAGTCGAGGACGAGGGAGGCAGTCATCTTTGTTCAATAGGTCCAACACCCAATTGGGGTTGACCCAGTGTATGTGCTATAACCCTGTGCAATAAAGACGGTGCCTGTTGAGAGACACCGTAGTAGCTTGGTTGGGTAGAAACTTGCACGGGTGGGATCACCGCGACTTGTTCAATATGAGGCCCAACAATGTCAGGCCCCATAGTGGATGTGGCTTCCCGGCTTTCTGGGTGTGGGGAACCCTCAGCACTCACTTTTTCTTTTCTCATCTCCTCTCTTTCACTCGAACTCCTATCTAATCTATCTTCCTCTTCACCACTATCTGGACCATATCCGGCATATTGATTAGGATCAAGTAAAGAATCAGGAGTAACAGAGCCAGTTTCAACAGATATATCAGGAGATGGAGAGACAACTGGAATGTCATAGTCAGGGGCAATGATGGCATTGCGAATGATAGGAATGGTAGTTGTTGGGGCTGGTGAAGTCAAAGGAATGACCGCTTGGACTGAATTCTCATAGGACCACAGAGATCCATATGCAGGAGATCTAAAGGCTTGGTAGTGCTAAACACTTGCTTTGATTTATGAGTAGCCTTCTTCATTTTCCCTTTCTCACAGTCTGCACACAGATGGTCCTTGTTGAATCTTATCTTGGGAATGCCTCTCACCAAGTCACTAGTGACTAGTTTGTTAATATTCTGAAAGTTCAGATGAGAGAGTTTACGGTGCCATTGCCAAGTAAGATCATTTGAAGCTTCGGACAGAAGACACACAGAATTAGGAGAATCATATTTCTCTAAATCTATGGAATACAGGTTAGATGTCCTAGAGCCTGCAAGTAATTCATCACCAGTTTCTGTGATCACAGAACATTTGTTTTCTTGAATACGACTACCATATCTTTGTCACAAAACTGTCCGATGCTAAATAGATTATGACCCAATCCTTCAACGTAGGAGACTTTCTTGATCTTGATGTGCTTCTTCTCAATGTCTCCGTACCCCAATATTGGTGCAACATTGTCGTTCCCAAAACGTACATTCCCGGAGTACTTAGGAACATAATTCTTGAGAAGACTTTTGTTACCGGTCATATGTTTGGTACAGCCGGAGTCAAGGTACCACAAGTGAGGCACCTGCAAAAAGAGAATAAATCACGTTTAGGTCCCCATATCTGAATGGGTCCTTGATTGTTAGTTCCTACAAGTGATTGAGTAGTGATGTTGTCTGCTTGTGGTGGTGAAACTTCTACTGATCTATTCTTGAGTACCCATGTGGGTTTAATCTGTTGTCAGGAAGGAATAAATGTGGAAGAAATTGGCTGAGAAGAAAGTTTCTTTATCACTGTTGGTTTGACAGTTGATGGAATCGGAGGTTTTGGATTTGGTAGAGTTGCGGAAGCGTTATGTTTGCGAATCCATGGTTGCGAGGAATTCTTATGAATTCTCTGTGACCTCGGTGCACCAACTTGCTTTTGCTGAGCTGGAACACTGCGATTAGTAAGTTTTGCTACCTGTTGAATGGATGATGGCTTGGGTTTAGAAGATTTGGAGATTTTGGAAGGGGAATTGCGAGAACGCTTTTGAGAATGCAAGTGTTTTTCCTGTGCAATCCAAGCCCTTTGAAATGCTTCATAGCCCTGCCATCTGTAAACTTCCAGTTCCTTGATCGTCAGTAGTCGCCTTGATTTGTGCATACGTTTGAGTGCATGTGATTGACGAATTGTGATCCATTGATTAATGATGATTCCTTTTGAGATTATAAATGGAACACAGACTTGGTTAGAGTAAAAATTTGTCCAGTCCTCACATGGTTTAATTCCACTTTGTTTTCACAATTGATCATATTCACAGTTAAATTCACAATGACCATGTAAGCAACCATTACTAGTACAAAACTGCGAAGAGGCTATATTATAATGCAAACTTGAACGATTACAGACTAAATTAAACATCAAAATTTGTTCACATGTTTGACCAGTGTTTGAACATTTCCTATTGGACTTATGAATGACTCTCTTCCAGTTTGTGTTTATTTTACGCTCTTCACTCCCGAGCTTCTTCACATCTGCAGCAGAATGGAAATTGTTAGAATTGAGTCGTGGTCGACTAGCAGCATCTTTTGACGATTCAGGTATGTCAATGATTTTATGAGAACTGTGAGTCTTAGTGAAAGTGGAGGTTTGTTTTGGTTTGAAAATCTGTTTAAGTTTTAAGTTTATCATGGATGACTTATTAACAAATTTTATCTCAGTTTTGACATCTTGAGAAGATGTAGTCACATGTTTGGTTCCCTGTGGTGAGAAGGTAAATGGAGTGGGTGGTTCCAGTGCAGTTTCGACCTTTTTGATTCGTTTAAGTAATTCAAAATTTTCTTTGCACAAGTCGTCAATGATCTTGCCATCAAGATTGAATACTGTTTGGAGACGCTTGTGGAGGATAACATTTTCTTGAACTAGAGGAGAGGGTTCAGATGTGGTTTCTGATTGGAAGGCTTTGGTAAGGTCACCTTGAACTAGATGAGTGAAGCAAAACTCCTGTAAGGTTTGAAACCTTTGCTGTAATTCCTTTTGGGGAATGTATTCAACATTGGACTTTTGTGAAACAGGGGAGTAGAGTTCGTTATCAGTGTAGACAGAAGATGAAACATCAGTATCAAACGATGAAGTGAGACAGGTAAGATATGAGTCATTAAGATCAGAGTAGTCAAATGGAACTTCAGTTCGAAGATTAAGAGTTCGTTTGACTTCTTCTTCAATACTTTCCTCATCTTGACCAACAAAAACCATCCGTTAGGTAAGCCCTTCGCCAAACAGATTAGCATTGTACAATTGTTTGGACGTAACTTTGCTCAATGCATTTGGGTGTTTGAAGCCCAGTCCATCGAATTTCCATCTGGAGAAAGGACGTTCCTTTTCTCTGTATTGAGAGATGATCTTGTCGCTTTGATCGCGTTTGGATAGAAGATATTCAAGTTCATAGATTCTGGTGTAAAGAGTACTTAGTTCATTCCTAAGTTCAGTTTTAAGAATTTCATAATCCTTTTCAGCACATGCACATTCTGCTTTAAGATCTAATATGATGGTATTCGTGCTATTAGTTAAGTCTAAGAATTCAGATTCTTTAGCAGCTAATTGGATCTTAAGGCTAATTAAGTCGTTATCTAACTGCTTAATTATTGTTTGTGCCTCTATATCCTTGTTGTGTGAAAAATCTTCTAGAACTTGATTTCTAGTGGTTAACTCTATTATCTGATTTTCTAATTCTTTCATTCGGATTAATATGGTTTGTATGTGTTCATGTTTAAAACCCATATTATAGTTAGAGTCAGAAGATACCTTTCCGTTATCCAAGCTTTCCTCATCTGATTCAGAGAGATTATCACCATCATCATTCTCCCTACTTCTTTCATCATTGCGAGCCATCAAACATAACTGAGCGTGATCTTCACCATCCAGATCACTGTCTGATTCTGTGTCATCCAGAAACTGATCTTCTTCTACTAGCAGCGCGTTCTCAGCGTGTCTTTGTTTGAACAGACGGTACTTCTGCCGATAGTATTCTGCATCTTTGGTCTTTTTCATGGGGCAATTCCGGATTAGATGCCCTGATCTTCCACAGTTGTAGCACTTGGAGTCAGTTTTCTTTTCCTCCTTCTTCTCTTCTCTCTGGTACCTTGGCTTGTCAATAGGAGCAACTCTTTCAGGTCTCCTTGAGCCAGATGTGAACCGTTGTCTATTGTTAGTCTTGCTGAAGCGGTTCTTGAAATTCTTGCTGGCCACTGTGAGAGCTTGAAAGGCAGCTTCTATTGAATCATCATCATCATCATCATCATCATCATCATCGTGATCAGAATCACTGAGAGCCACATGCTTAAGTTTCAACGATCTTGATGATGTTTCCCTGGGGTTCTGTCAGATACCACTAAGGCAAGAGGATCAACAACTGGTTGTTTTGGGTTAGACTGTAAGATTTCATCTTGATACTGATTGAGATCTTCGAAGATGTTGTGGAAAGTGACTGATGTAAGATCCTTGTTGATCTGTTTGTAAAGTCTGGCATAGTATTTCCACTCAGAACCTAATGAATTCAGAAAAACACAATTCAAATCAAGATCAGTTCTGACAATTTGATTAGATCTCATTTCATTTTGCAGATTGCAGAATCTGCCATATGTTTCAGACAGGAGTTCATTCTCACGAGCTTTGAACTCATGGTAACTGTTGACCAGTTGAGTGCGTTTGATGTACTCTCCTTGTTCAGTCCCTTGCAACTGCTTTTTGATCTCATCCCAAATTTCCTTGGCAGTACCCAAGCTGTCAATCTTTAGATAAATTTCAGACGAGAGACCCTGTTTTAGATAGTACTGTGCTAGTCTCTCTGCTTTCTTGGTTTCCTTTTCAGTAGCAGTCAGCTCGTCATTGGTCTTCTCTCTCTCATGTCTGAGAATGGAGGGATTGTTAGTTGGGTCAGCTTCAACGATCCTTGTAAACTTGGTGTTGCCCTTGTGAATGCATTCTATCATCTTGTCTCCACAGATTTCGTTGTGTTCAAGGAAGTCCATGAACCTACCCTTCCAGACATTGTATTCCCCCCGAAACAAAACAGGAGGTTTTGTGTCAGTTCCAATGGACATCATTTCCTTTGTACTTGACATGATTACTGATTAAAAAAATGATCGTTCACTTGTAAGATGGTTTGATTGTTCGAAAGATTCACTTAAAAGGTGTGACGATTCAAGCTTGATTATAGAGTGACTTGAAAGTTGAATAAAGAACTAAGTCTTTTAAATTTCAATTTTGAATTAGATCTTAAGAGGATTAAATTCAACTTTGAACTAGATAGACGTAAGGTAATTTAATTCACCTTTGAATTAGATCTGGTTTAGATTAAATTCAATTATGAATTAGATTGTTTTGATTAAGTTCGAATATTCAAGAGTTCTTTAAGTCAAGTCCAGACGAGTCAATCACTTGTCCAAGTAAAGGAATGTCACTGATTGGAATTTGTCTTATCGAGTGCGATTACAGGTCAATCGAATGCGATTAGGTGTCCTTGAAAACAAACAGAATGACTTAGTATGGGTGGTTAATCGAATGCGAATCAAACCTATCTCATCAAACACTTAGAAAATAAGCTGTTAGTTCTGTCAATAGCATGCGATTGCCAAATCAGTGAATGAGTGCGATTTAATCAAGTGCGATTCCAATAATAACGACTGATAGATGTAAGTGTTAATCGGATGCGATTCAATCAAATGTGATTCTATCAAATGCGATTCACACTTCAGGCAATCTTATCAACATCTTCTATAAGCCGCACACCCCAATCGCATGCGATTGGGAATCCGGCTGATAGACTTTGATATGTCCTTGTCAAATCAGATTGCCTTACCCTGAATAGTGTCTAACCACTTTGTATTTGATTGGTATGGCAAGTGCTTGACTTTCCTTGTTCAACACTTAAGCTATTTATAATTTATAATTAAATAAACTACAAAAAGACGATTTCTTCTTCTACAGGTTGCACTATTCAGATCAAGAACACAATAAATGCTTAAATACCCAGAGAATTTAATGTTTCAAAAGTGGGTATTTAATGACTTTTCTTGACTAAGAATGTATGGATAAACTTTCGGTTCAACTTTTTCTTCAAGAACAATTTTCGTAGGTTTGTAAGCTATGTAAAACAACTCAAAAAGAAGATGAAGTTTATACCTCTACCGAGTTCTACCTTTTGAAGTCGTTTAAGCTAAAGTTTCTTTGAGGAAAGTTGATGTTCTTGAACTTGTGTAAAACCGAGAATCTTTTCTTCTAGTGAGCTTGAAGTCTTCGAGATCTTGAAGTTCTTTTTCAAACAATCACGAGCCAAAACAAGTTTGGCTCTGATACCAATTGTTGGTCCCGTAAGGTTTACGGATGAAGCAATGCTTGATGTTAATCTACTAGTGTGTGTTTTTGTTTAGTATTCGGTTAGAGAGAGAGAGCCGAGAGAGAAGATGAACACAAACACAAGTAAGAAATATGCAAAGCTTGTCTTAGAATGTGGGGGAAATGCCTTTATATAGCATTTCCCCAACTTTGAGTAATTACATATTACACCCCTCACTTTAATATTTCTAACATACTCAACACATGAGGATTCTCAAATCCCAAGCCTTCAAATGTCCATCGACTGTAAGGTCTCTCCTTTTGCTTGTGCAAGAAAATTATTTGTTCACTTTGATTTCTTTTGATTATAAAATCTTCAAGCTGTTTAATCTTAGTGGACAATTCACAATTTTTGGTTTGGAGAACCTCTGAATCTTTTTCAGCACTTAAGCGTTCAGCCTTTAGATCATGAATGATTGTTTGTGTTTCAGTTGTCAAGTCTAAGAGTTTGGAACTTGTTTCTTTTAATTGATATTTTGACAGTTGCAAATCTTTTTCAAGTTGATCAATTATTCCCTGTGCCTCTTGATCTTGACTTTGAATTACTTGTTTTAACGATTTGTTTTTATTTTTCAGATTACTAACATTTAATTCTAGGTTTTTCATCCTTTTTAGAATTGTTTGGATATGTGTACTGTTAAAACCTGCAAGCAAATCAATGTTAGTATCTACCTGTGCAGTCTCTACCTTTTCTGATTCTGTGTTTGAGTTGTCAAAGGTAGGGCTACTCTCCTCATCTGATTCTGCATCCTTTCCTATGAGACAAAATTGTGCTTGTTCATCAGTCTCAAGATCACTGTCTGTATCTGTATCAGATTAGAATTGATCCTCCTCAACCATCAAAACTTTACCAACCTTCTTTTGTTTTGAAAGACGGTACTTTGGCTTGTAGTATTCAGCATCCTTGGTTTTCTTTTTAGGACAATTTCTTATAAGATGACCTGATCCTCCATAATTTTAACATTTCATTTCACCTCTTTTATCCACCTTCTTCTCTTCAAACCTTGGTTTTTCACTAGACCTGTAGTTCTCAGGACGTCTGGATCCCGATGTGAACCTTTGCTTGTTGTTGGTCTTGTTAAACCGATTCTTGAAAGTTTGTGTTACAAAAGACAGGATCTGAGTCACTGAAAACAACATGTTTGTATTTATTAGATCTTGTGCATTCTCTGGAATGTTTGTTTGCAGCTACTAGAGCTAGAGGATCAACAGTGGAAACTTTGGGCAAGGATTTTGAGACTTCAGCCTGATACTGGTTCAGATCTTCAAAAATATTATGAAAGGTTACTTGTGTCAAGTCTTTGTTAACATGCTTGTATAGTTTCACATGCTCACTCCATTCAATTCCTAAAAACTTCAGAAAGACACAATTTTGATCAAGACCTGATCGAGGTATCTTGTTTGACCTAAGCTCATTTAACAACCTGCAAAATATGCTATAAGTTTCATGTAGTAATTCATTTTCTCTTGTAAAAGAATCATGAAAACTATTCACCAATCGAGTCTTTTTAATACATTCTCCCTGTTGAGTACCCTGTAGTTGCCTTTTGAGCTCATCCCAAATATCCTTTGCAGTCTCAAGACTATCCACCTTTGTATATATCTCTAATGATAAACCTTCTTTGAGATAATACTTAGCCATTCTTTCAGC
The DNA here is from genome assembly GCA_947179395.2 of Pulicaria dysenterica. Taxonomy (NCBI): domain Eukaryota; kingdom Viridiplantae; phylum Streptophyta; class Magnoliopsida; order Asterales; family Asteraceae; genus Pulicaria; species Pulicaria dysenterica. Next base: position 29,920,114 of record OX359290.1, read on the forward strand.
ATTTTTCACTTCTTTTTCTTGAGCTGTGAGCTCGTCAAATGATTTTTCTCTTCTCTCAGCAGAAATTTGAGGATTGTTATCTGGATTCGCAGGAATGACTTTAAGAAATTTCTTGTTACCATGTTCAATGCAATCTCGCATTGCTTGACCATATGTATCATTGTGTTCTAGGAAGTCCATGAACCTTCCCTTCCAAACATGGTACTCATTTCTAAACAAAACCAGAAGTTTTGTATCAGTGCCAATTGCTAACATCTCATTAGAATTTGACATTTTGCCGATCGTTTCTCTTTTGAAATTAAATGACTTGTTCAAATTCACTTAAATTCTCACTGCAATCTGAATCAAATTCAACTGATCAATCGAATTCGATCTGTTTCAATAGAATGTGATTCTGTACTGTTTGTCTGATCGAATACAACTAGTCTTACTGAAGTAATCGAATGAGATTCAATAATCGAACTGGGTAAAGAACTTTGTTTCAACCACTATCAAGTTGAATCGAACTAGGTAACTTCGACCGAATACAATCCTCACTTGAACTTTTGTAACTCGAATTGAATTCAATTGAAGATCAATTGAATCGAATGCAATCAGTAACCTTTGATTCGAACTGAACTTGTTCAAATGAATTGAATACTATTTGTACTTGTTGAATCACAATTTGTCAACTTTCAATCGAATTGAATAGTCTCTCGTTCAATCGAATAGGATATTATCAGTTTGAATCTAATGCAATTCCCAGTGAACTTTCAATTGCACGCAATCGAAACACTTGAATCTAATCAATCGAACTGATTAGAATCATTTTGAATCGAATTCAATCTCAATTGAACTAGGTTGTTATCCAAGGTAATCGAACTCGTCAGTTTTACCAACCCACTTCAATCAGTAACGAATTTTCACCTATAAACACCTTTCAGTAGGTGTTTTTCACTTTAATGGATCAAAAAGTCAGATCTGAACTGTTCTTGGTGTTCTTGAGCACAAATTTCAAGATTTCTAGAAACCAATGAAAATCAAATCAAACTTTTCCAGAAAACTTCCAAACTTCAATTCAACCAAATCCGAGTGCCATAGAATCAATTCTAATTTAAAATCAAACTCAATTTGATGAAATCGTAAACTTGAATTACCGTCAAACTAAGACTTTCAGTTTTAAATTTTCACTTTTCTCGATGTTTCATCCGTAGAAATCAGATCACACATCAGCTAATCGTTACCCATTGACTTTAAACATCAATCCCAATGCAAAATAATGATTGCTAGTTGAATTACAAAGATCAACTTCAATTCTCACCAACGAATAGCGAAGAACATCAACGAATCGTGAAGAACAGCATCGAATCAGTGAAGAACATCATTGAACAGGGAATGAATCCTTCTCAAAATAGCAAATCGAACAGCACAGAATTTGAGAATCTTACTTTCAGCCGAAAATCGGAGATGAACAGCGGCTTAGAACACAGTTTTCGAGGCTGAAATCTTTATTGTTTGCTTGATCGATCGAGATTAGATTTTCAGTTGCTTGTATTATGAATCATATTTTTAGATTAATTTGTAATAGCAGTATCAAATGGGTCAGTAACACATTTTGAGTCTGTAGCTCCGACCATTTTAAGAAATACATCATGTTTTGGTTGTTAAAAAAAAATTAGAAATACTTGTCGAATGGGTGGATTTTGAGTCAAAATTAAATTAATACAAGTTTGTGAATGCACAAGTTCTTTAAAACACTAGCGCTAACTCATTATGCTTATATAATATTACATCATTTACTTTTAGAAAAAATAAATTTTTTTTATTAAATGACTTCTCCTAAAGATTGTTGAGACTTAAGAGACAATGACTAAATATATAGTGTGTTTTTAAAATTCCATTGGTACAAATGTGCTTTCCAATAATTAGAGTTTTTTAACGTTTCTTTAAAGTTGCAACACTTCTTGAAATGTTGCTATTTTTTATCACATTTGCAACAATTTAAAGCAAGTGTTGTGTTTAAGTTTTACTTAAATACAACACTTGTTAAAATATTGCAATTGACTTTGAATTTTGCGACACATGTAAACAAGTGTTGCTTTCAAGTTTTAACAAGCGTAACACTTTTTACAAATATTGTCATTTCCTATAAAATTTGCAACACTTGAAAAATAGTGTTGGGATAGATTTAATATGCAACATTTTTTTTCTGAAGTGTTCCTTTATAACCAGTGTTAGTTATAATGCAACGATTTTAAAAAATGCTGCTTCCAAAGTGTTGCATTACCCCTATTTTGTTGTAGTGTTTACACTCATATTATCCAACTATCTTTTATTCTCATATACATATTCAATAATAGGATGGTGTATACAATCACTAATTATTGTATGTGACAAAAATTAATTGTGTACAAATCGTCACCCTTAATTTATGCATCAATGTATAGGGGTATGCTCGGTTCAATTTGATGTAAACCGAAACCAAACAAAAATCTGGGTTTTTGGAAAAACCAAAACCATTCGCTTTTTCAGTTTTTGGTTTTTGTTTTTTGTTTTTGGTTCACTTTAACAAACGAGGACTTGTAATCAAATCCAAAGTTATGTTTTTTAACGGCCAAATAAACATTCCCTAAAACTAAACCTAATTCTTTTGCTTATTATAAGACTTTGAACCACAACCCTATGAAACACCAAAAACACCATATGAGCCCTTGCTGAATCCAAAGTTACGTAAAATACGAGTCCACCTTTTAGGAAAATACAAGTCAATTGTAATAGAAACCTTATGGTGACCGATTCGATTATGAAAACAACAAAAAGATTGAACAAACAGAATGACACAATTGATTAACACGTTTACTAAAAAGTTAACAACGCATATACTCAAAATGTTGAAGCCATTACGAGCAAAAAGATTACCATCGAATGCTCGAAGATTTTAACATACAAATGAATGATTACCTTCGACAAATGGTTCGTATAGATTCTAATGCCCACTATCGAGAATGTCAATATATTGATATGCGATTAAGCTGTCGATAGAGCTGCTAGCTACATGCGATTGAGAGTGTGGATCAATTATATGCTACTGAGAAAACTATGGAGAACTTTCAGTCATAGAGTCGTAGATGCGGCTGAATATCGAGTAGACTTCTTGGATATTGGATAAAGGGAATAAGACACTCAAAAACCCTCTAGCGATTGTGTGTGGGGGTGGAAAAAACGAGGGTTAAAAATGTTAAAAGGTATGCCTTTCACATAATATTTTTTTAAAGGCAAACGCACACTCTCTAAATCTACTCCTAAATCTACTCCACTGTCCACGCCAGGACTTGAACCCACAACCTCTTGGGAGGGGGCACCACCTTATAACACCAGATACCGCTTGGCTACAAGCCCTTTGGTAAAAAAACACAAAATTTGGAGTCGGCAGGATTTGATGGGTTTAATTATTGTTTCGGTTCGGTTTATAACCATAGGCCGGTTTTAAAATATAAACCCAACCAAACAGGAAAATCTGGTTTTAAAAAATTGAAAACCCAAACTATTAGTTTTTGTTCTTTTTTTTCGGATTTTGCTATAGTTGTACTTTTTATTGTGGGAGATTTTTAAGATGGAGATGGTCATGAGAGTTTGTGCTGTGTATTTGTAACTCAATGTACTGGTTCCTTAATTAAATGCATGTATTGGTGTTTAAAAAAAGGAAATGTACTGGTTCCTTAATTAAATGCATGTATTGGTGTTTAAAAAAAAGGAAGAAAGAGGGGGATTATCAGCAAGTAAGGCTGTTAAGTCGGGTTGAGTTCGGGTTATTGGATTCGTGTCATTTGTGTTCGTCATAGTTTTGTGTTGACCTATTTAAGTCGGTGTGAGTTTCAGGCCATCTCACCTATTTCCGCGTCAGGTTCAGATCGTGTTTCTATTTGACACATTTCGGTCCAATATACTTAACGAATATCTTTTTCGGTTTTCGAATATGGTTTTCATTTTCAATTTTTCCATTTCCTTTTTTGTTTTAATAAATATTTCGAAATGATTTTCAATTATAATTTAACTTTAATATTCAATTTTCGTTTCGATTGTATTCGAATTTTATATTAGTTGTTTGTTTTGGTTTGATTCGAATTTAAATGCTTACTTTGTTATTCAACTTATATAAATGAATAAAATAAAAAGTATGTACTACCATTCAACCAAGTACAAATAAATAATGTTATTAAACAACCGAATAATTTAAAATAATTCATCATTAAATAGAATTATAAAGCAAATTTATAATACTAAAATACCACATATCAAGTATTCAAATGTGAATATATTAAAACTATTAAGTCAAAATAACAAATACCAAAAAGATGTATTATTGCTTCAACTTTAGATCTTTTATTATTTATTTTAAGTTTATAATGTTTTAGGGTTTTGTACATTTGTTTGGCGGAGTTTAATGCCCTAAGATGTCATTCCTTTATATTTGAGTTCACAATCCTCTTTTTAAAATTAAAATTTGAAGTATTAGAAAAAAGTTTATAATTTACAATCTTACCATTAAACATGTCATTTTCGGGTTATCGGGTTAATTCTAATCCGACCCATTTATTTTCGTGTTAACCAGCTTTTGACCCATTTTAAAATGGTTCGGGTTTTGTATCAACTCAAAAATTACCAGCCTTACTAGAAAGATATGAGATGAGAGAAAAACTTTTTAATACCAGTTGTACTCTGTTTCTCTGGTTTAAAAAACCATAAATCAATCTAATTATTAACCCTTAATTAAAGTGATCTAATATCTATAATTTGTTCTTTAGGTTCAAAACGAGGTTTTAAATTGACCATCTGTATGACCTCAATTAGAAATGAACATATTAGTTGTTTAGAAAAAATTATGGGCTTGGATGTCTTGAGTTTATTTTGTGTAGTTCAGATAAAAAAGTTATTATGGTTTCTTTTTGTGTTAAAATATTTTTTTAACTAAATCTTATTCCGTTTTATATTTTTATTATACTAATAATTTATAAATTCGCTTAACGACCTTTTATTCATCGTTTTAATCTTAAAAATATATATGACTTAATACATATTTTTTAATAATATAATTACAAAATTCTATGTCATTACACGAACATGTATTAAATGCTTTAGATACGGTGTTCATTGATTAATTTCACCCGAAAATCCATCCCGATCCATATGAGTTTCGGTTAACGGGTTATGGTTAAAAAGAATATACCCGTCATTTGATTGGTTTGTGGATTGGTTTTTTATTTTGATTTTACTTCTTGTGCCCGCCCAAATACCCAAATAAATAAATAAAGATGATATATTTTAATTTTTACAATATATCATATAATTGCCACTCCTGATCTATTTTAATTGGTGTGTGGATTGATAATGCGTTCGAAACACACAATAGATAAAAAATAAAATAGATTTAGAAGTCGTCCAAAAAAAAAAGAAAATATAACTTCAATTTATATTGATCAAGTTATTTGGATATAAATATATTTGTGGGCGGCATGACTCAACAACATTAACTAAGATTTAAAAATAAGTCGAACCGGTGACGTCCCTCGCTAATAATGGCATGAATCTCACGACTGAATTTTTCAAACAATCACTCCAAAAACGACATCATCACTTTAAAGCTCTAACACACACACACCTAGCAAAGAACTTGAGAACCACTCCTGAGCGTTAGATCAAAAAATGCAAGATTAATAACAAATATAGATCTACCATCTGTGATAAAATAATACAAAAATAGTATATATATCATTATATTATTTCTTTCTATTTTATTATTCTATTTATTATTAGATTTTTTTTAAACAGCTAAACACACATACACTCATCTAATTCTACACCAAATATACACTACCAGGACTTGAAACTCACAAACTCAATATTGGGATACACCTTTTACAAACTCCAATACCGTTAGTCAAAGGTCTCATTTGGTTTTTTATATTTTATGTGAAATTTACTAATTTTCTTTATTCATATTTTTTGTTACTTTTACATTTCTGTAAATCTTATAAGTAGAATTATAAATGAAAAGAAATAGTAAGAAGATATATCAAAATAAAGAGTGATTCATCCCTCTTATTCCCTCTATTTGATTTCTATTTTCTTTTTACCTTTAAATAAAAAATAGTTTTCTCTAATTTTTTTGTTTTTTTTTTAATATCTTAAATGTAAGAGTTAAATGTAAGAGTTATTTTGTTTTGAACGGCTAAACGCACACACTCTAATCTACACATTTTTTTCTAAATTACACCATTTTTGTTCACGACGGGACTCGAACCCCTGACCTTTGGCCAGGCACCTAAGTGTAAGAGTTAAATGTAAGAGTTATTTATACCGTTCCTCTTAAAATATGTCAAATTTTAAGTTTAGTCTTTTAAATTTCTAGCTCGAGGAGGCTAAGGGTCTATTTGGTTAGATGGAAAAGAATAACAAAGAAATGAAATAGACAAAAGAGTTAAATGAATGAGGTAATGGAATGAGTCATTACCATTCATCGATCGACATGTTAATTGGTTGCTTTGTCGGAATAAAAAGAATCATTATTATATGATGTTTGATATAGATAAATGAACATAGATATTGAATAAAATAAATTCTACTAAAAAACTTTAAGAAAAAAAATTGTAGGAATTCATTCCATTCCCCAAAGGAATGAGGAAAAAACGCTCATCATCCAATGACTGAAAATCCTTAGAACTGAGGGAATCACATTCCGTACGCAATGACCTATTCAATTCCTACATGACTAACAAACATCTTCTAACAATGGAATATTGGTTTCATTTCTTCCCCATTCCACCATCAAAAACACGACCTATGTGTTATTTATTATTGGTGTGAGAGTATCGGCTCTTTCATTAGGGCCAATTACATTAGGGTTTTCATCATTCAGATATTATTCATTTTCTTTCTTCGGTGGTGTTAGATCAAACCCAAATTTCAAATCGGAGAAGACGTGATATAAATTGGATAGATGACCCAAGATCAAATTTGTGTGTTTATTATCTTATAAAAAGGTGTTATTAGATAAAATAATTTTAGTCAAATAAATTAAATAATAATAAGTAAGTTAAATTAATTATCGATAGATCAACCACACTTAGAATTTCATTTTAACCCCATAAAGACTTTAGATAAAGAATTTTTAGAGATTGTTGCATCATTTAATCTTTCTTTAATATATATTAAAAATTAAGAAAATAACTAATCACCGAGAAATATTTATATTTCGATTAGCTAGTTAAAATCGCCTAAACAGTACTTACTAATCATTTAATGATTATCTCTATAGCTTTGGGGTTCTTTTAATTATTTTATCGATACTATATTCGAAATTACATTAACGATTATTTATCAGTACCTTATTTATTTGTTATTTTATTTCCTAATCATGATTTGTTATTTTATTTTGTAATACTATTTATATACGAGGTATTTGTTATCGATATATGTATATATACATAGTGTATTATATATTTAATTATTTGTTTATACTTTACAATTGGTTTACAATATAGAAACATTAAGAATTGACTTTAATTAATCACCCTGTATTTATACACGAAGTGTTAAACTGATAGAAAAATAAAACTAATTGAAATTTAGGATTTTCTTTGAAAAATATCAGGTTTCGGTTGTTCGAGTAGGGTAATTGGGTTTCTATTATTAAATTGAGAATTGAAGTACAACATCAACCGTACACCCTGAAAAGTGAGCCTAATTCGTTTTTAGCCAAATTTATATTATCAATAGCTTAGTTAACTTGTGTTTTAAACCTAAAAGGACGTATTTTACAAACATAAAACAATATTTGACTATAATTTATCGTGTGTATAAAATATGTTTAGAGTTTCAATCAAGTTATTGTAAAACGAAAAATCATCGGTGACAACTTAAATTTTAAATGGTAGCAGTGTATTAAAAATCTTGAAATTTTACATATCGTATGCTAGGCCGACTGGTGGCATGTGTCACCATAGCGGACCAATTAGCCTGGCCCCTGCCCTCTTCCCAACATTATTGGAGATGCTCTTATGAAAGAGCTAGCATATTAAATAAGACATGAATGATGCCATATACATATCTAATAGACTTGAAAAAGCAACTAAATCAGTTGAGGTAAAAAAAAGAATATGCTGACATTCTCTACATTCTCTAAACTGACAAAAACAAAGTCAAAGGTCATTATTTATACAACATGGATATACCTCACCTGCACAATTGACTTATTTCTTGACTATAATTGATATTTCTTTATTAATTATTGAAAAAAACGGCATTGGCGTCTATATAAATCATGCATGTTTAGCTACTGTATAAAAGCAATTTTTAGAGATCAGAACTTGGGTGGCTATTATTTGTAAAACTCAAGTATAAGAACCACATTCAAATGAAGCCAAACTCAGCTCGATCTCGAATATCATACTCAATACACACAAATATAGAGAGATGGCTGAGCTGCAATATGACCCACGGACTACTCGAGGGAGCAACCGCATTTCAGCTGTTGATCTTAGAGGAATAACATCTGTTTCTGACAGTAAAATGCATGATCAGAAAGATATGAGCCATGATCAGGTTACTTTCCCCCATGTCTTACTAATCTTTAAATTTAAATCATTCGGTTATAGTCGACTTTAATTTGTTTTGGGGTTCCAAGATAAGTACTAATTCAGGTAACAGTTAATTAAAGGTATGTTAGTCATTTCAACACTTGCTCTTTTAAGTGTTTGAGCATGAGAGCACTTATCATAGGTGTTGCTAGCTGGACAAAAAGGAAAAGGGGGTATACTTAACAACAAAAGTAAAATGTGAACTACTTTCTTGAATATCCAAGTGACAACAGTTTTGACTTTTTTGTTATTTGTGTGTGATTTTTAACCTTCAGAAACCTGGATGGAAAAGTTTTTTCTCATTCATTGGCCCTGGTTTCCTAGTTTCATTAGCCTATCTTGATCCTGGCAACAGTAAGTCCTGATTTTTCAAAATCTAGCTGTGACTAATTAATTACCTTGATCCTGGTAAACTCATCAATGTTATGAATGTATGTAGTGGAAACTGATTTACAAGCAGGAGCGAATCACAGATACGAGGTAAAGATCTATGCTAAGAACATCTATAGGTATATACTTGAATAAAAATTAGAGTTTGATCATCAAGTAATTCTTTATTCTCAGCTACTTTGGGTGATTTTGATTGGGTTAATATTTGCACTCGTGATTCAATCACTCGCGGCTAATCTTGGTGTAACCACCGGTAAGACAATGCAAATCCTATACATGAATTTATTAATAAACTAAGGATTAATAATAGCAAACATCTAAAAATAATATTGATATGTCTATACAGGAAAACATTTATCAGAGTTATGCAAGGCTGAATACCCCGTCTTTGTCAAGTATTGCCTGTGGCTGCTTGCTGAGGTCGCAGTCATCGCAGCAGATATTCCAGAAGGCATGACTTTAAACATATTATGAAATTGATATGTTGAATTAATTTTATTTGTTTACTTTTTCTTGTATATATATGTTGACTCAGGTTCCTTTGTTGTTAGCAGTCATAGGGACGGCTTTCGCACTAAATATATTATTCAAGATTCCGGTTTGGGTTGGAGTTCTCCTCACTGGTTTAAGCACTCTCCTCCTTCTTGGCCTCCAAAAATATGGTGTATGTTTTCTTATAGATATTAAAGTCATTGTCACTAAACAAAATTGCCATCTAAGCAAATTAACTTAATACTATAGAACCTTTTCAATATTTTGAGTGAAAAATGAATTATATTTCAAAGACTTGCAGAAATGCAGGGATGTTTTATGGAAAACTGGTTCTTACAACTGCAATTTTCAGCAATCTGAGTCCAACCAGCTCTTTGAAGATATGTGTGCTCATTTATTATTGCGTCAATTAGTTTGTGCATCCGGAAAATCTGCACATTCAAATGATCAAATTTAGAATTATTGAACATGCTAATAAATATAAGTAATATGCATATGATATACAAGTGTTAAAATTATTGAATATATGTAGGTGAGAAAGCTTGAAATATTGATAGCCATCCTAGTTTTCGTCATGGCGGGTTGTTTCTTTGGAGAAATGGGCTATGTGAAGCCACCTGCTGCTGATGTGCTAAAGGGAATGTTTGTTCCTAAACTTAGCGGCCGAGGCGCCACTGGCGATGCCATTGCACTACTTGGTGCACTTGTTATGCCGTATGATATCCCGATGCCAAAAACCTTTCAATATATTCTTTTTGGCATTTGTGATTCTTAAATCTGCTCTAGTCTATCTTAACATCAATTTCACCCTTTTTAATAGGCATAATCTCTTTCTCCATTCGGCTCTTGTTCTTTCTAGGAAGATACCGAGTTCAGTTCGTGGCATCAATGTAAGGCCTTCTGGGAAATATATATGATACTAGTAAAGATTCTTGAAAATTATCCCAGAGGATCTCAAAAGTCAAAATCAAGTTCTAATACCTTCAAGGACGATATTTTGGATTGCAGGATGCATGTAGATACTTTCTGATAGAGAGTGGCATTGCCCTCTTTGTAGCATTCTTAATCAATGTATCAATGATCGCTGTTTCTGGCACTGTTTGCTCGGTCAAAAACCTACAAAGCGACGACATGGATCGTTGCAATGATATTAACCTTAACTCAGCTTCATTTCTTCTTCAAGTATGAGTCAAATGCATCTATTATCACTGCTATCAACACAAAAGAATCCTAACCCTCCATTTTACATTATGTACAGAATGTTTTAGGGAAGTCCAGCTCCACTCTTTATGCAATTGCGCTGCTAGCTTCTGGCCAAAGTTCAACAATAACAGGAACCTATGCTGGTCAATTTATTATGCAGGTAGGTTGGAATAGAGTTCTTTTTGTAGTAATATTCTTTTAGCATGCTCCTATTCCAAATTAGCACACCTTTTCTTTTCAGATTTTAATAATCAAAGTTAACACTAACTGCACACTTGGTGGTATTACAGGGTTTCTTGGACTTAAAGATGAGGACATGGCTCAGGAACTTCATAACAAGGTGCATTGCTATCACCCCAAGTCTAATAGTGTCAATAATTGGAGGGTCTTCTGGAGCTGGAAGACTTATTGTGATAGCATCGGTTTGTATTTCCATCCTATACTGAACCCTACTATTATTTATCTAATTGTTTTCACAATTTCACATACTATGGATATATGCAGATGATACTGTCTTTTGAGCTTCCATTTGCACTCATTCCCCTCCTCAAGTTCAGTAGCTCAGCTACCAAAATGGGACCTCATAAAAACTCGATAATTGTGAGTTAGAGATCTTGTTTTTCCTATTAATTACAAAGACCAACGTTAACATAAATATCTACTTTTTTCCTTGTACAGATCATAGTATTCTCATGGGTGTTAGGACTTGGGATAATCGGTATCAACATCTACTACTTGACTACAGCATTTGTCGATTGGATAATCCATAGCAGTTTGCCAAAAGTCGCTAATGTGTTCATTGGGATAATAGTATTCCCCATTATGGCTATCTACATTCTTTCAGTCATCTACCTAATGTTTCGTAAAGACGTTGTCGTCACATTTATTGAACCGGAAAAAGTAGATCTTGGTGCTCAAATTAGCTTGGAAAGTGGACAACATGGTGTTGATAGAAGGATGGATTTAATGAATGCTCCTTACAGAGAGGATCTTGCTGATATCCCATTGCCGAGAAACTGAAATGTTTTTAAGTGAATTCTATGTATTATTCCACAAAAGCTTTATATGCACTTGTATAAGAAATAAGAGTTGAGTTTGGATATCATTATAATCATTTCCTTGTCCATCTACTTGCTATCAAATATTTGATCAAGCTAACACCTTAATTATACCTTAAAAGTATCATCCCGTGGTTTACTTCTACAATGTCCATAGCTCCAAACACAATCTCTTCTCCACCAACATATGACATTATATAGGCATATGGCATACACTTGAAAGTAGCCACTCATATTAATACCAACATACCAAAATTCTACAACACCAAGTGTGTGTGTGTGTGTTTAGAACTTTCTGGAATAGATTGACAAGGAGAACAATGAAGTGTTAGTGAACTTACATGATAAGCTTCTTCCAGTATAGGTTCATTCGTGACTTGGTAGTCCGAATTCCTTTTTCAACTTGTAATTAGATTTTTCATGGTTTAAACTTTTCATGAACCGAAATTAGTAACAGAAACATTGCACATTCTATCCAATAATAATAACAAAATTCGAAAGTCAAAATCAGTGGGTACTCACACACATTTAATCAGGCGCTTGGTGTGCAAAGTATACAAAAGTTATTGGAAAAGCATAAGCAAAACTGACAGTCACAAAACACGAAATCACATATGTTTTACAATGAACCATACATGCAAATACCAAGTTTTCATCTTTACTAATCAAATATCATGTGTACATTTTTGCGAACCACACACAAAATGTATCTATCGACGTCTATTTATAGTCCTCTGAATGGCAGTTAACGGGTGGGGTCCGTCCGGCGGTTACAGTTGAGGAGGTTGGCGACAGTCGGTGCTTGTACGGCGGTCGGCGGTACTGTAGTGTAGGGTTGTACATTTAAACCTATACGTAATTTCTAAGTAAATACAAATAATATTATCTTCTTTTGATAATTAATTCCAGCAAACCCCCCCCCCCCCCCCCCCTAATTGTCAAAAGTCTTTAATCATGGATCTTTGGTCTTCATATCTTCATATCTTCATTCATTGTGCAGTCTTCAATTCTTCACACATGACTCCACTTGGTTTTCGTGCAATATAGTCATCTCATATAACTTCACTTCCATGTGTCTCACACATCTTCACTTGTATTTTGTCTCACACATCTTCATGTAATTTTCTCCTTTGCATTCTCTGCGATATGTTTGATTCGTGCACTCACTGCGATTCCTGCACACACTGCGTTTTGGTTTGTGCACTCACTACAATTTCTGGTTTGTGCACTCACTGCAATTTCTGCTACTGATTACTCCATCAGTTATGTCTTTCCTTTCCTCGTTGGTTATACCACCAACACATCTGTCTTTGAATCTTGATATTGTTTATAAACCAAATGTTGGTTCAATAAATTCTTGTGATGCTTCTTCGACGGTTCCCAACTGTTAGTTCCAATTCTTATTAACAATACCACATGTTGGTCCAAATCTTCTTCAGTCACACAAACTCCCGTGAATCCAACGTCGCACCGGCAAATATTGCCTTGATAAATCCATGTCAACAAAATCCATGGTCACACAGACCATCTCAAATGGAGTCCGTCTCCTGGGCTAATCTTCTTCAAACTAAACTCGTAAAAACTTTTTAGAAACTAAGAGGGCGTTTGGTTCAAGTATTGATTTTGAGGGGAATGAGATTTATACATGGGATTGGGAATTGGTAGGAATGCATTTGGTGGGATTTAAATCCCAATCCTCTGTTTGGTTCACCAAGACACCAACCACAGCCACTTCACCGCCGGCCACCACCTCACCGCCGGCCACCTCCTCACCGCCGCCAAAGACTAGGGTTTTCACCACCAACCACCTCTAAACCACCTTACCGCCACCACTAAACCACCTCAACGATCTGCGCAGGCCTCGAACGGACCACGACGAAGGGAGAACGACGGCAGGGTTTTCTCGAACGTACCAGATCTGCGCAGGCGAAGAGGAGAACGACGACGGCTAGGGTTTTCTTGAACGGACCAGATCTGAGCAGGCCACGAGCGGACCACGACGAAGAGGAGAACGACGGCTAGGGTTTCGATGGCTAGGGTTTCGCTAGGGTTTCGAAGGGGATGACAGAGAAGACGAACGGCGACTGCTAGGGTTTCGACAACGACTATGGCGAAGGAAAACGACGGCGAAGGAAAAGGGGTTTCTTCGTGGGTGTTGCAGCGACGGAAAAAGGGTTTCTGTTGGATCGACGGCTAGGGTTTCTGTTGCAGCGACGGCGGCGGCGAAGGAGTGACGTAAGCGGCGAAGGGGCGGCGGCGGCAGTTTCTGTCGACTGGGGTTCGCCGGAGCGTAGCCGGATGAAATCCTTCACCTGTGGGATTTCAAAATACCATGGGTGGTGAAGGGAATGAAAAATCATTCAGCTAAGGGATTTAGAACATTCCTGGTATTTTGATTCCTCCCTCCTATTTACAAACCAAACATGGTATTTTATGGGATTTCAAATCCCATTCCCATGAAATCCTATGAACCAAACGCCCCCTAACAATAATTTGAAAAACATCTATGTATCCATCATGATATTAAAAAACATAAATATAAAACCTTCTGAAAAGTTTAATTAATTTAATCAATATATAAAAATCCTTTCCTTTTAAAGAAATTGAATATATCTTTTAATCTATTTCTAAACAATTCGTGAAACCAAAAGTTAATTTAGAAAACCTTTTATAATAAAGATTTTAAAAAACGTTTTGCTTTTTTTTAAAGTATAAATTCTAAAATAAAAACAAATTAATATTCCTGTTTTCTTAAAACGTTAGTTTCTTGAAAATCAAACTCAACCGCATAAACCAATATTAAAATTTTTCCTTATAAATTATTAGGGTTTCTAGGAAATGACAAGTGAGCCGCCCCATTTTTGGTTTTATCGCTTCTTCCCTGCCGTTTCCTCTGTGCCATTTCTTTCATCGAGAAACCCCTCTGCTTCTCCTTTTGCGCCGCCTGCATCCGTCGACACCTTCAATCATCAAATGCGTTCTCTGTTTCCTTCTCTGGTACAAATCGAGTACAACCTCGATTTTTAATCGACACTTATCAAGTAAAACCCTCGATGTTTCTTCTTCTTCGGCGGTAGTGGTTCTCTGTGGTTGATCCTTTCTCCGGTCATCTTTTCCGATCAGGTAAGTCTCCTTTTCGGTTTGGTGCAAGATGGTGGTAGAAATTTATCCGACCGCCTCTCGGTATCTTGGATTTCCGGCTAGTTTTCTGGTCACGGGTAAATTATGAGAACCTTGGTTCATAACATCGGCTTTGATACCAAATATTAGTCCCATAACACGAAATCACATTTGTTTTACAATGAATCAAACATGCAAATACCAAGTTCTCATCTTTATTAATCAAATATCATCCGTACATTTTTGCACCACATAGGGCACTCAAACCACACAAAAAATGGTATCTATCAACGTCTATTTATAGGCATCTAAATGGCAGTTAACGGGTTGGGTCGGGCGGCGGTTATGTAACCGTTGACGGTTGGCGCAGCCGGTGCTTGAGGAAATGACGGTCGTGGTTTCTAATAAGGTTGACCGCACACTGGAAACCAGGGAGTTAATGGGTAGCTCGGGGTTTGAGTAGGAAATCAAGGGGTTTCTTGGGGATGTACCTACAGAGACTTCACTACGAGAAAACCAGATCCGGTGGCTAGCTCTAGATGGCTTCATGAGGTTGAGGGGGCTTTCCGAACAAGTTATTGCCTGGCGGATCGTAAGGTCCTTTACGCCAGCAACTTGCTTAGCGGGGCAGCTAAAGATTGGTGGACGTTGTTGCTATTACAGAAGGGTGAAGCTATATGGTCGAGTTAACCTAGGAGGAGTTCAAGTGAATATTTACCAGGAATTTCACACCAAGGGTAGAAAGATTGTTAGATGATAAATCTTATATAGAATAGAAGATTTCATTCTAGTTAAAGTTAAAGTTTGTATTAAATATACAAACTATAGAGACTAATATTGTAAATACCCTTAGGGGTATAATTGTCATTAGTAAGGTATTTGTCATAATCCAAGTCTTAAGTGTGTGCTTATCATGGTGTTATTGATTCTCTTTACATTTTATGATTATGTTGTATTGATTTTTATGAGATTAGTTGATGCCTGAATCACTTGGGACAAACAAGTGGTATCAGAGTCGAATTAGGATTGATTTGAGTGTATTTTGATCAAATTTTGTTGAGATTTTTAAAAATTTTCGTATTCAAGTGGGCTGGAAATTTCAGAAAATCATAAAAAATTCATACGAGCTTAGATTGATCTGATTTTTGGATATGTTGTTCATCAAGATGAAAGGAAAATTGGTAAAAATTTCATGTCAAAACTCCATATGGTTTGAGAGATATTCGAATTTTCGTATTTTGGGTTTTTCTTGAAGTTCTTGACGATTTTTGCTCAAAAACGAATTTTTGATACTTTTTTTCAAGTTTGGAGTACATAAAATGTGTTTGTGGAAGTGAAGATCCATAGATCTGAAGATAAAAATCGATTTGGATGAGTTTTAGATTTTCGTGTTTTTCGTGTTCTTGAGATATTCATGATGAAGAAGTTGAAGTCGAAGTAGTTTGATCCAAAAAGTTTGAGTGAAAAAGTGTTTTTTGGTGTTTGTGTGTTCGGAATTTGAGGCTCGGTTTTGTAGTATTCGGATTTGAGGGTGTTCGGAATCGTGACTGTTATTGGAATTTCATTCGGATTCATACTATTCGGAATTGATAGTGTTCGGATTGTGAACATTCGGGATTCGGATTCTGATTGTTTGGTATTTGGAATCTAGATATTCGGATTTGGTCCCGGATTCTGATTGTTTGGTATTTGGAATCTAGATATTCGGATTTGGAATATTCAGAGTTTGAAAAATATTCAGATTTGAAATATTCAGATTTGAGAAATATTCGAAAGTTTGAAAATATTCGGATTTGAAAATTGTTTCGGAATTGTTAGCTTGTAGCTGCTTCATAATTACAGAGGCCAGCTGTCGCTTCTTTCTCGGTCAAACCAAAAGCAATGCATATATTGAGACTTGAATAAAGTTCATTGTCTTGAGATATAATAGCGCGTGGGCTGCCATTTCCGAGAACAATTAATTGTTGTGCGAGCGCGTGAGAGAGTTGTGTGTTGTAGCTTGCCATTTATTAATTGTAACCTGCCATTAATATTGTTGTTCTCTAGACATGCATGCCTATTTTCATCTGAGCTGTCATAAAAAACAGCTGTCATCGAGAATTGAATACTGCCGCATTTAATTGAATATCATTTTTGTCGTGTAGCACACACACAGCCATTTTAATTCAAAATCAACATTTTGTTTTAATTCTGATTTTATTTTTCCGAGTCACATTATCCGAGGATTTAATTTCCAAGAATCCAGTTGAGTCATAAATATTCATTCACTTCGATTTTAAAAGCAATATGTCACCAAGCAATTAATTCGATTTTAAAAGCAATCTGTTAGTTTTTCACAAATCAATATTCAATTTTTACAATATTCTTTTGATTCCATCAATTTCGATAAAGTTACAAACATCGATTTTGTTCCTCATTCAACTCGAAATAAATTGATTTTAAAATCATTATAGTTGATTAAATTTTTGATCAAGTCAAATCAATTCTAAACGATCATTATTTTTCAGGTATCTAGATGGATCTTACAACAACCTCCTTTTGTAGAATTTCCATTGAACAAGAAATTAAGAAATGATAGAGATCTAAATATCATTTCAATGAAGAGAAGTGCTTCATGTTTAAATTGTGGGAAAATATGTTTGCCAGGTATGATTCTGTATGGGATCGATTCTGCAAAGAGTGGAAAATTACAAAAGCACTTAAAGAGGAAAATTCTGATTTGTCTGCAAAATCCTTTTGTGGTTTACTTAGCAAAGCACTTAATCCGCCTTTCAAAAGAGAAGATCTGTAAGACGTCAAGAATCAAACAAGAGTTTGTTGTGAAGAATGGAATTCCTCAATGGAATTCAGGACCATTGAATCGAAAGGTCCATAAACCCGTTATTACTACAAATACACAAAAATGGATGCCTAAACCTGCGACTAACAAATCTGGACCCAAAAGAGAATGGGTACCAATTTTTGTTAATCCGTTTTGCAGGTAAACAAAGAGAGACATTGTTGGAGCACAATGAAGATTATTCAGACTGCAGTGAAGATCATTGTGTTCAGTGTGCTGATTTGGTTTTAAATCTCATATCTTTCACAGATAATGGAGTTTCCCTGCAATTTCCATTCAAATTTTTTTGTTCAGCATTAGCACGAGTCTAATGTCTGAGAAGCTTATTTTGTGCAGTTTTATCATTTCATGATATAACTTGCTTTAAACTGGATTGTTATTTACGGGGGGAGCAAAATTTTATCTTCGCCTAATTGATGAAAACAATTTTCATGCATCAATTTAGGGGGAGTTTGTGTTTACTATTTTATATCTTTTCAGAAAAGCCAAAAACATTCAAATATTGAAAAGTCAAAAACATTTAAATATTGAAAAGCCAAAAACATTATAAAATTTCAAAACTCAAAAAGATTTTTGGTTTTCATTTGTTGTTATCTGTTCAAGAAGGTATTCACTCATTGCTTCATTCTGATACCTTTCTTGATTCACTCATTTGTTGATCTTTTGAAAGATTGTCTTTCATTTCCATGCTTCCATCTCATTATCTCATTGATATCCTTCATCTTGTGCTAAATGTTTCATTCTTTCTGGAAACCGCTCATTGATAAATATTATTCAAGTGATCGAAATGGCACCATGAGTGAGGGAGTGTAGGCATTTATACTCCTATGGTCAATCCAGAACCGGAAGTACATGCCCCAGGAGCTCACCATATTCTAGAACGAGATAGTAATGGTTATTTACTAGGTCAACTAGGTGAGCAGAATCAGTTATCACGAGATACTGATTGGTGCGCATAGGTAAAATGAAACTGAGAGGGGTGGAACAGGATATGGTGGTGCATATGATCAACATATTATCTTGTGCTCACTATTAAATCATTTTGTGAAATTATTTGTCAAATTCCCTGATTGTTCAAATCATCCTTGACAATCCTTCTCAACATCGAATTTCTTTGAAAATCATTCTTGTTGTAGATCACATGATTTCTCATCCGGTTACGAATGATAACAAGTGTCTTTATGTATTCAACAAACAGAGATACATACATAAATTTGGAAAGAGAGGAGAAGTTGAAAAATATTTAGAGAGCTGTGGGTGAGACAGGATCAAAAGAAAAGAAAGATCATTACCAAACATTATACATCTGGGTAGCCACATCTACTACTGGATCTCATTCGTTGAGATTTGGTATTGAAATAGACATCATGGACCTAGTGATTCAATGCACTAACCCTACCCAGCTACTCAATTATATCTTAACAGATAGTTGTTTCATTTTCACACGGAGAATTAGCACATTTCTATTGACATCTCACTTGTAGATTGTTGATATTGAAACAAGGAGGACAGCTACTCCGGTCCCCGATTTCTTTCATGCACTTATCAAGTCTAGAGCTTATTTGAATATATTTTCATTTCTTAGGAAACATGGTAGAAATATTAAGTGTATCTAGTTTTCGTAACTACCGGAACATCTTGGAGTGATATCTTTTGTGATATTCACGATGATTAGATGGAAATCCTACCAGAATCAACGTTATGTCAGTTCTGAACGTAGGTCACACAGTTTATTTAAAATGTTGTGTTAACAAGAATCTATGTGATCTTGGTGTTATCCCACGGGAACTTTGAGACGGTGCCCTAAAGACCGTCTCTGATTCTTTCGTTGCCATATCATTATGGTGACACCATCATTCAACTGAATTTCATGATGAGGGTTCAAAGCTTCAAGTGTCCATATATTCGGGCCAAAATCAAGCCGAATTCAGAGTTCATGTACATGATTTCATGAAGAATCCTGATCATCATGAGGGGGAGAAAATTTTGATACTCAATTCAGTTGATTTTAAGTTTATCGATCAAGAAGAGATTCATGTGTTAAAGGGGAGACAAAGAGAACTAAAATAAAAGATCATACATGTCAAGTCAAGGGGGAGCAAAGTAAAGAACAAAGAAGAGAAAGATATCAACTTCAGAACAGTGATAGTACTTAGTTGAAATTCAAGAAGTTTTGATGAAATAAACCAGATCTAGAGCTACATTCAAGGGGGAGAGATCAATTATTCTTCCTAAATCATACTGTTTAAATGCTCAAGATTGCGAATGCTGAAAATCACTTCATGCTAAATCTTTCATACAACCAAAGGTTGAGAAACCTTAGGTTACTGGTGCAAATCCGAAAATCAGATGAAAAGGGATGTTCTCGTGTACTTTCAAGAATCAAGTTCTCATCAAGAATTTTAAAGTGAAGACTATTCTTAAAAATGAAGAGTCCATTTTGCAAGATGAAAAGACATTCTGAAGACATCCAATCAAAGACTGAAGATTCAAAAAGAAATCGTTCAAGTCTTGTCTCCTAAAGCGTTAAAAATGCAACAAAAAATATGCATATTTGTAAGAGGAGATTGTTAGAGATCGTATGAAGCTGAAAAGACAAACATCTTCTATTTCTATACAAAGGGGGAGATTGTTAGGTCATAAATCTTGTATAGAATAGAAGATTTCATTCTAGTTAAAGTTTGTATTAAATATACAAACTATAGGGACTAATATTGTAAATACCCTTAGGGGTATATATACTAATGACTAATTGTCATTAGCAAGATCTTTGTCATAATCCAAGTCTTAAGTGTGTGCTTATCATAATGTTATTGATTCTCTCTACATTTTATGATTATGTTGCATTGATTTCCATGAGATTAGTTGATACCTGAATCACTTGGGACAAACAAATATAGAGGGTGAAGAGGGAATTTTTGGCCATGAAACAAATGACAGAGACCATTATTGAACTAAAACTGTTTGGCAAAGGCTTGGTTCTGTCCTGAGTACGTAGTGGATGAGCAAATAATATGTTCCGCTACACGGATATGTTGATGATATATGTGTTTTTATGCATGTTTTACATGCTGGAATACCCCGTACTTAGCCAAAATTCAAGGTGATTCTTGTTATAATTGATTCATTATGCTTAATATTCACCATGCAGGTTACAAAGAGCTTTAAGCAAGATAAATGGGCAAAACAAGGAAAGAATTGAAGAAAATTGAAGAATAGTGAAAAAGTGATCACTACGGCCGTAGAATATAATCCTTACGGCCGTAGGAGTCTTTCTTCTAGAAACCATCATTGCCTGCCAGATCTTTGCGTGTCCCGGTCGACTGGTTTAACATTGCGTGTGGAGAATGTCTGTCCCAGCCACCCTACGGCTGTAGAGGCTTATTCCTACGGCCGTAGGAAGTCCACTTACAGCAGATTAAATTCAGAATTCTGCCATTTTGCAAAGGGTTACCAATTTCACCTCCACTCCAGAAAAACACATCCATATACACTCTCTAAACACTCTAACACTCCTGGGGACTTCTCTTGGTGATTCAAAGGAGTAGGTATTGGATTAGAAGGCTTGGAACAACATCTTGGAGCTTGGATTCACTAGTTTTATCATTGATTAGCTTGGGTATACTCTTTCCATTTTTAAATTCCATCATGTACCCATGTGTTCTAGATGTTGTAGTGCTTTTATTGATGTATATGGATAGCTAAACTTATTTCACTTGGGCCAAGATGATTCTTGGCTAGTTAAGGCAATATATTTGACTTTTATGATGACTTGATTCAAATATGCATGTTTTGATCTTGAATACAAGTGTGTTTTATCAACTTAGTATGTTTAATTTTACCACGTTCATGTGTGATAATATGTATAGGATAACTCCTTCATGTTTAAGCATGTGGATATTCAAGAATGATGGTTGATTTTACTAATTCCATGTTGAGTTTATTATTAGAAATGATACATCTTGCATGGTTGTCTTTAGATATCATTATTGGAATATGTTTTGAATCCTTGTAGGTTCATCCATTATTGGTCATTTTATTCATATGTTGGTTTTATGCATGCCTTGTGATTGTAGATGAAAATCTTGTCATTTGGTGTATTCATTGGTCTAACATGCTACAAATAATTAAAGGGTTCACAAAGATGTTTGTTGGTATGTTTAGATGGTGAAATGAACTCACATGTATGCCTTTGTTATGCTTGTCTTAGTGTTCAATGTGCATATCACATGATTCATGTTTCAATAAGTGTTGGCTATACTAGAAATGGTAGGTTTAACATGTTCATATCTTTAGTAATCATGTGGCTAATCATTAAAACCCCTTAATTATGTGGTTTAAGTTTAGAGGAGTTTGTGACCCGATTGTACCAGTTTACACGTGTTTACGATCTGAGATTAAAGTCTAGATTGTAATTTGTTGTTGAATGCCTTTATGTTAGATTTGACTTTTCTGTCGTATTGGTTCTACGGCCGCAGAGAGAAATCCATACGGGCGTAAGGAATGTTACAATTTGCTACGGTCGTAGAAAGAAATCCATACGGCCGTAGGAAATTATTTTCATAACAGTTTGCTGTTTTTGCTTGTTTTAACTTATTTAACCACTTTAACACCTTTTTGGGTTCTGAGGACTACTGGATATGTCATTTGAAAAGATGTATGTATTTGTAGTCTGATTTGGACGTGATCTGGTGGATCTGTAGTTAAATCCTTATATGTCGTTGCTTGCCTGATTATGTTTAATTGCTAAGTCTGAGTCTTGATAACTCGAGTGATGATTTCTGCATGATAATGTAGTCTTGTGAGTATTAGAACAACATGCTATGCGCTTAATCTATTCAAGTCTTCATATTATGTTTTGTATTGTGTCATTGTCATGACTAGTCTCGATGATTCGAAAGCCTGAGTGAATCTGTTATCCTACCTGTTTGCCTTCAGTGTTAATATGTTTTAGTTGCTGTATTTCCTGTTTAATTTAGTTCATTCTGTCACTTGCTTAATATTAATTCTGCTGATCAAACAACAATGAGACTTAAGTATTGGTAGCTTCCTGTCCTGGTGGAACGATATCCGGTCTTACCGAGTCTATACTACTAATGACCAGGTTATACTTTCCTGAGTCGTGTGTAGTATCTGCTTAGTAGCATCGTTTTTATAAATTTAAAACGAGGTTGTGTCACATGATTTTATAATAAGAAAAACCTGCAGTCGAGAGCACACCAAGTTTTTGGCGCCGTTGCCGGGGACATGCAATACTAAGAAATAGTTTATTTGTTGATTTGATCTTGTTACTTGAAATTAGGTGTGCCTGATTAGGTAGTTCTTGCTTTTTCTCGCACCCTCTGTCAGTTTGTTCTATTCTGAGCAAATTGAGCCTTTTCAAGAACCGGAGCGTGAGTTTCGACGACGCCGACGCCGTCAACACCAACGCCAAAGAGAACGTTTACTAAACATGGCGGAAGAACCACCACCACCTAGGACACTTAACGACTATGTTCGTCCGGATATTAACAATATCCAGAACACCATCATTTAACCTAGGGTAGCAGCAAACAATTTCGAAATCAAACCAAATGTAATTCAAATGGTTCAAAACTCCGTTCAATTTCATGGATTACTCGACGAGGATGCAAACGCTCACATCCGCAGTTTTCTCGAAATCTGCGATACGTTTAAAATCAATGGTGTTACTGATGACGCCATTCGCTTGCGTTTATTCCCGTTTTATCTCAAAGACAAAGCCATGCTTTGGCTTAATTCTCTCCAGATAAATTCCATTGCTACATGGAATGATCTTGTTGCCAAATTTCTAGCTAAATACTACCCGCCGTCCAAAACGGCCAAGCTGCGTAATGATATCTCATCGTTTCAGCAGACTGACGGGGAAGGTCTTTATGATGCCTGGGAGAGATACAAGGATCTCATGAGGAGATGTCCTTCACACGGATATGAGCTATGGAATCAAATTTTCATATTTTATAATGGCTTATCCGTTGTCACTCGGCAGATGATAGATGCTGCCGCAGGAGGTGCATTGGGTAGCAAAGACCCACAAGCGTGCTATGATCTTATCGAAGATATGGCAACCAACAGCTACCAATGGAACCTCTCCACGAGACTGAAACCGCCAAAGAACAGTGGAGTTTTCAATGTGAATGCTTTATCTGATCTCTCTGCACAGGTAGAGAAGTTGACAAAGAAAATGGATCAGATGTGTACCCCTCCTAAACAGGTTACTTGTAATTTCTGCTCAGGGGCACATCCTAGTGACCAATGCCAGGAGGAAACTCCTGCTCACGAGGAAGTTGATTTCATTACTAATCAGCCGAGGTCTCAGTATAATCCCAACGCAACAAACTATAATCATGCATGGAGGGATCACGCTAACTTCAGTTATCATAACCAAACCACTAAACCCCCTCCAGGGATTCCGTACCCACAGAGACCACGTCAGCCACAGTAGTTCAATCGTCAGCCTCAGCAGTTTGATCGTCAACCGCAACCATATGAGCAACCACGTCAGTACAACACTCAACCACGGCTTCCCAATCAATCTGCATCATCATCATCTTCTTCAGTATCTTCCAATCTGGAGGATCTTGTGAAACAATATCTGGCACAATCCGATTTGCGTTTCAACCAAACAGATGTTAGACTCAATCAAACGGAAGCAACTCTGAGAAATCAACAAGCTTCACTTCAAAATCTCGAAAATCAAGTTGGCCAGATATCTAAGCTCTTGTCAGATCGACCACAGGGTGGTCTCCCGAGCAACATGGATGCAAATCCGAGAGCACACGTGAAAGCAATCACTTTGCGTAGTGGGACGACCACGGTACCACCACCGTTTCCTCTCAATCCAAAGAAACTGAAAAACAGGTCCAATCGGAGGATTCTGAAGAGGCGCATAACAGGCTAGACCCAGCAAGTACCGTGCAAGTCGAACCTCCGGTCAAAATATTTCATCCTACCATTCCTTTCCCCCAGAGATTAAGGAAAGAGAAAACGGAGGAACAGTATGGTAAGTTCCTAGAGCTATTCAAACAGCTCCATGTGAACATTCCATTTGTTGAGGCACTCGCACAGATGCCTAAATATGCCAAATTTCTTAAGGATTTGCTCAGCAACAAGAAGAAATTGGAGGACCTGTCGTTGGTGACTTTAAACGAGGAGTGCTCAGCCATTCTTCAAAATAAGTTGCCAGCAAAGAAAACTGATCCTGGGAGCTTCACAATTCCATGTTTGATTAGTAATCTCACCGTAAACAATGCTCTAGTTGATCTAGGCGCCAGTATCAATTTGATGCCTTACTCTGTATTTTCTAGACTGGGCCTAGGAGAACCAAAACCGACTTGTATGTCACTTCAGCTAGCTGATCGTTCTGTCAAATATCCACGTGGGATAGTCGAAAACATCTTGGTCAAGGTTGACAAATTTGTGTTTCCTGCAGATTTTGTCATCCTAGATATGGACGAGGATAAAAACGTCCCACTCATTCTTGGTCGTCCATTTTTAGCTAGTGCTCGAGCATTGATTGACATTTGCAACGGAAAGCTTACGCTTCGAGTAGATAAGGATGAAGTGACTTTTGACATCCAAAAGTCAATGAAACACTCATCTAACCAGGATGGCACTCTTTATTTCGTTGATATCTTTCATCGTTATCCTGTGGATCACATTGTTCCAACTCTAGAGAAGGATGCGTTTGACACGCAAATCCTGGATGAGGATGTCTTGAATGTAGAACAGGTAAAGCTTGTCTCTGATGAGCTAACCAGCACTATTCCACCTGATGAGACGCCTATCTCAAATGTTTTCGAGGTCCTTGAAAAATCCGAGAGCTCAACTTCTCGACCATCTATTGTGGACCCACCTTCTCTTGAACTCAAAGAATTTCCTTCTCATCTTGAATATGCATTCTTGGAGGAAGATTCGAAGCTGTTTGTGATAATAGCTTCTAACCTTGCTGCTGATGAGAAAAGTAAGCTATTACAGGTTCTGAAAAATCACAAAACTGCCCTTGCATGGAAAATTTCTGACATAAAGGGGATTAGTCCATCCTTCTGCACATATAAGATTCTCATGGAGGATAATTATAAGCCGTGTGTGCAACATCAGAGACGCTTGAATCCCAACATGCAAGAGGTAGTAAAAAAAGAGGTTATAAAACTGTTGGATGCCGGCTTGATCTACCCTATCTCCGATAGTCCGTGGGTTAGTCCAGTCCAGGTTGTTCCTAAAAAGGGAGGAATGACCGTCATTCTAAACGATAAAAACGAGCTAGTCCCAACTCGTACGGTCACGGGGTGGCGTGTGTACATTGATTATCGCAAACTCAATGATGCCACACGTAAGGATCACTTCCCCCTTCCTTTCATCGACCAAATGTTGGAGCGTTTGGCTGGAAACGCCTTTTATTGCTTCCTTGATGGATTCTACGGATACTTTCAGATTCCTATCCAACCGGAGGACCAAGAGAAGACAACTTTCACATGCCCCTACGGTAATTTTGCCTACCGGCGTATGCCCTTTGGGTTATGTAACGCTCCTGCAACATTTCAGCGATGCATGACGGCTATATTTTATGACATGATTGAGGATTGTGTCGAGGTATTCATGGATGACTTTTCAGTTTTTGGAAACTCCTTTGATACATGCCTCCACAACTTAGAAAAAATGTTGTCTCGCTGTGAAGAAACTAACCTTGTGCTTAATTAGGAAAAATGTCATTTTATGGTACGTGAAGGTATAGTTTTAGGTCATAAAATCTCTAGCGAGGGGATTGAGGTAGACAAAGCCAAAATCGATGTTATTGCAAAACTACCTGCACCCTCAAATGTCAAATCCATTAGGAGCTTTCTCGGACACGCAGGGTTTTACCGGCGCTTCATAAAGGATTTTTCGAAAATCACTCGGCCGTTAACCCATCTCCTTGAGAAAGACGCTCCTTTCATTTTTTCTCCTGAGTGCGATCATGCATTTAATCTTTTAAAGGAGAAATTAACCAATGCTCATATCCTGACGAGCCCAGATTGGTCGCAACCATTTGAGCTTATGTGTGATGCTAGTGATTTTGCGGTTGGTGCTGTTTTGGGCCAACGCATTAATAATCACTTTCAGCCGATCTACTACGCCAGCAAGACACTGACTGACGCTCAAGAAAATTATACAGTCACTGAGAAGGAGTTGTTAGCAGTAGTCTTTGCGTTCGACAAATTTAGATCCTATCTGGTGTTATCAAAAACCGTGGTCTACACTGACCACTCTGCTCTTTGTTATCTTTTTGCAAAGCAAGATGCAAAGCCCGGTCTCATTCGATGGATTCTGCTCTTGCAGGAATTTGACATCAAAATCAAAGACAAAAAGGGAGCAGAAAATCTGGCTGCTGACCATCTGTCTCGTCTTGAAAATCCAAATCTGGAGGTGCTTCATGAATCAGACATAAAAGATAACTTTCCTGATGAATTCCTATATGCCTTGACAAGCACCGAAGAAATCCCCTGGTACGCTGATTTTGCAAATTATCTTGTAGCCGGGGTGATGATCAAAGGCCTCTCACATCAACAAAAGAAGAGATTTTTCGCTGAATTGAAACATTATTTTTGGGATGATCCTTATCTCTTCTGGATCGGATCAGACCAAATCATTCGAAGATGTGTGAGTAGCGATGAAGCCAAGAGCATTCTGAAACATTGTCATATGGGTCCAACTGGAGGCCACAACGGACCTGGCTACACTGCCAAAAAGGTCCTCGATTCAGGTTTCTATTGGCCCACAATATTCAAAGATACTCATGTATTCGTTAAAACTTGTGATGCCTGCCAAAGAGCAGGGAATATTTCAGCACGAAACAAGATGCCTCAGAATAGCATTCAAATTTGTGAAATCTTCGATGTTTGGGGCATCGATTTCATGGGTCCTTTTCCACCTTCGCACGGTTGCAAGTACATACTAGTAGCCGTTGATTATTTGTCAAAGTAGGCGGAAGCTCAAGCCTTACCCACTAATGATGCGAGGGTTGTCTGTAAATTCCTTAAGAAGATATTCTCCCGATTTGGTAGTCCGAGAGCACTCATAAGCGATCGGGGAACTCACTTCTGCAATGCTCAACTCGAGAAGGTGTTGAAACGATATTGGGTAACTCATAGACTCGCAACTCCTTATCATCCGCAGACGAGTGGCCAAGTCGAGGTCACAAACAGAGGTCTTAAGAGAATATTGGAAAGGACAGTAGGTGGTAGCCCGAAGGATTGGGCTGAAAAACTGGATGACGCTGTGGGAATTCCGCACTGCATTCAAGACCCCTATAGGTACAACGCCTTATAGGATGGTCTACGGCAAAGCGTGTCGTCTTCCCGTTGCGCTAGAGCACAAGGCCTACTGGGCTTTAAAATTGTTAAATCTTGACGTCTCTAGTGCTGGTGATAACCGCTTACTTCAGATCAGTGAGCTTGATGAGCTGCGGCTCTAAGCTTTTGAAAATTCGAAGATATACAAGGAAACGACGAAGGCCTTCCATGAAAGCCGCCGGAAGGACAAACAATTCCAGGTTGGCGATAGTGTACTCTTGTACAACTCTAGGTTGCGTCTCTTTCCTGGTAAACTGAAGTCCAGATGGACAGGCCCCTATGTCGTCCATACTGTTTACCCGCACGGGGCTGTTGACATCACAAACTCCGAGAGAGTAACTTTTAAGGTCAACGGCCACCGACTCAAGAAATACATTAGTATCCCGCATTCTCCAGAGGAACCCAGAGAGGTTCTGAAGCTTCACCCTGCTATACCTTAGCGGGGTGAGTTTGGTCTTTAACCGGCAGACCTTAAATAACTGGATATGCTTTCCTCCGCTTCTTTTTCCCTTCTTTCTTGTCTTTTTCTGCGTACTCAATTGCCCTCTGATATTCTGCGCGATATTGTCATGAGACATGAAAAAAACGTGAGGAGAGACCAAAACTTTGCCAAATTTCATAGAGGCACTTCTATCTATGCAGCAAAGAGGCGTGCCAAATACGTAGGGAAATGTTGGAGATGCGGTGCTCTGTTGCATGAGGGCACTTGTAGGAATTTGCCGACGATATCTTAGTCAGAGTGTGCTAGTGCTCTTCGAGAAGATCCCGTTAAGCTAAAAGCCGAGGGGGTCTTACGTTCTAAAAGTAACGCTGGTGCAATGATTGATGAGTTGGTGAGTCTCCAGCTAAGCAAACTCGAGCCTAAGCCCCGTTAGTATCCCTAGGTCATGCCTATGTTCGTGTCGTATAGCTCCTCGTGTTTTCTCATTTCAATTCTCATACGGTGTGGAGAGACAGGAAAACACTCCGCATTTCAACGTGTTAAAGTGTTCGCTTACACGTCGTACTAATAGTGTGTTACTTGTACATATTGTGTGTTTGTCGGATGCCCACTTTCCGGGTTTCCGTTTCCCTTTCCGTTCGCATTTCCGCTAATCTAGATATGTGCTTTCAATTCCGCACTACTTGCGCGTGCCCCATACATTCTCCAGAGGCCTATAGAGAGTAGTGTGTACCAAAATGTTGTTTGAATTGAAAATCTGATCCAAAATGGGTCATCATGCAAAATAGATCCCCTACGGCCGTAGTACCATACTACTATGGTCGTAGCAGCTTTCTGAGCCCTCTGCGGCCGTAGTACATGCTTCCTACGGCCGTAGGAACTTCCCTATATAAGCCCTTCGATCAGATCTCAAACGCACGCTTTCTCTCTCTTGACGCTCTCTCTCTAAAACGCGACCCGACGCCCTTCGAAGGTTTTCCGTTCACATCTTTCAATCTCCGGCCATTTTCAGCAAACAAGGTATTAAAATGCTCCTATTCATCTTGCGTTCATAATGTATAGCATTAATTTCATTGTAGTTGTCCATATATCGATCGATCGAACCAAACCCTAGCCGCCCGTTTTTCTGCTGTTCTTAGCATTCCTACGGCTGTAGGACTATCCTACTACGGCCGTAGAAAGTCTTATTAGGGTTTGCTTGTTTCACGCTACTACGACCGTAGTAACTATGTACTACGGCCGTAGGAAGTCTTTTTAGGGTTTTGTTTGGTTTAGCTTCGTACGACCGTAGTAACTATTTACTACGGTCGTAGTCCCCCCTTTTTCCAACTGTTTTTCAAACTTGTTTATCTTTTGGACATTTTTAATACTCGGGGACCCATAGCATACCAAAGCAAACCTGTTTCGATCGATAGGATGTTTAGAGCCATCGTGCACGCGTCTTACTTAGATTTCTGTTCATTTCAGCTATGCCTCCTCTACGTGTGCGCAGACAGGCTTCACCAGAGCCGCGAATAGACCCTCGCCATTTCCCACGTTTAATCGACCCTAACAGAGTTCCGGTCGAGCGGCCAGCTGATGCCGCACTTCCTCCTTTTCTCCGCTTCGACAGCGAGGAGGATCGTATAGACAGGAAAACCCTTGTGGCGCGAGCTGACAGTCATGGATACAAGCCCATCAGATGTTTAGTATGGGAGGATTTGGCCACTCTTCACATCAGAGGCCGTGCTCAGACCACTTGTGGCCCACATTGGCGGCGGTTATTCAGTTTACAGGGGGCAGTCTACCACGAGCTTGCATTGGAGTTCTTCTCCACGATCCATCTGATTACCCCGCTTGCTGATTATGAGCGGGAGGACGCCCTGACCTTCCTCCTACTAGGGGCGGAGAGGTGGCTTTCGTTGCAGCAGTTTGCCGTTTATATGGGTTTATATACGCACGATGAGTTGGACACTCCGGCATTTACAGAGGGCATAACTGATTGGCCCGAGGGTGTAAGCGGGATTTCTTTTTGGGATGAGGTTGGTACTGGGGTGTACAACACCGCCATCGTGCCGAAGAGCACGAAGCTCCGAGACCCGCTGCATCGGATTCTACACCGAGCCATCGTACACCGCTTCACAGCACGCAACGCTTCATCTGGTTCGGTCACTTTCACCGACTTATTCTATCTTTACACTATGGTTCACCAGCAGCCTTGCCAGCTTGCTCTTTGCCTGGCCCGTTTTCTGTTCCATATCCGTACCTCCCGTGTTTCTCAGGCTATCTATGGAGGGGGTACGTGACCATTTTAGCAGAGGCTATGGGCCTCCTGACTGCCGAGATTACTGATGATCTCGTTCGCTCCGCCCGAGCTGCTCCGATAGATTTGGGGGTCCTGCAACGTATGAAAGTTGCTGCTGGGATCCAGAACCAGATGATATTGATCAACCCTGATGGGTCAGTTTGGGAGCCTCCTAGAGTGGTCGAGGAGGAGGCAGCAGGAGGTGGAGAGGCAGGAGCAGGAGCAGAGGAGGGAGTAGGTGGTGGAGGTGCCCCAGAACAGGGACACCCTGAGTTTACTTTTGAGGAGCTCTTTGGGACGATACCACCTCCCCGACAGCAGCCAGCCCAGGTTTACACGAGAGATTATAGGGCTAGGCTTGGGATGTTGGAGAGGTCAGTATCTGAGATCCGCGAGATGCAGCGGGAGTCCAGAGAGATATAGAGAGCTGAGTTTGCACATGCCGAGGCTCACCGTCAGTATATGATCAGCATGATGCAGCTCATTGCGGCCGACACTTTGACTTCTTCGCAGTAGTTGCCACAGCCACCAGCTTATCCGCAGAGGCTCCGGGACTTCACTGATGGAGTCGGGCCTTCGCAGCCGCCTCCGCCATAGTTATATTTTGGGGATAGTTAGTTAGTAGTATTTTCTTTGTGTGTATTTCTAGATTAGCTTGGCTGTACAATTTTGGGTGTTAGCGGTACATGCCATTTTGGTGTGTTTGATGTTCTTGTACTTATATTGTCTATCTGTATGACATCAAAACACTTGTACATATTCAGATATTTATTTATTGTATTTAGTTCCTTTTGCTTGCCATAGCTTGTGATTTATTTTTTGTCCCTCTCTATGTTTCACTTTTGGTTCAGTTGTTGTTTTGCAAAGAATATTCGTGATATCTTGGCAGCTCAGCTTAAGTGTGGGGAGGAAGCCAACGCCTTCAAATTCTTGCAAATACAGACACGAAATTGCTGTTCAAGGAGTTCTTAAAGCTCTTTTCTCGCACTTTATCGCTTACTATTAGTATATTGGGGACAATGTACACTTTTAAGTGTGGGGAGGGGAATAATATAACATGCCTGCTATTCTGTGTCCTGTTGAAAACTCTTGTATGCTAACTATGCTTTAAACCTTAAAATTGAATTTAGGCGTAAATTTTTCGCAAAATTTTATCATTTTTGACATGTTTAGATCTTCTCGCATGATAGACTTTAAACAAGTGACATTTCAGCTTTTATGAAGTAGATTTTGCACAAATACTTGAGTTTTAACAAGTGTTTGACTTCAATTGCACAAGCCACACCTGATATGCATTCCTGAGCATTTGAGCCACTACACTTCATTTCTTACATGATTAGCTCTTGGAATTGCTCACTTATTTGCTGATTGTTGCTTTGATTGTAGAACTTGCTTACTAGTATGCATGTCGAGATCATGAACTAAACTGTTGCAGTTAAGTGATAGAAGCACTAGGAAACCCCAATTCAGCCTATATACTTTTATTTTTAGCCAATATCTATATATTTACCCCTAGTTATCCACTTTGAGCCTAAGCCTTTCATTTCATTACCCATGTTTATCCTGTTTTGGTCTATTTTATTTTTAAGCTTCCAGAATCAGTTTGACCCTTTTCATGCTGCTTAGTTCCGTTGTATTTTTGTTCGTCAGTTGTTCATGCGCCGATTAGTGGGATATGAAAAATACATTTGTCCCTTGGTTTGTTCTGGTTATGCTGCATACAGCTGAGTTTTCTGAAAAATTCCAAAAAAATTAGAAAAAGAGAAAATTGAGAAATTCAGTTTCTTGGCATGCTTTTCTTGGCTATTTTTGAGCATGTCATACATTGAGTAGTAGTTCTTTGTCGGTATTACCTGGTTGTTAGCCATCATTCAGAGAATTCTGATTCCATTTCTACTTGATGAGCTGTATTCTCGCCAAAAATACTGTGTAATTCTGTATTCCTTCAATAATAGCAGCTTTGACGATTTTGAACTTGATTTCTAGATTCTATTTTAGCCACTTTTATATATTCCCATTCCTACCCTTAGCCCGAGCCACGTTACAACCCTAACAAAGTCTTCTTGATAATTGCATATGTTTATGTTAATTGGTGTAGATGTGATCTGTGATCAAGCTTATACTAATCTTTGCTTCAATCTAGCATGTGCACTTTTACACTTAACCCAAATACACATTGAGTGCTAGAGTGATCTCCGGTGAGGTATGAAGTCAGATACTTGTCATAATTCATCTATTCGTGTTAAAATCTGCTTTTCATGGAAGTTTGTTTTCGTTGCTGTGGTTGGCCGTCTGTTATGCTTTTAGATCTTTTCTATGTCGGAATGATACATGTTTGCACTGATTTGCTGCCTTTAGAAATTCTTTGGTTTTAGCTATTGCATTAGAGTTTGCTTGAGGACAAGCAAAGCTTAAGTGTGCGGAGTTTGATAAATGTGTTTTTATGCATGTTTTACATGCTAGAATACCCCGTACTTAGCCAAAATTCAAGGTGATTCTTGTTATAATTGATTCATTATGCTTAGCATTCACCATGCAGGTTACAAAGAGCTTTAAGCAAGATAAATGGGCAAAACAAGGAAAGAATTGAAGAAAATTGGAGAATAGTGAAAAAGTGATCACTACGGCCGTAGAAGATAATCCCTACGGCCGTAGGAGTCTTTCTTCTAGAAACCATCATTTCCTGCCAGATCTTTGCGTGTCCCGGTCGACTGGTTTAACATTGCGTGTGGAGAATGTCTGTCCCAGCCACCCTACGGCCGTAGAGGCTTATTCCTACGGCCGTAGAAAGTCCACTTACAGCAGATTAAATTCAGAATTCTGCCATTTTGCAAAGGGTTACCAATTTCACCTCCACTCCGTAAAAACACATCCATATACCCTCTCTAAACACTCTAACACTTCAGGGGACTTCTCTTGGTGATTCAAAGGAGTAGGTATTGGATTAGAAGGCTTGGAACAACATCTTGGAGCTTGGATTCACTAGTTTTATCATTGATTAGCTTGGGTATACTCTTTCCATATTTAAATTCCATCATGTACCCATGTGTTCCAGGTGTTGTAGTGCTTTTATTGATGTATATGGATAGCTAAACTTATTTCACTTGGGCCAAGATGATTCTTGGCTAGTTATGGCAATATATTTGACTTTTATGATGACTTGATTCAAATATGCATGTTTTGATCTTGAATACAAGTGTGTTTTATCAACTTAGTATGTTTAATCTTACTATGTTCATGTGTGATAATATGTATAGGATAACTCCTTCATGTTTAAGCATGTGGATATTCAAGAATGATGGTTGATTTTACTAATTCCATGTTGAGTTTCTTATTAGAAATGATACATCTTGCATGGTTGTCTTTAGATATCATTATTGGAATATGTTTTGAATCCTTGTAGGTTCATCGATTATTGGTCATTTTATTCATATGTTGGTTTTATGCATGCCTTGTGATTGTAGATGAAAATCTTGTCATTTGGTGTATTCATTGGTCTAACATGCTACAAATAATTAAAGGGTTCACAAAGATGTTTGTTGGTATGTTTAGATGGTGAAATGAACTCACATGTATGCCTTTGTTATGCTTGTCTTAGTGTTTAATGTGCATATCACATGATTCGTGTTTCAAGAAGTGTTGGCTATACTAGAAATGGTAGGTTTAACATGTTCATATCTTTAGTAATCATGTGGCTAATCATTAAAACCCCTTAATTATGTGGTTTAAGTTTAGAGGAGTTTGTGACCCCATTGTACCAGTTTACATGTGTTTATGATCTGAGATTAAAGTCTAGATTGTAATTTGTTGTTGAATGCCTTTATGTTAGATTTGACTGTTCTGTCGTATTGGTTCCTACGGCCGCAGAGAGAAATCCATATGGCCGTAGGGACTGTTACAATTTGCTACGGCCGTAGAAAGAAATCCATACGGCCGTAGGAGATTATTTTCATAACAGTTTGCTGTTTTTGCTTGTTTTAACTTATTTAACCACTTTAACACCTTTTTGGGTTCTGAGGACTACTGGATATGTCATTTGAAAAGATGTATGTCTTTGTAGTCTGATTTGGACGTGATCTGGTGGATCTGTAGTTAAATCCTTATATGTCGTTGCTTGCCTGATTATGTTTAATTGCTAAGTCTGAGTCTTGATAACTCGAGTGATGATTTCTGCATGATAATGTAGTCTTGTGAGTATTAGAACAGCATGCTATGCGCTTAATCTATTCAAGTCTTCATATTATGTTTTGTATTGTGTCATTTCCATGACTAGTCTCGATGATTCGAAAGCGTGAGTGAATCTGTTATCCTACTTGTTTTCCTTCGGTGTTAATCTGTTTTAGTTGTTGTATTTCCTGTTTAATTTAGTTCATTCTGTCACTTGCTTAATATTAATTCTGCTGATCAAACAACAATGAGACTTAAGTATTGGTAACTTCCTGTCCTGGTGGAACGATATCCGGTCTTACCGAGTCTATACTACTATTGACCAGGTTATACTTGCCTGAGTCGTGTGTAGTATCTGCTTAGTAGCATCGTTTTTATAAATTTAAAACGAGGTTGTGTCACAAGATTTTATAATAAGAAAAATCTGCAGTCGAGAGCACACCAGTTGAAGATGGAGATCAGAGTATTCGTGGACTAGTTCAAGTACCAAATACTAGAATAGATGATGAATGCAACCAGAGCTAGGGAGCTAGAGAAATAGGTTGCAGAAAGAGAGGGAAATAGAAAGGCCGAGCAAGTGAAACTGGGTTTAAAAAGATGAAGTTTACTGGTGTGATGAGAATTATTGTCATGGAATCAAGATCCATTTAATCCCACCCTCAATCTGTTCCCTTACCCTTTTATCTTCGTCTCTCTCCCTTCTTCCCCTTCTCAATTTCATGTTCTTCTCCCTCATGGTAGCCTCCAATCAAGATACCTCCCTCTTCATGAGTACTATTCTCCATATAATTACCAATCGGTTATCCTCCTCCAAATTATTTGTTATAGAAAATTAAATGGTTCCTTTACTTACATATCAAAATCATTTGGGGCATGTTAATGGTACCCTTCCCCAACGGATGAAGCATATTTTGACGTCGGTCTTTCCACTACTCGACAGATCTGGGTTTCTCTTGAAAATGTATATAGTAACACCTCTGTTAAGCAGGTTCAATCCTTACGAAATCAAAATTTTCAACTTTCCAAAGGCTCATCTACTGTTTTTGATTTTGGGTGGAAATTCAAATTTGTTTGTGATAAATTGGCAGCTGTTGGACATTCGGTCGATGAATCATACAAGGCTCATGGTTCTTGTTTGGTCTCAGTTTATCATTTAACACCTTTTCGACTTCTATTCGAGCCTTTTGGTCTCCCGCTACTTTATGTGATCTTCTTGCTTAAGCTGAAGCACTTGAGTTACTTTTACAATCTTTAAATGGAAGTGTTTCTCCAGCGGTGGCTTTTTCGCTGCTACCTTTCGTGGACGTGGTGATCGCTCGTGTAATGATGGACATAGTGTTCGTGGTCGCGGTCCTCCACATTTCCAATTGTGTCGACAAAATGGTCATTATGCTCATATGCTACTCATAATCCTCGATCAAAAGAAGACTTCACTTTCAACACCCTTAACATAGGTTTAGAACATACTACAATGTATGTAAAGAATGAGAGAATGATTTAGATTTTGAACATAGAAGCCTCACAACCATTAGAATATAGAAGCCCTAATAACCATCATATTATTAAGAAAATATATAACAATATAAGTATAATTGCTTTCGTTTGATGAGATATTCTTTTAAGAGAATGCCTTTTCCATAAACTGCACTCACATCACAAACTCTTTAGTTATTTCAATGGATGATTCATAAAATGCTTCAATAGAATAAAAAAGATTAAAACTATTGGAGTATGCCCACTGACACACGTAGGACGTATCACTACCACTGAAGTACGGGCCTATTGGGTCACACACCAAGCTTTGATCCCGATAGCCCTAAGCGAAAACAGCCGGTCAAAATGGTCAAATTCTAGTTGACCTAGGCTTCACGACCGTGAAGGATGCTCCACGGGTCATGAAGCGGGTGGTCTCCACGAATGCCTTGATGGGCTGCACGGCTCGTGAGTCAATGTGGCTTCACGACCCATGTAGGCCCGTGAAGCAAGTCGTGAAGGCCAAGTGCGCCACGAGTTCCTCTACGACTTGAAAAACACGACACGGGCCATGAAGCTTTTATGCTTCACGGGCCGTGAAAGCCCGTGAAGGGTCGTGAAGGATGGAAATCTAAGTGACACTTGATTTTCATTGGCTCTTCTATGGTGGTCCAATGGGACACACCTTCTTGGCTGGCCATGAAAGCTTCCTGATGCATATTGAGTTTTTATAAAAGGTCCATTATGACCTTGTTGAGAACCTTTTGTCATATTGATTAAATTTCACATAGTACATTCAAACTTCAAGTGTTGTGAGTGACATTGTGACTATTTCTCTGGAACATTGAGGGACGTTGCAATATCATCAAAACAAGAGTGTTGTTGGTGGTGTCCTTGCTAGCACAAGAGGATCAAGGATTGACTTAGTGTAGGCTTCAAAAGGTGATCAAGGCCAATAGCTTTGGTTTATTCATCCCACACCTCAACTACCTTCATTTCCAGAGATCTAGGAGCTAAGGAGAAAGGTATAACCACTTCTCCCTTTGTGTTTTTGGTTGCATGAATGTCATCAAGTTAGTTTATTATTTAAGGAGTTCATGCAAGATCGGTTTTGAAAAATGTTTTTTTCTTGCTTCCGTTGCGTGTTTGTTGTTTCAATGAACTCCTATAAAAACCCCATTAGCAAGAGTTTAAATTCCATCGACATACTTGAAGATAACACAAGAGTTTCATTTAGACATTTCAGCGAAAAGATGATATGCATAAATACACACAAAGATTACACTCAAGGAAGTTACGTTTTCATGGAGAACAGGTTGGTACACATAAACCCATAAATAATCCATCAACCAAGGAAGTTACGGTTTCATCATCAACAAATATTAGGGTGTCCGGTACCACTTAAAAAATAGGTTCTCAGGTACCAAATAGAAGAATGTTTTGAATAAAGAACTAAATATTATAATCGTTATCTACAACTAATCAAACCCTAAATAGAACAGGGGAGATTATCGTTTTAATAGAACAAAGAAGACAATGAAATTCATATACTTGTCAAAGAGAAAGAATGCTTCAATGCTTATTCCCTAACGAAGCAACCTTTGTAGAATTTTCGTGGATTGATCCGAAAGAAGAAAGATGAATCCCAATTAATCAAGAAATTCACCTACCAAATACTTGATCTTGATGCAGACGGCTATTAAAATAGAAAGGTGTTTTTAGGGTTTGTGAAACTTATCGAAGAAGATACCGTATGACAATGAAAGTGACATAAAAGGGGTATTGCAAATTGGGTAATAATGACCTGCGTGTTAAAAAACTGGTCCAAAAAAACCAATTGATGTACAAAGATAGGTATCCAATATTAGTAGTCAAAATTGGAGAATTTAGTCAAAATTGAGAAACTATTGGTTAATTAAATATTTATTTAAGGAATTTTTTCCACAATTAATTTTCTTTAAATATGTATATATATATATATATATATATATATATATATATATATATATATATATAGGAAGAAGTTCCATTGAGAACCATTTTTATTGCGAGAACCGCGAGAACCAATCTGAGCCGTCCCAATTCCCCCTCTTTCAATGTCATTGGCCACCCATGAATTCCTCACATACACCCTGCCACACTTGATTCCCCCACGCTCCCCATCCATGAATTCCACTTATCAAATCAACGGCTAAGATTGGTTCTCGCGGTTCTCGCAATAAATTTGGTTCTCAATGGAACCCTCCCCTATATATATATATATATATATATATATATATATATATATATATATATATATATATATGTATATGCTTATCAAAACTAATTATCTAAAAATATGGAAAGTTTGAAAATTTGTAAAACTTTAGTATCTAGTTTCGATTTTGATAAATGACCCTTGATATAAGAAAACTAAATATATTGTAAATAGGATGTTGTAATTGGTAATTATCATGGAATTTTTAAGAAAATTTTGTGAAATAAAAGGTTATAATTGATTAAAAAATTCTACTAGTAACGATGATAATGATAATGTCATAGTCATTCTATTTTAATTAGAATATCATATTATATGGGTTTATTTAAAAACAAATAGAGTGAATTATATTTTTTTTTCTTGGTGTTGTTTACTCAAAATCACATATTAATCTTCGTCTTTTGAAAATTATAACATTAATTCTTATGGTTTGCATTTTGTTTTAATATTAGTTTGTGGTGCACTTGTAAAGACACAAACGCCCTTACATTTATTTTTTGTTCTTTTTTCTTAATTCTAAATAATAACTATTAATTATTAAAAAAACAAAATATAAACCACATGTACCAAAAATCTAAATTCACTCAAACAAATATAAAGAATTAATTAAAGATGATTACAACTTATTCAACTTCTTCTTTTATACACACTATTGTATCATCTATAGATGACATCCGATTATTATTCAATTCGTCCATTGTTGATGCATGGGCCTGAGCTATGAACTCCAGATTCCATAGCACGTCATCAATAGAAGGTCGATCCTTTAACAGGCATCTCACACAAAGCTCCATAAGATTCTTTAAAGATTCGTCGCAGCATTCCTTGCAGATAAAAGGATCCACTATACTCCTTCGAGCTATCTTATCCGCAACCAAACTTACTTGTAACTGAAACAAAAATGCCAAGTTTCAATGTAATTATCTGATCTTTTTAGGTTGATCATGGGCCGGATTAGGTAACAGATTAAAACGGGTAGGTTCATATTTCCTCTAAAAAGAAAACACTTGTGTCCCCATTTTTAGAATCTGAATTTTTACAGTAAAAATTGTTTAGGAGGTGTATGTATTACAATTCCATTTGAGATCATTTGACATATTCAAATGATTTGATTTGTACACATTTTAGCTAAATCAGTTATTCATCTCATTGTTAATAAAAGACACCTGTTATTTAGAAGTAATTAAATGGTTCAAAACTGTCACCTATACTCCAGATATAAATAAGAAAAATATATGACGTACCATGTCTTTTGCAATAGTTGTATCGTTTATGCAGTTGATCGGCCTTCCCAGAATGAGTTCTAGCAAAATAACTCCCAAATCATAGACATGGTCTTGATCATTCTCCTCGCTCTCAATTCTGTAAGATCGAATGTCCATAAACATTAAGGATGAATGTGATGATCATCAACAATGGAAGAAGCAATAACTTGATTCTGTTTACCTTTTGCCATGAATTTCACTTGATCTGGTGCTAGAATGTCCAGCAGCCACCTGTACAGTAAAAAACCTTACATGTTAACTTACATCCTAATTGGATTTACACTATATAACAGAAATTACTATAAACTAAAATTCATACCTTAGTTTCTGCTACCAAAGGAAGATTGTAGCCACTGATCTTCACATGAAAATTTTGATCCAACAAAACATCAGTTATTTTCAATTTGTTCTGGAATATTTTTTGTGAGATTTGTGTATCTAGGAACTGAATCCCTTTTGAAATCCCAATAGCGGCTGCAAGCCTCTGCGTCCAGGAGAGTTTCTGTCCGGCTGCCATTTAATCTTGAGGTAAGTTCATTTCTTGGATTCAAACAGACTGATATCTTACATCCAAATAATTAACAAATGAACCCAATATGTATATCTAGCAATATTCCAATCTTTTTGTAAATGTAAGTAAAAGAGTATAGATTTTGTTTCTTGGAGAGTTGAATACTGACTGACCAGTTAGGAAATCTCTGAGTGTTCCATTTGGCACAAATTCAAACACAAGATAGACACCACGGATGATGGCTGACTCGTCTGGATGGCGATCGAAGCAGTGACCGATGGGGTTGACCAGATTGGGGTGCCTTAGTTTCGAGATGAGCTCAATCTGGCGAGTGCAGCTCTGAATGCTACACCTCTTTTTCAATTTAACATCTCTAATTGCAATCACAGTGCCATCACCAAGTTGCCCTTTGTAAAGCTGATCACACATACAATAATATCATATAATTTGTTTTTTTCCTTTTTTTACTAATAGAAACAATAGCATGTATCTTAACACTAAGGTAAATCATTTCTCAAGGAAAAATTGTTAAATGTATCTATTTTCTTTTTATTAAACCAACCTGACCGTTAGAACCGGTGCCCATGTGAGTGGATGTATGGAAGTTATTTGTGGCCTCAATGAGTTCCCCTAGAACATAAGTTCGATACGCCAGACTTCCAAGTGCTCCCAGCTTCATGGTCTCGGAAATGTATCCTGCGCGCATTTATCAATTTATCATCAAGTGGCCAGTGTCTTTAAATATACATACATATACATACATGTTAAAAGTTACAAAAGTTTGATCTCAGCATCCCTAGAGTTTATTCATAGTCTCAGGCCTGATAGCATCTATATGATTTCATTCAGACTTTTAACATGTTTGGGTTTAGACAGAAATCATGTTTGATTCTATTAGAGAATGTAGATTAGGATTTAGTATAGGATATTAAACCCTAATTTTCCCTAGCATATCTATACAATAGTGTTGGATCATCCTACACTAAACCCTAATCTATATTCTCTACTAAACCTTAATCTACATTCTCTAATAGAATCATGTTTAGGTTTAAACAGCATTCCTAGGTAGATAGAGTTAAATCAGATCAAATTAATCCGGAAAATTTTTAAATCCCTAATGATGCCATTGGATTATAATTTGTACATTATGATAAGTTGATAACAAAAGCATCAACTCACATGTGTTATCAAAAATCAGGAACTGAAATCAAAAGGGTTAAGTTTTGTGAATCAAGAACATCATGCCGCTTTAAATGGCAGCATCGTGCTGGAGTTTGGATGCGCAAAGGGTTGTTTAATAGCATGGGTGACTTGCACGGCCATATATGTATATATATATATATGTCTCTGATCTCACACTAGCTAGGTCAAACCATGTAATACTGTAACACCTGGTAAAAAACTCTTAAACAAATTCAGATATTTCTATTTGTGCTAGTTGAAGGTTTTTAATGTTATAGATGAATTAAGATGATGTATCATGAAATAAATTAAAAAAGGTGCATGAAGAGTGTTAAAAATTGTAAGTTAAACTTTTAGAGGGTTTAATATGTAAATTACAGTTTAGGTTGTCATATGTAATTAGATTAAAGTTACTATGTCAGATTGTAAATTATGGGTCAGTTATTACCGAACAAATGCACTGGTCGGTAACTATTAGATGTCTATATATATATATATAGGTGCGGTTAAAACGAGAACTGTTTTTCGTACGAGAACTGCGAGAACCATTTCTGACCAATCATTTTAATTGTTGTTTTTTTATTTATTTTTAAATAGAAAGGGTATTTTGGACCTTTTACTTCCTCCAACAACCAGATACACAGTGTAACAGCAACATTCCCCTCCTATCTAACTTTACCCAATCACCAACGAACCCAACGCCGCTCCGATAACCAACAAATAATCCACCGGCGACAATCTTCATTCTGCAATCCGCCTACCCCAAAAGTTTCCCTTTGACACATTCCATTCATTGTCACAAGTTCGACGACCGTTCGTCAGCTTGTTCTCGTTCCGGTCAACTTCTCTCTCCACTTTAATCGATATACCGACTTCAATCGACGGGATTTTTGCATATAAATCGGTGAAGTTTGAAACTCTCAACCCCCGAAGACGTTAACCCAGATCTCTTTCCTCTGCCGACATCATATTTTTTTAGAAAAAGAGCATCAAAATTCAGGTAGCTTTCCCGTTGTTCTGTCGTTTATTCACCATACTTTGTTTTTCGAGCTAAAAGCGACCGAGATCTGAACCCAGGTTTGTTCTTATTTATCCGGTAGGCTAATAAATAGCATTAATTGAAAACAGGGATGAAACTAGTATTTAAAAG
The DNA here is from genome assembly GCA_947179395.2 of Pulicaria dysenterica. NCBI lineage: Eukaryota > Viridiplantae > Streptophyta > Magnoliopsida > Asterales > Asteraceae > Pulicaria > Pulicaria dysenterica. The sequence continues at coordinate 29,962,911 of OX359290.1, forward strand.
TAGAGTTTCATTGATATTTGTGCAACACACATGATATTATCCATACATATTTTTTAGCTTTTTCTTTATCTTACGAGGCTTTTTTATTTTATTACACCAATAACAACAATTATTTAGGAATGTGTTTTGATTATTTTGGTTATAAGGCTTTTGATCATTTTCATTACATGTCCTTTTAATTTTAAGAAACTACTTATAACAGTTATTTTGATTATTTAGGTTCTGCCATTACAAAAAAGAATCAATAGTAATAAATTTTTTAAAATTTGTTTCTAAATATTTTGACTATGGGGCTTTTTAATTTTAAGATGGATTTAATGTTTGATTTAGTTGATTCATTTATTGTAGATATCTTTGGTTATTTTAGATATGTGTGCATACATGCATAAGCATGTGTGTACCTGTGCTAGAACAAAAGGTTGAAATATGCATACTCATAGATATTGAATGAAATAAATTTATTTGCACAAGTGTATCTATTTGCAGTTTTGCACAAATACCAAGTTTGCACATGTGCAAATCTATAGTTGTACTGAAAAAAAAGTAGCTGAATCTGTGCTTATGCACAAGTGCAAATTTTGCACATGTGCAAAATTTGCACTTGTGCGCATGCCGAGCTGTAATGGAAAAAAAAACCAGTAAACACAAAAGAAAAACTTTTAAAAAAATATATCAAGACCGGTCTCAAATTAAAGAGCATGATTTTCTCGTTAATTTGGTATAATTTTCAAAATTTAACACCTCTCCGTTTGATGTATATATTAGTTTAAAAAATGTGGGGGTAGTATATAATTGTCCCAACTACCCTTAATTAATTAAGGACAAGTTTGATTAGTTTAAGGTTATCCATTAACAAATCTTTAATCTCAACCCTCCATCTCTTTGATCAATGATTGTAATCGGTTCTCGCAGTTCTCGTACGAAAAACGGTTCTCGTTTGAACCGTCCCCTATATATATATATATATATATATATATATATATATGTATGTATGTAACCTGCAGAATTTAGATGTCTATATATATGTACATATTACAATAATATATTTGTGTTTATCCTCTTATTTCTCCTACAAAGAGTTATGTGGCTAGGGCTGCAAATGAGTAGGGCCTCGGCTTGAGTATTTTAAGCTAAGCTCGAGCTCGATTCGAAAGCTCGATGAGTGTTCATAATGTACGCACGGGCTCGGCTCAAGTAGGATTAAAGATCGGCTCGAGCTCGACCCAAAAAACTCGTATATTTATTCATTTAAAAAAATCATTATTCCAGATATATGAAAAACTATATTAAATGAGAAATTAATTTTAGTAATATATAAACCTAATAACATAACTTGAATATAAGTCAAAAACGATGTTACATACGTCAAAACCACTAAATTTCATTAACAATAACATATTCTAATTATATATTATAAAAAGTGAGTTTTGGTAAGCAGCTCGTTCTTCTCCAAAATATGCATTGCCTTAAAAAGGTCTTTATGGGATAAAGACTAGGCTACACAGTCATGAAGAATAAGCCTTCACGCCTTTGAAGAGAATGTTTAGTACTGTAAGCATACGATGGTCGAAAATGAGAAAATTCATCATAGCGCAAGGAGTAGGTTAGGGATTTATGTAGGTTAACTAAAAGGCTTATGTTTGTGAAAGGGTAGATAGACTTTGCTATTGGATCTAAAAACACAAACACACAATATTCACCAAAGTTCTCTTCTTTTTTCTTGAAATCACCTACTAGGTTTTACAATGAATCTCGCACACGCTCACTGTTTCATACACACACTCATGGATCTCTAAAATACATTCTATCCGAGAATCACTCTGCCATGTGAAACCATGATCAAAGCACACACACTCGGATATAAACAATAAATGAAAACAAAGTTGTGATGGTTCAAAAGCACGAACAAAGTATACCAAATAAATGATATATATTACTGCATATACATATGAAACATAGGTACATGTTCTAGTATTTATAGGCATCATAGTGGTGGTTATTTTGCGCCAAAATAACTGTCATATGGCAGTTATTTTCATGGGTTTATGGGCTACCAAACACACCTTATGTGTGACATATCGACATTTATTAAATACATATTATAAGTCTTAATAATAAACAAAGTACTAATTAAGATTAAACATTAATGCTAACAATCTCCCTTCTAATGTTTAATCTTGTTGTCCTCACAACTCATTCGATGATGATGTAATCACCATCCTTGCCCCCTTCCTTGCTGTTGTCTTTGATTTCTTTCACTGCTGCATTTCTGTTTTCACTACCTTGCAACACTGCACTGCTGTCAACACACTCGAGATCTTTGCTATTGTCATCATTCATGAACACCTCGTTGCTGCCAACTTGTTCTTCAAAGGTAATAACTATTTCTTCTCCATTATCTTGTTCAATCTAGCATTGAACTCTTTCTCAGTTCTCCAATATAACCTACACACTTTGACATGTAAAACTCTTCATGTGGCATTTCTTGGTCACCAAGAGCTTCAAACTCATTTACGTGCCAATTCACTCCATCGCTCAAACCACTAGCTACTTCCCCGTGTTCTTCTAGGTTATCCTCCATCTTCAAGTCATCCAAAGAACACACCATATCCGTATCACAATAGGATCCCAACAATCCCATGTAATTTGCATAAACTTCACTTAACTCGTCAACACTTTCAGTTGACACACCAACCATCTTTTCCATTTCCTTCCATCGATTCTTTACAACAACATTTTAATGTCCTCCTTGACTCTCTACCACAATGGAAAGGTCTAACAAACAAATTTTAACACCATTTACTACAGCCGGTAAAGTCTTCACTCACATGCAAGAAATTCTTTGTAAAACTATAACACCATTTTATTAAAATGGTCACTCACTAATTCTTTGTACCCCTCATTAATTTCACATTCATTTATCATTGTAACAAATTTTATCAACCTATCAAAATCATTCTTGGTGGGTACTTTATCATGATCTTTCTCTTCCAACATTTCATCAATAGACAAGTTAGCATGTGTATAAGAATAAAAAAACCTTATCAAGAGAAGGCATTCAACAAAGACATTCAAAGACTTGATGCTTATACACATGCTAACTTGTCTATTGAAGAAATGTTGGAAGAAAAAGATCATCATAAAGTACCCACCAAGAATAATTTCGATAGCTTGATAAAATTTATTAAAATGAAAATGAAAGGGAAATTAAAGAGGGGTACAAAGAATTAGTGAGTGACCATTTTGATAAAATGGTATTATTGGTTTTACAAAGAATTTCTTGGATGTGAAGATAGGACTTTACCGGCTGTAGTAAACGGTGTTAAAATTTGTTTGTTAGACCTTTACATTGTGGTAAAGAGTCTAGGAGGACATTCAAATGTTATTGTAAAGAATCGATGGAAGAAAGTGGCAAAGATGATTGGTTTGTCTACTGACAGTGTTGACGAGTTAAGTGAAGTTATGCAAATTACTTGGGATTGTTAAGAGCCTATTGTGATATGGCTATGGTGTGTTCGCTTGATGACTTGAAGTCTGAGGATGGCCTAAAAGAGCATGAGGGAGTAGCTAGTTGCTTGCCCGATGGAGTGAATTTGCATGTAAATGATTTTGAAGCTCTTGGTGATCAAAAAATGCCACATGAAGAGTGTTATACAGCAGGTCAAAGTGTTCAGGTTATATTCGAGAATGGAGAAGGAGTTCAAGGCCAGATTGAACATGATAATGGAGAAGAAATAGTCATTACCTTTGAAGAACAAGTGGGCATCAACGAGTTGTTCATGAATGATGGCAGCAGCAAAGATTTTGAATACAGTGCAACATTGCAAGGCAGTGAAAACAGAAGTGCAGCAGTGAACGAAATCAAAGATAGCAGCAAGGAAGAAGGCATGAATGGTGATTATATCATCATCGAATGAGCTGTGAGGGCAAGAAGATTAAACATTAGGAGGGAGATTGTTAGCATTAATGTTTAATCTTAATTAGTACTTTGTTTAATATTATTAAGAGTTGTAAAATGTATTCAATAAGTGTGAATATGTCACACGGAAGGTGTGTTTGGCAGCCCCTAAACCCACGAAAATAACTGTCATATGACAGTTATTGTGGCGCCAAATAACAAATTTAGAGGGTTTAATATGTAAATTATAGTTTCGGGTGTCATATGTAATTAGATTAAAGTTACTATGTCAGATTGTAAATTATGGGTCAGTTATTACCGAAAAAATGCACTGGTCGGTAACTTTTAGATGTCTCTCTCTCTCTCTGTACATATATATATATATATATATATATATATATATATATATATATGTAACCTGCAGAATTTGGGTGTGAAATAAGAGACATATTTTCAGTAATATATTTGAGTTTATCCTCTTATTTCTCCTACAAAGAATTATGTGGCTAGGGCTGCAAATGAGTCGGGCATCGGCTTGAGTATTATAAGCTATGCTTGAGCTCGATTCGATAGCTCGACGAGTGTTCATGATGTACGCTCGGGCTCGGCTCAAGTAGGATTCAAGATCAGCTCGAGCTTGACTCGAAAAACTCGTATATCTATTCATTTAAAAAATCATTATTTCAAATATATGAAAAACTATATTAAATGAGAAATTAATTTTTGTCGTATATAAGCATGATAACATAACTTGAATGTAAGTCAAAAACGATATTACATAAGTCGAAACCACTAAATTTCATTAACAATCACATTTTTTTAACTATAAATTATGAAAAGTGAGTTTTGGTAAGCAACACGTTCTTCTCCAAAATATGCATTGCCTTAGAAAGGTCTTTATGGGGTAAAGACTAGGCTACACAGTCACGAAGAATAAGCCTTCACGCCTTTGAAGAGAATGTTTAGTACTGTAAACATACGATGGTCAAAAATGAGAAAGATTTATCATAGCGTAAGGAGTAGGTTAAGGATTTATACAGGTTAACTATCATGCTTATGTCTTTGAAAGGGTAGATCGACTTTGTTGTTGGATCTAAAAATAAAAACACACAACATTCACCAAAGTTCTCTTCTTATTTCTTGAAATCACATACTATGTTTTTACAATGAATCACACACTCACTGTTTCATACAAACACTCATAGATCTCTAAATCACATTCTATTCGAGAATCACTCTGCCATGTGAAACCATGATCGATGCACACAAACACTCGGATATAAATAGTAAATGAAAACAGAGTTATAATGGTTCAAATGCACGAGCAAAGTATACGAAATAACTAATATATATTAATGCACATACATATGAAATGTAGGTACATGTTCTAGTATTTATAGTCATCAAGTGGTGGTTATTTGGCGCCAAAATAATTGTCATATGGTAGTTATTTTCGTGGTTTATGGTCTACCAAACACACCTGCTGTGTGACATATTCACATTTATTAAATACATATTATAAGTCTTAATAATAATAAACAAAGTACTAATTAAGATTAAACATTAATGCTAACAATCTCCGTTCTAATGTTAAATCTTCTTGCCCTCACAGCACATTCGATGATGATATAATCACCATCCTTGCCCCCTTCCTTCCTGCTGTCTTTGATTTCTCTTACTGCTGCACTTCTGTTTTCACTACCTTGCAACACTGCACTGCTGTCAACATACTCGAGATCTTTCCTATTGTCATCATTCATGAACACCTCGTTGCTGTCAACTTGTTCTTCAAAGGTAATAACTATTTCTTATCAATTATCTTGTTCAATCTAGCATTGAACTGTTTCTCCGTTCTCCAATATAACCTACACACTTTCACGTGTTGTGTAAAACTCTTCATGTGGTATTTCTTGATCACCAAGTGCTTCAAACTCATTTAGATGCAAATTCACTCAATCGGGCAAACCACTAGCTACTTTCCCGTTTTCTTCTAGGCCATCCTCAGCCTTCAAGACATCCAACGAACACTACGTATCCATAACACAATAGGCTCCCAATATACCCAAGTAATTTGCATAAACTTCACTTAACTCGTCAACACTTTCAATTGACACACCAATCATCTTTGCCACTTCCTTCCATCGATTCTTTACAACAACATTTGTATGTCCTCCTTGACTCTCTACCATAATGGAAAGGTCTAACAAACAAATTTTAACACCCTTTACTACAGCCGGTAAAGTCCTTTCTTCACATGCGAGAAATTCTTTGTAAAACCATAACACCGTTTGATCAAAATGGTCACTCACTAATTCTTTGTACCCCTTTTTAATTTCACTTTCATTTATCATTTTAACAAATTTTATAAACCTATCAAAATCATTCTTGGTCAGTACTTTATCATGATCTTTCTCTTCTAACTTGTCTATTGAAGAAATGTTGGAAGATAAAGATCATGATAAAGTACCCATCAAGAATAATTTTGATAGCTTGATAAAATTGGTTAAAATGATAAATGAAAGTGAAATTAAAGAGGGGTACAAAGAATTAGTGAGTGACCATTTTGATAAAACGGTGTTATTGTTTTACAAAGAACTTTTTGGATGTGAAGAGAGGACTTTACCGGCTGTAGTAAACGGTGTTAAAATTTGTTTAAGAGGACATTCAAATCCGGTTGTAAAGAATCAATAGAAGAAAGTGGCAAAGATGATTGGTGTGTCAACTGATAGTGTTGACGGTGTGTTCGCTGGATGACTTGAAGGCTGAGGATGGCCTACAAGAACATGGGGGAGTAGCTAGTGGTTTGCCGGATGGAATGAATTTGTGTGTAAATGAGTTTGAAGCTCTTGGTGATCAAGAAATGCCACATGAAGAGTGTTACACAGCAGGTCAAAGTGTGCAAGTTATATTCGAGAATGAAGAAGGTGTTCAAGGCCAGATTGAACATGATAATGGAGAAGAAATAGTCATTACCTTTGAAGAACAAGTTGGCATCAACGAGGTGTTCATGAATGATGACAGCAGCAAAGATTTTGAATACAGTGCAGCAGTGCCAGGCAATGAAAATAAAATTGCAACAGTGAAGGAAATCAAAGACAACAGCAAGGAAGGAGGCATGGATGGTGATTACATCATCATCAAATGAGCTGTGAGGGCAAGAAGATTAAACATTATGAGAGAGATTGTTAGCATTAATATTTAATCTTAATTAGTACTTCGTTTATTATTATTATGACATGTAATATGTATTTAATAAGTGTGAATATGTCACACCGCGGGTGTGTTTGGCAGCCCCTAAACCCACGAAAATAACTGCCATACGACAGTTATTGTGGCGCCAAATAACCACCACGATGATGCCTATAAATACTAGAACATGTACCTAGATTTCATATGTATATGCAGTAATATATATCAATTATTTCATATACTTTCTTTCTGCATATCACAACTCCGTTTTCATTTACTGTTAGAGTGTTTGTGTGTGTGTGCTTCGGTCATGGTTTCACATGGCAGAGTGATCTCGAACAGAATGTGATTTAGAGATCTGTAAGTGTGTGTGTGTGTGTATGAAACAGTAAGCGTGTGTGAGATTCATTGTAAAATCTTGTATGTGATTTCAAGAAATAAGAAGAACACTTTGGTGAATTTTGTGTGTTTGTGTTTTTAGATCCAATATTTGTGTCCGTGGAGCCTCGTGTTTGCATACGTAAAGGAGCCTTCTCCATATCAGTTAGAGTTTACCGTGGAGGTTGACTATAAAGCTAGGGTCCTTATGGTCTTAAATAATCATGTGATTATTCTAAAGAACTATAAAAAATAATACAATTCTTTTTAAATTATTAGAAGTTTTGTGTTCGTGAATTGAAATCCAAGAAATAGTTAGAATTCCAGATTCTAAATCCTGAAGATGTCACATCTCCTTCTTCGAGTGTTGAGCACAAAGTACGTTGTTTTTTTTTTAATTTCAGAACTATGGTTTCTGGAAATCCCATTCCGGAATTCTCCTCACTTTTGCCCACGCGTCCCACTTTCTCAAAGCCTCTTTCAAGTTTCCGAGAATCTAATTCTCAACTTCTATGTACATTAAATTACCACAATTCAAAGGAGTCCGTGATATTTCCCATCAAACTGACAAGCCGAGGTCGGATTCTCGGCAAGTCAATGTCTCCCGTGGCAAGAACATCTTTTATTTTCCTCCATTCAATTCCACCCACTCTTTTAAATTAGTCAGTTACCACCCACCATGCTTTTAATTTGCCACCTACCACCCACCATGCTTTTAATTTGCCACCTACCACCCACCGAGATTTTTCTTCTTTAAAAACAAACAAGTGAGAAGCATTCTTACAATCTTTGTTAAAGCTCAATACAACAAACAATTTTCAAGTTCTTTCTTCTTATCTATCATTAAGTTCTTCTATCATTAAGTTCTATTTTATTTTGTTAAAATGGAGAATGTGGGAGTTACACTTGGTTCAATTAACAAGACTTGTTATATTTAGAGACAGAACACAGAGCATATGGTTTGTTTTACAAACCATCAAATGATAAAGCATAACATGAGAAGAGCTGACCAAAATCTGTGGTTACTTATCAGAGATCACCCCATCCAGCCTAGGGTGATTGGACTTCATACGTGCAGCCGGTTTCGGTGGCGTGTTTGACTGTGGTTACAAGGTAATTGACCACGGTCTCATAACAGCACTTGTGGAGGGATGGCAACCTGAAACTCACATCTTTAACCTACCAACTGGAGAGATGACTGTTACCCTCCAAGACATACAGGTATTGTGGGGTTTACAAGTTACGCGTGAAGTAATTACGGGAAAAGAAAAAAATGGGATTTCAATGATACGTATAACAAATGTGATGAATTGCTCGGTTATAAACCAGAGCTTAGTCATTTCAAAGGTGCGCTGGTAAAATCGAAATATTTACGTCTAGTGTTGGAGCAGCGTTTACCGAATAACGCTCCTGACTTTGTGTGTATACAAAGAGTCCAGATGTACATGCTACTTTTCTTAGGCAGTGTTATTTTCCATCATTGTTTGTATAACCACATGTCATTTTGGATCTTGGCATGAATATGCATGTGCTAGCAAAAACTAAATAAAACAAATTGAAGCTGATTATACACTTAAAACCACTTGCCTTGCCATCCTTACTCCATTCGCATGCAATAAGTAAACAAGCATGATGCAAACAAGGACACCTAACAAGCGTATTTTCAGGATTTGAGGTACCAAATTCAACTTGGTCTAATTTCGAGATTTGAGATCACGAAAATGGGGATACCCCAACTTCTAAGAACGAACGAAGTTCCTAGAACTTAACATGGCTTTTTGTGTCAATATGGATTACTCGTGTTATAAGAAAGATACACAACAAAAATAATTAGAGTTTTATATAGCAATAAGTCATTATATTGAAGTATTTGATATATTCTTTTATTATTTTCTTTTATTTATCATCCTACGTACTCATAATATTAACATAAATGTTAAAATCAAAGAAGGAAGCGAGAAAAGAGAATTATTAAATTTCGCATGTCATCTTATAATAGATAAGTGGATGAAATAGCTCTAAAGCAAAAATGTCATATGATGCGTCTCCAAATTGTATCTTGTGAGAAAAATAGTAGGATTGAGCTATTAAATATGATAAGATCTTAACCTCTTACTCTTTAAACTGTTTTGAAGTAAAACTTTAATCCTTAGTTCTCAACCCACATAGCATAAAGACATGAGACCTATAAAATCTTCTTATATATATGTATTCTACTATTCGTAAGATTAATATAAGTGTTAAAATTAAAAAAAAAGAAATATATATATATATATATATATATATATTAAAAACACTAACAGATTATATATGTCAATTTTGTGGTTAGTACCAAGATTAGGCCTGTAAATGAACAGAACGTTCATGAACCGTTCGTGAAATTGTTCGGCGAGAAATTCGTTTATGTTCTTTTGTTTAATAAACGAACGAACATGAACAAGATTTTCCGGTCGTTTAATACGAACATGAACAGAGCTCTCATTCGTTCATTTATGTTAGTGAACATTCGGTTATCCATTCGTTTATGTTCGTTTATATTATATATATATATATATATATATATATATATATATATATATATATATATATATATATATAGGGATGTGATATACTACAAAGAAGCTTAATCTACAAAGGGTAAGGAGAGATCCTAACCATTGGATCACCACAAAGTCAAGATCAAAAAAGTCAAAAAAAAAAAGCGTATTTAAAATATATTAAAAAGGTTATATTTGTAAAATCAACCCCAAAAAGTAAGTTTACGGTTACTGAAGAACAGGGACGCCATCTTCTTCATTTCTTGTAACTGGTGTTATGCACGATCAGAAGAGCCGGAGACAGCGATGCACAAGTACGACGGCGATGCATCAAAACAACAAAAAACACAAAAACTCATACATACTCAGATGCACAATCAGAGGGTTTCAAGCGACGGCGATGCACAAACAAACCTATGAACTGTACGTAACAGAGGCGATGTCGGTGCATTAAAACAACAAAAGAGCACAAAAAGTCGTACATACTCAGATGCACAATCAGAGGTTGTCAAGCGACGGCGACGGCGATGCACAAACAACATATGAACTGTACATACCAGATGCACAATCAGATGGATATGAGGGGTTTAGGGTTTGCGGCGGATGACTTTTGCGTGTGAAGCGGCAAAGAAGAAATCGTGGAGGCGGAGGATGCATGGTGGCGATTAGGGTTTTGGTTTGGAGAAGAGGACCGGATGTATGTGTATACAAACTCAAATCCAACGTATGGCATGTCGCAGGGAAGCAGGCGACGGTGGCGGACTCAAAGCCGACGCACGGCAGGTCGCAACGAAGCAGGCGACGGTGGATGTCCCTGGAGGCACCGTACCTAGGGTTTGAAAACAAAACAGGGGAAGAGAGAGTGTATGTGAAAACATGTGAGAGAGGAAGCTTCTTTTTTTATTTTAAATTTCCTTTTCTACCCTTTTGTTAGTTTTGGTTGGTTATGCCACGTGTCAGGCTCAGAATCCTCCTTACCCTTTTTACCATAATTCTCTTTTTATTTGATCCTGATTCTATATTTATATTATATGTGTGTGTTTAAATATAGTGTTTATTTGTGTTTAATAATATTGGATTTGTATTTTAGTGTGTGTTCATTCGTTTACGTTTGTTTATCACTTAAATGAACAAACAAAAATATACACGAACTAACCAATTCTGTAAACAATTGAACACACATGCTCGTTCGTTTATGGTTCGTGTTCGTTTATTTGTTCGGCTAAACTTAAACGAACGAACACGAACACGCATTTTCGTTCGTTTATCCGTTCGTGTTTATTTATTTGTTTGGTTAAAGTTACACGACGAACACGAACAAGCCCCGTTCATGTTCGTTCAGTTCGTTTACAGCCCTAAACAAGATAAAATAGAAAAACATATTTCGAAAAAATTGATTTTTCTCTGAAATATTTCATTTAATAAACAATTATAAAAAGAGAGAAGTAAATCTTACTTGCATCTGTGAGCATTTTGATTGTATAAGCAGGTGAAACCTTCTCTAGCAAAACCCTTATCTGCGGCGTCGCTGCACAACCTCCGGCAAAAAACTCACTTCTAACCGCCGCTAACACCACACCAAACACCGCAAACCCACCAACCACAACACCCCCCACAACACTCGAAGCAACAACCACTTTAACCTTATAATTGTTCGACGGTTTCGAAAAATCATTAATCCCCGGCGGTTTAATCATGACAGCCAACGCTTCATTATGACAGAAACTAACGTTATGCTGTTCTTTCAGATCATCCACATTTGACAAACAGTTCCCTTTGTAAATAATCTTCCCACATGTTTTCATGCAATCCGGCAATTCTCCGGTGAACCGGTTAAACGACAAATCAAGATTTTCAAGTTCGTTGCTGCAGGAAACGTTGGTGGAGAGTTTTCCGGTGAATTTGTTGCCGGAGATGTTTAGATAAGAAAGTGAAGGAAGCGAAAACAAGAAATCTTGAAAGGGTCCGTTAAAATCGTTTGAAGAAAGATCGAGTTTTTGTAGTTGGTAAAAGGAATGTAGATTGTAGCCTTGAATGCTATTGCTGAATTGGTTATTTCTCAGGTTAAGAACTAAAACTCTGTTATGCAAAAGAGGGAAACTTGGTCCAAAATGGTTGTTTTCAAGATCAAGAACTTGAAGATTTGTTAAGTTCTTGAAATCAATTGGGATATCACCTGAGAAATTATTCATGGAAAGATCAAGAGTATGAAGAGAGGCTAATCTTGATAGTGAAAATGGTAAATACCCATTAAGAGAATTGTTCTTTAAGCTTAAAACGGTTAAAGATGAGAGTGAATCAAACCAATTAGGGATTGCACCAGAGAAGTTATTATAATCAAACACTAGTGTTTGGAGGTTCTTTAAGTAAGAAAGCTCAAAGGGTATGTTGCCATTGAAGTAATTTGAGCTAATGTTGAGTATTTCTAAAGAAGAGAAGGTGTTAGCAAGAATATTAGCAGGTAGAGGGCCACTGAGGGATAAAGAAACCAAAGAGATGACTTTTAAGGTTGGAAACATGGTGGAAATGGTGTAAAAGAATGATTCTGATGAAGGGTTTGCATGGTTTTCATTGTTGTTGTTGTTGTTTCCAGTGATGTGAAGTTGAGTGATGGTGTTGTTGTAGCAAACAAGTGTTAGAGATGAATTTGGAGGTGTAGGAAGGTTAATGGCAACACTGCTGGTGATGCTGCTACTGCAATAGTTAGTTGTACCTCTTGCATTGAAGGTGGTAAGGAGGGATTGTAGTGTAAAGAGGGATTGAGATTGACAATGGTGAAGTTGCAGAAGTTGTATGAGGAAGAAGAAGTGTAAGATGAAGGAGCCTGCCATTGGAGGTGTGTTGAAAGCTGGACAGTTGATTCTTGATTTCAGAGAATTTGGAGGGACTTAATTTACACCCTGTGAAAATTATGTTATATTTTTATTTTCATAAAACAAATCTAATATACTGTTTTTACCTACTCAAAATGATACATGATACAATTATATTAATAGTAGTAATTTTGATTTTTTACTGTTATCCCAAAAAGGAATTTTATATGTTATGATTAGTTTAATATGTAGTCATGGAAAATTTCACACATATATGTATATCATGTTTAACCGATATATATTAATTTTGTTAAATACAAAGACCATCAACATCTATCACATGTTTCATATGTTTTTTACTCGCCATATCATTCCTCTACCATTCCCTTATCCCGTCACACAAACCCCGCATCCATCACATTCTTCACATAACAAAAAAAAAATCGGCGCCTTCAATCTCCGCTCACACACACGATGGGGTCACACTCATGACCGTGAGCCCTCCCTCACGAAGCAAAGTGATGGTCCTCACCCTCCCTCACCCTCGTGACTCCCTCTCACGCGACCCTCTGCGCGATGGATGCGCATGGTCTAAGATTAAATATCTATCTGATATACATGTTGCTTTAAAAAAAGTTAAATATCAAACACTAAGAAAAATGTATTAAATAACTATAAAATCCGAAATATATGAGAATTTAAAAAAATGGTGAAAGACAATATCAATATCAGACCAGCTATTGAAGCATCAACGTGAGTAAAATGATAAACATGATGATAGAAACGTAATATTATGATACGGAGAGACTTATTTTTATTGTGCAAGTGTTGCAAGGTAAAGTCTTTACCTTTTATAATTAAAAATGATTAAAAGGCATCTTAAAGTAAAATATCATTAAAAGTTTTTATAAAAAAATATATAATAGTTAAAAAGTAAAATAAACGATATTTTAATATTATCTGTAAATAATACACAATTGATATAAAATGTAAATTTATAGGGGGGAAACATAATAAGGTATAGATTTTTCGATGAACGTGATGTGTTTCAACAAAAAGAAAAAAAGGAAAAATCGTGAATCCGATAGCAATAATATATACTTTTCTTGCACTAGAAAACGAATTAAGGTGTACGTAGCTAATAACAAAATATGTACTTTTCTATTAAAAATATTTAAATTAATGCTTGACATAAAATTAAAAAGAAATTATGTAGACAAATTAAAAGAACTTAATTTTTAATATATTATTTTATTTATCGTCGCCGGGAAAAAATGAATATAAACAGAAATAAGACAAAAAAAACGATGTTGTGATCAATGAAAATAAAATATTCACTTCTGAAGTTCATTTGTCTATAAAGAAAAAAAAAAGGGGCTATTATACAAGTTTATTTGTTGAAAAGAAAAAAAAAACTTCTATGTTATAAAGGATCGTATCATAATTACACGACGATAACTTTAATAACTCACGCTTCATAAAAATAATCCTAAATTTACAAAATCGGACCTAAAAATCATCACAAATCTGAAACTCAATATTATTTGAAACCCTAAATCTTGAACTAGATGAAGCTCTTCTCCTAATCCGTATTCATGAACTTGCTCTTTAGCTCGTGATGAAGGCGAATCAGAAATTATTTGGGTTTCAGGTATCAAAATCGAACCTAAAAATCATCACAAATTTGAAACTCAATATTATTTGAAACCCTAAATCTTAAACTAGATGAAGCTCTTCTCCCTAATCCGTATTCATGAACTTGCTCTTTAGCTCATGATGAAGGCGAATCACAAGAAACCGTCAAGACCATGATGAAGGTGAACAAGATGAAGGCGAACCAGAACAAATGGGTTTGAAAGATGAAAATGAACAGGATGAAGACGATTAATGCTAGTCTCCATCTCGGAATCATCGATCAAATACAGAACAGATGGGTTTAAAATCGCAGTCGGCGTTTGGACCCTAGCCTCCATCGATTGAATGTTTTCTATATCACATGTCACCTCCTCATTTCTTCTTACATTTAGTACCTTAAGATTTTTTTTACTTGAACCTAATTCTATATATATATATATATATATATATTATATCACATGTCACCTCCTCCTTTCTTCTTACATTTAGTACCTTAAGATTTTTTTTACTTGAACCTAATTATATATATATATATATATATATATATATATATATATATATATATATATATATATATATATATATATATAGTGAGAGGTTCAAATGAGAACCTTAAATTAAATGAGAATGAGAGACTCAATCTTAGCCGTCCAATTCCCCCTCCTTCAATGTCATTGTCCACTCATGAATTCCTCACATGCACCCTGCAACACTCGATTCCCCTACGCTTTCCATCCATGAATTCCACTTACAAAATAAACGAATGAAATTGAGTCACCCATTCTCATTTGAACCTTCCCATATATATATATATATATATATATATATATATATATATATATATATATATAATATATTTCTTTCCTCCGAAAATAATAAAAAATATATCAAAGATAATATTAACCCATCTTTCTTTTTCTCTGAAAACCTGAAAAGTCACTTTTGAGGGTGTGAAAATTGTAGCAAAATATAGTTTGGTTCTGAAACCGGTCTAAATCGGACCTGAACTAAAATAACTGATAACTTAAATTGGTAAAAGCTAAAATTGAAAATCGAACCGATATAAGGAACCTGTTCCGGTTTCAATTCCGGTTATTTTGGGTATAGAACCGGATAGGACCCAAAAATTTACTTTTGAACCGGTTTTAAGAGTAGGAACCAAAATAAGCGATAACAATAAATATATTTGTTATTAAAGGCGAATATGATACATATATTAGTTGTTTTTTTTATCTATAAAGGTTAACTAATAACCAAAAAACTAAATGGTTTAAAGTTACCACTAAAAATACCTGTAATCGTAAGTGAAAATGCAGGCACCGTCGACACTAACATATGACCAATAAATAATAGTTCCTTGACTTCGTTCTTCCAAACAATAACTAATAACCATACTGCCAACGATAATAGTTCAATAACCAACCATATCACCAAAAATAATAATTCATAAGCAACCATATAACACATACAAAATAACATACCAACCAGTTCCGGTTCTAAGACCGAACTACCTGATAACCTGTGGAACCGGAATGGAAATAACCAAAAAGCAAAAATGAGGTTTTATGAAAACCGATAACCGAACTGAATACTCTAACCCGGTTCCAACCGGTTCCAGTTCGGTTTTTCGGTCAAAAAGCTCATTCCTAGGTGCTATTATTTGGTCCCCTTCTCTCACATACCGCACATGTCAAATCATTCAATTACAAATTTTAATGTATGTTATACATTCACAAATATCACATCAAAGGGGGGCAACTTAGATTATGAGGGTAGTCCAAGTAGATTGACATATATATATATATATATATATATATATATATATATATATATATATATATGTGTGTGTGTGTGTGTGTGTGAAAAAGTTCATGCGAGAACCATTATTAGTGCGAGAACCAATCTAATCCGTCCAATTCCCCCTCTTTCAATGTCATTGATCACCCATTAATTCCTCACATGCACTCTGCCACACTCTATCCATCCACGCTCTCCCATCCATGAACTTCCCATATCCAAGGAACGGGAGAGCGTGAACTCTCTCCACACACACACACACACACACACACACACACACACACACACACACACACACACACACATATATATATATATATATATATATATATAGGGAGGTTTCATTTGAGAACCGGGTTTAGTGCGAGTACCGTGAGAACCTGATTTTAGATCAATTTGTTTGACGGTTGTTTATTTGTTTGATTCATGTTCCACATCCTGATTCTTCCTTTTTTCTTTTTGGTTCTCGTTTTTGCTCATGTTCTGTAAGATCTATACATAAGGTTCTTCTACGATCTAAAGTTAGGTTTTAGTTATATTCTTTATGATCTCTGTTTGGCTTTTCCAGATTTACGATTTTGGTTCTTGTGTTTGGATTTTTGTTGTAGACCCACTTGATTCGTTTTTGGTTGTGTTTTTGGTTAAGCTATGAAATTATATGAAGTTTTGATGATGACTCAAGAACATATGAATATTCTAATTAAAAAAAAATTCAAAAAATAAGAAAATACCGGTAACCTGATAATCAGGTTACCCCTTGTATACAATGACTCAAAAATGAAACTTGTTTATATTTTTATGTAAAAAATGAAGTTGGTTGTATACAATGACAATTTTGATATAGTTTGTTGTATTTTCGCGCAATTTGTCATTTTTTAAACTAATATATACATCAATCGGAAAGATGTTAAATTATGAAATTAAATTAATAACTTTATTGTTAATTTGGTATATTTTTCGTAATTCAACACTTTTTTGATTGATGAATATATTAGTTTTAAAAAAAGTGGGGGAAATGTAAAAATGTCCATACTACCATTTCTTATTTAAAATTAAATGAAAAAGAAAGAAAATTAAATGATTGGCCAAAAATTGTTCTCGCAGTTATCGTACGAATGGAAAACAATAAAAACAAACACATGAGATTACGTTAGCAGTATCAAGTATGTAAGATGTTCTATAATTTTACGGGTTTAAATTATGAATCTGGACCATTAGATCATCAAAATCAATGGATGAGATTGAATGATGGAAAAACTGTAATTACTATGTATTAATTTAGGAAGAAAATGGCAAACATGGAAAATCCCTCCCCCAACAACCTATGAATTAAAAAAAAAAACCTCAAAAACTTTAAATTATCATAACTTTTTAAGTTTTGTGAATTTACGCAAAAAAATTATACAAATCTTTTAGTTTTTTAATCTTCTTTCAAACAAGATCACTCTTCCCATATTTTTCTAAAATTTTTTTAAAATGAAAATTTTGTTTATATTTGGGCAGCAGGTAGTGTTTTTGTCGGATTTTGCATTTTATAAGCATTTTGCATTTTGCATTTTCATATTTTGTATTTTGGAAGCATCTGGATGAACTGCATAATGATATTTTGTATTTTTTGATTTTTTGCATTGTATAAAGTATGAACATAACTCAAAATGCAAAATTCGCATTTCAAAAAAAAAAAGTTTCTCAAATATATCAAGCTCGGTCTTGTTTGAAAGATGACGAAAAACTAAATCTAACGGTAAATTTTTTTTGTTAAAATTCTTAAAAACGAACGAGTTATGATCATTTAAATTAAGTGGGGTTTTTTTTCTTAAAATTGTTGGGTCGCTGGGTTTTTTTTAAATTTTTTTTTTTACCCCTAAACAATGTGTCACGTGTCAACACCAGGAAAGTTCTTTATGTTCTATGTTTAAGTGATTTTATTTATATAACCTTACCATATATATATATTAGGGGAGGGTTCCATTAAGAACCGATTTTAATGCGATAACTGCGAGAACCAATCTTAGCCGTTAGAGTTGATAAGTGGAATTCATGGATGAAGAGCGTGGGGGGATCAATTGTGGCAGGGTGTATGTGAGGAATTCATGAGTGGGCAATGACATTAAAAGATGGGGAATTTGACGACTCAGATTGATTCTCTCGGTTCTCGCAATAAAATGGTTCTCAATGAAATTTCTTCCTATATATATATATATATATATATATATATATATATATATATATATAGGTAGAAGTTCCATCGAGAACCATTTTTCATGCGAGAACCGCGAGAACCAATCTGAGCCGTCTAATTCCCCATCTTTCTATGTCATTGCCCACCCATGAATTCCTCACATACACCCTGCCACACACGATCCCTCCACGCTCTCCATCCATGAATTCCACTTATCAAATCAACGGTTAAGATTGGTTCTCGCACTAAAATCGGTTCTCAATGGAATCCTCCCCTATATATATATATATATATATATATATATATAGGAAGAAGTTTCATTGAGAACCATTTTTATTGCGAGAACCGTGAGAACCAATCTGAGCCGTCAAATTCCCCCTCTTTCAATGTTATTGCCCACCCATGAATTCCTCACATACACCCTGCCACACTTGATTCCCCCACGCTCCTCATCCATGAATTCCACTTATCAAATCAACGGTTAAGATTGGTTCTCGCGGTTCTCGCACTAAAATCGGTTCTCAATGGAACCCTCCCCTATATATATATATATATATATATATATATAGGAAGAAGTTTTATTGAGAACCATTTTTATTGCGAGAACCGCGAGAACCAATCTGAGCCGTCAAATTCCCCCTCTTTCAATGTTATTGCCCACCCATGAATTCCTCACATACACCCTGCCACACTTGATTCCCCCACGCTCCTCATCCATGAATTCCACTTATCAAATCAACGGCTAAGATTGATTCTCGCGGTTCTCGCAATAAATTTGGTTCTCAATGGAACCCTCCCCTATATATATATATTGTGGGACCTATAATATTATTATATTTACTGGGATGTAAATAATGTAATAGAGTATATGTAGGTAGTGAGGTGTTGTAAGTCATGTTTACTCACGGGAAGGCAGGCATAAGCATCCAAAACAAGGTTCACGTGTTTTGTTTGCTATGGATCCAGAACCCGATGCATGATGCTTCGCTAGACCCGACCTTCTTTCTCATGAAACATATATTCTACTTTTCTTGTGATTTGACAAGAATTTGAAATGGGTTAAAAATAAATCGACTTCAAAACCCATACGAAAAAACATGACAAAGCGACATGTGGGTTGTTCAAGGGAAAAACCGTGAACGTATAAAATTATCTTTAAACGTAAATTTTAAAAAAGGATTGTGATTTAAAATGGTTAAGCGACATGTGAGAGCAATAAGACCCACATTGAAAAACTTATAAAACCTTAAAAAGCTTATAATAAAAAACTTAAATTAAAGAATTAAAGTTAAAAAATAATACTACCTCCGTCCCATTTTTATTGTCCAGTTTTGACTTTTCAAAGTCTTTCCTTTTCAACTTTGACCTTAAATATTTTTGTTTATTTTATATAATTCTTGATAAAAATTATATCAATGAAAATACATTTAAAACACAATGCATTCATATATTTTGTATCAAATATTATATAACACAAACAAAATTATTTAAGGTCAAAGTTAAAAAAGAAAGACTTTAAAAAGTCAAAAGTGGACAATAAAAATGGGACGGAGGGAGTACATTATTATAATGTCTAGATATTTTGGTGTTTTAACATTTGACTATTCGTATATGACGTAGGGTTTTCTCAAGAACCCTGATTGATTCTTTTTAATTATCCAAACCATCGCAGTGCAATACATTATTAATAATTCATGTCGCCAAAGCCGTTTAAACCATTAAAAGAAAACACAACATTATGAACTCATAAAAACTTCCCGCCTCGCTAAGCAAACTCCATGCTTGTAACACCTCGCTTTTGAAAACCAGATTTTTCATTTTAATAACAGAAATTCAAGAATCCAAACTGCGTGGATCAGTTTATAAATTGAACTTAAGCCAAACCTGTTTTTCAAAACTCAGTAATAGCAGCGAAAATATAAAAGTGGCTATAATTACAACCAAAAATCAGCCACAGTATACAAAAGATCAGTTGGTGTTACTAAACTGTTCACCGACCACATAACCAAGTTTATACAAACATAAACAGTAATTAAAAGTAACCAAAACAAGTGTTCCTTCATAAGACAAGTAATAACCAGCAGGTACCCAAAGCTCACGCGCCTAAGTGTTACATGCAGTCATGGGGAGAGTATCTGTTAGCTAATTAAAGCTAGTGAGCATAAGATAGCATATTCAGTAATATAAACATATCACGTATCATCAATATATCAAACAGTGCTATCCTAGCATCTCGCGATGAGCTGGCACAGCCAGAAGGAAGCATAATCTTGCAGGGTAGCGAGCCCGGCTCAACACTCCTAACTGGGGAAACCAGACACATCAACCGCGCGGGTGGGTGAGCGGGTAGCGGTCCACCGTTGCGTTATGGAGCCATAGACTCCATGGGGTACAGCGGGTAACTGATCCCCTAATCGCACGAGGAACATTGGGTTAGCCAAACCCTAAATACCTAACCAGGTACCGTTGACGCTATCATCGACCCGCATGCCTCAAGGCATCCCAGACCGTAGTCTGGCCTCGATCAAGGACTATAACTAGCCCCCATATCTCGGATCCGTTCATATACACAAAACTGACCCATTCTGGGCCTCATAGCGCGCATACATATCATATCATAATCATGATTCAACGGTTACGTGTGTCATGCATAAACATAGCATACAGTACGCATTTCAAGCATACAACAGTGTTAATTACATTTCATGGAACTACTTGTACATACTAATAACATGTAACATGATTATATTAATTCGTATGTTATCCTATACTCACCTGTGAGGCTAGAGACTAAAGCAAACAAATATCGTGATCGTCGCGCTCTTCTTCTGGGTCGTACAGCTTACCTATAAGATAATACTCGTGTTTAGTCACTTCACACAAGTACATTAACTAATATAACTAACATGATACCCCTAATGATGCTATTAGACTAATTAGAATCCTAAACGAGCATCCCGTACGACAAAACGTCGAAAAACAGCACAACAGTGCACTGTTCATAAATAACAGTCCCTACGGCCGTAGTAAAAATGTCCTGCGGCCGTAGGACCATTTTTGTTGAACACCTTCCTACGGCAGTAGGGAAAACTTACTACGACCGTAGTAACTAACTTGCAGACAGTGTGCGAGAAACAGCCACTGTTCATTCCATTTTCAATCCAAAACCAAATTCAGCAATCCCAATTCAATTTCCAGTGTTTGTATAACATCCAAGGTATCAAAATGAGTCCAAAAACATACATATAACAATCTCTAATCAAGAATTGAAGGTATGGGATCAAATTCTTCCATTTTGACCCATTTCATAAATTTCATGAAACAACACCAAAATCATCACTTTAATTACTGAAATTGATTTCTAAACACTTAGAAATCATAAAGGAACAGATTGGAAAACTTGAAACCAACTATGGATGGCTAATTCGAATTTTGCCATTTTTGACCTAAAGCTTCAAACTCAAGAACAATGAAGAAGATGGAGAAGATGGATTTACAAAGAGGAAGGAGATGATGATTTCCGAGTTTATGAGCAGATTAGAACTCTAATTTGCAGCTAGAATTCGTTTTGATGATTCTCCTGTGATTTGCCTCCTTCAAAGTTTCAAGAGCAAATAGAGAAAATGAGAAGTATGTGTAGATGCGTGTGTCTGTGTGTTTGAGAAGGGGAGGCCGACTCAAGGTCTCTAATTTTATCCAAATGGGGTATTTTGTTCCCCTTCTCAACTTACAACTTAATACCCGTTTACCCGTTTCAACTAACGGGGATATTCCCGGAATCCTTATTCAAAACCGTTTAATATTTTATTAAATTTATCTATTTTCATCATAATATTTAACATCATGATTTCTTAATTATTTTAATAATAACTCTAATATTTAATATAATTCTAATATTTATTAATAAACTCGAGATTCGGAACGTACCGAGGGTATAGACGACTAGGCCCATTTGAGGATGTTACAAATCTACCCCCCTTAAGAAGATTCCGTCCTCGGAATCTGCTCTTCAGTAAACAAGTGGGGATATCGAGCCTTCATGTCATCCTCAGTCTCCCACGTCAAGTTTGACCCAAGGTTGTGTTTCCATTTGACCAAGACCATTCGGATGTTCTTCTTCCTCAACCGTTTGACCTTAGTGTTTAATATTTCAATCGGTTCTTCCACCAATCGCTTGGTAGAATCAACCTTCAGGTCTTGTAGAGGCAAAATCTGATCTTCCTCTACTTTACACTTTCGCAGATAACAAACGTTGAAAGTGCTGTGAATACCTGACAATTTTGGAGGCAATTCTAAAGATACAGTCTGCTCGTTAACTTTGGCAAGAATCTTGAAAGGACCGATGTAACGCGGACTTAGCTTGCCCTTCTTACCAAACCGAATTATACCCTTCCATGGAGAAACCTTTAAGAATACCCGGTCACCAATTTTAAAGGTAACAGGTCTGCGTTTCGAATCAGCATACATCTTCTGTCTATCACGAGCCGCCTTTAACTTTTCACGTGCAACTTTGACTTTATCGGCTGTAATTTGAACCAAATCAGGTCCTGCATATTGTTTCTCTCCCGGTTCTAGCCAACAAGTAGGGGTACGACAACGCCTACCATAAAGCATCTCATACGGTGGCATACCAATGCTAGAATGATACGAATTATTATAAGAAAATTCGATCAAAGGTAGATGAGAATCCCACGAACCACCATATTCAAGTACACACGCGCGTAACATATCTTTAAGAGTTTGAATAGTCCTTTCGGACTGTCCGTCAGTCTGGGGGTGGTATGCGGTACTCAAATGAACACGAGTACCAAGCTCTCGTTGAAGACTGGCCCAAAAGTTCGATGCAAAACGAGTATCCCTATCAGAAACAATTGACAAAGGAATACCGTGGCGAGATACAATCTCATTGATATATAACTGAGCAAGGCGAGTCATAGACCAAGATTCGCAGACTGCAAGAAAATGTGCACTCTTAGTGAGACGATCGACTATTACCCAGATCATATCATGCCCTTTTGAAGTACTGGGCATTTAGTGACAAAATCCATGGTAATATTATCCCACTTCCATTCTGGAATAGGTAATTGCTGCAAATTACCATAAGGCTTTTGATGTTCCGTTTTGACTTGTGCACATGTTTGACATTTTTCGACATATAAAGCTATATCACGCTTCAATGTGGGCCACCAGTAAAGCACCTTAAGATCATGATACATTTTAGTACATCCAGGGTGAATAGACAACTTTGATTTATGAGCCTCCTCGAGAATTAAATCAATGTTTCCTCCAAGGCTAGGCACCCAGATTCGGGATTTAAAAGTCTTTAGCCCACGGTTGTCATCTTCCAGTTGATCCTTCAGTTTAGTCATTGTTTCTGCTTTCAAGTTAGCCTCTAACAAAGCCTCCTGTTGCGCCTCCCTAAGCCGAGTGATGATATCAGATACAATAGTAAGCTTCATGAATCTGACACTCTCCGAAGAGCCCTTTCGGCTTAATGCATTTGCTACAACGTTCGCCTTTCCCGGGTGATATTTGATTTCACAATCATAGTCTTTGATCAACTCTAACCATCTCCGTTGCCTCATATTAAGCTCCTTTTGAGTGAAAACATACTGCAGACTTTTATGATCTGTGTATACCACACACTTAGTACCATAAAGATAATGGCGCCATAGTTTCAAAGCAAATACTACAGCAGCCAATTCAAGATCGTGTGTTGGGTAGTTCTTCTCGTGAGGCTTTAATTGGCGGGAAGCATAAGCAATAACCTTGTCTCTCTGCATTAGGACACTTCCCAAACCTGCATAAGAAGCATCACAATAAACAATAAAGTCTTCTGACCCGTTGGGTAAGGTCAGAACTGGAGCTTGACATAACAACTGTTTCAGAGTTTGAAAGGCCTTATCTTGTTCAGCAGACCAATCATAAGCAACATCCTTTCGCGTGAGTTTAGTTAAAGGACCTGCTATTTTGGAGAAATTCTGAATGAATCGCCGATAGTAACCGGCAAGTCCTAAGAAGCTTTTGATTTCAGATGGGGTTTTAGGAATTCCCCAATTCATCACGGCCTCAATTTTGACTGGGTCAACCATTACACCATCCTTGCATATAACATGACCAAGGAAATGTATTTCTTCAAGCCAGAACTCACACTTAGACAATTTAGCATATAAATGCTCGCGTAGAAGAGTATCAAGAACCATACGAAGATGAGTCTCATGTTCTGCCTCAGACTTAGAATATATGAGAATATCGTCAATGAATACTATCACGAACTTGTCAAGAAAAGGGCGACATACACGATTCATCAAGTCCATAAACACAGCCGGAGCATTTGTTAAACCAAAAGGCATCACCAGAAATTCGTAATGCCCATATCTGGTTCGAAAAGCTGTTATAGGAATATCCTCCTCGCGTACCCGAACTTGATGATAACCAGACCGAAGATCAATTTTAGAAAAACAAGTAGCACCCTGTAGCTGATCGAACAAATCATCTATGCGAGGAAGAGGGTACTTATTCTTTACTGTTCTTTTATTTAACTCCCTGTAGTCTATGCACATACGCATCGTCCCGTCTTTCTTTTTAACAAATAAGACTGGAGCTCCCCAAGGCGAAGAGCTGGGACGAATAAAGCCTTTATCAATGAGTTCTTGAATTTGAGTCATCATCTCGCGAATTTCAGATGGAGCGAGACGATAAGGAGCTCTTGCCACATGTGTAGCACCTGGAACAAGATTAATTTGATATTCTACATCTCGTATCGGCGGTAATCCGGGTAACTCATCAGGAAAGACATCAGGGTATTCCGACACCACCCTTATGTCACTAACATCTTTCTTTTCCATTTTTGTATCAATCACACGAGCCAAATATAATTCACACCCTTTGGCTATTGATTTGTGAGCTTTAATTGCTGAGATCAAAGGAATTTCAGATTTCCTCCGTTCACCACGAGCCATAGCATATGACCCATTTGGTAGAGGAATTTTGATTAGCTTTTTAGAACATAGAATTTCAACATTTTGATTAACAAGCCAATCCATGCCGACAACCGCATCAAAACCAGAGATAGGTAAAAGCAACAAAGATATCGGAAAACTATGACTGTCAATTTCAAGCGAAGCTTGTGGAATTGATGAAGTAACGGGCACTAACTTACCATCAGCAACTTCCACATCAACAGGACTTGTCATAAGAGAACTAGGAAGTTGAATTCTTTCACAGAATTTTAGGAGAAATAAAAGAGTAAGTAGCACCAGAATCAAACATAATACATGCAGGCATTGAATTAATTAAGAATATGCCTGTAATAACATCACCTGCTGTCTTAGCCTCGTCAGCCGTCATCTGGAAAGCCCTGCCAGCTGCTCGTGGTGCATTCTCCTTTTTCGGCCCCGACGATGATCCTCCAGCTCCTCCTGATCCCCGTCCCTGACTTGATCTGCATTCAGACGAGCGATGTCCCGGTTTGAAGCATTTATAACAAACATTTCCTTTAAATTGACACGCATCAGTAGAATGCCCCTTCTGCCCACACTTGTAACAACGGGCTGTGTCCCGGGTACAATGGCCAGTATGATAAGTACGACATTGGGAACACCATGGAGTAGTAGACGGGTTATGGATCTGAGTCCCCTGTTGTTGCCGAGACCCACCACTCCAATTTCTCGACCCTGAAGACTGATCAAACTTCCTCTTAAAGTTCCCACTAGTAGGCTCCTTTTTCTGTGCGTGATCGCTTTCATACTGCCGCGCCATCTCGAACGCGATATCTAAGTGTAGGACCGGCTGGGGGATGGGGTTCTAAACTAAACTAAAACACCCTAATGCTAGGACTGATCTAGGATGAGAAATAGCGCGGAATTCTATTTCCCAAACCTCCTAAGGATACTATGATCTGCTTAGGTGTCCGGCACACAGTAACACTAAGAAACACACAGAGTAGAAACAAGAACAAACTCTAAGAACTCACACAGAATGCTTAAGGCTGCCCTTGGTTTTCGTATTTATCACTAAGATTATGAATTACGAGGTCAAAGTCGCGATTACTAAGGCTTAAGGTCGGATAAGGTCAATGTCGTACGATAGAAAGTGATTATGCGTAGTTACGAACGATTACGGACGCTAATGGGGGTTAAGCTCTATTTATAGAGTAAAATCTTCACTACGTATGTGGTGCAATACACTGCGTACGTAGTTGGTTCAATACGCACGACCTTATATATTTTAATGTTAATTAATCACCTATTAACCGACCTAATCACCACGTGCGAGTTGACCTTCACTACGCACGTAGTGAATCCACCACGCACGCAGTGAATACATCACGCACGTGATGAGCTTACACACACACTTAAACTTCCAAACTCGCATCAACACATGATTAAGTACTTGTAAGCTTAAGATATTCACATAGAATCACTAAGAATATATAAACATGCAAACAATTAATCAAAACACATTTGAATTAGTAAACATGAATATATTTTATTGATACGAACTAGGGATTCACAAATATGCACCAACAAACTCCCCCTAAGACCTAGTTCTATCAATAACCATTGCACTAAGCAAAAATTCCACAAAGTAAAATGCACAAAGCAAAATTTCACATAGTAAGTAAACTGACAATCTAACTATCACACAGTAGTAGATTTCAGTAGATTTCACTTCTTCTGATCCACATAAGATTTATTCTCAAGCACATCCTCATTGTACTTGTTGCTCAACATGGTATTCATGATGTTGTCCTCCCTTTCCTTTTGGCGTTGACACGTGGCCTTTAACATGCTCGTCACTTGCTTCTCATTAAGCTTTAGAACATATCGCTGAACAAACGCAAGCCAACAAATCTCCATGCTGCACTTCGCACGAGGTGGACACAATACGCTCGAACTGGAATTAACTTCGTGCGGCCGAAACTCATCAAGTTCATCGTCTACACCTAGTGGACTCATGCGAGATGAAATCAGTTCGTGCGAAATGACCTTCACTTCGCACGGTCGAAACTCAATCTCAAGAACAATTTGCCGAATCTTTGAATTTCAAAACTCTGAACTACGATGTTTTTGGGTCGATTAAGTGATCTAACTAAGTCCACAAAGGTTACTTTTCACTCAAATCTAACCAATTAACACGTTATGATCGATCTTAATCCGATTTTAAAGCTTCTAGACTTTCAAGCATAAAATCGAGTATAACTCGAGATCCAATCGTTGGATTGACACGAAAATCATTCCAAGATGATCACCACACAGAATAGAATAAGAAGGATGGATCGAAAAGTTCTTTTCACACAGAAACTGAAATATATGTGCATACTGACGAACGCGTACTGGAAAACATATATACCCTGTTCCACTTCGTGCGAAGTGACAAACCACTTCGTACGTGATGGAAGTTAACTCGTGCGAGTTTGATCACATGGTGTATACACCAATCCATTTCGCACGTACTTCTCATGCACTTCGCGCGGATTACTCATTCACTTCGTGTGAGCTTACTTTTCACATAGAATTCGCCTTTTTCTCGATTATCCTGTACTCAGCACACAGCTGTTAGTAACTTCAATGCAAATAATGAACATTTGAGCACATGCAAACACAAGAAATAATAAATATAGAAAATAAACATACCAAAAAAAATAAGGAACACACCAAAAATCTTTTTGTATTTTTCTTATTAAAGAAAGATGAAAATGCAAACTAATAAGAATCTAATTACAATACTAAGACCTAAAATCAAAAGAACAAGATTTGAAATTTAACTGAGAAATTAACTGAATTAAATTAAATTGCAGAAATTTAAATTACTGAAATTAAATCTTTTTGTGAGAAGGTTCCAGTATGGAGTCAGTACCAGCTCGTCTATACTCAGTAATCATTCATTTCAGAACCTTGGGCATAAACATATTCTCTTAAACTCTGTCTAACAACCTATCTTTCTTCAGATAATAACATATTTTGTTTCAACATTTTCAGATTGTCTAGACTAGATACATGATTAAGACTATCTCTTTCAAAGTCTCACAGTATTTTGACTCACTCAGTAAGATGCACAACTTGAATACCCAACCAGCATACTTATGTGCTTTGTGATTTTGTCAACGCATTTTATGCTCTTTGACATGGAGGTCAATTTTTCACCTCTCTAGACATTTTTCTTGCTGAGCTTTTGTCAATGCATTTTATGCTCTTTGACAATTCAACACTAATAGATCAATGTAGCTTTTGTCACTGCATTTTATGCTCTTTGACAATTCAACATTGATAGATCAATGTATCTAATTCTTTTGACATCTCAGATTGGGGTCAATTTTTCACCCTCTTTTACATATAGCTCAATGTCATTTAACACATTTGGCATGGTAATAGGTGTGTGCACCAAACTAAAATATTCTCAACTGTTATTGACTTATAGACTTGGAATGTCTCGATAGCTTAAATCTATGATTGATTTCCACATGCATAACCATTTATCAGTCTAGACTTTCCTTATATGTCTTACACACTATCTGTGTCTTATCTGATTCAACTAGATTTTCAGACAGTTTTCTCAAAAGTATGTATGTGCCTTCAGTTCTAATTTTACTAGACGACTTTGTATTGAGAACCAGTGTGCCATCACTCTCCATTTGAGTTGGATCAACTTCTCATTTTTGTTTTTTTATTTTTTATTTTTATTTTTTATTTTTGTATTTTCTAAGTTTTCTGATTTTTTTTTTCTAAGTTTTCTGATTTTTTTGTATTTTCTAAGTTTTCTGATTTTTTTTTGTATTTTCTAAGTTTTCCGAACTATCTCCCCCTAAAATACTAAAGAAACTAAAAACTAAGAAAATAGAAACGCAAAGACACAGAAAATAAACACAAAGACAAACGAGATATAACCACACAGAAACTAGACACACAATCACAAATACCTCACACTTGATTATATCGGTTGGCACCCTTCACATAGAAGAACGAATTAGAAAGCATTAGGAACCCAAGCCCGAATAGTCATGGGTTCCCCGTCTTCTCCAATCACTGGAAGTTTCATCCAAGTTCCAGTCTTCTCAGCAGCATTTCTGAACCTGTCACTCGAATCCTTAGACATTTGAACACACAGTTTGTTAGTCCACTTAGAAGTCTGATTAAGTGAAGATTTTCTTTTGCTAACAACTTCGGGATTTTTAGATTTTCTTATGGTATCCCCGTTTGTCCTTTGATGCTGAATTGGAAGAGTTGAGTTTTGATTGTTTTTAGTAAACGTTTTATTCTTTTGAAAAGTCTCAACTTTCCTGTTACAGTGCTGATGTGGCTGCTGATCACACTCGTAACTGAGGTGACCAGGTCTCCTGCATACATAGCAAATCCTGTCTGGATATTGCTTTACAGAACCTTTTGACATCCTTTGAGATCGATACCCTAACCCTTGATGTTTGGGTAATAGTTTGACCTCTTGGTACGGACGGGTATCAGGAGACTTTACACCCTCCTTTTCAAATTTCCGAAGGGCATCGTGGATACGATGCATCAACGGACCTTTCACATTAGAACTACCCAACAGTTCTCTTATGCCTGGTTCAGCCTTTTTGATTTCTTCTTGCTGAACCTCATTCTTCTGAGGCTCACCCACATTCTCGTGTAACTTTAAATCCTCGTTTGGGGTTGATGCAGAAGATTCATCAACCTTTGTGAGTAGTGGGTCAGATTCAGAGTGAACATCATCATTCACCAGTTGATTTAACACTGGTGGTGGACATCTAGAATATAACTTTTTGTTCTTTTCTGAATCGGTACCTTGACCTCTCTGATCGATTATGTACTCAAATAAGTAAGAAGACGTGGAATAACTTTTGAGTTTTTGACTCAGAGTCTCATAATCGACCTTTGAAGTAACAAGGTCTCGTTTCAGCTTATCAATCTCATTTATGTAAAACACTATAGCATCCTGTTTATTTAACAGAGCCACACCTAGTTCTTGCACCTGTTTGCCAAGACTTTCATTCTTTTCTTTTAATTGTTTTTCTCTTTCTTTGATTAACAGGTTTTTATCTAACTTAGATGTGAGCTCTGAAATTGTAGACTTTAAGAACACTATCTGTTTTACATAATCATTACAAGAACCACAAGGTAAGCCAAAAGTACATACCTTTTCCTCTGATGATTGACCACAACTGCACACCTTTTGGTTTGACTCATTGGCACGAACTTTCACTGGTGTATTTTCTGCAGCTGGAACCGAGACTGGTTCATCATCAACGCTGGCAATTGATTCTTCCTCACTTGAGTAACTTTCTGTCTCGGATTGAGAATCTTCGTTCAACACATGAACATTTGCCACATTAATATCAGCATCAGCGTTCCCAAATTGTACTGACCAGTCAATTCCCTCGTCCCTTTGAACAACTGCCATTGCCTTAGCCGGTGTTGGAGTTGATTCAGACTTTATGGTTGTAGAGGAAGATGATCTGCTGCCAGGACTGGTTTTGAACGGATACCTTGGTCCCACACTCTTTGGCTTATCGCATTCTCTCGCGAAATGGCCTTTTTCCCCACAGTTATAGCATGTTACAGCAGACTTATCAAAACCGAGTTTGGTATCCTTTGTTGCTGATATCTGCTTCCCTGTTCTTTTCTCATACGCTCTCGCCCTCCTGACTATGTTCGCATATGACCAGAGGATATCTTGTCTTTCCATCTCATCATCATCGATCTGGTCATAGTCCTCTTGAGTCAGATGAGCATTACCAATCTTCCCCTTCAGTAGATCATCATAAGAGGAGACTAATGCACTTAGCATGCTCATATGTGTTTTAACTTCATCAGCACTCCCATACTTGAAATGCTCGGCATTGAATCCAGACGTAGACACAGTATAGGATGGCCCAGAAGATGAAGCTTCAGATGTAGATCTGCCAGATTCATTTACATTACTCACATAGGCAGATTGTAAGGGGGCATTTGAAGAAGTGGATGACGATACAGGTGTTCCAGAGTAGTATAGAGAAGGATTTTGTTGATAACTGGACATGGAATCCAAATTTAGTTCCTCCTGCTCTTGCTCTTTCAACTTTGTGATGAAATCATTTAGATCCATTCCGTCAAAACCACCACTATTCTTCAATATCATAATGTATGGCCGCCAGCTCTTGGGCAAGGCTTTTGCCAAAATTTCCACTTGCTGCTTCTCTGGAACAGTAACACCCAGACTGTCCAGTTCACTGAGAAGATGATTATATCTTGTAATGAGAGAAGGAATTTTCTCATCTCTCGTAGCCATGAAATGATCTAATTCCTTTCTCAATTGACTTGCTTTCAATTCCTTGAGGGCGGCATTTCCCTTATTTCTCTTCTCTAGTGCTCTCCACAGGCTGTGGGAAGTTTTATATCTCCTGAATTGATGGAAGATCTCATTAGGAATCGCCTGGATTAATTGAGCATAGGCCTTCTTCTCTGCATCATGACTGCTCTTCTGTTCAACAGTCATTCCATCATAGGGGGTTTCAATATTTCCCTCCCCCTTGGGAACCATATAATAGGTGTTTATTGCCCTCCGAAGTCTACAGTCAAGGCCATCGAGGAATATTTCGAACCTGGGTTTCCACATAGGATAGTCTTCCATGGTTAACAGTTTAGGTACTTTATTGGCACTCCCCATTTCACTGTCTAATAATAAGTTGTTTAAAGCTGTTGTCTGTTTTGATGCCATTTCAGTAATCAAGAGCTGAGAACACACAGACTTAAATTAAGATTTGATAAACCACACAGATTCAATACGCACGGAGTTGACCTTCACTTCGCACGAAGCACATTATACTACGCACGGACACGACACAATACGCACGTAGTGGGTAATACTCAATGCGAACTGACACGAAGACACACAGACGTTACTACGCACGAACTGAGAACCTAGTACGCACGGAGTGAATTGAATACGCACGAAGACCACACACTAAGCACGGATGAAGTAAGATAACACACAGATTCAACACGCACGTACTGGATGCACTGCGCACGCATTGGAATATACTACGTACGAAATGAACACACAGTCAATCGAAGAGTCTAGAAGATCTACGACACACTACGCACGCACTAAGGATCACTACGCACGCACAGGGAATCACTACGCACGAGTAAAATGCAAACAGATTAACGTAAAAACATGACCTATTTAACGCAAAACGACCTATTTTTGACCTAACAACCGATTAAAAACGACGAAAAGGACAAACACACAGGCCTAATCGACACCTATATCACGAAATCCTAAAGGAAAAGTGATCAATCAAAGCACAAGGCTCTGATACCACTTTGTAGGACCGGCTGGGGGACGGGGTTCTAAACTAAACTAAAACACCCTAATGCTAGGACTGATCTAGGATGAGAAATAGCGCGGAATTCTATTTCACAAACCTCCTAAGGATACTATGATCTGCTTAGGTGTCCGGCACATATCATATCTCGGATCCGTTCATATACACAAAACTGACCCATTCTGGGCCTCATAGCGCGCATACATATCATATCATAATCATGATTCAACGGTTACGTGTGTCATGCATAAACATAGCATACAGTACGCATTTCAAGCATACAACAGTGTTAATTACATTTCATGGAACTACTTGTACATACTAATAACATGTAACATGATTATATTAATTCGTATGTTATCCTATACTCACCTGTGAGGCTAGAGACTAAAGCAAACAAATATCATGATCGTCGCGCTCTTCTTCTGGGTCGTACAGCTTACCTATAAGATAATACTCGTGTTTAGTCACTTCACACAAGTACATTAACTAATATAACTAACATGATACCCCTAATGATGCCATTAGACTAATTAGAATCCTAAACGAGCATCCCGTACGACAAAACGTCGAAAAACAGCACAACAGTGCACTGTTCATAAATAACAGTCCCTACGGCCGTAGTAAAAATGTCCTGCGGCCGTAGGACCATTTTTGTTGAACACCTTCCTACGGCAGTAGGGAAAACTTACTACGGCCGTAGTAACTAACTTGCAGACAGTGTGCGAGAAACAGCCCCTGTTCATTCCATTTTCAATCCAAAACCAAATTCAGCAATCCCAATTCAATTTCCAGTGTTTGTATAACATCCAAGGTATCAAAATGAGTCCAAAAACATACATATAACAATCTCTAATCAAGAATTGAAGGTATGGGATCAAATTCTTCCATTTTGACCCATTTCATAAATTTCATGAGACAACACCAAAATCATCACTTTAATTACTGAAATTGATTTCTAAACACTTAGAAATCATAAAGGAACAGATTGGAAAACTTGAAACCAACTATGGATGGCTAATTCGAATTTTGCCATTTTTGACCTAAAGCTTCAAACTCAAGAACAATGAAGAAGATGGAGAAGATGGACTTACAAAGAGGAAGGAGATGATGATTTCCGAGTTTATGAGCAGATTAGAACTCTAATTTGCAGCTAGAATTCGTTTTGATGATTCTCCTGTGATTTGCCTCCTTCAAAGTTTCAAGAGCAAATAGAGAAAATGAGAAGTATGTGTAGATGCGTGTGTCTGTGTGTTTGAGAAGGGGAGGCCGACTCAAGGTCTCTAATTTTATCCAAATGGGGTATTTTGTTCCCCTTCTCAACTTACAACTTAATACCCGTTTACCCGTTTCAACTAACGGGGATATTCCCGGAATCCTTATTCAAAACCGTTTAATATTTTATTAAATTTATCTATTTTCATCATAATATTTAACATCATGATTTCTTAATTATTTTAATAATAACTCTAATATTTAATATAATTCTAATATTTATTAATAAACTCGAGATTCGAAACGTACCGAGGGTATAGACGACTAGGCCCATTTGAGGATGTTACAATGCACCTAGACAAGTACCCCACACCGTTTTAAAAGAACAAGTGTTAGTTAACGCTTCGTGAGTCAACAATAAGCTTAAAATATAAAACATTCTATTAAAACACCGTTTAAAATCATAATTAGATATAATAACAAATAGCCTCCCTGATCCGTTTGTGTACTTGACCCAAACCCGAACCCGTAATTATATAACACAGAATAGTCACTTACATCAAATCAAATAATATAAGGGTTACAAATCGTATCTATCAAATAATCATCTAACCGATTTAAAGCATATTAAACCATCTGATATGTTTGTCCCACATCGGCCATGGGTTGATTAGGTTAACCTAGGGGTAGCCTATTTATAGGAGATGTTAGGGCTGTTGTTAGGGGTGGAGAAATTGGTATTAGAATTAGGGCTTAGGAGATCTCCTACCTCTCGAAAGTAGGTTAAGGATATACTACGTACGAAATGAACACACAGTCAATCGAAGAGTCTAGAAGATCTACGACACACTACGCACGCACTAAGGATCACTACGCACGCACAGGGAATCACTACGCACGAGTAAAATGCAAACAGATTAACGTAAAAACACGACCTATTTAACGCAAAACGACCTATTTTCGACCTAACAACCGATTAAAAGCGACGAAAAGGACAAACACACAGGCCTAATCGACACCTATATCACGAAATCCTAAAGGAAAAGTGATCAATCAAAGCACAAGGCTCTGATACCACTTTGTAGGACCGGCTGGGGGACGGGGTTCTAAACTAAACTAAAACACCCTAATGCTAGGACTGATCTAGGATGAGAAATAGCGCGGAATTCTATTTCCCAAACCTCCTAAGGATACTATGATCTGCTTAGGTGTCCGGCACACAGTAACACTAAGAAACACATAGAGTAGAAACAAGAACAAACTCTAAGAACTCACACAGAATGCTTAAGGCTGCCCTTGGTTTTCGTATTTATCACTAAGATTACGAATTACGAGGTCAAAGTCGCGATTACTAAGGCTTAAGGTCGGATAAGGTCAATGTCGTACGATAGAAAGTGATTATGCGTAGTTACGAACGATTACGGACGCTAATGCGGGGTTAAGCTCCATTTATAGAGTAAAATCTTCACTACGTACGTGGTGCAATACACTGCGTACGTAGTTGGTTCAATACGCACGACCTTATATATTTTAATGTTAATTAATCACCTATTAACCGACCTAATCACCACGTGCGAGTTGACCTTCACTACGCACGTAGTGAATCCACCACGCACGCAGTGAATACATCACGCACGTGATGAGCTTACACACACACTTAAACTTCCAAACTCGCATCAACACATGATTAAGTACTTGTAAGCTTAAGATATTCACATAGAATCACTAAGAATATATAAACATGCAAACAATTAATCAAAACACATTTGAATTAATAAACATGAATATATTTTATTGATACGAACTAGGGATTCACAAATATGCAGCAACACTAAGGACAAAGCACTCCTAACTGAAGCTCGATAATCCGGTGGAAGAGTTTTGGCAAACCGTTTTATCTTTGACTTTTCATCAGGCAGTAAGTGATTCACAAATCTCATCTTATCAGAAAACCGCTCGATTAAGTCTTCGACCGGTTTATCCCCTTTTTTCAATGCCATGAACTCCTCCTCCAATCTATCAATCACTTGATCTGAACAATACTTACTTCGGAGGATTCCCACAAAATCTGCCCAAGTATATGTAGCTCTCACCTCTGCTGGCGTGGACGAGATCACAGTATCATACCATGTCAGTGCATTACCCCTTAACTGCTTCCGAGCAAATCCCACTTTGTTGGATTCCTTACAACTGCTGTTGTCAAAAGCTAACTCCATCTCGCGGATCCACCTCTCAGTAACACTTGGATCCATGCTACCCTCAAAGGTAGGTGGCTGGCAAGATAGGAAAATTTTAAGATCTGGTAACATTTTGGGTTCTGCCACTGGTTGCACCAACACTCTTTCCTCAGAAGCTTTCAAACGAGCCTCTAAATCTCTTATGTAAGCCTCTCTATCACTATGTTCAGCCATGTTATTCTTGTAAATAATCTAGCCAAACAAAACATAGATAACATACTTAATACTTTTATCATATTTTACTAACATAACAAGCAAGTAAACAATAGCATATCAAGAATATAACACTCTTTCACACACACCATGACCCCCCGAGGAACACTAAACAATGGTCGGGCCTGGGTTTGAGACTGAATACTTTTACAAGTACTCAATTCACTCAAACCTAGGCTCTGATACCAACTTGTAACACCTCGCTTTTGAAAACCAGATTTTTCATTTTAATAACAGAAATTCAAGAATCCAAACTGCGTGGATCCGTTTATAAACTGAACTTAAGCCAAACCTGTTTTTCAAAACTCAGTAATAGCAGCGGAAATATAAAAGTGGCTATAATTACAACCAAAAATCAGCCACAGTATACAAAAGATTAGTTGGTGTTACTAAACTGTTCACCGACCACATAATCAAGTTTATACAAACATAAACAGTAATTAAAAGTAACCAAAACAAGTGTTCCTCCATAAGACAAGTAATAACAAGAAGGTACCCAAAGCTCACGCCCCTAAGTGTTACCTGCAGTCATGGGGAGAGTATCTGTTAGCTAATTAAAGCTAGTGAGCATAAGATAGCATATTCAGTAATATAAACATATCACGTATCATCAATATATCAAACAGTGCTATCCTAGCATCTCGCGATGAGCTGGCACAGCCAGAAGGAAGCATAATCTTGCAGGGTAGCGAGCCCGGCTTAACACTCCTAACTGGGGAAACCAGACACATCAACCGCGCGGGTGGGTGAGCGGGTAGTGATCCACCGTTGCGTTATGGAGCCATAGACTCCATGGGGTACAGCGGGTAACTGATCCCCTAATCGCACGAGGAACATTGGGTTAGCCAAACCCTAAATACCTAACCAGGTACCGTTGACGCTATCATCGACCCGCATGCCTCAAGGCATCCCAGACCGTAGTCTGGCCTCGATCAAGGACTATAACTAGCCCCCATATCTCGGATCCGTTCATATACACAAAACTGACCCATTCTGGGCCTCATAGCGCGCATACATATCATATCATAATCATGATTCAACGGTTACGTGTGTCATGCATAAACATAGCATACAGTACGCATTTCAAGCATACAACAGTGTTAATTACATTTCATGGAACTACTTGTACATACTAATAACATGTAACATGATTATATTAATTCGTATGTTATCCTATACTCACCTGTGAGGCTAGAGACTAAAGCAAACAAATATCATGATCGTCGCGCTCTTCTTCTGGGTCGTACAGCTTACCTATAAGATAATACTCGTGTTTAGTCACTTCACACAAGTACATTAACTAATATAACTAACATGATACCCCTAATGATGCCATTAGACTAATTAGAATCCTAAACGAGCATCCCGTACGACAAAACGTCGAAAAACAGCACAACAGTGCACTGTTCATAAATAACAGTCCCTACGGCCGTAGTAAAAATGTCCTGCGGCCGTAGGACCATTTTTGTTGAACACCTTCCTACGGCAGTAGGGAAAACTTACTACGGCCGTAGTAACTAACTTGCAGACAGTGTGCGAGAAACAGCCCCTGTTCATTCCATTTTCAATCCAAAACCAAATTCAGCAATCCCAATTCAATTTCCAGTGTTTGTATAACATCCAAGGTATCAAAATGAGTCCAAAAACATACATATAACAATCTCTAATCAAGAATTGAAGGTATGGGATCAAATTCTTCCATTTTGACCCATTTCATAAATTTCATGAGACAACACCAAAATCATCACTTTAATTACTGAAATTGATTTCTAAACACTTAGAAATCATAAAGGAACAGATTGGAAAACTTGAAACCAACTATGGATGGCTAATTCGAATTTTGCCATTTTTGACCTAAAGCTTCAAACTCAAGAACAATGAAGAAGATGGAGAAGATGGACTTACAAAGAGGAAGGAGATGATGATTTCCGAGTTTATGAGCAGATTAGAACTCTAATTTGCAGCTAGAATTCGTTTTGATGATTCTCCTGTGATTTGCCTCCTTCAAAGTTTCAAGAGCAAATAGAGAAAATGAGAAGTATGTGTAGATGCGTGTGTCTGTGTGTTTGAGAAGGGGAGGCCGACTCAAGGTCTCTAATTTTATCCAAATGGGGTATTTTGTTCCCCTTCTCAACTTACAACTTAATACCCGTTTACCCGTTTCAACTAACGGGGATATTCCCGGAATCCTTATTCAAAACCGTTTAATATTTTATTAAATTTATCTATTTTCATCATAATATTTAACATCATGATTTCTTAATTATTTTAATAATAACTCTAATATTTAATATAATTCTAATATTTATTAATAAACTCGAGATTCGAAACGTACCGAGGGTATAGACGACTAGGCCCATTTGAGGATGTTACAATGCACCTAGACAAGTACCCCACACCGTTTTAAAAGAACAAGTGTTAGTTAACGCTTCGTGAGTCAACAATAAGCTTAAAATATAAAACATTCTATTAAAACACCGTTTAAAATCATAATTAGATATAATAACAAATAGCCTCCCTGATCCGTTTGTGTACTTGACCCAAACCCGAACCCGTAATTATATAACACAGAATAGTCACTTACATCAAATCAAATAATATAAGGGTTACAAATCGTATCTATCAAATAATCATCTAACCGATTTAAAGCATATTAAACCATCTGATATGTTTGTCCCACATCGGCCATGGGTTGATTAGGTTAACCTAGGGGTAGCCTATTTATAGGAGATGTTAGGGCTGTTGTTAGGGGTGGAGAAATTGGTATTAGAATTAGGGCTTAGGAGATCTCCTACCTCTCGAAAGTAGGTTAAGGATATACTACGTACGAAATGAACACACAGTCAATCGAAGAGTCTAGAAGATCTACGACACACTACGCACGCACTAAGGATCACTACGCACGCACAGGGAATCACTACGCACGAGTAAAATGCAAACAGATTAACGTAAAAACACGACCTATTTAACGCAAAACGACCTATTTTCGACCTAACAACCGATTAAAAGCGACGAAAAGGACAAACACACAGGCCTAATCGACACCTATATCACGAAATCCTAAAGGAAAAGTGATCAATCAAAGCACAAGGCTCTGATACCACTTTGTAGGACCGGCTGGGGGACGGGGTTCTAAACTAAACTAAAACACCCTAATGCTAGGACTGATCTAGGATGAGAAATAGCGCGGAATTCTATTTCCCAAACCTCCTAAGGATACTATGATCTGCTTAGGTGTCCGGCACACAGTAACACTAAGAAACACATAGAGTAGAAACAAGAACAAACTCTAAGAACTCACACAGAATGCTTAAGGCTGCCCTTGGTTTTCGTATTTATCACTAAGATTACGAATTACGAGGTCAAAGTCGCGATTACTAAGGCTTAAGGTCGGATAAGGTCAATGTCGTACGATAGAAAGTGATTATGCGTAGTTACGAACGATTACGGACGCTAATGCGGGGTTAAGCTCCATTTATAGAGTAAAATCTTCACTACGTACGTGGTGCAATACACTGCGTACGTAGTTGGTTCAATACGCACGACCTTATATATTTTAATGTTAATTAATCACCTATTAACCGACCTAATCACCACGTGGGAGTTGACCTTCACTACGCACGTAGTGAATCCACCACGCACGCAGTGAATACATCACGCACGTGATGAGCTTATACACACACTTAAACTTCCAAACTCGCATCAACACATGATTAAGTACTTGTAAGCTTAAGATATTCACATAGAATCACTAAGAATATATAAACATGCAAACAATTAATCAAAACACATTTGAATTAATAAACATGAATATATTTTATTGATACGAACTAGGGATTCACAAATATGCAGCAACACTAAGGACAAAGCACTCCTAACTGAAGCTCGATAATCCGGTGGAAGAGTTTTGGCAAACCGTTTTATCTTTGACTTTTCATCAGGCAGTAAGTGATTCACAAATCTCATCTTATCAGAAAACCGCTCGATTAAGTCTTCGACCGGTTTATCCCCTTTTTTCAATGCCATGAACTCCTCCTCCAATCTATCCATCACTTGATCTGAACAATACTTACTTCGGAGGATTCCCACAAAATCTGCCCAAGTATATGTAGCTCTCACCTCTGCTGGCGTGGACGAGATCACAGTATCATACCATGTCAGTGCATTACCCCTTAACTGCTTCCGAGCAAATCCCACTTTGTTGGATTCCTTACAACTGCTGTTGTCAAAAGCTAACTCCATCTCGCGGATCCACCTCTCAGTAACACTTGGATCCATGCTACCCTCAAAGGTAGGTGGCTGGCAAGATAGGAAAATTTAAAGCATATACAAGGAGATACGGGTGCCTCTCGAAAGCACACCGACTATTGTATTCCTTCTGATTTATCAATATATCAATTTGGTTCGTATCAAATTGGTATTAGAGCCATATCGATTCTGCACCAAAAAAAAAAGAAAAATGATTTCACTGTTCACGTCGGAAGTATTGTTCACGCCGCCGCTACTGTTCATCGGCAGCTACTGTTCATCCGGAAGGAAAAAAAAGATTTTTTTTTTCGGATTTGGATTTGTGTATTTGCGATGTCGAAGAAGGTAGCAGATGTTGACGCTGATTTGAGTCAGTTCAAGACCGATACTGCTGATCGCCTTGACCGAATCAATCAGGCCTTGGACGAGACAGGGCAGCGCTTGGAAGGATTGGAGAAAAAACAATATGAGATGATGAACCTGCTGTTGCAGCTCGCAAGGCAGCAGCCACCGCACTCCTATTCCATACCGCCACCAACCTACCCTAACAATCACCTGCTGCCACCCTACCACACCTATCCGTTCCCTAACTCCGACACCACATTGCCACCTTACTACATGCCGCCGCCTGCTGCGCAGCCCATCCAACAGCCGCCAGTCACCCAGCCAATCCAAGTACCGCCGAAGAAGACATTCCAGCCACCTACCGTTGCCGCCGCAGAAAGCCAACCCACCAACCCTACCGC
Organism: Pulicaria dysenterica; assembly: GCA_947179395.2. Classification (NCBI taxonomy): domain Eukaryota; kingdom Viridiplantae; phylum Streptophyta; class Magnoliopsida; order Asterales; family Asteraceae; genus Pulicaria; species Pulicaria dysenterica. Next base: position 30,004,304 of record OX359290.1, read on the forward strand.
TGCCGCCGTCAACCATCCCATTAACCCTACCACCGCTACAGACAGCCAACCCACCAACCCTACCACCGCCACTTTCAACCATTCCAGCAACCTTGCTGCCGTCGTCAACCACCTCATCAACCCTACTGCCGTTGCCGCCCAGCCCACCAAACTACCACCGCCCGCTGCCCAGTCCACCTCACCGCCGCCGCCGGTCGCCACCCAGTTCACCCACGCTATCCGATTGTTGCGGCACGAGTCTCATTTCTTCTGGCCGACACCACCAGTCCAGACTCTATTGTCGTTATCCGGGCCGCCATTATCGAGATTTTCCGGGCTATGTTTCGACTTTCAAGTTTGGGATCCAGGAATAATTTATTAAAGCTTATGAAGCCACACCTTGAGGACAAGGTGTGTTTTGGGGGGGAAAGTAATGATATGTTTGTCCCACATCGGCCATGGGTTGATTAGGTTAACCTAGGGGTAGCCTATTTATAGGAGATGTTAGGGCTATTGTTAGGGGTGGAGAAATTGGTATTAGAATTGGGGCTTAGGAGAGCTCCTACCTCTCGAAAGTAGGTTAAGGAGAGACGGGTGCCTCTCGAAAGCACGCCGACTATTGTATTCCTTCTGATTTATCAATATATCAATTTGGTTCGTATCACCATCATAGTCACATCTTTCTTATTCATTTGTATCAACCGTTACTGAACAACCATTCATTATTATTCATTTGTTATAAACTGTCACTAGCAACACTATTCGTCGACCATGTCTCCTTAGAGTTCGGCTAATTGGTGTCTAATCTCGCTAAAGGGGAACCCCATTCATTACTCGTGTGACTTAGCTGACTCGTGAACCATAATGGCTAACTACACCCTTTTGTACGCGAACCCCTAAGAACCCTACCTCTTTCACTACTCCGATTGCGTAAGGGATAGGTACTTCGCGTTGTCTTTTAGTGTGTAAGTACAAACGGATGTCAACCGTTTATCTCCTCCTCACACACTTGTGTTGTTCTGGATATGACCTCAACCGAATTGTCACACATCACTCCGATACGAGTCTGCAATATTGATACCACTTGTCACCAAAGTCCTCTAGAAAACCCAGTGGCCCGTCCGTCTGGCTAGTACTTTTATCCTAGAAGGCATCAACTACCTACTAGATCCGTATCAAATGAAAACCACACCCGCCCTCTATAGAAACCAGTTATTTAGGTGTGATATTCGTCCGTTAATCAATCATACGAGTTCATATGTAAATCACATTCATCATTCTGTTATCATAATCATCATTCAAAGGTCATAAATCTCCCCTTGCAAGCTCCAAATTATAGTATATGATTTATCTAGAATCACCGATCATAGTATATGATTTATCTAGTATATGATTTATCTAGAATCACCGATCACATCCCATCCCCACAACGCAATTCATATGAACCCTTTACAATCGCAAATCAGGACTTAAAATTACAACGTCAAATCTCCTCTTGCAAGCTCCAAATTATAAATTACATTTCATGCCTTCACGTGTCCACCTCGCCAACTTCACCTTCGGCCAAGCCAACAGTCCCATCAGACACGCCATCTTGAAATAACAAAGGATTCACGCCATCCTCACACACAACATGAAGAAATCATAATTCAAATCATCATCTAATAGTGATTGATCTCTTTAAGCTACGAATCGCAAATCACCCCTTACCACCTACAAATCGTAAATCAACCTACTGTACAATTGCAATTCAATTTCTTCTTATCAAAACGGTGAATCTTCACAAAGTGTGGATCGCAATTTACCATACAAGCCAATGAATCGTGAATTATAATTGTAAGCCTTCAACACCAAATCGCAAATATCAAACTTGACTTCTACAGACAATCGTAAATAATAGGTTCAAAAATCCAGATCATAGACCTGAATTCTCAACTAAAATTATGATTTCAAATCCCTTAATGCATCTTAAACCCCATTGATTAAATCTCTAATATCAATTTCACGTTTAATCATCAAAACCCGTTCAATCTATGTCTAACCTCAAAAGTTGAACCTTCATATAAAGCCTAGTGTACGATACATAAATAACATCAAGAACTATGAATAAATCATTTGAATCCTACAAAAAATCATACATAACACATAATTAAGGATTAGTGGCACTTACTTGATCGATCCTATTCACTAAAATGCCTTGATTCCTTGTTTCTTCTACCGTGCCGCTCGAGAATACACGCACAATCATGTCCTTTGGAACTGCTGTATTGAGGGTTATTCAGCCTCAATTAAAATATTAACCCTAATGTTAATTTACCTTTAATCATCTTTAGTCTTCCGTTTAATCATCCTTAGCCCTTAGGTTTTTCATTTGTTAAAAATCTTATTAAGTAACTATTACCAAACCCCAACGTACATAACTAACCATCTTTATTATCTACACCAATACTCTAACGCGCGTGTAAACGAATCATATCCAACCCATTAAATATTCGCGAGCTTGCATTTTAAATTCATTATTCAAACCATATTTAGTTATTTTTAAATAAATTATTTTCGTTAAATATATTCATTTATTATAACTCCTCGAAAGGTAGTCGTTACAATCTTTCGCGCCCCTTATAAAAAGATTCCGTCGTGAAATCCTCACAATCAAGCAACAAGTAAAATATCATCCATTTCGGGGTCATTTGTTCATGGTATATGCCGTTCAATTCTTTTGTCACTCGTGTATCTTTTCATTATGTATTGAAGAGTTAACAAGCATATAATAGCCCTCACATTTGTGAGGGAAAAAATAAAAACCAAAAAATTTATCAACATAAGTAAAATATTATTAAAAATCATTAGCCCTTAAATACATTTTTCAATATTATATAATTTTGATTTTTGTTTTTTATGTAACCAAAGTACATCCGATATCACAAATTAAGAGTTTGGTACATAAAATAGAAACTTTTAAAGCCCAATACATATATAGAAAAACATATTAAGTTGGATATATTTTGGTGAACTAAATTCTTAAAACTACTTAATAAACAATATATTTTATCGACTTTTAGAATAAATAAATTTCTATTAATAGTTTCTTATTAAATTATATATATTTTACCTTTAATGGAAAATATTCATTAATTAAATTATATGCTTATAAGAATTAGATTTTTTATACAGTGAATTATCTATTAATAATTACTAACTCTTAAAAAAATCTAAAATAGAGAGAAGAGAGAGGTGAGGAGATAGAGAGAGAGAGAGAGTTACCTAGCATATAGGCACATAGCCACATCACATGTATGTCTCAATATGAGATGACAATTTCTCAAATTCTTTTTGCAAAATTACTATATTACCCTTTAAAATCTCATGAGAAATTGCTCAAACACTTTGCCAATTGAATATATGTATAATTTTAAAGACAACGCATTATAAACTCATGAACACTATGAATTAATTTTTTAACTCCGAAATCGGAGACCGTCAAGAAACTAACAAGTCTAAAAAACATCCATTGATCAAGTCTTTCATCATCGGGTGTTTTCTTCTTTTTAACAACTTTCAATTCAACCACTTCGTGTCACTTGAGTCAAACTAAGTATTAAAAGTACATAAGATTCATTTTTCATATAGTCATTTCACTCAAGCTCTCTGCATATCCTTTTAATATCCATTATATCTTTCGGTACTCATGAAATAAACTGTCCCTGCATATCTCAAGACTAATGAAGTAGTTGCTTTTATGAACGATTTTATACAAATATATCATCATTAGTTTTCATACTAAAACACATACCTCATATCCTTTCCTGAGTTATGTGTAATCTAATCATTAATATTCAAGAGACCGTCATCTATAGTCCTTTTCCGATTTGATTTGTGATTAACAAGCTTAGTCTAACCAAACCTTTAAAAAACTTTCGTTTGAATCCATACACGTCAATCCTCTATTTTAAGTGTAATTGAAAAAACCTTCATAACCAGTGGTCCAACCAAATAGAAATGCCATATATGTCATTCCCAAGGACGTGCACATTGACACATTCTTATAATTATACATAAATTCCACATGTGCTTATGTTAAACTTCTCTTATACTACTTAAATATTATGACACTATACACCACAAGGTTATCGTCCACCCACATTTGTATTACGTGAATATCAATCTTAAATTCTTACAATAATCTAACCATATTGACTTACACACTAACGGACAAGCACAATGGATCATATAATAGTAAACTACACAAGACCAGGATTGTCTTCATACAAAACACTTATGGAATGTACTACTAAGGAATAAACTAGTTAAAGTAATTTGCTTTAAAAGTAAAAATGAGAGTTTTTGAGTTCTAGTAGCCAAACACTGCCAAGATATGGGGTGGTTGAATTAAAGCCATATTTGAAAAAAAAAATTAAGAAGTTGAAATCAGTTCACAGAGATATATTCACCAATGAATCACTCCCCCAGGTTCAATTTTTTTTAACCATAGTTAATATGACAAGTTTCTAAGGGTGTTCGAACCAACAACCAAAGGTCCTACCAAACCGGTTACTACTTAACTTTTCCAAAACACGTTTAACTCTTGTTATATGGTGAATTGAACTCAACTTTTATCTATGGTATTACTGAATAATCTTAACACTCATTATCTCAGAAAATGTATATATCCTATTGCATTCAAACTTCATTATCTTGTAATAAGCAAAAAATAATCCAGAAGAAGATACACATGCAAGTCATTATTTCAGCTCATGTACAAACTGTATCTAACAGATTGCTCAGCAAAAGTTAAGACAAAAACTCAAGGGTCAAAGTTAAACATAAACAAAACCTAATCGTATATTAGAAATAAAGATTACAAATTAAACCCAGGGTTCGTTCATCATGGTAAATACAAAGAAACTTAACCCATAACCATACTAGAAATCAAACATAAATCAAGAATTAACTTAAATGTAATCATCATCTAGAATTCTTACACATAGTAAATAACTCAATAAATGGTTCAATAGAGATCCTCGGATGGTGACTTGCTCTCTTCCGTCGACCGCCTCTTTTAAAAAGTAATCTATGTTGTCTTATTTTTGTGACCTACGTTAATATTAAATACACTTGTCTTCGGGCCGGACTAGGCACACGTCGTGGTGCATGTGTTCACGACGTGGAGCCTCAACTTAAATAAAGTTGACCAGCATATACCATAAGGAACACGACTTGGAGAATTTGTGCTTGCCGAGCACCTACGGCGCATTGATGTGCGATTTACATACCAGTTTTATATTTATAAAGTCCGCGTTTATTTATTACGATATAACACAATAGACAAGAGAACCTAATCGGATTATAATATAGATAATAAGTACGGGTGTCGAACTCAAGGGGAACGAGTACGATTTTAGATATAATTAAATTAGTTAACTACTAAACTAAATTAATATACTAATTAATCTACTAAAAAGCAATAAAAGGGGGAATGGTGATTTAATCAATTTAAACTTACAAGATCCTACTTTTAACGCAAGAAATTCAAAGAGCAAAGATTTAGAAGCTAGAAAAACAAATAAAGCAAGAAACTTAGGAATCAAACAATCTAGAATGCGAAGTATCTCTACTTAGACTTTAGAATCTTCTTTTCAATTTAGTTGATTTCATAGATAGTGCAATGTATAACATGCAATTCATATACCAATTCCGAAATTGGCTAGATCTCATGATTAGTCTCACAATCCCTATAGATATAGAAACATTAACCCAATGTTCATGGCATAAATATTCATATAACTAGTCAAATTGGTTCGTGTTATGAAAGACTTAATCTATTGATTTGTACAACAACAACAATACCCAATCCCTTTGAGTCGGGGTATGGGGGAGGTAAAATGTAGACAATCATACGACTACCCGTAAGTAGAGAGACTGCTTCCTTGGATAGACATCCGGCAATGAAAACAAAAGAAATAAAAAGAAGAGAAAATAAATAAAAAACTAGAAAAATAAATAACAAAGAAAATAATAATATACAAACCAAATACATAGATAATTTAAAAAAAAATAAACAAATACAATTTAAAAAGATTAACAAAATAATATGTTGAAACCTAGAGGGGGGGGGGGGGTGAATAGGTTCTTTTACTTAGTTTACCAATTTTTACACTTATAAAAATTAGTAAGTTGTGTTATAAAGAATAATCTTGAAATTTATAGCAACACAACTAATATAAAAATTTAAAGAGAGTAGAGATAGAGAGATATCACCAAGAGTAGACAAGAGATTTATAGTGGTTCATGCAAGTGTTAACAAACTTGCACTACATCCACTCCTTGGCCTCACCCACCAAGAGTTTGCTCCACTAGCTTCTCTCTTTGAAGGTAGAGATAAACCTTTTACACTTCTCTTTTTCACTTGCAAGAATTAACACTTCAAACTTGCAAGTAAGGTAAAGATAACCTTGTTTCACTCTAATTCTAAACGCTAGAGTTGATCCTTACTTCTCTCTAATTCTAAAGGCTAGAGATGATCCTTACTTCACTCTAATTTGGAAGACTAGAGTTGATCCTCACACTATTACAAAATATATGAATGAAGTTGTAATGTTTGAATTGATGGCTTTCACTCTTGCTTGGATCTTGATCTTGAAAGATTGAATAATATCAAAGTATATGAGCTTACAAGATCTTGTATGTATTCTCCATATTTCAGATTGCAAGAGCTAAGTGAAATCACAAGACTTGAGTTGGTTTAAATAAGGAAAAAGGTGAAAGTTCAAAAAGTGTCTAGATGGTCCACGGTCGATCCACGGTCGACCTTGGTTTCGACCGTCGGCTTGCTGGAAATTTTTGAGCCTTTTCAAATATAGATGTTGGCATTTTACCAAAACCACACACAACCCATTTTTACCATAAAAATTCACTGAAAATGAGTCTTAGAAAAGTTGGGTTGGTGCCATACTTTTTATGTTTGAATTTAAACACCAAATAGGAAGTTTAGAAGCCAAATGCATAAAGTATGTTGGTCTTTTACTTCTTTGAAATATTCCTTTTACTAAATTTGGTGTTGTATTGTTTTATAGAAAGATTGTGTTTAGTATTTGCCAAAATAAGAAGTCTTGTACTTATTTAACCAAGCTTGTGATTTTTATAAAAAGTTTGTTAATTTTTATAAAAGTTTTTATAAAAATAATTTTATAAAAACATAAACTTGTTTAATTGTAAGCTCATATATTTCGAACTCTTGTTTGTAGATTTCTTCGTCATCGGCTTTGAAGATTTCATCTTCATTTGTTGAGTACGAGTTCGGTTGACATCAAGAAGAACAAGTTGTGGGTTGTGCAGTGATGGTTGATTCACAGTCGACCCTGGGATCAACCGTGAAGGTTGAATGTTTGCTTTTATCTTGTTTTCTTCTTTTCTTCTTGATTTGAAGTTTTCAATTATTTGTTCTTCACTTGTGAACCTTTAAGGAATGTAGCATATGAACATATGAATAAATTTGATAAGCAATAATATTACTTGTTCATATTTTTATCATCATCAAAATAAGAAGTGCATTTCTTAATGTGTGACCATGTATGCACTAACATAGTAGTTAAAAGTGGGGGTGTCAATAAAAATATGGTAAAGTAAAATAGAGAAAAATAAAATAAAAGAAAAAAGAAGGTAAAAGAAAATGCAGTAACAAAAAATATATAGAAAAAAGAAATACAGATAAAGAAGAAATTCTAAGTAAACGCCGCTTAGATATAAAGGAGTAACTTCACAAATATAATGTCAAGGCTTATGGAAAGCCTAAGGTTGTCCAACCCTCGCCTTCCTATCCGTGTATCCTAATCCTTCTTTTCCAGGAGAGCCTGTCTGAGATCATGTCCTCGGAGAGAGAAAGCTCTTGCAGATCCACTCTAACTCTATCCTCCTACCTTAGAGAAGGACGGCCACATCTTCTAGTGCCATCAACTAGAATCGATTCCACCATCCTAACTGGCGCTGTTAGTTGTCTCCTTTTAACGTGTCCGAACAAACACAATCTTCCTTCTCTCAACTTGCTAACAATAGACATCACTTCTAATTCTAAAAACACTTATCGAAATTTTATGTAACAGGGTCTTCCCACAAGTACATCTAAGCATCCTCATCTCGACCACTTCCATCTTCTTCGCTTGCGCCTTTTTCAAGGGTCAACACTCGGATCCATATAACATGGCCGGTCTAACAGTCAGTCTGTAGAATTTTCCTTTGAGCTTAAGTGGTACTTTTTTGTCGGATCCATATAACAAGTCCATCTATTGATTTGTATTGGTCACAAAATCAATCAATTAACATTGAATGGTCATCACATGCAATTGCTAACACATTAAAGTTTAATCTTTTATAATCTAACCTTAGGATTTGGTCCATCACTAGTTATGAATCCTAATGATCATAGAAATTCATAATTCAAGCAAACATATATAAAATGGTCATCTCACCTATGGAAACTCATCAATAGATCATAAAGTCAAAAACTTTAACATGCAAGGATCTTTGAAAAAGCTAAACATAACAAATATGTAAACCATTTTATCCAAATCCATGAAATCAAACCAAATATTCAAGATTCATCAAGTCTAAGCAGAGATTACAGGCTCTTAGCCCATAATTCTGAGATTACAGAAGTAGAAAAACATAGAAAGTAAACCAAACATGATTGTAATGGCAAACCGAATGTAGATCTATGATGCATTATTCAAATTCTTCACTTCCTTGTGCCAAAACTCCAAGATCCAAGCTCCTCTTCCTTAGAACTCTGAAATTGTGTCTCTGAAACTTCCTTGGACGGATAAAAGTGGTTGGGTTCCCCTCTGAAAATAAGAACAAGTGTTTAAATAGGATAGAGATTCTGGTCGCAAATGCGTCGGGTTCCCAAAGAAAACGCGTCGCGTTGCGTTTCGCGTTTTTCGCCCATTAGTTGGAACTTATCCGCAGGAACACGTCTCGTTCCATATTTCAAATGTTTGTAAAATTTTCAACATTTTGATTTTTCTTCAATCTTGAAACTTTTTACGCCTTTCTCGCTCAAACTTCTTTCCTTACAATTATTAAGTACCTTTTGCCCATATTTTGTGAAATATCCATCTTTAAATGCCGATATATCGCAAAGAACATATATATATATATATATATATATATAGCGATATCATGCATGGTTTTCTCGAATGGCACCAACATGAAGAACGTCAAAATTTGTTTCTAGAAATCCTTTCGGCGTGCACCAACATGGGCACGTCATGGTCTCTTCATGCATGCATATTCCATCTTTCCACTTCACTCTGAGTCGCGTTTTTACCAACTTTCACGCAAACAATCTTTTTTTTTAACTGCATGCATACATTATCATCTCATCAGTACATAATGTTTCGTCACAAATACACAGAATCTGCCATTCTACTCTTATACTCATAGAACGTCTGTGACACTAAACTCAAAACTCAAACAAAATAGCAATAAAAATGACGTTTCACGAATGCAACTTAAAAGCAACAGCTTAACTAATGCGAATACAGCATCGTAGCAGCATCGAGCCTGCACCACCACACCTCAGAATCACTCTTCGCTCATAACCCAACCGGCGAACCAAAACCCAACATAGCAGCTAACGCACAACCAGCATCTGACACTACCCTGCACTATTCACACTGCAGCCCAAGTGAATACGCAACAGTGTGACGGAAGTAGTATAACAGGGCGGCAGTAACACAAATAATATTAGGGTAACATCATCCAATAATAAAACCAGTGGTCATCTCATAGAAACGCATATTAGGCCTGTCCAAGAGCCTCATAGTCCACATCTAGAATCACGTAATCATCGCTCTTCTTCCCAACCTGCAAAATGAAAGAAACACAAAGTCTGGGGCTTGAAAGAAGGGTTTGCATTGGCTAGGAAAAGATAGCCTAGCAAACCAAACAGGGATTGGAATGCCCCCCTTATCACACCTTGGCTACAAAATCTGAGTGCAATCCTCCTGCACTATAAAAGTAAACACCGAGCTAGCCTATGACCATGGCTATAAAATGAGGAGAATGCGAAGTGAAGTGTGTGCCTAATTGTAACATCCCAAAGTTCGTAAGTCCTAGATGTGAGTTTATTTCAATAAGCGTGTTAAGTGTTTTGTATGTTTAGCAAGTTGCCTTTGTGTGCTTTGTGTATCTCATGATTTTAAAGTTAAGGGGTTAGTTTTGCCATTTCAGAAAGTTAAAGAAGTCCAGGGGCTGTTTTTGGAATTAACCCAAAATTGTAGATACATATGAGTCTTTCTTTGACTCACCTTTAGTCAAACATTAGGAACAAAACACACACTCACGATTACACACACTCCAGCCCTTATTCTTGCTGATTTTGATTCCAAGCACTGAGTTCAGATAGCAGAGATAAAGAGTTAATAGATTTGGAGGCAAGAGGTATGAGTTCTTATTTGGTTTCTTTGAGTTTTAGGTCAAGAAAAGGATTCAAGAGTTGAATCCAAGTTAGTAGCTTGATTTATTGTGTTTTAGTGTTGTTTTGTATTGTGTTTTAGGGATAAAAGTTATGTACGTATCGAACTTGTTGTTTGAGACAGTGAAAGACTGGTAGACCATGTTGATGTGGAGAAAGTTAGAAATGTAGATTGAGACTATGACATAGACTTAGTTTAAAGAGTTGTTAAGAGTATAGCAGTACTAGAAGCTTGTATAGAACAAATCACAAAAATAATCTAGAATCTAATGATAAGACGATAGAGTTGGTGAATGACATCACCTAGAAATTGTTAAGAATATGTAGTTTTGTTCAGATTGACTTGGTATAGAAGTTTTGTAATTACAGTGGTATAGTTTGATGTTAGAAATGATACGGGTAAAGTTTAACGGCAGTTAATTGTAATGAAGTGAATGAGATAAAAAGTTTTACATAGAAGAAAGAAAAGTAGTTGAGAGAGTAGAGAATAGTGAACGCAAAGAGAAAGATTAAGCAAGTAACAAAATTAAGTAAAAAGCCGACGTTTGTACTATAGCATGGAGGGTTAGGTCCCCCACTCAGATATACGAAGTGTGAAAAGTAGAGGCATGTGGCCAAAGTTTGAAATCATTTACCCTAAGTGTGTTATCAGGTTACTAGTTTGGACATTTTTGTCCTAAGTTATTAGTGACAGAGAGTAAGTCAGTTAAAATTTAGCCTGGTTTTGTTAAAACAAGGATCAATACTAGAAAAGCAAATGTGACCTGGTCAAAAGGCAGAATGTTCTAGTTTATAGTTAAAGAAATAAAGATTGAACTTAGTGTGATAACAGACAGACGCAGTAGATGAGACTACTATTCTGAATAGTAAGTGTAAGTAAAAAGTGATAGAGGTAAAAATAGCCAGTTTTCATTGAGCATATGTTCGCGATGAAAGAATTTTGAGCAGTTATTAGTATTGATTAATTGAGTTAATAGCAAGTTCAGATACTCAGATATCAGACAAACAGTGCGAGCACAGATCCCAAGTGGGGAAGAACTATTGAACAAAGGTAATAGTAAGAGAGTCAGTGTTCCAGTTGCTTGTCAGCAAAGTAAGAAAGTACTTGATGCTTAATTGTATAACATGTCTAGCTTATGTGGAAAAGTGTAGTATAAAAGACAGTCATAGTAGATTTAATAAATACCACCAGTGGTGACTACTCAGATGTATTTCTCAAAAGAATTACCGGTAATTTTAGAGTTTTGATAAGTGAAACTTAGTATTAGTATAATGTCAGGAATAAAACTAAGGAGTCAAGATGTTGTACAGATTAGCCCCAGAAAAGTAAGAGTTGGTGATCCAACTGTAATAGTTAAGAGATGAGGGTTTTGTCCGATCCATTAGCTCAGTGTGGGGCGCATTAATACATGTAGTCTTAAAGAGAAAATAACTAGTCAGAATGTGTATAGATTACAGAGGACACTATAAGTTTGCAAACAAGAATCAGTACCCAATTTAAGAAGTAGATAATCTGTTGGATTAGTTTCAGAGTGTAGAATGGTTTTCAGGGATAGAGTTGTGGTCAGAGTACCATCAGATGAAAGTCAGAGAGAAGGACGTTTTCAGAATATGACTCCCCACAAGTATGAAGCGATTATTCGGCTCAGGTTGTGAAACTAGTAGTTGTTGGAAAGTTAATTTAGTAAAGATGTTTTTAGTATCAAGTCAGCTACCCTAAAGATACAGATACCTCAAGTAAGAATGCCAGACATCACTTCGATATTCGATCAAGTTAAAGTAGTACAGAATGAAGCAGTTAGAGAGGGTGATCAGAAGAAAGAATCTATTTAAAGATCAAGGTCTAGATTGTCTAAGAGATAAGCAGGAATTACTAGTAGCCAATAATAGAATGTGATTTAGCAAAGAAGGTTGGGAAATATTTAAATTGTTTACAGGTTAAAGCAGAGTATCAGAAATTTTACAGAAAGTAACAGGTAGATATAAAATGACAGTATAAGGATTTAGATAGAGATACTCGTTTATCTTTAAATTTTCAGAGTAAATTTCAGAGAAATATGAGAATTAAATCACAGTATTTCACCCTTGTAGGGTTGGACAGAGTGAGAGAAATATATAAACACAAAGATATATGCTCAGAACATGTATAATTGACTTAAGTGATAGTTGAGATACGTATATACATTAATAGAGTTCCAGTATGATCACAGTTACGTTTGAGTAGTAGCATATCTAGTACCAGATGATGTATGATGGGAAGTATAAAACTCCTATTTGTTGGAACGAGGTTGATTAGAGCTAGAGGACTCAGCACACGATCGAATGTAAAGATAGTACCACAGTTTTATGAGCGGCTTAGAGCTGCCAGGATAAACAAGAACATTTATGTGATAAGAAAGGATTATTAGTAGAGCTTCAGATTGGAAGCTATGTGTTAGTAAAATTATCATCAGGGATATGGATGAACAGATTCAGAAAGAAAGATAAGTTAGGACAGTAGTGTATGGGTCAGTCATATATTATCACAAAGATAAAGAGAGTATTGTATATGTCAGAATCTATAGTAAAGATATCTTAGATAGTATAACATGTATAGTTATCATTGTAAGTATGTAACAGATGAACTAGTAGTTGTCCGAACAGGACAAGAGATGTGAAATCCAGTTATATAAAATAGTCAGTAGTTGTATTTTAGAGGAAGTTGAGATTTGTATAATGGACAGATGAGATAGTAAAGATACAGTCGGAACACGAGAAAGAGTTAGATTACACTTAGGTGTAATTATACTATGTTGTATATGTAATACTTGATTTATGCTCAGTATGCAGTAGACCTTCTACTTTAGTAACAAGCAGAGATGCAATAGTATGCAGAGATAAAAAGGGATGTAAGACTACTGTTAGTGCGCTACAGTAGCATTCAGTTTGTTTTGAAGCACAGTTAATAGCTTAATTAAAAGAAAAGTTGTGAGTTTGTGTAACAAACAGATAAGAATGGTAAAGTCACAGTGAAAATATTGAAAGAGATCAGATACACCTAGGTGTATACATGTTTTATGTATGTTATGCATATGATATTCTACTTTATATTCGGTATATGATAGACCTTCTACGTTAGTAGCGGGTAGATATGAGATGTAAGACTATCGTCAGTACGCTGCGATAGCATTCATAGTTGAGGAGATGTAAGACTGCCGCTAGTGCGCTACGGTAACATTCAATACTTTATGATGTTAAAGTTATTATGTGTACAGTTAATTTCGGGGACGAAATCGTCCCAAGTGGGGAAGAGTTGTAACATCCCAAAGTTCGTAAGTCCTAGATGTGAGTTTATTTCAATAAGCGTGTTAAGTGTTTTGTATGTTTAGCAAGTTGCCTTTGTGTGCTTTGTGTATCTCATGTTTTTAAAGTTAAGGGGTTAGTTTTGCCATTTCAGAAAGTTAAAGAAGTCCAGGGGCTGTTTTTGGAATTAACCAAAAGTTGTAGATACATAGGAGTCTTTCTTTGACTCACCTTTAGTCAAACATCAGGAACAAAACACACACTCACGATTACACACACTCCAACCCTTATTCTTGCTGATTTTGATTCCAAGCACTGAGTTCAGATAGCAGAGATCAAGAGTTAATTGATTTGGAGGCAAGAGGTATGAGTTCTTATTTGGTTTCTTTGAGTTTTAGGTCAAGAAAAGAATTCAAGAGTTGAATCCAAGTTAGTAGCTTGATTTATTGCGTTTTAGTGTTGTTTTGTATTGAGTTTCATGCTAGAAAGTTAGTTATAATGTTATAGAGCTTAGGTGTATGATTGAAATTGAGATTGATCAAGTTTTGAGTAAAAAGGAATGAGATTCGGCTGCTGTTCACGAACAGAGCAAGAAGCCTTCTGTACCGACTGTCCTTGCGACCGCATGGGTTATCCCTTGCGATCGCAAGGCAGTGTTTCACGTTGTAGTTGTTTTGTCCCTTGCGGCCGTAAGTAAGAGTACTTGCGACCGTAAGGCAGTGTTTTAGAAGATTTAAAGGTTTGGATCTCTTGCGGTCGCATTGGACTTTATTTGCGACCGTAAGGTAGTAGTTTAGGACCCTTGCGGTCGCATGTGTAATGCTTGCGGTCGCAAGCAGTCTTCCAGAGTTCAGTTTAGTTATTTGATCTATATCTTTGTAAGTTGAGTACAGAGGTTACAGAAGTATTGTTTATTGCTTGTAGGCAATAAGAGTTGACGTTTCAGCGATAAAGAATAGCTGTTTAATTGCGGCTAAGGTGAGTGTACTTACCTTTAATCAGATTAGCATATGTATATGCTTTAAGTGATTAGTATATCAATTGTATGCTTGATATGTGATTGATTATGTGAGATTCAGTAACACTATGTTGTAGTATTTAGTACGATCTACATACATATATGTACAAGGTAAACAGTATGATATCAGTGTTATGGTATGTTTATGTTATGAGTTAAGACTATTGTTTCAAGGTATAATAGAATTCAGATATATTATTTAGTACAGAGATAGGGGTATATTGAAGTCCTTATACCCAAACAGAGTGTCAGGGATTTGATTACGCGTGAGGTGTGATCATACCCTGGACCAGATAATAGTTTGAATAGTTTTGCAGGTGTTCAGCTTAGATGTGAGACATCCTCAGAAGAGTTACTCATGTTTTAAGTGTTTATCTGTTCAGTTTGTATGCTCACTAAGCGAAAGCTTACGTTTTAGTATGTTGTGCATGCAGGTAACCAGTTTCCAGCAAGGGTAAGGCCCCAGTGTTTTGCAGAGTTGGATAGCTCCAAGCTTTTGAAAAGAGTACTTTTAACACTACTTTTCATTAAGTTGTTAGCATTAAAGTAAATTAAGTTTGTTTTCCGCAAACTCTGATGTTTTAGAATGTTAATCAGAAGCAAACGAATTTTTAAAGCTGTTTTAGAAAAGTGGTGTTACACTAATAGTAGTGCCACCAATGAGCGCCAAAGCAAGAAAGCATAGCCATAGCCTCTAAGTCTACCAACACCACCCTTATAACATCATTCCATACCCCACCACCCCAAGAGGTAGAACCAAAACATATATGTTACACGCCATCATCACAAAGGAAAACCACGAGCTCTGGAGCTTGAAAGAAGGATTTGCATGGGCTGGGAGAAGATGGCCTAGTAAATCAAACAAGGTAATTATGCCCCCCTTATCACACCATGGTTTCGAGATACAGTACAAACCTCCTGCACAAACCCTCTATACTAACCTATGACCACGGCTAAGAAATGGAGGAGAGACGATGTGTCGTGTGTGCAATAAGTTGTGCCACCGCATACGCCCACGAAAGAAGTTTAGCCATAGCCTCTAATCCTACCATCTCTACCCTTATAACACACACCCAAACCCTCACTCTTTAGTGACTCTAAGTCAAAAGAAAACCATCATGATGTGGAGAATGATCCCAAACTGTCATGGTTTGGCCACCTCCCCCGCACACCATTGCCTGCAAAGCCAAAACACCTGCAAAAGAACTATACCTCACCTTTCAACCAGATGAAATGACATTGTACACCCAGACACCTGTACCGGTCCACTACTGGCACACACCACTCTCCCTCGCCGCATGACTAATACCAATGACAGCCTCAACCCCTCACTCTCAAACTCTCTTTGTCTTAACCAGTGCCACCCACCACCTTGCCGGAAAGAAGACCGTCGCCACCCACCACATCACCACCATTTGTGACCCTTAACCCCTCACTCCCTCAATCTCTCTCTCTTTGCTGTAAACACCACCCACCAACCTAAAAAGTACTCTATATACGATGATAATACTACCACGGGTGAGCTATGACCGCCACAAGCAACCTCCACCACGACTGTCGTCAAACAACTTCGCCATTGCACCAACATCTGTGAGTGTGTGTGTGTGCGTGCGAGATTGGATCTAAGATTTAGTGTCTATAGTTTTCATTTTTAAGGTGTTATTTACATTTTAGAGTTTCGATTTGGGTGGTAGGTTTTGATTTTTTGGTGGTATAGCCCGTGGTTGGTGGTTTTAGGTGAATTTTGCCATAGCACCGCTATTTGGTAAGTGGTTTTCTATTTGGTCGGCGACAATTTACGTTTCTTGTTGGTTTTCAACCAGATCTTCAAATCTTCATCATCTTTTCAGTTCTTGAGTTTTTCCCCCAAATCTAATATGCAATAGGTTGTTTATGGTGGTGAATGTGATGGTGTTGGTGGTGGTTTATTGTGGTTAACTAGGCATCATCTTCAAGAAAAAAACAAAAACTTTTAATACAACAAAATATATTAAATGTGTGGATTTCCTTGCTAGTGGATATAGGGTTTTTTTGTGTAGTTGGAGATTTTTGACTTAATGGTGTTGATTTGGTGTTTTTGCTACCGTTCAGGTGGTGATGTGTGGAGGAGGATGGGAGAGGCGGTTTTTCTAGGTGGAGGGTAAGGGAGGGGTGGCTCTAGTGAGTGAGAGAGAAAAGAGTGTATGTGTAAAAGAGAAATAGAGAGAGAGAGAGAGAGAGAGAGAGAGAGTTGACAGACTATTTGTAACACCCTCCTTATCGGCCTAGTAGGATTAAGGTAATTAAGTTGGTTTACTTTAATTAATTGGTTGATTATTTGATTTATGTGTTTAATTAATTTAATTAATTAAATTGTGAGTAAAATAACAATTTAAATGAATTTATTGTTAGTGGAGGTTGAGGTGTCGGTTTTGGACACCTTAACCCACCTAGTCACCACCTAAGTGTCATTTACATGCAAATTGTTTAAGGTGTGTGTGTGTGTATGTATACCTTCGGCCGAGAGCAAAAGAAAAAGAAGAAAGAGTAGAACTCAAATTGTAGATTTGGTTTGTGTAATCTGAAATACTGAAGTGTTTATCTACATCAAAAGGTTAGATTACTGAAATTATGTGTTAATTGTTGAATTATCTCGGTTTTGTATGCATGTATATAGAAATCCGATTGAATGCTTATGTATGATGAATTTGATGATTTTAGGTTGCATGTATGTTAGATTATGATGTTTGAGTGATCAATATATGTTAGAATTAAATTCTGGAAACATATATGTTGTTGCATGCTTAAAATCAGAATTAAATTGAAGTTAAGGATGATTTTTGATTTTATCGGATTTGATAAGTATGAACTGATCGATATTCATGTATGAATCGATCGGATTTGGTGAAATCCGATTAATTCTATCGAAATTGGTGAAATCCGATCATTTCTATTGGATTAGTTTATCGGATTGCTAGATTTCATCGGATTCCTTACTTAAATGAATGGAGGATTTTTATCGGAATTGATGTTTACTCGGATTTGATATTTTATCGGATTGTATGACTCAATCGGATTTGGCCTTTTCTCGGATTGTGAATTGTATCGGAATCCGACTAGATTGGAAATGCCTTTACTCGGATTTGTATTTGCTCGGAATTGGTTGATCGGATTTCATGTTAATCGGATTTGAAGCTATCGGATTTGATCTAATCGGATTTGGACACAATCGGAATTCTAACAATACTTATGCTAGGAATTTGTGAAGGTTGTGTTATGAAAGATCAACTCTTGGATGATTTGAAGATAATCATGAACTGATTGCCTTGGCTTATAAAAGGATGAATGTAATGCCTAAGCTAAGGAGTTGGATGAATTCACAAGATTACAGTAAGCAAAGAGTAATAGTGAATTGTGGTATATTGGTTTGAATATACATGAGTTGATATGTACTTGTGATTATATGTGCATATGTGTTTGATTATAGTATTGTGCTTATTGTGTATTGATTAAGCAAATACTGATTGTTAGTTGTTTGTTCAGGTGGAGACAAGACTCAGTAGTAAGAAAAGACTGAGTTGCCTGAACTGTTGAAGATATCGGTGAGTGGATATATATCTTGGATGTATAAGATATATCACCTGATTGTTTGCTCTTTTCTGTATATATATACATGACGTTTGTGAGATCAGCTTGGCGGAAGTTATTCAGCTAGGCCTATGTTTAGAGATATACAGTATTAGTAATTGTCTTGATTTGCATTTGTTGTAATCAAGAAGTGCTATTATTGTTGTCTGTTGTAACTTGGCTATCGGTAGACCTATGCTTTGGCCGGCATTTGGTTGAAGGTCCCGCAAGACCGCCGGTTCTCCTTGTTTGCTTGAGCTTTGTTTGTTTGGGCTTTATGCCTTGTATATTTTTGGATGTGTATTTCCTCACTTAGCTTTGTGCTAATTCCCTACTAGATTATTTTTGCAGATGCTTCTAAGTGAATTTTGTAGATAAAGAAGGCTGGGAATATGGACGGACCGCTACTCTGATGTCCAAGATTTTATTAGAGCCTGTTTTGTAATTAACACCGTAGTGGTATTTTGAAATTTTAATTTGGACAAAGTTTGTGTTGTCTTTGAGTATTAAATCTAAATATATGTATTTAGCTTCCGCACGCGTATTTAAGTTAATATAAAAGTACGGTGTTACACTATTAATGTGAGGAGAGTGTTTGTTTATTTATAAAAAATTAGAATATTATTCTAAATTAATTAAAATCTTAAAAAATGGTAAAAAAACCTAGATACCCTAACTTAACATATTTGACAAAAAAAACGTTAAAAAGGACTATCCATGCAACAAAATGGTAGTTTAAGGATGAAGCTTGCAACTTTTTGAAAAAAAAATGACTAAACTTGCAATATGGGGATAGTTAAAGGACCATCTATGAAATTAACTCGAAGATCAAACACTCATTCACTCACAATTTCTCTAAATAAAGTCCATTTTAATTCTGTTAGAGCCGATTTCGCCGTGAGTCCATGTACCCTTCTCAACACTCAGTTCACTCATTGACTGGCTCTGATACTAACTTCTAACGCCGGGTTTCCTCATGAAACATGATTAACTTTTTATTTCAAAAATTATCCACGCAGCGGAATTTATCATTAATAAATCATGTTGGCCAAAACCGTATAAACCCTTAGAAGAAAGCACTATATTATGAACTCATAAAATCATTTTCATGTTAAACCACAAGTCGGTAACAATCTAATCTAATCCTTCTAACTACCCAGCAAGCTTCACGCCTCGCCAAGCAAGCTCCACGCACCTACATGAGTACTACACCATTTCAAAAGAACAAGTGTCAGCTAACACCTCCTGAGTCAATAGTAAGATTACGATATAAAACATTATATTAAAACACCATTTAAAATCATAATTAGATAGAACAACAAATAACCACTCCGACCTATCCGTGTCCTTAACCTAAACTTGAACCCGTAATCATACAACACCAATTAGTCACGTACATCAAATCATATAAGGGTTACAAACCATATCCATCAAATAATCATCCAACCAGCAACAATCATATTATACCATCATAATCATATCTTTCGTATTCATAAGATTCAATTGTATCAACCATTATTTTATAACCGTTCTTTATTATTCATTTGTTATCAACCGTCACTAGCAACCATAGTCATCAAACATGTGTTCTTAGAGTTCACCTAGCTGGTGTCTAATTCCTCTAAAGGAGAAACCCGTTCACTACTCACGTGACTTAGCCGACTCGTGCACATAATGGGTAACTATATCCCTTATGTACATGAACCCCTAAGAACTTGACCTCTTTCACTACTACGACTACACTAGGTATAAGTAACTTGCGTTGTCGTTTAGTGTGTAAGTACAAACGGAGGTCAACCGCCTATCTCTTCCTGACACACTCATGATGTTCTACATATGACCGAACCGCACGGTCACACATCACTCATATACGTGTATGCAAGACCCACATCACTTGCCACCAAAGTCGTCTAGATAAACCGGTGACCCGTTTGGCTAGCACTGTTATCCTGGAAGGCATCTACTACGTGACTAGGCCTGTATCATGTCCTCAAATGGGAAATACCCCTGCCCTCTAAGGAAACCAGTTATTCATTTGTGATATTTATTCGTTAATTAATCATACGAGTTCATACGTAAATCATATTCATCACTATATATTATCATACTTATAACTCATATCCGTAAATAGAGCATAATGACACAAACCATGTTGAGATAAGCACATCACATTCATGTCAATCGTATATCATATAAATCATATAATCATGTGTATCACTTTCCCACATAAAAAATAAGATAAGTAATTTATTTGTAATCGCATATAAAAATATATATTTTGTGATGACGTTCAGTTCTGAAAACATGATGAATCATATAATCATGTGTATCACTTTCCCACATAAAAAATAAGATAAGTAATTTATTCGTAATCTCTTATAAAAATATATATTTTGTCATGACGTTCGGTTCTGAAAACATGATGAACTTACTTGAAGTCCCGTAAGTCGAAGCCGAGTGAACAATCAAAATCTATCGAACAACCTAAACTATAAATGAAATCTAATAAACGATCAATTAATGAAAACCGAAACGAAAATAATAATAAAAGGAATAAAATCACAGATCATATTCCAATATCTAGAATCACCAATCACATCTCAACCCCACAATCGCAATTCATATGAATCCTTTAAGAGAGAACTAAATGTTTTATATATTAGTATAAATAGAGTTTTTGATCAAATGGGTGTAGTTTCAAAACATATTACCAAATGGTTTCAAAGGGCTTGTAGCCTAGTGGTATAAGGTGTTGGAAGGTGTTGCCCTTGGCCTGAGGTCATGGGTTTATGAGTAGATTAGTGTGTGCGTGTGTTCTGCCGTTCAAAAAAAATGGTTTTAGCTTCAAACATATTTACCAAATGCGTGTCATTTCTTACTACTGTTTTTACCCACTATCTCACACGATCATTTAAAAAAAACCCTCTCCTTGCCCTTGAACCGACGAAGACAAAGCCCTCCCCCCTCCCATCACCAGGTCACCTCGCCGCTTATCACGGACTACGATCGCCTCGACATTGCCAGTCACCTAGCCTCACCTTGCAGTCGCTCTTCCAGTTGATTTGTTTGTTATTGTTCTTTGTGATTTTATCTATTATTCCATGGTTGATTTGTTGTTTAAGGCCGATTAATTAGACTGTTTTTTGTTGCTATAAGTTTGATTTTTTGTTTATCATGTCTTCGTGTAAGTTTGATTTGTTTGTTGCCGATTTTATCAACATATGTATGTCATTTGTAGATGCTATGGTGTTTTTGTGATAACTCTTAGGATTTAGTAGATCTATTTGATCAATTTTGTGGCCGTGTTCGATTAATTTATGTTCTTTTTGTTGTGAAAATTTCTAAATTAGTTGTTTTAACAACTTATATGTGTTAGTGGTAGATAAAACCAATTTTAGAAAAAGAAAGACAACCATAGTTGGTTTAGTGCATAAAAACATTATATGTGTGATGATGTTGATTTTTAATTTATGATTGTTAGTATTGTTTGAATAATTGTTTTGATTGTGATATAAGATATAATTTTAAAAAAACAGTTAAAAAGCGGCAAAAACAGTAAAGCAATAAAAAAAAGTTACAAAAGTAGTAAAAAAACATTTAAAAATAACAGTAAAAAACAGTTTAAAATTAGTAAAAAACAGGTAAACATATCAGTAAAAAGGTAAAAAAAAAAAACAATTTAAAATAGCAGTTAAAAAAATACACCTAGCTAAAATGTACTTTGGTAAAGGATTAAAAATCGACTTTGAAAAGTAAAAAAAAAAAAAAACAATTCCAATTTACCGTGTCAAAGCCTTTCAAAATTTACTTTAAAAAGAGCCAATTTCATATTTGATTTTAAAGCCATACTAATATTTCATTTGCTATTAAAATGTCATAAATATTTGCTGCCCGTTAATGTACGCCGTCTGGTTGCAACCGATAGTTTTGCTAATCACCGCAGCTAAACAATTAGATAAAGCTTTTGAAATGAGTTTGTAAAAACAACCTATAAGGCTAATCGTTATGTAATCCTTCAAAGGATCCAATTTTTTAGGAACCACAGCAATAAATGAAGCTAGGAATGACAACGGGGCGGGTTTTGCGTCCCCCGTCCCCGTCAGGTAATCATTCGGGGCACCCCGTCGGGTATTTTTTTGCCCCATCCCCAATCCCGACCCGAAAATGATCCCCGATACCCGACCCCGACACCAACCCGAACTGTGAAAAAAAAAACAACAGCAATAAAATTATGCAAAAAAACACATTATAAAGGAGTAAAAGCTGGAAAATAATGTCTAAATACAATATAAACCATGTTTTTGTTAACAATAGTAAATCCAATGCCAAACGCTAGGATTTTTTGCACAAATTACACATTACATGATCTAATAGATTGTTTCAAAACAACATAACTAGAAATAAAATACTTCTTAACATAATAAAACATAAGTCACAAACTTGTAGCATGCAATAACACAAAAGTTTGTCCAACATCCAAACGATTCTTAATTTTCCAACAAAAACAAAAACACAAACCGAATACGAACTCAAATCATGTCGTCGTGCCACTTTCTTTAGTACCTCCCTATATTACCAATAATAATTCAATAAAACAACCAAATTATAAACTAATTATAAAAGCATTGTAACTAAGATAGTAATTTATATAAATATTATTACCTCTTCCACGTCATAATCATATTCCACCGAGCGACAATATGCCTCGGTCTCTTCCGAACAAGTTTCTATATATTAAACAAATAAGACATAGTCACATATATTAATATTAGTCATGAAGAAAAATAACACATGAGTGATTAAAATAAGTTTTACCTTGAATCTCATTCAACAACCAACTTTGAGCACACATTAAAGCCTCCAAAGTTTTTGGGTGAAGCCGACTTCGGTGAGGACTTATCAATCTTCCACTTGTGCTGAATGCAGATTCTGAGGCAACTGTGGAAACTGGAATTGCTAATATATCTTTTGTCATTCCCTGAAGTGTCGGATACTTACTCCCATTTGTCTTCCACCAAATTAATAAATCAATATTAGCGTCCTTGGGCAAAAGCTTCTCTTTCAAGTAATTATCCAACTTAGCCATATCATTCGATTCATCACTTCTACTAGCAATTACTTCAATGTTTGATAGAAATTTTTGAAATTCATCACTATACCCATAACTCAAAGAAGATGACCCAGATACACAACCACTACCTATATATTAATAAGAATAAATATAATTCAAATATTAGAAATGTTTTATATATTATATAAACCAGTAAATACAAACTAATATGTTAGTGCATACATGGTCACACATTAAGAAATGCACTCCTTATTTTGATGATGATAAATATGAACAAGTAATATTATTGTTTATCAAATTTATTCATATGTTCATATGTTACATTCTTTAACAAACCTAAAATTAATGATCAAGTGAAGAGCAAATAAGTGAAGACTTCAAATCAACAAGAAAAGAAGAAAACAAGATAAAAGCAAAACATTCAACCTTCACGGTCGATCCCACGATCGACCGTGAATCAACCATCGCTGCTCAGCTCACAACTCTTAAATATTGTTCTTCTTCAAGTCAACCAAACTCGTACTTAACAAGTGAATATGTCATCTTTAAAGCCGATGACGAAGATATCTACAAACAAGAGTTCGGAATATATGAGCTTACAATTAAACAAGTTTAAGTTTTTATAAAATTACTTTTATAAAAATTTCTATAAAAATTAACTAACTTTTTATAATAATCACAAGCTTGGTTAAATAAGTACAAGACTTCTTATTTTGGCAAATACTAAACATAATCTTTCTTTGAAACAATACAACACCAAATCTAGTAAAATGAATCTCTCAAAGAAGCAAAATTCCAACATGTTTTATGCATTTGGTTTCTAAACTTCTATTTTGGTGTTTAAATTGAAGCATAAGAAGTATGGCACCAACCCAACTTTTCTAAGGTTCCTTTTCAGCACATTTTTATGGTAAAAATGGGTTGTGTGTGGTTTTGGTAAAAGGTCAACGTCTTTATTTGCAAGGCTCAAAAGTTCCAGCATGCTGACGGAAGATTCCACGGTCGACCGTGGATCAACTGTGGTATCTTTTTTCCTTATTTAAACCAACTCATGTCTTGTGTTCTATAAACCTCTTGCACAGAAAAAACACAGAACATATATTCTTATCTTGTGAGGTCATATTCTTTGATAATTCATCTATCATTCAAGATCAAGAATTCAGCAAGAGCAAAGCATTCAAAGCTAAAACACTATATCATCTTTCTACATATTTTGTAATAGTGTAAGGATCAACTCTAGCTTTTCTAATTAGAGTGAAGTGAGGATTATCTCTAGCCTATAGAATTAGAGAGAAGTGAGGATTAACTCTACCCAACACAATTAGAGTGAAGTTAGGCTTATCTTACCCTTTTTTGCAAGAGAGAAGATTATTTCTTGTAAGCTAAAGAGAGAAGTTGTAAAGGTTTATCTCTACCTTCAAAGAGAGAAGTTTTAGTGGAGCAAACTCTTGGTGGGTGATGCCAAGTAGTAGATGTAGTGCAAGTTTGTTAACACTTGCATGAACCACTATAAATCTCTTGTCTACTTTTGGTGATATCTCTCTATCTCTACTCTCTTTATTTCTTGCAAATATTTGTTGTGTTGTTATAAACTTTATTATCAATCTTTAAAACACAACTTACTAGTTTTTATTTGAAAAAAATTGGTAAACTAAGTAAAAGAACCTATTCACCCCCTCTAGGTTCCAACATAATATGTTAATACCTTCATAGTAGCTTCTTCCACGTGAGTTGGTTTTTTCATACTCTGTAAAGAAAGATTGGACAAACTCCTCAAGAATTTGAAACTCGTCCTTTGCTTTTTCTTGTCCATATAAGGCAGGCATAAGTAACTCTACATATTTCAACTTGTATCGTGGATCTAAAACTGCCGCCATCCCCATGATCCCATGAATTACAGACCAATATTTATCAAACTTGGAAATCATTTTATACGCCATCAAACTAATCTTAACGATAGAAGAATCCTTTTACCACCATCGGACATTTCAGCATGATCAAGAGTATCACCGCTATTACCTTCACCTGCGGTAACTTCACCTGCGGTAGATTCACCTGCGGTAGCAGAGTTAGATGGGGGTGGTTGATTAGAATCATTTTCCCCTTGACTGCTTCCTAAAGGACTTGGTGTGCTTGGCGTGTTTGTTGTAGCTTTATCACACGCTGGTTCCATATCACCTAAAAGAAACATAAGAACAGAAACAACAACAAAATTGATTGGTTTCTAGTTTGCATCAGATGATAAAAACATAAACAAGAACAAATTTAACTGGTTTCAAATGATCTACTACATTAATTAAGTAAAAACAGCAAACAAATGACAAATAGGAATGGTCAGATGCAAACACAGAAGTTTAGCAAACTATTATCTACTACATCACTTGAGTACTTGACTAAAAGCAACATATAAGGATTAAAGAACATAAGAAATCATAACAGAGTTATAACAGATTAATAAAAGACAGATTCATCAATCAATAAAAAACATAACAGATTAATAGAAAATCATAACGAATTTATTGATTAATCAAAGATTAGAGAGGTAGGAATCAAGCAAATACTACATTAATCAAATAAATCATCTAACCACATAAGAAATAATGCAACATAAACAAGAAAAAAGAGTCGATACCTCCCTTTTGGAACTTGCAACTTGGTAAGATATTGACACCAGAACTTGAAATTTAACAATAAATCGAGACTTCGAGAGCTAGGAATCGGCCAATCGTGGTTGCTGCTTGCTGCAATCAATAGATTATCGAACTGGTTGAAGTCGCCATTAGGTTTAGTGTCGACTGTCGATACTCGATAGATGGCATCTGTTGAACTTCGAGAAGGAGGAGAGAACTGTCAAAGATTGGACTATCGAAGATGGGAATTCGAGAAGGAGAAGGAGAGAACTGTCAAAGAAGGAGAAAGAGAAGGACAGGACCTGTCGAGAAGGAAAAGTCGCCGATGAAGTCGCCTTTCTAGTTCACGAATCACGAATTCACGTCTAAGCTGGAAAAATGAAGATGGGTGGGGGTGGCGGCTAAGACATAAGAGGCTAAAATTCAAAATGAGTGAAAAAGTTAAAAACCCTAAACCTATTTACAATATATGTATTTTATATATATAAATATTTTTTTATTAAATAAATACATATATATCGGGGCGGGGCGGGGCGGGGATACCTTGTTTTGATACCGAACCCGAACCCGAAGAAATCCCCGAAATTTTTCCCGAAATCCGACCCCGATCCGAAATTGCTTAACCCGATCCGACCCGAACTTCACCGGGTTTCGGGTTTCCCCGTCGGGTTCGGGGTATTTTGCCATCCCTAAATGAAGCATTACACACCCCTTAGGAATGCGACATGTGTTTTGGAAATCTACAACAGCTTCGAGGAAAGCCGGTTTGGGTTCGTTCCAATATTATAATCTTTTTTTTCACCCTGTTCTCGAGTTATTTTTTGGAAGGAAAGGGAGGGGAAGGGAAGGATAACATCAATGTTGTGTGTTCTTGAGTTTTTTCAAGAAGGGAAAGGGAGGGAAAGGGAGGGGGAATGAGGGGCTATTTGTTTAAAAATCTGTCCTCCCAAATATGGGATGATTTGGAATGAAATGGCTCCCCCTCCATTTCCTTCCTTTACCTTCCAACTCAATAACACAACCTAATCATTTCCTTCCCTTTCCTTCCATTCCCTCCACTTTCCTTTCCTTCCCTTTCCTTTTTAAAAAAACTCGAGAACGGAGTTGCAACCGCCTAGGGGCTTTAGATCCTTCACGACCATAAACTACCAAGTCCAACTCTTCTAATGTAAATGGGGATTCAAGATTCCTTGCATCTTTAACTGATAACTTTTTGAATCTGTTGCAATGAAGAAAGGGACGGATTTTACATGGTTTTTAAACCTTTCTTTGAAGTATTTGAAAGTGGTACCCATTACAATTGAAGGATCCGTTGACCACGATCCATTACATATTCGAAAGTGGTGTCCATTACCTTTTCTTCCTTTTTTTTAAATATCAAATTACAAATCTACATATACTTATGTTAAGAAAAATTCTTCTATTATTTATTATTAAATTTTTCTAATTAGTCTATTCTCTTATATTTTTTTTAAATAATAAAATACTAACTTTCATTAATTTAGTTAGAAATTTCCATTATATTTTACATCATTTATAAACTTGACATAATTTAATTTTAAACAACGGCTGAAACTAATATAAAATTCTTTTAATTTTTAAGAAATACTCAGGTTACGTTCATTTTTTCTTTCACATAAAACAATCATATATTTACCTAAGTCAATATAAAATAATATTTTCACTTATATCTACCCGTATGTTTATACGGGCATTAAACTAGTATAAATATATATTATACATAGAGCATCAGATTTTAATATTTGTTCTAAGACGGAATCAAATTTTAGCATATTCAGTCGTGTTATGCTCCGACTGTCTAACAATTTTATGTATACGGTTTAACTATCTTTGTGACTATCTTTAATATATATTAAAAATGAGTTGCAACGTTATTGTTATTTAACTATGATAATAAATTTGTTAGATAATTTACATATATCGGATCTTATGTTAATTCTTAATTTTGCTAACAACTATCGCCCAAATTTTTTGGTACATCAATTTCTTCTTTATAAACCAATTTTCGTAGTTATTCAAAATATTTGAATCTAACGAGTTTTCTAATTGCCCGCGCGTTGCGTTGGGATGAAACACAATAATATATTAGCTTCTTAAATGTATATATCTTGTTTCTTGAGAAATAGTCATTTAACATTTGCTAAATTTCAGTATTGTTACACAAAAATCATTCAAAACTTGTATCATCAACAAAAATGATATGAAATGTCACTTTTCAAAATGACAGTAAAAAACTCTCTATAGTTTTAAAAATAAAATAAAACTGAAATTTAGTTATTTTCATAGTATGTGTTATCTACTATTTATTAGTTTTATATATTTTTTATATGAAAATATGTTTTTCTAAACGAGCCACTTATTTTGTAAGGATAATTTTGAGAAAAGGAAAGAAAACTATTTCGATAACTTTATGGGTGTTTGGGCATGCTTGGGCATCTTTGAGAAAAGGAAAGAAAACTATTTCGATTATTTTATGGGTGTTTGGGCATATTTGTTTGGGTTGGGTCACTGTTAAACTTTGTTTTGCTTGGGGGGTTGGGTTGGGTCGGTGTTATAATGGGGAGTGGGTAGTGCATAGAGTGGCCCTCTTCGTTTTGAACTTGGTTGACATTTGGTGCACAAATTATTTATCAGCACACACAAGCACATTTATTTTCCGGGGCAAGCTACTTTAGGATGGGATTCTTTCTTAAGTGCAGAGTTGCACATTTGTTTTCCCCCGGTTATTATAAGGTGATACCCTCCTACATTTATTTTTAGGGGCCAGCTACTTGGTTGATCTGGATTAGTCTTCTCGAGCCTCAGAGTTTTTGGTTTTAAATTGATTTTCATGTGATCTTGTTGCATCATGTATGTTCCATTCTACGATTTTAAACGGTTCCATGGCCTGCTCCTGGATGTTCCAGTCTACGATTTTCAGCTAATATCTCTAATTGGATTGATCTTCTTGTTAACTGTTTTTTGGGATGAGACGCTCTCACAAAGGAGATGTGTCATACTACTCCTGGTCTTGATCTAGTTGCTATTAAGGATTAAGTATATGCTATGGCTTTAAAATGCTTTGCAACGTCCCTCTGCACATGGGTTTGGCGATGGCTTCTCATTTGATCTTGGTTATCTTCAGAAAATGATGGGTTAACTTGGTCCATCTGAGGGGTTTCTTTTGGAAAATTCATAGTCAGAAGGAGAAGTGCTTTAGCTCCATTAAGCTCTACACAAGCCTGTAAAAGCTATGCGTGATCTTTTTAGATAGATGGATAAGCTTCTGCTTGCATATGTTCAATTTGATTGTTACACAAACATGTATGTATCGTTTGTCTCAACCTTTGAGACCCTTTAATACAAGTATTTGCCTTTCAAAAAAAATATCATGGGATGAAAAACCATATGAGATGAATGCCATGTCATGAGATAAAAGCACGTTTACAAACATAACTCTCAAAATCTCATGAGATGAAGGCCCTTTTGTTTGCTGATTGATGTATATAGAAATAGAGCCAAGATCATTTAAAGTAAAAAAATCTGAACTTAATACCAATAGATAAGGGTATAATCGAGCCGAGCCGAGCCAACACAGTGCCAAACATGAGCTCAACTCGGTTCCAGAGTTCGAGGATAGAAACTCGACTCGAGCTCGGCCGAGCTTTAATTTTCAAGCTCGAGCTTGACTCGAGTAAGTAATCGAGAATCTCGAGCTCGACTGGACTATCATTAATTTAATAAAATTTGTAGCAACAAATGATAAAATACATTCCGGAATTAAAGTTGCATATTTTTTAACAACAATTAACAACTAACTACTAAACGTATAAATTTAGTACACATATGTAAAAGGGTAAAACATTAATTTAGTACAAGCTCGATTAGGATCGCGAGCCTAACAAGTTGAGTATTTTAGAGCTCGAACTCGGCTCGAAACCACACTCGAGTAGCTCGAGCTCGACTCAGTTCACCTCGAGTCGATTTCGGTTATTTTTTGAATCGGTCTCGAGTAGCTCGCGAGCTGTCTCGGTCCAATAACACCCCTACTTAGAGCCATTATCGTCTAAAGTAATAAAATATCTAACTCTAAGTCAAGCTTGTTCAAGCATATAGAATGTATAAGACTTTAATTTTAACAAAAAGATAACTTTAGATTAAAAAAACCAAATAAAACTTAAAGGGTCAAACCAGTTTTAATAAAAATTTACTGGTAAAATTAATTTATATCAAAATTGTAAAGATTAAACCATTCGAAAAACTTGAAGGTTTAAAACAAAATTAAGAGTAAACTTTGATGCATAAACCATTTACCCTTAAAATAAATTGTAAAGTTTGATGCTTAAACCTTTGTTAACCCTTAGAATAAAGTGAAAAGAGTGGCAAATAAAAATTTACAGAAAAAGGTATAGGTAAATAAAACCTAGTAGGCGCTTTAAAAAAGAAAGAAAGCTGAGTAGGCTAGAGGGGAGCAAGCTTTTGGTCCTAGAACGTCGATCGAACCAAACCTGTAATATCCGGTTTTCGAAATGTAAAAGTACATTAATGACATTAATAAAAGTGGAGTGTTAACTTTTATAAAATAGAATCCATATTTGTCATTTATTACTCAAGGAACTAATAATGTTAAATTAAAGATGACGAAGGTATATAAACCTCATGTTGGGGCACACATCCCTAGGTTTACAAATGCAGTTGTATCGGTATGTGAGAAGGGTGTTTGTGTGTGAGTTCTTTGTGAGACTAGAGAGAAGGACCGGATCACCCTTGTTTCTGCATCAATTTGTTTGAAAAACAGGTAACAATCCCTTTTACATATGTGATCAATAAAATACTATTTTCATATCATATGGTTGAGATTCGTGAGAGTTTTGACTTTTGAATTGGTTTTATTTTGGTTGTTTAAGGATTGAAGAAAATCGAAAATAAAAATGATGGTTTAACCATAAGAAACTTGATGAAAATGAAATAAAATTGCTAAATGCTTGCTCATTTCATGCTAGGGTGCAATAGCAACAAGAAATCAAGAATCGTGTAATTTGACTAACTTTTGAGTGAGATTGGATTTGATAAGAATCGACTGGGTTTAGGAAATCGTGAATGGTATTGTTGAATAGAAAACCAGTGGGGATGTGAATCGTAAACTGTTAGTCCCTGAGAACGCAATAACAAATGTTTGTAAAATGGAAGGTTGAATACAAACTTAAGCATTTTAAATTAATTGCACAAATTTATACTTTTAATATAATTCTTATTTATTCTGAATCAAGAATTACATGTATGAGAAAGCGGAAACCTAATACAATAAAAGGTGACAGCTAGTATTTATTGATTATGAATCAAGAATTACATGTATGAGAAAGCGGAAACCTAATACAATAAAAGGTGTCAGCTAATATGTCTAACATATAGACAAACTTCTCTAAAACAACTAATGGTCAAGAGGTCCAACACATGGACATATTTTTCTACACTTATGCAAACTCTAAAAAGTTGCTCTTGTTTAAAAGCTTGAAGCTAGTTCTTCGAGAGAGATGTTCAGTGAGTGTAAAGGGTATCTTTGCATGTTGTGAATGCATGTATATTTATAGAAGATATTGGCAGTTGGTTGATAGAAGCTTTAAGAGATGAAGTGGCATAGAAAAGGCAACAATATTATTATAAAGCAAATGGGCAAAACGCAGTAACACTTTACACGAGTACAAGTAGAGTGTTTGCACTATTCGGTGAAAAAACGTCTCATCGGCAATAAAATAATTTTATCTACCTTATCTTGTTACCTCGAAACTCTAACTTTCCCTTTTCTTGTTAATACTTTTATCTTCAGCCACTCTTATTCAGATCTGTCTTTATTAAATATGTAGTTGTTAGCCATGTTTTAGTACTTGAACAAATCATCGAGATCTTTTTATCAGATGTGACTTTAACCATTTCCAGATGTAAAGTTCTATCATTTTTGTATTTTGGAAGATACAAAAAGTGTGAATACTTTTACAATTGAAAGATTAAAGGCGTAATAGAACATTACATGTTCAGCCTTTGACCTAATAAAAATTATGTATAAACAGAGTACATGAATAAATTGTTAAATCATAGTTTGTGACTTCGCTAAATAAAATGTACTAAACGGACATACTAATTATGTCTTCAATGAAAAACGTTAGGATGCTCAGTGTTGACTAAACTGATGATGAATATACTTAAAGCTGTAGATGTTCAGCTAATCATATAACTGTTCAACTGACGCTTGGAATCATTCATCTGGAAGGCTTCAAAGCATCAGTGAATGATCTTCTGAACTTGTATTCATTTCAGATTGTCGTCTAATGTTGTCTTCCACTGGTACTTAGTACTTACGCGAGTCTTTGTCGATACTCCATTGTTTGTTACTTTTACGTCAAAATTAAATAACACATGTTTAAATTCATTCTCAGTCGTACTGAAGATGTGGTTTTGTTATCATTAAATCCTATATATTTCAGTAGACGGATTTGATTATTGGGCTGAAACGATTATCTCCCAACATAAACAGTAAATGGTTAAGTGAACTAAATCGTATATCATGGTTAATTGGATTATGTAATCGAAAACGGTGTTAATGTTTGGAGATCATTAATTGGTAGGGGTTTAGTCTCCTAGTGAGATTCACCCAATCGCAAATTGCATATCATGTGAATGAATCGAAAAAGGACTCTTGCACAATTGTAAACCTCATGAGTTTAGGAGACAATCGTAAATCCAAGTAGTAAACCTTAATCGAAAACCACATTTATGAATCGTAAATGGGATCCTAGTGTTATTCGAAATGATGAATCACAAAAGTAAAATAGTAAAACTCCATATCGTAAATTGGAATTGAAAACCTCAACTAAATAAGGGATCGTAAACTGCGTCATAGTATGGTATCGGAAACTAATTAAACTAATCAATCATAAATCATGTATATATCAGAAACGATGTCAAACTGGATCGTAAATCGACATAAGATTGGATCATAAACCAGTGTAGTGAATCGTAAATTGCCATAGTGAATTGTAAATTGCCATAGTGAATCGTAAATTGGGACTAAAGCTGAATCGTAAACTAACCATGGGGATGAATCGCAAATCAAGTTAATGTTTATAGAGCTAGGATCATGATTTAGGTCCTTAACTCAAACACGGTCACGTATAATCACAAATCACGGATAGAACATTAACCCAATTGTAAATACATATATGTTATTTTTGGATATTTTCACAGTAAGTTAGTTTGATCGGGGTATGTAGTCCTAAAAATGACTGAGATGATGGAACCTTAAATGTAGGTGACTGTGGGTAGACCTTTAACTTCGGGATATTCTTACTATACTGTTGATTTGCTGATTGTACTGCTATCAGATGAGTTACACTAACTTGCTCATTATTTGACTTGGAAGCGTTTCGCAATTTTGACTTTGAGTTCTTCATGTTGAAGGGTTCTTAAACAAAAGACTTTCTAGGTTCTTGAACACACGTCTACAGATATTCATGTTCATGTTGCACTAACCCAAACAATTAATGTAACACCCCAAAATGAAGCCTAGTTGTAAACTGTAGTACATGTAGCCTTAACAGTTGTACGTTGACATTAACTGGTGTTTTGTTGCTAAATGTAGTATACATGTTTCTAAATTGTGTCCTAAATGTTAATTGGTGTTTTAAACATGAATTGGTGTTAACAGGTGTTAAATGGTGCTAACTGGTGTTAAATGTGGATAAAAATGTAGTAATACGAGAAGTGTCATAAGTTGACCAAGTAAACAAATAGTTGAACGGTTTTGGATAATGGTTCCAAAAATATCTCCGTTAGTTGAAACGGATAACCCTAAGTTGTGTTTTAAGTTGAATAGGAGAACAAAATACCCGCGTGGGGTATTAGCCAACTTATGTCGGCCTAAGCCTTTCTTTTGTTCCCCTGGAAGCTTCATTAACATACACATACGTACGTGCAAACATCCTTACATATCAAAGCTTGATCTTTTGAAGAGAAATTCGTGAAGCAAATCTGTTGTTTGAGGTTGTCTTAGCTGGTTTCGCAAGTGATAAATCTATCATCTTCAACCTTGTAAGTGTTTTTAAAGCTTCAACCTAGTTCTTGAGTTTTCATGGTGTAAGGATCCAAATTGATGGATTCTAATGTGTTTTGAGGTTGTTTTTGTGTCCAAATCGTGTTGGTAAGTTTATATTTATGCTAGAAATCAAATATAAACGCTTGAATACGGATTCAAGTCGTGATTTCTGTCAAAAATTGAGTAAAACAGCTGCTATTTACGAACAGAGCCAAGAACCCACTGTAATCGGGGTCCTTGCGATCGCATGGATGGTCCTTGCGATCGCAAGCATGTTGATAAGCCTTGCGATCGCATAGTTATCCTTTGTGGTCGCATGCATGTATGTTGTACTTTGCCATCGCATGCATGGGTCATGCGATCGTAACGAGGTCGTTGTCGTGGTTTACCGTCTAAGGACGAAGAAATAATACTTGCGGTCGTAAGTACGTAACTTGCGATCGTAAGCCCCCAAGATACTACCCTTGCGGTCGCATGGCTGTGTCCTTGCGGTCACAAGCTAGGTTGGGTTAGGTAGGACCCTTGCGGTCACAAGTGAAACTCTTGCGGTCGCAAGGAGGGTGTGTAAGTGACCCTTGCGGTCGTATGTGAGACCCTTGCTGTCGCAAGCAGGGGTTTCATGTTGACAGCCTTGTAGCCTTGTAGTTTAAGTGGTGTTACGTGTTGTTAGTTGGTGTCTAAGCCTGAACCTAATGTGTTAGGTGATTCGGACGATTCTGTGTGCTCTTGGGATTCTCGATATCTGCCTCCTGTAATCTCTAGGTGAGTACCGGTTTCCCATGAGTCTCATTAGGTAAGTTATCTGTGGTACATGTTGAAACGTGATTGGTGCATTGATATGTAAGACACGAGGTAATATATGATAGAGTTGTACAAGCATGCTTATTATTGATATGAAAGATATTGTTGTGATTATATGCGCGCATGAACTGGATCCTTATTGGATCAGCTATTTGTTTATGAAGTTATGTCCGGACACTGAACGGGAGAACACGGAGGTCAGTCAGGTAGACGGGTGTTAGTATCTGGCTGGGTTCCCAGGGTCCTTAGGGACTACGGATTGGGGAACTAACGGTACTCAAGTAGTATACACTTGGGTAGGGCTCTGCAGGCCGCCGTTCCTCTATGGAACTGGGTTCCTTGATAGATTGGAACCAGCATGAAAGACATGGTGTACCACGTGGAATGCTGTTGGGTTGTTGAGCGGGGTTGGCTCCCCTGCAATATACGACTCATGCTGACACGTTTGGCTCGCCGCAATATGATAGGATAGCCCTGTGTGCTGTTCTGATACATGATAGCCTGCTTATTGATGCTTATGGTAATTGGTGCTCACAAGCTAGTTGTAGCTAACGGTGCAATATTTACCTTTTTCGCAGGTTGATGCTAGAGGCCTGATGAGGCGGGTACTGGTGGTAGTTTTTGGTTGTAAATACCTTTTGGGAACACGTCGTTATATGTATGGATCCGATGGTCGGAAACTTGTAACGCTTGTATATAACGAACTTGGCTTAATTTTTGGTGTAATTAATTAGCCGAGTTAAATCCACGTTGTTTTTGTAAATGGCGTTTATTTCCGCTGCACGCTTTGGATAATCGTTGTTTAAAAAGTTTAATTTAACTCTAATTTTAAGCTCGTTAGGGGTGGCGTTACAAGTAGGTATCAGAGCCTAAGTTTGAGGAATTGGGTACTCGTTGAAGTATTCAATCTCAAGCTCGGGCTCGACCATCGTTAAGTGTTCCTATCGGGGTAATTGGGGGTTGAGTTGAGCGTTATGTGGCTGTCCTATGTGATAGACTAACTGTAGTATTTGTAAATGGTGAATAAATGGTGTACTAACTGTGGTCTATGTGTAAATAGTTAGTTGAGTAGAAATGGCTAAACGTAGAGCTACGACAGAAGAGGCTCTTAAACAAATGGAGGACGAGGCCTTAAGTGAACGACGGGAAGCTGAGGACGAGGCTTCTCAACATAATGTGGAGCCCCCAAGGCACGATCAAGAGCAGGCGGCATATGTTAGATTGTTAGAGGAGGAGCTCCGATTGACGAGGGAGCTGTTACAAAACGCTCTGGCAGGAAAGAAACCAGAGAAGTGCTCGTACAAAAAGTTCATGTCTTGCGGGCCTAAAGTTTACGAGGGTAGTGATAATCCCTCGGATACGATTCGTTGGCTTCGCGAGACGGATCAAGTGTTTGAATCTTGTGAGTGTGAACGTGAACTCCGCGTCAAGTACGTTGTTCGGATGTTGAAAGGGCCAGCTCTAGATTGGTGGAATATGTTGGGATCTCGTGGGTACGCGTCGGAAGCGAATGTACAACAAAAACAGCCCAAGGTACAAGCAATCAAAGCATAAAACCGAAATCCCAAACATGGACCAAACTCTATGTATAAAAATGCAACTTGTAAAGGAAAGAGGTGTTATACCTTTCTCCTAAGCTCCAGAAAACTTGTTGTCTCACGGTGTTGATGCTCCAAAAACGTAACACGGATCGACTAATGGGTAGTACCCCGGGAACACATCCAACCTCACGAGCTAGCGAGCCTTCGTGCTACTTCAACAAGAATACCACTCTGGAATAACAACAAAAAGGAGACCAATACTTCTGGAGCAATCTCTCTTGATCAATACTCTCTTGGTCTTAGTAGCACCAAAGAGTATGTGTTTATGTTAGAGAGAAAAAAAGAGTAAGAGAACCAAAGTTATGAACTCTATCTCTCACTCTCTTGGCTCCAGATTCGGTTAAAACCCCTCTCAACCGGCCAAGCATCGAGACAATCAAATTCACATGCATTGGTCAGTTTTAGAGGTGGTTTTTACAAATGGCTCTGGCGGGGTTTAGCGGCGCTAACCATAAGTTAGCGGCGCTAACTCAAAATAGTTAGCGGCGCTAACGCGCCCTGTCAGTGATTTGACAAAAGTACATGCAGCCGTAGCGGCGCTACCCTCTAGGACTTAGCGGCGCTAACCCCTAATAGTTAGCGGCGCTAACTTGGCCTGCGATGTCAACTTTTGTCTTTTGCCATATTTGGTCCCTTAACTTAAGTTGCTGTCAGGTTAGACCCCGGTGTATGACCCAATAGGCCCATACATCATCAGCAGCGGTCCATATGGCGTACGTACATTAATGGGCATATTTCTAACAAACTCCCACTTGAACATAATGCACCGTACGCATGTGACCACAGACAAAGAGCGGCCTCTAGCAAAAGCATCAATGCCCCCAAGTCAGTATGGGTTCCGCTTCTATGCAGAAAACCATTACCTACAAAAAGAACGTAGAGGTCCTATTTGATAAGTGATCAATACTCCTTTTGTTCGCGATATCCTTGTGAACACGAGACATGGATTGATATATCAATCTCCAGATCGTTCACGATTATGTTACTCGATCTTGATTGGAGGTGACCAAAATTTAAGGACATATCCGATTCTCAATCAATATTCCTTTACGCATGGCCATGCTTATTTTGGTGCCAGCTCCCAATCATCGAGAGGCCCAGGGATATCTCTCATATCAGAGGAACAAATTCCGTTGACTGTACAACCCCATAGAATGAATCTTATCTTACTTAACTATTCCCTTTATAGCAGCCAGTTACGAACTACGTTTTGAAATGGTTAAAGCAAGAAAGTTTCATGCTATAGCAATTCATACATCTCGGGTCGAAGGACGTAATGATATTATCCTTCCGAGTCACTCTATGACCATGATCCATGAAGTGAGCTCGGGTGTGGGTCTTCCAGTTACTTGAAACTCCTTTCAAGCACAGGTCACTGTTGCGTTTCATGCATTCAATCCTTGATTAATGCATAACCAACACCTAACCTCAGCCTTAATTCAAGCTTCTTTTCCCTTGAAGAATGACTGGCTGTGGAAATTTAGAATGTATAAACATTTTGGGAAGTGGTTAAACATGCTAAGATGGAACACAGTAAAGACCAATGAAGGTAACCGCATCATGCGTATATATAGTGCCCACTATATATCGATACAATCATCGGTTAACAGTACTGCTTACCGTTCCCAAAGCTTATAAGTAAATCAAACATTTACTAAAACGATATTCGAGCCTAGTCATAAGCATTAACAATGCTATCATACCTAGTATGAAATTCATCACTAGTATTTGACAACGGCTTAATCATGGGATCATCTACACGATATCCCTTTGTACTCTTTTGTATTCTCTTATTAAACCACTTGCAAAGTGTTTATCAACTAGATCATTCACAAGGTTATCATAGTCGTCATATCCTCAATGTTACCGAAGTCTACAATAGGATTAATGACACTTATGATTATCAGAGTCGTCATACTCTCAATGTAACCGAAGTTAACAATAGAGTTACTGACACTTACTTTTATTAGAGTCGACATACCCTTAATGTTACCAAAGTACACAATAGGGTCAATGACACTCATTGAATCTCAATGTCGTATCTGCACCACATAGTTAAATATTCTAAACTTCGATTAAAAAATCGACAGTTTCACAAGTATAGATTTGCTTGCAGTAATAACTTACTCAAGACAACTCTATTTACGTCGAATATCAAGAGCATACATCAGTATTTCTTGAATCTAAACTCCACTTGATTACATATTCTCTATTTATACTCATAGAACAATAATTCCAACATTAGGTTGTGAAACAACACTAAATTAGGACATTTTCTTTATTGAGTATATTTTACTAGGAACACATGAAGCTCCCACTAGCCCTGACAAGGGTATCTGGCTCAATCTATGCTTTCTAGAAAACTCATTCCTTTGACTTTCTTACAAAGCAGGATTACAGCCACAAGATGCAAGTTTTGCTGATTTTAGTCATGGACATAACTTGGATATTATGGATATATTAGACCTGGGAACATGCTTCAAACATTTCCTCAACTTAATCCCGCGAAGGATCTTGGTCTTTTATTTCCATGTGAACATACTCGTTTTCCCAAAGTGACAACAATGTTTCACATAATCCAGACCTAATCTGGATATTATGGATGAATAAGACCCTCGGAAAGTGCCTTAAGCATTTCCTCAACTTAATCCTATGAAGGATACCGGTCTCTCACATCCAAGTGAACTAATCTTGTTCCCCAAAGGTGACAACAATATTTCACTTTATCTAAATTATCTTCAACATAACCAGTAGAACATGTTTCCATATTTAAACAATATGAAACTCTTTGTCTCTAGTTGGTATTTGAAGTTGTCCATAATTGCATATATGTTAGTCCCTTCGCCCTTCTCGGATTACACCTTAGGTGTGGGATTAACCCAAGTCAAGTACTTGGACGCAACAAATAGATTACATCTATATATACCATTCCCTTGTTTAATTCACTAGTGAACACAGGGTCCCACCATGTTTCCGATGAATGGTAACATCTCAATGATTTACCATCAAGCTGCTGTTACTAAAATATGACAACCTCATATCTAAACAGCCTTCTTGATTTCCATCAGATTTAAAGAAGCAATGGATATTGTCAGGTTTTACCAGCATCTCTATGTTGGTTAAATGTTAGTGTCAACATTAGGTTTCTTATTTAAGTTTTACGTTCTTCCACTGGAATGCTTTTGTAAATTATCCTCTCTCTTTTGAGCTACCAAACATGGTTCCCATAAGTTCAAGAAACAATTATCCAAAACTCAGATGAACTACTTAAATATACAAGCATCAACTTATAATTCATCCATCTCCCACTAAATGTAGAATGGATAATTTTAAGTTATGAGATTGACAAGCAAATGACTCTTTCTAGTCAAAAATCTCATTGGATGCTTAAGTGACCATAATGTCGTGTTTTAGATTGAAGACTTGGTTTATGAAATAATGTATACCAATCACATTGAATACATGTTTTGGGCCTGCCTTTTACCAGATCATCAATACAGATATCCGGTTTTCTTTAAAGTAACACCATGTACAAATGTGTTTCTTCGAGAAAACGAATTATGAGTTAAACCCATGATTCATTTCATGTTTAAACCAATATAGATAAGAAAACTTAGCATCTATTCTAGGTCTAAGAATTTATATCTATATGCCCTTACTGATTCTTAGTTTACTTTAGGTTAGTTCCGAACACCACTCTGTTTCAGACACAAGCCTTTTCTCTACTAAACATTCTCCCAACTACTATCATAAAGATGGTGATGGAGAATTTTACTAGTGTCTCTATACATGACATACTTGAACGGATTATCCACACGAGTGTGATCAAAATCCAGCAAGTTATAATCCTTCCTACCAATACTGGTGAAAGATTTCTTAAACATCCTAGTTCATTAAACAAGATTTGCATCTTTCATTTAGCCCGAAGCTAAACTTTTACAAAGATCCTAACCACATGGATCTAAGTGATGTAAATGTTGTTTACTTGGTCAAGTTTGATTATGCCATATACTTAATGTATCCAAACCACTTTTGGATCTAAGAATCAATTATTTCATGATTGCCTTATTACTTATAACGTGTCTTTATGTATGCAATGATATGGATAAGTTTTTGATAAAGCATCTCAAAATAATTTTTCAAAATTGTTTCAATTCCAAGCAACATCTATCGTCATCAAATGTATATTGTGCACCAAAATGGTCAAAATAACACATAAGCTTAGACATGGATAGAAAATGAAATGAAACCATCAGAATGAAAAATCTTTTAAACAAAAATACAAGATACAAAAATATCCATCATCTTCAAAAGAACATACATTTAAAGCGAATCTTGCCACGCAGGGCATACATACAAAAGTAATAATTAATCCGGAATTAATGGCGAGACCAACACTCTCAATTCTCTTGTAGAAGACAATTAACAAAATTTCTTCTTCAGATATCCGGTTCTTCAAGCTCTTCCTTCTTGCAACGAACAGACCTACACTTTGTAACCAAAACAAATTTGTGACAAACGTGAGTCTTATAGCTCGGGTAAACAACTCAGCTTATAAAGGAATAGCAATGAAGTATAATCATGAATGTACCTCAAGTAGGAAAATTAACTCTCTCTTGTCTGAGAAGTTTTATATCCTCTCGGCACAAAGGGCAGGCATGACGGCCCCAATCCCCAAATCTACCGCAGAAGTAGCAAACCACCCCTTGTTGAGTCTCTTTAGGCACATCATCAATATTCATAGACTCAAAACTTGAAGCAAGCTTGGATACTCCAACTCCTTCTGATGGGATCGATTTCTTCTTCCTCGTATTGTGTTGTTCCTTAGAACCAAGAACGGGAGTGGATGAGGATGATGCATGTTTGGACATGTTAGATTCTACAACCTTCAACATTCCATGAAATTCATCTATAGACACTTCCTTTCCATTCATATGATAGTCCTTAACAAACTTTTCATATGATGCGGGCAGAGACTGAAGTATGAAATTCACACCAAGCTCCCCCTTTATAGGAAAACCAAGCCTATCCATCTGGTCCATGTATGATTTCATCTTCAAAACATGGGCACTTACACTCCTGCTTTCCCGCATCTTACAATCGGTTAGACTCTTAACACACTCATAATGTTCTTGCCTAACTTGCTGTTGGAATACTTCCTTCAGCTTATTAATCATGTCATACACAGTCATGTGCTCAAATTGCTTTCGCAGTTCCGAGCTCATACTTGATAACATGAGGCTAGCAACATCGTGCGTATCCCAAACACACTTTTCATACGCGTATTGGATGGTCCATTCCGCATTGATAGCAGGTGGTTCAGGAAGGGGTTCCTCAAGGATGTGCAGCTTAGACTCGGCACGTAAGACAATCCTCAACTGCATAAGCCAATCAACAAAGTTCACTCCCGTGAGTTTCTCCCTTTGTAGGAACATACGAAGTGAAAAGTTTGACGTGGTGTTGTTATGATTCGACATCCTATAATTAAATAGAGTACGCGAATTAGTTAGTTTGATTTAATCCTCGTTAAAATAATTACCCATATTTCCTCGAAAAATATTTTAACAAGGGCTAAGAACCATATTTCACTCCAATCCATGACGGGGTTGCCGCGGATCACTTCATGGAGCTATTTAGGCCGATAACCATCTTACCGATTGCAATCTCTATTGCAACTCTTAGACACTTGCGGGATCCTACACAAACCATCGGTCGTTTGGCATGTTTGATCCCTACTTGCACCAATTCCAAATTAAAATTCTTGGTTGACTCGTGCTAAGCTCGACAATCACTCAAGGATTTTAATTTGCAATTGTAAATCGTCCATCAAGACATACGGTAACAAATCCACCAAAGTTGGCTCGTGCTAAGCTCGACAACCAAAATTGTGAATTTTCCACACACACCTTCCACACAGTTTTATGAGAGTTGGCTCGTGCTAAGCTCGACAACCAAAACCCATAAATCTAGATTCGGGTGGTATCGACTTACGGATGGCGCAAGATTTACGTTTTATGAAAAACGGGCTTTTGTTTTCGGCTTGGTTACAGATTAACTTGTTTAGTGACAAAACCTATTTCCACTAGGTGAGTTAATCTTGTATGTGAGCGCGCGAGAGTTGCAAACCATTTTTACCAAATCTCTTGTGATTTTATTAATTTTCGAAAAATTGTCTAGCATGCGAATCCTAAGCAAACCATGCAAGAAAAAATATAAAATCACATCACACGCATTTTAAACGAAATAAATTGGTAACCCTTGCCATAAATCCTATGCGTTCTTCCCGTGAGCCAAAACGGGCAGAACGTGGTCAAACTAAGGGACAAAAGGACTCCGATGCGAGCTCCCACTAGAACCGCTATCTCCATTGGATTCCACCGGCTTCTATGGTCATCCTCCATCTCCTTTTGACTCCTTTTTGTGTGTTTTCATCCAAATGTACAAAACATACAATAGAAATTGAAATGTCGTACAAGCCACAAAATTTCCTATTTATCTATTACAAGTACACGGATGAATGAAATGGCATACAAGCCACAATATTATTACATACCAAACTGAATTAATAAATATTACAGCCCATAATGTGATATAAAAATCACCAAACGCATCCAAACACACAAAGTCAACCACAAGGTCAAAGGCAAGGTTACCAATTTCAAATCTAACACATACAACCAAACAAAATGGTAACAAAATTACCAAGACAAAATCTGGAACAAATTTACAGAATTACAAAATAGCCAAAAATACCCGAGACCAAAACTGTTTTTAACTTGAAAAACAAAATCTGTAGCTGGCGTTAGCGCCGCTAAGTTTTATGGGTTAGCGCCGCTAACCTTGTTCGAACAGAAAACAAACATTCCGATTTCGGGATTTTTCAAGACACCAAGTGCAAATCTAACATAGAGGTGGCTCTGATACCACTGTTGGATCTCGTGGGCACGCGGCGGAAGCGAATGTACAACAAAAACAGCCCAAGGTACAAGCAATCAAAGCATAAAACCGAAATCCCAAACATGGACCAAACTCTATGTATAAAAATGCAACTTGTAAAGGAAAGAGGTGTTATACCTTTCTCCTAAGCTCCAGAAAACTTGTTGTCTCACGGTGTTGATGCTCCAAAAACGTAACACGGATCGACTAATGGGTAGTACCCCGGGAACACGTCCAACCTCACAAGCTAGCGAGCCTTCGTGGTACTTCAACAAAAATACCACTCTGGAACAGCAACAAAAAGGAGACCAATACTTCTGGAGCAATCTCTCTTGATCAATACTCTCTTGGTCTTAGTAGCACCAAAGAGTATGTGTTTATGTTAGAGAGAACAAAAGAGTAAG
Source organism: Pulicaria dysenterica (assembly GCA_947179395.2). NCBI lineage: Eukaryota > Viridiplantae > Streptophyta > Magnoliopsida > Asterales > Asteraceae > Pulicaria > Pulicaria dysenterica. Next base: position 30,048,192 of record OX359290.1, read on the forward strand.
AGAACCAAAATTATGAACTCTATCTCTCACTCTCTTGGCTCCAGATTCGGTTAAAACCCCTCTCAACCGGCCAAGCATCGAGACAATCAAATTCACATGCATTGGTCAGTTTTAGAGGTGGTTTTGACAAATGGCTCTGGCGGGGTTTAGCGGCGTTAACCATAAGTTAGCGGCGCTAACTCAAACTAGTTAGCGGCACTAACGCGCCCTGTCAGTGATTTGACAAAAGTACATGCAGCCGTAGCGGCGCTAACCTCTAGGACTTAGCGGCGCTAACCCCTAATAGTTAGCGGCGCTAACTTGGCCTGCGATGTCAAATTTTGTCTTTTGCCATATTTGGTCCCTTAACTTAAGTTGCTGTCAGGTTAGACCCCTGTGTATGACCCAATAGGCCCATACATCATCAGCAGCGGTCCATATGGCGTACGTACATTAATGGGCATATTTCTAACAGGATATAGTCAAAGACACGTTGAGCCCGGAGGTGATTGATGCTTTGACTTGGGAGCAGTTTTCTGAAAAGTTGAAAGCAAAGTATGGTACAGATTATGATCTTGAGCGACTGGAGAATGAGTTTAACGGTAAGGGGGACAAACCCGTAGAAGACCTTATCCACGCTTTCACGGATAAGGTGAGATTCATACCGCATTTGGTGACTGACGAGAAAGCCAAGATGCGGAAGTTTGTGAACATGTTGCCTCTCGATTATCGCGCTCATGTGAGAGCTGCGGCTACTATGGATCGGGCGTTTGAAATAGCCCGACAGATTGATGGGGATAGACGCCAAGGTAAGGGGGATCACACTGTAGAGGGTCAGAAGAGGAAGTTCCAGCAGTTTGCAAAATCAGGTACTTCCAAGGGGCAGTCGTCGACTGGTGGAAAGCCTGATTCTTCGAAGAAGGCTAAGTTTGAGGGTTTGTGGTGCTCTCTGTGTCGCACCTACCATACTGGTGATTGTTCGAAGGCCACTACTCGTTGTTTTAGGTGTGGTCAGAAAGGGCACTCGGTGAATGAGTGCAAGTTTAAGGAGAACGTCTGCTACAAGTGCCACAAGCCAGGGCACAGAATTTCAGATTGTCGATCAAAGTCAGATGCTGGAGCTGGAGGATTTGCCTCAGGGCAGAAGAAAGACAATGCTCCCCGTGCTAAAGGGCGGGCGTTCCAGATGACGAAGGAAGAGGCAAAGGGTGCTGGTGATGTGATTACGGGTACTTTTCTTATTAACTCTACCCCAGCATGTGAATTGTTTGATTCTGGAGCTACATATTCCTTTGTGTCTGTGTCTTTTTGTAATAAACTGTGAATGCCTGTATCTGTGTTGTCTGAACCCGTAAGAGTAGAGACTGCTAGTGGTAAAGTAGTTCCAGTTGTAGATAATGTCCCTCAAGCGGTTATTGATATCGACGGGAGTAGTTTTCTTGTTTCTCTTCTTTTAATGCCGATTGCGGGATTCGATGTTGTGATTGGGATGGATTGGCTTAGCAAGTTGAACACTGAGATTTTCTCTTCCAAGAAGTTGATCAAAGTTCCGTTACCTGACGGGTCATATGCTGTGGCTCGTGGCGAAAGGCGAAAGTCCGATGACCCTGTCATTTCTCTTATGAAAGCTCGTAAGTCGGTTTCGAAAGGCTGCGATTGTTATTTAGCCCATGTGATCGACGCTAAATTGGAGAAACGTATTGTTTGCGATATTCCGGTGGTGACCGATTATCCAGAGGTATTTCCTGACGAGTTGTATGGGTTGCCGCCAGTCAGAGATGTTGAGTATCGAATTGATCTTGTTCCGGGGGCTACCCCTGTGGCTAAAGCTTCATATCGTCTTGCTCCTTCCGAGGTTCGCGAGATGATGACGCAAATTCAGGAGTTACTTGACAAAGGCTTTATTCGCCCGAGTTCTTCTCCTTGGGGTGTTCCGGTGCTATTCGTGAAAAAGAAGGACGGAACGATGAGAATGTGTATTGATTACCGGGAGCTGAACAAGCGAACGGTGAAGAACAAGTATCCTCTGCCGCGGATAGATGATTTATTTGATCAACTGCAGGGAGCGACGTGCTTCTCAAAGATTGATCTGCAGTCTGGATACCACCAAGTGTTAGTTGCTAACGAAGACGTTCCAAAGACGGCTTTCCGTACTCGTTATGGTCATTATGACTTTTTGGTGATGCCTTTCGGTTTAACCAATGCTCCTGCTGTTTTCATGGACCTGATGAATCAGGTTTGTCGTCCATTTCTTGATAAATCGGTGATTGTGTTTATTGACGATATTCTTATCTATTCTAAGACTGAAGCTGAACACGAGTTACATTTGCGAGAGGTTCTCGAAACTCTTAAACGGGAGAAGCTCTACGCTAAGTTCTCAAAGTGTGAGTTCTGGTTGCGAGAAGTCCATTTTCTCGGTCACGTGATCTGCAGCGATGGCGTGAAAGTTGATCCGGCAAAAGTCGAAGCGGTTATGAATTGGGGAGTTCCTCGAACTCCTTCTGAAGTTAGAAGTTTTCTCGGCTTAGCTGGTTACTATCGGCGGTTTATCCGCAACTTTTCTAAGCTTGCGGGTCCGTTAACTAAACTAACTCGCAAAGATGTTGCATTTGTTTGGGCGGAAGCTCAAGAACAAGCGTTTCAGTCCTTGAAACGGCTAATGTGCGAAGCTCCAATACTTTCCTTGCCAGAGGGATCTGAAGACTTTGTTGTCTACTGTGATGCCTCGTATTCTGGATTGGGGTATGTGTTGATGCAGCGAGATAAAGTAATTGCCTACGCTTCAAGGCAATTGAAACATCATGAAGGCAATTATCCGACTCATGATCTTGAGTTGGCAGCGGTGGTGTTCGCTTTGAAATTGTGGAGGCACTATCTCTATGGCACAAAATGTGTGGTCTGTACGGATCACAAGAGCCTGCAATATGTGTTCATGCAGAAAGAGCTCAACATGAGACAACGCAGATGGCTCGAGTTGATAAAAGATTACGATTGTGAAATTCGCTACCATCCTGGTAAGGCCAACGTGGTGGCGGATGCATTGAGTCGTAAGATCTCTACAGTAGATGCTAGATTTATGAAACTCACTGTGGTTCCCGATATCATTGCTCAATTGAAGGAAGCGCAGCAAGTGGCGTTGCAAGATGATAATCTCAAAGCAGAAACGATGAAAAAGCTGAAAGATCAACTTGTTGATGATACTCGCGGACTTAAGACTTTTCAGTCCCGCGTGTGGGTGCCTTTTCATGGTGATAATCGTGAGCTGATACTGCAAGAAGCTCACAAATCTAGGCTGTCGGTTCATCCGGGCAGCACAAAGATGTATCATGACTTAAAAGCACTGTATTGGTGGCCTACTCTGAAACGAGACATTGCTTTCTTTGTGGAGAAATGTCAGATCTGGGCACAAGTTAAGACAGAACATCAGAAGCCTTATGGCAATTTACAGCAACTTGAGATCCCTGAGTGGAAGTGGGATCACATTACGATGGACTTTGTGACAAAGTGGCCAAGAGAGCTCATTTTCTAGCTATCAGCGAGTCTACTCCGCTGGAGAAGTTAGCAAAGTTGTATGTAGATGAAGTGGTGTCACGACATGGTTTGCCATGTTCAATTGTGTCTGACCGTTATGCGAGATTTGCTTCACATTTTTTGCAGAGTTTGCAGCATGAACTTGGTACACGTGTTCATCTGAACACGGCGTATCACCCGCAGACAGATAGCCAGTCAGAGAGAACGATCCAGACGTTAGAGGACATGCTTCGCGCATGTGTTCTCGAATTTGGTGGTGCGTGGGATTCTCACTTACCGTTGGTTGAGTTTGCTTATAATAACTCGTACCACTCCAGTATTGGGATGCCACCTTATGAAATGTTGTATGTGAGGCGTTGTCGTACTCCCACGTGTTGGTTAGAACCCGGTGAAAAGCAGTTTGCTGGACCTGAGATTGTTCAGATTACAGCAGATAAAGTGAAGATTGCGCGGGAAAATCTCAAAGCGGCCCGTGACAGACAGAAAGTATATGCTGACCCTAAACGCAGACCAGTTGCATTCCAGGAGGGCGATCGGGTGTTCCTAAAAGTTTCTCCTTGGAAAGGTGTGATTCGTTTTGGTAGAAAGGGCAAGTTGAGTCCACGTTACATTGGTCCATTTCGGATCATTCGCGTGGTTAATGATCAGACTGTTACGCTAGAGTTGCCTCCAAAGCTATCTGGAATTCACAACACGTTCAATGTGTGTTATCTGCGTAAGTGCAAGGTGGAGGAGAACCAGATTCTGCCTCTGCAGGAATTGAAGGTTGACGCTTCAAAGCGCCTAGTGGAAGAACCTGTTGAAATACTTGGTTTTAAAACCAAGAAGTTGCGTCGAAAGTTAATTAAACTGGTGTTAGTCAAATGGAAGTATAACCTGGGTTCGAATATGACCTGGGAGACGGAAGACGACATGAAAGTTAGATACCCTCGCTTGTTTGTAGACGATCAGATTCCAAGGACGGAATCTTCTTAAGGGGGTAGATTTGTAACACCCCAAAATTGGGCCTAGTTGTAAACTGTAGTACATGTAGCCTTAACAGTTGTACGTTGACATTAACTGGTGTTTTGTTGCTAAATGTAGTATACATGTTGTTAAATGGTGTCCTAAATGTTAATTGGTGTTTTAAACATGAATTGGTGTTAACTGGTGTTAAATGGTGCTAACTGGTGTTAAATGTGGATAAAAATGTAGTAATAGGAGAAGTGTCATAAGTTGACCAAGTAGACAAATAGTTGAACGGTTTTGGATAATGGTTCCAAAAATATCTCCGTTAGTTGAAACGGATAACCCTAAGTTGTGTTTTAAGTTGAATAGGAGAACAAAATACCCGCGTGGGGTATTAGCCAACTTATGTCGGCCTAAGCCTTTCTTTTGTTCCCCTGGAAGCTTCATTAACATACACATACGTACGTGCAAACATCCTTACATATCAAAGCTTGATCTTTTGAAGAGAAATTCGTGAAGCAAATCTGTTGTTTGAGGTTGTCTTAGCTGGTTTCGCAAGTGATAAATCTATCATCTTCAACCTTGTAAGTGTTTTTAAAGTTTCAACCTAGTTCTTGAGTTTTCATGGTGTAAGGATCCAAATTGATGGATTCTAATGTGTTTTGAGGTTGTTTTTGTGTCCAAATCGTGTTGGTAAGTTTATATTTATGCTAGAAATCAAATATAAACGATTGAATACGGATTCAAGTCGTGATTTGTGTCAAAAATTGAGTAAAACGGCTGCTGTTTACGAACAGAGCAAGAACCCACTGTAATCGGGGTCCTTGCGATCGCATGGATGGTCCTTGCGATCGCAAGCATGTTGATAAGCCTTGCGATCGCATAGTTATCCTTTGTGGTCGCATGCATATATGTTGTACTTTGCGATCGCATGCATGGGTCATGCGATCGTAAGGAGGTCGTTGTCGTGGTTTACCGTCTAAGGACGAAGAAATAATACTTGCGGTCGTAAGTACGTAACTTGCGATCGTAAGCCCCCAAGACACCACCCTTGCGGTCGCATGGCTGTGTCCTTGCGGTCGCAAGCTAGGGTGGGTTGGGTAGGACCCTTGCGGTCGCAAGTGAAACTCTTGCGGTCGCAAGGAGGGTGTGTAAGTGACCCTTGCGGTCGTATGTGAGACCCTTGCGGTCGCAAGCAGGGGTTTCATGTTGACAGCCTTGTAGCCTTGTATTTTAAGTGGTGTTACATGTTGTTAATTGGTGTCTAAGCCTGAACCTAATGTGTTAGGTGATTCGGACGATTCTGTGTGCTCTTAGGATTCTCGATTTCATATCTGCCTCCTGTAATCTCGAGGTGAGTACCGGTTTCCCATGAGTCTCATTAGGTAAGTTATCTGTGGTACATGTTGACACGTGATTGGTGCATTGATATGTAAGACACGAGGTAATATATGATAGAGTTGTTCAAGCATGCTTATTATTGATATGAAAGATATTGTTGTGATTATATGCGCGCATGAACTGGATCCTTATTGGATCAGCTATTTGTTTATGAAGTTATGTCCGGACACTGAACGGGAGAACACGGAGGTCAGTCAGATAGACTGGTGTTAGTATATGGCTGGGTTCCCAGGGTCCTTAGGGACTACGGATTGGGGAACTAACGGTACTCAAGTAGTATACACTTGGGTATGGCTCTGCAAGCCGCCGTTCCTCTATGGAACTGGGTTCCTTAATAGATTGGAACCAGCATGAAAGACATGGTGTACCACGTGGAATGCTGTTGGGTTGTTGAGAAGGGTTGGCTCCCCTGCAATATACGACTCCTACTGACACGTTTGGCTAGCCGCAATATGATAGGATAGCCCTGTGTGCTGTTCTGATACATGATAGCCTGCTTATTGATGCTTATGTGTAATTGGTGCTCACTAGCTAGTTGTAGCTAACGGTGCAATATTTACCTTTTTCGCAGGTTGATGCTATAGGCCTGATGAGGCGGGTACTGGTGGTAGTTTTTGGTTGTAAATACCTTTTGGGAACACGTCGTTAATCCGATGGTCGGAAACTTGTAGGTAACGCTTGTAGATAACGAACTTGGCTTAATTTTTGGTGTAATTAATTAGCCGAGTTAAATCCACGTTGTTTTTGTAAATGGCGTTTATTTCCGCTGCACGCTTTGGATAATCGTTGTTTAAAAAGTTTAATTTAACTCTAATTTTAAGCTCGTTAGGGGTGGCGTTACAATTAATAAAAAGAGAAACAAAACAAAACAACGATGTTACAAGTTATCGAAGGTAATTTGCAAAAAAGACCTAAATCTGAAAGTTGTTTAAATTTATAAGTACAAATTAGAGTTGATTGTATAGATAATTTTGAAAAAGTTTATTATATTTGGCAGTTTGTTTGTGTATGTGTATATAAAACTAGTTTATTGACCCGTGCACGCACGGGTATTTCGGACGTGTATGTGAGATATTAAAATTTTTATATAAAAATAATGCAATAAATAAAATATCATCGAAAGCTTACATGTCTGAATTTTTAACAAAAAAAAATAACTAATTTTTTTGAATAACTTCTTTATAGACTACATTTGTTGTTTTGTTTCATTCAAGGAATATATGTAATTCTACCCATGTTCTTTCAATAAATGATTTTGACCTCAATAACATGTGCGCCAAGTCGACAATTAGTAGACTTTTTCCATTGCATAAACTCTTAAACTGGTCTAGATTTCTAAGTAACATAATATAGTTTCAGGACCGTTAAAAACATCTATCTTTATATCTTTGAATATATATTTTTAAATTTATAATATATCATCTTTTAATAATACAATTTATTTTAAACCTTATTATATAAAAAGTTTCATACATCTTTCTATAAGATTGAAAATGCTTTAAAATCAATAATAAACACTTTAAATAACATATTCAAGTTGACCACTCAACTTATCAACATAATCAAAAAAGAAAAAAACCCACTCAGCTAAATTATAAATTACATACCCACTACTATTAATGTATAACAAAAAATTATGAATATACTAATTTTAAAAATAGTATCATATTACAATAAAATTTATTTCAAAACATAGATAAAAATGAGACGGTCGTAAATATATAATTATTTTTTCTCGAAACAAAATATATCAAAAGTTACTAAACATAATTTATAAACAATCTATAATTAATTTCATTAATATACAATTTTTATAAAGCCCCCTCACATTTTCTTATAAAACCCCTACAATTTTCATATAACCCTCTCCTAATTGATTTCTAATTGAAATCATCGACATTAATATTTCTAAAATTATTTTTGAAATTGAATTATTTTAAAATTGGAGGTTGTGATTAGTTGATTAAGTCTCAATTTTAGTTATTTTTGGAAAATTTGCATGCCTTTTATATATAGATATAGATATAGATAGATAGATAGATAGATAGATAGATATAGATAGATAGATAGATAGATAGATATACAATTTTTATAAAGCCCCCTCACATTTTCTTATAAAACCCCTACAATTTTCATATAACCCCCTCCTAATTGATTTCTAATTGAAATCATCAACATTAATATTTTTAAAATTGTTTTTGAAATTGAATTATTTTAAAATTGAATGTTATGATTGGTTGATTAAGTCTCAATTTTAGTTATTTTTGGAAATTTTGCATACTTTTTATATATAGATATAGATTCGTTTTACGTTTTACTTTTAAATCGGTAACAAAATTTTAAGATTTTCATTGGGCTTGATTTACAATTTTAATTAGACAAAATACCTAGCTACAAGCCTACAACCACCTATAAATTCTTTTATGTAGAAAAAGTAAAAAATTATAACTTATCAATTTATTTTACTAATCTGTATCACTCTATGAATATTTTTGGCATTATAGTTTTAAAACTAGGGTTAAACATGAAATAATCCTCAAAGTTTTGATTGTTTTACGGTTTAACCCTCAAATTTTTTTTAACATGTAATAACTATAATGTTTCTTTTAAACTATGTTTTAATCCTTAAAGTTTCACTTCTATTTTGGTTTAATCCTCAAAGTTTTTTTTCTCACATAATAACCATAATGTTTCATTTAAATTATATTTTAATCCTTAAAGTTTTACTTGTATTTCGGTTTAATCCTCAAAGTTTTTTTAAACGGTTTAACCTTAAAGTTTTATTTACATTTGGTTGCATCATCACCGGAATTTGAAGTTCATCTGAATACCCGTCTCCTTCAAATTGTGTGCATCTGATTCATTTGCGTATCTCTCTCTGTCCCCCTTTCTCTTTCCAGATTGATTTGAATACTCATCTCAATAAGATGTTTTACGTAAAGATTTATTTTGCATTTGACATTTTGAAGATATTACAAGTTTCATATCGCAAATTGCGATTTTTTGTTCATTCCGTTGATAGATTTTGGTTCCAAATGCGTGTTTAATGAATGGATTTTGATATTTGAATGCTTGATAGTTAACTAATTATGTTCGAATCTAGAGGAAAACAAGATTTATAAAAATAAAAAATAAAAAATAAACAAAAAATATAAATTTTACGTGTTAAGAAAAGTGGGTGAAATCGCAAATAAAGTAAAACTTGAAGGATTTAAACAAAAACCAAACTAAACTTTATGGTTAAACCATTTAAAAATAAACTTTGAGTGTTAAACCGAAATACAAGTGAAACTTTGAGGATTAAAACATAATTTAAATGAAACATTATGGTTATTATGTGTTAAAAAAAACTTTGAGGGTCAAACCGTAAAACAAATAAAACTTTGAGGGTTATTCCGTGTTTAACCCTTAAAACTATTCTACCTTCATTTTATGTAATTTGTAAACTGTTTTCAATTAATTTTTTAATTTGGATTTTATGTAGTACTTAGACCTTTATGATATGATCCATTGGTGTTTTTACCTTTCTTCTAGCTATGAAGGAACTATCACCAAAGGGCTTATAGCCCAGTAGTATTTGATGGTTGTGTAGCAGTATCCCCTCCTAAGAGATTGCGGGTTCAAATCAGGTTGTGGATTTCCTTCCTGAAGGGATGGAAATCACAAAATATCCTACCCTTGTTAGCAAAATGCTGCTTCATGAATAACTGTAAAAAAGAAAATCTCAAGATCTACAGGCAATAAGCATACAAGAGTAGGTGATGTCCATAATGAAAAATGCTAAATTTGCTACATAATCAATATCACTGTACAGCACCATAATACCAACAATCTTTTACCATATCTCCTATGTCAAAAACAGCAAATTTAAGTCAGAATAACATAAGGAGCACCCTAATCAACAAATACATTTTGACACCCACATAATAGCCGATATCAGCTCCAGATTCACCTATTTGCTGCTTGCGTTCACCCATGAACAACTTGGGTCGTTTCATATCAAGAAAAACGTTAAAAAAAATTTGATCTTTTTACTCAAAACCAGATCTAGTTCCTGACACAGGTCTCAACAAGGGATGTGAAGCTGATGAAGATGAAGGGTTTATAGCCGAAAGGGGCAGCCTTGGACCCAGTCCAAACATGGACTGTTGTGGGTGCATTGGTTGAGTACCAGGGAACCCAGAAATGAAAGGCTGTGCAGGTGAGCCTTGCTGCCTGCTAGGTCCGGGGTTATTGTTAACCATTGATGGGCCAACACCTGGCAAGCCCATGGGCCTGGTTACACCAGCAGGCCCAAATTGGGAGGAAAGGATGAGGCCTCGCTCGGATGATACCCTTTGTCTTGCCCTCTCCAGTTGTTCACACTCTTTTATCAATAAGCTCTCAACTTCAGCAAATTGCTTCAGCTTTAACTCTAACCTCTTCAACTGCAGGAAACATGTTCGACTCAAATAATGGTAGAAAAACACATAACATGTGAAAACTAAAGATTAGAGGTCACATAATTGGACCTTTTGGTACAGGTTGAGTTGACCTGTTTCGGTTTTAGTTAGATTTTTAAACTTGCCCGCTTGGCCCGTTATAGATAAAATATTTAGCAAAATTAACTTGTTCATTAGTTAAAATTATCACTTATAATAAGCACAACCATGCGAAACTAAAGATACTAACAGAGCTGTAATAGACTTTAATACTAATATATCAATGATATGGAGATGTATTGTTTGAGTAATGAGTAACTCATGATGATTCATATACATGTTTAAGTAAACATCAGTTACCCTAATACAGGTAATTGTTATCCTTTCATACCCATCTGTTACGGGATCATGAACAAATGGGATACATTTATGATCTTACAATGGTGTGATCAATGCATGAAATACATAGTAATATATCGTATACTTCCTCTGTCAAGTGAAAATTGTTGGTTTTACCAGGCAGTTTTATAAATGTTTGGTTGTTTCCAGAACCCTCTAATATGACACAATAACAGATATCAATAGCATTTAATTAGTAATGATCACAATGGCCAAGCAGATAGCTTTAACATCCCAAAACAGATATGTCAAAAGGGTTACCCTAACTAGCCACGTCTTCAAAACTGAACCTGTCCATCTGGTTTTCAAAAACCGGTCAAACCATCTACAAATGAACCAGTGTCAAACCGGGAACTGATGAATCAATGTTATTGTTTTCTCTTCTTTTTTTGCTTTTCGTGTATTTTTCATTTTTATAGTTTCATATTTATGTTTGGACATGTTTTGTGGTTGTCTAGGTAATGTTCAAACTTATTTCGTATTTAGATATTTTATATTTGATTTCATGGTTATGACCTAGAAAATCGTGAACTATATATGATTGAAAATGCTTCTATTTTTTAGTTTATTGGTATTTTTATAAATTTATTTTATAATTATGACGTCATCCGGTTCTTGAAACCAGTCTGACCAGTTGAATCACTGAACTGTAAGACGACTGACACGATGACAGGTCCAGTTTTCAAAAACCATGCAGGTAAGCTTTAATTGGTCAAAACACGCCGGATTGGGTTTATCCAAATCACTTTGTCCAAAAATTTTAAATTGTTTTAGAAATAATGTGTTGATTTTAGTTACAAAAATCATGTTATTTCAATAGTCATCTGATCTTTTAAATAATATTAACTTTGACAATTTAATTAAAATTCAGGGAGTGGGCAACTTTCAACCCATTTGAACCATTTCTTCCTAAGCTATTCTCTCTTTATTTAATTTTATCAGTTTGCCCTGCTTAAGAGAATACATAACCTGAATCAACACATTTATATGTAAAATGGATCGATATTGGCAAAAAGTTCGGAATATTTGAATATTGAAACATAAACACATACCTGATGATTGATTATATTAGCAGATAACCTTTGAATTTCTCGTTCTTCATGATCTGCAAACAGCTTTGCTTTAGTAGCAGCTGCTGCAAGACCAGCTCTTACTGCATTTCTCATCCTTTCAGAAGATATAGAAGTAGTAGTTTGGGCTCCAGAGTTCTCAACTGAGAAAGATATCAAAATAATATAGTCAGAAAAGGCAGAGAGAAGTGAAAACAAGATTAATAAAAAGTCGAGACGCACCTTTTTGTTGAATTGGGTTTCCAACATCTCTACCATTCATGTTTTCTGAGTTCATCCTTCAAAAAGCAGAGCTCTCAAATTATACGAAAATAGAAAAACTGAATGCTGAAGGAATGGATCGGATCTCCATTTTTTGTGGAAAGTAAATAATACGATTGACATACCATTATAAACATTACAGATTACCAACATAACAAACAAATTAACAAAAAACAATAATAACATTAGTTACAAAACAGTTAGCAACAAGTTCTATAAACTAATAAAGAATCTGGTTAGAACTGAAAGCTGTATTGTATGCATAACGAACTGCGAATAACAAATTAGCAATGTGATTTAATCAACAAAATTACAGATGCCCCACTTTGTAATTTCATCTGTATCTGAATATATCTGAGTGGTTTTCAAAGAAAATATACCGTTATATGCGACTTACTTGTACAGTTTTACATATATGAAAGTATAAAGCATTTAGAATTAGATCTATTAGCTTTCGGTTTGCTCTTTCTTTTCTTTTTTGTTGTTTTTATACGGTCATAGCTTTGAAGGTCTTTGAAAAATTACCCTGCTGTACTTTTTTACAGACAAATCTATCAGTATAGTTTAATCAGCCTGATTTAGAAATGTAGCATTTACAATGGAAGCAGACAAATAGATATCAATATTAGTCTATTATGAAAATTTGACACAGGAATACCGCCTGTATGTGATTATGATTTTAAAAATAATTTATTGATGTTAGATAGTTACAAAAAAAGAAAAAGAAACATAGTGTGTATACATATTAACAAAAATTTTAACAATCCAAATACTCTGAAGTCTGAACCAAGTTATTGTCAACTTTTACATGAACTACTTGAAGTTAAAATTATTATAACCTACAAGGACATAATATCCTCATGCTTCTATTAAAACTTTCACAAATAGAAATATGACTAGAGTACTGTCTATCAAATTAAAATATAAATCTTACCCATGCCTTACAAAGGGATTCTAGCCTTCTAGGCAAGTGTTTATATAGTTACAAGGAATTGTCGCTTGCATACTTGAATCAATGTTCCTTTTTGTTCTGTTTAACTTCTACTGGTCCGTTTAGATATTAATTACTCTTACTAAAAGCATACTTCCTATCGTACTACATACACCTATTTAATCTCTATTATCAATTACTCAACTTCAATTTTCTTCACCCGGTCTCAATGGCCTGAACCTAAAATCACAAAAAAGAGCTATGTGGTATTCATCATGACAATCAACCACCAAAGACCACTGCAAGCAAATGTGCCCTATCAAATCCGACTCTCTACTCATAAAATCCACGAACCACACCCCACCACCAGGATCGAAATCGTAACCCAGGCTAACCCTAAAAATTCCAGACCCTAACACCATCGGACACACTCAAGGACCAGCGCACCGCTAACCCAAAGCCATCACAAAAGACCTGCGTCCCGCCACCAACCCTGACCCTAGTACCAACACCTCTCTTGCGGCCATGTCCCCTTGGTCCCTTGCATACCATGGTCGGGTCCCTTACTTCCTTGACATTGAAATTTGTCATCAAGCATTGGTATTTTACCTTTTTGACGTAAGCACATCCTGGATGTGTTGCAGAAAGAAGGTCTATCTGATTCTAAACCTGCTCCATCAGCCATATCTGCCACTGCTTCTCTTCCTATAAATGACAATGTTGCATACTCCAATCTTGTCAAATATCAATAGGTAGTGGGGGCCACTTCAATATTTTACCTTATCTTCCCCGTATATGTACTTTTATTGTTAACAAGGTCTAACACCTATAAGCTCTCCTACCAAAAAAAGATTGGCATGTCGTGAAACTTACCCTTCATGCTTTCAAAATCCAAAAATGAGCCCAATTAACTACCCTTGTTACTAGTAATAAGAAACAATACAAAGCACGACTTACCTGAATAATGTCCATACAATTTTGGTCGGTAGGCCACAAATTCATCTTCTTGCAGTGACACGGTAATCTGGCAAAATCTTATTCACCCAGTTCGAATAACCCAACCCTGCCTAAATAACTACGGTTACGCCTAGTAATAAGAAACAAATACAAAGAAACTCTATGACTAAGCTAAATGATTGAACACTTTTGAATCGCTTCGTAAGAATCTACCATAAATGCATTACCCCGTAGTAAATTACTTCACCTCCAAATAAGCAAAAAACAACAAAAAGTACCTATTTTCAGACCCAGATCCATCCACCACTCCTGCATTTTCAGAAGCACCTAGATGATCATCCTCGGATAATGCTGCCAAAGATGCATGCGCACAGGCAGCAGCCACTCTTGGTCCAACAGCTGACGCTAAAAAAGCAACCTAAAAACCAAACAGAAAATCAAGAAAATAAAAAACAAATCGAAAAACCCCATCAATTGAAGTCCTTAACATACTGACAAATAATTAACAATAACAATAACAAATTAATAATAATAATACACACAAGAAAAGAATATATTCTACATTTACTAATCTTAGTTTCTTTCTCTGTGAGGCACCATAGACCAGATATAATAAACATTGAAATAACTTATTGGACATACATTATAATAATACGTTTGAAAAAATGTTTCTCAATATACATTTCAGGTGGTAGACTATGAATTTGTGACTAACAGAGCTGCAAGGCCATGCTTATATACATTAATGAATCAAAATCCAGCAGCCCTTGGCCTCTTATTCAGTTGATAGTTATTCTTTTTTAGTTTGTTCCTTCGGTCAAACAGAACTGTTCTTCCAGTGGTCATTGGAGTTATAAAAGATTGAAGAGCTTGATAGTCTAATAAGCTAATTGAGCACTCAGGTCATGTTTGGTGTATGGTAATGAAGTTGACACACACACGTCAAAATGTATATCAATGTGTTTACTTAATTCTCTGACTACAAATACTAAATAATAGTTCATATGTATATCGATGTGAGTATATGTCTTGTTTCATATGACATAAGGTACTCTACTCCCAGTGCAATCATATGAACAAAGTACGAAGTAGTGTTGATGGTAATAACATAAAGTACTCCTAAATGTATTTCTTGAAGTAATACATGAAGCAAAGCTTTACACTTAACGAATTTAACTCATTGTTTACGTAATTGAAAAAGTAACTATTTTTATATATGTTAAGGAACCACTTATGCTTCTGCTTGAGCACTTGCTTGATCAGTTGATCCCACTTGGGCAATTAAGCACTATAAGGTCACAAACATGTAACGCAAAAGGGGCTACAAGGATGAGGTCATGGTACTTGATTTTTATGTTAAAACACTTTAAGCTATACAATAAAAATAAAACACTACTTACCTGAGACATTACAGGATTTCCAGATTTCTCAAACGGCAATCTGTCTTCATTTTCAAAGTCTTCAATAATGGAGGCTACATTAGCAAGAGAATGTTGCAGGTATAAACTTGATTAGATAGCCAACCTGCCACATAGGAAAAACACTTGAAAATTGTAAGCATACCTTTCCCATTTGCATAAGATTGCGGTTTTCCACAACCATTACCATTTGGCAAGTTTGAAGAAGTGGGAATTTCAATGCTTTCCAAAGGTGTCTCATCTATCGAGAGGCGTACAAAATGAAGGATACATTGAGCTTTTGATTTGGTGCCAACATGTTCAGCAATCTCAGTCCAATTCTCATTGAAAAGTTCCATAGCTTCAAGTAACAATAAGGTTTCCTGATTAGTCCAGCTATCTGCTTCAAGATCTCCATAATCTTTAGTGGAATCAACCTTTATAAAATCCAGGCTTGAATGACCAGCAACAAATGCGCCCTCATTGAAGCAGCTCAAGCATAATAGTGCATCGATCTGCCAGCAAGAAAAAAAATTAAAGCTTTTACAAACAAATACATTTTCAGACTCATAAAGAAGTAAAATGTTTGTTCTTGAAACATGAGAAGTTTAGATAGTACTAATTTTCCATCATTTTATATTGACAAGATGATGAGATGATTGGTTAGAGCATCGAATATTTTTTTCAAAATAAAAATTTTTCTCTAGAACATGATTAGTTACCCAAATTTCTTTTTGAGTACCTAGTAGAAGTAGATCCTCATGTCCAATCAGGATTTGCACCACAATAACAAATTTCCAACACTAGAACAACCTTTTTCATTTTATTTTTTTATATTCAGTTATTACAAATCTTTTTTCAGAGTACTCAGCGCAAACCATGTAGGTCTGCCCCTTACTATATGTGATTCGATGATGTTACTTTATATGATGGTATATACTATATGAAAATATGCATGCATATGACATCATGAAGAGAATATGGACAAAGACCAAAATAGACTTGATAACGGATAACGTATTATGTCTCGGAATCTGCCTTCACTTTCAGTGACCCTGGACATCCATGATGCTAGGATATGTTAATGTGTTGCAGTTTGTAGGTTTTCTAATTATATATCTTATGTCATCATTGAGTCATGCATATACTCCTCCAGCACTGCTTTAAATTATTATAGTTACTTCAATGTATGACAGCCACATACAGTTAATAACATATAATGGTTTACTAATTTCAAACATTCAACAAGAGCTGAAAAGAAAAGAGAAGATTCACAAATGCTAAGCAGGAAAAAGAAGAATCACAAATCACCTCTTTCAGGGACTGATAGTAGACAATACCAAGTGATCGAGAACAATGATTGCACCTATTTTCAGATAACAGCTCACGAATTCTGCTGTCTAAATCAGAGGTTTCTTCATTATCAACAGCCAATTCTGGATATATATCAGATGCTTTTATCCTACACCTGGGTTTATCAAATTGAATTAAGCTATCAATAGATCGCAAAGCAGTTGCTGGTACACGTAATTCTCCTTTTGCATCCTCCATGAGACACGAGGCCTCGTTTCTAGGCTCATGATGATTCAGTGGAGCAGCACAGTAATTAATAACACCCCAGTTTTCAAGAAACCGTACAACTCGAGTTACATCATCAGCATCAACACCAACTAAAAAACCATGGCAGTCAGAAGCTGACAACCTTTTTGCTGGATTTTCCATGTATTTTGCAACAATACGGTTACGACAATCCATGTACTTTTCTGGAGTGTGGTCCACCGACTTCCCTGAGAAAAAATGTGGCACTGCCTGTCTCTCTAACCTGTTTACCGTTGTTGGTGAAAACCAGTCTGCTTGAAAAGAACACCAAAAACCCACATCAGAAAATCAAATGCAAGCCACTTTCTGCTCATAGAGCGAATGAAAGACCATGTATGTATGATTAATGAGTGCCCAGAATTACTTAAAACCTAATTATCCTATAAAGATGAACAAACTAACAAACAAAGCATAATCACACCAACATACAAATGTGAGCCTAAATGTGTTCTTCTGGGGAGAAATTATAAGCTTATGGTGTTATAAACTTATACCTGCGTGCATTGGTACAACATGGACTCGATTTGATCCGTATCTCTTGATAACACCACGACCCTCCATAATTGGAGGTGGTGTAATTACATAAGACCCTTCTGAGTCTCCACCGGTCAAAGCTGGAGCATCCCTAGGCATTGCAGACACCACCTGAAGCTGGCCGTGTGAAATATTCTCCAAGAAGAGATAGTTCATCCCACCACCACTACTGTCACCAGCTTGACAAGCTCTCTCCCTTGCAGCCACCTGAATCACCGAGTAATGGTGCTGATTCACCGTCTGTTTAATGACAGAAGGGAATGTTGAGATTCGTACGGCCCCGTCCGATAGGACCTCACTCTCTGCACCGGCGACGGAGCCAACGACGGCGGCTGCCACAGCAGCGGGATCCGACGAATTACTTGGGTCATCATCAAATTCAGGATGTGTATTCTGCTGATCGAGGTCGACATCATCTTCTTCTTCATAATCCTCATCGTCTTCGTCGTGATTGTGTTGGGGTTGAGGTCTAGGTTTCCGGGACTGCTCTCCTCGCTTCCGTTTCCTCCACCTGTTCCTCGTCTCTGTAACCAAAATCAAAATCAAATTCCGCCTCCAATAGGGAACAAAAACCAAAATTGAAGTGAATTAACAGCTCAATTTTAACAGAATCAAAACGTTGCAAGTACCAATTGCACATTGTATATATATACACGTAACATAGATATAGAGAGAGAAAGAGTGTGAACCTGAGGAAGAGGCTGGCATTATTGCTGCGAGAGGGAGAGAGAAAGAAGGGGGAGAAGAAGGGGTTTAGAGAAATTGTGGGGTCCGTGAATGGTGGGAGGGAGAGGACAAGGAAACACGATAGAGAGAGTTCGGAGAAGGGTTTCCTATTGTATGAATGTATCTCTTCCGAGATCGCTCACAGATCATTTATCTTCAATTTCGACCCAAAAATGTACACATAAGAAACTTAGAGGACTAAAATGGTAAAATGCATAATATATACGCTAACCATCAACTCTTGTCATCTTGTGTGATTATATGTTATGTGGGTTTGGTATGCTTTATTTGTTTCCACCAAAGATTTTTCTTAAAAATATTTTTTTATAATAACAGTTATTATTCTAGTTTAGTTTTTAAAAGTGTATAACTTTGATTTGTTGGAAAAAGGTGGATCAAAATAAACTTGGTAATACTATATTAGACGGTTTATGAAAAGGTTATAAGTAACTCGGAATTTACAAAACCCCGATATTTATCCATAACTCCAAGAAGGGTGGTACGTCCCTGATCCTGCCAGACCAAGTTACATACTTGCCTCATGTCATCTATCCAACTTTATTTTATAGCTTTCTGCTCAACCGGTTTCTCTTTTCATGTAACATCCAAATTTCGTTACAAATATATATGATATTTTAGTTGAACAATTCTCTGGGTTATATATGTATTTATCCTTTGTACGTGTTTGAAATGTGAGTTAAATTATCAGAGTCCCTATTAGAAAATATATACTATTGTATGGAATAAAATAATAATTACAAAAAATAACCATTTATAATATTATATTAGTGTGGTGATAAATTGTGAGTCGGATAGGAGGTCACTATACCACTCATTTGACTAAGGAGGCGAGTAAGAGAGCGGGCTCACTAAATGCAAGCCTCTAAACTACCCTATAACATCATAATTATCAAAATTTGTCATTTGCAACATCTTTTAATAATTAATTAACCAACAGCAACGAAAATTTTAAAATCATATGCATAATAAATGCTAACTGTCACTGACGAGTATAAAAATGCTTTAGTCACAGTGTCACATCATGAACTATAAACATAAAACCCTTACATAATTCAAAACTAAAATAAAAATAATAATCATAAATTGTCGCTTGGTATCACTAATCTAAGTCAAACTACCCAATAGGATATCGCGTCTCACAAAAGTCAATCTCACAAGTCATCTACACGAGTACAAGACACATTTCAAAAAAAAATAAGTGTCGGCTTATGTCTTGTGAGTAAATATAAGTGAATAAACAAAATTGTTAGTTCCGGATTTTGTATACAACAACAATTTTTTGTAGATGGGGTTAATACAAACTTAAACTTTTTAATTTTAAATGCACACTCTAATACCTTTAATATAATTCATATTGATATGAATCAAAAATTTCATGTACAAGGAAGCGGAAATTCCAAATACGATAAAATGTGGCAACAAAAATGTCTAACACATAGACAAGCTTCTCGAAGACAACTAATGTTTAAGAGGTCTAACACATGGAATGTTTTCTACACTAAGATGCTAACTCTAAAACTTGCTATTGCATAAAAGCTTGAAGCTTGTTCTTCGAGAGAACTAATACAGTGAGTGTATTTTGGTGAGTATGCATGTTGAGGATGCAATGGTATATATAGAAGTTTTGGCAGAAGGTGGAATAGTGTAACACCGTGTTTCACAAGCTTAAAATTAGCGCCAATTAAAACTTTTAAAACTTATTTATCAAAAGCTTGCAGCGGATATAAATCACCACCTACAAGAATATCAGATTTATATCTGACTAGTTAACATATCAAACAACATGTGTTACCGCAACTAATAACCGACCATCGGATCACATGCATACAATAACAATTAGTGTTCCACAAATATAAATACTACAATTACCCACGAATAACCCCAGCTCGCCAGGCCATCAGTCACTAACCTGCGAAAAAGGGAAATCTTGCACCGTTAGCTACAACTAGCTAGTGAGCACCAATTTACACATAAGCATCAATAAGCACGCTATCATAACACAGTAAGGCACACAGAGCTAAGCTATCACATAGCGGTGTGCCGACATGTCAGCGGGATCATATCTTGCGAGGTAGCTAGCCTGGCTCAACGATCCAAGCTGGGGAATCAGTCACAACCAACCGCATCGGTGGGGGAGCGAAAAGCAGCCCACCATCACGTTTGAGTCACTAGGACTCCTTTTGGATCTGATCATAGACCAAGATTCTCACTGTATGTCGAGGAACGGCGGCCTGCAGAACCCTCTGGGAATTCGGAATTGGCCATCGAATCCCATAAACCCGGAATTTACCGTCGAGTACCGTTGATCCCGAAAAACACTCAAGATCCAGCTGCGTTAGCAAACTGACCTCAACCACTGCATATGTCCGGACAGGAATCATAAACACGTTTGACCCAGCGTATCACATATCACAATTTATATCACACAGTATCACATATATCACTGTATCACTATATTTGTATAACAAACAGATAAGATTGGTAAAGTTACAGTGGAGATACTGAAACAGATCAGATACACCAAGGTGTATGCATGTTTTTTTTGTATGTTATGTATATGTTACGTGTACAGTTGATTTTGGGCGAAATCGTCCCAAGTGGGGATGAGTTGTAACACCCCAAAGTTCATAAGTTCGTAGATGTGAGTTAATATCAAGCAATGTGTTAAGTGTTATGTATGTTAGCAAGTTGCCTTTTTGTGCTATGTGTATTATATGTTTTCAAAGTTAAGGGGTTAGTTTTGTCATTTTAAGAAAAATAAAGAAGTTTAGGGGGTGTTTTGACAACTGCCCAAAGTTATAGATATATGAAGGTCTTGTTTTGACTTTGTTTAGTCAAAGATTTCTTGCCACAATTTTACACTCACGTACACATACTTCCTAGCCACTTTCTTTGCTGATTTTTGATCCAAAAATGAAGCTTAACCTCTGGAGTTGATTGATTAGTGAAGAGATAGTTTAAAGGTATGTGTTTGTGTAGTTTTGATGTTCTTATGATCAAAGAGAGATTCCTTGGTGGAATCATAGATTCAAGTTGTTGTATGTTGTTTTGATGTGGATTAGTGGTCCTAGAAGAAGTAGCATATGTTAGCAATTGTCTTTGTGCCAGAAGACATGTTTTGAACCGTTTTTAGAGGGTAAAACCTCGAAACCCAGCTGCTGTTCGAACAGAGCAGATGAGTCTGCTGTACCGATTGTTCCTACGGCCGCAGGGATTATTCCCTACGGGCGTAGGAAGGTGTCAAGAATTATTGGTTGTTTTGTCTCCTACGGCCGTAGGTTAGGGTTCCTGCGGGCGTAGGATAGTGTTTTATGAGTTACCGTCTAAGGACGAAGGGAACTAGCCTACGGGCGTAGTGCATATAGCCTACAACCGTAGGAAGCCTAGAAACACTACTACGGGCGTAGGGATGAACCCCTACGGCCGTAGGGAGGGCCAGGACCAGGTCAAGTTGTTTGTTTCTTAATGTTCAGTTTAAGTTGTCAGAGAGCGTATAGAAGTTAATGTAGCACATGTTTATTGCTTGTAGGCAATAAGAGATTGACGCTTCTGTGAGAGGAGTATATTTCTTAACTGCTGCTAAGGTGAGTGTACTTACCTTTAATTAGATTAGTATACGTACGCGCACTAAGTGAATAGTATATCAATTGTATGTTTGATATTCGAAGTTAAAGGCTGCTATTCAGAGGATCAGTAGCCTTATGTTATAGTATTTGATATGATTTGTACTTATTTAACCACAAAGTGAATAGTACGATATATGTGTTGTGATATGTGATATGTTTGTGCACAAATATAGCAGGTACCTGGCTTAGAGAAGCCTTGTACAAAGAAAAGCGGATACTTAGTATCCAGGAAAGTGAAAGGGTATATTGAGATCCTTATACCCAAGTAAAGCGTCAGGGGCTTGGTTACGCGCGAGGTGTGATCATACCCCGGGACAAGTTAACAGTTTGACTGTTTTACAGGTCATAGCTAGGACGTGAGACATCCTGAGAAGAATTACTCATGATATATGTGTTTTTCTGTTTAGTAGTATACTCACTAAGCGAAAGCTTACGTTTTAATATGTTGTGTTTGCAGGTAATCAGTTTCCAGCAAGGGTAAGGCCCCAGTGCTTTGCAGAGTTGGATAGCTCCAAGTTCTTAAACTGAGTACTTTTAACACTACTTTTGTGAGACTGTTAGCACTAAAGTGTTGAAAACTTGTTTTCCGCAAACCCTGTTCTTTTGAAAGTGCTAATTTTTAAGTAATATAGTTTTAAAAGCTATTTTAGAAAAATGGTGTTACAACTTGGTATCAGAGCCAAGGTTTAAGGGATTTGGGCACACACGAGTGTGATGTCTGAACTTAAACCGTGGTTTTGAGGTCAGGAGGAGCTATCCCTGGGTCTTGATGAGCCTACGGTTAGTAGAAGTTTATGATTTGTTATCAGTTTTACAGATCGAGCATGAGTATAAAAGTTTTGCATGTGCAATAGTTATGTGGCTAAGTACTTAATGATAATATGTTTATATGATATCAAAGAAAAGAAGAATATTTAACAAATATAATTGGTTATGCCGTATACGTGACCTAAGCTTGTGAATCGGGGTATTCCGTGACGGTATTAAGAACAATTGTGTATAATATGTTTCTCACAACGCCTGGCCAGTGTATGTAAAGAACATGTGATATGCAGTTGAGCTTAAGATTACCATGTCAGTACCTTGTGAATCAAGTGAGGGGTGATACGTGACAGTACAGTATGTGTGAATAAGACAAGAACAGAATATGAGATATATGTAGTATTGATAATATTATATACCTTATTATGAGAAACAGAGAAAGTTGTTTAGTAGTATATGTAAAAGATACCTGATCATGAGTTTATAGTATGCGGTAAGTTGATACGAGTTAGATAAAGCACCCTGAGGCTAGTATACTTTAGAAGACCAGAAATACCTATTTTCCATATGTAATTCTTATTTTAAACCAGTAGACCTATGAGTAACCCTTTAGAGGGAGTTGTTACAGAGGGATTGCAAGATCTTGAGATCAGTTTAGTAAAAGGGATAGCAGTGATAGAGTAGAGTGAAGTCCTATATGTAAACGTTCCAGATATTATCAACCAAGTGGTTGAGTAAGTTTTAGAAGGAAAAGAAATTTATGTTATCGCAGTACGTGGACACATCAGTATAGGTTACGATTAAAGCATTAGTAAGAGTTAAAGCTAAGAAAGAACCCGTTGCAGGGGTAGATGTGTAAAGATTGTTCAGTATGCGAACTTCCTCTTCGGAGGGAAGATTTTAGATCCAGTTGTGAGTATTGATGATTAATAGAGACGGAATGAGATTTTCCGTATTAGGGGGTGTCTGCCAGGTAGAAAAGTTAGGTACGCGTTGAACTTGTTATGTGAGACAGTGAAAGACTGGTGGACCATGTTGTTGTAGAGAAAGTTATAAGCACAGATTGAGACTGACATGACCTTAGTTTAAAGAATTGTTTAGAGTATAACCGTACTAGAAGCTTGTGTAGATCAGATCACAAAAGAATTTGAGTTTGATGACAGACAATAGAGTTGGTGAATGACATCAACTAGAAATTGTTAAGAATATGTAGATTTGTTCAGAGTAAGTTGGTGTAGAAGTTTTGTAAATACAGTAGCATAGTTTGATGTTAGAAATGATATGGGTGAAGTTTAGCAACAGTCACTTGTAATTAACCGGGCGAGATGATAAGTCTTATACGGAAGAAAGAAAAGGAGTTGAGAAAGTAGAGAATAGTGAACGTAAAGAGAAAGATTAAGCCGGTAATAGTGTTAAGTAATAGGCCGACGTTTGTACTACAGCATGGAGGGTTAGGTCCCCCACTCAGATATACGAAGTGTGAAAAGTAGAGGCATGTGACCAAAGTTTGAAATCGTTTACCCTAAGTGTGTTATCAGGTTTTTAGTTTGGACATTATTGTCCTAAGTTATTAGTGACAGAGAGTAAGTCAGTTAACTTTTAGCTTAGTTTTGTTATAACAAGGATCAATGCTAGAAAAGCATATGTGACCTGGTCAAAAGATAGAATGTTCCAGTTTATGGTTAAAGAAATAAAGATTGAACCTATTATGATAGCAGACAGACGCAATAGTTGAGATTACTATTCTGAATAGTAAGTGTAAGTAAAAAGTGATAGAGATAGAAATTGATCAGTTTCAATTGAGCATATGTTCACAATGAAAGAATTTTGAACAGTTATTAGTATTGATTAATTGAGTTAATAGCAAATTCAGGTACTCGGAGATTAGAGAGCAGTGCGGGCTTAAACCCTAAGTGGGGAAGAAGTATTGGACAAAGGTAATAGTAATAGAGTCAGTGTTCCAGTTGTTTGTCAGCAAAATGAGAAAGTACTTGATGCTTAATTGTATAGCTTGTCTAGCTTATGTGGAAAAGTGTAGTATAAAAGACAGTCATAGTAGATTTAATAGATACCACCAGTGGTGACTACTCAGATGTATTTCCAAAAGAATTACCAGTAATTCTAGAGTTTTAATAAGTAGAACTTAGTACTAGTATTATGTCAGGAATAGAACCAAGGAGTTAAAGTATTGTATAGATTGGCCCCCAGAGAAGTAAGAATTGATAATTCAACAGTAATAGTTAACAGATAAGGGTTTTGTCCGATCCATTAGTTCACAGTAGGGAGCATTAATACAGGTAGTCGTAAAGAAAGATAGCTAGTCAGAATGTGTATAGATTACAGAGGACACTATAAGGTTACACACAAGAATCAGTACCCAGCTTAAGAAGTAGATAATCGGTAGGATTAGTTTTAGAGTGTAGAATGGTTTTCAGGAATAGAGTTGTGGTTAGGGTACCATCAGTTGAAGGTCAGAAAGGAGGATAGAGTCAAGGAATGTTCTCAGAATACGACTCCCCACAAGTAAGAAGCAATTATTCGACTCAGGATTAGAAACTAGTAGTAGTTGAAAAGTTAATTTAGTAAAGATGCTTTTAACATCAAGTCAGCTACCCTAAAGATATAGATACCTCAAGTAAGAATGCTAGACATCACTTCGATACTCGATCAAGTTGAAGTAGTACAAAATGAAGCAGTTAGAGAGGATGATTAGAAGAAAAAAGTCTATTTAAAGATTAAGGTCCAAGTTTGTCAAGAAATATGAGCAGGAATTATTAGTAGCCAGGAATAGAATGTGTTTTAGCAAAGAAGGTTGAGAAATTTTTGAATTGTCCATAGGTTAGAGCAGAGTATCAGAAATTTTATGAAAAGTAGCAGTTAGATATAAAATGACAGTATAATGATTTAGATAGAGATACTCAGTTATCTTTAAGTTCTGGAGTAAATTTCAGAAAGATACAGGAACTAAGTTATATCTTAGTACAATATTTCACCCTTGTGAGGTTGAGCAGAGTAAGAAGAATATATCAACACAGAGAGATATGCTCAGAGCATGTATTATTGATTTTAGTGGCAGTTGAGATACGTATATACGTTAATGGAGTTCCAATATGATCACAGTTACGTTTGAATATTAGCATATCTAGTACTAGATGATGTATGATGAGAAGTATAGAACTCCTATTGCTGGGACGAGGTCGATCAGAATGTGAGGACTCAACACTCGATCGAATGTAAAGATAGTACGACAGTTATGTGAGCGGCTTAGAGCTGCTCAAGATAAACAGAATAGTTATGTGATAAGAAAGAATTATTAGTAGAGCTTCAGATTGGAAGATGTGTTATTAAAAGTATCATCATGGATATGGGTGAACAGATTTAGAAAGAAAGATAAGCTAGGATGGTAGTTTATTGGTCCTTTGAGGATTATCTCAAGGATAGAGAGAGTAATGTATATGCCAGAATTTATAGTAAAGATGTCTTAGATAGTATAACATGTATAGCTATCATTGTAAGTATGTAAAATATGCACCAGTAGTTGTCCGAATAGGACAAGAGATGTGAAATCCAGTTGTATAGAACAGCCAGTGGTTGTATTTTAGAGAAAGTTGAGAGTTGAGTAGTAGATAGATGAGATAGTAAAGATACAGTAGAAATACGAGAAAGAGTTAGATTACACTTAGGTGTAATTATACTATGTTGTGTATGTAATACTTAATTAATGCTCGGTCACAGTTAATAGTTTTATTGAAAAGAAAAGTTACGAGTTTGTGTAACAAACAGATAAGATTGGTAAAGTTACAGTGGAGATACTGAAAGAGATCAGATACACCAAGGTATATGCATGTTTTTTTGTATGATATGTATATGTTACGTGTACAGTTGATTTCGGGGACGAAATCGTCCCAAGTGGGGAAGAGTTGTAACGCCCCAAAGTTCATAAGTTCCTAGATGTGAGTTAATATCAAGCAATGTGTTAAGTGTTATGTATGTTAGCAAGTTGCCTTTTTGTGCTATGTGTATTATATGTTTTCAAAGTTAAGGGGTTAGTTTTGTCATTTTAAGAAAAGTAAAGAAGTTCAGGGGGTGTTTTGACAACTGCCCAAAGTTATAGATATATGAAGGTCTTGTTTTGACTTTGTTTAGTAAAAGATTTCTTGCCACAATTTTACACTCACGTACACATACTTCCTAGCCACTTTATTTGCTGATTTTTTATCCAAAAATGAAGCTTAACCTCTGGAGTTGATTGATTAGTGAAGAGATAGTTTAAAGGTATGTGTTTGTGTAGTTTTGATGTTCTTATGATCAAAGAGATATTCCTTGGTGGAATCATAGATTCAAGTTGTTGTATGTTGTTTTGATGTGGATTAGTGGTCCTAGAAGAAGTAGCATATGTTAGCAATTGTCTTTGTGCCAGAAGACATGTTTTGAACCGTTTTTAGAGGGTAAAACCTCGAAACCCAGCTGCTGTTCGAACAGAGTAGATGAGTCTGCTGTACCGACTGTTCCTACGGCCGCAGGGATTATTCCCTACGGGCGTAGGAAGGTGTCAAGAATTATTGGTTGTTTTGTCTCCTACGGCCGTAGGTTAGGGTTCCTGCGGGCGTAGGATAGTGTTTTATGAGTTACCGTCTAAGGACGAAGGGAACTAGCCTACGGGCGTAGTGCATATAGCCTACAACCGTAGGAAGCCTAGAAACACTACTACGGGCGTAGGGATGAACCCCTACGGCCGTAGGGAGGGCCAGGACCAGGTCAAGTTGTTTGTTTCTTAATGTTCAGTTTAAGTTGTCAGAGAGCGTATAGAAGTTAATGTAGCACATGTTTATTGCTTGTAGGCAATAAGAGATTGACGCTTCTGTGAGAGGAGTATATTTCTTAACTGCTGCTAAGGTGAGTGTACTTACCTTTAATTAGATTAGTATACGTACGCGCACTAAGTGAATAGTATATCAATTGTATGTTTGATATTCGAAGTTAAAGGCTGCTATTCAGAGGATCAGTAGCCTTATGTTATAGTATTTGATATGATTTGTACTTATTTAACCACAAAGTGAATAGTACGATATATGTGTTGTGATATGTGATATGTTTGTGCACAAATATAGCAGGTACCTGGCTTAGAGAAGCCTTGTACAAAGAAAAGCGGATACTTAGTATCCAGGAAAGTGAAAGGGTATATTGAGATCCTTATACCCAAGTAAAGCGTCAGGGGCTTGGTTACGCGCGAGGTGTGATCATACCCCGGGACAAGTTAACAGTTTGACTGTTTTACAGGTCATAGCTAGGACGTGAGACATCCTGAGAAGAATTACTCATGATATATGTGTTTTTCTGTTTAGTAGTATACTCACTAAGCGAAAGGTTACGTTTTAGTATGTTGTGTTTGCAGGTAATCAGTTTCCAGCAAGGGTAAGGCCCCAGTGCTTTGCAGAGTTGGATAGCTCCAAGTTCTAAAACTGAGTACTTTTAACACTACTTTTGTGAGACTGTTAGCACTAAAGTGTTGAAAACTTGTTTTCCGCAAACCCTGTTCTTTTGAAAGTGCTAATTTTTAAGTAATATAGTTTTAAAAACTATTTTAGAAAAGTGGTGTTATACGTAGGCAGTAAACTCACTTAAAAACATATCCTTACGGTTGCAGAGGCCTTACCCTGCGATCACAAGAATTACAGACAACACATGCGACCGCATGCACATGCCATGCGACCGCATGTACCCCCCCCATGCGACCGCATGGTTACCAGAAACCCAATGCGACCGCATGCACATGCCATGCGACCGCATGGACCCCAGTTACAGTGTTCTTCGACTCTATTCACACACAGCTTCTGTTACACTTTACTAGTCATCTAGGGAAGCTTACAAACAATTTAAACATCAAAACCCACCACTATTACTCAATTTACACCATTAATTGGGTGTATCTTTTTCAAGAACACAAAACTTAGGTTTTCAATAAACTTACTTACCAGGATGACGATGGAAGGCTTCAAAGACTGATCTAAACAACTGAGATTACTTGTATCAGTTTGATTCTCGAGTTCTTCTTCAAAAATCGTGAGAGCAAGTGTGTGTAGGTGCTTTTCCCGAATGTACGTATGTTTGTGTGTTGTGTGTTTGACTCAAGTGAGTCAATAGAGGCATAAACCGCCTCTGGTGGTCTTAATTAAACAATGGGGTATTTTGTTCCCCTTTTCAACTTACAACTTAACGCACGTTATCCCGTTTTAACTAACGGGGATATCTACGGAACCATTACGCGAAACCGTTTAATATCTTATCACTTCTATACGCGTTTGACACTTTTCACACAATCACTCTAATTAACGCATAACACGCGTTATTAACTTAAAACACACTAATTTAAGTCACTAAAATTCATTGTACAACTATTTGAGCACGAGGTACAACTAGGTGCTACTAGGCCCATTTTCAGGATGTTACAAATCTACCCCTTTTAAAGAGGATTCCGTCCTCGGAATCTCATCACGATTACTCATACGATCACACATTACCACAATCATCCTGCGTTAGGCCACAACCACAATTTAACACGAAAAACAACTAACACAAAACTCTATTTATTTCAACTACTGCAATGTTACACATCGCACGAAAAGTACTCACTACACTTACACATACTTCACTTAACTACATTAGAACACTCTACTATTATCTCGAAGTTTACACAACGCTTTCAACTAGTTAGGGCACTCCGAGGAGTCATGCCCATACTGACTACATTCGTAACAATACTTACCTAAACATTCTTTAGCAAAGTGTCCCGGAAGTCCACAGTTGTAACAAACTTTCTCTCTATACCTGCATTCTCCAGTGTGACTCTTGCCACATATTTCGCACGCAACTCTACTTCTAGATCCTCCAATTTCAGTCTGAGTTCTCGCTTTTCTAGCTTCCTTGTCATCTTCCTTTAACTTACAAAATTCTTCTTGAACCGCGCTTTTTACCTCTCTTCTCACTTCCGCCATAACTGACGGCATGTTTCTACGAAAACACTTATCAAACTGGTCAGACATCACCTCTCGGAGATGTCGGGTAGGTACTGCTCCACGTTTATTCCCGTATACGGAAATATGATCTTGTAGTTCTCCGATAGTAGTTAAATCCAAAGTCTCTTCACGGTTCTCATTTCCAGCTTGTCTATCCATGTCTCTATCCATCTTATTGCAATCAAAGAACTCTTAGTTAGTACAAACACAAAACATCACTTAAAATCTTTCTACTATTCATTAATTCCATCTAATTACACTTTGACATTCTCGATTGTCCGCATTAACACACAATTTTTCTTAGTACACTAATTAAGTCTTGTTTTATCACCGTTAACAATATTCTTTTACACTATTAATAATATCACTTTATTTCTCTTGTCACATACGCGTTTATCTAACACAATTGTCATTTATCCTTAACTAACCTTGTCAAATCAATTTCGTACAGTTAACCAACACAAACAACACATTTCCACTATTTACATCAAGCTAAAACACTCACCTCAAGAAACAACAAAACCTCTATCACACATACTGAATTTGTCCGCACCTCGAACACCTGGTAGTAGCTTTAGAGCAAGAACTAGTGTGATATGCACGATACTGAGAACACCACGAACCATTAAACTTTGGCTTCTTACCCGATCTCGACTTTCTGCCTACACAAGGCTGCTCTTTCACAGGACCAGATTTAGAGGATTTACACAATTTCCTCTTCTGACCCTTAACTATTTTGTCTCCCTTATACTGGAGGCGATCTCCCTCAATTTGTCGAGCTATTTCAAAAGCCCGATCCAAACTAGACACAGCTCTAACACACGCTCTATACTCCACGGGTAACATTCCCACAAACTTGCGAATCTTTGCACTTTCATCTACTACTAGGTGAGGGATAAATCTCACCTTATCAGTAAAATCATGGATCAAATCTTCCACTGGATTATCTCCTTTCTAGAGATCATTGAACTCCCGTTCCATCTTTTCTAAATCATAGTCGGTGCAGTATTTCTTTGTCAAACATTCAGAAAACTGCTCCCACGTCATTGCAACCATCACTTCTCTGTTCACTGAATCTTTCACTGAGTCCCACCAAAACAAGGCATCACCCTTCAATAAGCGTACCGCATACTTGACACGGTACTCTGGTTCACAATCACAAGACTCGAAAGCTTGATCCGTCTCTCGAAGCCATCGTATAGTATTCGAAGGATTATCACTACCCTTGAACTCTTTGGGTCCACAAGAAAGGAACTTCTTGTAGGAACAGTGCTCCAGATTCTTGCTTTTGACGGATTCTAACAATATCTCCCTCGTCACTCGAAGTTCTTCTTCTAGGTGCAGAACATATGCCTGCAACTCTGAAATCGACCTCAAGTCTTGAATATCACGTAGAGAATATTCCTTCTCAGCTTCAACATGAGTACGAGATGCCTCGTCCTCCACTTGCTTACGAATATTTTCACCATCAACTCGCTGTTCTGTCATTCTCACTTACTCACTACATACACGAGAACCATACTTAACACATCACTTATCCAACATCTACTAACATGGGGCGTTAGTCTATATTATATCACAGTCACATTACACTCACACTCAGCCCCAATTACCCCAATAGGAACACTTAACGATGGTCGGGCCCGAGTTTGAGATCGAATACTCTTCCGAGTATCCAATTCCCTCAAACTTAGGCTCTGATACCTAATTGTAACACCATCACGTTTGAGTCACTAGGACTCCGTTTGGATCTGATCATAGACCAAGATCCTCACTGTATGTCGAGGAACGGCAGCCTACAGAACCCTCTGGGAATTCGGAATTGGCCATCGAATCCCATAAACCCGGAATTTACCGTCGAGTACCGTGGATCCCGAAAAAACTCAAGGATCCAGCTGCGTTAGCAAATTGACCTCAACCACTGCATCTGTCCGGACAGAAATCATAAACACGTTTGACCCAGCGTATCACATATCACAATTTATATCACACAGTATCACAAATATCACTGTATCACTATATCACTGTATTACCTTAGCTTCTGCTCATACTTGCTGAGCAGAATACAAATTACACTTTAAACATAGCACACAGTTGTCACCTAAGTCATAACCCTACTTGGGTCTATCTCGTATCACTTCACTTATCTATCGTCACTACCATAATCACATTACACGTGTTATAACACAACACGTCACTTCACTTATCTATCGTCACTACCATAATCACATTACACGTGTTATAACATAACACGTCACTTCACTTATCTATCGTTACTATCATAATCATATTACACTTGTTATAACACAACACGTCACTTCACAATAGCACGTTTCAACACACAACAGATAGCCCTACTTATTGAGTCTCATGCGAAAACCGGTACTCACCTGGAGTCCTCATTAGGCAGATACGCTACTCGTGTCTTCCGGTTCCTCAAGTATACCTAACACAACATATACACACTTTGTTATCACTTACACATAGCACACTTAGGTCAAAAAGCAAGTTAAACAAGCTATCAGCCCTGGACCCCAGCTTGCGATCACAAGTACAATCCTTGCGGTCGCAAGGGCCCCTAACAACATTCCTTACGGTCGCAAGGTTATACCTTGCGGCCGCAAGAGGCCTTTTTTCCCATAAACCAATGCCTACGATCGCAAGGGTAATCCCTTTTTCCCGCAAGCATGGTCCTAGTATTGGTTACGATCGTAAGTTACGTACCTACGCTCGCAAACCTTATTTCCATAGCCTGTAGGCTGTAACTTCACTTAAAAACATATCCTTATGGTCGCAGAGGCCTTACCCTACGATCGCAAGAATTACTGACAACTCATGCGACCGCATGCACATGCCATGCGACCGCATGTACCCCCCCCCCATGCGACCGCATGCACATGCCATGCGACCGCATGGATACCAGAAACCCCATGCGACCGCATGCACATGTCATGCGACAGCATGGACCCCAGTTACAGTGTTCTTCGACTCTGTTCTCACACAGCTTCTGTTACACTCGTTTTTGACACATAAATCAACCAAAACTTGATTCAAATCACTCATACACTTTACTAGACATCTAGGGAAGCTTACAAACACTTTAAACATCAAAACCTACCACTATTACTCAATTTACATCATTAATTGGGTGTATCTTTTTCAAGAACACAAAACTTAGGTTTTCAATAAAGTTACTTACCAGGATGACGATGGAAGGCTTCAAAGACTGATCTAAACAACTGAGATTACTTGTATCAATTTGATTATCGAGTTCTTCTTCAAAAATCGTGAGAGCAAGTGTGTGTAGGTGCTTTTCCCGAATGTACGTATGTTTGTGTGTTATGTGTTTGACTCCAGTGAGTCAATAGAGGCATAAACCGCCTCCGGTGGTCTTAATTAAACAATGGGGTATTTTGTTCCCCTTTTCAACTTACAA
Source organism: Pulicaria dysenterica (assembly GCA_947179395.2). Lineage (NCBI taxonomy): Eukaryota > Viridiplantae > Streptophyta > Magnoliopsida > Asterales > Asteraceae > Pulicaria > Pulicaria dysenterica. The sequence goes on from OX359290.1 coordinate 30,081,207, forward strand.
CTTAACACACGCTATCCCGTTTTAACTAACGGGGATATCTACGGAACCATTACGCGAAACCGTTTAATATCTTATCACTTCTATACGCGTTTGACACTTTTCACACAATCACTCTAATTAACGCATAATACGCGTTATTAACTTAAAACACACTAATTTAAGTCACTAAAATTCACTGTACAACTATTTGAGCACGAGGTACAACTAGGTACTACTAGGCCCATTTTCAGGATGTTACAAATAGAGTGTGGGGATAAGGTGATATGAGGAAAATAATATATTAATCATAAAGTAAGTGGGTGAAAAGTAATGTTACTTTTATCAAGTTTGAATAATGTAAATGTACTTTTCTCAAAAAGTGCAACCCACTAACTATGTAATAATATTATTTACCATACATTTTGTCTTGTAACTTTAAACTTTTTTTTCCATGCTTATACGTTAATCAACAGTCATGCTTCTTCAAATTTGATTTTACCAAAGATGTTGTTGTCAGTCATAATTCAGTAGTTGAGCAAATCTTCATGATCTTTTCTTCGAAAGTAACTTTATCCTTTTCCATAGGACAAGCTCTATCCTTTTTGTCTCATTGGTGGTACAAGAAGTGCAAATAATTTTACATTAAAAGATTTAAGGCATAATAGAAACACACATGTTCTACCTTTGACTTAATAAAAGTTACAATACAAACAGAGTAAACTGATGAACACTTAAGGCAATTTTCACGACTCAGCTAATCAAAAGGTACTAAAGTGACATAATAAGTTGTCTCGGCCTAAGTGTTGGATACTCGGCTGATCATAAATCTAAACTGATAACAGAGTGCTCAGTTGATCATTGGATACTCAGTTGATTAGAGTGTTAGACTAAAAGAGGTATAAGTTTATCAACCTAGATGATCAGTTGATCTGATATGTTTAATTAATCATTCAGAGTAATAAATTTATCAAAATAAGACTAAGTGTTGAAAGGACTGATACTCTATACTTGGAAACTTCAAGTCATAATTCAAACAACACATGTTCAAATTCATTTTAAGTCTTACTAAAGGTTTTGTTTTGTTATCATCAAATCATAGGTATTTCAATAGATGGTTTTGATTATTGGGTTCAAATGATTATCTCCCGAACAAAAATTATATACAATATTATTGTCAGACCATAAATGCAACACTTAAGTAATAGTTACTGATCCATTATATATTTGACCTAACCCAATCATCCCGCATGTCATATACCATATAAGCGGGTCATATATCTTCTATCAAATAACCATAGCATACCATAGTCGTATCAAATGTCGCATATCATATCATGTACCACAAATCATACCATAATTCGTTTATCAATCCAACTAAAGTATTCCTTTATTTAATAAATAAACACAAACAAAAATCTTTGTTCATTTAGTGTAATGAACGAACACGAACAAATGCCTCATCCGTTCATTTATATTTGTGCACGTTCGGTTATCCATACGTTTACATTTACGTATATCTATATGTGTGTATAAGAGTCCACATATATATATATACATATATATACATAAACACACACACTCTCTCACACACACGTACATATATGTATTTAGTGTTTGTTTATATATAATAATGTTGGGTTTGTATTATATTTGTATATGTGTGCGTTCGTTTGTGCTCGGCTAAAGTTAAATGAACGAACATGAACACAAAATTCGTTCTTTAATTCATTTGTGTTCGTTTATTAAACAAACAAACATGAACAAGCTTGTATTCGTCCAGTTCGTTTACAACCCTACAGTTCACTACTCATGCATTAAGCACCTCGTGTGCACTGATTGGATAGCTACTCCCAATCTATGCATAAGTACACATTAGACAATACTTTGCTACTCCAATTATCCGAATACAAGTATCGTGTTATCATTCAAATGAGAGTACAGATAGGGACAACCGCTATCAACCCCTCCTCACACGATGTGATGTTCTCGATATGACAAAACCATGTTGTGATTTGTTACCCCATCACTAGAACACTTTCGTACCCCAGTACTATGCATTACAAAGGTTATCTAGAAACTCTACAACTCGGTATGTGGCTAGCACTTATTCTTAAAAGGTCATTAAATACCTACTTGGCTCGTATGTCTGTAATTTAGCAACTAAGGCCACTAGTAACTCCCGCCCTCTAAGTTTGTATACATGTATATAAACCGATAAGCATTCATATAAACAGTAAATAAAACATAGCACGTAAGCAACCATGTAAGCATACAATTATCATATATTTGAAAGTATAACACTTAACACGTACAAGCATAAAATTCATAACCATTTAACCTTATAGAATGTAATACATGTTTCCCGTTAATGTAATAGAGTGTAATATTAAAGTTATTATTAAAGAAGAGGAGATTTTCTGTTATTTTGTTGATTATTAAATAAATTTAGAGACTTACGCCATGTTCTCGAGTCCAAGAAGGAGAGGAAAGGATTGGGAAAGGGAGGAAATCCTTTCCTTCCAAATCCTCCCATTTTTGGGAGGAAAGATTTTAATGTAAAATAAGCTTGAGTTTCCCCTTCTAATCCTTCCACTTTCTTCCCTTTCCTTCCTTAAATGAAACTTGAGAACACCTCTTGTTTTAGTTTCCTTCCAAATCTGTAACACCCCAAAATGGGGTCTAGCTGTAAACTGTTATACATGTAGCTTTATGAGTTATACATTGACTTTAATTGGTGTTTTGTTGTTAAGTGTAGTATACTTGTTGTTAAATGGTGTTATATGTCTTAACTAGTGTTAATTGTGGATAAAAATATGGTAATATGAAAAGTGTCATAAGTTGACCAAGTCGGTAAATAGTTGAACGGATTTAGATAATGGTTCTAAAAATATCTCCGTTAGTTGAAACGGGTAGACCTAAGTTGTGTTATAAGTTGAATAGGAGAACGAAATACCCGCGTTGGGGTATTTGACCACTTAGTCGGTCTTAACCCTTCCCTTATCTACTGGGAAGAGAAAAAACACACACACGTGTTATACACACATACATATTTACGTGAATACACATACACATCCAAACCCTTGTTCATTTGAGAAGAAAATCAAGAAAGGGTGTTGCTTGTTAGCGAATTACAGTAGAGATTCAAGCTCTAGTACCTGTGTTCATCTTCTTCTTGTAAGCTTTTCTTGTATAAACCTAGTTCTTGAGTCAAGGGGAAGAAATGATCCATTTTGATGGATTCAAATGAGTTTTGATGTTTGTTTTATGTCAAATATGTGTTACTAAGTTCATATGTGGATTAGAAATGATGTATAAACGCTTGAATACGGATTCAAGTCGAATTTTGTGTCAAAAACACGTAAAACAGCGGTTGTGCTCGAATAGACCAAGAACACTCTGTAAGAGGTGTCTTTGCGGTCGCAAGGGGAATGCCTTGCGTTCGCAAGCATGTCTAAATGTCTCTTGTGGTCGCAAGCGAAGGGTCTTGCGATCGTAAGCCTCTTGCGTTATGGTTTACCGTCCAGGGACGAAGGAAACATACTTGCGGTCGTAGGTATATAACTTGCGATCGTAAGCCCCCAAGATGTCACCCTTGCGGTCGTATGGTTGAGTCCTTACGATCGTAAGCTGGGGTGGTTTGGGAAGGACCCTTGTGATCGCAAGGATATCCCTTGTGACCGTAAGGGGGGGTTTGATATGGCCCTTGCAACCGAAAGGATATACCTTGCGATCGCAAGCAGTGTTGTTATGCGGGCAGCTTTGTAGTCTTGTGTTTTAAGCTTCGTTGGTTGTCGTTGATTGGTGTCTAAGCCTGAACCTATTGTGTTAGGTGATTCGGAGGACTCTGGGGATTCCCGTCATTATATCTGCCTCTTGTAATCTCGAGGTGAGTACCGGTTTCTCATGAGTCTCAGTAGGTAAGTTATCTGTTGTACTTGTTGACATGCGATTGGTGTTTTGATACGTGTGCACACGAGGTATGCTATAATATGTTATGATTAAGTTATACTCACATGTTTGTTCACTAGTATGAATAGTAATTGCTTTGATTATATGCGCGCATGAATTGGATCCTAACTGGATCAGCTATTTTGTTTATATAATTATGTCCGGACACTCGGGGGGTTGTACAACAGTTCCCGACACGATTGAGGTCAGTCAGGTAGACTGGTGATGATCTGGCTGGATTCCTAGGGTCACTAGGGCCACGAAATGGGGGACTAACGGTACTCAGGTGTATACGCTTGGGTGGGGTTCTGCAGGCCGCCGTTCCTTGATGGAATTGGGTTCTTTGCTTAGGCTGGAACCAGATATGACTAGAGTGCACTATGTGGACTGCTTTTCACTCCCCCACTGGTGCAATTGGTTACGGATGATTCCCCGGCTAGGGTTGTTGAGCGGGGCTAGCAACCCTGCAAGACACGACTCCTGCTGACATGATTAGCGCGCCACAATATGATAAGATAGCCCTGTGTGCTGTTCCTATATGTGATAGCCTGCTTATTGTTGCTTATGTGTAATTGGTGCTCACTAGCTAGTTGTAGCTAACGGTGCATGATTTCCCTTTTTCGCAGGTTGATGCTAGTTGGCCTGGTGAGGCGGGCACTGATGGTAGTTTTGTTGTACATATCTTTTGGGGAACACTCTTGTTGTATATATGGATCCGGTGGTCGGTTAACTAGTTGGTAATGCTTGTAGATTCTGAACTTGGCTAATTCTTTTGTTGTAATTAAACATCCAAGTCAGTTAACGATACTTTTGTAAATGAGGTTTAATTCCGCTGCACGCTTTTGATAATAGTTGTAAAAAAGTTTAAATTAACTCTAATTTTAAGCTCGTTAAAGGTGGCGTTACAAAATAATTTCTAATCCATTGTAAAAAACTCAAGAATGGGGTGTTCATGATGGATTAATAAGTGTTTGGGCTTGGGTTAAAAGAGAGGGTATAAATACCTAACTAGGACACAAAGCCCTAGGTTTCACGTTTCACTCATTGTAGCCATCCAAAGTTTCTTATGTGCGTTAGTGTGCTTGTATGTGTGACTACCGACAGAAAAGAACAAGAATTTGGAGGTCATTTCAACACCTGAGGAAACAAGTCCAAGAATTGGTGGTCTCAGCCTCAACAATTGCATATGCAACTAGATAAACTGAGTTGTTGCCATCAAGTCTAACTGCTGTCAGTATTTGACCAGGAAAAGGTCCTTTCAAGAAACACCCATCTAGTCCAAGTATATCCCTCATACCAAATTTGAAGCCTTATTTCAAGGGTCCTTAGCATATGTATGTTTTCTTGAATTGCCTTGTAGAGGAACTAGGATTGGCTTATTGTTAAACAGAGATATTGATTGTTGTTCCTGGGTTGTTTTTCTAAACCTCCAAACAGTGGTCTCTCAAATACCCATATTATGAAATATGACCCCACTTCAAGATCCTTTCAGCTTTGACCTTGGCCCTAAAAGCCTTCATCTTTGAATCACCTAATTCATTCTGCACTAGGTCTTGAACAACTTTTACATGTATATCTGGGTTGTCTTTAATTGTTTCAACCAACTAATGAGAGAGAAATATGGATGTGCTAGCTTTTAAAGTCCTTGATTGAAGACAAGTGTGCTCATTAAAATATGTCTTTACCTGCCAAGTTTCTACATTGCTTATCTTTGAAATATGCAAAGTCCATAGACATTGTATTGGGTCTATTGGCCCATCTTTAATGGTCCCACTAGGCCCACTTGCTCCAATAGAAGCCTTTAATTGAGGACATGTACCAACATAAACTGTTCTCACTCTCACCTTGTCATTTTATACCATTTTTAACTCCCTTCTAGTCTCAATACCATGTTTCCTTATCATTTCCTTAACTTCATCCTTGTTACTAAAGGTTTAGCCTACATAAAAATCTGTCTTAATTACACTGCCATCATCATTTGCATGTGTTGTCTTCATGTTTTTTATTAACCTTTTCCTTAAAGCATCCAAGTCATCATCATCAGATCAATCACAACTATTTAAATCTTCAGTGTTAAGTACATCAACCCCTTCCTCATCTAAAATGTTATCATCCTCTCCTACATTATTGGATGGTCCTATGTATTCAGTTGTGCAGTCTACATGTTTTTGGAAATCTCTCATATCAACTTCCATATCACCAATGTCATTATCATCATCCAAAACATAATAACTATCATCACTTTCTTCACTGCCCTCTACAATTCCCTCTTCATTGCCCTCATTTGAATTAAATTGCCTAACATCTACATCATCATCATTTATAATCACTTTTCCTGTAGAAAGGTTTATAATCTTCAACTTACCAACCTTTTTACCTTGATCATAAACTTGACTAACATGATCATCAACTTGGCTAACAGGTTCATGTCACTCCAACATCAAACTTTTACATGCTTTTGGTTTCTGATTTCTAAGTTTGGGATCATTTAGTTGGCCAACATTAACATTGATTTCCAAAATTACTACTTCAGATGCATGTGGGAAATGAGAGTATGTGTCTACATAAGTTATCCATTGTTCAAAGTAAACGTTGATTAGCTTATGCACATTAACATATCTACTTAGCCTAATAACATCAGCATCATTGCCTAGGGCATAAAGTCCAAAATCCAATTCACTAGTTGGATCAAGGAAGTGGTAAAAGAAAGGTCCCCCAAGATAACCCAAACATTTGACTATCTCATGTAATTCATGAGCAAATATTAGGTCTATATCTAAGCAATCAACATAGGGAACAACATCATTTACATAATTCCTTCCTGGTGAAGGAGTGAAAACCCCACCATGATGTAGCCGAATTGAGAAAAAATTTGGGTATCCCGTTGCATTTACATCACATTAAACTTCATTTAAGCAACAGATACAAAAATTGAAAAAAATACACCCTTAAAATTGTGAAACAGATACCAAAATTAAGGTTAAACAACAGATACAAAAGGTAAGGAACATATACATGTGGTTAACCAACACATACAAAATGTAAGGAAAAAACACTTAACATTTCAAAAAAATTTATCGTATATTGTAGCACAGTCATACTCATCTTCATCCGCTTCTCTAATTGACCATGCATGAAAAACCATCGTCGCATAAGCTAGGGTATACGAAGATGGAGTGTAGATGCTATAGAGATGAAGTTGATTTTGGAGGGAAACGGTTGATGGTGATGTGTTTAGATGTTACATAGATGAAGTTGATAGGGACTAATGGGGTTCTCAATAAAGTAGGTGACTAAATGACATTAATACCCATCATGTGAGCAGCACATGACAAAGTTAACGACACATTTGGACGGACGTTTGAGATAGGGCCAAAGTAAGAACGTTGGGGACGTCTGGTGTAATTAATGAAGCCTAGGGACTAATGGTGCAATAAGTGACAAACCACAAGGACGATCCATGTAATTTACTCATAGATATAAGTACTAATAGTATATATATATATATATATATATATATATATGTAAGTATAAATGTAAGTATACATTCTTGACGGTAAAGTAAATGACTTAAAGGTAAATACATATGTAAATGCAAAAATATAAAGACAAGAACATAAATAGTTGAAATGTAAAAGCAAGAATTTTAAATCAATAATACAAGTGCAAGAATATAAATGCAAGTATGAAGGAGATTAAGGATTAGAGAGATGACACCAAGATTCATAGTGGTTCGGTTGAACTCAACCTACGCCCACTCCTTGACCTCCGTCAAGAATTTCACTAGCACAACGTGCAAAGTCTCCTTAGATCAGAAGAGACCACCGACTACAATCACATTTGTATGGTAGGTGACAACCACTCCAAGTCCAAGCTCTAATCCAAGAGCTCAATAAAGTTTTTCATCAGTAACTCAAGTTTCCTTCAACAAAGAAAGTATAAACAATTTTTTCCCCAAGAAATCAACCAAGAAAACAAGTGGAAGTCAAACCCACTAACAACAATATTGTTCTTCCTACAAGAACAAATAATCAAATCTCTCAAACACCAACAATGGTGTATATAATAATCACTCTCAAATATCAAGAGGCAAGTATATGAATATGAAGATGGAGATCTCTCTCTCTCTCTCTCTAGATTTCTCTTGCAATAAACAAAGATTATAACAACTTCAATAATCTCACACACACACACACACACACACACACACACACACACACACACACACATATATATTTATATATATATATATATATATATATATATATATATATATATATAAATGTATAATCACAAGTGTGTGATGAATATATCAGATAATTTTAGTTGGCAAGAGGTGAGAAATCAAGAACAAATGAGGTTGTATTTATGGAGCTTGAAGAGAGAGAATGGTGAGCTGTCAAGTGACCAGACGGTCGCAGCCCACGGTCGACCATGGCTCACTTGCACAGCTTTATAAGCCAGTTTAAAATGTATTCGTTATGTGTTGGCTTTCACTTTTAAATCTGTGTTTTGCAGATAAATATATAGAATTAAATAATGTTATTTTGTGTACTTTGATTGACACAAGATCAATAAATGTACCTAATTAAGATGAGTGACTCGCATTGTGCCACCTCTGTACTTTTTGGTGGCATAATAGCCAAGACAAGATATCCATGAAGATCTCATCCACTAACATTAATACACAATATAGTAATAGCTCTTAAGGATATTTAACTTGTATACCAAAATACGTATTTTCATATTTGGCAAAATAAAATATATTTTCGTTTAATAATTGTTGGCAAATAATTTTATAAAAACTTTATTCTAAAAATAAATATCTTTAAAATCATATGGAAGTTTTTATAAATGAAAATATTTTTAAGTAAAAAATGACTTTTTATAATATTTGTCGTTGACGTTTAATAATCATTTTTACTTTATGGAATTTTCAAGCGTTTGGTCTTTTTATTAAATTTTCCACTTTTAATCCTCATGATTATTCGTGTTGTGATTAATGTAAATTTATATTTATCATCTTATTTTGCCAAACTTATTATTTTCATATTAACTTGGATTTTTCGACAATATTTCTTTTTTAAATAAATATTAAAATTGCGTAATAAAAACATATTAATAAATATTTAATCTTGATTGCATCAACAAAATATATATCACAAATGGGGGCATGTTACCAAAAGCCATTTGTGAACGGTAAAAATGGCGCTTGTTACTTCGTTGCCAATTGTATAAATTGTTAATTAAGGAGAAATGATCCGTATTGCGGGCAAAACTTAAGTTATGTGGTGCTATAATTACGAATACATATTGAAATGACACAAAATATTCTCCATTTAAAGTGTATGTTACTATAATGTCACCTAATCTTATCTTATATACTTATTAAAAGAAAATGGTGATGACATCATCATTCTATTTGAAATAAAAAGGTGATGACATCATCATTCTATTTTTGAAGTTTTTTAACAAATCAACCCCTTTAACTTAGTAACACTTCTATTTTTGAAATAATTTTAATAAATCAACCCCTTTAATTTGTTAAGACTTAAGACTATGATACAGGTTTTAAAAAATTAAAATTAAAATATTATCCTAACTAATTTGAAGATTAGTTTGTTAAAATATTCAATTTAAAACCTATATTTTCAAATTTAACTCTTAGAATGAGGAGATCAACAACAAAATTGTGTATCTTAACTAATCATTAGGTGTATATAAACTAAAATGGTGTTTCATTCAATTCGCATATAAAGTTTCGAAATTTTAAATTTCAAAACATAATTTGGGTATGTTTGGTGAAACTGGCTGGGGCTGGAGCTGGAGCTGGGGCTTATTAATTGATAATCCCAAGCCCCAAACCATAAGCTACTTGAAAAGGCTTTTATTTTGGGGGCTTATAGGGGATTATGGGGGCTTATGTTTTTAATAATCCCCTTACCCAAACGAGGCTTGAGGGCTGGGGATTATAAAAACTAGAATCTCAAGCCCCTATAATCCCCTATAAGTCCGTCGCCAAACATACACTTTGAAGATTAAATAATATAATTTTAACTAATTAAAATATTATCCTAATTAATTTGAAGATTAGTTTTATAAAAGGTTGATGACATCATCATTCTATTTTTGAAGCTTTTTTTAACAAATCAACCCCTTTAATTTAGTAACATTTCTATTTTTGAAATAATTTTAACAAATCAACCCCTTTAATTTGTTAAGACTTAAGACTATGAAACAGGTTAAAATAAATTAAATTTAAAATATTATTCTAACTAATTTGAAGATTAGTTTGTTAAAATATTCAATTTAAAACCTATATTTTCAAATTTAACCCTTAGAATTAGGAGATCAACAACAAAATTGTGTATATTAACTAATTATTAGGTTAAACTAAAATGGTGTTTCATACAATTCGCATAGAAGTTTTGAAATTTAAAATTTTAAAACATAATTTAAAGATTAAATAATATAATTTTAACTAATTAAAATATTATCCTAATTAATTTAAAGATTAGTTTGTTAAAAGACTCAAATTAAAACCTCTCTTTTCAATTTAACCTTTATAAATAGGAGATTAACAACAAAATCGTGTATAATAACTAATCATTAGGTGTATCTACACAACAATGATGTTCCATACAATTCGCATATAAGTTTCAACTTTTAAATTTCAAATAATAATTCGAAGATTAAATAATATAATTCTAACTGATTAAGATATTACCTAATTTGAAAATTATTTTGTTAAAAGACTCAATGTAAAACCTCTATTTTCAAATTTAACCCTTATAAATAATAGATTAACAACAAAATCATTTATCCTAACTAATCATTAGGTGTATATAAACTACAATGGTGCACCATACAATTCCCATGAAGTTTCAAACATTTAAATTTCAAAACATAATTTGAAGAGTAAATAATATAATCTTAACTAATTACAATATTATCCTAACTAATTTGAAGATCAGTTTGTTAAAATATTCAATTTAACAACAAAATCGTATATCCTAACTAAACATTAAGTGTATCATAACAAAATCAGTCTTAATAACATATATTTATATAAAACACGATATGACATATCTTATTTATTTAGATTTACTAATTTTTAAATAAATTATATATTTTAAATATGTTTAATAGTTTTATTTTTAATACGTCGTAGTAATATAAAAAATGAAAAAAAATTTAAAAATACAATTAATCATACACCGTGTTTATACACGGGATGCTTAGCTAGTTTAAAACAAAATGATTAAGCATCGTATGATTAATGACATAAATAATTTAAAGGCTATGTATGAAACTAGTTATGAATGTAACACACTCTTTGTTAATAATTACGAATGAACAATCTACATAATAAAAGATTACAAATTCATAATATCAATGAAAAAGGTTACCATTTCAACCTTCATAATTATTTATTGCAAGATAAGATACGAATGGTTTGTAAGGCATCATGTAAAATTATGGTAAAATAATGTTTACTTAACTATTCAACAAGTGTTTTAAAGTGTAATAATCAACCATATATTATTTTATCATTCAAAATGGCTTTTATTCTAAGAGCATCCGAAGTAGTCACACGACACGACACCACATCCTTATATTAGCATGACAGTCACACCACACATATCACCACACACCACATGTAGTGGTAACACCTTACTACACCAAATTCTAAAAACCACATACCCATAACCTATTAATTAAATTTTAATAAACAACTAGAAAAGAAAAGAAAACTCTCACATGTTCAACACCACATGAACTTCCCACAACGTGATAGAATGGTTCACCACACCCATTATAAACGTCCAAATTATGGTCCACAATGTATCCTGTAAGACGAGAGTCAAACACTTTAATTACCCAACGATTCGGTGCACGATATTTATATGTAATTTCACTTAGAACAGTCTATTAAAACCCTCTATAATACCACTCCCCCTCTTTTAGGTCAGATGTGACCTTTGGGAACACCAACATAGAAGTTTGGGTAGGCATTGGGTAAGTGGTTTTGGGTTGTGACACCTGAAGCTACACCACCTCACCCCTCCAAAGGTCATTTTTCTGATCGTTATTAACGGAATAATTTTTAGTTTTATTTTTCCCCTTTTCTCACCTATATATGTACTACCATTTCCGTTTTACTTTTCACACTTTATTTTCTATAAACTAATCTTCTACACAACCAACACAAAAATTTACTTTTATTCTTCGTACATCAACAAAATGCTAGAAATTTCATGACCTCCATTATCTGGACGTAAACTGATGGAGGGTTACGAGTTCTACACCGCTACCATCTGATAGTCCCTTCTTTGTAAACATATCGCAGCCCGCTACTTTGACCTCCTTTTTGCTCCATCACAATTTACTTATACAAGGATGCCCAACGCATTCCGCTCTCATCTTGGCTACCCAATTCAACGTCAAACTCTAATTCCTCCGCGAAGGGAAGAAGATGAAATCATAGCCATAACCCAAATACTGCAACAACTCAATAACAATGGCAAATACAACCAATGGAACAATCACAACCATCAAAGAACGGAAAATTTACGAGTAGAGCTAAACTGATCGTGTGGATTTTCCATGAAAAGCTTGTGTCGGTAATAGGATGGGTTGACATTTCAGAGGACAACGTAATCGGAAAGGCACAAACAAAAGGTATAAATGTCTATTTTTATTATTGTTATTATCATTATTTTTATTATATTTATTGTAATAATAATAACTTATTATTATTTATAAATTATGTTATTTAGTTTAAAAATTAACTGTAGCATTCTATTATGTATATTTATGAATTATATTATTTTGATTTCTCTTACGTACATATATCACATTAATAAGCTAACCATAAAACTATCCATACCTTAATAATTGTAAGAGTTAATTACACAAATGGTCCCTGTGATTTACGAAATTTCCCATCATTGGTCTTAAACTTCAAATATTACACACACAGTCTCTGTGTTAAGCAATTTGCTTCAATATTGGTCCAATTCTAACCCCCCGGTCCAAATTAACGTTAAGTCCTTTACTTTTAAGGGTATTATTGTCTTTTTGCCCTATAAGTTAATACCTAAAGGTCCTTTTATCTAAAAAGGGGGTCCACTTCATCTACCTACTTCTTCTTCATTTACCCACTTCTTCTTCACTTCAACCTCCATCTGCAATTCACCAGCTCGCTACTACTGGAGCTACTTGAACTACTACATTTACCGTCCCTTATAGTTGTATCTTTCTCTATCTCTACTAGTGGGAAGCTTGAGACAGGCAGGTCATTTCCACCAAAACTGGACAACTTTGATAAAGATATAACTTGAATTGGAACCCCTAATTGCTGATAAGAATCACCATTCAAGTTAATGGATTTTGTTCTTAGTGCATAAGAATCCCTTGAAGCAGGTGCCATAAAACTCAATCCCTAAGAACTGCGAATATTATGAACTCCCGATTTTCATAAATACCCATAACTTCTAAAGTTGGTTAAAACTTAAAACTCGTCGACCACTACTCCGCGTAAGAATCTTGCAATTTTCAAACGTACTAAACAAGTATTTTGATTCAGATTAATTATATCATTTATCCAATGTATAGAATAATCGACGAATAGAATTTGAAATTCAAAAGCAGCAAAACACAATTAAGAACTTGAGTTAAAAAACAATTCACAAGTCACTGATTCAAGCAGAAACAAACCGTTAGGGTTAATTCGTCAATTGATCTAGATCAATGACATCCGAGACAAAGAGAATTAATGATTTAGCCCCGATGAACAAGTAAAATTGATTTAAAAAATGAGTTCGCTAAGTCAATGGACAAGATCAATCGCGGAAACTGCAACATCGATGGCGGAAAAGAAGCTTCAGTGGTTCGCAAACCCCAGGATGAATCAACCGCCGACTGTTCGTTTTCTCGCTAGAGACGACGAGCATAGGGGCATAGGGGCTTTTCGTTTTCTCACTGGAGACGACGAGCATAGGGGCATAGGGGTTGTTCGCAAACCCCAGAATGAATGCAACATCGATGCGGTGAACGTGGAAACAACGAACATAGGGGCTGGAGATGCGGTTTTTCACTGGCGAATCGGCAGAGGAATAGAAATCGGCGACTGTTCGTTGTGCGGATGCTCGGACGATGACGGTTGCTCCGGTGAAGCTTGAAGCAGAAAAGGTTGTGTTCTCTTACCAAAAGGCACTTACTGTCTTCAAAGCATCAAAGGGTGATAACCACCCTTCAGTTGCCTCTGTTTTTGTACGCCTTGCTGACTTGTATTACAAGACTGGATATTGTAGATGGAGGTTGTGTGGATATGGTGGTGGCAGGTGGGGAGATGGGTTTGACGTTTCTGGGGATAGGGGAGGGATATGGGAGGTATGGGGGGTTTGATTAATTATTTTTAATTAATTTAGGGGCAAAAAGACTGTTTTACCCTCACAAGTATAAGGGTTAACGTCAATTTAAACGATAAGGTTAAATTTGGACCAACATTGTTACAAATTGCTTAACACGGGGACGCTTGGTGTAATTTTTGAAGTTTAGAAACCAACGGTGAGAAATTTTGTAAACCGCAGGGACCATTTATGTAATTAACTGTAATTGTAATATAAAAATAAGAAAAAGGCGAAGAAAGATTGGGAAAAAAAGGAAAGATACAATTAAAAAGGAGTGTTTACGTAAATATATGCCTCTAAAGTCTAAACCGAAACATAAAACGTTTTTGGGGTGTTTGTTTTAGGCTTTTAGCTTATTAATGGCTTTTTCCATACTAATTTTTTAAACCGAAACATAAAACGTTTACCCCTAGATTTTTCTTCTCGCCCCAATTTTCTGGTTTTTTTTTTCCTCGGCTAGCATAAGATTACAGACATGAAGAGACACCGTCCCTTCCCGTCGTCGCCGTCAGTAACCACCGCCACCGGAGAACTAATTACCTCAAAAACCACCAGCATATCTTCATACTACTCTTCCAAGAAACCTAGAAAACCCCTAATTTCAGACATAAAAAAACCCACTCAAAACCCCAATTGGGCACCCCTCAATTTGAACAAATCTGAGCTCTTTTTACCCCTCACATTCCCCACCGGCCAAACATTCCGATGGAAACAAACATCCCCTTTTCAATACACCGGTGTTGTTGGTTCCCACCTTATCTCCCTCAAGCAACTTCAAGATTCAAATCAAACTGACATTGCTTATTGTTTTCATAACACCCCCAATTCTAATCAAGCCGCTGCTAAATCAGCTCTTTTGGATTTCCTCAACATGGGTATTTGTTTAAATGATTTGTGGAACGAATTTTCTGCTTCTGATCCACGTTTTGCTGAATTGGCAGAGCATTTGAGTGGTGCTAGAGTGCTGAGACAAGACCCACTTGAATGCCTAATTCAGTTTATTTGCTCCTCTAATAATAATATTAAGAGGATTACACAGATGGTTGATTTTGTATCATCTTTGGGTAATTATCTGGGCGTGGTTGAAGGGATTGATTTCTATGAATTTCCATCTTTGGATCAGTTGTCAAAGGTTTCTGAGGAAGAGCTAAGAAAGGCTGGTTTTGGCTACAGGTTAGACTTTTTATTTGTCAAAACTGTTAATTTCCAAATGCATACATGATATAATTTCC
Organism: Pulicaria dysenterica; assembly: GCA_947179395.2. Classification (NCBI taxonomy): domain Eukaryota; kingdom Viridiplantae; phylum Streptophyta; class Magnoliopsida; order Asterales; family Asteraceae; genus Pulicaria; species Pulicaria dysenterica. The sequence continues at coordinate 30,096,781 of OX359290.1, forward strand.
TATCATCTCTGTGAAAGCTTTTGTAACTAGATTAATTTTGCATCTTTTGCTAGAAAGGAGATACGTTGATGATATAATGATATATTGGTACTACTTTTGTAATAGCAAATCTGTATATGCTTTACTTGAATCATCGATTGAGGAAGTTTTATAATTGTCATTGAAGTTAACTCATTAATAATGTCATATGTATTTTGTATATTTTAGATTGAAAGTATAGTTTTGCTTGATTTCTAATCTCATATATTCTCTATGATGAGCAGGGCTAAGTACATAACTGGCACTGTGAAACTACTTCAGTCAAAACCCGGTGGAGGTGTAGAGTGGCTTACTTCTCTTAGGAAATTAGACCTCGAAAGTGCAATCAATGCTCTACTTACTCTACCTGGCGTGGGACCTAAAGTTGCAGCATGCATAGCTTTGTTTTCTCTAGACCAACACCATGCTGTACCTGTTGATACACATGTGTGGAAGGTGAGATTTCAAGATTTTACTCTAGATGTTGTATAATTTATAAAATAATCGTATATTGTTTATAAATCTGTCACATTTACCTATAAGTGGGTTATATTTTTATCCTCTACTAGTCAAATAAGTTATGGTAGAAGATTTAACAAAAGACTAAACGGGTCGAACACGTTTAAACTTTAAAGTCATCTAAATTATATTCAAATGCTTAAAACCCCTTAAAGTATTATTTTTTCTTCAAAAGGGGTTAGGGTATTATACTAATATTATTATTTTATAACATATCTAATATGTTAACTATTTCTTGATACGTAATATATCCCACAAAACATTTCTTAATGCACTTTTTAAAAAATTATTAAAAATATATTCTTTTGGTGCAAGATTGCAACTAGATACCTGATTCCCGAGCTGGCTGGTGCTCGTCTGACACCCAAGCTTTGCAGTCAGGTGGCTGATGCATTTGTGGAAAAATACGGGAAATATGCTGGTTGGGCTCAAACTCTTCTGTTCATAGCCGAATTACCCTCACAAAAGGCTCTTTTACTGTCTCTAACTAATGAAACAAAAGAGGCAGCCAAAGACATAAAACCAAGAACGAATTTGGGTAATAGCTGACAACATTCATATTATTATTCATGTATTAAAGGTATTTAAATGAGCATCATTATAGTTATTGTTACCGTTATCTGATTTTGGCTTAAGATTATCTCATAATTAAAGGTTAAACCTTTAGAGGTGGCAAGTTTGACTTGTTTGCTTTTGAATGTCGATTCGTATTTCTGATTCCTTACATGTCAAACGTGTAAAATTTAAAGTTGGAGCTAAATAGGAAACATGTCAAAAGTCGTTGCAAGTGTTTTTTTAAGCATAAAACTGCTAAATAGTTTTATTCAAAATTGAAAAATATTAATTTGACACGCCAGTTGTTTATAGTAAAAGTTGAAAATAACGGGCTAAAGTCAACCATACCCAAACCATATCTACCCAATAAATATACTCGATTTGACCTTCCAAATTTGCCACCTCTAGTTTTGTTATAATGAGTTTCATGTTATTACTCGTATAATCTTATTTTATCAAATACTTCGTCTATGTTGCATAAGCATTTATGCAAACACTATTTTCTGTTTGCATTTTGATTTTTTAACATCAAATGATCACTCTTATAATGCACATCCAAACATTCCCTTACCAATAAAATGTACTTTTGTGGCAGAAGAGGTGAATGCATGCGTTCATTAGATTTTTTTTATTTCTTCGATACAAGTCTGGGAGGGGATCCTCGGATACTTGGTTGAAGGTAATGTCTTTGACTTATATTAGTTAAATTTAAATTCACATGCAATTTACGAGCTCTTTATAATTATTTAATTAAACAGGATTAGTTCGTGACTGCATGTCTACTTTCCCTTCAACATGTCAGGATATTAGTAACATATAAGATCAGATGGCTTCTTTAGTTAGTGATCTTTATGGCATTGATCATAGATAAATAAATATGCATACTATGAGGAAATAGGAGATACCCTTTGACTTTCAGGGTGGACTTTGCTTTTAAACTGCAACCTGATACTCATTTGATTCATTTCTCTGGACCTTTTTGTTTATTTTTGATGAACACTACAAATTGATTAAATGAAAAAAAGTTGATGTTTAGTTTATAATTGGAGTCATATCAGTTCTTTAGAAAGATAGTTTGTTTGACACCAAAAGCTAAACACCTGCTTATGTATTTTTGCTTGCAAAGAAACTTTAGGTCTCCTTTGTTTCGCTGTAATGTGAAGGAATGTAATGGAATTGAAATCAAATTCTGTTGTATATTGCGTTTGGTAATATTATTTAAAAATGAATTACCTTCTTTGAAGTATTAATATTCCTTTAGGTAGAGGAATATCATTCCATAACTAACATGGATGGAATTAAAATCATTTCCATTCCTTCGCATTACGGTAAAACAAGTGGGACCTTATTTTATATGTTCTACAACCATGAAGATGAAAACTGCAAGGTTTTCATGTTTCACTACATTGAAAGTGAAAGTGCATATGTGCAGGTTAGATGATACCAAGCTTCATGATCACGCCACGAGAGCCAATGATTTGATGTATCGAATGCCATTATGTATTGTTGTGGAATTTAAAAAGAGCTGTAATATAGTGTTGAAAAAAACCAGAAAGTTAGAAGTTTTGTATATCTTATGTGGTGATAGAATGAATAGTCTGATTTGAAGTTTAAAAGTGGGTTTTGTTAACCTTTGATACTTCGATAAACCTTGTAGAGTTTTACGTTTTATGCGATTAAATCCCCAACTGTATGGAACTGAATTCCAGCTTTTGCGATTTGTAAAAGCTAAAACAGCGTGGGTATTGTGTTGTGAATATGAAAAACGCCGTTCGACATTTTTCAAACATGCCAGACACACATTTAGTTTCTCTTTGTTTAAATCTTTAAACTTGTTTCACACTAGCAAAAAGGTCTTCTTAACGAATAAGTCACATACATGGTTAAACTTTTGAGAGCAAATAAGTCCCTAAGTTGGGGAGAAAAGGCCTAACATGTCGTACGCAGTTTTAACTTTTAAGTCTTTACGCAAGCACATGTGAATTCGTCTACATATTGTGGATACGACGTCCACCATTGATTGAATAGGCCGTCAAAGTTTATATCGCATGTACACTTATCTCGGATCCAACTCAAGATCTTGGTTCCTTGTTTCTATTCATCTTTTTTTAATCAGACCGACAATCTTCTCCTTGAAGATCAAGGTATCCAAACATAGGGATTATATGATATGTTTACAATATATGTGCCTATGTGGTAGTGGTGAACGTCTTAACCAAAAAACCGTTAAAACCAAACCAAATGAAAACCAACAGTTCGGTTTTTAAAATTTCATTAATCGATAGTTAGTGGGTCGGTTTCGGTTTCGTACCTCCAACCGAACCGATATCAAACCGAACCGTTAAGTATTTAGTAATTAGTATTTTATATATTTAATTATTAAGAAGTCAAAAGAATAATAATAAATAAAGTAGAAAAGTTTTAAGTTAAATTTTAGCCAAAGCCCAAATCTTTCTTGGACCATTCACTTTCACGATTTCTTTTGTCCTTCTCCATTCTTGGTCCGGTTATCGCCGCTATGCCTCTCGCCCTCTCGCTATCGCACTATCGACTCCCGAGTCCCAATTTCCGCTGATCGCACCAAAGGAGACCCATAGCAACTGGCGCCGGCTACTTTGACAGCTTGAGAATCAAGACCCCCCCGCCCCCGCCCCCACCCTTGTTCTATAGTTTGAGTCTATGAGAAAACCCTAGCCGCTACTTAAAAGTAAGTCGACTGTTCTTAACCACCTTGATTCAACAGCTTGAGAACATACTACACTACGCACTACTGGCTACTGCACGCTATTGGCTACTCAAAAGTAAGTTATTCTTGACCTTCTTGGTTCAATGGCTATGTATTATGCAAGTAAATAATGTGTTAATCAGTTAATGTGTTTGAGTTTTGGTGAGATGTGTTAGTCAAAAATGAATTAGAAGTTATGAATTGGTAGAAGACTAGAGATGTGTATTATTATGCCCATTTTGCAATATTGTTTGTGTAACACCCTGGAAAAGGGCCTAACAGTGTAGTGTTGTACCTTGTGCTTTAGTACTTGTACAGTGACTTTAAGTGAATTTAATTAAGTGTTTTGTGTGACTAACGTGTCTTATGTTAATTAATGTGATTATGTGAAAAGTGTCAAACGTGTCAAAAAGTGAAGTCGTGTTATACGGTTTCGCGTAATGATTCCGTAGATATCCCCGTTAGTTAAAACGGGATGGCGTATGTCAAGTTGTAAGTTGAAAAGGGGAGCAAAATACCCCGTGTCTAATTAAATGACCACAAGGTCGGTTTCCCCTCCCTTATCCCCTGTTAACACACACAAAAACACACAAGCATACTAACGTGAGAAGAAAAGCACACACACATACTCTCAATTTTGAGTGAAGAATTCAATAGCCAAGGGTTAGTAACTGTGTGCAAGGGCTTGAATCTGCTGTGCTTCTCCTTCCTTGTAAGTGTTTTTATGTAAAAACCTAGTTTTGAGTTTGTGAACAAGAAACACCCTTTAGTGGTGTTTTGATGTGTGTTTGTGTTAATTGTTGTGTCCAAATGTGTTCTTAAGCTTTAATGGATGTCAAGTAAAGTGTGTAAACAATTGGAACTAAGTTTTGATCGATTAAAGTGTCAAAAACGGGATTTACAGCAGCTGTACGAAAACAGGGTCGAAGAACACTGTAACTGGGGTCCATGCGGTCGCATGGCAAGTGCATGCGGTCGCATGGGGGTACATGCGGTCGCATGGCACGTACATGCGGTCGCATGGGGGGTCCATGCGGTCGCATGGCATGTGCATGCGGTCGCATGGGTTGTCTGTAATTCTTGCGATCGCAGGGTAAGGCCCTTGCGACCGTAAGGATATGTTTTTAAGTGATGTTACCGCTACGGACGAAGGAAATAAGGTTTGCGACCGTAGGTACGTAACTTACGATCGTAACCAACCCTAGAATCATGTTTGCGATCAAAAGGGGCATCTCTTGTGATCGGAAGCATGTGTTTGGGGGAAAAGACCTCTTGCGACCGCAAGGGAGATCCTTGCAATCGTAAGGGCTGTTCTGGCAGGTCCCTTGCGACCGCAAGGATAGTGCTTGCGATCGTAAGCAGGGGGTCCTGTCTAGACAGCTTGTGTAACTTGTGTTTTAACCTATGTGTGCTATGTGTATGTGATAACCAAGCCTGAACCTAATGTGTTAGGTGATTCGGATGACTCCGTGTGTTCTTGGGATTCCCGAATTCATATCTGCCTCCTGTAATCTCGAGGTGAGTACCGGTTTCCCATGAGACTCAGTAAGTAGGGTTATCGGTTGCCTATTGCTATGTGCCATGTGTATATATGTGAACACGCGAGGTATGACGTGATATAGTGTTATAAGTGGTACCATATGATATGAATTGTGATATGTGATACGCATGCGAACTGTGGACCCTATGGGTCATCCGTGTTTATGATTCCTGTCCGGACAGACGCAGGGGTTGAGGTCAGTTTGCTAACGCGGCTGGATCCTTGAGTGTTTTTCGGGATCAACGGTACTCGATGGAGTTTTCCGGGTTAAAGGTTCTGCAGGCCGCCGTTCCTCGACATACAGTGAGGATCTTGGTCTATGATCAGATCCGAAAGGAGTCCTAGTGGCTCAAACGTGATGGTGGGCTGCTCTTCGCTCCCCTACCGATGCGGTTGGTTGTGACTGATTCCCCAGCTAAGATCGTTGAGCCACGCTAGCTACCTCGCAAGATATGATCCCGCTGACATGTCGGCACACAGCTATGTGATAGCTTAGCTTTGTGTGCCTTATCGTGACGTGATAGCATGCTTATTGATGCTTATGTGATATATGTACTCACTAGCTAGTGTCGCTAATGTTTCGTGATATTTTCCTTTTCGCAGGTTAGTGATCAGATGGCCTGGCGAGGTGGGTTGCTCTGGGTAGTGTTATTGTAAATATCTTTTGGAACACTTGTTTGTTAACTCTAATACTGTATGACGATGGTCGGTGCGTAGTTGGTAACACTGTCTCGATTTTTGAGACTTGGCTTGATTCGTTGTTCTTGATCGCCAAGTCGATAAACAGTACTTAATATGTAAACAGTGGTTTGTTCCGCTGCAAACCTGTTGTCTAAATAAGTTTAAAAAGTTTTGATTTCCGCTAATTTTAAGCTCGTGAAATCCGGTGTTACAATTAGGTATCAGAGCCTAAGTTTGAGGGAATCGAGTACTTGTGAGAGTATTAGATCTCAAACTCGGGCTTGACCATCGTTAAGTGTTCCAAGCGGGATAATTGGGGCTGAGTGTGAGCGTTATGTGTTTAATGCTCAATGTGAACTGACTTGTGTGTTAGTAAATTGTGAATAAGTGTGTACTAAACGTATTTGCCCCTTGTGTATAGAAAGTGAGTGATAATGTCTGAGAGGTGTGCTACCACAGAGGAAGCCTTAAAGCAGATGGAGGATGAGGCTTCTCATACTCACATATGGATAGAGGAGGAGTCTTCATGGCAAGATACTCAGGGCTCAAGACCTGAAAGAGATCCGGAGGCGTATATTCTGCGTCTCGAGGAGGAACTTCGCTCAACTAAGGAGCTACTGAGGGAAGCTGTTAAGGGCAAGCAACGTGAAAAATTCTCTTACAAGAAGTTATGTCTTAAGGGCCGAAGGTTTATGAGGGCAGTGATAATCCCTCAGAGACTATCCGTTGGTTGCGTGAGACAGATCAAATGTTTGAATCCTGTGACTGTGAAGCTGAAAACCGTGTCAAGTACGTGGTTCGTATGTTGAAAGGCCGAACTTTGGATTGGTGGGATACCGTGAAGGATACGTTGAGTAGAGAGGTGATCACTGCTTTGACTTGGGAGCAGTTCTCTGAAAAGGTGAAAACCAAGTACTGCACAGACTATGATCTTGAAAGGATGGAGAATGAGTTCAACGGTCCCCGTAAGGGGGACAAACCGGTGGAGGACCTTATCAATGCTTTTACTGATAAGGTAAGGTTTATACCACATCTTGTGACCGACGAGAAAGCTAAAATTCGGAAGTTCGTGAATATGCTACCGCTGGAGTATAGAGCTCATGTGAGAGCTGCTGCTACTATGGATCGGGCGTTTGAGATAGCCCGACAAATTGATGGTGATCGTCGTCAGTGCAAGGGAGATCAAGCTGTGGAGGGTCAGAAACGAAAGTTTCAGCAGTATTCGAAGTCTGGTACTTCCAAAGGGCAATCTGTTGCTGGTGGGAAAGTTGATTCGAGCAAGAAACCGAGTTTTGATAATCCTTGGTGTTCCATGTGCCGTACTTATTATTCGGGTAACTGCTCAAAGGCTACTACTAGGTGTATGCGGTGTGGCGAAAAGGGGCATGCGGCTACAGAATGCTCGTTCAAAGAGAATGTATGTTTTAAGTGTCAGATCCGGGGCACAGGATTACTGAGTGCCCAATGAGACAGAGTGCTAATACCGGAGCGGGAGGGTCTTCTTCAAGGCCAAAGAAAGATGGCGCTCCTCGCGCCAAGGGTCGGGCTTTTCAGATGACAACTAAAGAAGCCAAAGCTGCTGGAGACGTGATCACTAGTACTTTTCTTGTAAATTCTGTTCCAGCTTGTGTGTTATTTGATTATGGAGCTACCCATTCTTTTATATCTGTGGCTTTTAGTGATAAACTGCAATTACCTGTATCTGTGTTACCTGAGCTGATTAAAGTCGAAATTGCTAGTGGTAAGGTAGTTTCGGTTAAGGATAGTGTTCCTTGTGCTAATCTCGACGTGGACGGAAATAGTTTCCCTATCTCTTTTCTTCTCATGCCAATTGCGGGCTTTGATGCGGTGGTTGGTATGGATTGGCTCAGTGGTCTGAACACGGAAATTCTATGTTCGAAAAAGATGGTAAAGATTCCTTTACCGGATGGGTCTTGTGCTATAGCTCGAGGAGAACGTCGAGAATCTGATATTCCTCTTATTTATGTGATGAAAGCTAAGAAGTCGGTTTCAAAAGGCTGCGATTGCTATCTAGCATATGTGATCGATGCGAAACTGGAAAAGCAAGTGGTTAAAGATATTCCGGTAGTGTCAGATTATCCAGAGGTGTTTCCAGACGAATTGCCGGGTTTGTCGCCGGTTAGAGATGTAGAGTACAAAATTGATCTTGTTCCAGGGGCTACGCCTGTAGCTAAAGCTCCATACCGTCTTGCTCCTTCAGAGGTGCGAGAGATGATGACGCAAATACAGGAGTTACTTGACAAGGGCTTTATCGTCCGAGTTCATCCCCGTAGGGAGCTCCTGTGTTATTCGTGAAGAAGAAAGACGGAACAATGCGCATGTGTATTGATTACCGGGAGCTGAATAAGCGAACGGTAAAGAATAAGTGCCCTCTTCCGCGTATTGATGATTTGTTCGATCAATTACAGGGAGCGACTTGCTTCTCTAAGATTGACCTTCGTTATGGCTACCATCAGGTGCGGGTTTGTGAAGATGATATTCCTAAAACTGCTTTCCGCACTCGTTATGGCCACTATGAGTTTTTGGTTATGCCGTTCGGTTTAACCAACGCGCCTGTTGTGTTTATGGATATGATGAATCGGATTTGTCGTCCTTTCTTGGATAAATCCGTTATTGTGTTTATCGATGATATTCTTGTATATTCTAGAAGTGAAGCCGAGCACGAGTTGCATTTGCGGCAAGTTCTTGAAACTCTCAAGCAAGAGAAGCTTTATGAAAAGTTTTCAAAGTGTGAATTCTAGCTTCGTGAAGTGCATTTTCTTGGTCATGTGATCTGCAGGGATGGTGTCAAAGTGGATCCGGCGAAAGTCGATGTAGTGATGAACTGGGGAGTTCCCCGAACTCCTTCTGAAGTTCGTAGTTTTCTCAGCCTAGCTGGATATTATCGGCGGTTTATCCGTGATTTTTCTAAACTTGCAGGTCCCTTGACTAAGCTCACTTGGAAAGACGTTGCGTTCATGTGGTCTGAGGCGCAAGAATAAGCGTTTCAATCTCTGAAACGGCTATTGTGTGAAGCTCCGATTCTTTCTTTACCCGATGGGTCTGATGAGTTTGTCGTTTATTGTGATGCTTCTTATTCGGGGCTTGGCTGCGTGTTAATGCAGTGTGATAAAGTGATAGCATATGCGTCTCTACAGTTAAAGCCACATAAAGTTAACTATCCTACACATGATCTTGAGTTAGCTGTTGTTGTGTTTGTTCTGAAGCTGTGGCGGCATTATCTGTAAGGTACCAAGTGTGTGGTCTGTACGGATCATAAAAGTCTGCAATACGTGTTTACGCAGAAAGAGCTCAATATGAGGCAGTGGCGTTGGCTCGAGTTGATCAAGGATTACGACTGTGAGATCTGTTATCATCCTGGTAAGGCCAACGTAGTGGCGGATGCTCTTAGTCGCAAAAGCTCGTCAGCTGAGGCGAAATTCATGAAACTTGTGGTGGTTCCGGATATTCTTGCAAGATTGAAGGAAGCACAATCTGTTGCCTTGCGTGACGAGAACTTGAAAGCATAAGTGATGCGGAAGCAAAAAGATCTGCTTGCGGATGATAGTCGTGGGCTAAAGACTTTTCAGTCTCGTGTTTGGGTGCCTCTGTACGGGGGAAATCGTGAGTTGATTCTGCAAGAGGCTCACCAGTCTCGACTGTCTATTCATCCGGGCAGCACCAAGATGTACCATGATCTGAAAGCGTTGTATTGGTGGCCTACTTTAAAGCGATACATTGCTTCCTATGTGGAGAAGTGCCAAATCTGTGCGCAAGTGAAGACTGAGCATCAGAAACCATACAGTAATTTTCAACAACTTGAAATTCCTGAGTGAAAGTAGGATAATATTACAATGGATTTCATGACAAAGTTGCCAAAAACCCTCAGTTCGCCGGCTAGAGCATGGCGAGAAGCAGTTCGCCGGACCCGAAATTGTGCAAATTACTGTTGATAAAGTGAGAGTGGCGCGTGAAAAGCTGAAAGCCGCTCGTGATCAACAGAAAGTGTACGCTGACCCGAGACGTCGGCCAGTTGTGTTTAACGAGGGCGATCGGGTTTTCCTGAAAGTCTCTCCGTGGAAGGGTGTTATCTGCTTTGGCTGTAAAGGCAAGTTAAGTCCACGTTTCATTGGACTGTTCAAGATTCTGCGTAGAGTCAATGATCAAACTGTGTCTCTGGAGTTACCTCCAGAACTTGAGGGTATTCATAATACCTTCAACGTGTGTTATTTACGCAGGTGCAAAGTTGATGAAAGTCAGATTCTGCCATTGCAAGAACTGAGAGTTGATGCTTCAAAACGCCTCGTTGAGGAATCTGTTAAAATTCTCGGCTCAAAGACTAAGAAGTTGCGTAATAAAGTGATCAAGCTCGTTCTAGTAAAGTGGAAATATAACCTAGGTTCGAATATGACCTGGGAGACTGAAGATGATATGCGAGCTCGATATCCCCACTTGTTCGTGAGTGATAAGATTCCGAGGACGGAATCTTCTTAAAGGGGTAGATTTGTAACACCCTGGAAAAGGGCCTAGCAGTGTAGTGTTGTACCTTGTGCTTTAGTACTTGTACAGTGACTTTAAGTGAACTTAATTAAGTGTTTTGTGTGACTAACGTGTCTTGTGTTAATTAATGTGATTATGTGAAAAGTGTCAAACGTGTCAAAAAGTGAAGTCGTGTTATACGGTTTCGCGTAATGATTCCGTAGATATCCCCATTAGTTAAAACGGGATGACGTGTGTCAAGTTGTAAGTTGAAAAGGGGAACAAAATACCCCGTGTCTAATTAAATGACCACAAGGTCGGTTTCCCCTCCCTTATCCCCAGTTAACACACACAAAAACACACAAGCATACTTACGTGAGAAGAAAAGCACACACACATACTCTCAATTTTGAATGAATAATTCAATAGCCAAGGGTTAGTAACTGTGTTCAAGGGCTTGAATCTGCTGTGCTTTTCCTTCCTTGTAAGTGTTTTTATGTAAAACCCTAGTTTTGAGTTTGTGAACAAGAAACACCCTTTTAGTGGTGTTTTGATGTGTGTTTGTGTTAATTGTTGTGTCTAAATGTGTTCTTAATCTTTAATGGATGTCAAGTAAAGTGTGTAAACAATTGGAACTAAGTTTTGATCGATTAAAGTGTCAAAAACGGGATTTACAGCAGCTGTGCGAAAACAGGGTCGAAGAACACTGTAACTGGGGTCCATGCGGTCGCATGGCATGTGCATGCGATCGGATGGGGGTATATGCGGTCTCATGGCACGTGCATGCGGTCGCATGAGGTTTCTGGTATCCATGCGGTCGCATGGCATATGCATGCGATCGCATTGGGGTCCATGCGGTCGCATGGCATGTGCATGCGGTCGCATGGGTTGTCTGTAATTCTTGCGATCGCAGGGTAAGGCCCTTGCGACCGTAAGGATATGTTTTTAAGTGATGTTACCGCTACGGGCGAAGGAAATAAGGTTTGCGACCGTAGGTGCGTAACTTACGATCGTAACCAACCCTAGAATCATGTTTGCGATCAAAAGGGGCATCTCTTGCGATCGGAAGCATGTGTTTGGGGGAAAAGACCTCTTGCGACCGCAAGGGAGATCCTTGCGATCGTAAGGGCTGTTCTGGCAGGTCCCTTGCGACCGCAAGGATAGTGCTTGCGATCGTAAGCAGGGGGTCCTGTCTAGACAGCTTGTGTAACTTGTGTTTTAACCTATGTGTGCTATGTGTATGTGATAACCAAGCCTGAACCTAATGTGTTAGGTGATTCGGATGACTCCGTGTGTTCTTGGGATTCCCGAATTCATATCTGCCTCCTGTAATCTCGAGGTGAGTACCGGTTTCCCATGAGACTCAGTAATTAGGGTTATCGGTTGCCTATTGCTATGTGCCATGTGTATATATGTGAACACGCGAGGTATGACGTGATATAGTGTTATAAGTGGTACCATATGATATGAATTGTGATATGTGATACGCATGCGAACTGTGGACCCTATGGGTCATCCGTGTTTATGATTCCTGTCCGGACAAACGCAGGGGTTGAGGTCAGTTTGCTAACGCGGCTGGATCCTTGAGTGTTTTTCGGGATCAACGGTACTCGATGGAGTTTTCCGGGTTAAAGGTTTTGCAGGCCGCCGTTCCTCGACATACAGTGAGGATCTTGGTCTATGATCAGATCCGAACGGAGTCCTAGTGGCTCAAACATGCTGATGGTCTGCTCTTTGCTTCCCCACCGATGCGGTTGGTTGTGACAGATTCCCCAGCTCGGATCGTTGAGCCAGGCTAGCAACCTCGCAAGATATGATCCCGCTGACATGTAGGCACACCGCTATGTGATAGCTTAGCTTTGTGTGCCTTATCGTGACGTGATAGCATGCTTATTGATGCTTATGTGATATCTGTACTCACTAGCTAGTGTAGCTAATGTTTCGTGATATTTCCCTTTTCACAGGTTAGTGATCAGATGGTCTGGCGAGACGGGTTGCTCTGGGTAGTGTTATTGTAAATATCTTTTGGAACACTTGTTTGTTAACTCTGATACTGTATGACGATGGTCGGTGCGTAGTTGGTAACACTGACTCGATTTTTGAGACTTGGCTTGATTCGTTGTTCTTGATCGCCAAGTCGATAAACAGTACTTAATATGTAAACAGTGGTTTGTTCCGCTGCAAACCTGTTGTGTAAATAAGTTTAAAAAGTTTTGATTTCCGCTAATTTTAAGCTCGTGAAATCCGGTGTTATAGTTTGGTTCAATTTAATGGCTACTATAAATTATAAAACGATAAAAAAAAACCCAAATTCGTGGTTGTGATTTTGAAATAGTGAAGCACGATAAGTTAGCCTAGCTTAATATAACGGTTAACCAATAAAACAATTAACGAAACCGATCCGCTATCATAGGATATGTGGGAGTGACGGACCTTTCTCTCCACAAAAGCTTTTCCCAAATGGCATTAATGCGGTGAGAGAAAGAGTACCTCAAGGAGAAAACGGATGCCAAGGCACTCCAATAGTCCTCCCAAAGCAATCCTCGCAAAGGCGATGGCTTTTACCAAGGTCGATGACTAGATGATACCTAATCACACGAATATACCACTCGGGCTGCAAAAGTATGATGAAATGAGCATCTAAAACAACTCTACATGGACGATGGTCACACAAAAGAATCCAGCAGCCGAAGAGGTTTATTAGATTTTTCTCATGGTACTAATGCTTCTGTACTAATTCTGAATTTCATCCCAACATAACTGGTGGGCAATCTAAAACACAAACAAGCAATAGACTGGCATTCATGAGCAACAAATGGTCCCGTACAAGCAGGCAATGAATAAATGATGAGGAAGGGCTGATAAACAAAATTCTAAAGCCCCTCATGTCTTAAAAAAAACACTAAAATGTCTGCTGCTAATAAATAATAAACATACAATACATAACCTAACTGCCTCTTATGGAAAAGAATCAACAGCCGAGGCAACTGCTTAGGCTTAAATAAAATAAAAACATAAACAACCTTTTTTCTTTATTTCATGATGCCAGGGTGGGTTCAACAAATAGCTAACATACGGGTCGGGTCGGGTCGGGTGGTGTTCAGTTGGTTGCGTCGCGGCTGTAGAAGGCATCAAGGGTCTTGGCTGGAATACGGTGAAGAAGCTCACGAGGAAAGATCCTTAGAAGAGTCCATGCTAAATCCAGTGACTGGAAGATGTTTCGGGTGTCATACGCTCCTTGGGCCACAAACTTCCTCTCAAACTTGTCCAAAAATTCCAAGTAAAGCTGTTCCATGCACAATATATACATAAAATATTACTTAAGGGGTGTTTAATTACCAGTGTGTGTGTGTGAGAGAGAGAGAGAGAGACTGACCAAATCCTCAGAAGAGAGAGCTTCTTCTCCAACCACTGCTTTCATGGCCTGAACATCTTTACCAATGGCATAATTTGCGTATAGCTGAACATACAACAGCAAAATTATCATTATCTTTGCACACCAACTCCCTAAACTATGAATTTATAAAAGGGGAGGGAAGAATGTGTGTGTGTGTAGCAAAAAAATCTTGACCTGATTGGAGACATCAGAATGGTCTCTGCGAGTCATTCCCTCACCAATAGCACTCTGCAAGTCATACGCGCTTAATTAAACCATATCCCATCTATTTTGCATTTGTAAATGACAACTTAATACTCTTTGGACTTACCTTCATCAATCGAGATAAGGATGGAAGCACATTGATGGGTGGGTAAATCTGTCAAGTTCATCATGTTAACAAACTTTCAGTTTAGGTGTTCTAATAAATGACAAATCAATTATCAACCATCATGAATAAACTTTAAGATCATCTACTTCTTTAAATACAATCTATTCATGATGGTTTTTGCTAAATACTAATTTTCTTCCTGATATTCTAATGAAAATAGTGATGTTGAGGATGTGCATAGGTTTTATTTATAGAGAACTAGTACTCATCATAAGAGTAAATGATGTCAACAGTTACAAGTCAAGCATCTAAACTAGAGTGGCTAGATAGGAGGGCCATATCGGCCATCCTATGGAGTGGGTCGGATTAATCTGGAACACTTTTACGAAATTAGTTACTTTATATAGATTATTATTAGTAAGCCAGCTATGATTACAGAAGTCGATAAAAAACAAACACATTTAATCTAACCTGTCTATTGTGGAGCTGCCTATCAATGTATATCTGTCCTTCAGTAATATAGCCAGTAAGATCAGGAGTGGGATGTGTGATATCTGATAAACCAATGTATACAATTCAGCGAGTGTAATTATCACCCAAGCAGGAATTAAGGGCTAAAAAAGAGAGAAAAATGTGAAGGGTAAATTATACCATCGTTCGGCATAGTCAAAATAGGAATTTGTGTGATGGAGCCTTTACGTCCTTCAATTCGCCCAGCACGCTCATAAATTGTTGCCAAATCGGTGTACATGTACCCAGGATACCCACGCCTTCCGGGCACTTCCTCTCTAGCAGCAGAAACCTGCAATAACAATAAACAGGTTTTACTTTAAGAAAATTTTGTAATATATATGCATAGCTGTAGTTAAATAAGTTTCATATAACAAAACACAAATATTTAATCATCTCCAACGTAAAAATCTGGCAAAATTGAATCATAATTACCTCACGAAGAGCATCAGCATAAGAACTCATATCAGTTAAAATGACAAGAACATGTTTGCCACATTCATATGCTAAATATTCAGCTGTCGTCAAAGCAATACGAGGAGTGATGATACGCTCAATTGTAGGATCGTTGGCCTATATAAAGTGTATAAAGATACGGATTATAACAGAAATGAAAATGAGACGGTAGAAAAAACAAATCAAAACATTTACAAGGGACTTACAAGGTTAAGAAAAAGAGTCACTCTCTCCATTGATCCATTTTCCTCGAAATCACGCTTGAAAAACTGTGCAGTCTCCATATTCACACCCATAGCTGCAAAAACAATAGCAAAGTTGTCCTCTTCTCCACCAGCCTATACATGCAAGCAAGCAATTCATTATATGACCACTAAAATAAATATATAAAATACAAAAGTAAACAAAAAAATGTTACTGGATTGGATTTCGAATAACAATACCTCAAGCAAGTTTTCAGTTTTTTCCAACCGTTTCACCAAACCGGCTTGACGACAGATCTGGGCAGCAATCTCGTTGTGGGGAAGACCAGCAGCAGAAAATAAAGGAATTTTCTGTCCTCTAGCAATTGAATTCATAACATCGATTGTGGATATACCAGTTTGAATCATTTCTTCAGGATATGTTCTCTCACTTGGGTTGATAGAACTACCTGAAATAGCAAGATATTAGAAAAAACATATTCTGTAAATGAAGAAAAACATCAATCTTTGAGAGGGAATGAGGGATTGAGGCTAAAACTCGCTTTCATATGTTGCATATATGCATTATTTAAACTAGAAACGAAAATTTTAAAACACAAAACATATCTAAGGAGAAAATACTAAAATTCACAGCATATATGATAAAACTTTACCAGAAATATCAAGATAAGCCTCAGGCAAAATAGGGGGGCCATTATCAATTGGCTTCCCAGAGCCATTAAAAATACGCCCAAGCATATCCATGGAAACAGGAGTTTTCAAGACCTGCAAATGTAACAGTTCTTTACTTAAATCAAAATATATACATGGAAATCTGATAAAATTGCCAACACAAATATAAGAAGTATTATGTGAAAGGCAGTTTTCGATAATCATTAAGCTGGGATGAGCACTCGAGCATCTTTCTATCATTTTTTTTTTTTTGCCTAAGAGACAAAGAGACAAGAGTAACCAAATGCATAAGCGCTTCTAGGCAATAAATAAAAAGAATCATTTTTAGATCATGTAAAACATATAAAGCTGTATTTTATCTTACGTTTTTTAAGAACAAAATACATTGTTCCGTTTGATACAAATACTCAAAAGGACAAAAACAAATTGATGAACACAATTGAAGAAAAGACCACCCTCGGTTCATGTTTTTGAGAAATATTAAGAAAATCACACCCAAAAAGGAGAAAACAGGTACATATCTAGCATATATTAAGCTACAACTACACAAACACCAAATATATCACCTATGAATAAATCTTAATAGAATTAGATTTAATAGTTCTCATTGATCTGGAGCTGTAGTTAGGAGGCTAATTATGTCTTTAATGGATCTGGCTTACTCAAATAAAAACTTGTACAAATTTTAATATAATTTAAATTTAAAATTACACACCGTATAGTGCAAACATTCTTAATAATTCTAACATACATTATAGCATCAATCAGAGAGTCAATCTTCATTGCCTGCTTTGTTGAGTTACAACCTTGTGTAAATAAACTTTCTATCTATCAAATAAATTTGTCTATGCATATTTTCTCTGTTTATTCACAGCAAAATAAGCATTTTGTAACTTAGTCAACCGGCACCTCATTACTTTCTTTTAGGCTAAAACTCATGCAAAGGTTATACAAGCAAAAGAAATAAAACAATATTAAATGCATTTCATGAAGTAAAGGTTTGTTTGACAAGAAATAAAAAAATATAAAATGAAACTTATGTACCTCCCCAGTGAACTGCACCGTTGTGAATTTATTGTCAATTCCAGATGTTCCTTCAAACACCTGGTCAATATAGAATGAATATTTTTAGCATAAAATCAAGCAATTAAAAAAAATACAAGAAACAGATCAATAATTATATACAATAAGATATCAAACTAAGACAAGAGCATGATAAATGTCATGGAAAAAATTCAATACTCATGAACTCTAGATCAATAGTTGGTAGCATGCATTACTCATAAAGATGTAAGATTGCATGGTATTCAGTAAACAAAATTATAAATCTATTTTCTTTATATAATCTTATTAATCACCTTGCGAAAATTAATCATATAATGATGTGCTATTAAAAAATAAAAAGTAAAGAAAAATGATAGATATAGCTAAACGTATACTGATGCTAGTTAGTTCTCATTCTGCATATTTGGACTATCACAGAAATTGATTTCCATTCATAAATTTTCCAATGGTCGATACAGAATATACAAGTAAATTAAATCTTTAATTCTAGCATTGGTACAATAAATCAATAACCATTTCAAAAGATACTTCTTCTATTGATTATCAAAGAAGAAAATAAACAGGATATATACTTTAAGACAATTAACAATCTATCAACAGAATGAATTGATCACCTGGACAACAGCTTTCTCTCCATCAACTTCCAAAACCTGACCACGTCTAGTTGTTCCATCTCCTAAACGAATGTTAACAATCTCTTGATACTTTGGTCCCTGCCATTATTTTATTTAAAACGGCAAACACGTATCACTCGTTAGTGCAGTGTATCTATAAAAAATGCATACAAATTACGTATAAAAATCAGAAGACTGCAATAAAACAAGAGAGAGAATGAACACAAGGTGAGCACAGAAACCAACCTTCACTTTATCAAGGATGACCAGTGGTCCAGCAACTCCCGAGACGGTTCTATATTCTGAAAAGAAAAAAAAATAATGATATCTACGTACTGACCAGAAGAATACCATGTATGCCTGTTCTTTAAACAAGCATATGTGGCTTCTTTTTTAAATTACATAAACAGAAGTTCCAGGTTTTTCCTCTTAAGTTCCAACCAGTTTCAGAAGAAGATAAAGCCAATCCATCCACCTGACTCTATGATATGTAAAAGATGAACTTGTATATCTCATCTTGCTTTTACTAACCAAAAATTGCAGAGTTGTTTCAAATGCATTATACTTTCTGCATGTTCATCTCCTCCCCTCCCCCTCCCACAACCCTTTTTCCTTTTTCTTTTCTCTCTTTTGCAATTCGTAAATCTTGTTACGGAAGTTAAACTCTCAGGAATTTCAATATTCTAGTTAACCGAATCATTAAACTCAAGAAACAAAAACATACCCATTCCAATCTCAAGTGTTCCTTCCTCCATGCTGCTATTGTTTTTCGCAACACCCATATTCAGCTATAAAAGAACCTAGAAAACTGAAATTAGATAACTTAGAAACAAAGTCTTAAAGCTAATACCTGATAACATTCTGCCAGGGACGATATTCCCCGTGTTTTAAAACCATCTTAAACCTAATGATGTCAGTCAGTATGTCTATGGGGACTATATCCAATCAGTTTATTTTAGTGATCAAAGGAGCCGAATAGAGAGTATTACGATAGATACACTAAAATCCAATCAACTAGAAAAAATGATCAAAATGTGGGATCAGTTACTTTTACAAAGTCAGATGAGAAACAAAATCAAGATCGAAACATAGAAATGAGAAAGACAAAAAGATCATGGTCGAATCAAACACTAACTACGTCTAATTCGCGTTTAACTTCAAACAATAACCTAACATGTAAAAGAAAGTCCTCGATTCAAGTACTAAAATACGAATTCATGTATACCTAATGATCCAATAACAATGAGGGGGGAATCAGAATTAAACATAGACAACTATCTATTCTCGGAAAATGAATAACAACCGCAATAAGATTGCGAAATTTTCCATAACCCAGAAATTGCAAAAATTTACGTGGTGGATCTGGATGGTGGAGAGATTAATAACACAAATAGATCAAACAAAATTAGATATAATTGAAGGAATACGATGATGAATATATGAGAAGAGTAGTCTTACAGTTGTTCTTGGAACTCAGATGAATCGGATGGAGGGTTTTGAAGGAGGAGGTGTGCCTGTGTGTATAGATCGGAGGGAGCGATTGATTTCTTGTGTGGCTCTGGTGGAGAGAAGGGGGGACACGACAATCTGAATATCGATTGATCGACGAGAGTTATTATTATTTAAATAAATGAGTAAATTACAAAAAGATCCCCATCTTTAAAACTTTTCAATACTTTTGAAAAAAACTCATGAATCATATGATACTATAATCATCTAGAGGAATATCCCAAAGTTCAAAAAATATTTGGGATATAAAAGCTTTAGAACAAATTTTTATAGCAATCACACTATCTTTCTTAAATGGAATCGTTAAGGTTTTCAACCGCATCTATCATAGGTGTGTTCGGTATTTTTTCACAACACTACTTAAATTATTAAACAGTTAAAAGATTAATATACTCTTCATTTAAGTGTATCGTGAGTGTAAAAGCACCTACGGTAGATGTTGACAGCATATATGATTTCCTCATTTCTTAATGAAGAAGTACAACTTATTTCATAAGCAATATTATTTGCACCCGAATCTGAACGAGAAATTGGAAACCCGATTGTTTAGGTCGGGTCTGTGATATGATTTTTGGGTACGGGGATTTTCTCAGGTTCGGGACACACTATCCCTTCCTTGTCATGTTATATATAATATAAAGCGTATGCATATTTGTTTGAAAAATAAAAGAATAAACAAAGCTAAGTATCTTAGTTTTGAATTCCGTGTCCATCTAAAAGATTGTGGGATTATCTCGCAATTGACCACTCATAGGACGCCTCAATTGAATGGTGTCACCGAGAGGAGGAACCGGACATTGTTAGATATGGTTCGGTCAATGATGTGTCATACGGATGTTCCCGTTACGTTTTGGGGATATGCAATTGAAACGGCTGGTAGAATCCTTAACCTCGTACCAACAAAAAAGGTTAAGAAAACACCATTTGAGATGTGGCATGGGAAGGTTCCATCCTTCTCATATCTCAAGGTATGGGGTTGTCCAGCCTACGTGAGACGTGAGGCAGAGGACAAGTTAGAGCCCAGGACCGAGAGGTGTTTCTTCATTGGTTATTCTGCTAGGTCTATGGGATACTT
This sequence comes from Pulicaria dysenterica, assembly GCA_947179395.2. Lineage (NCBI taxonomy): Eukaryota > Viridiplantae > Streptophyta > Magnoliopsida > Asterales > Asteraceae > Pulicaria > Pulicaria dysenterica. The sequence continues at coordinate 30,117,109 of OX359290.1, forward strand.
GGTTTACAAACCTTCTGAGAACAAGGTATTTATTGCTCGAAGGGCGGTCTTCCTTGAAAGGGAGCTGGTATCCAAGAACACTAGTGGGAGGAAGGTTGATTTTGAAGAAATTCAATAACCTACCAATGGAGAACCTGATGTTGGCACTAGCAAACAACCAGCTATGATTGATTCTCAGCAAGAAGATGCTGGAGAACCTGATATTGATCCATTACCTCTGAGGAGATCTGGTAGAAGTCGGCATGAGCCAGAGAGATATGGTTTTCACATATCTGAGGACACCGACATGGTAGTAGATTCTGATGAACCTACCAAATACCATGACGCTGTGGTGGACCCTAAGTCTGCCAAGTGGAAAGAGGCAATGGAATCCGAGATACAATCCATGTCCGATAACCAGGTATGGGACTTGGTTGATCCTGTGCCGAGGTGTAAAACCTTCGGGTGCAAATGGGTCTTCAAGAAGAAGATCGGCGTAGATGGCGAGGTAGACACCTTTAAAGCCCGATTGGTGGCTAAAGGTTTCACGCAAACTCATGGTGTAGACTATGAGGAAACCTTTTCCCCGGTGGCCATGTTGAAGTCTATCCGGATACTTATGGCCATTGCCGCATTTCATGATTATGAAATTTGGCAAATGGACGTCAAAACCGTGTTCCTTAATGGAACACTATCAAAGGAGGTGTATATGACATAGCCTGAGGGTTTTGTACATCCAGAGTTTCCGGATAAAGTCTTCAAGCTAAAGAAGTCCATTTATGGGCTTAAGCAAGCCTCTCGGAGCTGGAACCTGTGCTTTGATGAGAAAGTTAAAAAGTTTGGCTTCTCTAAAAGCAAGGATGAGCCATGCGTATATGTCAGGGCTAGTGGGAGTATAGTTGTATTCCTGGTTCTTTATGTGGATGATATTCTACTTATTGGGAACGACGTCCCAACTTTGCAAGGTGTAAAAGCCTGGCTAGGGAGTTGTTTCTCAATGAAGGATCTGGGAGATGCGGCTTATATTCTTGGGATTAAGATCTATAGAGTAGATCCCGCAGGTTGATTGGCTCGAGCCAGAGTACGTACATCGACAAGGTCCTAAATAGGTTTAGGATGGAAGACTCCAAGAAGGGGTTCATACCTATGTCACATGGTTTGGTATTGAGTAAGACTCAATGCCCGAGTTCCCCTGAGGAACGGGAAGTAATGAGGCGAGTACCTTATGCTTCGGCAATAGGCTCGATCATGTACGCCATGTTATGTATAAGGCCTGATGTCTCTTGTGCATTGAGTATGACAAGTAGATATCAAGCCAACCCTGGTGAAGCACATTGGACGGCAGTGAAGAACATTCTCAAGTATCTTTGGAGGACTAAGGAGATGTTCTTAGTATACGGTGGGGAAGATGAGCTTAGGGTAACTGGTTACTCCGATGCTAACTTCCAGACCGACAGGGATGACTGCCGATCTCAATTAGGGTTCGTGTTCCTGCTAAACGGTGGTGTTATCTCCTGGAGGAAATCCAAGCAAGACAATGTGGCCGATTCTACTACTGAGTCTGAGTATACTGCAGCCAGTGAAGCTGCAAAAGAGGCTGTTTGGATGAGGAAGTTCATCCAAGATCTGGGAGTGGTTCCTAGCATTTCCGACCCTTTTGAGATATTCTGTGAAAATGAGGGTGCGGTGGCATTGGCAAAGGAACCAAGGTCTCACCGACGCACGATTTAAACATAGTTAAGTGGATCTGTGATTGTCTTTTGATTCTATGCTTACATGTTATATTTGATTGTAAATCTGAGTCTTGATAACTCGAGTGATGATTTACATGATAATATGACTTGTGAGTATTGGATAGAACAACATGTTGTGTGCTTTACTGTATTTATTCTAGTCATCAACATCTTAATCAAACTAAATATTGTCATAACTAGCCAATGATGATTCTGAAGCCTAAGTGATCCTTTCTCTGATTATCTGCACGTTTGTTATTACTCTGTTTGTGTAATTTGTTTCTTTAATTAGTTTAAAATCAAAAAGCTAAAAATCATTTGTTATTTAATTACCAAACAATGATGATGGTTGAATACTAGTAGTTGCCAAAGTTGTCCCTGTGGATCGATACTCGTTCTTACCCGATCTGTACTACTACTGACCAGGTCATACTTGCCTGAGTCGTGTGTAGTATTTATTTTGTAATTTCATTTTATAAATTTAAAACATCTGTGTGAAAGCTTTTAATAATCTTAAAAATACCCGTACGCGGGCAGCACACCAAGTTTTTGGCGCCGCTGCCGGGGATTCTTTTGGCAATATTAGAAAAAACCTAATTGTTGATTTGGTTTTTGTTTATTACCTTTTACCTGTTATTTTAATTTCTATTTCTATTTTCTTTTATTTTTATATTATGTGTATCTATTCTCAAACGCTAAAATTACTGTATAAATTTTGTCAAATTTGTCTTAAGTCGTTTGAAGCTGAAATTGAACTCCTTAACCAAATGGCTTTAGCTACAGACAACCTAGAAGAATTTGAATTAATTTTAGGTGAAATTGAATATTGGCAAAATGCAATAATGATAACTAAATGTAATATCGACTTTATTCTTAACATGCTCATCATATAGTCGAGTTACAGTTTTTATCTTTACTATTCCTAGTTATTATCTTTTATCTATTACTTGTTTAGTATTTAGCATACTTTAGTTTCCGTATTTCTTTTTATTTCCCTTTCTTCTTCCTTTTTCATTTCTCTTTTATGTGTATCTATTCTGTTGAACTTCCAAAAAGGATTAGAGAATACCGCGATAGAATTAAAAATTCTGAAATCCTTATAAAATCTTTCGAAGAAGCCTTGTTTTCCAAAACCAACCCCCAAGAAATCAAAAGATTGAGAGATAGCATTGAACACGAACAAATTTTGATTTTTCTCAATCAAACTTTCATCCGGAGAACCATGGCACGTACTTTAACTTTTTAGGTTGTTAAAATAAAAATAAAAAAATTTAAATTAAAAAAAAATTTCTTTTAAATTTCTTTCCTTTCACTTATGTGTGTTCATTTTGAAAATTTTCGAAAATTAATCAAGTATTATCGTGACAATATAAAAATCTATAATCAGAGTATCGATGAACTTGAGATAGAGCATAACACACCACCGACCATGAGGAGTTGAGACAAATTGAGATCGATATCTATAATTTGGAGTACATGAAAGCAGGTGTTCAGCGTCAAATTACTTACAAATTAAGGACTGTTCATACTGGTTAGTTTTTGAAATTTTCCTTCAGTCCTTTCCCTTCACTCATGTGTATTCGTTCAGAAAACCTTCATAGGAGAATTAGTGTTTACCAAAATCACATTGATCTCCTTGAAAATCAGATCTGGATGTTAATTAATGAATTAGAATTTGAATTTGAAATTTCTCAAGTCATAAATATCTACGAACAAATTCATCTACTAAGGGAACAACAAAATTCCACTCGAAACACCATAAACAGACTTTGGAGAAATCATTTCCTTTCTTAGTGGTCGACTGTTTCATTTCCTTTCTTTTTATATTTTAGTTGTGTGCTTTTCTTTCTTGTATTTTTATTTCTTTTTCATTTTTCATTTCCTCGCCACATCCAAACTGTCTCTTTTGTTCTCTCTTGGACAATTGAGCCCATTGAGCCTTACGCAGAGCCTGAGCGAGAATTTCGACGTCGCCGACGTTTAGCACGTAGACGAGCTGCTCGTAATCAAACTCACAACATGGCTGAAGGTCCACCACCTTTAGATACCAAAACAGTAGGAGATTACGCTCGTCCAACGCTCATTGGAATACGGACTGCTGGTTTTTCCTTATAAAATCTTGGCACAACCTCGTTTTAAATTTATAAAAACGATGTTACTAAGCAGATACTACACACGACTCAGGCAAGTATAACCTGGTCAATAGTAGTATAGACTCGGTAAGACCGGATATCGTTCCACCAGGACAGGGAGCTACCGATACTTAAGCTTCATTGTTGTTCGATCATCATAATAAAATATTAAAGCAAGTAACATAATGAACTAAATTAAACAGGAAATACAGCAACTAAAACAGATTAACACTGAAGGCAAACACGTAGGATAACAGATTCACTCAGGCTTTCGAATCATCGAGACTAGTCATGGCAATGACACAATACAAAACATAATATGAAGACTTGAATAGATTAAGCGCATAGCATGCTGTTCTAATACTCACAAGACTACATTATCATACAGAAATCATCACTCGAGTTATCAAGACTCAGACTTAGCAATTAAACATAATCAGGCAAGCAACAACATATAAGTATTTAACTACAGATCCACCAGATCACGTCCAAATCAGACTACAAAGACATACATCTTTTCAAATGACATATCCAGTAGTCCTCAGAACCCAAAAAGGTGTTAAAGTGGTTAAATAAGTTAAAACAAGCAAAAACAGCAAACTGATGTGAAAATAACCTCCTACGGCCGTACGGATTTCTCACTACGGCAGTAGCAGTTTGTACAGTCCCTACGGCCGTACGGATTTCTCACTGCGGCCGTAGGAACCAAAACGACAGAACAGTCAAATCTAACATAAAGACATTCAACAACAAATTACAATCTAGACTTTAATCTCAGATCATAAACACATGTAAACTGGTACAATGGGGTCACAAACTCCTCTAAACTCAAACCACACAATTAAGGGGTTTTAATGATTAGCCACATGATTACTAAAGATATGAACATGTTAAACCTACCATTTCTAGTATAGCCAACACTTCTTGAAACATGAATCATGTGATATGCACATTGAACACTAAGACAAGCATAACAAGGGCATACATGTGAGTTCATTTCACCATCTAAACATAGCAACAAACATCTTTGTGAACCCTTTAATTATTTGTAGCATGTTAGACCAATAAATACACCAAATGACAAGATTTTCATCTACAATCACAAGGCATGCATAAAACCAACATATGAATAAAATGACCAATAATGGATGAACCTACAAGGATTCAAAACATATTCCAATAATGATATCTAAAGACAACCATGCAAGATGTATCATTTCTAATAACAAACTCAACATGGAATTAGTAAAATCAACCATCATTCTTGAATATCCACATGCTTAAACATGAAGGAGTTATCCTATACACATTATCACACATGAACATGGTAAGATTAAACATACTAAGTTGATAAAACACACTTGTATTCAAGATCAAAACATGCATATTTGAATCAAGTCATCATAAAAGTCAAATATATTGCCATAACTAACCAAGAATCATCTTGGCCCAAGTGAAATAAGTTTAGTTATCCATATACAATAATATTAGCACTACAACATCTTGAACACGTGGGTACATGATTGAAATAATAAATGGAAAGAGTATACCCAAGCTAAGCAATGATAAACTAAGGAATCCAAGCTCCAAGATGTTGTTCCAAGCCTTCAAATCCAATCTCTCCACCTTAGAATCACCAAGAGAAGTACCCTGGAGTGTTAGAGTGTTTAGAGAGGGTATATGGATGTGTTTTTCCGGAGTGGAGGTGAAATTGGTAACAAATCCGGACCCTTGTGCAAATGGCAGATTCTGCCATTTAATGTGCTGTAATAGAACTTCCTACGGCCTTAGGAAGTATCCTCTACGGCCGTAGGGTGGCTGGGACAGAGATTCTCCACACGCAATATTAAACCAATCGACCGGGACACGCAAAGATCTGGCAGGCAATGATGGTTTCTTAAAGACAGACTCCTACGGCCGTAACATTTATCTTCTACGGCCGTAGGGATTACTTTTTCACTATTCTTTAATTTTCTTCAATTCTTTCCTTGTTTTCTCCATTTATCTTGCTTAAAGCTCTTTTTAACCTGCATGATGAATGTTAAGTATATTAGATCAATAATAGGAGTAATCACCTTGTATTTGGGCTAAGTACGGGGTATTCTAGCATGTAAAACATGCATAAAAACGCATATATCAATCTCCCCACACTTAAGCTTTGCTTGTCCTCAAGCAAACTCTAATGCAATAATTAAAACCAAAGAATTTCTAAAGGCAGCAAATTAGTGCAAACATGTATCATTCCGACATAGAAGAGATCTAAAAGCATAACAGACAGCCAAACACAGCAACGAAAACAAACTTCCATGAAAAGCAAATTTAACCACGAATAGATGAATTATGACAAGTATCCGACTTCATACCTCACCGGAGATCACTCTAGCACTCAAAGTGTATTTGGGTTAAGTGTATAAGTGCACGTGCTAGATTGAAGCAAAGAATAGTATAAGCTTGATCACAGATCACATCTCCACCAATTAACATAAACATATGCAATTATCAAGAAGACTTTGTTAGGGTTGTAACGTGGCTAAGGCTAAGGGTAGGAATGGGAATATATAAAAGTGGCTAAAATAGAATCCAGAAATCAAGTTCGAAACCGTCAAAGCTGCTATTATTGAAGGAGTACAGGAATATCACAATATTTTTGCGAGAATACAATTCATCAAGTAGAAATGGAATCAGAATTCTCTGAATGATGGCTAACAACCAGGTAATACTGACAAATAACTACTACTCAATGTATGACAGACTCAAAAATAGCCAAGGAAAGCATGCCAAGTAACTGAATTTCTCATTTTTCTTTTTTTCTAAATTTTTTTGGATTTTTATCTCTTTTCTGATTTTTTTGGATTTTCTCAGAAAACTCAGCTGTATGCAGCATGAATACGGAACAAACCAAGGGACATATGTATTTTTCATATCCCACTAATCGGCACATGAACAACTGACGAACAAAATACAACGGAACTAAGCAGCATGAAACAGGTCAAACTGACTCTGGAAACTTAAAAAATAAAAAAGACTAAAACAGGATAAACATGGGTAATGAAATGAAAGGCTTAGGCTCAAATTGGTTAACTAGGGGTAAAATATAGAAATTGGATAAAAATAAAAGTATATAGGCTGTATTGGGGTTTCTTAGTGCTTCTATCACTTAACTGCAACAGTTTAGTTCATGATCTCGACATGTAACTAGTAAGCAAGTTCTACAATCAAAGCAACAATCAGCAAAAAAGTGAGCAATTCTAATCATGTAAGAAATGAAGTGTAGTGGCTCAAATGCTCTGGAATGCTTATCGGGTGTGGCTTGTGCAATTGAAGTCAAACACTTGTTAAAACTCAAGTATTTGTGCAAAATCTACTTCATAAAAGCTGAAATGTCACTTGTTTAAAGTCTATCATGCGAGAAGATCTAAACATGTCCAAAATGATATAATTTTGCGAAAAATTTACGCTTAAATCAATTCTAAGGTTTAAAACATAGTAAACATGCAAGAGTTTGCAACAGGACACAGAATAGCAGACATGTTATATTAATCCCCTCCCCACACTTAAAAGTGTACATTGTCCCCAATGTACTAATAGTAAGCGATAAAGTGCGAGAAAAGAGCTTTAAAAACTCCCTGAACAACAATTGTGTGTCTGTATTTGCAAGAATTTGAAGGCGTTGGCTTCCTCCCCACACTTAAGCTGAGCTGCCAAGATATCACAAATATTCTTGCAAAACAACAACTCAACCAAAAGTGAAACATAGAGAGGGACAAAAAAATATCACAAGCTATGGCAAGCAAAAGGAACTAAATACAATAAATATAAATCCGAAATATGTACAAGTGTTTTGATGTCATACAGATAGACAATATAAGTACAAGAACATCAAACACATCAAAATGTGGCATGTACCGCTACAACCAAAATTGTACAGCCAAGCTAATCTAGAAATACATAAAAAGAAATACTACTAACTAACTATCCCCAAAATATAACTATGGAGGAGGCGGCTGCGAAGGCCCGGCTTTATCAGTGAAGTCCCGGAGCCTCTGAGGATAAGATGGCGGCTGTGGCATCTGATGTGAAGAAGTCAAAGTATCGGCCGCTATGAGCTGCAACATGCTAATCGTATACTGGCGGTGAGCCTCGGCATGCGCAAGCTCAGTCCGCTGGATCTCCCTAGCCTCCCGCTGCATATCAGCAATCTGTGCAACTGATCTCTCCAACCTCCCTAGCCTAGCCCTATAATCTCTCGTGTAAACCTGGGCTGGCTGTTGTCGGGGAGGTGGCGTCATCCAAAAAAGATCCTCAATTGTAAACTCAGGGGGTCCTTGCTCTGGGGCACCTCCACCACCTACTCCCTCCTCTGCTCCTGCTCCTGCCTCTCCACTTCCTGCTGCCTCCTCCTCGACCACTCTAGGAGGCTCCCAAACTAACCCATCAGGGTTGATCAATCTCATCTGGTTCTGGATCCTAGGAGCGACTTTCATACGCTGCAGGACCCCCCAAATCTATCGGAGCGGCTCGGGCGGAGCGAACGAGATCATCAGTAATCTCGGCAGTCAGGAGGCCCATAGCCTCTGCTAAAATGGTCACGTACCCCCCTCCATAGATAGCCTGAGAAACACGAGAGGTACGGATGTAGAACAGAAAACGGGCCAGGCAGAGAGCAAGCTGGCAAGGCTGCTGGTGAACCATAGTGTAAAGATAGAATAAGTCGGTGAAAGTGACCGAACCAGATGAAGCGCTGCGTGCTGTGATGCTGTGTACGATGGCTCGGTGTAGAATCCGATGCAGCGGGTCTCGGAGCTTCGTGCTCGTCGGCACGATGGCGGTGTTGTACACCCCAGTACCAATCTCATCCCAAAAAGAAATCCCGCTCACACCCTCGGGCCAATCAGTGATGCCCTCTGTAAACGCCGGAGTGTCCATCTCCTCGTGCGTATATAAACCCATATAAACGGAAAACTGCCGCAACGAAAGCCGCCTCTCCGCCCCTAGTAGGCGGAAGGTCAGGGCGTCCTCCCGCTCATAATCAGTAAGCGGGGTAACCAGATGGATGGTGGAGAAGAACTACAATGCAAGCTCGTGGTAGACCGCCCCTTATAAACTGAACAACCGCCGCCAATATAGGCCACAGGCGGCGTCTGCTCTGCCTCTGATATGTAAAGTGGACAAATCATCCCAAACCAAATACCTGATGGGCTCATATCCGTGACTGTCAGCTCGCGCCATCAGGTGATCCCTGTCTATACGATCCTCCTCGCGGTCGAAGTGGAGAAAAGGAGGAAACGCGGCATCAGCTGGCCGCTCGACTTGGACTCAGTCAGGGTCGACTATACGAGGAAAGTGGCGAGGGTCTATCCGCGGCTCTGGTGAAGCCTGTCTGCTCACACGTCGAGGAGGCATAGCTGAAATGAAGAGAAATCTAAGTAAGACGTGCGCACTATGGCTAGACATCCTATCGATCGATACGGGATTGATTTGGTATGCTATGGGTCCCCGAGTGTTGAAATTGTCCAAAAGATGAACAAATTTGAGAAACATTGGAAACAGGGGTCCTACGGCCGTAGTAATTAGTAACTACGGTCGTATGAAGCAAAACCGATCAAACCCTAAAATGATGTACTACGGCCGTAGTATATAGTTACTACGGTCGTAGTAGCATAAATCTAGCAAACCCTAATAAGATTTCCTACGGCCGTAGTAAGAACATCCTACGGCCGTAGGAATGTTACGATCAACAGTTAAACGGGCGGCTAGGGTTTGGTTCGATCGATCGATATATGGGCAACTACAATGAAATTAATGCTATACATTATGAACGCAAGATGAATAGGAGCATTTTAATACCTTGTTTGCTGAAAATGGCCGGAGATTGAACGAGATACGAACGAAAAACCCTCGAACGGTCGTCGGGTTTTTAGAGAGAGAGAGAGCGTAGGGAGAGAGAGAGATAGCGTTCGAATGAATCTGAAATGAGGATTTTTATAGGAAAGTTACTACGGCCGTAGTATGTAGGTGGTACGGCCGTATGAGGCGCAGAAAGTTACTACGACCGTAGTAGTAATGTTCTACGGCCGTAGTGGCTATTTTTTTTAAAGCTGACCCATTTTGTATCAGATTTTCAATTCAAACAATTTTTGGCACACACTACTCTCTATAGGCCTCTAGAGAATGAACGGGGTACGAGCAAGTAGTGCGGAATTGAAAGCACACATCTAGATTAGAGGAAATGCGAACGGAAAAGGAAACGGAAACCCGGAAAGTGGGCATCCGACAAACACACAATATGTACAAGTAACACACTATTAGTACGGTGTGTAAGCGAACACTTTAACGCGTTGAAATGCGGAGTGTTTTCCTGTCTCTCCAGACCAAATCAGAATTAAAGTGAGAAAACACGAGGAGCTATACGGCACGAACATAGGCATAGCCTAGGGATTCTAACGGGGCTTCGGCTCGAGTTTGCTTAGTCGGAGACTCACCAACTCCTCAATAATGGCACCAGCGTTACTTTTAGGACGCAAGACCCCCTCGGCTTTCAGCTTAACGGGATCTTCTCGAAGGGCACTGGCACACTCTGACTGAGATATCGTCAGCAAATTCCTACAAGCGCCCTCATGCAACAGAGCACCACATCTCCAACATTTCCCTACATATTTGGCACGCCTCTTTGCTGCATAGATAGAAGTGCCTCGATGAAATTTGGCAAAGTTTTGGTCTCTCCTCACGTTTTTCTCATGTCTCATGACAATATCGCGCAGAATATCAGAGGGTAATTGAGTACGCAGAAAAAGACAAGAAAGAAGGGAAAAAGAAGCGGAGGAAAGCATATCCAGTTCTTTTAGGTCTGCCGGTAAAAGACCAAACTCACCCCGCTAATGTATAGCAGGGTGAAGCTTCAGAACCTCTCTGGGTTCCTCTGGAGAATGCGGGATACCAATGTATTTCTTGAGTCGGTGGCCGTTGACCTTAAAAGTTACTCCCTCGAAATTTGTGATGTCAACAGCCTCGTGCGGGTAAACAGTATGGACAACATAGGGGCCTGTCCATCTGGACTTCAGTTTACCAGGAAAGAGACGCAATCTAGAGTTGTACAAGAGTACACTATCGCCAACCTGGAATTGTTTGTCCTTCCGGCGGCTGTCATGGAAGGCCTTCGTCCTTTCCTTGTATATCTTCGAATTTTCATAAGCTTGGAGCCGCAGCTCATCAAGCTCATTGATCTGAAGTAAGCGGTTATCACCAGCACTAGAGACGTCAAGATTTAACAATTTTAAAGGCCAGTAGGCCTTGTGCTCTAGTGCAACGGGAAGACGACACGCTTTGCCGTAGACCATCCTATAAGGCGTTGTACCTATAGGGGTCTTGAATGCAGTGCGGAATGTCCACAGTGCGTCATCCAGTTTTTCAGCCCAATCCTTCGGGCTACCACCTACTGTCCTTTCCAATATTCTCTTAAGACCTCTATTTGTGACTTCGACTTGGCCACTCGTCTGCGGATGATAAGGAGTTGCGAGTCTATGAGTTACCCCATATCGTTTCAACACCTCTCGAGTTGAGCATTGCAGAAGTGAGTTCCCCGATTGCTTATGAGTGCTCTCGGAGTACCAAATCGGGAGAATATCTTCTTAAGGAATTTACAGACAACCCTCGCATCATTAGTGGGTAAGGCTTGAGCTTCCGCCCACTTTGACAAATAATCAACGGCTACTAGTATGTACTTGCAACCGTGCGAAGGTGGAAAAGGACCCATGAAATCGATGCCCCCAAACATCGAAGATTTCACAAATTTGAATGCTATTCTGAGGCATCTCGTTTCGTGCTGAAATATTCCCTGCTCTTTGGCAGGCATCACAAGTTTTAATGAATAAATGAGCATCTTTGAATATTGTGGGCCAATAGAAACCTGAATCGAGGACCTTTTTGGCAGTGTAGCCAGGTCCGTTATGGCCTCCAGTTGGACCCATATGACAGTGTTTCAGAATGCTCTTGGCTTCATCGCTACTCACACATCTTCGAATGATTTGGTGTGATCCGATCCGGAAGAGATAAGGATCATCTCAACAATAATGTTTCAGTTCAGAGAAAAATCTCTTCTTTTGTTGATGTGAGAGGCCTTTGATCATCACCCCGGCTGCAAGATAATTTGCAAAATCAGCGTACCAGGGGATTTCTTTGGTGCTTGTCAAGGCATATAGGAATTCATCAGGAAAGTTATCTTTTATGCCTGATTCATGAAGCACCTCCAGATTTGGATTTTCAAGACGAGACAGATGGTCAGCAGCCAGATTTTCTGCTCCCTTTTTGTCTTTGATTTCGATGTCAAATTCCTGCAAGAGCAGAATCCATCGAATGAGACGGGGCTTTGCATCTTGCTTTGCAAAAAGGTAACGAAGAGCAGAGTGGTCAGTGTAGACCACGGTTTTTGATAACACCAGATAGGATCTAAATTTGTCGAACGCAAAGACTACTGCTAACAATTCCTTCTCAGTGACTGTATAATTTTCTTGAGCGTCAGTCTGCATCTTGCTGGCGTAGTAGATCGGCTGAAAGTGATTATTAATGCGTTGGCCCAAAACAGCACCAACCGCAAAATCACTAGCATCACACATAAGCACAAATGGTTGCGACCAATCTGGGCTCGTCAGGATAAGAACATTGGTTAATTTCTCCTTTAAAAGATTAAATGCATGATCGCACTCAGGAGAAAAAATTAAAGGAGCATCTTTCTCAAGGAGATGGGTTAACGGCCGGGTGATTTTCGAAAAATTCTTTATGAAGCGCCGGTAAAACCCTGCGTGTCCGAGAAAGCTCCTAATGGCTTTGACATTTGAGGGTGGAGGTAGTTTTGCAATAACATCGATTTTGGCTTTGTCTACCTCAATCCCCTTGCTAGAGATTTTATGACCTAAAACTATACCTTCGCGTACCATAAAATGTCATTTTTCCCAATTAAGCACAAGGTTAGTTTCTTCACAGCGAGACAACATTTTTTTCTAAGTTGTAGAGGCATGTATCAAAGGAGTTTCCAAAAACTGAAAAGTCATCCATGAATACCTCGACACAATCCTCAATCATGTCATGAAATATAGCCGTCATGCATCGCTAAAATGTTGCAGGAGTGTTACATAACCCAAAAGGCATACGCCGGTAGGCAAAAGTACCATAGGGGCATGTGAAAGTTGTCTTCTCTTGGTCCTCCGGTTGGATAGGAATCTGAAAGTATCCGGAGAATCCATCAAGGAAGCAATAAAAGGCGTTTCCAGCCAAACGCTCCAACATTTGTTCGATGAAAGGAAGGGGGAAGTGATCCTTACATGTGGCATCATTGAGTTTGCGATAATCAATGCACACACGCCACCCCGTGACCGTACGAGTTGGGACTAGCTCATTTTTATTGTTCAGAATGACGGTCATTCCTCCCTTTTTAGGAACAACCTGGACTGGACTGACCCACGGACTATCAGAGATAGGGTAGATCAAGCCGGCATCCAACAACTTTATAACCTCTTTCTTGACTACCTCTTGCATGTTGGGATTCAAGCGTGTCTGATGCTGCACACACGGTTTATAACTATCTTCCATTAGAATCTTATGCGTGCAGAAGGATGGACTAATCCCCTTGATGTCAGAAATTTTCCATGCAAGGGTAGTTTTGTGATTTTTCAGAACCTGTAATAGCTTACTTTTCTCTTCAACAGTAAGGTTAGAAGCTATTATCACAGGCAGCTTCGAATCTTCCTCCAAGAATGCATATTCAAGATGAGAAGGAAGTTCTTTGAGTTCAAGAGAAGGCGGGTCCACAATAGATGGTCGAGAAGCTGAGCTCTCAGATTTTTCAAGGACCTGGAAAACATCTGAGATAGGTGTCTCATCAGGTGGAATAGTGCTGGTTAGCTCATCAGAGACAAGCTTTACCTGTTCTACATTCAAGACATCCTCATCCAGGATTTGCTTGTCAAACGCATCCTTCTCTAGAGTTGGACCAATGTGATCCACGGGATAACGATGAAAGATATCAACGAAATAAAGAGTGTCATCCTGGCTAGCTGAGTGTTTCATTGACTTTTGGATGTCAAAAGTCACTTCTTCCTTATCTACTCGAAGCATAAGCTTTCCGTTGCAAACGTCAATCAATGCTCGAGCAGTAGCTAAAAATGGACGACCAAGAATGAGTGGGACGTTTTTGTCCTCGTCCATATCTAGGATGACAAAATCTGCAGGAAACACAAATTTGTCAACCTTGACCAAGATGTTTTCGACTATCCCACGTGGATATTTGACAGAACGATCAGCTAGCTGAAGTGACATACGAGTCGGTTTTGGTTCTCCTAGGCCAAGTCTAGAAAATACAGAGTATGACATCAAGTTGATGCTGGCACCTAGATCAGCTAGACCGTTGTTTACAGTGAGATTACCAATCAGACATGGGATTGTAAAGCTCTCAGGATCGGTTTTCTTTGCTGGCAACTTATTTTGAAGAATGGCTGAGCACTCCTCGTTTAAAGTTACCAACGACAGGTCCTCCAATTTCTTCTTGTTGCTGAGCAAATCCTTAGGCATATTTAGGCATCTGTTCGAGTGCCTCAACAAATGGAATGTTCACATGGAGCTGTTTGAATAGCTCTAGGAACTTACCATACTGTTCCTCCATTTTCTCTTTCCTTAATCTCTGGGGGAAAGGAATGGTAGGCTGAAATATTTAGACCGGAGGTTCGACTTGCGCGGTACTTGCTGGGTTTAGCCTGTTATGCGCCTCGTCAGAATCCTCCGATTGGACCTGTTTTTCAGTTTCTTTGGATTGAGAGGGAAACGGTGGTGGTACAGTGGTCATCCCACTACGCAAAGTGATTGCCTTCATGTGTGCTCTCGGATTGGTATCCGTGTTGCTCGGGAGACCTCCTTGTGGTCGCTCTGTCAAGAGCTTAGATATCTGGCCAACTTGATTTTCGAGATTTTGAAGTGAAGCTTGTTGATTTCTTAGAGTTGCTTCCGTTTGATCGAGTCTAACATCTGTTTGGTTGAAACGCAACTCGGATTGTGCCAGATATTGCTTCACAAGATCCTCCAGATTGGAAGATACTGAAGAAGATGATGATGCAGATTGATTGGGAAGCGGTGGTTGAGTGTTATACTGACGTGGTTGCTCATATGGTTGTTGTTGACGATCAAACTGCTGAGGCTGACGATCAAACTGTTGAGGTTGACGTGGTCTCTGTGGGTACGGAATCCCTGGAGGGGGTTTAGTGGTTTGGTTATGATAACTGAAGTTCGCGTGTTCCCTCCATGCCTGATTATAGTTTGTTGCATTGGGATTATACTGAGACCTTGGCTGATTAGTAATGAAATCGACTTCCTCATGAGCAGGAGTTTCCTCCTGGCATTTGTCACTAGGATGTGGCCCTGAGCAAAAATTACAAGTAACCTGCTTAGGAGGAGCACATATCTGATCCACTTTCTTTGTCAACTTCTCTACCTGTGCAGAGAGATCAGATAAAGCATCCACATTGAAAACTCCACCGTTCTTTGGCGGTTTCAGTCTCGCGGAGGGGTTCCATTGGTAGCTGTTGGTTGCCATATCTTAGATAAGATCATAGCACGCTTGTGGGTCTTTGCTACCCAATGCACCTCCTGCGGCAGCATCTATCATCTGCCGCGTGACAACGGACAAGCCATTATAAAATATGAAAATTTGATTCCATAGCTTGTATCCGTGTGAAGGACATCTCCTCATGAGATCCTTGTATCTCTCCCAGGCATCATAAAGACCTTCCCCGTCAGTCTGCTGAAACGATGAGATATCATTATGCAGTTTGGCCGTTTTGGCCGGCGGGTAGTATTTAGCTAGAAATTTGGCAACAAGATCATTCCATGTAGCAATGGAATTTACCTGGAGAGAATTAAGCCAAAGCTTGGCTTTGTCTTTGAGAGAAAACGGGAATAAACACAAGCGAATGGCGTCATCAGTAACACCATTGATTTTAAATGTATCGCAGATTTCGAGAAAACTGCGGATGTGAGCATTTGCATCCTCGTCGAGTAATCCATGAAATTGAACAGAATTTTGCATCCTCGTAGCAGTTTGTACAGTCCCTACGGCCGTACGGATTTCTCACTGCGGCCGTAGGAACCAAAACGACAGAACAGTCAAATCTAACATAAAGGCATTCAACAACAAATTACAATCTAGACTTTAATCTCAGATCATAAACACATGTAAACTGGTACAATGGGGTCACAAACTCCTCTAAACTCAAACCACACAATTAAGGGGTTTTAATGATTAGCCACATGATTACTAAAGATATGAACATGTTAAACCTACCATTTCTAGTATAGCCAACACTTCTTGAAACATGAATCATGTGATATGCACATTGAACACTAAGACAAGCATAACAAGGGCATACATGTGAGTTCATTTCACCATCTAAACATAGCAACAAACATCTTTGTGAACCCTTTAATTATTTGTAGCATGTTAGACCAATAAATACACCAAATGACAAGATTTTCATCTACAATCACAAGGCATGCATAAAACCAACATATGAATAAAATGACCAATAATGGATGAACCTACAAGGATTCAAAACATATTCCAATAATGATATCTAAAGACAACCATGCAAGATGTATCATTTCTAATAACAAACTCAACATGGAATTAGTAAAATCAACCATCATTCTTGAATATCCACATGCTTAAACATGAAGGAGTTATCCTATACACATTATCACACATGAACATGGTAAGATTAAACATACTAAGTTGATAAAACACACTTGTATTCAAGATCAAAACATGCATATTTAAATCAAGTAATCATAGAAGTCAAATATATTGCCATAACTAGCCAAGAATCATCTTGGCCCAAGTGAAATAAGTTTAGTTATCCATATACAATAATATTAGCACTACAACATCTGGAACACATGGGTACATGATTGAAATAATAAATGGAAAGAGTATACCCAAGCTAAGCAATGATAAACTAAGGAATCCAAGCTCCAAGATGTTGTTCCAAGCCTTCAAATCCAATCTCTCCACCTTAGAATCACCAAGAGAAGTCCCCTGGAGTGTTAGAGTGTTTAGAGAGGGTATATGGATGTGTTTTTCCGGAGTGGAGTTGAAATTGGTAACAAATCCCGACCCTTGTGTAAATGGCAGATTCTGCCATTTAATGTGCTGTAATAGAACTTCCTACGGCCGTAGGAAGTGTCCTCTACGGCCGTAGGGTGGCTGGGACAGAGATTCTCCACACGCAATATCTGGCAGGCAATGATGGTTTCTAGAAGACAGACTCCTACGGCCGTAGCATTTATCTTCTACGGCCGTAGGGATTACTTTTTCACTATTATTCAATTTTCTTCAATTCTTTCCTTGTTTTCTCCATTTATCTTGCTTAAAGCTCTTTTTCACCTGCATGGTGAATGTTAAGTATATTAGATCAATAATAGGAGTAATCACCTTGTATTTGGGCTAAGTACGGGGTATTCTAGCATGTAAAACATGCATAAAAACACATATATCAAAGATCCTAACCATCATCTTCAGAATTTCTTTGAGATCTGTGATACATTCAAGATGAACGGTCTCTCCCAAGACGCTATTCTCTTACGCCTTTTTCCATTTTCACTCAAACATAAAGTCAAGCTTTGGCTTAACTCCTTGCCTACTGGTTCCATCACTACATGGACTGATTTAGCCGAAAAATTTCTTCAGAAATATTTTCCACCTTCAAAAACGGCTAAACTTCGTAATGACATTTCATCTTACCAACAGCAAGAGGGAGAATCCTTATATGATACATGGGAAATGTTTAAGGACTTACTCCGTCGATGCCCTAATCACGGATTATCATTGTGGCTTCAACTTCAAACGTTTTATAACGGTCTGACAGTGGCTACATGCCAAATGATCGATGCTGCAGCGGGAGTAGCAATTACTAACAAAACCCCTGAGATAGCTCATGAGCTCATTGAAGAAATGACTATGAATAGCTATCAGTGGCATTCATCGCGAATGAAACAACACAAAACAACATGTATCATCCCTGTTGATACTGTCACATTACTCACTGCACAAGCTGAAGCTTTATCCCAAAAGCTCGACCAAATGAAAGTAAATGTAGTGCAGTCTACATGTGAGTTCTGCAATGGACCTCACTTGAGTAGAGATTGCCAAACTGGCAACAATTTCGCCTCTACAGAAGAGGTGGATTACATGGGTACTCAAAGACCCCAAAACAATCCCTACTCAAACTCATATAACTCTGGCTGGAGAAATCATCCGAATTTCTCTTGGAAGTCCGAAGCGGGTACTTCTAGTAATCCCCCTCCCGGATTTTGTCATAAAAATAACAACCAACAAAGTCTAGGTTCATCTCAAAACCGTCAGCCTGTTCAAACTTAATCAAAGATTTAAAGCTTGCTTGACAGATTTTCCTCAGCTGTCGAAAGTCGTTTCGTCCATCACGAAAATGACATGAAAGTTCTTCACTCTTCATTTAAGAACTTAGAAAATCAAGTAAGCTAGATCGCTAACTCGCTATCAGAGCGTCAACAAGGTGGTTTGCCGAGTAACACCGAAGCCAATCCAAGGGCCAATGTTAAAGCTATTTATTACTCTCAGGAGTGGTACCACTATGGTCCCACCAACGATGCCTCCGGTTGATGAACAAAGCACTCCCGACATATCCAAAGAAAATCCAAATTCGGAATCTCCCGAATCTCAGGTCCCATTCGAGGAGACTAACGAAGCACACAACAGGCTCCGTCCAACAAATACTGCGCAAGTTAAGTCCCCGATTCCTAAGTATCAGCCCAGGATTCCTTATCCTCAGCGACTGAAGAAAGAACAAATGGAGGAGCATTACAAAAAGTTCCTTGAACTTTTCAAACAACTTCAAATCAACATCCCATTTGTCGAGGCATTGGCTCAAATGCCAAAATATGCCAAGTTCCTTAAAGAACTGCTGAGCAACAGAAGGAAACTGGAGGACCTTTCTACTGTCGTTCTTAGTGAAGAATGTTCATCCATCCTACAAAACAAACTTCCGGTGAAGAAAACCGACCCAGGTAGCTTCACTATCCCGTGTGAAATAGGACAACTCTATGTTAATAATGCTTTAGCTGATCTAGGAGCTAGCATTAATCTCATGCCCTATTCCGTGTTTGCAAAGCTAGGTCTAGTTGAACCTAACCCAACCAAAATGTCTATTCAACTAGCAGACCGATCTATGAAATATCCACGGGGAATTTATGAAAATCTTTTGGTCAAAGTCGATAAATTCATCTTCCCTGTTGACTTTGTTATCCTTGACATGGATGAGGACAAAAATGTTCCTCTTATCTTAGGCCGACCTTTTCTGGCTACTTCACGTGCTCTTATCGACGTTTGTGATGGCAAACTATCTCTTAGAGTAGCTGATCAAGTTGTTACCTTTGATATTCAAAAATCCATGAAACAACCATTCACTCAAGATGATGCCCTTTATTGTGTTGAAATCTCTGATCAATATCATCTTGATACAATTCCAATTTCTTCTGAAAAAGACGTGCTAGACACGTAAATCCTAGAGAAAGGCTCTTTTCCAAAGGACCTTATACAACTTGAGTTGTATCAATCATACACTGATGTTATCCCTAAAGATGATTTAGTTTCGGAAACATACGAATCTCTTGATGATGATAAGGTACCTCACTCTCAACCATCTATAATTAAGCCTCCAACACTTGAGTTAAAAGAACTCCCATCACATCTAGAATATGCTTTTCTAGACAAAGATTTCAAACTACCTGTAATCATAGCTTCTAATCTCTGCTCTGATGAAAAAGTGAAGCTATTAAATGTGCTCAGGAAGCACAAGACCGCTATTGCATGGAAGCTTTCCGACATAAAAGGAATTAATCCTTCTTTCTGTACACACAAAATCCTCATGGAGGATAACCACAAGACAAGTGTGCAAAGACAGAGGCGATTAAATCCACATATGCAAGAAGTGGTTAAAAAAGAGGTAATTAAACTCTTGGATGCGGGTCTAATTTATCCGATATCTCATAGCCCTTGGGTTAGCCCTGTCCAAGTAGTTCCCAAGAAAGGAGGTATGACCGTGATCACTAACGATAAAAACGAGTTAATTCCCACTCGCACTGTAACCGGGTGGCGTGTTTTTATCTATTACCGTAAACTGAATGATGCAACTCGTAAAGATCATTTCCCACTCCCATTCATTGATCAAATGATTGAGAGACTGGCGGGTAATGCCTTATATTTTTTTCTCGATGGTTTTTCCGGGTATTTTCAAATTCCAATCGCTCCGGAAGATCAATAGAAATCAACATTCACTTGCCCCTATGGTACATTTGCCTACAGGTGAATGCCATTTGGCTTGTGCAATGCCCCAGCTACATTCCAGCACTGCATGACAGCAATATTCCATGATATGATCGAAGAATGTGTAGAAGTTTTCATGGATGACTTCTTTGTTTTCGGTGATACATTTGACACTTGTCTTCTCAATCTAGAAAAGATGCTGTCTAGATGCGAAACAACCAATCTCGCTCTTAACTGTGAAAAATGTCACTTTATGGTGCGAGAAGGTATTGTTCTGGGACATAAAATTTCCAAATCGGGAATTGAGGTCGATCGTGCAGAAACCGATGTCATTTCTAAACTACCTCCCCCGACGAATGTCAAATGCATTCGGAGTTTCCTTGGTCATGCCGGTTTTTATCGTCGTTTCATAAAAGACTTTTCAAAGATTTCACGGCCGATGACCCATCTTTTAGAAAAAGATACTCCGTTTGTTTTTTCTTCTGAATGCATGAAAGCATTCAACACTCTAAAAGAGAAACTTACAAAAGCACCAATTTTAACCAGCCCTGACTGGACTCTTCTATTCGAACTAATGTGTGACGCAAGTGATTTTGCCTTAGGTACAGTTTTAGGTCAGCGAAAAGGTCGTTTTCATCCTATTTATTATGCAAGAAAAACTCTGACAGACGCCCAGGAAAACTACACAGTAACAGAAAAAGAGTTGCTGGCCGTCGTCTTTGCTTTCGATAAATTTCGGTCTTACTTAATTCTCTCTAAAACTGTGGTTTTCACTGACCATTCTGCCTTGCGATTTTTTTTTTCCAAACAAGATGCAAAACCCCGCCTTATTAGATGGATACTCTTGTTACAAGAGTTTGATATCGAAATAAAAGATAAGCGAGGTGCAGAAAATCTTGCTGCCGATCATCTTTCGCGTCTTGATAATCCAAACCTTGAAGTTCTGGATGAATATGCCATTCAGGATACATTGCCTGATGAGTTTCTTTTAGCACTTCATAAATCCGATAATGCCCCATGGTTTGCAGATTTTGCAAATTATTTAGCAGCAGGGGTATTAGAAAAAGGACTCGTGCATCAGCAGAGGAAAAGATTCTTTTCTAAGCTCAAATTCTATTTCTGGGAAGATCCCTATCTATTCAGGATAGGTGCTGACCAGATTATACATCGATGCGTGACCGGTCAAGAAGCAATGGACATCCTAGAACATTGTCACTCAGGACCAATAGGAGGCTATCATGGACCTGTCACAACAGCTAAGAAGGTCCTTGATTCTGGTTTCTATTGGCCTACTCTATTTAGGGATGCCCGTGAATTTGTAAAATCTTGTGACCCTTGTCAAAAATTTGGAAACATCTCATCACGCAATGAGATGCCCCAAAACCCTATCCAAGTTTGTGAAATCTTCGATGTTTGGGGGATAGATTTTATGGGTCCTTTTCCAAATTCCCATGGAAACAAGTACATTCTTGTTGCAGTCGATTATTTTTAAAAATGGGCCGAAGCACAGTCCTTATCAACTAATGATGCACGAGTTGTATGCAAGTTTCTAAAAAGGTTGTTTTCTCACTTTGGAACTCGAGAGCATTAATAAGCGATCGGGGTACTCACTTTTGCAATACCCAGCTTGAAAAGGTATTAAAACGTTATGGGGTGACCCATAGGTTTTCTACTACATACCATCCACAAACAAGTGGACAAGTTGAGGTCACTAATCATGGTCTAAAGCGGATACTTGAAAGAACCGTTGGGAATAACCCAAAAGATTGGGCAGATAAACTAGACGATGCATTGTGGGCATTCAGAACCACCTACAAAACGCCTATCAGAACCACACCTTATAAATTGGTTTACGGTAAAGCCTGTCGCCTTCCTGTTGAACTTGAACATAAAGCTTATTGGGCGTTAAAAACCCTAAACCTTGATCCAAATGTCTCAACAGAGAATCGTCTACTCCAGCTCAATGAATTGGAAGAATTAAGGTACCAAGCGTACGATAATTACTTGATGTACAAAGAAAAGATGAAAATATTCCATGATGCTCGCCTGAAGAACAACAAATTCCAGGCAGGAGATCGTGTGCTCTTATACAACTCTCGTCTTCGTCTTTTCCCAGGTAAATTAAAGTCCAGATGGACGGGTCCTTTTACTGTACATACTGTGTATCCACATGGTGTTGTTGATATCACTAACTCTGCAGGTATTACATTTAAAGTCAATGGCCACCGTCTCAAAAAGTATTTCTGAACCCCTATCCAGGATGAACCATCTGAAAACATGAAACTTCACCTCGCTACACCTTAGCGGGTGTGTTTGGTCTTTTACCGGCAGACCTAAAAGAACTGGAGATGCTTTCAAACGAATCAATTACTCTTCTTTCTTGTCTTTTTCTATGCATTTATTTACCTTCTGATATTCAGCGCGATATTGTCATGAGAATTGAGAAACATGTGAGGAGAAACGCAAACTAAGCCATATTCCATAGAGGTACCTCAAAATCTGCAGCTAAGAGGCGTGCAATACATGTAGGAAAGTGTTGGAAGTGTGGTGCTCTAATGCACGAGGGAGCTTGTAAGGATTGGCCTACAATTTCACAATCAGAGTGTGCTAGTGCTCTTCGGGGAGATCCGATTAAGCTAAAAGCTGGAAGGGTTTTCAGGACTAATAGTAATGCTAGAGCTCTGGTTAATGAATTTGCAAGCCTCCGATTAAGCAAACTCAAGCCTAATCCCCACTAGAAATCCCTAAGTCATGCCTCATTCACAGCCGTATCTATCCCCTTGTTTTCTCAGGTTCATTCTCATTCAGTCTGGAGAGACAGGAAAACACTCCGCATTTCAACGCGTTACAATGTTCGCTTACACACCGTACTAATAGTGTGTTACCTGTACATACCTATGTAAATACGTTTCCATTTAGCGTATTTTCATTCCGTTCGTTCTTCCGCGTATTTTCATTACGTTCGTTTTTCTGTTTGTATAGTTGCTTCTTCAAATAAAACTCAAACTCTATCACAATCAAGCACAAAATGTGAAAGAGTGTAAACAATCCGTAAAGAGTGGGTGTAAAAATCGATGAAATCGTGCTTTAACCGACTAAAAATTCATTTTCTGAAAAGTTTACCCTTTGTGACCGCATGGGTTAGGCATGCGATCGCATGGGTGTCCGCCTACATAAACACCCCCATGCGATCGGAACTTCATCGCATACACTCTCTCTCTACTTTCTCTCTCTTCGCGACTGTTCTGATCACCTCTCCGGCGATTTAAGCTTTTTCCGATCATCTCCGATCCATTTTCTTCAAAAAAGGTACCAAAATGCTCCTTACATCTCGTAGATCATGCTTTAATGCTTAGATTTGAGTTTAGGTTGTTTAGTTTTGCATATTCATCGATCGATCGAAACCTAGGTTTTCTGTTTTCTGATAATCGCGATCATGCGATCGCATGATATACCCTTGCGATCGTATAGGGTTTCGATTAGGGTTTCTTTTCACCAACTGTCTTGCGATCGTATGCTATGTACATGCGATCGCATGTACCTGTTTTCTGCTGTTTTTCGTTTTCGAGCAAATCTTTGATCAAACCATCTTTGTTTCGAAATTCAACAGTATAGAACAACTCGTTATTGATTGATGAATCATTTTAACCGTAATTAGCACACCTAACTTGTATCTATCTGTATATTACCAGAGCCACCGACTGTAGACTCTCGTATACTACCCAGAGTCCCGGCTCCTGAACCTGAGCCTGGGGAAGAGCCCGTAGAGCACCCAGGGGATGCTGCTTTGCACCCCTACCTCCATTTTGACTTAGATGGGACCGTATGGGTCGTGACTTTTTACTGGAGTAGGTGCGCAAGCACGGATATGCACACCTGAGATACTTACGCTGGGCCTCACTCGATACCGTTGGTCTTACTGCTCGAGCTGATACTATTGCTGGACTCCATTGGAGGCGTTTACTCGCTATCGATCGCCAGGTGTGTACTGAGCTTACGATCGAGTTTTTATCTACTCTACACCTGGTATCACCACTCACCGATTATGATAGACTGGATGCTTTGACCTTGCGACTTGCTGAAGCCGAGAGACAGTTATCTCTGCAGCAGTTTGCTTCTTATATGGGTTTATACATTGGCGATGAGTTACAGTCCCCTGCTTTCACAGAGGGCATTACTGCCTTCCCTGTTGGAGTTACCTATCAGGATGCTTGGGCAGAGATTGGTAGTGGGCCATATGGTACGCCCATTCCTAAGAGCAGTTCTGTTCCAGATCCGCTTTTTCGCATTTTGCATCGTGCTACCGCTTATTGCTTATCCGCACGTACAGACTCTTCCGTGGGTAACATCACCCACCGAGACTTATTTTACTTGTATTTCTTTGCACATCAGCAGCCCTGCAAGCTAGCTGTGTGCCTGGCTCAGCGTCTTTTCACAATGAGTAGGCCACGTGTTACGCAGGCTGTGTATGGTGGTGGTTTTATATATCATCTGGAGAGGGGCATGGATTTAGTGTCTCAGCAGGATCTAGCGGATCTTTCTTTTACTGCCCCTGCCACTGCTATTGATATGGAGGTGTTTGCTCAGATGAGAGTGGTTGAGTTGGTACGGAATAGATATTTTCTGCATCAGCGTCTAAGATGGGTACCACATGGACGGAGGATTATGGTTGATGATGATGATGATGATGATGATGATGATGAGGAACATGTACTTGAGGGCCATGAGGAGTGCCACCATGATGAGGATCGTGATCCCTCTCCTGATCAGACACACCGCCTTAGGCCGGAGGTTATTCCAGACGGGCAGCCGGGCATCAGGTTCGGTTATGCTAGAGATCAGGGAGCACGCCTCAGTTCTTTAGAGAGTCGACTACGGAGGATAGAGGATATTCAGCGACTTGAGTGCGCACATGCTGAGCACCACAGACAGTATGTGACCAGAATGTTGATCGATATAGCGGCAGCTTTGCCATCATCCAGTCGCACCCATGTACCGCCTGAGCCTCCTCAGCAGCTTCGAGACTAATACACTGGGGCCAGTACTTCAGATACACCACCACAGCCTCCGCCCCAGTAGTAGTTAGGGATAGTTAGTTTGTTGATATTTAGTTTTAGTTTGTTAGTAGTTTAGTAGTTGTTTGTTTGTAGTTAGTTTTTGTTGTACAATGTTTGATGTTCTGTGCTTTATTTGATCTATTTATATAACATCAAAACATTATGTACTTCTTTGTTTGATTATATTGCCATATATGCTTTTGTTACACCCTCTCTCTCTTCACTTGTGGTTGAGTTTCTTGTTTTGCAAGTTTCACTCGGATTATACAGTTACATTTCAACGGAGTGCTGCTCAATTAAAGTGTGGGGAAGAAAAATCAGAACCTATCTCACTTTTGAAAATCAGTTACTAACACCGATTCAGGGAGTTTTCATATCTCTTCTCGTTCACTTATCACACTACATCACTGTTTATATACATTGTCTGTACATTCAGGACAATGTACAATTTTAAGTGTGGGGAGGGGATATACATGCCTGCTATAGTCTTGTTCTCTTGAAAACTCTTAACGATATAAAATCTCAGAATAAATTTTGAACTAAATTTTTCGCAAATTTATATCCTTTTGGACATGTTTAGATCCTTTTGCATGATAGATTATAAGCAAGTAACAATATGAGGACCTTGTCTTGTATAACTTTCATGAAGTTAAGCTTAACACAAGTACTTGAGTTTTGCCTATTATTTGACTTCAATTGCACAAACCACACCTCGACACTATAATTCCTAAGCATTTAAGCCACAACATTTCAATTTCTTATTTAGCTCTTGGAATTATCACATATATATGCAGATTGTGCTTTGATTATAGAACTTGCTCAAAACTATGCATTTCGGAACCATGAACTAAACTGTTGCACTTAAATGACATAGGCATTTAGGATAACCCATTTTAGCCAATACACTTTTATTTTTAGCCAATTTTTATATATTTACCCCTTGTTCACCACTTTGAGCCTTAGCCTTTCATTTCAAAAAACCCAATATAAATACTTGTTTTAATTCTATCTTATTTTTAAAATTTCAGAACCAATTTTATCGTTAACTGCTGTTATACAAAAGTCACTCCATGCGATCAAATGACACTTCCATGCGATCGCAAAGACCCCCTGATCAGGTCTATTTAAACAGCATTCTGCAGCTCATTTGAGATACACCACAGCTGAGAAACTCAGCAACAGAAACACACACACGAGTTTTCTCTGTAAAACACACACAAAACATACACTTAAGGTGTTTTTACACTTAGGTTTTGATTTGGTGGTAGTTAAACACCCCAAACTCCGGTCCAAAGGTGTAGAAACTAAGTGGAGGTTCTGATCACGTATACAACTCGGGATAACTTGGTATAATCTAAACCTATCTGTTCTTAATATGTATCCAAGTGTTGATCTTGTTGTTTTACTTGTAACCATGTGTAACTAAACTCTTTCACTTGGGCCAAGATGATTCTATACCAAGTTATGGCAATATAAATCTTTTATTGATGATTTGATATAAAAAAGTGTGTTTTGATCGTTGTTATAATTGTGTTTAACCATGTTCTTATGTTAAATATGTCCATGTTCATGTTTTGTCAAATCTTTTACGTGAAAACATAAAGATTTCATCCCATGCATATTCAAAGGTGATGGTTTTAATATCAAGATCTTGTGTAGTTATTACTAGAAATGGTATAACAAGCAAGGTTTTCATTCGAAATGCATCTTTGGAACTTGTCTTTGATCATTTCGGATCATAACAAGATTGGTCATGTTCCTCATATTGTGATTTTACACATGCTTAACATGTTAACGAAAGTTTCAAGTGTTTAAGTTTATCATTCGATCATAACTACTACAAAAGAATAAAAAGGATTGAAAAGATGTTTTGGAACATGTTAACGTTGAAATGAACTCCTAATGTCATTAAGAATCAGAGATCTACGATTATATATGCATGCTTACGTGTTTCATGCTTTGCATGTGTTAAATATTAGAAATATTATTTAACATAATGATATCTTAAGGAAATAACGTAAGGCTCGATCTTAAATCCAACACACGCGGTTTGAGTTTTGTTGAGT
The DNA here is from genome assembly GCA_947179395.2 of Pulicaria dysenterica. Lineage (NCBI taxonomy): Eukaryota > Viridiplantae > Streptophyta > Magnoliopsida > Asterales > Asteraceae > Pulicaria > Pulicaria dysenterica. Next base: position 30,144,415 of record OX359290.1, read on the forward strand.
TCATGAATATATCATAGTGTTCATTTACTATCTACTTATAACTTTGAATGACAGTTCAGGTTGTACGTACTCAATCCTTGGTGCATAAAATGATTTCTGCTGTAAAAAGAGGTCATGCGACCGCATGGTGTATCCATGCGATCGCATGTACCTATGCGATCACAAGGCTTTGCCATGCGATCGCATGTATCTTTGCGACCACATGTCTTTGACATGTGGCCATATGCACCTTTATTCCAGTTCAGTATGTTGTTTCTTTTGTTCTAACCAATGTTTTAATCACTTTAACACCTTTCTTATGTTTTAAAAGCTATAAGACATATCATTTGACCAATAATGTATGGCTTGTAGCTGGATTTAAACATGGTTAAGTGGATATGTGATTGTCTTTTGATTCTATGCTTACATGTTATATTTGATTGTAAATCTGAGTCTTGATAACTCGAGTGATGATTTACATAATAATATGACTTGTGAGTATTGGATTAAACAACATGATGTGTGCTTTGCTGTATTTATTCTAGTCATCAACATCTTAATCAAACTAAATATTGCCATAACTAGCCAATGATGATTCTGAAGCCTAAGTGATCATTTCTCTGATTATCTGCACGTTTGTCATTACTCTGTTAGTGTAATTTGTTTCTTTAATTAGCTTAAAATCAAAAAGCTAAAAATTACTTGTTATTTAATTACCAAACAATGACGATGGTTGAATACTAATAGTTGCCAAAGTTATCCTTGTGGATCGATACTCGTTCTTACCCGATCTGTACTACTACTGACCAGGTCATACTTGCCTGAGTCGTGTGTAGTATTTATTTTGTAATTTCGTTTTATAAATTTAAAATATCTGTGTGAAAGCTTTTAATCATCTTAAAAATACCCATACGCGGGCTGCACACCAAGTTTTTGGCGCCATTGCCGGGGATTCTTTTGGCAATATTAGAAAAAAAACCTAATTGTTGATTTGGTTTTTGTTTATTACCTTTTACCTGTTATTTTAATTTCTGTTTTCTTTTATTTTTATACTATGTGTATCTATTCTCAAACGCTAAAATTAATGTATAAATTTTGTCAAAATTGTCTTAAGTCGTTTGAAGCTGAAATTGAACTCCTTAACCAAATGGCTTTAGCTACAGACAAGCTAGAAGAATTTGAATTAATTTTAGATGAAATTGAATATTGGCAACATGCAATAATGATAACTAAATGTAATATCGACTTTATTCTTAACATGCCCATCATATAGTCGAGTTAAAGTTTTTATCTTTACTATTCCTAGTTATTATCTTTTATCTATTACTTGTTTAGTATTTAGCATACTTTAGTTTCCGTATTTCTTTTTATTTCCCTTTCTTTTTCCTTTTTCCTTTCTCTTTTATGTGTATCTATTCTGTTGAACTTCAAAGAGAATATCGCGATAGAATTAAAAATTCTGAAATCCTTATAAAATCTTTTGAAGAAGCCTTGTTTTCCGAAACCAACCCCCAAGAAATCAAAATACTGAGAGATAGCATTGAACACGAACAAATTTTGATTTTTCTCAATCAAACTTTCATCCGAAGTACCATGGCACATACTTTAACTTTTTAGGTTGTATATTAAAAAAAACAAAATTTTTAAAATTTTATATTTTCTTTTAAATTTCTTTCCTTTCACTTATGTGTGTTCATTCTGAAAAATTTCGAAAATTAATCAAGTATTATCGTGACAATATAAAAATCTATAATCAGAGTATCGATGAACTTGAGATAAGAGCAAAACACACCACCGACCATGAGGAGTTGAGACAAATTGAGATCGATATCTATAATTTGGAGTACATGAAAGCAGGTGTTCAGCGTCAAATTACTTACAAATTAAGGACTGTTTATATTGGTTAGTTTTTGAAGTTTTCCTTCAAGTCCTTTCCCTTCAATCATGTGTGTCCGTTCAGAAAAACCTTCATAGGAGAATTAGTGTTTACCAAAATCACATTGATCTCCTTGAAAATCAGATCTGTGTGTTAATTAACGAATTAGAATTTGAATTTGACATTTCTCAAGTCATAAATATCTACGAACAAATTCATCTACTAAGGGAACAACAAAATTCCATTCGAAACACCATAAACAGACTTTGGAGAAATCATTTCCTTTCTTAGTGGTCGACTGTTTCATTTCCTTTCTTTTTATATTTTAGTTGTATGATTTTCTTTCTTGTATTTTTATTTCTTTTCATTTTTCATTTCCCCGCCACATCCAAACTGTCTCTTTTGTTCTCTCTTGAACAATTGAGTCCATTGAGCCTTACGCAGATCCTGAACGAGAATTTAGACGTCGCTGACGTTTAGCGCGTAAACGAGCTGCTCGTAATCGTAACCACCAAATAATAAAACAGTAGGAAATTACGCTCGTCCAACTCTCAATGGAATGCACACAAGTGTCGTTCGTCCTCCTGTCACCGCCAACAATTTTGAAATCAAGCCGAACATTATCCAAATGGTTCAAAACACAGTTCAATTTAAAGGTTTACCTGAAGAAGATCCTAACCATCATCTTCAGAATTTCCTTGAGATCTGTGATACGTTCAAGATGAACGGTGTCTCTCAAGACGCTATTCTCTTACGCCTCTTTTCATTTTCACTCAAACATAAAGCCAAGCTTTGGCTTAACTCCTTGCCTACTGGTTCCATCACTACATGTACTGATCTAGCCGAAAAATTTCTTCAGAAATATTTTCCACCTTCAAAAACGGCTAAACTTCGTAATGACATTTCATCTTACCAGCAGCAAGAGGGAGAATCCTTATATGATACATGGGAAAGGTATAAAGAATTACTGCGTCGATGCCCTCATCATGGATTACCAATGTGGCTTCAAGTTCAAACATTCTACAATGGTCTGACAGTGGCTACACGACAAATGATCGATGTTGCAGCGGGAGGCGCAATTACTAACAAAACCCCTGAGATAGCTCATAAGCTTATTGAAGAAATGGCTATGAACAGCTATCAGTGGCATTCATCTCGAATGAAACAGCCCGAAACAGCTGGTATCATCCCTGTTGATACTGTCACTTTACTCACTGCACAAGTTGAATCTTTATCCCAAAAGCTCGACCAAATAAAAGTAAATTTAGTGTAGTCTATATGTGAGTTCTGTAATGGTCCTTACTTAAGTAGAGATTGTCAAACTGGCAACAATTTTGCCTCTACAGAAGAGGTGGATTACATGGGTACTCAAAGACCCCAAAACAATCCCTACTCAAACTCAAATAATTCTGGCTGGAGAAATCATCCGAATTTCTCTTGGAAGTCCGGAGCGGGTACTTCTAGTAATCACCCTCCCGGATTTTCTCATCAAAATAACAACCAACAAAGTCTAGGTTCATCTCAAAACCGTCAGCCTGTTCAAACTCAATCAAAGATTGAAAGCTTGCTTGATAGATTTTCCTCAGCTGTCGAAAGTCGTTTCGTCCATCACGAAAACGACATGAAAGTTCTTCACGCTTCTCTTAAAAGCTTAGAAAATCAAGTAAGCCAGATCGCTAACTCGCTATCAGAGCGTCAACAAGGTGGTTTGCCGAGTAACACCGAAGCCAATCCAAGGGCCATTGTTAAAGCTATTTATTACTCTCAGGAGTGGTACCACTATGGTCCCACCAACGATGCCGCCGGTTGATGAACCAAGCACTCCCGACATATCCAAAGAAAATCCAGATTCGGAATCTCCCGAATCACAGGTCCCAATCGAGGGAACTAACGAAGTGCATAACAAGATCCATCCAACAAATACTGCGCAAGTTAAGTCCCCGATTCCTAAGTATCAACCCAGGATTCCTTATCCTCAGCGACTGAAGAAAGAAAAAATGGAGGAGCATTACAAAAAGTTCCTTGAACTTTTCAAACAGCTTCAAATCAATATCCCATTTGTTGAGGCTTTAGCTCAAATGTCAAAATATGCCAAGTTCCTTGAAGAAAACCGACCCAGGTAGCTTCACTATCCCGTGTGAAATAGGACAACTCTATGTAAATAATGCTTTAGCCGATCTAGGAGCAAGCATTAATCTCATGCCCTATTCCGTGTTTGCAAAGCTAGGTCTAGGTGAACCTAACCCAACCAAAATGTGTATTCAACTAGCAGACCGATCTGTGAAATATCCACGGGGAATTTATGAAAATATTTTGGTCAAAGTTGATAAATTCATCTTCCCTGTTGACTTTGTTATCCTTGACATGGATGAGGACAAAAATGTTCCTCTTATCTTAGGCCGACCTTTTCTGGCTACTTCACGCGCTCTTATCGACGTTTGTGATGGCAAACTATCTCTTAGAGTAGCTGATCAAGTTGTTACCTTTGATATTCAAAAATCCATGAAACAACCATTCACTCAAGATGATGCCCTTTATTGTGTTGATATCTCTGATCAATATCATCTTGATACAATTCCAATTTCTTCTGAAAAAGACGTGCTAGACACGCAAATCCTGGAGAAAGGCTCTTTTCCAAAGGACCTTACACAACTTGAGTTGTATCAATCAGACACTGATGTTATCCCTAAATATGAATTAGTTTCTGAAACATATGAATCTCTTGAAGATGATAAGGTACCTCACTCTCAACCATCTATAATTGAGCCTCCAGCACTTGAGTTAAAAGAACTCCCATCACATCTAGAATACGCTTTTCTAGATAGTGATTCGAAATTACCTGTGATCATAGCTTCTGACCTTAGTTCTAATGAAAAATAGAAGCTATTGAATGTGCTCAAGAAGCACAAGACCACCATTGCATGGAAGCTTTCCGACATTAAAGGAATTAATCCTTCTTTATGTACACACAAAATCCTCATGGAGGATAACCACAAGACAAGTGTGCAAAGACAGAGGTGATTAAATCCACATATGCAAGAAGTGGTTAAAAAAGAAATAATTAAACTCTTGGATGCGGGTATGATTTATCCGATATCTGATAGCCCTTGGGTTAGCCCTGTCCAAGTAGTTCCCAAGAAAGGAGGTATGACCGTGATCATAAATGATAAAAACGAGTTGATTCCCACTCGCACTGTAACCGGGTGGCGTGTTTGTATCGATTACCGTAAACTGAATGATGCAACTCGTAAAGATCACTTCCCGCTCCCATTCATTGATTAAATGATTGAGAGACTGGCGGGTAATGCCTTCTATTGTTTTCTCGATGGTTTTTCCGGGTATTTTCAAATTCCAATCGTTCCAGAGGATCAAGAGAAAACCACATTCACTTGCCCTTATGGTACATTTGCCTACAGGCGAATGCCATTTGGCTTGTGCAATGCCCAAGCTACATTCCAACGCTGCATGACAGTAATATTCCATGATATGATCGAAGAATGTGTAGAAGTTTTCATGGATGACTTCTCTGTTTTCGGTGATACATTTGACACTTGTCTTTTCAATCCAGAAAAGATGTTGTCTAGATGCGAAACAACCAATCTCGCTCTTAACTGGGAAAAATGTCTCTTTATGGTGCGAGAAGGTATTGTTCTGGGACATAAAATTTCCAAATCGGGAATTGAGGTCGATCGTGCAAAAATCGATGTCATTTCTAAACTAACTCCCCCGACGAATGTCAAAGGTATTCGGAGTTTTCTTGGTCATGCCGGTTTTTATCGTCGTTTCATTAAAGACTTCTCAAAAATTTCACGGCCTATGACCCATCTCTTAGAAAAAGATACTCCGTTTGTTTTTTCTTCTGAATGCATGAAAGCATTCAACACCTTAAAAGAAAAACTCACTAACGCTCCAATTTTAACCAGCCCTGACTGGACTCTTCCATTCGAATTAATGTGCGACGCAATTGCTGTAGGTGCAGTTTTAGGTCAAAGAAAAGAAAATTGTTTTCATCTGATATATTATGCAAGCAAAACCCTGACAGACGCCCGGGAAAACTACACAGTAACAGAAAAAGAGTTACTGGCCGTCGTCTTTGCTTTCGATAAATTTCGGTCTTACTTAATTCTCTCTAAAACTGTGGTTTTCACTGACCATTCTTCCTTGCGATTTTTGTTTTCCAAACAAGATGCAAAACACCGTCTTATTAGATGGATACTCTTATTACAAAAGTTTGATATCGAAATAAAAGATATGCAAGGTGCATAAAATCTTGCTGCCGATCATCTTTCGCGTCTTGATAATCCAAACCTTGAAGTATTGGATGAGTATGCCATTCAGGATACATTCCCTGATGAGTTTCTTTTAGTACTTCATAAATCCGATAATGCCCCATGGTTTGCAGATTTTGCAAATTATTTAGCAGCAGGGGTATTAGAAAAAGGACTCGCGCATCAGCAGAGGAAAAGATTCTTTTCTCAACTAAAATTCTATTTCTGGGAAGATCCCTATCTATTCAGGATAGGTGCTGACCAGATTATACGTCGATGCATGACCGGTCAAGAAGCAACGGACATCCTAGAGCATTGTCACTCAGGACCTACTAGAGGCCATCATGGACCTGTTACAATAGCAAAGAAGGTCATTGATTCTGGTTTCTATTGGCCTACTTTGTTTAGGGATGCCCGTGAATTTGTAAAATCTTGTGAACCTTGTCAAAAATCTGGAAACATCTCATCACGCAATGAGATGCCCCAAAACCCTATCCAAGTTTGTGAAATATTCGATGTTTTGGGGATAGACTTTATGGGTCCTTTTCCAAATTCCCATGGAAACAAGTACATTCTTGTTGCAGTCGATTATTTTTCAAAATAGGCCGAAGCACAGGCCTTATCAACTAATGATGCACAATTTGTATGCAAGTTTCTAAAAAGGTTGTTTTCTCACTTTGAAACTCCGAGAGCATTAATAAGCGATCGGGGTACTCACTTTTGCAATACCCAGCTTGAAAAGGTATTAAAACGTTATGGGGTAACCATAGGTTTTCTACTGCATATCATCCACAAACAAGTGGACAAGTTGAGGTCACTAATCGTGGTCTAAAGCGGATACTTGAAAGAACCGTTGGGAATAACCCAAAAGATTGGGCAGATAAACTAGACGATGCATTGTGGGCATTCAGAACCGCCTACAAAACGCCTATCAGAACCACACCTTATAAATTGGTTTACGGTAAAGTGTGTCGCCTTCATGTTGAATTTGAACATAAAGCTTATTGGGCGTTAAAAACCCTAAACCTTGATCCAAATGTCTCAACAGAGAATCGTCTACTCCAGCTCAATGAATTGGAAGAATTAAGGTACCAAGCGTACGATAATTCCTTGATGTACAAAGAAAAGACGAAAATATTCCATGATGCTCGCCTGAAGGACAAGAAATTCCATGCTGGAGATCGTGTGCTCTTATACAACTCTCGTCTTCGTCTTTTCCCAGGTAAATTAAAGTCCAGATGTACGGGTCCTTTTACTGTACATACTGTAGGAGTTACTTTTAAAGTCAATAGCCACCGTCTCAAAAGGTATTTAGGAACCCTGATCCAGGATGAACCATCTGAAAACATGAAACTTCACCTCGCTACACCTTAGCGGATGTGTTTGGTCTTTTACCGGCAGACCTAAAAGAACTGGAGATGCTTTCAAACGAATCAATTACTCTTCTTTCTTGTCTTTTTCTACGCAGTTATTTACCTTCTGATATTCAACGCGATATTGTCATGAGACTTGAGAAACATGTGAGGAGAAACGCAAACTATGCCAGATTCCATAGAGGTACTTCAAAATCTGCAGCTAAGAGGCGTGCAATACATGTAGGAAAGTGTTGGAAGTGTGGTGCTCTAATGCACGAGGGAGCTTGTAAGGATTGGCCTACAATTTCACAATCAGAGTGTGCTAGTGCTCTTCGGGGAGATCCGATTAAGCTAAAAGCTGAAAGGGTTTTCAGGACTAATAGTAATGCTAGAGCTCTGGTTAATGAATTTGCAAGCCTCCGAGTAAGCAAACTCAAGCCTAAGCCCCACTAAAATCCCTACATCATGCCTAACTCACAACCGTTTTTCTCAACTTGTTTTCTCATGTTCATTCTCATTCAGTCTGGAGAGATAGGAAAACACTCCGCATTTCAACGCATTACAATGTTCGCTTACACACCGTACTAATAGTGTGTTGCCTGTACATACGTATGTAAATACGTTTCCTTTCCGTTTTCCTTCCGAGCATTTTCTGCTTCTTTCCGTTCCGTTTGTTTCCCGTAAGTATAGTTGTTTTTTTCAATAAAACTCAAACTCTATCCCAATCGAGCATAAAATGTGAAAGAGTGTAAACAATCCGTAAAGGGTGGGTGTAAAAAATCGAAGAAATCGAGCTTTAACCGACTAAAAATTACTTTTCTGAAAAGTTTACCCTTTGCGACCGCATGGGTTAGGCATGCGATCGCATGGGTGTCCGCCTATAAAAAACCCCCATGCGACCGGAACTTCATCGCATACACTCTCTCTCTACTTTCTCTCTCTTCGCGATTGTTCCGATCACCTCTCCGGCGATTTGAGCTATTTCCGATCATCTTCGATCCATTTTCTTCAAAAAAGGTACCAAAATGCTCCTTACATCTCGTAGATCATGCTTTAATGCTTAGATTCAAGTTTAGGTTGTTTCTTATTACGTATTCATCGATCGATCGAAACCTAGGTTTTCTGTTTTTGGAAAATCGCGATCATGCGATCGCATGATTGTTCCTTGCGACCGCATGGGTATCCGATTAGGGTTTTTTAAAAACGACACAGTCTTGCGACCGCATCGAATTCCCATGCGATCGCATGCGTACGAAATTAGGGTTTTTCAAATTCAACTGCCATGTGACCGTATGTGTACTACATGCGATCACATGCATCTGTTTTCTGCTGTTTTTCGTTTTCGAGCACATCTTTGATCATACAAACTTTGTTTCGAAATTCAGCAGTGTTGGAACCTAGAGGGGGGGTGAATAGGTTATATGTCCAATTTTTGAAGTTTTTACAAGTTCTTGCAAGAAAATAAAAGATATAGAGTTAGAGATATATCACCAATCACAAGTTCAACATAATAATTTATAGTGGTTCATGCAAGTGTTAACAAACTTGCACTACATCCACTCCTTGGCCTCACCCACCAAGAGTTTAATCCACGATCTTCTCTCTTTGAAGGTAGAGATAAACCTTTTACACTTCTCTTTTTATACTTGTAAGAATTAATCTTCAAACTTGCAAATAAGGTAAAGATAACCTTTCTTCACTCTAATTCTCAAGGCTAGAGTTGATCCTCACTTCTCTCTAATTTGGTAGGATAGAGTTGATCCTTACACTATTACAAATAATATGAAAGTATGGAGTAGTGTTTAAGCTTTGATGGCTTTTACTCTTGCTTGAATCTTGAACTTGAAAGATGAAATAATATTCAATGATATGAGCTCAAGTATTAGAGAGTATTCTGAATGTTTTGTGTTTGCAAGAGGTAAGTAATGAATGAGGTTTGAGTTGGTTTAAATAAGGAAAAAGGTCCAAGTCTCAAAATTGTCCAGACTTCCCACGGTCGAACCACGGTCGACCGTGACATCGACCGTCAGTCATCTGGTATTTCTTGTTCTTTGCAATATAGACGTTGGGCTTTATTTAAAACCACACTCAACTCATTTTTACCATAAAAATCAACTGAAAAGTAGATGTTCAAAAGGTTGGTTGATCTCATACTTCTAATGTTTGAATTTAAGCACAAAAATGGAAGTTTGGAAACCAATACACAAAGCATGTTGGAATTTTACCCCTTTGGGAGATTCCTTTGCTAATTATGGTGGTGTATTGTTTCAAAGTAGGATTGTGTTTGTTATTTACTTAAAATGGAAAGTCTTAGATTTAATCACCCAACACAAATGAGTTTTATAAAAATCTTTGTCATTTTTATAAAAGTTTTTATAAAAATAATTTTATAAAAACTTAAACTTATTTAATTATTTTATTTGTAAGCTCATATCATTTGAATTTATTCTTGTAGGAATCTTCGTCGAATGCTTCATCTTGAACGTTGATGGCGCTTTATCTTGGACGATTTGGATTTTGACGATTTATACGATTTAATTTGTAACAAATAAATGTAAATATTTATTTGCTTGATTATATATATAGATGTATATATGCACATATGTTAATGTTAGTGTATACAATTATATAAACATATTGTAAATCTTTGAATTAACAAAAGAGGATATAAATTATATTCCTATTTTCCCAACAATCTCCCCATTTTTGTTAAAGACAAAAATTTACAATTTGTGAACAAATTGTATAAACAACTTTAACATGTTAACATGTGCATTTATACATATATATATATATACCTTCTTCCCCTTTTTTGTTTTAACAAAAAAGACTCCCCCTTGACTTGTGCTCCCCCTTGAAGAGACACTCCCCCTTGATTGTAGAACTCCACTTCTTGAATTCTATAAAATTGTATGGAGAAACTACCAAGGACTTGCCATGGAGGGTGAGTGCATAATATATATAAACCATCCAATTTGCATAATATTTTTAAGCATGTCAAACCAATGCAATAAGACAAGCATACATGTTATTATAAGAGCAAAGCATACAAGATAAAAGCATAAGTCATCCATGATCACACGCGAAAGTCATACAAGTCCAAAGCCACACATAAAAAAGCATAGTTAATTGTTCTTAAAACAAACAACCCAAAGATAAATTGTTTTCATACATATCAAAACATGACATAATCAAATAAATCATCCTCGGTGAGATGGCTCACCCGCATCCGTCCCGGCGTTACATTTAAGAGCATTCATTATTGTCCTCAACATCCCTTTTATGTCCTTGACCTCCTTTCGTAAGGATCGGTGCTCATTGCGCAATTCATTAATGTTGCGATTAAGAGCCGCAATTCTTTCAACAGTAGAGCCTTCACCTAGGCCATAATCTGGGGCAAGCATGCTTTACACCTCCGCATCTCCTTCATCATCTCCTTCAAAGAATCTTTCAATGTCCTCCTCCGTGTCATGGGAGGAGGAATGTGCCCTCTTCTTCCCTTTTCGGGAATAAGAATCCATCTTGCGTAAGGTAGCCAGATCGATTGGTAAGGAAGTACTTGGAGTTAGGTTGAGGGCAGGAAGGTTCGGAAGTTGGTGAAAGAGGAGTGTAAGAAGTCTTCCATATGGAAGATCCCGTCGGCTATATGGGAGACCAACCATCCTTTTTGCAAGGATGTACATGATGTTAATCTCCGAACATGATTTAAGGGCATGGAGGAGGACAGCCTGAGTTACACTTATTTCGGAATGGTGGCCGGATTTAGGAAAGATGTTGGAATCAATAACTTTATTCCACACATTGCACTCACTAAGGAGATCCTTTCTTAAGAGATTTGTTTTATTACGAGGGACATTTGGAAGACAAATGGACCCTATAATCTCTTCAATGGTAAAGGCCGATGGAAGGTGGTTAAGACTATGGGAGTCATGATAGAATTTCAAACCGGAGAAAAGTTGACCAATTCATTTGGTCAAAAGTCGCTTGCAGGTTAAATTGTTGCAGATGGGCAGGTACGACCAAGCGCCCTTCATTAATGGGGCGCTTGTTGAGGTTAGCCATGATATCCCTTGGAGAGGGAGCAGCGGAGCGAGAGGAAGATGTCTTTAGGCGTGACATGTTAATCTATTGATGCAAAAATTCGTATATTATTTACAAATAATCGCAATGAATAATAGCAAACCTAATGTGTGTCTATGGTGTAACAAATGTTCATCCAAGCTTGTCAAGACACTAGAATTATAAAAGACACTTTGTTTTACAAAATTATGACAAGAGGATGATAATTCAATATATATAGAACATATGTACAGAGTATAGTCAATTGATACAACAAACTCTATAGGAATATGTTCATACATTGTGTGTGCATGTCCTAAACGTGAGAAGATTTTATGAAAATATGGAATCATGTGAATACTAGTCTTAGTTATACTATAATAAACATAAATAAGATTAATTTGAGAATTAAATGTCAAAAAATAAATTTTTTTAAAAAAAGTTAAAAAATTCCAGCAAGCTCACGGTTTTACCACGGTTTCAGCCGTGGTTCGACCGTGAACCTGCTGTTCATATATATATATATATATATATATATATATATATATATATATATATATATATATATATATATATATATATATATATATATATATATATATATATATATATATATATATATATATATATTAATCAGTACACGATGGTTTTTCACAAGGTCGACCGTATATTGACCGTGTGTGACCTGTTCGATATTTTGTACTTTTTGTTTAATTTTCAACATGACTTTTATCTAATATAAATACATCACAGATCTTTGTTTTAAACATAATTATCTTATAACCCCTACATTAAACAAAACCCACAACCACACCCAAATACTTCAAGTTTTCACCAAAACCCCAAAAGAAAAAAAAACCTAAAATCACATGATTTTTAGTGCAAAAATGAAATCCTAATGAGGAAGAAAGCAAGAATGGTGAAAGATTTACCTTTTGTGATGAAGAGTTCGTGAAGGTGAGAAGACCCGAGAGGAACACGAATTTTTTTTTGAAGAAATCGTGGCCTTTTGCCGTAGATCGTCCGGATATAGCTTCGTGTGTTCAACCGGATCTTCAACCGTAAGGTAATCCTTAATATTCTTGTGAGTTTTTGAAGAAAAAATCGAAAATTTTGAGCTCCAAAATCGGCTATGGCGGCTTGGGTTTGAGAGAGAGAGAGTGGAAGTGGTAAAGTGAAGAGAGAAAAGAGAAAGAGGGCTTAAATAGGGTAGGTCTCGTCAGGTACCCGACGGTCGATACACGGTCGACCGTATATCGACCGTATGTTCCTTTTAATATTTACCTTTCCTGGACAGTGACCCCACGGTCGATACACGGCTTCAACCGTGGTTCGACCGTGAACATTCTGGAAATCGATTTTTGACATTTTTCATACAATCATGCATAATTTTCTAAGGCACATGCTCCATCATTCCTAAACCAAGTCTCAATAGATCAAATGTTTCTCTCTTAAGTGGTTCAGTGAATATATCCGCAATATTTTCACATGAATCAACCTTTTCTAAGCTAATGTTTCCTTTTTGCACATTGTCTCGTAAGAAATGATGTCTAATATCAATATGCTTAGTTCTAGAGTGCAAAACAGGGTTTTTACTTAAATCAATAGCACTTTTATTATCACACATAATAGGAATATCACTTAAGTGTACCTCATAATCCAATAAGGATTGTTGCATCCATAGTACTTGTGCACATGCTTTTCCTGCAGCTATGTATTCGGCCTTGGTTGTTGATAGAGCTACGGATTTTTGTTTCTTTGAAAACCATGAAGTAAGACAATATCCAATGAATGCACATACTCCACTTGTACTCTTTCTATCCAAGTAACATCCTCCAAGATCCGAATCCGCATAACACATGATGTCAAGTCCACCCTTCTTTGGATACCACAAACCTAAATTGATTGTTCCCTTTATATACCGGAATATTCGTTTAACGGCCTCATAGTGTGATTTCTTGGGATTTTCCTGAAAGCGTGCACAAACACAAACACTATACATAATATCGGGACGACTTGCCGTTAGATAAAGCAAGCTCCCGATTAAACCACGATATTTTGTACTATTAAATATTTCACCTTCTTCATCAAGTGTCAAGTGTGTGTTGGTGGCCATAGGAGTACACATAGGTTTCACATTCTCAAAATCAAACTTCTTAAGCATATCCTTGATGTACTTAGATTGGCTAATGAATGTACCATCTTCATATTGTTTTATTTGAAGTCCAAGAAAGTAATTCAATTCACCCATCATTCTCATTTCAAATTCATTATGCATAATTGTTGAGAATTCATCACATAAATCTTTACATGTAGATCCAAAGATAATATCATCCACATAAATTTGCACAATCAATATATCATTTTTCCTTTTCTTTGTAAACAAGGTATTATCAACTCTTCCCATGATATAGGCATTTTTCAACAAGAATGATTTTAATCTATCATACCATGCTCTAGGTGTTTGCTTAATACCATACAATGCTTTTCTAAGTTTTTATACATGAGATGGATTAATTTGATCTTCAAATCCGGGAGGTTGACATACATAGACTTCCTCTTTTATAAAACTATTTAGAAAAGCACTTTTGACATCCATTTGATATAGTTAAAAATCATCGGCACATGCATAAGCAAGTAGAATCCTAATGGATTCCAATCTAGCAACCGGAGCAAATGTTTCATCATAATTTATCCCTTCTTGTTGATTATATCCTTGGGTGACTAATCTAGCCTTATTCCTAGTAATGACTCCATTTTCATCCACTTTGTTTCTAAACACCCATTTGGTTCCTATTATGGTATGACCACTAGGCAAAGGTACTAAGTCCCACACTTGGCTTCTAGTGAATTGGTTTAACTCTTCTTGCATTGCCATTACCCAACTTTCATTCTTAAGTGCTTCTTTAATATTCTTGGGTTCTATGTGGGACACAAAGGCAAAGGATGTACTAAGGTTTTGTGCTTGGGATCTAGTGAGTCTTTGGTTTAGGTCTCCTATAACTTGGGTTATTGGATGGTTCCTATTTTCCCTAACCTCATTTTGTTCACTAGTGATCTTATCATTTACTATAGGATTTTGGTCACTAGGTTTATCTAAGTCAAGTCTAGAGAGTTGAGTTTTAATGACTTCTTCATCTAGTTTGTCATCATCTACTAGAGGTTGAGTCTTAGGTGGTGGAGATTCATCAAATGTAACATTAAGGGATTACTCCACAACCATAGTGGATTGGTTTAGTACCCTATAGGCTTTGCTATTTAGAGAGTATCCTAAGAAGATACCCTCATAGGCTTTTGGGTCAAACTTGGTCAAATAGTCTTTGGTGTTAAGGATAAAACACTTACTTCCAAATACTCTAAGGTGACCTAAGGATGGTTTCCTACATTTGATAATCTCATAGGGTGTTTTACCTAGCATAGGTCTAATCAAAACTCTATTGAGTATGTATGTGGCCGTTGAGACCGCATCACACCAAAACTTTTGGGGTATGGATTGTTCATTAAGCATAGTCCTACTCATTTCTTGTAAAGTCCTATTTTTCCTCTTAACAACCCCATTTGATTGAGGAGTGCGAGGAGCCGAAAAGTTATGAGAAACTCCATGTTTATCACAAAATGCTCCAAATTGCGCTTCATTGTCAAATTCTCTACCATGGTCGATACGAATTGAAATAATCGTACAACCAAATTGGTTTTGAATTTTCTTTCCAAGAATTTTAAACTTGTCAAAAGCTTCATTTTTTGTTTTCAAAAAGGATGTCCATGTATATCTTGAAAAATCATCTACAACAACTAGTGTGTAGAAGTTTCCTCCATAGCTTTGAATTGATGAAGGTCCAAAAAGATCCATATGCAAAAGCTCAAGACATCTCTTAGAGGATATGACATTTTTAGACTTATGAGATGAATGCACTTGCTTACCTATCTTACATGCATCACAAAAATGATTATCAAGTTTTACAATAGGCATGTCTCTAACAAGATCACTACTAGACAATTTATGCAATAATCTCATGTTAGCATGTCCTAGTCTTCTATGCCACAAAGTTGAGTTATCAACAATAGATGCAAGACATACTTGAGTGTTAGGATTGTCACCAAGTCTACATGTATAAAGTCCATTCCTCCTAACACCTTTTACTAGCACATGATCATCTTTGCATATAACACTTTCATGCTTGGAAAATCTAACATTCAAATCTTTATCACACAATTGACCAACACTTATCAAGTTATAAGCTAGACCATTGACATGCTCAACATTTGTAAATTTAATATTGTCATAAAGTATGTTACCTCTACCAACCACCTTTCCTCTTAGGTTGCTTCCAAACACCACATGTCCTCCATCATACTCTTTGTATGATGTGAAGAGTTCTCTATTTCCGGTCATGTGTTTTGAGCAACCACTATCAAGTATCCACTCATGACACATAATTTCATTTTTGTTGCAAGCCTACACACATGGAATAATCATTCAAACTTTTGGTACCCAATGTTTCATGGGTCCAGGATGGTTAGCATCAAAAACTCCTACCCTAATCCACCAAAGATTTAGTAGGTTTGATGAAATGCTTTGGTCTTTGAACCACATTTGACTTAGGTTTCTTGAATCCAAGTCCATGCCTTATGGTTGGAGTGTAAAATCTTTTTACTTGTTCATCACTTGCAACTTTTGGTCTACAAGTGGAAGAACTAGAGCCAAGGGACAAGTTTTGAAAATTTGAAAATTTCCAGTGGGTCGACGGTCGACCCACGGCATCGACCGTGGTACGACCGTGAGGCTCCTGGATTTTTTCCTTCCCTTTTTCTTTCACAAATTGGATTTGTGTCACATGGCTCTTACGCATGTTGTTTGAAAAACTTGAGAAACCAAGCCCACCCTTATCATTTGATGATTTTTTAACTTTTAGCATTTCATCCAACTTATGTGTGCTCTCTTCAAATTTTGACAAGGTGGAGTTGTCAAAGTTTGTCTTTAGCTTGGTTTCCAAACTTGTCAAGCTTGGAGATGGATGAGGAACAACTTGACTTTGTAAATCTTTAACAGTCAAGTTTAACTTTTCAATCTCCCTTTTTAAACTTTTGTTTTCAATCTTTAGTTCCTCATTTTTTGCAAGAATTTTTTAGCTAAAGTCACACAATTGATCATATTGGTCATTATCACTATAATAAATTGAATCGGATTGTACCTCACTTGTCTCAAATGCCATGAGACATGTTTCATCCTTGATGTCATCTTGATTTTCATCACCACTATCACTCCATGCTCCTCCTAGGAATGCTTTGTGGTTTTCTCTCTTCTTTGAAGCAACTTTTGGACAATCACCAATGAGGTGTGAAGAGTCACCACACCCATAGCATTCTCTTGATGGTTTCTTGTCTTTCTTTGCATCAATGCTTTGCTTGTACTTCTTTGGGTCAAAGGGAGCCTTTACATGCTTACCCTTTCTCTTGAA
The DNA here is from genome assembly GCA_947179395.2 of Pulicaria dysenterica. Taxonomy (NCBI): domain Eukaryota; kingdom Viridiplantae; phylum Streptophyta; class Magnoliopsida; order Asterales; family Asteraceae; genus Pulicaria; species Pulicaria dysenterica. The sequence goes on from OX359290.1 coordinate 30,161,411, forward strand.
AAATTTCTAGAAATTTCTCACCATCATAGCATATTCTTCATCATCATCACTATTGCCATCATCTTCCACATCACTTGAGGATTCTTTAACATGTTTGGCTTTGAGAGCAATAGATTTTGACTTGTCCTTCTTTAATTTGGCTATTTCATCATCTTTTTGCATGATAACCTCATACACCTTGAGGTTTCCAACAAGCTCATCCATTTGGAGTAGATTTAAGTCCTTTGAATCCTCAATAGCCGTCACCTTAGCTCTCCATTTTGGTGAAAGAGCCCTAAGAAACTTTCTCACAATTTTCTTGTTAGAATAACTAGTCCCAAGTGACTTGAGACTAGTGACAATAGTATTAAACTTAGAGAAAGCTTCATCAATGCTCATTTCATCAAGAATATTAAATTGCTCATATTGTTGTACAAGCAACTCAACCTTGTTGTCTAGGACTTGAGCATTTCCTTGATGGGTGGTGACAAGAGATTTCTAAATTTCATTTGCACTATCTAGCATAAAAACTCTTTCATACTCTTTTCTAGGTAGTGCATTGTATAAAAAGAGTTTTGCTTCAAAAAAATTTGAAATCATCTTCTTGTCATCTTGATCCCATTTGTCCTTAGGAGTTTGTAACATATGCATCAATTTTGGAATCAAAGGTTTTTGGCACATGATCACCATTCTCTATGATTTCCCAAAGATCAACATCTTTGGCTTTAACATAAGTCATAAACCTTTGTTTCCAAAAACAAAAACCTTCTTCTTCAAGAAGTGGAGGTCTAACCATAGAATTCCCCTCTACAAAGTTTTGTCCCATTTTCAACTCAAAGAATTTTTGAAAAATGTTTTAACACACTCAAAGAAAGTTTTCAAAAATTATCAAGAGCAACTTGCTCTGATACCAATTGTTGGAACCTAGAGGGGGGGTGAATAGGTTATATGTCCAATTTTTGAAGTTTTTACAAGTTCTTGCAAGAAAATAAAAGATATAGAGTTAGAGATATATCACCAATCACAAGTTGAACACAATAATTTATAGTGGTTCATGCAAGTGTTAACAAACTTGCACTACATCCACTCCTTCGCCTCACCCACCAAGAGTTTGATCCACTATCTTCTCTCTTTGAAGGTAGAGATAAACCTTTTACACTTCTCTTTTTATACTTGTAAGAATTAATCTTCAAACTTGCAAATAAGGTAAAGATAACCTTTCTTCACTCTAATTCTCAAGGCTAGAGTTGATCCTCACTTCACTCTAATTTGGTAGGATAGAGTTGATCCTTACACTATTACAAATAATATGAAAGTATGGAGTAGTGTTTAAGCTTTGATGGCTTTTACTCTTGCTTGAATCTTGAACTTGAAAGATGAAATAATATTCAAAGATATGAGCTCAAGTATTAGAGAGTATTCTGAATGTTTTGTGTTTGCAAGAGGTAAGTAATGAATGAGGTTTGAGTTGGTTTAAATAAGGAAAAAGGTCCAAGTCTCAAAATTGTCCAGACTTCCCACGGTCGAACCACGGTCGACCGTGACATCGACCGTCAGTCATCTGGTATTTCTTGTTCTTTGCAATATAGAGGTTGGGCTTTATTTAAAACCACACTCAACTCATTTTTACCATAAAAATAAACTAAAAAGTAGATGTTCAAAAGGTTGGTTGATCTCATACTTCTAATGTTTGAATTTAAGCACAAAAATGGAAGTTTGGAAACCAATACACAAAGCATGTTGGAATTTTACCCCTTTGGGAGATTCCTTTGCTAATTATGGTGGTGTATTGTTTCAAAGTAGGATTGTCTTTGTTATTTACTTAAAATGGAAAGTCTTAGATTTAATCACCCAACACAAATGAGTTTTATAAAAATCTGTCATTTTTATAAAAGTTTTTATAAAAATAATTTTATAAAAACTTAAACTTTATTTAATTATTTTATTTGTAAGCTCATATCATTTGAATTTATTCTTGTAGGAATCTTCGTCGAATGCTTCATCTTGAACGTTGATGGCGCTTTATCTTGGACGATTTGGATTTTGACGATTTATACGATTTAATTTGTAACAAATAAATTTAAATATTTATTTGCTTGATTATATATATAGATGTATATATGCACATATGTTAATGTTAGTGTATACAATTATATAAACATATTGTAAATATTTGAATTAACAAAAGATGATATAAATTATATTCATATTTTCCCAACAAGCAGTATAGAACAACTTGTTATCGATCGATGAATCATTTTCACCGTAGTTAGCACACCTAACTTGTATTCATCTATATATTCCAGTTATGGCACGCATAAGTCGTCGATCGCCAGAGCCACCGACTGTAGACCCTCGTATACTACCCAGAGTCCCGGCTCCTGATCCTGATCCTGGGGCAGAGCCCGTAGAGCACCCAGGGGATGCTGCTTTGCACCCCTACCTACGTTTTGACCTAGATGAGGACTGTATAGGTCGTGATTTCTTGTTGGAGCAGGTGCGCAAGCACGGTAATGCGCACTTGAGATACTTACGCTGGGGTCCACTCGAGACACTTGGTCTTACTGATCGAGCTGATTCCCTTACAGGACCTCATTGGATGCGTTTACTATCGATTGATCGCCAGGTGTGTAGCGAGCTTACTATCGAGTTTTTATCCACACTACACCTTGTATCACCACTCACCGATTATGATAGACCGGATGCTTTGACCTTCCGACTTTCTGGAGCCGAGAGACAGTTATCTCTGCGGCAGTTTGCTTCTTATTTGGGGTTATACATTGGCGATGAGCTACAGTCCCCTACTTTCACAGAGGGCATTACTGACTTCCCTGCCGAAGTTACCTATCAGGATGCTTGGGCAGAGATTGGTAGTGGGCCATATGGTGCACCCATTCCCAAGAGCAGTTCCGTTCCTGACCCACTCTTCCACATTTTGCATCGTGCTACCGCTTATTGCTTATCCACACGTACAGACTCTTCTGTGGGTAACATCACCCACCGAGACTTATTTTACTTGTATTGCTTTGCACATCAGCAGCCCTGCCAGCTAGCCGTGTGCCTGGCTCAGCATCTTTTTACCATTAGTACGCTGCGCGTTACGCAGGCTGTGTATGGCGGTGGTTTTATATATCATCTGGCTAGGGGCATGGATATAGTGTCTCTGCAGGATCTTGAGGATCTTTCTTTTACTGCCCCTGCCACTGCCATTGACGTGGAGGTGTTTGCACGGATGAGAGTGGTGGAATAATTAAGGTACCAAGCGTACGATAATTCCTTGATATACAAAGAAAAGACGAAAATATTCCATGATGCTCGCCTGAAGAACAATAAATTCCAGGCTGGAGATCGTGTGCTCTTATACAACTCTCGTCTTCGTCTCTTCCCAGGTAAATTAAAGTCCAGATGGACGGGTCCTTTTACTGTACATACTGTCCTCATGGTGCTGTTGATATCACTAACTCTGCAGGTATTAAATTTAAAGTCAATGGCCACCGTCTCAAAAACTATTTCGGAACCCCTATCCAGGATGAACCATCTGAAAACATGAAACTTCACCTCGCTATACCTTAGCGGGTATGTTTGGTCTTTTACCGGCAGACATAAAAGAACTGGAGATGCTTTCAAACGAATCAATTACTCTTCTTTCTTATCTTTTTCTACGCACTTATTTACCTTCTGATATTCAGCGCGGTATTGTCATGATACTTGAGAAACATGTGAGGAGAAACGCAAACTATGCCAGATTCCATAGAGGTACTTCAAAATCTGCAGCTAAGAGGCCTGCAATACATGTAGGAAAGTGTTGGAAGTGTGGTGCTCTAATGCACGAGGGAGCTTGTAAGGATTGGCCTACAATTTCACAATCAGAGTGTGTAGTGCTCTTCGGGGAGATCCGATTAAGCTAAAAGTTGAAAGGGTTTTCAGGACTAATAGTAATGCTAGAGCTCTGGTTAATGAATTTGCAAGCCTCCGATTAAGCAAACTCAATCCTAATCCCCACTAGAAATCCCTAAGTCATGCCTCAGTCACAGCCGTATCTCTCCCCTTGTTTTCTCAGGTTCATTCTCATTCAGTCTGGAGAGACAGGAAAACACTCCGCATTTCAACGCGTTACAATGTTCGCTTACACACCGTACTAATAGTGCGTTACCTGTACATACGTATGTAAATACGTTTCCATTCAGAGTATTTTCATTCTGTTCGTTCTTCCGCGTATTTTCATTTCGTTCGTTTTTCCGTTTGTATAGTTGCTTCTTCAAATAAAACTCAAACTCTATCACAACCAAGCACAAAGTGTGAAAGAGTTCTGTTCCAAATCCACTCTTTCGCATTTTGCATCGTGCTACAGCTTATTGCTTATCCGCACGTACAGACTCTTCTGTGGGTAACATCACCCACCGAGACTTATTTTACTTGTATTGCTTTGCACATCAGCAGCCCTGCCAGCTAATTGTGTGCCTGGCTCAGCATCTTTTCACAATCAGTAGGCCACGTGTTACGCAGGCTGTGTATGGTGGTGGTTTTATATATCATCTGGCGAGGGGCATGGATTTAGTGTCTCAGCAGGATCTAGCGGATCTTTCTTTTACTTCCCCTGCCACTGCTATTGATATGGAGGTGTTTGCTCGGATGAGAGTGGTTGAGTTGGTACGGAATAGATATTTTCTGCATCAGCGTCTAAGATGGGTACCACATGGACGGAGGATTATGGTTGATGATGATGATGATGATGATGATGATGATGATGAGGAACATGTACTTGAGGGCCATGAGGAGTGCCACCATGATGAGGATCGTGATCCCTCTCCTGATCAGACACACCGCCTTAGGCCGGAGGTTATTCCAGACGGGCAGCCGGGCATCAGGTTCAGTTATGCTAGAGATCAGGGAGCACGCCTCAGTTCTTTAGAGAGTCGACTACGGAGGATAGAGGATATTCAGCGACTTGAGTGCGCACATGCTGAGCACCACAGACAGTATGTGACCAGAATGTTGATCGATATAGCGGCAGCTTTGCCATCATCCAGTCGCACCCATGTACCGCCTGAGCCTCCTCAGCAGCTTCGAGACTAATACACTGGGGCCAGTACTTCAGATACACCACCACAGCCTCCGCCTCAGTAGTAGTTAGGGATAGTTAGTTTGTTGATATTTAGTTTTAGTTTGTTAGTAGTTTAGTAGTTGTTTGTTTGTAGTTAGTTTTTGTTGTACAATGTTTGCTGTTCTGTGCTTTATTTGATCTATTTATATAACATCAAAACATTATGTACTTCTTTGTTTGATTATATTGCCATATATGCTTTTGTTACACTCTCTTTCTCTCTCTCTTCACTTGTGGTTGAGTTTCTTGTTTTGCAAGTTTCACTCGGATTATACAGTTGCATTTCAACGGAGTGCTGCTCAATTCAAGTGTGTGGAAGAAAAATCAGAACCTATCTCACTTTTGAAAATCGGTTACTAACACCGATTCAGGGAGTTTTCATATCTCTTCTCGTTCACTTATCACACTACATCACTGTTTATTTACATTGTCTGTACATTGAGGACAATGTACAATTTTAAGTGTGGGGAGGGGATATACATGGCTGCAATAGTCTTGTTCTCTTGAAAACTCTTAACGATATAAAATCTCAGAATAAAATTTTGAACTAAATTTTTCGCAAATTTATATCCTTTTGGACATGTTTAGATCCTTTCGCATGATAGATTATAAGCAAGTAACAATATGACGACCTTGTCTTGTATAACTTTCATGAAGTTAAGCTTAGCACAAGTACTTGAGTTTTGCCTATTATTTGACTTCAATTGTACAAACCACACCTCGACACTATAATTCCTGAGCATTTGAGCCACAACATTTCAATTTCTTATTTAGCTCATGGAATTATCACATATATATATGCAGATTGTGCTTTGATTACAGAACTTGCTCATAACTATGCATTTCGGAACCATGAACTAAACTGTTGCACTTAAATGACAGAGGCATTTAGGATAAACCATTTTAGCCAATACACTTTTATTTTTAGCCAATTTTTATATATTTACCCCTAGTTCACCACTTTGAGCCTTAGCCTTTCATTTCAAAAACCCCAATATAAATACTTGTTTTAATTCTATTTTATTTTTGAAATTTCAGAACCAATTTTATCGTTAACTGCTGTTATACAAATTTTGTCAGATCTTCAGTTGTTCATGCACTGCTTTAGCTGGACATGAAATTCAAGTGTTCCTATTAGAGTTGTAACGATTATGTTGCATACTGCTGATTTGATCTCAAAAAAGATAGCTTAGAGAAAAACAAAACGCAAAAAACCGACAAAAAGAAAAAAAAATAGAAAAGGAAAAAAAATATGAGAAGATCGGTTGTTTGATTAGCTGTTCCTTGGCTATTTTTGAAGATTGTCATACATTGAGTAGTAGTGTTTTTTCAGTTATCCGGGTGTTGGCATCACTCAGACTATTCTGATTCCACTACAGCTTGATGAACTGTATTCTCACCAAAAATATGCGTAAATTCCTGTCCATACAAATACCTGTCTTGATCCAGAAAAACTTCAGGATCTAAAAATTATACCAATCCTTAGGATCCATAAGAATATCGTGGATCCCATACAAAAATACAGCAACATTAACTTGGTTCCTGAATTTTGTTTTTATCACCTTTATATCTTCCCATTCCTACCCTAAAAACCTTAGCCACATTACAACCCAAATAAAGACCTCTTGATATTTGCATATGTTTATGTTAATTGGTGGAAATTTGATATGTGATCAAGCTTATGATAATCTTAGTCTCAAAACTTGCATTTTTGCACTTATACACATACCCTGATATACATATTGAGTGCTTGAGTGACCACCTGGAGAGGTATGAATTTAGATAATAAATCTTGATTCAGGTACGCGTGCTAAGTTTGCTTTGATTTTGCCATATCTTTTACATGAAAGCTTGTCCTCGTTGCTTTGCTTGAATATCTATTATGCTTCTAGACCTTTTCATTGTCAGAAGTATATACTTTTGCACAAATTTAAGTTATTAGATATTCTGAGTTGCATTAAGAGATTTCTTGAGGACAAGCAAAGTTTAAGTGTGGGGAGATTGATCTATCAATAATTATACATGTTTTACACATCGAAAACCCTCGCATTTTATCCATAATCAAGGTGAATTGTACAAATTATTGTCTTAAATGTTTAATATTCACCATTGCAGGTTAATAGGACCTAAAATGAAGATATCAAGTCAAATGAGTGCAAAACTGAAGAAAAACAAAGTTCATGTGAAATCCGTAAAGCCTTGCGATCGCAAAGCCCTACCATGCGATCGCATGGTAGGGGGAATCTAGCTTTGAAACCTGGAAACATCTGCATGTAGAGATGTCTTGTCAACCGCCCAAAGTCACTCCATGCGATCGCATGACACTTCCATGCGATCGCAAAGACCCCCTGATCAGGCCTATATAAACAGTTCTCTGCAACTCATTTGGAGATATATCACACATACCACAGCTGAGAAACTCAGCAACAGAAACACACACACGAGTTTTCTCTGTAAAACACACACAAAACACACACTTAAAGTGTTTTTACACTTAGGTTTTGATTTGGTGGTAGTTAAACACCCCAAACTCCGGTCCAAAGGTGTAGAAACTAAGTGGAGGTTCTGCTCACGTATACAACTCGGGATAGCTTGGTATAATCTAAACTTATCTGTTCTTAATATGTATCCAAGTATTGATCTTGTTGTTTTACTTGTAACCATGTGTAACTAAACTCTTTCACTTGGGCCAAGATGATTCTTGGCCAAGTTATGGCAATATAATCTTTTCTTGATGATTTGATATAAAAAAGTGTGTCTTGATCATTGTTATAAATGTGTTTAATCATGTTCTTGTGTTAAATATGTCCATGTTCATGTTTTGTTAAATCTTTTACGTGAAAACATAAAGGTTTCATCCCATGCATATTCAAAGGTGATGGTTTTAATATTAAGATCTTGTGTAGTTATTACTAGAAATGGTATAACAAGCAAGGTTGTCATTCGAAAAGCATATTTGGAACTTGTCTTTGATCATTTCAGATCATAACAAGATTGGTAATGTTTATCATATTGTGATTTTACACATGCTTAACATGTTAACGAAAGTATCAAGTGTTTAAGTTTATCATTCGATCATAACTACTACAAAAGAATAAAAAGGATTGAAAAGATGTTTTGGAACATGTTAACGTTGAAATGAACTCCTAATGTCATTAAGAATCAGAGATCTACGATTCTATATGCATGCTTACGTGTTTCATGCTTTGCATGTGTTAAATATTAGAAATAGTATTTAACATAATGATATCTTAAAGAAATAACGTAAGGCTCGATCTTAAATCCAACACACGCGGTTTGAGTTTTGTTGAGTTCATGAATATATCATAGTGTTCATTTACTATCTACTTATAACTTTGAATGACAGTTCAAGTTGTACGTACTCAATCCTTGGTGCATAAAATGATTTCTGCTGTAAAAATAGGTCATGCGACCGCATGGTGTATCCATGCGATCGCATGTACCTATGCGATCACAAGGCTTTGCTATGCAATCGCATGTACCTATGCGACCACATGTCTTTGACATGTGGCCATATGCACCTTTATTCCAGTTCAACATGTTGTTTCTTTTGTTTTAACCAATGTTTTAATCACTTTAACACCTTTCTTATGTTTTGAAAGCTATAAGACATCTCATTTGACCAAGAATGTATGGCTTGTAGCTGGATTTAAACATGGCTAGGTGGATCTGTGATTGTCTTTGGATTCTATGCTTACATGTTATATTTGATTGTAAATCTGAGTCTTGATAACTCGAGTGATGATTTACATGATAATTTGACTTGTGAGAATTAGATAGAACAACATTTTGTGTGCTTTACTGTATTTTATCTAGTCATCAACATCTTAATCAAACTAAATATTGCCATAACTAGCCAATGATGATTCTGAAGCCTAAGTGATCATTTCTCTGATTATCTGCACGTTTGTTATTACTCTGTTAGTGTAATTTGTTTCTTTAATTAGTTTAAAATCAAAAAGCTAAAAATCAATTGTTATTTAATTACCAAACAATGACGATGGTTGAATACTAGTAGTTGCCAAAGTTGTCCCTGTGGATCGATACTCGTTCTTACCCGATCTGTACTACTACTAACCAGGTCATACTTGCCTGAGTCGTGTGTAGTATTTATTTTGTAATTTCGTTTTATAAATTTAAAACATCTGTGTGAAAGCTTTTAATAATCTTAAAAATACCCGTACGCGGGCAGCACACCAAGTTTTTGGCGCCGCTGCCGGGGATTCTTTTGGCAATATTAGAAAAAACCTAATTGTTGATTTGGTTTTTGTTTATTACCTTTTACCTGTTATTTTAATTTATGTTTTCTTTTATTTTTATATTATGTGTATCTATTCTCAAACGCTAAAATTACTGTATAAATTTTGTCAAATTTGTCTTAAGTCGTTTGAAGCTGAAATTGAACTCCTTAACCAAATGGCTTTAGCTACAGACAACCTAGAAGAATTTGAATTAATTTTAGGTGAAATTGAATATTGGCAAAATGCAATAATGATAACTAAATGTAATATCGACTTTATTCTTAACATGCCCATCATATAGTCGAGTTACAGTTTTTATCTTTACTATTCCTAGTTATTATCTTTTATCTATTACTTGTTTAGTTTTTATCTTTACTAACATTCCCGTACGCGGGCTGCACACCAGTCATACACCAAACTTCTATCCCGACAGCCCTGAGTGAAAACAGCCGGTCAAAATGGTCAAATTCAACTTGACCAAGGCTTCACGACCGTGAAGGATGCTCCACGGGTCGTGAAGCATGCAGTCCCCACAAGTTCCTACATGGGCCATATGGCTCGTGGACCAGAGTGGCTTCATGGCCCTTCACGAGTCGTGAAGGATTAGTGCGCCACGAGTTCCTTTACGACTTGTAAAAACACGCCACGGGCCGTGGAGCTTTTAAGCTTCACGGGCCGTGGAGCTTTTAAGCTTCACGGGCCGTGAAAGACCGTGAGAGGTTGTGAAGCTTGGAAAACTAAGTGACACTTGTTTTTCATTGGCTTTCACTTGGTGGTCCAATGAAGGGTGATTTCTTGGCCGGATAGAAGCTGTTCCAGATGGTTCTTAGAGGTCTTTAAAAGGACCTTGAGTTAGTTCATTTGGGACCTTTTGCCCATTTGAGTTTACACACACTTAAAGCATCAAACTTGTGAGTTGTGAGCTTTCTAAAAGTGTATTCCTGATTCTAAGGGTTGTTGCATATCATCAAGACTTATAGTATCGTTGGTGATTGGCTTTGCTAGCACAAGGGAGGAAGCTTATTGGTGTATCACTTCGGTGGAGAACTTGAAGGCATATTCTTCAAGCACGTGATCATCCCAACTCAAGTGAGTACCTATTTACAGTAGCAAGGAGCTAAGGATGAAGGTATAATCACTTCTACCTTGTGTTTGTGTTTTCTTGGTTGCATGCATGTGTTTCAAGTTTTATACCATTTATGGAGTTCATTTTAAAATCGGTTTAAAAATGTGTTCTTGCTCGCTTCCGTTGCGTTTGTTGTGTTTCATGAAATCCTACACAAATTTGATTATGATACTGAAGAACAACTACGATTAGGTACCCCCATAGTTGAACCCTTTCTGTAACATCCCAAAATAGGGCCTAGTTGTTAGTAGTTGTACTATGTGCTTATATACTTATACAATGATTTTAATCAATGTATTTTGTTGCTAAATATGTTATTTGTTAATTATATGTGGTAAAAAGATACTATGTAAAATAATTATGATAATAGATAAAATTGGTAAGTTAGTAACCGGTTTTAGGTAATGGTTCCAAATATATCCTCGTTAGTTGAAACGAGTAAACGAGGGATAAGTTGTAAGTTGAAAAGGAAAAAAAATACCACAATTTTATAATTAAAACACCAAGGTCGGTTAAGGGGTTCTTATCCCCTGGGAAGAACCAAAACCCACTTTTAAAAAAACATACACAAACTCATACGACACACACACACACTCAAACTCTTGCACTTTTCAGAGGAGAAATCAACTTGGAGCTACTGATTCGAGTTATTAGCAATCCATATCAGTGCTTAGAGCTATTCTTGAATCATCTTCTTGCTTGGTAAGTGAAGAAAACCTAGTTTATGTGTTCTTGAAGAAGATACACCATTTCAACAGTGTATATTGTGTTTTGGTGATTATCTTTGGTATAAAATGTGTGTATAAGCTTCAAGTGATATCAAACAATGTTTGTGTATAATTGGAATCGAGTTTTGGTCAAAATATATGTCAAAAACGTGATTTACAGTTGTTGTGTTCGAACAGGGATGAACCCTGCTGTAACAAAGGTCCATACGACCGCATGTCAAGTACATGCGACCGCATGGAAAGTCCATGCGATCGCAAGCAGTCCAAGAAGCCATGCGACCGCATGGACGGTCCATGCGACCGCATGCAGTTGGCATGCGACCGCAAAAGGGGTTGTTTTGTTGAAATACCGCTTACGAGCGATGGAATTAAGGTTTACGATCGTAGGTACATAACTTGTGGTCGTAACCAACCAAGGGACCATGCTTGCGACCAAAAGGGACTCCCTTTACGATCGGAAGCATCGTTTTATTGAAAAAGGGTCTTTGCGACCGCATGGGATATCCATGCGATCGCAAGGGGTGTTTTTGTATGGTCCTTGCGATCGCAAGGAGATTGCTTGCGATCGCAAGCAGTTGTGCAGTTTGGCGGTTTTGGCAGCTTATGTTTAGAACCATGTTTGCTAATTATAAAATGTTAACAAGCCTGTAAATGATGTGTTAGGCGCTCCTGAAGAACCATAGGACACCGAACACTACATTTGCTTGTTGTAGCCTTTCAGGTGAGTACCGGTTAACCTTAGGCATCACAATAAGAATGTTGTACCATGCTTAAGGTAAGTTATTGATTATGTGTTGATAATTGATATGGTACGATTTGTTATACAACTAGGATAAACATGTGTTAGATATTTGTTATAATATGGCTTGTGTAGGCCAATTATGTTATGCTTTGTTATACTATGGGCTTTTGTAGGTCACTTTGCTATGCTATGGCTTTTGTAGGCCAACTTTGATATGATATGTCTTTTGTAGGCCAACCTTAATATGATATGGCTTTTGTAGGCTAACCTCGTTATGATTTGACTTTTGTAGGCCAATACGTGTTCGTGCCGACACTTTGTTAGCTGTTTGGGTTACGGTGATTCGTTGATCGCGAATCGGGTTCTTGCAAAACCTCCGTACCTCAACTAGGGGCTCTCACCGATATCCCCACTCGTTAAGGGCTCTCATTGATATCCCCGCTCGTTAATGCAATTGTGGACTGCTACCCGCTCCCCCACCGGCGCGATATGATTGATGATCTGTGATATACCTTGCATGTTATGATATTCTTGTTATGATACTATGTTTAATCGTTGCTCACTAGCTATTTATAGCTAACCCCTCCATGTACTCCTTCCTAATTGCAGGTAAATAGTTGATGGTGAGGATGGGGTGCTATGTTATGGTTTATACTTCCGAGTTGGAAATTTTTGGGAACACTTTTGGTTGTTGCTTTTGTAACTCTGTTACTGGTTCTAATGGTCGATAGATATTTGGTAACCTTGTCGGGTTCTTTTGTTAAACTTATGATGTAAATAACTAACTTTTAGCTTCCGCTGTGTTTGTTAAACGATATCTTTTGTTTAAACAGTTGGTGTCTTAATTATATTTTATTAATTAAGCTTCTGAAAACCCGGCGCGTTACAAGTTGGTATCAGAGCCTTGGTTTGAGGGAATTGGGTACTTTGAGGATTATTCAATCTCAAACCCAGGCCCGACCATTATTAAGTGTTCCCTGGGTGGTATTGGGGTGTGATGAGCGTTATATGTGAATTGTTATATCTTAAAATAGTACTGATATGTGATAACTGTTAAATTACTTGAGTTATAGCTAGTATTCTTGTTTTGGTATAGAAGTTGAATCAGATGGCTAGTTCCTCCGGTAACGAAGATAGGGATGCCTACATTCGTCAGTTGTACACCTCCTGTTTTTACTGGTGTGAGTGATCCTTCGGTTGTGGAAACTTGGATTCGGAATATGCAAAATGCTTTTGAGTCCAGCGAGTGTGAGGAGAAAAAGAAAGTCACTTTTGCTAAGCAGATGATGCGATATCGTGCGCTTACCTGGTAGGATACGGTTGTGAGTGTCACACTGCCAGAGGTTCTAGATGCTTTAACCTGGGAGGATTTCTTGAAAAATCTCAGGAAGAAATACTGCTCAGAATATGATATGCAAAAGATCGAGGATGAATTTCGAGCCCTTCAAACAGGTGATAAACCCGTGGAGGATCTGCTATCAAAGTTCTCCGATAAGATGAAGTTTGTTTCTCATCTGCTACCAGACGAGAGAGCTAAGATTAATAAGTTTGACAATGCCTTACCTGTTGAATACCGATCTGCTGTGAGGTCTGCAGCAACACTGGATGCATCATTTGATTTAGCCCGGCAGACTGAGGATGATTATAGGCAAAAGCCGAAAGCACAGCCACAACAACAAGGAGGAGGGTATAAGAGGAAGTTTGAACAATCGTCTGGTGGTAGAAAAGGTGATTCGTCTTAGAAGTCAGCAAGCTGGGATGTGGTTAATTGCGGGAAGTGTGGGACTAAGGGTCATCAGACTCATGATTGTTGGTTTAAGGAAAATGTTTGTTATAAGTGCCATAAGCCTGGTCATAGAATATCTGATTGCCAATAGATGCAAGGTTCAGGTGCAGGTAGATCATCTGGAGCCGCTGCTCAGAAAAAGGGAGGCGCCCTACGTGCTCAGGGGAGGGCCTTCCAGATGACTACAGATGAGGCAAAGAATACAGGTGATGTTATTACTGGTATCTTCTTAGTTAATTCTATACTTGCATGTGTTCTATTTGATACTGGTGCTACCTACTCGTATGTATCAACTGTTTTCTGTGATAAATGGCAACTACCTGTTACTGTGATGAAAGATCCTATTAGAGTAGAAATTATTGATGGTAGTTAAGTTCTTGTTACGTCACACGTGCCTCAAGTTTCTATTTCTATTGACAGGCATTGTTTTGTTATTTCCTTACTCCTCATGCTGATTGCTGGTTTTGATGTTGTTATTGGCATGGATTGGCTTACTAGTAAAAATGCCAAGATATTATGTTCTAAAAAGTTAATCAAAATTCCTTTACCGGGTGGTATTCATGCGGTGGTGCGAGGAGAAAGACCTAAATCTGATATTCCGTTGATAAACTTTATTAAAGCCCAGAAATCTCTTGTTAAAGGTTGTGATTCCTACTTAGCATACGTGATTGATGCTAAGGTGGAAGAAAAGACCGTCAATGATATCAAGGTGGTTTCGGAATACCCTGAAGTGTTTCCTGAAGAGTTACCGGGTTTACCTCCTGTCAGGGATGTAGAATACCGGATTGATCTTGTTCCTGGTGCTACACCTGTAGCAAAATCTCCGTATCGTCTTGCACCGTCTGAGATTCAGGAAATGATGACTCAAATCCAGGAACTGCTTGATAAAGGTTTCATACGCCCGAGTTCTTCACCTTAGGGAGCTCCGGTGTTATTTGTTAAGAAGAAGGACGAAACGCTACACATGTGCATTGATTACAGGGAGCTGAATAAGCGAACTGTAAAGAATAAATATATGTTGCCTCGTATAGATGATCTGTTCGACCAGTTGCAAGGTGCTACTTATTTCTCGAAGATTGATCATCGTTCGGGTTATCATCAAGTTCGTGTTCGAGATGAGGATATTCCTAAAACCGCGTTTAGAACTCGATATGGGCATTATGAATTCTTGGTGATGTCGTTTGGTTTGACCAACGCTCCTACCGTTTTCATGGATATGATGAATCGCATATGCCGTCCTTTTCTTGATAAATTTGTTATTGTATTTATTGATGATATCTTGATATATTCCAAAACAGAAGCAGAGCATGGGCATCATCTCCGTCTAATTTTGGAAATTCTTAAGCAGGAACGACTCTACGCTAAATTGTCTAAATGTGAATTCTGGCTTAAGGAGGTGCATTTCTTAGGTCGCGTTATTTGTAACGAAGGTGTTAAAGTTGATCCAACCAAAAATTGAAGTTGTTATGAACTGGGAGAGTTTCTTAGGACTTGCTGGTTATTATAGACGATTCATTCAAAACTTTTCTAAACTTGCGGGTCCGTTAACCAAATTGACTCGTAAGGATGTTGTGTACGTATGGGCCGATGAGCAAGAGAAAGCGTTTCAGACGTTGAAACAATTGTTATGTCAAGCTCCTATTCTGACATTGCCTAATGGGTCGAAAGATTTCATTGTCTACTGTGATGCTTCATACGCGGGTCTAGGTTGCGTTCTGATGCAACAAGGCAAGGTGATTGCATACGCTTCGCGTCAGCTAAAACCTCACGAAAAGAATTACCCAAACCATGATCTGGAACTTGCAGCTATGGTGTTCGCTTTGAAATTGTGGAGGCATTACTTATACAGTACTAAATGTGTGGTATACTCCGATCACAAAAGTTTGCAGTATGTGTTCACACAAAAGGAGCTTAATATGAGACAACGACGCTGGTTAGAGCTGATTAAAGATTACGACGGCGAGATCAAGTATCATCCCGGGAAGGCCAATGTTGTAGCTGATGCGTTAAGTCGAAAGAGTTCTCCTGAAATAGCTAAATTCATGAGAATTACGATGGTATATGATATTATAGCTAAACTGAAGGAAGCACAACAAGAAGCACTGCAAGAAGTTAACTTAAAAGCTGAAACGATGACTAAGTTATCAAAGCAATTACAAGAGGATAGTCGGGGTTTGAAAACGTTCCAATCTCGTATTTGGGTATCGAATCTTGGTGGTGATCGGGAATTAATTCTGCAAGAAGCGCATAAGTCAAAGTTGTCTGTTCATCCCGGCAGCACCAAGATGTACAAGGATTTGAAAATTTTGTATTGGTAGCCTACCCTGAAGCGTGATATAGGTTCGTTTATCGAGAAATGTCAAATATGTGCTCAGGTGAAAACAGAGCACCAAAAGCCCTATGGTAATTTACAGCAGTTAGAGATCCCTGAGTGGAAATGGGATCATATTACCATGGATTTTGTAACAAAGTTACCTCGTACTTTTAAAGGGCATGATATGATTTGGGTTGTTGTTGATCGACTTACTAAGAGTGCTCATTTTCTCGCGACTAACGAATCTGCAACTCTGAAACAATTAGCCCAGCTTTATGCTGCTGAAATAGTATCTCGACATGGTATCTATTGTATGTGATCGAGATGCACGTTTTACTTCTCATTTCTGGGATAGCTTGCAACACGAGCTTGGTACATGGGTAAATCTTAGTACGGCATATCATCCGCAAACTGATGGTCAGTCCGAAAGGACTATTCAAACTCTTGAAGATATGCTTCGGGTGAATTTGGTGGTTCGTGGGATTCTCACCTACCCTTGATCAAATTTGCTTATAATAATTCTTATCACTCGAGTATTGGCATGCCGCCATATGAGATGCTATACGGTCGGCGATGCCGTACTCCTACTGTTGGTTAGAACCTGGAGAGAAACAATATGCGGGTCCTGATATTGTTCAAATAACTGCTGACAAAGTGAAGATAGCACGCGAAAAGTTGAAAGCTGCATGTGATAGGCAAAAGATGTATGCAGATCCTAAACGACTACCCGTTACGTTTGCAGGTGATCGTGTGTTTCTAAAATTGTCACCTTGGAAAGGGGTGATTCGTTTTGGTCGTAAAGATAAGCTAAGTCCAAGGTATATTGGTCCGTTCAAAATTCTACGACGAGTTAATGATCAGACAGTATCACTTGAGTTGCCACCTGAGTTGTCTGGTATTCACAACACTTTCAATGTGTGTTATTTGAGAAAGTGTAAAGTCGAAGATGATCAAATCCTACCTTTACAAGAGTTAAAAGTTGACTCAGCTAAACGCCTGTTAGAAGAACCTGTTGAGATTCTTGATACTAAGACCAAAAAGCTACGCAAAAAGGTGATCAAGTTAATTCTGGTAAAATGGAAGCACAATTTTGGTCCTAACTTGACTTGGGAGGCAGAGGATGAAATGAAAGCTCGATACCCTCATTTGTTCGCGGTAGAACAGATTCCGAGGACGGAATCTTCTTAAGGGGGTAGATTTGTAACATCCCAAAATAGAGCCTAGTTGTTAGTAGTTGTACTTTGTGCTTATATACTTGTACATTGATTTTAATCAATGTATTTTGTTGCTAAGTGTGTTATTTGTTAATTATATGTGGTAAAAAGGAAAAATGTAAAATAATTATGATAATAGATAAAATTGGTAAGTTAGTAACCGGTTTTAGGTAATGGTTCCAAATATATCCTCGTTAGTTGAAACGGGTAAACGAGGGATAAGTTGTAAGTTGAAAAGGATAAAAAAATACCACACTTTTATAATTAAAACACCAAGGTCGGTTAAGGGGTTCTTATCCCCTGGGAAGAACCAAAACCCACTTTTAAAAAAACACACACAAACTCATACGACACACACACACACTCAAACTCTTGCACTTTTGAGAGGAGAAATCAACTTGGAGCTACTAATTCGAGTTATTAGCAATCCATATCAGTGCTTAGAGCTGTTCTTGAATCATCTTCTTGCTTGGTAAGTGAAGAAAACCTAGTTTATGTGTTCTTGAAGAAGATACACCATTTCTATGGTGTAGATTGTGTTTTGGTGATTAGCTTTGGTATAAAATGTGTGTATAAGCTTCAAGTGATATCAAACAATGTTTGTGTATAATTGGAATCGAGTTTTCGTCGAAATATATGTCAAAAACGTGATTTACAGTTGCTGTGTTCGAACAGGGATGAACCCTGCTGTAACAAAGGTTCACACAACCGCATGGCAGGTACATGCGACCGCATGGGTGGTACATGCGACCGCATGGAAAGTCCATGCGATCGCAAGCAGTCCAAGAAGCCTTGCGACCGCATGGAAGGTCCATGCGATCGCATGCAGTCCATGCGACCGCATGCAGTTGGCATGCGACCGCAAAAGGGGTTGTTTTGTTGAAATACCGCTTACGAGCGATGGAATTAAGGTTTACGATCGTAGGTACATAACTTGCGGTCGTAACCAACCAAGGGACCATGCTTGCGACCAAAAGGGACTCCCTTTACGATCGGAAGCATCGTTTTATTGAAAAGGGGTCTTTGTGACCGCATGGGATATCCATGAGATCGCAAGGGGTGTTTTTGTATGGTCCTTGCGATCGCAAGGAGATTGCTTGCGATCGCAAGCAGTTGTGCAGTTTGGCGGTTTTGGCAGCTTATGTTTAGAACCATGTTTGCTAATTATAAAATGTTAACAAGCCTGTAAATGATGTGTTAGGCGCTCCTGAAGAACCAGAGGACACCGAACACTACATTTGCTTGCTGTAGCCTTAGGTGAGTACCGGTTAACCTTAGGCATCACAATAAGAATGTTGTACCACGCTTAAGGTAAGTTATTGATTATGTGTTGATAATTGATATGGTACGATTTGTTATACAACCATGATAAACATGTGTTAGATATTTGTTATAATATGGCTTGTGTAGGCCAATTATGCTATGCTTTGTTATACTATGGGCTTTTGTAGGCCACTTTGCTATGTTATGGCTTTTGTAGGCCAACTTTGATATGATATGTCTTTTGTAGGCCAACCTTAATATGATATGGCTTTTGTAGGCTAACCTCGTTATGATATGACTTTTGTAGGCCAATACGTGTTCGTGCCGACACTTTGTTAGCTGTTAGGGTTACGGTGATTCGTCGATCGCGAATCGGGTTCTTGCAAAACCTCCATACCTCAACTAGGGGCTCTCACCGATATCCCCGCTCGTTAGGGCTCTCATTGATATCCCCGCTCGTTAATGCAATGGTGGATTGCTACCCGCTCCCCCACCGGCGCGATATGATTGATGTATTCGGTTCCCCCAGTTTGGATCATTGAGCCGGGCTTGCAACCCTGCAAGATATGACTCCTCCTGGCTATACCGGAATATCGCTAGCTGTTAGGGTAGACTTGATTGATGATCTGTGATATACCTTGCATGTTATGATATTCTTGTTATGATACTATGTTTAATCGTTGCTCACTAGCTATTTATAGCTAACCCTTCCATGTACTCCTTCCTAATTGCAGGTAAATAGTTGATGGTGAGGATGGGGTGCTATGTTATGGTTTATACTTCCGAGTTGGAAATTATTAGGAACACTTTTGGTTGTTGCTTTTGTAACTCTGTTACTGGTTCTAATGGTCGGCAGATATTTGGTAACCTTGTCGGGTTCTTTTGTTAAATTTATGATGTAAATAACTAACTTTTAGTTTCCACTGTGTTTGTTAAACGATATCTTTTGTTTAAGCAGTTGGTGCCTTAATTATATTTTATTAATTAAGCTTCTGAAAACCCAAATTAATTGATTTCAATTACATTAGGTCTCTATCATCATAGCATTAAACCCCTAGCGGCTAATTGGGATTTCAATAAGGTTTAGTGATACAAAAATTCAATTACACCTCTCAGCTTATATACACATTCTCAAACAACTTTAATGCCAAAATACTGCATAGAAGTTCAATTGTTTTCTATAAAAGTGATATATATCAAACCAAAAGTTGAAGAAAGATATGAAAACGGAATACAATCAATTGAAAGATCCTATTTGGTATCATGCACTCAATAATGGTTATTCCATATGGTATGAGAGGAGTTCTCAGCAGAGTATCATGTGGTCAAGGTCCTCAAGTGTTGAAGAATCCCTAATTACATAAGCAAAAGAAAGTGAAGTATTATCTAACAAGGATATATCGAAATATAGAAAATTACATATCATTTAACTAATAAGACAATAAAGCACAACCAAGGTAAGTGATTACTTAGCTATGCAACAACACTGCTTAGCTAATAAAATCAGATCATTAATATTCAGTTAGCTGAGCATTTGGAATGCTCAGTAAGGCTTAGCTGACTCATTAAGTATCATCAGTTGACTGCTAATCTACAAGACTTAATAGAATTTCAAGTCTTATTGATGTGTGAAATCTAAGTTATAAATTTAAGTCCAAAAGTCACCTATTCTAGCACCCACACACACTAGGCAAGTATACATAATCGTGCAATAGCATATCAAAGGCAGGTAATGTGTATTGTCTCCACGGAAAGCAGTGCAACACCAAGAATAATAATACACGAATAGCTAACATAAAGTCGAGAGCTTTTTCAGTTTTAAGAGAATGATTAACTATAAAAAACTAATTAAAAACAATAAACTAAACTATTGTTTTGATACTCTTGCAAATTAACCAAATAAGAACATGTATTCACTTTAATCTCTCCCCACGTTCAACATACCTCAAAATCAATTTAATTGATTACATGAATTGATTTTACTACACTCAATTGCCGATTTAATGCAGTTAATGTGTAAAAGATTCGACAAACAATTTCTTACTGGTCATCTAATCTAAAACCAACCTACTTTATAATCTATTAACCAAGTTAAATCATATTTAACTAAACCCAATCATGTCCGTGATGGTAAAGCTTAGATCTTTAAGTTTAAGGTTGCGGTTTCTAGATCCTGATTATTTTTCTGAATAAACCCTTAAACAATTCATAAACAAACCATTCAAAGAGGGACACACATCATACAAACTTCCTATTTATACTCAATATGAACCATAAATCCAGAAAAATAAAGATTAAAACCATAAAAATCCAAACTTTGATTAATAGACATGAAAACTAGAATCAACCATACATAATCAAGGAAATCAAGCCACGTATCACTAGGGTTTGATCATAAGATAAATACACAAAAAAATTAGCCCATAACTAGACGTAGAGCAATCAAAAATTTCATAAAGAACGTGATTAATCCAGAAAATAACAAAGATCTAGACAAACCGAATGACACTCAATGATTATTGATGATGATCCTTCAATTCCTTGTCCTCCAATGGTGAATAATGCTCCTCGAGGGTTGATTGTGGCTTCAGAGACGTCCTAGGGCCGGCCAAGGTGAAAAAGATGATGTTTTGAAACTCAAAATTTGAATTTATAAGAAATCTTTATCTGGTGGGCTCGTAGCGCGAGGCATGCGGCCCAATTTCCAGAGAAACTTTGCCAACGCGAGGTTCGAACTTCAATCCGCGAGACGCATCGCGTTTTGATTGTAAACCCGTCGCGTCGCGACCTCCTTGTTTTTGCGCGGTTTCACTACGTGAAGCCCGTCGGCGACGCTACGGTACCCAGGTCACGGCGCGACGAGACGGTTTTCGTCTGGTTCTTCGATATTTCGCTCGTTTTCTGCTGTTTCTTAGACTTTTCCTCCATTTTCAACCTTAAACATCCTAAAGAATAATTTAGTGTATATTTTTCTCATGTGCACATAATAACAATGTAAAACTCGCAATATTTACGAATAAAACATAGTATCATCCGGAATATCAAATGCATTTAAAGTTTACTTCTCTAATAGACTAATACCCGTGCGTGCACGGGTCTATAAACTTGAAAAGTCTTTAGCAAAGATATATGGTAGCATCCTGTCTTATGATGGTGAAAAAATTATATGAGCAATAGATGTGTTTAGAAATTTAGTCAATTTTCAGTTCAGAATTATTATATGATTGACTTTAACATTTGAATTTACTAAAAATGACATCAGGTAATACATGTTTTTTTCAAATTAGGTTATTATTGTTTTGGGTTTAGTGAATTATATTTTGATTTTTTAAACTTCTATATATCTTTCAATCGATGATCATCTTTATAGTGAAAATTACTTTCAGGATCGAGCAATTTTGGTGCCAACAAATGATAATGTTGAGTATATAAATGATTATATGGTTTCCAAAATTGACAATAAGGAAACAACTTATTTAAGTTGAGATGAAGATTTGTCAAGTTCATTTGAGGAGTCTTTATACTCTCCTGAGATACTTAACTCA
Organism: Pulicaria dysenterica; assembly: GCA_947179395.2. Taxonomy (NCBI): domain Eukaryota; kingdom Viridiplantae; phylum Streptophyta; class Magnoliopsida; order Asterales; family Asteraceae; genus Pulicaria; species Pulicaria dysenterica. Next base: position 30,183,474 of record OX359290.1, read on the forward strand.
TTAAAAGTATCTGACTTTTCTCATCACAAACTTTTTTTAAAGGTTGGTGTTTCTGTTATGTTAATTAGGAATCCAGACCAGTCTAAGGGTTTATGCAATGAAACAAGACTACAAATTGTTCGGCTTGATGTACATGTTATTGAGGCCAAAATCATTTTTGGAAAGAACATTTGTGAGATTACATATATTCCTAAGATGAAAATGATTTCCTCAGACACAAAACTTCCGGTTAAGTTTCAAGGAAGACAATTTTCTCTAATACTGTGTTTTGCTACAATGATTAACAAAAGTCAAGGACAATCACTTTTAGAAGTTGGTTTATTAATCAGAAAACTTGTGTTTACACATGGTCAATTGTATGTTTCCGTTTCATATGTTGGAAGTAAAAAAAGATTGAAAGTTTTATTTTATGACAATAGTGGTAATGTTACAAACAAAACAACAAATATAGTTTATAAAAAAGTGCTTCAAAAAATTTAGTTATTTTTTTATTACAAATTATAACATATATAAATTTTCAATAATATTTTATTTATTGTATTATTTTTATTTAAAATTTTTAATATTTCAAATGCACTTATAAAATATCCTATGTTGTATCGTTCAATAAACTAGTTTTTAATGTTAAAAGATGATAATTTAGGGGCGATTTGCAAATTTCCAGAGCAGGAGGACAATACCTGCATTTTAAGTTGATCATTCTACAATCTTAAACCCTCAATAGAACCCTTCATCTCCTCCTGCTCGCCCCCCTCTTCCACTGGATTCATTTCCCGGAAATCGAATTTCAGATTCCAATTCATGTTCAAAATTGTCTTTGTAGTACATGATTTTAGTAGTTAATTGCAAGCCTCACCATGAAAGCTCTGAGACTTCTTCAGACGCTTGCTAATCACACTTCAAAAACCCCACAAAAATCCCATCTCAATCCCACTCTTCTCTCTCGATTCTACGCATCCCAACCTCTACAAGAAAACCCAGTTTCCGAATCCGAAGAAACTCACACTGCCGACAACAATGGCTTCGGATTTGACAGCAGTCATTACGAATTACCAAACATGAGCTTAGGTTTAGGGCAAAGGGAGACCGAAACACCAATGGTGAATAGAGAACCCACCTGGGACGAAAAGTATCGGAGGAAAGCTAACAAAACTATATTCGGTGAAGAACATGAGAAACTGGTGAAGGATAAAAAAAGCAAGAAGAAGACGAAGAGTGAGAGAATGTTGGAGCAGGAAGAGAAACGGCGTCGTACGGCGATTCTTTCAAAGGCTTTGCTTGAAGCCGCGGTGGCTGCAACAGATGAAGATGATGATGAAGATGATAGTGAGGCGGTGAAGCTGGAAGATCAATTGTCTTTATCAGTTGGGATAATTGGTGCTCCTAATGCTGGAAAATCTGCTCTCACCAATTTCATGGTTTGTTTATTTCCACTTCTCTTAATCAATTGCTGCATCAGTTAATGCTATTGTGAGGGTGTTTGAAGGTGCAGTAGTTTGATCAAAGATTAGGATAATGCTAGTAAAATCATCTAACTAGCACTAGTTTTATGTAGTTGATTATTAGATACATTATGTGTATCTATATATTGAGATGAAGCAAGAATTGGCTACTGTTATCAATGCCAATTCTTTACTACTAATTCGAAAATCATTTGTTATCTGATATGAAAAGCACATATCATGCACATATCATGAAAAGCACAATTCTTTACTCCTAGATTAGATGTTTTTTGATCAAATTATACGATTGTGTTGATATCCATTTAGGTTATAGGTGGAAATCTTGAGCAATTTACTTATCACGGGTTGGTTCAGGTTATGTTTTAGCTAAATTGAAACAGCTCCAATGGGTGGAAGGAAAGTCGCCCAAAATGTATTATTAATGCATAAAACCTTCTAAATCATTCTAATAAAAAAGTAAGAATCTTGTCGAAAATTTGAGATAATACAGTATTTCTAATCATATATATCTTTTTATTAAACTTTCTGTAGGTTGGCACGAAGGTTGCTGCAGTGTCACGGAAGACAAACACAACTACACATGAAGTATTGGGAGTGATGACAAAAGGAAAAACACAAATAGTATGTTTCTTTATGTGCCATATGAATTACCTTTTTTTATATATTTTTTAAAATTATTGATAGTTCACAAGATTAACATTTTTCTTTGTTTTACTTTCTCATGTTAATGTCCTCAGATTACCCATATTATAAGTTTTGACATTCGACAATATTATTCTCTTTTAATCTTTGAAATCCTCTTCATTTATGAATATTAGATATTTCATTTCAGTTATTCTTACTTTAAAGTATTCTTTGTTGAGCAGTGTTTCTTTGACACCCCGGGGCTTATTATGAGAAGTGGAGGACTTCCAAAATCCGACATTAAAGTCCGAGTCGAAAGTGCTTGGAGTTCAATGGATCTTTATGATGTGCTTGTTGTTATATTTGATGTTCATAGACATCTTACCAGGTTCGTCTTTTACTTGAAATTCTCTTTTTTTGCCTGTTCTATTATTTTATACGTACATATAAAATTACCTATTTATCCCTAGATTTATTCAACAGATTGCCTATTATTATTCTTCAAAAAGTGTCAACTAAGATCAGTCGTGAACGTTTTTATATATATGTAGGCCTGATAAAAGAGTGGTTGGACTTATAAAACAAATGGGTTCACAAGTCAATCCAAAACAAAAACGAATATTATGCATGAATAAGGTTGATCTGGTAGAGAAAAAGAAAGATTTATTGAAGGTTGCCGACCAGTTTAAAGATCTTCAGGGATATGAAAGGTAATTATATAAATTCTCCTTACTTTGTTTTTGTTTTTCATTTAAAAGTTAAAACACATATTTTTTCTTTTTCGGGTTTTAGGTATTTCATGATTTCTGGACTGATAGGTTCTGGGGTCAGTGATCTTGAACAATATTTGATGGAACAGGCAAGTTTTATTTAATTTTCTTTAATTTTTTATCTTTCTAATTTACTACTTATGAACTTTTAGTTTCACATTTTTTTCTTAATTTTTAATATCATATTAAAGGGAAAATTGAAGCTATATGTGATTGTTTAGGCAGTTAAAAGACCATGGGATGAAGATCCTCTTATTATGACTGAAGATGTCATGAAGAATATATCATTAGAAGTTGTTAGAGAAAAATTTCTAGACCATGTTCATCAGGTATTGCTGCAGTTTTTTTTTTTAAATTGTAGCATTTTATCTGGATCTTTATTCTAATTGCATCTGCACAACATTAATATATGTGTTTGCAGTTATATATGTAGTCCTCTAGTTTACATGAATTGCAAGATTTATTTCCTGATGTTTTATTAGAGTGCAATATCTCATTCGACTGAACTTTTTAATAAATTAAATTATAATTACCTACTATATAGGTGGCAATTTTCGACATATTCACTTATGAATTATGAATGGGTTGAGTCGGGTCATGTTACATTTTTAGTGGATCAAATGGGTTTACAAAAAAGATTATAAATGAAACATGTTACATGGGTCGGAAGTTTTTCAAAATGTGTTTTTATTGAAGTAATATAATTTTAGTAATTATATCTGGCTTACTAATTATTTATAAACAAACAAAAAGATTTGAACGGGAACCCAACCCATTTTGACCCGTACCAAAAAGTTGCCTTTCCCGCCCATTTTGCCACACTTATAATATTCCCTATTCCTTTTATTTGAGTGCAAATGTTATCGACTTCAAATGGAGCTTCTAAACAATAACCAAACTCGATTTGTAACAGGAGATTCCATATGATGTTGAACATCGATTAGTAGATTGGAAGGATTTGAGGGATGGTTCTATAAGGATTGAGCAGCATCTAATCACTAACAAAGTGAGCCAACGCAAGATCATAGTTGGGAAACATGGTTCTAAAATAGGGTAATGTTCTTTCTTACGGATTTTATTGCTGATTTGTACTGAAACGGGTTGGGTTGGGTTGACCAGTCAACACTATTTTTAAAGCTTAGATAAAGATTTAATGTTTGGTATGAAGCTTTTTGGAGTTGTTAGTTTTTTGTTTTGAAAGAAAAAGCTACAACAAGTCATGTTTGGATGAAAAAGCAGGAAGCTTTTTTCCAAACAAAAAAGCTCTAAAACAAAAGCTTCTTCAAGTAGCTTTTAAAACTAGCATGAAACTTTTTATATACCAAATTACCTAAATACCCTCTCTAATTGTTTTATAAGTCCTCCTATCGTTATAAGTTGTCCTTTTTTTTGTATTTTACATTATTAAGTTTCAGCTACCAGCTAATTTGTCGAACACATATATAACTAAAATACAGTTTCTAGCTTTGTGGCTTCCATTTTTTAGCTAACAGCTTCCAGCTACTTCCGCCAAACATACCCTTAATATATTAATTATGATTACAGAAACAACAATTTTGTTGGCAGATTTTGAGAAATCTCATAAAAAAAGATTTGATATTTTTCAGGAGAATAGGCGTTGAAGCCAATGAAGAACTGAGATCGATATTTAAACGGCATGTTCATCTGATTCTTTTGGTCAGACTCAAATGATGGAATGAATAATCATACGTCAACTCTAGACGTACTGTTTATACAACTGTTTCTTCTACTTATTAGATTTAAGATCATAAACACAGCTCTGCTATGTTGTTTTAGATCATCTGCAGGATTGGCATTTTTGATAACCCAGATTCAGGAATCAAGAATACTGCCTTGCTTTTTTTGTTTTGTTTTTTTTTATATATGTTCAATAGACATACCAGAAAGGTATAGTTTTGTTCAATGTAATTTGTTTGTAGTTTTGATTCTTTAGATATTTCATTCATGTCCTCTCATTGAGAACTGGTTTTTAAATAGAGCCGATCGATCTCTTCAACTGGTCAATCGATTAGAGTGTAACCGATTCAATCGTTTTGGTCCATTTTTCAAAACGACGGTAAGAAATTCGAGCTTGAACTTATAACTAAAAAAAGTTATACAATTCTGTTAGAAGTTAACAAAAAGTTATGAGGGTTGCTTGAGAAAACTAGCTACCTATGAAAAGTCAAGTCACATTATTTATAAAAGTAACGAAGTTATTTTATAGAATGTGTTAAGCTTGTAAAAAGTTAACTGAACTAACGGTAGGGATGTAAACGAGCCGAGTCAGATGCTTATCGAGCCGAGCCAGGCTTGTTTAGGATTTTTTAAGCTCGGCGCGCTTAGAGCTCATGATGTTGAGCTCGAGCTCGGCTTGTTTAAGATTTATGAAGCTCGGGCTTGGCTCTCTTAGGCTCGTTTTAGTTAGACTCGTTTAGGCTCAGGTATATTTTTATTAAAATGATTTATATAAATATTTAAAATTAAGCATATAAATTATAAATTATACTATATATGGAGTTCGTTCAGGCTCGCGAGCTTAACCGAGCCCACTCTTTGGAGTTTGAGCTCGACTCGTTTATTAAATGAGCTTTGATCTAGGCTCAAGCTCGAGCTCGTTAAGGCTCGGCTCCTTTCGAGCTTTTAACGATCTAAGCTTACGAGTAGCTCGGCTCATTTACATCCCTAATTAACAATAGCTATGTATATTAGTTGTGGGGTAATGGACATCACCATCATAGTTGTAATGTTTAGGGTTATGTTTAATAAGGAAAAATGATTCATCATGATCCTAAAATCTGTTTGAATTCCAACCTGAGAAATTCTTGACAAGTAGGAAATCGATGTCAAGGGTCAACATTTCGAGTTGCTTTCCTTCGGTAGTAGTAGAAGATGTGCCTGGGAATGCCGTTTGCTATTGAATTGAAGTGATGCAGTTGATACTAGCTAACATAATACATGGTTTTGAGTTTAAAAATCCATCAAATGAACATTTTTTTGTTATTGAATCATCAATCACGAGTCAATGTTATTTAATTAAATTATTATTCTTATTTTACTTTTAAGATTCGAAATAGTTTTAGTTAATATTTTGTTACTAGTAGGTTAATCAACGAAAAAATGAACCAGTGATCGTGAGAAAATTTTGAAGATTGATTTTGTCGAAGCTTAAGCAAGTATTTTAACACGTAATTTCATATCTTTAAACAAACTTTCACTATTCAATTATCCTACAGATAATTAATTTTTATGTCGTTCGTACATTATGCGTATCATTATCATTATTGTTATAATAATGGAATCCGCCCCTCTAATCGTATCTGACAAACTAGTTTATTTATAAGGAAACAGAAAATTTGGATGCTGAAGTTTTGGGTCAATCCAACCCATTTGAACTCGCACCCAAAAGTTATTATAAGCAGTTACCCACCCCACCCATTATGCCATTACTGCTTATAATATTCCTTAAGACTTTTATTTCAATACAAATATTATTGACTTTGGATTGAGCTTAAAAATAATAACCAAACTTAATTTGTAACAGGAGATTCATATGATGCTGAACATTGATTAGTATATTGTAAGGACTTGAGGGATGGTAATTTTATAAGGATTAAGCAGCATCTCATCACTAACAAAATGAGCCAACACAAAATTAATGCTGGAAAAAATGGTTCTTAAGATAGGGTAATGTTCTTTCTTTAAGAATAATATTGCTGATTTATACATTTCTTGTTTGTTAATATTTTTATAAATACACACTGAAAGGGGTCGTGAAGACCAGCAAATCATTTTCTGTCCACATTTCTAAAGCTTTCCGATGAAAATCTTAATTTTGATTATAGAAGCAATACTCATGCCAGCAGAATATTATTTTTTTCTCAAAGGAGTTTCTCGTGAGTAAACCACTTGCCCTCATAGGGGATGTTGGAAATATTAATTGTCTAAGTTATAAGTTTATATAAAGTTTTAGTGTTATTATTTTTGTATTTAGTTGATACAATGTATTTAGATGATATTTGGGCCACCACCGACGGTAACAGCCGACGGCCGTCCGACCGCCGTCACGGCCAACCACCGTTGTCAAGTGACGGTGTTAGCCACCGGAAAGACTGCCGGAGAAGGCGGAATTAACCGCCAAAATAGACTCTATATATATGTAAACAATATGTACGTTTTAGAGTAAGGTTTTATGGCGCCTGTGTGGTGCCAAGTTTCATGTAATCGAAAGTTTGCAGTTTCAATGAAAGTTTAGTGTTTTTCAGTTTATAAAATCAAGTTTGAGTTTAGAGAGTTTTGTGTTTGAAGATTTCGATCCTATCAGGGGAGGTCAAGGGTTTAAGTCCCACCAGGTATTAAAATAAAATAAAATTGAGATTGATATTTAACGGGACATCCATCTGCACTCAAAAGATAGAGCTGCTGGGAGAGTGATGTTCCTCCAGTGCAAAACTTGAGCAACAATGGCATTGTGACACGACAGGAAGAATGAGTGTTATTTACAGTTTCGATGTCAACGTTGCAAAGTTTACAATAATCAGAAAGCAAGATAACACCATGCCTTGAATGAAGATGCTATCTTTGCTTGGCATTAATATTAACCACAGTGTATGCTGATTTGAAAAGGACAGATCACCAATGGCGCAGCTCTTAAGGAAGAAACAGTGAAGGTGCCTGATGAAGCCAGTCCTCAACTGTAATATCCATTTTCAAATTTGTACCTATCGGTATGTTGTAAATAATAATAAGTCGAGCATTTGTTATATACTTTCATGTCCATATTTTAAAGAATTAGCATTAGAAATTCATTAATAAGCATTAAGGGGTGTTTGAACATAGGGAAGTAGGGAGAAGGATATAAATACCCATTTCGGAGCACAAAACCCTAGACTTAATACTGCAGCCCCATGTTGAGTGTGATTTGAGGTGTTGTGTGTGTGTGTGTGTCTCGTTGCTACCGAGAAGAACAAGGACATACCATCACTATTTTAACACCAAATCGTCGAGAAATCATCACTTAATCATCCTCTACTCCTTGTGGTTAATTACGTATAGATTTTACAGCAATTGGTTTGGATTAGGCTGAGTTTAATGGGTTTTTATGATGTTTGAAAATGAGGGAAAAGGCCGAGAACCATTGTAGACTATAGATTATGAAATACTAGCTAGAAATTAATGCAATTAATTAGTTGGGATTTGCTAAAATGATGTTAGGGTTTCATTAAAACAAGAATGAGGGAAAATGATTAGGTTTTCATCAAGTTGATTGTGTTCTTCTGAATCGCTCATGTTCTTGAATTAGTAGGAAATCATAAATCTCCGATCATAATTCAGTTTAGTTAGCACAAATGGAATCGTAAATCACAAATCAAGTTGATAGATCGAAAACCTTATCAACTCAAAATCTTAAACCAAGTTGAGTTTCTTCGTGAGATTCCTCACTCGCAAATCGCAAACTACAGATCAAATATTGGCTTGGGTGCCAATCGCAAATCAGAATAAAAAATCTGAATCGTAAATCAAACCTGGGCATCAATCGTAAATCTAGAATCGTAAACCATGTAGAGGTCATAATCGTAAATGAGAATTGTAAATTAGAATCGTGAATTGGTCTTTGGGGCTAAATCAAAAATTGTGAATCAAAAGGTAGCCCTTAATGACAATCGTGTTTGGGAATTGTAATTTAGGATTGTAAACCACGTTTCTGAGCTAAATCGCAAGTCATTGAATCGTAGATCACGGTATCACAAACCTTTGAATGCAAATCATGTTTAAGTATAGAATCGTAAAATGTTAAACTTTTTTAGATAGGACCCGTAGCTCTAGTTAGTATCTTATTATGTGGAAACATTAATTGTACGTGTTCATCGGTAATCACATAATTTCCGAACATCCGTTAGGTAGTGATATATGCGTTTTTATACATGTTTTATATACCCAAACGCCCCCATTCTTAACCCATTTCCATGGTAATATGTCCATTTAATGCTCTAATATGATAAAAGTTCACCATACAGGTCTAAAAGAGCTTTACATAAGAAACATGGACAAATCCCGCGATTATCAAGCAAAAAGCGAAGTTTTGTTAAAAACAGGTCCTTACGGCCGCAAGTAATCCCTTGCGACCGCAAGGGACCCCGCCCACCAAAATTCGCCTAACTGTTTTGTCAGAACAAGTTGCAAGGAATCTTGCCAGCTAGCATTTTACGCGCCGTGGAAACCGATCATTACGCGGCGCGGAAATCTCCTTTTTCGCCTATAAATAGCAGGCCAAGCCTCTCACTTCGATAAATCATATTAGAGGGTGCCTTCGGGCTTCCCTCGATGTTTTCTCTCCCAGAGACTTCCAAACGGGGCTCTGCGAGACTCCTAGGCTCTGCCGGAGTATCTCCAGGCTTGGCTGAGTTTTCCCCAGCCTTGACTCCGGATTTCTCACCCTCCAAACACTCTCCTAAATCTCTAAACACTTCAAACACCATTCCATGGTGATACCTAAGGAGGAGAGCTTGGTAGGAGCTTGGAACAACACTTGGAAGCTTCAAAGTACACATAATCTTGGGGTTACTTGGTATAATCATTCTATCTTTTGTTCTTAATTATGTATCATGTATTCCAGATGTTGTTGTACTTGATGAAGTTTATCTTATTTCACTTAGGCCAAGATGATTCTTGGCCAAGTTATGGCAATATAATCTTTTCTTGATTAATAATCTTTAAAAAGTATGTTTTGATCATTGATATAAATGTGTTTAATCATGTTCTTATGTTAAATATGTTCATGTTCATGTTTTGGTAATCTTTTATGTGAAAACATAAAGGTTACATTCCATGCATATTCAAAGATGATGGTTTAATCTCAAGATCTTGTGTAGTTATCAGTAGAATGGTGTAACAAGCAAGGTTGTCATCAGAAAAGCATTTTTGGGACTTGTCTTTGATTATTTCTAGGTCATAACAAGTTGGTCATATTCATCATATTGTGGTTTTACACATGCTTAACATCTTAACGAAAGTTTCAAGTATTTAAGTATATTATTTGATCATAACAACTACAAAAGAATAAAAAGGATTGAAAAGATGTTCTTGAGCATGTTAAGGTTGAAATGAACTCCTAATGTCATTAAGAATCAGAACTCTACGATTCTATGTGCATGCTTACGTGTTCATGCTTTACATGTGTTAAGTACTAGAAATAGTACTTAACACGATGATATCTGAAGGAAATAACGTAAGGCTCGATCTTAAATTCAACACACGCGGTTTGAGTCTTGTTGGGTTCATGGATTCATAGTGCTCATTTCTATCTGCTTATGACCTTGGATGACAGTCCAGGTTATACGTGCTTGATCCTTGGTGCATAAATGATTTCTGCTGGAAATAGGGTTCATGCGACCGCAAGGGTAAAGCCATGCGATCGCATGTACCCTTGCGACCACATGTCATTGACATGCGGCCATATGCACTTTTATTCTATTTCAGTTTGTTGTTTCTCATGTTTAAATCATTCTTAAATCACTTTAACACATTTCCTATGTTTTGAAGGCTATGAGACATATCATTTGACCGAGAGTGTATGACTCGTAGCTGGATTTAAATATAGTTAAGTGGATCTGTGATTGTCTTATGATTCTATGTTTACATGCTATACTTGATTGTAAATCTGAGTCTTGATAACTCGAGTGATGATTTACATGATAATATGACTTGTGAGTATTAGAGAGAACAACATGCTCTGTGCCTAAATTACATCTATGTCAAGTCTTCATTGTTATATTTATTGTTGTGACTGGTTCGGATGAATCAGAAGCCCTAGTGAGTATTTACCCGGTATTAATCCGTTCTATCCCTGTATTATATTTATCTTTATGTATTTTAGTTTCTTTGTCTTTTCCAACTCTCCATAGTTTCTTTCTGATCAAACAACGATGATGGTAGAATATTGGTAGTTTGATACTCGGTCTTACCCTATCTATACTACTACCGACCAGGTCATACTTGCCTGAGTCGTGTGTAGTACTTATTTCGTAATTCCGTTTTATAAATTTAAAACACCAGTGTGAAAGCTTTTAATCATCTTAAAAAATACCCGTACGCGGGCTGCACAGCAGGTAGCTGTTAAAGTTAAGTTGCAGTGAGGTGAGTTTACATTAACATACTCATTATATTGTAATATGTACTTGTAATGTACATGATAGTGTTGCGTAAGAGTTTATGTGTAAGAGTATTAGTTAACTTTGTTATACGTGTTAACGGCTTTCTATCTGTGAACTGTGTGGACCAACGATGCATGTGTGGTTAGTTGGGGGAAGATGACAACAGCCAATAGTGGAACCTGTGATATGTCATAACGGGCGGGGCCCGAGATAAGGTATCGATAGGTGGTACCCGAGATGTGGCAGTAAGGGCGGGGCCAGTTGCAGTTATGCGAATTGCTTGAGGTGTGTTCTATCCGCTATAAAGTGTAAGTGTGGTGTTAACTCACTAAGCTTTGTGCTTACTCTTCTTTTATTTTTGTATATCAGGGACTTCGGTTAAAGACAAGGATAAAGCTCTCGCGTGACAAGGCAACAACGTTATTATGATTTGAATTCAAATGCTTGAGACAATTATATTTTAGCTTCCGTTGTTTACAAATATTTTAATACTTTGATTTAAGATTATTGTAATTAGAAATTTTGATGGTTGACTTATGATTTATCAATGGTGGATTATTGTTATATTTTAATGTTAAATTGTTTTTGGGACGTTATATCAACCCTTAATTTGACCTTCCATACAAGTGGATTCATAAGCAAGATCTGTTGCGGAAATGGTCTCAAAGATTCCGAACAAACACTGTCCTACGAAAACGATAAGAAAAATGAATACAAGAATATACGAGAAAATCTACAAAACTAGATAAAAAACCGCGGCCTCTTCCAGACAGAAAACACTCCACTATATGACAAATATTTACAATCACATAGACTAATCTCTTAAGCTACCCCGCAAACACACTCAACTCTCCAAAGATTTAACTCACCACTTTCTAAACTCTAATATGCATGAAATCATCTCCACCTTCCTTTACTCTACCGATGTGAGAAAAGAACAAAAACACCTTTTATTCTAGCCAAACTTCAACAATCACCATCTTGGCTATAATAAAAAAGGAAACATCGATGCCACATGAAGAGAAACATTGTCTAAACTGACAATCATAATTCTCAAATTAAAGAAGTGTCATACTTAAACTTAAAAAAGTAATACCACTTAAAATATCCTCATTCTAAGAATTTCATATTGGCCCATGTCAAAACGTTGCTGAAAAAAACTTATGGTGCAACTTCCTTGTTTGGCTTTCTAGAAAGTTCATCGGCCATGGATATCAATTTTCACCCCACATCTTTCATACTTGCCAAACCAATGCACAAAGACAACATTAGCTGAGCCAGAGGCTTTCGCCCCCATGTGCCCCAAGTGGAAAATTGATCCTTACATGCCTAGACAGTCTACACTTTTAGCAAATCAGCTTTTTCTTGGAAAATTGATCCTTGCATATCCGTTTTTTCTCCTATGATAGGAGTTTGCTAGTAACATCTTCATACTTTAAGGTCTATTTCCAATACATTAGAACATGTTTCATGTTCTCATAAGAAGATGACAAAGTTAATATAAGCCTCAAAGCTTTATCTTTATCTTCAACCTTAACTCCAATAGCCTCTAGAGAAATGATATTATTAATTACAGAGTTAATTACAAAATTCGTCCTTTAAGATATAGGCCTTTTGCACAATTGGTCCTTTAAGCAAAATTATTGCAATTTTAGTCCTTTATTTGAGAATTTGTTACACTATCAGTCCTTTAGGCTAACAGTGGTTAGATTCAACTAACGGTCAAAGGGTAATTTGGTCTTTTTACGTGTAAAGGACCAATTTTGTAATCAAAATAGTTAAATTAATACTTTTTACCATTTATTAATTATTAATTTATTAGTTTTATCATAATTAATTAGTTTTAGAGTTAATTACATAATTAATGTATTTCTCCCCCTCTCTCTCACTACAAACACAACACACACGCTCTCTCTCCATCTTTCCCTCTCTTCTCGGTTACTCAACCACAGCCACCAATAACACCGCCCAATAACACCACCACTGCCTCGCCGGAGATCTCACCGGAATTCCCAAATTAGGGTTTTTTCGACTCATATGAAGGGAATCATAAATAGAAACAATCTAGGGTTTTCCTCTGTTTAAAACCCTAAATCTAAAACCCAAAAATCGAGGTGGCGAAGGACGTTCTTGAAGACGAAGGAGGAGGAGATGGCGGCGGAGGCGTGGTTGATGAAAAGGCAGGGTTTTCTTAGGGTTTTCTTGTGGTCGATAGGCTCAGATCTGCCATTACCAACATCAACATCTTCCATGTGTGTGTTTGTGATCGAATCAAAATCTAAAGAGAAGAAGAATAAAACTTAGGGGTTTTCAATGAATCTAACCCACTTCTCGCAGATCTGTTTTTTTCATGTGTGTGTTTGTGAATGGGCGGCGGATGATGGCAGTGGCATGGCGGTGGATGGCAGCGGCGGTGGATGGCAGCGGCGGCGGATGGCAGATCTGTTTCGGTGCATGGCGGTGGATGGAGGCGGCGGTGGATGGAGGCGACGGCGGTGCATGGCAACAACGGTGGATGGAGGTGGTGGCGGATGGTGGTGGAGGTGACTCTTGTGAGAGAGAAATGGTGAGGGAGAGATGGACAGAGAATAGATAATGTGGGTGTGTGTTGTGTTTGTGAAGAGAGAGAGTGTGTGTTGTGTTTGTGAAGAGAGAGAAAACATTAATTTGTAACTAATGCTAAAATCAAAGAATTAACAATTATAAAACAATTAATTAATAATGTGTGTGTTGTGTTTGTGAAGAAAGAGAACATTAATTTGTAACTAATGCTAAAATCAAGGAATTAACAATTATAAAACAATTAATTAATAATTAAAAATGGTAAAAGAAATTATAAAATCAAGATTTAGTTACAAAATTGGTCCATTACTAGCAAAAAAGACCAAATTGCCCTTTGACTAACAGTCAAATCTAACAGAGTTAGCCTAAAGGACCATTTATGTAACAAATTCTTAAATAAAGGACTAAAAATGCAAGAATTTTGCTTAAAGGACCAATTGTGCAAAAGGCCCTAATCTAAAAGGACAAACAATGTAATTAACTCTTAATTACACTTAGACGATCTGAAATTTTTGTATCTGTATTCATATGATGAATGCAAAGTATGAAATTGTTCCTCGAGATACAACCGCTTTGAGATGCATTTGCCTTAATACCGTTAGATTACGCCCACTCACACACATAGGTCTGTGTCACTATCGATAAAACACGATCCTATTGGGTCACACGCCAAGGATTGATCCTGACAGCACGCATTGAGAACGAGAGATCAGAATAACAATCTGTAAGAGTTTTGGAGGAATTCACGCCGTGTACAAGGTGGTGTTCACGCTGTGAAGTCTGTCCGATATACTTCAGATTAATTGTTTATTCTTTTGTTAGGTTCAAGGTGGGACAATGATAGAGCTTCTTGCGGCTTGCATGGACGACTTCCATGTCTGGATACGTGTGTTATGTCCATATATGAGTCCAAGACTTATCCTCTCTTGTTGCTTACACAAGTCCAAGTATCTCTCTCATATTTCACACTTGCATACTCCATTGATGGTGTTCTTGAGTGTGGCCAGAAGTTCTTGAGCAAGTTTTGGAAATTGTGGGTTGTTCCTAATGCTTACTAGAGCAATACATGTGTCAAAATCAAGGGAGTGGATTAGAATAGAGAATAAGTGGATTCTAATTTATTGAATAGGATGAAGGAGGAAATATAATTTTTCCTTTCGAAAATCCATCTCACAAATTTCTCTAAGGTTATCCACTACCATCCATCTTTACCGCTACATCTTTCCTGATACATTGGCGTCCCATCATCAACCCCTCTATCTTTCTAACCCACTACCATCCCTCTCAACCATATTTAGTTTAAAAAGAAATAAAAAAGAAAAAAGCGGGTTGCTGAAGCCGTGAGGGGAAGGAATCCGTGGGAATGGCGCGTTCCACTGAGGGGACCCGTCCCTTACCCTCGGGTCGATAGCACCCAAAAGGTCTTGAAATGACTGAAAAAACATTATACATAAACAATATTCTGAATTTCTGATCACAATCATGAATTAACACATGAAAAAAAAGAAGAAATATGGTACTGTGTTGTTACTAACCATAGTAAGGGATTGTGAACAGAACTTTGTGTCTTTAGTGAAGAAAAGCTAAGCATACTTTGAGCATCATCAGATCTGTATTGTAACATCATTGTCTTAGTCAGAGATATCTTCACATATATATACCAATTTCATGTTTTCCACTTCATGAACAGTAATAGTAGCAAAACAAAAGCTACAAAGGATACTTTTGCTACAAACATTTGAACTTCAAAAATTGATATTTTGATACAAATCTTTTTTGTGTGTTAAAAAGTTTCTTATAAATTATGTTATTCATTACAGTCGAAAACTTTTTTATGTAATTGAACTTTAAAAATAAAAGCAGGACAGGCACATTGAGTAACAAATCTAATGATTCTATAGTATTCAAGAATGTGTCAATATTACAACACTATAACCATTCTCATGCTCATCATTTACAACATTATATATCAAGAAATTATAGAGCAAAAATCAAGATTCTGGAGGGGGTTGTTTCCCAAGTGTCCATTCATGCCCTTTCCATTCTGGTAATTGCTGAATCACAACCTGCATTTCCATAAATCAAGTTCCTCTTAAGCAATACAACCTCTATGATCATAAACCCACCCTGAAACGCGTACTTAGACCCATATATATATATACAATTGACTACTACAAACCAGGCCCGTGGAATCTGGTTTCCCCACGGTTGTCTGACACGCCAGCCTCCAGTTCTTCGGGTTCTGCAATTTACACAACAACAAAAAGTAATCAGTTATGGTTTATGAAGGATCTTGATTAGTTGGGTCATATCCAAATCCAATTAAACGGTCTTCAGGTCAGATTTTTAAAAGATCAGACCCGATCCGCCCCATTTGGGCTACAGTTTGTCATACCCGATTGAGTTTATCCTTCTCTTTATCTGTTCGTGGGCTAAGCAACTCCTTCCCTTCGATAACCTACATAACAATCAAGATTAAGCAGAAATCAACACACACTAATCACTTGAGAAACGGGTTAACTAATCGTGGTTGATGATCATAATATCATGTATCAAATTACCTCCACCATACATGTGCCACAGGTACCTCCCCCAGCACAATTTAGTAAAGGTCTAGACTGAATTACCAAAAAAACAGAAAGATTCTGTAACAAAGGTTAAAAAGATTGTAAACAAGTCATGGGTAATGAAAGCAGATAACTTTACATATGGTCCATATAACTCCACATTAGAATCTAGCATTATATCCCTAAGTTTCTGTCCACCGGTCGCGTTTCTAAAATGTACATCAGGCGTTCCATCTGGCAGCAAAACCGACTGCAATTGAATATAAACACAAGCAAATTCACATTACAGAGTATGGTAATATAAGATATATCTATCTATAATGTGGATGAAATTATATGATTAATATGTTATGTGTCTATGACTTACACTAACAAAAGCTAAACTGAGAGAAGGGGGTTCTTGAGATGGTGCATCAGGTGTAGTCATGGCTTGGATTCTTGGAACTGAGTATCTGTTGCTCTTGGTGGAGGCTTTCTGAATGCTGCAACTGCTGCTTATAGGGTTTCTGCAATTAAGAATTCATCTTTTACTCAACATTTTGCCGATTCAAATGAAAATCTAGAAATGAGCAAAAATCTAGAACAAGAAATCTATTCAATGAATGATAAATCTCAAACAAAATCGATTAGAAAATCCCTAAAAAAAGGGGAGGAGATCACGGATGGTGGCTATGCAGGTGACCGAAGGTCAAGACGATGATGAAGAAATGTGGCAGTGACGTAGGCGGATTAGAGAGAGAGAGAGAGAGAGAGTGTGTGTGTACCGGTGATGGAGGCTGCGACGACAGCCGGGGGTGCCGGCCGGCGTTGGGAGGCGAGAGTCGAGAGAGATAGAGGTAAACATTCAATCTAAACGGATATGTGTGTGTGTGGTGTTTCATGTTTGTGTGTATGGCATTAGATAATAAATACAACAGGAATAATAACACAATCTCTAAAAACATTAAAACTTCAAAAAAAAATTAGGCAACGGTGGTATGTCAATAATGTCTAAGTTCTAAAAACATTAAAACTTTAAAACCATAGTGTGCGATTGGTTAAATGGAAAGAAATGATAAATGAATCAAATGGACAAGGTAATGAAATGAGCTATTAACATTTCATCAACAAGTGTAGTTGCATTGTCGGAATGAAGTATATCATGACTACATGATGTTTAACATGGAGCAATAGACACTGAATGTAATTAGATAAATAAATATTGACAAAAATGCCTCTATAATAAGAAAGAGTTTACCCTAAATTTTAAACCGGATACCAATTGTGGTTTCTTTTTCTCTTTTGATGCAACTAGTCTATTTCTTCCTCTTATTCAATGTAAGAGGAGCCGTGATTATAATCATCTCGTACACAAAAAAGATTAAAAATAAACTAATCAAGTATTATATGACGAGCTAACCAAAAGTCAAAGAACCAAAACGAAATTAGTATATTAAAAATATACCGAATATGTTGTTATCTTTAACTAAAACAAGATAGATAAAAGATCTTTAATGTCACTCGAAATTAGAAACAAAAAATTTACCAAACTTCTTTTGAGAGGGATACGGTCCTCAAAACTGTAATATCCGGTTTCCTTGTTCAGTGAAAGAATAGTTTATAAGTGTTATTATTGTCGTTATTACTTGAGTTGATGAATAAATTGTGGTTTCAAGTTAGGCCAAGTAGGCTTAATAAATATATGCAAACAAGAAATCAAGGGTAAGTTGTGTGGTTGTGAAATAAACAAATGGGCTTAGGTTTGGCTACTAAGATATGGGCTTAAGCCATATAAACAAAATATATATAGTAAAATAGGGCACTGCCCCCAAGATTGGTTTTGCCCGGAAACAGTGAACTTGAGTGTGTGTGTGTGTGTGTGTGTGTTCTTCAAGAGGAACCAAGGAAGACGATGAACTACCATCATCTCTCAACAAGGAATTCAGAAGATAATCATCAGGTAAGGTTTTCTAAGCCATTGTAATTTTGAAGGAGTAGTTTTTACAGTAATTGAGTATGTTTAAAAGGTTTGAATAGAGTCACGGGTGTAGGTTTTTCGAGAGGAAGAACCGAGAGAGAGAGGAGATTATGTTTAACTCACTAAACATTGATAAAAATGCAAATGTATGTTAGAGAATGTTTAAAGGTTTGGAGAAATGAATTGTGAACATAAGATTGTGTTTTAGTTATGAGATAGGAGGTCCTACTTGGTACATATGTGCGACTTAGGCCTTACCCGGTATGAGGGCTATCCGACATTACGAGATGCGACTTGGCCTAGTCCGATATACTTGTACGGTGCGACTTAAGCTTAAACCTACTTAAACGTATATGTATATACCCGACTTGGGTTGGTCCGACTTAAGCATCAAGGTCTGACTTGTTTAATTATGTGAGACCCCAAGGGGTGTGCGACTTATAGGGAGGTCCGACTCATCCTTGCATGTACGACAAAGAGACTGGTCCGACTTAGAAATGTGTGTGTGTGTGTGTGTGTGTGTCTGCGACTTGAGTCCGACTTAGAGAGGTCTGACCTAGATGGGTCCGACTTAGATTGGGTTCAACTTGGGTTGGGCCCGACCTAGATTAGAGAGTTGTGCGTGGTATTAATTTAATAAGATGTGTTGTAGGTGATTGCCGATTGACGTGTAACGGCGAGTGATTGCTAAGCTAATATTGTGTGGCTAAACTACGACCACGAGAGTATTCTCACTTACATTCTAAATAGGCATCAAATACGTTTAATAGCATTCAAAAAAGTGATTAATATTTATGAGTTACGTGAATGTCTACTGAGACTAACACTTCGGTGTCGGGTATGTTAGACCAACACTTCGGTGTTGGGTACGTTAGACCATAGCCACGACAATGGGTACTACGAGAACGTCTAAAGATGATGGGCATGATGAGACCGACTACTACGGTAGCGGGTATGTATTGAACGCGAGACCACTTACTACGGTAGTGAGTATGAGATATGTGTTATATGATGACCATATGTATGAATGTGAATGATGAACTGTTTAGATTGTAAGTAGTCTACTCGCTAAGCTTTGTGCTTACCGTTGTTGTTAACCTGTTTTACAGGAGATGGCCGTGGCGGGGCTCCAGTGCGTTCGTGATAGCTCATCGACAACAACATTTCCGCGAACTCTTTACTTATCTGATTTACATAGTTGTCCTTACTAGGATTTTACAGTTAGAGTGTGATTTGAATATTCAGAGTCGTAAACAGTATTTGACCGTATTTATTATGAATGGTTGGTTGCTACGGTTTGAATTCGTTGCGTTGCTTATTTCAAAAAAAAATTGGGACGTTACAAAAACAAATTTATGTAGAAAAATAGTTTTGAATGGAGTAGAAATTATAGAGTTGTGTTCAATATAGTCCATATAAAAATCATAGTCCTAAATTTTAATATTTAATCACATGTGATTCAATATAAAATCACATGTGATTCAATATACAATCACATGTGATGGTAAAATCATTACATGTTAATTACAAAAATGTCACTCCGTCCAAATTTTTAAAATTCAATCTGGACCATTGATGGGGCTGATCCAAGAGCTAAGATTAGTCCCTTAGGACTATGCAATAAGTATGGACTATGTTTAACATTTCTCAGAAATTATAATTCCAAAAGGTTTAGAGGAGAGATAATTGTCTTTGAAACAGATATCCAAAATCTTAACAAAGAATGCTATGATGGTGGTCAATTTAATTAGAGGTATATTTGTCATTATTTATCTCATTAACCCACATAATGAAAAAAATCCGAGAATTATGAACGGAATGAGAAATCAAGATTTAGAAGGAATGTCATTCTCCATGTAATGTGTTATTCTTTTCCGTCAAGTAAAACAAACAACATTTAAATGATAGAATGGAATAATATATTTCTTTCCTCTTCCTTCGTGGATAACAAACACTCCCTAAGTTTTTATAATCTCAAGCTATAAGTCTTGTTAACATGTAAAAATTGTAAACCCATTATAAAACAGAGAACCATGTTAAAATAGACTCGAACACTTCAGAATCCCATCTCGGCGCCTTCAACTTTAAAAAATAAATTAAAAGGATAAATTAGCTATTTTAAGGAATTCAACATTTAACTATTTAATCGGGTTGTTGGATTCATCTACAACACCCGTATGCCCCTCGGTCTTTACCCAATCGGTTGAGTAATTCGGTTTCCGAAACCCGAGTGTCCCCCCCCCCCCCCCCCCCCCCCCCCCGTCTCTCTCTTCTTCTTTTTCTTCTCTTTTTTTTTCTCTATTTCTCTCTTATACATATACTAAAATAAATAAATAAAAAGTAACCAAAGATTTGATTAGGTTATACTAGGTATTTGAGTAAGAAAAAAACGGGGAGAAAAAAGTAATACTTCGCTATATAGCATTGGGTAAGAGAGTATGGGTTACCATACTCATTATACTATATAACAATTACAATGAATCAAATGAACAGTAACTATGAAATAAGTGGTTTGTTAGAACCTAGAGGGAGGGGGTGAATAGGTTATATACCCACTTTTTGAATGTTTTCAAGTATTTGCAAGAAATTAAAGAGATAGAGTTAGAAAGATATCACCAATCAAGAATGTTGAACACAATGATTTATAGTGGTTCAAGCAAGGGTTAACAACCTTGCTCTACATCCATTCCTTGGCCTCACCCACCAAGAGTTGCTCCACTATCTTCTCTTTGAAGGTAGAGATAAACCTTTTAACTCTTGCAAGTAAGGAAAAAATAACCTTACTTCACTCTAATTATAATGGCTAGAGTTGATCCTCACTTCTCTCTAATTCTATAGGCTAGAGATGATCCTCACACTATTACAAAGTATATGAAAGATTGAAGTAGTGTTTAAGCTTTGAAAGCTTAAACTCTTGCTTGATTCTTGATCTTAAGAATTGGATGATTTATCAAAGAATATGAGCTCACAAGATATAAAGACTATTATGTGTTTTTTAGATTGCAAGAGATAAGTTAAGAATGAGGTTTGAGTTGGTTTAAATAAGAAAAAAGGTGCAATCTCAAAAGCTGTCCAGACTGTCCACGGTCGACCGTCGGTCTGCTGGAACATCTTGAGACTTGCAAATATAGACGTTAGGCTTTGACCAAAACCATACACAACTCATTTTTACTCTAAAAAACCACTGAAAAGAATATTTAGAAAAGGTTGGTTGATCCCATACTTCTTAAGTTTGAATTTAAACACACAAATGGAAGTTTGGAAACCAATACACAAAGCATGTTGAAAGTTTACCCCTTTGAGAAATTCCTTTGCCAACAATGGTATTGTATTGTTTCAAAGTGAGATTGTGTTTAGTGTTTGCTCAAATGGGAAGTCTTGGATTTATTCAACCAACAAAAATAAGTTTATAAAATATTTGCCAATTTTTATAAAAGTTTCTATAAGAATAATTTTATAAAAACTTAAACTTGTTTAATTATTTATTTTGTAAGCTCATATAATTCGAATGTTTTCACGTAGGTGTCTTCGATGATGTCTTCTTCTTGAACGTTGATCTTCGATGATTGGAGTTTGACGATTTGTTAAAAAATATTTGTAACAAATAAATACGAATATTTATTTGTTTGAATATATATATATATATATATATATATATATATATATATATGCGCACATATATTAATGTTAATTAACGCTTTTCAAAAAAAAATATTAATTAATACAATTATATAAACAAGTTGTATATTTTGGTATTACCAAAAGAAGATATAATATATATTTCTATTTTTCCCAACATGGTTAAATATTTTGAAACTGATAATATATGATATATGCTCTTCAGTGGGAATGGCTAATGACATTTGTTTTTGGAGGAAAGACTCCCGTTCGATTCAAAGCCCATCCCATCTCTCCTAACTTCTGTTTTTTCCTTTTCTTTTGTGTTTTTTTAATTTTCTTTTCCTTTTTTTATGTTTCCCTTTGATTTGGTTTTTCTTTCCCTCGATATTCTTTATTTTTTTATTCTTTTAGCTTTTTATTGTTAGTAAATAATGTTTATTGCATTTCTTTTCTTAAATTAGTTGTATAGCACTTATTTTCTTATAATAGTTGTTATATTTTCATAAAATTACGTTAAAATTAATATCAAAGTATAAAAATATAAGTGTATATATATATATGTATATATGGAAAAGTTTATTTGAGAATCATTTTAATTGTGAGTTACATTATCCATCCATAAATTTATCTCACACACCTTATCACACTCTATCATCTTATGCTCTCCATCCATGAATTCCACTTCATACTACTTAAATAATTAAACAATGTTTAGCATATGCGTTAATTAGCTGGTGCTTAGTTTTGAAGATGTAAAATGTTTGTTCGGTTTTTTTACATCTTAAAAAAAAGAGCGAGATAAAAGTACTTTTTTTCTAGCTTTATGTTTTCATTCATATGTATCTAAAAATAAACAATTTGAAAATATCATATTTGATTAAATAAACGATTTATAAACTAATTTCTTAATTTTGAACCAACTTAAGTTTGATCTAATATACTAAGCATTAATATGACATTGTTATTAAGATAATACGAAAGTTAGTTTTGTAACACCGGGTTTCACGAGCTTAAATTCAGTAATATTTAAAACTTTTTAAGTATACTTATCAAGACGTGCATCGGAAACTAAACACTGATTATAAGATATAAAGTGTTATTATCCAACTTGACGATTATAAACATGAAAGGCCAAGTAACAAAACAAACCGGTATTACCGACTACCAACCGACCATCGGATCACAAACTATTTACAACAACAAAGTGTTCCATAAAAGCTAAATATATTTACCCACAAGCACCCGCCTCGCCAGGTTGCCTAAATCTTTTCCTGTAAAAGGGTAAAACATGAACCGGTTAGCTACACTAGCTAGTGAGTACAGGTCGCACATAAGTATCAATAAGCATGCTATCACAACACAGGAAAAGCACACAAGGCTATCCTATCACATCGTGGAGTGCCAACATATCAGAGGGAGTCATATCTCGCGGGGTTGCAAATCCCGCTCAATGAATCCAACTGAGAAATCAGCAACACCAATCCATGCTGGTGGGGAAGCAAAGAGCAACCCCCTGAGCACGTTGCGGAGCCACCTGGACTCAATTAGGCCTTAGTTAAGAACCAAGACCCCACTGTTTGTCAAGGAACGGCGGTCCTGCAGAATCTACGACCCAGCGTGCACCACCGAGTCACCGTTGATCCCGAATAACCAGCCATCTAGGCCCTCAAGGGATCCAGCCGCAATATAGCCAGATGACCTCAACCGAGTTGGAAACTATAAGCAGTTTCCCGAGTGTCCGGACATAAGTAGACAAACAATAAGTGATCCAATCAGGATCCAATAACATGCGCGCATATAGTCACAGCAAATACTGTTCATACTAGTGAACAGAACATGCGAGTATAACTTAATCATAACATACACTTACCACATGATTCACGTTACATACTTTTAGTCACTGTCAATATAACACTGTAGCATGACATATCACGTTATAACATACCTTACGCACACACATGTGGGAGCACCAATTACACATTAAAAACACACAGGGGTTAGCACTACTTACTGAGCCTCATGGGAAACCGGTACTCACCTTAAGTTCACGATTAGCTAACACAACGATCAACGCCTTCTGGTTCTTCAAGAACGCCTAACATATCACACAACACTGGGTTATCACTTAACATTCAAAAACCTTCGTTAAAATACGCGTCACAATTCTAACAACATTGGACAGGGTCCTACGGCCGCAGATAATAAGGCCTACGGCCGCAGAAGACCAAACCACCCTACTACGGCCGTAGAGAACACCCCCTACGCCCGCAGAGGTAATTCTTT
Organism: Pulicaria dysenterica; assembly: GCA_947179395.2. Lineage (NCBI taxonomy): Eukaryota > Viridiplantae > Streptophyta > Magnoliopsida > Asterales > Asteraceae > Pulicaria > Pulicaria dysenterica. The sequence continues at coordinate 30,207,474 of OX359290.1, forward strand.
GGGTTCCTAAGGTCGTATGTTATGTACCCACGCCCGTAGGCTTCGTTCCTTCACCCGTAGGTGGTAAACCACATAAAATACCCTCCTACGGCCGCATAAACCTTTTCCTACGGCCACAGAAGGCTTAATTTCAATAATTCTGAAAAACACCCTCCTACGGCCGTAGGAACATTCTCCTACGGGGGTAGGAAGGGTCTGCACAGCAGACTTCGTCCCTGTTCGCGAAACAGCCCTGCAACTTCGATTTTTAACACATTATTCGACCAAAACTCAATTCTAATCATTCACATACTTCACTTGACATTGTTTGAAGCTTACAAACACATTAGACACCAAAACTAACCATTTGGATTGATTACACACCATTAAAAATGGCTATCTTCTTCATAAACACAAACTAGGGTTCTTCAAGGAAAATACTTACAAACAAGATGAAGAAACAACAAGTTGAGCACTTGAAACACTGATTCAACCTTCCTTGCTACTGATTTCCTTGATTCCCCTTCAAAAGCTCCACAAGCTAAGAACGTGTGTGTGTTTCTCTAGTATGTACGTATGAGTGTGTTGTGTGTTTGACTCAAAGGAGTCAAATAAGGGTGAACCGCCTTTGGGTGGACAATTATCACCAACGAGGTATTTTGTTCCCCTTTCCAACTTACAACTTGATACACACTAACCCGTTACAACTAACGAGGATATCTACGGAACCATTACGCGAAACCCTTTAGCAATTCATCAATTTTACTTATTAACTCTTACTTTCTTATAACACCTCATAAATCCGCTTTGACGAACTAAAACATAAAACAACTATTTGAATACTTATTTAAAGTCAAGGTACAACCCCTTGAGCAAGAAGTACAACTAGGTACTACTAGGCCCATTTTCAGGATGTTACAAGTTTGGTATCCTGAATTTGGTCGACCGGATTAAAAATTAGTATAAAGTATCAAATGTGTAGTATAGTATGTAAATACAATAAACTTTATTTAACATTTAAAAAATTATTTATTCTTATTTTTTGTTTCCCGTCGTAACGCACGGGTTAGAAACAACTCGTTGTCTAACAATTAAAAAGTAATACTTCGCTATATATACTTTGGTTGTGTACTACTTTACGCTCACTCACCTTGTAGAATGGTGTGGGTGTTTCTCCCACTTGTGGACCGGTGATTATGACTAGTCTTACAAAAGATGGTCACAAATGGGTTTGTTCTAAATTTCAATATGGTAGGATAACATTGTTTGCTATATGTATATATGTTTTATGCCAAACAATATAGCTTCCGTTTTTGCGAGACGAAACATTTAAATAATTTAATAAAGCAACTTTTTCAAAACAAAATATTTAATTCTAAAATCCGGGTGTTATAATATGTGTGCGCGCGCATGTTCGCTTTTTCAATGTCTAGCATAAAGGAGTCTGTGACACATGGGTCGTCAAAGCTTTAGTCTGAAACATACCGAAGAAACAGAATTTTGAGTGAGAAAAGTAGAACATATGCAGACAAATGGTCGCGAAAAAAAAATCAGCACTACAATTTAACCTATGCAAAGATCAGGAATTATAACAAATATTACTCATACGATAATTATATCTATACTACATTATAACATATTTAATACTACCTCTTCTACTTTACTCAATCTCTTAAAATTTAGCGATAAAAAATTACTAATATACCCCTCAAATGACCTTCATCTCTCTTACTTTATACACTCACCAATAGACATTCTTCTATAACTACACTTCCCCAACCATAAAAAGGAAGAAAAAGGGTTGTTTTTGAAGAATTTTGTCTAAAAATAGAGAAAAGAATTGCTGGAAAAAAAAAGGAAATGAAACGCCATGTTACCTGTAGGACCGGGGGCGGGGGTCTATTACTAAACACACCCTGATGCTAGGACTGATCTAGGACGTGAAATATCGCGGAATTATATTTCACGAACCTCCTAAGGATCTATGATCTGCTTAGGTGTCCGGCACACAGAAGTGACACAAAGAAAGAGTAGAAAAACTGACACACAGTACCACACAGAGATGCTTTGGCTGCCTTGGAATTCGAGAATTATCACTTAGTTCTCGAGTTTCAAGGGTATATGTACGATTACGAAGGCTCACGAAGTGTCCTGGACGATTGTTTTTCGTTAATGAGGGGTTAATCACTATTTATAGTGAGTTTTACGCGTTTTCGAATGACACAGTTCACTTCGCGCGAACTGACATTCACTTCGCGCGAAGTGACATCCACTTCTTGCGAAGTGACTTTCACTTCTTGCGAAGTGAATTTCACTTCTTGCGAAGTGAATTTCCTTATGACTAAACTTCCAAATACAAACCAAACCATGATTAAATACTTGTAAGCTTTTCATAAACACATAGTATCACTTAGAATGTATAAACATGCAAACCATTAATCAAAACACATTTAATTAATACCACATGAATATACTTTATTGATACGAACTAGGGATTCACAAAATATGCACCAACAAACTCCCCCTAAGACCTAGTTCTATCAATAACCATTGCACTAAGTAAACATTCACAAAGTAAAGTTCACTAAGCAAAAAATTCCACAAAGTAAAATGCACAAAGCAAAATGCAAAACGAATACCTTTCGTCATGCCCTTACCTGCACTACGCACGATGTGAGCTGTAACTCGTGCTTAGTGGGTTTCCATTTCGCATGTAATGAGTTTCTCATCTGTGAACCTTAATTACTGTTAGTACTGCATTCAGCAATAAACTGTCAGTAACTTCAAGATCACTTATAAACATTTAAGCAAAACACATCAAAATAAGATGAAGGAAATGTAAAACGAACAAACTCCCCCTAATCAAAACACTAAGAATGATTTAGAACATACTAGAACTCTTTTTGTATTTTTCTGATAATAAAGAAAATAAACACGAATGTAAACTATGAACTAATTAAATCCTAAAGAACAGAATTAAAAATACTAAGAAAATTGCAGGAATAAAATTACTGAAATTAAATCTTTTTGTGAGAAGGTTCCAAAATGGAATCAGTACCAGCTCATCGATACTCAGTAGTCATTCATTTCAGAACCTTGGGTATAAACATATTCTCTTAAACTCTGTCTGTCAACCTATCTTTCTTCAGATAATAACAGATTTTGTTTCAACATTTTCAGATTGTCTAGACTGGATACATGATTAAGACTATCTCTTTTAAAATCTCACAATGTTTTGACTTACTCAGTAGAATGCACAACTTGATTACCCAACCACCATGCTTATGTGCTTTGTGATTTTGTCAACGCATTTTATGCTCTTTGACATGGAGGTCAATTTTTCACCTCTCTAGACATTTTTCTTGCTAAGCTTTTGTCAATGCATTTTATGCTCTTTGACAATTTAACACTAATAGATCAATGTAGCTTTTGTCACTGCATTTTATGCTCTTTGACAATTTAACATTGATAGATCAATGTATCTATTTCTTTTGACATCTTAGATTGGGGTCAATTTTTCACCCTCTTTTACATTTTGCTCATTGTCATCTAAGCACATTTGGCATGGTAATAGGTGTGTGCACCAGACTAAGTTAGTCTCAACTGATATTGACTTGTAGACTTGGAATGTCTCGATAGCTTAAATCTATGATTGATTTTCACATGCATAACCATTTATCAGCCTAGACTTTCCTTATATGTCTTACACACTATCTGTTTCTTATCTGATTCAATTAGATTTTCAGACAGTTTTCTCAAGAATATGTACATGCCTTTAGTCCTAATTTTACTAGACGTACTTTGTATTGAAAGCCAGTGTACCATCATTTTCCATTTGAGTTGGATCAACTTCTCATTTTTGTTTTTCTGATTTTTTTGTATTTTCTAAGTTTTCTGATTTTTTTTGTATTTTCTAAGTTTTCTGATTTTTTTTGTATTTTCTAAGTTTTCTGAACTATCTCCCCCTAAAATACTAAAGAAACTAAAAACTAAGAAAATAGAGATGCAACGACACAGAAAATAAGCACAAAGAAAATAAAATGATAAAGACACACAGTCATAGAAACCTTAACCTGGACTATTTCGGTTGACACCCTTCACTTAGAAGAATGAGTTAGACAACATTAGGAACCCAAGCCCGGATGGTCATGGGTTTCCCGTCTTCTCCAACCACTGGAAGTTTCATCCATGTTCCAGTCTTGATGATCCTGTCACTTGATTCCTTGGACATTTGAACACACAGTTTGTTAGTCCACTTAGGAATCCTTTGATGCTGAACAGGAAGAGTTGAGTTTTGATGATTTTTAAGAAACGTTTTATTTTCTTGCAAAATCTCAACTTTCTTGTTACAACTTTGATGTGCCTTCTTATCACACTTGTAACTAAGGTGACCAGGTCTCCTGCACACATAGCAGACCCTTTCTGGGTATTGCTTCACAGAGCCTTTCGTTACCTTTTGAGGCTGATATCCTAACCCTTGATGTTTGGATAGTTGTTTGACCTCTTGGTATGGACGGGTATCAGGAGACTTAATACCCTCCTTTTCAAATTTCCGAAGTGCATCATGGATACGATGCATCAACGGACCTTGCACACAGGAACTGTCCAACAGTTCTCTAATGCCTGGTTCAGCCTTTTTGGTAACCTCTTGCTGAACCTCATTCTTCTGAGGCTTACCCACATCCTCATGTAACGTTAAATCCTCATTTGAGGTTAATGCAGAAGATTCATCAACCTTTGTGAGTAGTGGGTCAGCTTCAGAATGGACATCATCGTTCACCAGTTGATTTAACACTGGTGGTGGACATTTTGAATATACGTTTTTGTCCTTTTCTGAATCGGTACCTTGACCTCTCTGATCGATTATGTACTCAAAAAGATAAGAAGACGTGGAATAGCTTTTGAGTTTTTGACTCAGAGTCTCATAATCGACCTTTGAGGTAGCAAGGTCCCGTTTCAGCTTATCGATTTCGTTTATGTAAAACACGATAGCATCTTGTTTATTTAACAAAGCCACACCTAGTTCATTAACCTGTTTACCTAGACTTTCATTCTTTTCTTTTAATTGATTTTCTCTTCCTTTGATCAACAGGTTATTATCTAACTTAGATGTGAGATCTGAAATAGTAGACTTTAAGAACACTATCTGTTTTACATATTCATCACACGAACCACAAGGTAATCCAAAAGTACATACCTGATCCGCAAACGGTTGACCACAGCTGCACACCTTTTGATTTGACTCTTTGGCACGGACATTCACTGGTGTCTCTTCTGCAGCTGGTGTCGAGGCTGGTTCATCATCATTGCTGGCACTTGATTCTTCTTCACTTGAATAGCTTTCGGTCTCGGATGAAGAATCTTCGTTCAACACATGAACGTTCGCCAAGTTGATGTCAGCATCAGCATTCCCGAACTGTACAGACCAATCCACTCCCTCATCTTTTTGAACAACCGCCATAGCCTTAGTCGGTGTTGGAGTTGCTTCAGATTTTATGGTTGTGGAGGTAGATGATCTGCTGCCAGAACCAGTTTTGAATGGATACCTCGGTCCCGAATTCTTCGGCTTTTCACATTCACGCGCGAAGTGACCCTTTTCACCACAGTTATAGCAGGTCACAGCAGATTTATCAAAGCCGAGTTTGGTATCCTTGGTTGCTGATATTGACTTTCCCGTTCTTCGCTCATAAGCTTTTGCCCTTCTCACTAAGTTGGCATACGACCAGAGGATATCTTGTCTCTCCATCTCATCCTCGTCGATCTGGTCATAGTCCTCTTGAGTCATATGAGCATTACCAATCTTCCCCTTCAGTAGATCATCATAAGAGGAGACTAGTGCACTTAGCATGCTCATATGTGTCTTAACCTCATCTGTACTTCCATACTTGAAGTGTTCGACATTAAGTCTGGAGGAAGATGCAGTATAAGATGGCCCAGAGGATGAAGCATCAGAGGTAGATCTGCCCGATTCATTCACGTTGATCACATAGGCAGACTGTAGGGGGGCATGTGAAGAGGTAGATGACGAGACAGGTGTTCCGGAGTAGTAGAGTGAGGGGTTCTGTTGATAACTAGACATAGAATCCAGATTTAGTTCCTCCTGCTCCTGCTCCTTTAACTTGGTGATGAAATCATTAAGGTCCATCCCGTCAAAACCGTTACCATTCTTGAGTATCATGATGAATGGCCGCCAGCTCTTGGGCAAAGCATTCGCCAAGATCTCTACTTGCTGCTTCTCTGGAACAGTAACACCCAGACTGTCCAGTTCACTTAGAAGGTGGTTGTATCTTGTAATAAGGGAAGGAATCTTCTCATCTCTTGTAGCCGTGAAATGGTCTAATTCCTTCCTTAATTGACTTGCTTTAAGTTCTTTCAGAGCAGCGTTTCCCTCATTCCTCTTCTCAAGAGCTCTCCATAGACTGTAGGAAGTTCGATACCTCCTAAACTGGTGGAAGATGTCGTTGGGGATGGCCTGAATCAGTTGAGCATAGGCCTTCTTTTCAGCATTGTAACTGGTCTGCTGTTCGACCGTCATTTTATCGTAAGGGGTTTCGATATTTCCCTCCCCTTTTGGAACCATATACTCAACATTCATGGCTCTCCGCAATCTACAATCGACCCCATCTAGAAAAATTTCGAATCTGGGCTTCCACATAGGATAGTCCTCCATGGTTAGCAATTTCGGCACTTTGTTGATACTGCCCATTTCTGTTTCTAGTAGAAGGTTGTTTAAGGCAGTGGTTTGTTTAGAGGCCATTTGAATTGATGTAATGAACCAAGGCAGCAAGCACACACAGATTCGGATTGGATTTGAAAAGCACACAGGAAAACACGGAGTAAAATTTGATAGAAAAAGGTCACACAGAACTGCACAGAAAAGCACAGCGCACGAAGACGGAAATAAAATGCGAACTGGCTTTACCACGCACGTACTGGAGAACACACCACGCACGGACAGACGGACTGACAAACTACGCGCGGACTGACTCACTACGCGCGGACTGATTCACCACGCGCGAACTGACGGACCACTACGCGCGAGGCAGAAACTAACAAACGAAGGATCTAGAACACACAGGCACAGTTCGTGCGAACTGAGGTCAGTACGCACGAGGTGGGGTTTCACTACGCACGGTCGAAACTCAAAGAGCCTAAACGTAAAAACTTGACCTTTTTAACGCAAAAGGACCTATTTTCCGACCTATTTTCGGTAAAAAGTGACGCAAGGGGGCACACACAGGAAAAAAGGAACACCTAGATCGACTTAATCCTAAGGAAAAGTGATCAATCAAAGCACAAGGCTCTGATACCACTTTGTAGGACCGGGGGCGGGGGTCTATTACTAAACACACCCTGATGCTAGGACTGATCTAGGACGTGAAATATCGCGGAATTATATTTCACGAACCTCCTAAGGATCTATGATCTGCTTAGGTGTCCGGCACACAGAAGTGACACAAAGAAAGAGTAGAAAAACTGACACACAGTACCACACAGAGATGCTTTGGCTGCCTTGGAATTCGAGAATTATCACTTAGTTCTCGAGTTTCAAGGGTATATGTACGATTACGAAGGCTCACGAAGTGTCCTGGACGATTGTTTTTCGTTAATGAGGGGTTAATCACTATTTATAGTGAGTTTTACGCGTTTTCGAATGACACAGTTCACTTCGCGCGAACTGACATTCACTTCGCGCGAAGTGACATCCACTTCTTGCGAAGTGACTTTCACTTCTTGCGAAGTGAATTTCACTTCTTGCGAAGTGAATTTCCTTATGACTAAACTTCCAAATACAAACCAAACCATGATTAAATACTTGTAAGCTTTTCATAAACACATAGTATCACTTAGAATGTATAAACATGCAAACCATTAATCAAAACACATTTAATTAATACCACATGAATATACTTTATTGATACGAACTAGGGATTCACAAAATATGCACCAACATTACCTGATAAACACTATTCGCGAAAATATCATACTCCTATATTATACAAAAAAATGGTATGTTATCCTGCAAAAACTATTCGCCTCCACATCATTGCGCATGTACAATGCTAGTGTTAAAAAAGAAACCCAATAATCTCTTTTTGTAATAAGAAAAAATGTATTTCCTCCTAAGTCTTCATATTTTATCATCCTGCTTACTAGATGATGATATGTGGAACCCACTAATAATCTTTTTTTATCTATCTACTTAATTTTGATACTTGTCTTGATCTTGTAAGTAAAAAAATAAATATAAATATAAAGCAAGAGGGTCTTGTAATAATCATTTGTTATAAAGAACGCCGATCAAATTAGTCTGGCAGCGACACATAATGGAAGTCAAAGAACAACTAAGCAGCGCTTTATAGTCGATTGAACACCAAACACCCTCTTATTAAACTCTCTAGTTTCTCTAACATAATGTCTGACTTGTATGAAAAAGATATACGCAATGCATAAGAGGAAAAAAGTTAGAGTTTAGGCCATAAAATAGCATCCTACTTTTTCAAAAGTGTTAATGTATGTAATTTACTTTTTTGTTACCTAAATAGGTAACCAACTTTGTAATAAACTATTAAACTAAGTAATAATTTAATTTTTCTATTAGGGTTTTGGCTCTAACCGGAGTTTGCAGCGTTATATCGCCACTACACTTTGGTGACATAACCGGAATTCCTTCCTAGAGGTTATGGTGGAGTCTAATCAGCCTCCTGATGGCGCCATCGTTGGGGGCTTTAAAAATGGTTGTGTTGTTGCTATTTTCCTTTAATCCAGTAATGATGGGAAACAAAAGGCCAATCAGACTCCAACAACACTATCAGGCTAGAATTTCAATCAGAGCACCAATGTTTATTATTTACATCGATATTTATAGAAAAGTAGAATGTTATTTTGTGACTTGAACCTAAAAAACTATATACAAGTAACGCTTTTTATGTACATAATAATAATATACAAACAACCTTATGTAAAGTACTACTTTAGAGTTTATACCCGTTTACTTCTGAATTGGTTCATCTGGCCATCACTGAAGACTATTGGACCAATAAAGATGTAAGAAATACCATATCTTCATACACTTAACACACTTTGATAGAGTAAATTAACATCCAAACAAATCATATGTCAAAGTTTGAGAATAAACAACTCATAATGTTTCAAAGATTCAACTTCTAAGAAATCTTAGGGTGTTTACAAGGCAAAACGTACGAGATCACAAAATTGTATTCATTCAGGCATCAAAAAGAATCATTCTTCCATGCGATTTTCATCAGATTCATGCTGAACCTTGACTTTGACCTTAGCCTGTGTAGCAGATGCATCTTTAACCATTGCACCAGGTGCAACCAACATGTGAATTTGCTGGTCGAGTTCCTTTCTAGCCTCACGCCTTTCCTTTCCAACCTTACCTTTCATCCTGCATCATCAACAATATTATTAGAATTATTAAATTAATTACCAAAACGAGAGGGTCAGATAACGGTAATTTTTGTGTAAATTAAATCGCGCTGGGTCTGTGTGACAAAAAACACCTTTTGTTCAAAGCATATAGATAACGTAGGGATAATGTATAAGGAGGCCAACCACCTATTCAACGTTTTTCATTAATGTAACCCAACTATCGAAACTATTTTATTAGCCAACAATATATGTAACTAGTTTTCTTTATACCATATACGGTAAAAGGAACAGATTGAATGACAAATGTAACCATAAATTTTCGAAAAAACAGAAATTCTCTTGCTTCCCTATTCTTTAACGTAAAGTTATCAAATAAATTTGAAGAAAATACTAGTCATTCATCATGGTTTTTTGTTAAATTTGGTAGAATCAAAACCGCAAAAAGAAGTTGAATAGCAAAGTGAACTCTGGTATATATCATCTCATCTTATTAATGTATATAGTGTGTAAAAATCTGAATATAATGATTGTCGTATTTCAAAATATAAATTGATCTGGGAAACAATCTCTCTACCCACGGGGATGATTGTCTATGTCTTAACTCCCCCTTGGCCCATACCCCGTGTTGTTGGTGGTGGTTTATTATATTATTAATTTAACAAATATGAATACAAGAATTGTATTACTTGGAAGAAATCTAACTTTCTGAATATTATGAGTTACTAGGTTCTATTCATTTAAAACTTTTACCCTCTTCGACCCATTTGACATGTTTTCTCTCGTCAACTAAATCTAATTGTAGAGACAAAACATGACCCAAATTGATACATTCATAATTAAACAGGTTGTAATCCCCATATCTAGAGGGGAAAAAAACTAAAAATTTATGACATAAAATATAAAAGTATATAGAATTCAAGAAAAAATACCTATTCTGATGATGCTTCTCCTCCCGGCGAGATCGCAATTTATCAATCACTTTGATGGCCTTCAGTGTGTTCTCAGTGAGGTTTCTGTCATACCTCTCTGGTCTGTTACGTTTCCTCTCAAACTCAAATGTGGTGTCCTTCAGGTTTTAATTCATAAAAACATTATCAAGAAACATTTTTTTGTTTAAAAAAAATACATGATTTTTGAGAAGTTTTTGTACCTGAGTCATGTCCTTGCCATGTAACCGCCTATAGGCTTTGGTCCATTTCACCTTACGAGGATTCCTCTTCATTTTAAAGTTCTTGTGGCATTTTGATCGGCAAAATCTAAAGATCTGTAGAATATAAAAGTTTAAATAATAATATTCTAAAAGTATAATCTGCATAATCTATAACTTACAAAAACCTACCTTTGCATCATTACGCACAAACTGGATACCATGTCCAGGATAAACAGTCGAAGAACAAAACCAGCACTTCTCCAACCTCATTGTAAAGTTGCCCTAATTTTTCTGCAAGTGAAACAATCAGTATGCAATTCCAGTAGAGAAGAAAATGCAAAGACATAACTTTTACTCCTGGGGTCCCAACGTTTTTGAAAATCCCAGAACATGCAAAAATAATGCCACTATTACTTAACAGAATGCCAAATTACACTTAATACATTTAAGATGCTGATTGACTAGGTACCTTGCAAAGTTGCTAGATTTAATGACAAGGGTAAACTAGGAGATTTAGTAAGTTATAAGACCCCAATATTTGAAGTTGGGCAGTGGACAGCTATTTGAAGAAAATTAGAATAGCACTTTGGACAATAATTTTAAGACAAAGGGAGTAAAAATCTTCCCAAAATGTAATGCAGTAATGCACTAACTTCTGCGCTCAGAACGCTATCAGCTCAACTTGCAGCAAGAAGATACATTTTACACTTCCATAAACATACCAAACAAACAGAGAAACAGAAAATGTATAAAGAAAACTAACAAAGTGGTTTGAAACATACTTGTTTGGTTCTGATTTCTGAAAAAAAAAAGTGAAGTCTGATGCTCAAACTAACTAGATGGATTTGGGGAGGGATTGAGGGTGGTGGAGGTCGAGTCAGAACAAATTATGAGGCTGAGAGAAGCAGGGGGGAGGCGGGTGTGAGCTCCCGAGCCATGAGAGAGTATCTGACTAATCTATATGATTGTTATGGTTTTTGTCTCCAAATGTAACATAAGATCAACTCTAACCGATTTTGATTGTTTGATTGGGTTCTTAACTGCAAAGTTCATATGAGCTTTGTTTGTTATGTTTATAATCCCAACGTTGTTTGTTGTGCTTCCTGTTTTAATGAATATTGATCATATTTCTTATTATCTATATGTTTTAAAATCTGATTGGCATTGTTATGTTTTTTATGATTTGATGAGATCAATTATTTCTCTTCCCGATCATATACTTATATGAAAGATTATGAACAATGATATGCTTTGATGAATGATTGCACATTTAGGGGTTCAAATTATTTTTTTACAATTAATCTGCTCAGATATTGATGATTGCTTTTATGTATGTTTTCTGTTTGGTATTTTATGAGCATAGTTGTCAATTGCGAATAGCGGTAAATAGCGATGGGCTACCGATATGCTATATAGCGAATAGCGATAAATAGCGGCCGCTATTTCATATTTAGCGATAGGCTTTTAAAGAGAAATTATATATTTATATACTAGTATATTACCTTAAAAGTCTTAAACTATTATATATATTAGTATGTTACCTTAAAAGTCTTAAACTATATGCCAATTAAAAGAAAAAACACATGACTATTACCAAACTCAAAAACAAAAAACACAAAAAAAACCAACAGGTCGCTATTTACCGCTATTTGTATGATAGCGAGCTTGGGCCGCTACGCTACGCTATTCGCTATAGCGTCGCTATTTACCACTATTGACAACAGTGTTTATGAGCTAATATGTTCCTATTTTCTTGCATCAAATATGGATAAAAGCTGACCTCTTTGTATGTATGTTTGCTGTTGTGCATGTGTTTGCTAGGTATTCATATGTGAATTCTTTTTTCAAACTTTATAAGGTTCACGTAGTAATGAAGGATAACAAACTTGTCTAGTTTGGTCGAATGAGTTAATGATCAGATAGGTAGATACATATATCGAAGAAGTCAAATAAGTAGTTAGTTACAAAAGGAATCTTACACTAACCTACCAAAGTTTCTTGAGCAGTTCCATCCAGTGTCATTGTCGCATATTCTAATCCTTTTGATTAAAATTGTGCTGCACACTCTTTTGGATATGAATATATCTACCAAGTCAAGTTTTTTATATCTTCATTATACAATTTACCTTTTTCATCTTTTACTTATTACCATTTGCTTATAAACTTTGCTCTAATCCTACAAAATGTCCCAAGAAACAAATGAAAAGCATAGTAGGCTTTATCGCCATTGTGTTGTGTACCTGAAACTTTAGGCTTGCAATTGTCACATACTCAGTTACTCACATAGCATATTCGAACTTGTACTTCGATTATGTATGGTGGATAGAGACATGCGACCTTGTTGACACATCAACCATTTCTTATTTTGTACTTTGGTTATCTAAAAAGACTTATAGAGAGTGATAGTTCTCTAACATGTTTTGAACGCTTATTTGGGTTTCAAGTGTTTCTATTATTGTTTTTTAAGCAACTCGTTCTTATTTCTTGACAAAGACCTAAATTAATTATGTTGGGTCAATGTTAATGATGCATGCATTCCCATATATAAACGCACCTTCTTAAATTATTCCTATTCTTCATCCATTAAGTTGAATGTAGTTTGAGAATTATATATATTCCATGTCTTGTTTTCCAAGTACACCCAACCACATATTTTGCTTTCAAATTGTCAAAAGCAATTTTCATTTGCTTCTGAGTGATAACCATCACATGCCTTTCTTTAAGAACAGTGCCAAACTTAGCCGATGACTTCTTATGCATGTTACGTTCTCTTCTACCCACTTTGTTAATTTTCTCAATACATACATCTTAAGCATTCAATTGAGCATTTGTCCAATTGTGGTTACCTCCAGTTTTTAGAACTAAAATAAAAAAAAAACAACCTAATTAACTGAGTGGCCAAGAATGCTACAATGTATACATAGAATGCTAAACAAGCAACAAGCAGGTAATTAGGGAAGTATTGGTAGATAACAGTCGACAAACAACAAGCACTTTGCTTCTGAGTGATAACCATCACATGCCTTTCTTTAAGAACAGTGCCAAACTTAGCCGATGACTTCTTATGCATGTTACGTTCTCTTCTACCCACTTTGTTAATTTTCTCAATACATACATCTTAAGCATTCAATTGAGCATTTGTCCAATTGTGGTTACCTCCAGTTTTTAGAACTAAAATAAAAAAAAAACAACCTAATTAACTGAGTGGCCAAGAATGCTACAATGTATACATAGAATGCTAAACAAGCAACAAGCAGGTAATTAGGGAAGTATTGGTAGATAACAGTCGACAAACAACAAGCACTTTGCTTCTGAGTGATAACCATCACATGCCTTTCTTTAAGAACAGTGCCAAACTTAGCCGATGACTTCTTATGCATGTTACGTTCTCTTCTACCCACTTTGTTAATTTTCTCAATACATACATCTTAAGCATTCAATTGAGCATTTGTCCAATTGTGGTTACCTCCAGTTTTTAGAACTAAAATAAAAAAAAAACAACCTAATTAACTGAGTGGCCAAGAATGCTACAATGTATACATAGAATGCTAAACAAGCAACAAGCAGGTAATTAGGGAAGTATTGGTAGATAACAGTCGACAAACAACAAGCACTTCGACAGAAACAACTATTAGAAATGGCAGATCAAACAATTAACAAGCAAAACTATTTTAAAGAGCGAAAACCTCACAAATAATTTTAGCAAACAACTTGGTAAAGTTAACATCTAGAATCTGAGAAATGAACCCAAAACGATTTTTAAGAACACAAATCTTACAAATGCAATAGAACACACACAAAGAGAGAACAGTGCGTTATCAAAGAAATTTAGGAGAAATCTGTATAAGAACAAACATCTTCACATATGCAAGAAAATGATTTTAAAGAACAAACATCTCACATATGCAAGAAAATGATTTTAAAGAACAAACATCTCACAAAATACATTTGGGCTTATTATTGTATCAAAATGGTTTAGGATTCTGGAAATCATTGAAGGTTAGGGAAAGAGAAGCAAATCAATTAGGTTGCAAAGGAAGTACCACGAACCTGTAGATATTAGCTGCAAATCGACGAATGGGTGGTGAAATCGACGGAGGCAGAACCAACAACGAGAGTGGTGAAGATCGACTGCAGAACGAAAAAGAGGGGCTTTGAAGCGGCTTCTAGGGTTTATGGAGGCAGAACCAACGATCGAGTGGGTTTGGTTCGCAGCTTTATTTATAAAATATAAGGGTACTAAATAATTATAAAACAAAAAGATGTGGTTCGCAGATTTATTTATAAAATATAAAGAAGTAAAAATAAAAAATGAGGTGAAAATATTATTGCTTATAATGTAATATGGTTGAGAAAAAAAACATAATATTATAAAACAAAAAGATATGATTGTATTTTTTTAATAAAATATAAAGAGTTAATTACACAAATGGTTTATATGGTTTACTAAATTTTCCACCAATGGTCCATAAACTTCAAAAATTACACCCACAGTCCCGTGGTTAGCAATTTGTTTTAATGTTGGTCAAATTTTAACACATTCGTCCAAATCAACGTTAATCCCTTTAGTGATAAGGTATTGATGTCTTTTTACCCTCTAAATTATCCTATTATCTACAAAATTGTTCAACCTTCAATCACCCCTTCTTCTTCTTCAACCTTTGCACCTCCCCTATCAACTTCAAACCCTTCTCCTTCTTCGATTCGTCAGTACAATCATCCCACATCAAGGATCAAGTTCGAACCTCCGAGAATTCTGAGTCTAGTCACACGAATTGAAATGTTGTTAAAGAATTGGTATCAAGAAACGATCCCAATTTTGATGTTGACTTCGTATCTTTGAAGAGCTTCTTGATGTTGACTTCCTTCCAAAGCGCTGCAGTAGGGCTATGAAGGTCGTTGGTGTAGTGGAAACCAGCTGTGAAGAAATATTTGAGCTTGTAATGAGCATGGATAGAACACGTTATGAGTGGGATGATAGTTTTTAATACGGTAGCTTAGTTGAGGAGGTGGATGGTCATACAACAATTCTATATCACAGGCTTCAGCAGGATTGGTTCCCCAAGTTTGTGTGGCCATGTGACCTTTGTTATGTGCGGTATTGGCGCCGAAATGACGATGGGGGTTACGTCGTACTTTTTCAATCAAGAGAGCATCAGAACTATGGTCCACAACCAGGATATGTGCGCGCTAATATTGAGAGTGGAGGGTTTAATATTTCCTTTTTAAAACCTCGAAATGGACGACCCAGAACGCAGGTTCAGCATCTTATGCAAATTGATCTAAAGGGATGGGGCGTAGGTTACGTTTCATCGTTTCAGCAACATTGCCTGCAACAAATGTTAAATAGTGTTGCTGGACTGCAGAAACATTTTGCTAGGAGTAATGAAAGGAATGCTTTGGGAGATTTTGTAGGTTCTGAGGAAGATTCAAGCAGTTCGTCGGTTCGAATTGTTTTCTTTTAGAAACAAAACTGGAATGAGAATGACGCAAGGAGAAAAGTCGTCGCCTATAACAGACTCGATGATTTCATTCTGCTTACAAGGTAAAAAAACCCAAATGTGGAATGATGTTTCGACAATTGGTGTTTGCAAAACTCCGGACCAAAACCGTTGACCAAAATTGAACATATACCTACACGAGTGAAACAGGTAAAAATCTAGTCTCGTTCTCATTTCTAGTTCTAGCAAGAACATTTGGGTTGTTAGTCTTGCCATGTCGAAAAGGAATTAGACTTGAATCACAAGTCAATTGTTTGATTGATTATGGCTTTGGATCGAACATGTTGTAAATACTACTGGTTCTATCTTCCAATTTTCTTCGAAATTTCCATCCTGGTTCAAAAAAATAAGGAAACGATCCCAATTATAGGTAATTGTTGTCATTTCTAGAGCTTTTATCCACTGAATAACCCACTCTTGCATCTTTGTGTAGTTCATTGATTGTCCAGAAAGAGGAGAAAATGCACTACTTCTCATAATCCATATCAAAATCAACCAGGTTAAAAGAAAAATCACATAGATTCAATGCATATTCCATAAACAGACAAAGAAAAAGAGATTACTAGATTAGAAATTAACTCTTCCGCTGCAATACAACCGCCAGCAGCAAATTAAGTCTTTTATAAATAACAAATCTAGGGTTTTCTCAGAAGATCGATTGAAATCTTTGACTAGGCTATGGCTTGTCCTCAAACGGAATCCCTGTTTCGGTCGATTTTCTAAACACTAAACCAAGACTAGCTGCAAAAAGTCAGAGTTTGACTTAAGGACTTTCATAGACACACACACGACTGATAGGGGAAGAGTTAAGAGAGAGCATATCGGCGAACCAAGCATATCTGTCGAATAATCAGTTTGCGTACGTGATACAAATCTTCTGGAACGGTCGTGACCAAGCATATCGGCGGCGAACATGGCGTACCCCCAGTAGAATTTTGAGTTGCGTACGCTTGAGATTTGTAGAATTCTTCCTCCAGTGTTTCTCCCCAGTAGAATGGTGGTAGTGGTGGAAGCTGAGGGAGATCCAGTAATGACGCCATGACTGACGGAGACGACGACGGTGGTTGGACTTTCGATGGGGTTGCGATGCGGGTGTACTAACAACTGATGGGATATTGAGGATGAATGGGTGACGTTGAAGAATAAATTAGATGGGGTCCAAGGTAGTAGTTGAGCCATTGGGGAAGCTCTACAAAGAAGAAATGTTGAATTAATGACGGTATTGCGGATGGTGATGAAAAGAAGAAACTTCATCTTATGGCGGTGGATAGAGATTAAGAGAGAGATGATTAGGGAGGTGGTAGGTTTGCAGGACAGATAGGGCATAGGAGAGTGTGTGGAGGGTAAAAGGTTAATAATACCCTCATTCATAAAGGGTAAATAAAGGAGTTGACGTTGATTTGTACGGAGGTGTTAAAATTGAACCAACATTGAAACAAATTGCTAACCACGGGGACTATGGATGTAATTTTTGAAGTTTAGGGACCATTTATGGGAAATTTGGTAAACCACATGGACCATTTGTGTAATGAACTCAAATATAAATTCTTTTGTTATAATTAAGACAATAAAGTCAAATATTTATTGCTTATAGTGTAAACGAAATTAAAATGATTATAAAATATTTAAAATGATAAAATTAAAAATTGTTTAATAGTATATAAGTAAATTAAGACAAATTATGATATTTTAAGGTTTAAAAATGATATATATGAAACTTTCTATAATAATTTTGATTCAATTTTGACTTAAAAAGGTTAAATTTGAAATTATGATTTAGATTAAATAGCTGATCAAGATTAAACAATTAAATTTATATTTTTAAATAAAGGCTAGGGATTATTCTATAATTTTGATGTATTTTATGTATTTTATTTATATTAAAAGATTACACATTGGTTTATAAGTTTATTACCTAAAATGGTGTTTCAATCAGCTTATAGTTTAGTATTTTACAAATAGAGAAAAATTTACCAAAAGAATGTGTTTACATATTAAATTGTTTAAATTACTTAATATTTAGGATAAAGAAAAGAGAAATAGAAGGGTAAATTAAGTAATTGTAGGTTAATAACCTCAAAATCTCTTAATAAACTCTGTTGAAATATGTAGCATGCATATTTTCAGCCAAATATATACATATATAATTTTTGTGTATTTGAAGAAAACATTTGGGTAAACATTCAAATTTACTAGAAAGCTAAAAATATTTAAGATACACATTATAAGGATTAAAGTAAGATAGATAAAACATGTAGGTAGTAAATGTAAATAAAGTAATTACGCGCCTAAGTAACTTACAAATCCCCTTACAAAAGTACAATATGGGCTGCAAATTTTCATCACAAGACAATACTACTTTCTATGATAAAATAAAGCTATAAATATGATAAATCAAGCCTAAATATGTGTTGTGCAAAGAAATTAAGTGTTGGCCAACTAAGGAATGATAAGACAAAGCTAGAAGAGTGACAATTCAAAGCTAGGAGCATGAGGTAGCGAAACAAGTATATATGCGTCCCATCCTTATAAATTCACAAGTTAAAGAGCTTATATAACAACTACCCTATAGCAAGACACTTACACTATAAAGAGAGAGCAAAGGTAACTCAAAAGAATGATTACTAGTAACTCAAAGAGATTAAGAAGTTTAAGAAGTCACAAAACAAGGTAAGTATGTTATGTGATCTAATGAGATACAAATATTGTTGGGGAGATAACAATATCAAACCACAATTAAACCTATCTATTAGTTAAAATAAGATTTGATGTTTATAAAACCATATTCTTAGTTTTGAGTTCAGAATGTTGAAAAACATGTGTTGTTTTTCAAAACAGACTTAAAGAATTTTCTAAGTATGAAACATCAGATGATGAGTTAAAACATCAGCTGAACTCAAAGTATCAAAAGATGAATCAGCTTCAAAGGATCAGACGAGTAGAAAAGAGCATCAGCTGACACCTCTAAAGCATCAGCTAAAGACTCAAAGCATCAGCTGAAGACTTCTCCCATTCAGATTGTTTGCTCATAAGGATGAACAAGTGCAGTAACGATGGTAGAGGGTAAATGATTGACTTCGGAGAGGTATCTTTGGGAAAGAAAATGACCTACAAAACAGTGGAAAAGCTACGTTAGAGAGCTTGCAGGGACAAGGCCTTGTAAGCCGCTCCGACGCTCAAGTTAGCCATTGTTATGGTAAAGAGCTTAGAGGAGAGTTTAGGGCTGTGAAAGGTGCATACCTTTGTAGGAGACGGTGATCTCCTATTTATAGATTGAGGATCTCTGAATGGACCGTTGAGATGATGGACAGGTGTCAAGATCTCCCGTAAGAGACCAAAAAGGTCATACCTTTCTGCTGTAAATGGGATCTGTTCCCCATTATTAGAGTTAGCTAATCATAGGGCTGCTAGCAGTACTTTTCGTACTACTGAGGATTTGCTCCCCATTACCCGTGTCAGCCAATCATAGCGAGCCTTCGTGTGCCTCATTTTAGACACGGCACACCTGACCTGGCGAATAGCGTAGAGACACGTGTCCTGACTAGCTCCAGAGACGAAATTATTCTTGTAACTTATCACCGTGCCAGGCCTACTCAAGTAAGAGAGATCTTACGCCTGGCTTGGGGCAAATGCTTGTTAGGTTCAGGCCACGGATGTGGGCTTGTGCTGATCTCGGCAGGTGTTGGGCTCTATCCAGGCCCATAGTAGCTCGAGTCCTGGATGAGGTCGATCCAGGCTCTATCCTGGCCTGTATTTGTTTTGGGCCTGGCTGGGGATCAGGCCTTTAACTAGGCCGATCAGGCTATATCTAGGTCCATAGTGATCTTTGGGTCCTGTGTGTTAGACCTGGACGTGGGTACGTCATCAAGTCCCCCAGTCTAGTTTGTCGTGACTAGTTATGGCAAGCTAGACTCCGTCTAGTAAAGTGAGACCTATTTTATCGTTTTCCTTGTACAGCTGTTTGCCATCAATCTTCTTGACAGCCATCAGAGGCGCGTGCTGAGTGCGTGTGGGCCGTTATTCGGCGCGTGTCAGTTATGACATCATGATTGATGGCGACGTGTAACGGCTTGTCCTTTCAGTTTCCCATTGTTTGAATTTCCCGCCCACGTATGTAGTCCATTGACCCGGCGTATCATTTTCTTGGGTCGGGTTACGCATGTCTATATATAGTTCTTGCTACCAATCCTTTCATTTTTACGCGAACAATCTTTCACCAGAGCTTCATCTTTCTAAAATCTTTCTTCTTAGAGCTTTTTTCTTCCAAGCTTCCTTGCTCCAAGCTTCCGCTTGCCTCCTTCAAAGGTATATTCTTCCTCCTTTACTCTTTTCTCCTGTCTTTAAATATGAGCAACGTTGGGTTTTCGGTGAAGGAGGTCTTTTCAGATGTTACGCAAAAACGCTTCAATACATTGGTCCTAGATCATCCATGGATATCTCGCTTTCATCCTTTCATTCCTCTTACCGACGAAAGGGCTGACAGGCCTCCGGCTAACCGTACTGCCTTCTACCTCTCTTATGCGAAAGAGGGTAACCTTCGCATTCCCTTTACTCCTTTCTTCCTTAAGGCCCTTCGTCATTATGGTATAGGGTTCTCCCAGTTGCATCCTTTGGGTTTTGCCAAGCTAACAGCTTTCGAAGCTACCAGTAAAGGGGTTCTCAGCAGGGCCAGCGTGACAGTCTTTCGGGCTCTCTTTCGTCTGCTTGCCTCTGGTTCCTGGTTTTCTTTTGAGAAGAGGAGGCATCTGACCAAGAAGTTTGTTTTGAAGAGTAAGGATAAGGGTCTGAAAGACTGGAAGAAGCATTGGGTCTGGGTTGATGCAACAGACGTGTTCCCTGAGGGTCACGAGAGTCTCCTGATCTGGAGGACTGAGGGCGAGGTCCTGGAGAAGGTGAATCGTGAGCCTAAGCTTACTTGCAATCGTATGGTGGTATTTGAGCGTCTAGCAGACCTGACACTGCATATTCGCCCCTTTAAGGAAGGTTTTCTTGTCATGACTGGGATTAGTCAGTATTGGCCTGATAGTCGTAGGCCTAAGATCCGTCGTGCTCGCAGGGGTAAATACACAACAACAACAACAACAACGGTACCCAATCCCGTAAGAACGGGGTATGGGGGAGGTAGAAATGTAGACAATCATACCCCCACTTACAAGTAGGGAGATTGCTTCCTGCAAAGGACCTCCGGCCGTGGAAAGAAAAAAAAACACAAGTAACGCAGAAGGAAAAAGGAACTAAACAAAAACAAAGAAAGTAAATAGTAAGAGTAATAAGGAAAAATAACGAGATTCTAGAAAAATCCGCTGCAAAAGTAGGGGGAACAAGTAGCTCGGACATAAGAAGAAAAAAATATAAAATAAATCTAAAAGTAAAAATAATAAAAAAATAAAAAAATAAATAATAAAAATAAGTAAATAAATAAATAAATAAATAAATAAATAAATATAATAAAAAACAATTAAAAAATATAAAAAGAAAAATAAAAGAACGTAGTTGATCCTACTCCCTAAACCCTATCTTGCTAGCTGCAGTCTCGATTCTTCTAGCCCTGAATCCTAATCCTCCTTCTCCAAGACACTCTATCTGAGATCATGTCTTCGGAAAGAGAAAGCTCATGTAAATCTGCTCTCACTCTATCTTCCAACCTCAGAAGGACGACCACGCCTCCTCGTACCTTCAACTACTATCGATTCCGTTCTCCTAACTGGTGTAGTTGGTTGTCTCCTTTTAACGTGGCCAAACCACCGTAGTCTACCTTCCCTCAACTTTTTGGCTATAGATGTTACTCCTAATTCGTTTCTAAAGACCCCCACCGAGATTTTATCTAGCAAAGTCTTCCCACAGATCCATCTAAGCATCCTCATCTCGGCCACTTCCATCTTTTCTGCTTGCGCCTTTTTCAGGGGCCAACACTCAGATCCGTATAACATAGCCGGTCTAACAGCTAATCTGTGAAATTTTCCCTTAAGTTTAAGTGGAACTTTCTTGTCGCATAACACTCCTATAGCCGCTCTCCACTTGCCCCACGCCGCTTGGATACGGTTTGTAACATCCTCGTCTACCCTTCCTGTTTTATGTAAATACCCCCTTTTTAATTTTTTGAAGCTATTTATTTGCTTTCACAAATTCTAACTCAAGTGTTTATCTTGCAGCCATGAGTATTTTAGAGTACATGCAAGCCGCTGATGAGACTGTCATCCAGGTCGTCCGAATGACCCAGGATGAAGAGAATGAAGCTCTCCAGGCTGATGCTGAGGCTGCTGCTACTGCTACCTCTGGCAGTGTTGTGAGGGATAGAGAGGAAGAGGTGGTGAGTGATGAGGAGAACCTGGACGAGTTAAGGAGGCGCGAAATACGTGCCAAGCGATGTGCGGAGGAAGCTGCAGGTCATGGTGGTCAGGAGGGCCAGGGTACTTCGAGCCTGGTGAGCGGAGTCCTCCTACGTAATCTCAATCCTACTCTCTTTTCCTTTATTTCCTTATTCTTCTTACGTGCAGGTGTCGAGGTGCTTGAGATGCCAATTCCTATTTCTGTGGCCCCTGCGTCAACTTGCGCTCCTAGCGGTGGTGATGGTTCCGGGAGCGAGCCTGTACGCCCGAAGGAGGGCGGGGGTGACAACGTCATTGACCTTGATGCACCTGACTTGCAGGATCCCGTATCTATAGCCTCTGGACCTGTTTCCACAGGGCCTTCTGCCAGGGGTTTGAAGAGGAAAACAGGGGGTGGGGAAGATAGGCTGCCAAAGAAGCCTACCCAGCCCCGCCTGACGTTGAGCAATTGGTGAAGGAGCTCACCTTCCGATGTAAGTTTCTTTCCTTACTCCGTTTAGTTTATTAGAGGATCCTTATGCTGATGAGTTTACTGGTTACAGCGAACCACCTTCAAGGCGCTCTTCGTCCCCAGGAGCAGGGACAATGGGCACCCAGGTTTTCTCTTCCCGGGACTTTTGACGGTAAGGACGCCATCCAGCGTCGCGCTTTTTTCGATGGGTTACTGCCATCCATTAGACTGAACCAGGTGTCTTCGGTTTCCCTACTAGAGACCTTAGATCGTGCTGATGAGAGCATGTTCGAGACGCTCGTCAGTTTTGCAGACACCCGCCGTCACCTGGTTAAGGAAGGTGACGTTCATCGCCAAGTGGAGGAGGCCAACGCCAAGTGTCCTGCTGCTGAGGAGCGGCTGGAAAAAGACAAGGCGGCGTTGTTGGACCTGTCCCAAAGGCTCGGGGATGCAGAGCATCACGCTCAGGCCTCTGCTAAGGAGGTTGAGTCTTTAAGGCTAAAGCTTCAAGAGTCCGAATATTTGGGGCCGCGCTTCCAGGCTGCTGAGCGAAGGGCGCAGGAGGCGGAGGAGAGAGCTAACCTCATGGGGATGGAGAATCTGGACTTAAAGCGGGATTCCGTCGCAGTGGGTAAAGAGAGGGATGACTTGTTTTTTCGCTTGGAGAATACTTAGGAGTCTTATCAATCCCTGAGCGAGGCTTTTGAAAGTCTTCAAGGGAATTTCTCTTCCCTGGTGGGGGGTCTCCCCACCCTTTTTGCCAAGTTACGAGGCTCTATGTAGTATCATGAACTGTATGGTGCTTTATACGACGTGGCTATCCGCCTGGGTCGACACCAGGCTGCATCCGAGTTAAAGAAGGCGGTACCAGGCATCCCAGATGACTTGATATCAAAGTTTACAGATGCAGGACTGCGCCAGGCACTGGGGGAAGGGGCAAAGAACATTGCCGACATGCAGTATCCTTACCTTCAGCAGCTGTCTGCCATGATCAACAGCACCTGGGCTGACCTGGAAAGAGTGGAGCCCGATGCCCCTGCCTCCGACAGCGTCCCTCTTTAATATTTGTTGTTTTTATTAATATTGTAACCCCGCTGGGGAGCTTTCTGATGTAATTGTTTTATCCATCATTAATGAATAGGGGTAGTCCCCCAGCTTTTAGTGAGTGTGTTAGTTGTTTTGTACTATTTTCGGGCAATGCCCGCGTGTATGTATGCAATTGCTGGTTTTTTTTAACCTGAGGCGCTTTGGAGATCGATGATCTCCAGTATAGGCCTTGTCAGGTTTTTCGGAGCTAGTGATGGCCAATGGCCATACCTGCGCTTTTAGGGGAGTCGATGGCTCCGCCTAACCGGCCATATTTTTAGAAAGAGATCATAACTGAATAACTCAAAACAAGGAGTAAATGGATAATGGCAAGCGTGTGCCCGGCTTTCATAGATTAAATAGTACTAGATTATAATCTGGGTTTAATACAATAAGAGGGACCAGGTTGAGACCTGGGTTTCATACATAACATTTTTTAAGGTTCATAATGTGCCACGACCGTGGAATGGGGGAGCCATCAACATTGCTAAGAAGGCAAGAGCCATTCTGGCTTGCCTCTCTTATGATGTAGGGTCCTTCCCATGTTGGTGTGAGTTTTCCAGGCACTAGGGTCAAACTTGCTTCATTCTTTTGAAATACCAAATCTCCAGGCTTAAAGGTACAGGGACGTACCCGTTGATTATAGTACGTGGAGATTTCCCTTTTCCTCTCTGCTTCTCTGATAGCTGCCTTGTCTCTTCGTTCTTCAGCCAACATTGTGTTGACGCAGAGTTCTTCATTGTTGTTTTTAGCTTTCCCCTGGGTTCGGCTTGTGGCTATTAGCAGCTCAGGCAGTATGACCGCCTCGGTTCCATATACCAGGCTGAAGGGCGTCTCGCTCGTGCAGGGCCTGTCCAATGATTTTGGATGCTCCGTGCAAAGTGGGATAAAAATGCCCCTATTTATGAACTTCACGACATATGAAAAACACTTAACATAAATATATAAAATTTAAAAGTAACATGTTTTATACTTGAAAAAGTTCAAACCATTACATAAATACTTCAAACTACCTAAACCGATGTCTACACGCATATTTTGAAGCAAATTCATCAATAATTTTAGCATAATTAATATTTGCTAGAAATTGGTTCTCAATACTCAATATAGCTAAACCGTCTAATCTATCTTGAGTCATGGTACTCCGTATATACGACTTCAATAGTTTAAGCTTTGAAAAACTTTTGTCGGTTGATGCAACTGTAACCGGCACCATCAACATTATTTTATAAGCAAGTAAAACGTTGGCAAACATGTCCATCTTCTTTGCAAACTCCATGATCCGAATAGATATCCCGGTAACATATCCTGCAAAATTTGTAACTCCACAAACAAGTAATTTCCATCAATATCACATTCATCACCCTTTGTTAAGGATAATTCAAGATTTAAACAACACTTTTTTATTAACATTACTAATATGCTCTTCACCCTCATTTTCAACAAATTCATTGTTCTCGACAAAATCATTATCTATGGGGTTTAAAGCATCTACTACAATATTTGTCTCTTGTCTAATAAAGTATTTATATAAAGATCCTTGCAACGAATTAATAATTTCTTGTTCTCTTATTTTACGTTTTCTATTTTGAGCACCTAAATGTTGGGATCGAGGGGGCATGTTCAATTTTTTATCAAACAACTAAACAATCAACAAAGCAAGCATGAAATAGAACAACTAAGCATTAAGCAATCAACTAGTCAATAATGAAATCTAACAACTAAACATTAAGCAATCAAACTAATGATGATTGATTAGTGGAAGTAGAATAGGTTATATTCAACCTAGAAAGATAGAACCTGATCGATATTATCAATCTTTTTTTGTATCAGCACTTGCAAACAGAAAAGGCCAAAAGCAAGCTAATGATGATTGATTAGTGGAAGTAGAATATGTTATATTCAACCTTAGAAAGATAGAACCTGATCAATATTATCAATCTTTTTTTGGATCAACACTTGCAAATAGAAAAGGCCAAAAGCAAACAGCCAAACACCAAACAAAAAACACTAGTTCACCATTTCAATAATCTGTTCAGCACGTTTAATGTGTAAAACAGAACCAACAATCAGTAACAAAAATAGCAAAATAATAAAGAAAAATAAAAACATAAAAAGCAAACAAACCTCTTTCAGCACTTGAATAGTTCATCACTTGTAATTTGTAAAACACCAAAGGCCAAAAGCAAACACTAAACAGAAATCTCCACTTCACGAATCTGTTCAGCATTTGTAATTTGTAAACGAAGCTAACAAACTGAAACATAAATAGCAAAATAATAACAATATATAAAAACAGAAAAAGCAAAGAAACCTGTTTCAGCAGTTGAATATCACTTGTAAATTTGTAATTTTGTAAAACACCAAAGGCCAAAAGCAAACACAGCACTACTTGTACTTGCAAACACAAACTGTTTAGCACTTGTTGACTTGTTATTTCACTAATTTGTAAAACAGAACCACAACAATACTTGCAAACACAAAAATGAAAGGAGTCTTAGTCTCGGATTTAGACACCAGTACAACAAACACTTGCAATTTATCGATTTTAATTGGCTTTCAGGTTGTGTAATCGTGAGTTCGTGACTGTTCAAATGTTCAATCGACTAATCGTGAATGAAGTCTTGAATTAGATATCGACTATGATTAATCGGATAATGGTAAATGCAATGGTGAATGAAGTCTCGATTTACCTAACCGGCTGTGTAATCAATCTACTGTCGACATCGTGAATGAAGAAGACGTTGAGAACTCCAAACGTCGACTCTGAACTCTGGCTCTCTCGCCTCGAAGCCTCGTTTCCCTCCCCGTCGCCTCGAAATTCGACAAAAGCTCCTCGTAAACGTTGCCCTCGATCGCTGCCATTGCTGGATTCGCTACGTGCCTCTGCCGATAATAAACCTATTATCTACTGGACCGTATAGTGAGTTATTGAGAATTTGGACTATGGGTTGCCCAAATGAACCTACCTTATAACACATGGCCCATATAATATGATGCCCCTCTTAGTTTTGCTGCCCTGGGCCCAAGCCCAGCCTGCACATAGCTTGGGCCGGGCTTGTGCCCGTGCTGCCTTTTGACGTAGTTCGGTGAGCCCACAGGAAACTTGGTAACTCATCGACCCATGATGACTTGTGTCGGCCCAGTCTGGTATAATTCCATGCACCAATTCTTTGTTGGTCACTTCCACCTGGTCGTTGGCCTGAGGGTGTGCGACGGAGGTAAATACCTTAGTGATTCCCATGTCTTGACACCAGGAAACAAGGGGTTCACCTGCGAACTGCGTTCTGTTATCACTGATTAAGAAATGAGGCAGACCGAACCTGCATACGATGTGCTCCCAAACAAATGCTAGGACTTTCCGCCCTGTAATGGCTGCCAGAGGTTTGGCTTCTACCCACTTGGTGAAGTAGTAAATGGCCACAACCAGAAATTTTATGCCCCGGGTGCTACTTGGAAGGGGCCCACTATGTCGATACCCCACTTGTAAAACGGCCAGGCTGAGGTTACCGGTATCATGTCTTGCTTTGGTTTCTGAGGTATGGGGGCGTGTATTTGGCACGAATCACATTTGGAAAGTTCCGCAGTGGTGTCAGCATACATGGTGGGCCAATAGTATCCCAGTCGCATGATCTTAGTAACAACCGACCTGGGACCTGCATGAAGCGCGCAAGCTCCGCTATGCACCTCCTGATGATATCATAGGCCTGTTTGGGGCCTAGGCAGCGTAATAATGGCCCTAGGGATGACTTTCTATACAGGTGACCATCCTTCATTCTGTACGTTGGTGCTTTCATTCGCATCGTTCTTGCCTGCTTTTTGTCATTCAGGAGGAGACCGGTTGTCAGGTAGGTCTTGAATGGGGACATCCAGGTGTCCTCCTCTTCCACCTGATTGATTTCTTTCGTACCTCTAATGGATTTTCCTTGAGGACCTCAACCAGTTGTTCTTTGTTCAAGTGCTCGAAAGCGAACGTGGCTAGCTTACTGAGGGTGTCATCTCTTTTCTTTTGTGACCTTCTGACTTGGGAGATTAGATACGTTTTGAAGCTTTTCAGTTCTTCCTGTACTCGTGCCCGATAGGCCCTCATGGATTCTTCCTTGGCTTCGAAGCTGCCGTTGACTTGATTAGCTACCAACTGGGAGTCAACAAAGACCTGTAGGTGTGGAACCTGGAGCCTGACTGCTAATCTTAGGCCTGCTAGCAGGGCTTCGTATTCTGCTTCATTGTTTGAGGCAGGAAAATTGAGTCGTAGGGCATAAGTGTGTTCTTCACTTGTCGGGCTTATAAGTATTAGGCCTGCTCCTAATCCTTCTGAGTTGGATGCCCCATCTGTATAGAGTAACCAGATGTGCTCCTTGGGTTGTATCTAGTCGTGGATACATGCCCCCTTTACCTCCGGCTCTTGTTCTTCGGTTGCGGCTATGAAATCCGCAAGTACATGACCTTTGATCGTAGTTCTTGGTGAGAATTCAATCTCATGTTCACCAATTTCTACAGCCCATTTTTCCAGTCTTCCCGATTTTTCTGGTTTGGCCAACACCTGCCACAGTGGTTTGTCTGTTAGGACTCTGATAGGGTGCACCTGGAAATAACATCTCAGGCGCTGGGCGGTGTGCACCAAGGCGTATGCCAATTTCTCGATAGTCGGACAGTTAACTTCCGGTCCCTGTAGTGCTTTGCTAATGAAATAAACGGGCATCTATTTTCCTCCTCGATTGGCCATCAGGGCGGATGCGATTGCCTCGCATGAACTAGCTAAATATAGGACAAGGGTCTCTCCTGCTTGAGGGGCTGTTAGAGTGGGTAGTTGAGCCAAACACTTCTTGATTTCTAGGAAGGCCTGTTCTGCTTCGGTGGTCCAGACGAAGTCATTCTTTCAGATACACCCTTTGAGTGTGTGAAAGAAAGGGATTGACTTTGCTGCCGAGTTTCCTACAAACCTTCCTAGAGCGACTAACTTCCCATTCAGGCTCTGTACTTGTTTTTTCGTCGTTGGACTTCCCAGAGCCATGATTGCCTGTACCCATTTAGGGTTAACCTGAATGCCTTCTGGAGTCACCATATGGCCCAGGAACTTTCCCTCTTCCATCCCGAAGGAACATTTTGCTGGGTTCAGCTTCATGTTAATGGATCTTAGAGTGTTAAAGGTTTCCTGTATGTCTGCCAGCAATGACTTCTCTGTTGCACTCTTGATGACCATATCATCTCCATAATCTTCCAGGTTCCTTCCAATCTGATCAGCAAACGCTTTGTCTACTAACCTTTGGTAGGTGCCCCCTGCATTGTTGAGGCCGAAAGGCATCTTGGTGTAGCAAAAGATTCCCATATCGGTGTGGAAGGCGGTTCTTTCCTCATCTCTTTCAGCCAACTGAATTCGGTGGTATCCCTTGTAGGCATCGAGGAAGCATTTGTAGCGGAAGCCAGCGACAGATCCTACTTTCCAGTCTATCTCGGGTAGCGGGTAATTGTCTTTCGGGCAGGCCTTGTTGAGGTCAGTGAAATCCACGCACATCCTCCAGGACCCATCCTGCTTTTTGATCATCACCGGGTTGGCCACCCAGGTTTGGTATTTTACCTCGCGCATAATGCCTGCATCCACTAACTTCTTTACTTCCTCACAGACCGCTTTACCGCGATCGAGGGCCAGGCCTCGTTTCTTTTGCCTGACTGGGTGGAGGTTCGGGTTGATTTGTAGATGGTGCTCAGCCAAGTGCCTCGGGACACCAGTCATATCAGATGGTGTCCAGGAAAAAATATCAGCGTTCTTTTTAAGCAAGTCGATCAGGCCTGCCCGGGCTATTGTACTGAGAGTATTCCCTATTTGCACCGTCTGGTCTGGGAAGCGGCTGTTGACCACTATTTTATTCTCAGTAGTTACAGGTTGACAGAGAGGATGTACCTGTTCTTGAACTTGAGTACATTCAACCATCTTCAGCAGCGTGCTCAGCACTGTAGCAACCCCCCTGGGGGTGGGAAACTTCACCATGGCATGTACAGTTGATGGTATGGCTCGAAATTCTGATAGGGCAGGTCAGCCCAGGATAGCGTTATACCTGGAAGGGGCTTTAATGACGGCAAACTCTAGGACCACCTCCCTATAATAGGGATATTCCCCCAGCCCTACGACTAGGGGGACATTTCCTACTGGCCATACTACGTCTCCGGTGAACCCTGTTAATGGTGTGCGGGCATGTTTCAGCTGGCTTTTGATCCGCTCTTGTAACTGCTGGAAGCAGTGATCGTATAGAATCTCTGTGGAGCTTCCCCCATGCAAATATATTCTTGATACCACGAAGTTATCCAGTCTGGCAGTGATGACCAGGGGGTCCGTTGACCTGATGCTAGGGGAAACATTCGGGAATACAATCTCGGCTCTTTGCCATTCCGCCTCTTCTCTAGGTCTTTTTCCTCCATTGTTAAGCGCCTGCACCATGTGAATCTTGTTAGATTGTGTGCAGAGATAGATAACATATATCATCGTGTCCAATACTATGTGACACTAAAGGATCACACTGCTACACACCCAATTAGAACCTTTTGGATTTTACCTAGTTGTGTGTAACAATGATTAATTAGTTTAATTAATTATTGAGAAGAAAAATAATAATAGCTATTTATTATTTTAAAGTGGGAAATTAATATTTAAGTTTAAATATTAATTGGACCAATTAATTAATAGTTATTAATTAATTAGAAAGGTTAAGGGTTCTTTCTGTAATTACTTAATAGTTTAATTAAAGTTGGGCTTTAATTAAACGGGTTTGGGCTTAATAAAGGTTTATTATATATAAACTTTATTAACCTTGAATCATAATTAAGTAATTCACAATTAGGAAAATAAAACCCTAAGCACTCCTCTCTCTCTCTCTCTCTCTCTTTCTCTCTCTCTCTCGTGATCGGCGAAGCCGAACCACCAAGGGGGTTTTCGACGGCGACGGCGACGGCACACACACACACACGGATCATGTTTTGATTCGAGGTTTAATCCTTAGGCGGTCTAGCAGCCCGTTCGAGTGGTGCAGTAGCGGTGGATAACCTGCAACAATCTAGGATTGAGGAAAAGTTTTTGATTTGCTTAGAGGTATAACTTTTAATCCTCTACTTGTTTTTAGTTTCTGTACGAGTTAGATGAGATCACCGGAGGGGGGTTTTGTTTTTATTCCACTGTGCATCTTTTATGATATGTTTTTTATGTCCTACAAAACCTTTCGGTGGTATCAGAGCCACTTCTAACCTCGTAGGGAACTAGGTTGGGTTTCTTCTTATTATGATGAAAAAGGGTTTATCTTTTATCAAGAAATTTTTTTAATTATCCAGGATAATAAAAATCAAGTTTTGATTTTTATTGGATAAATTATTTGATTTTGGATAAAAGATTATTAGATTTTATTTTAATTAAATCTATTTTTTATTATTATTGTTATTTGCGTAAAAAGGCAAACCGAAACCACCTTCATCGGCGGCGGCCTCAGGCGATGGCCGTGGTCGGCGGCGGCGTCGCAGCTGGCGGCGTTGCTGGATCGACGGCGGTCCCAGGCAGGGGCGGCAGTGGCCGGTTGCCGGCCAACATCAGCCGAGGCAGGGTGGTCGACGGCCGAGAGGTGGCGCATGGCGGCAGGGCAGCGATGGTAGTGGCGTTGTGGGCTACGGCCCAGGAGCCACGGCCCAAGGCCGCCGGCTCAGCTGTATCTCGGGTCCGAAGGGTTGCGGCCCAGTTTTGATTTTCGGCCCAGGAACCACGGCCCAAGGCTGGCCCGGTTGCGGTTTTGCGTCCGAGAGGGCTACGGCATAACCAAATTCTGGTTTTCGGCCCGGTTCATATCTTTTGACCCAGATTTATATATTCGGCCAAGTTAGTGGTTCGGGTATCCGTGGTTTAAAAGTGGAGTTAAAATACGGTTATTTTTTTTTAGTTTCAAGTTTAAAATATTATTTTTAAGTTTTTGATTAAACATCAAGTATGAAACTTAAAATATATTTCATTGCAAATAACAGGGAAACAATATAAGGGATTTTAACAGGTTGTTAAAATCAGTATTTTTCATCAAGGTAAATAATTAGAAATCAGTTGTTGTTCTACCTTCATGTATTAGTTTTTTACATGTTTGGGATGTCATAGCCGAGCCCTAGACCTTGTGGATTGCCTTTATTTACTGCACTTGTGGTTGTGATTGGTTTTTCTATTCTATGGTGTGGGGAGGCCTGCGTGCCACTTACAACCCCTATTCTATCATGTAAAAGTACTAGATTAGCGGGCCTGCGTGTCTTTGATTATTTTGTATTTTCAATTTCTAGTTTTTAGATTGTAGAATAGAATAGTATGATTAGAATAGATATGATGCTGATGCAAGAACCAAGGAGCAAGGAGCAAGGAGCAGGATTGGATGCTGGAGCCAGTGGGAGCTTCAGAATGTCATGCCATGTGTGTTGTGTTTTTCCACTTAGGTTTTGACCGTCGGATTTTTCGTGTGGCTCACGAAACCGACATTAGTTAAGGGCGAGACTATGGCATAGTTGTTTGTGGTTGTTTTATTTCTTTACATATTTTATATGCGTTGTTGTGATTCTCACGATGAAATAAAACAAAGGTTTTAATAATAGTTTGTTAGAAATATTAAAGTGAGGGGTGTAATATGTAATTACTCAAAGTTGGGGAAATGCTATATAAAGGCATTTCCCCCACATTCTAATGTAAGCCTTGCATTACTCAAATATTGTGTTTGTGTTCTCTTCATATTGCTCTCGGCTCTCTCTCTCTCTCTAAACCGAACACACACAAAAACACACACTAGTAAGAACACATCTAAGCATTGCTTCATCCGTAGTATACAATACGGGACCACCAATTGGTATCAGAGCCAAACTTGTTTTTGGCTCGTGATTGTTCGAATACATCAAAGGAAATCTCGAAAAGTTCAAGCTCATAGTGAAGAAAAGGCATTCGGGTCTAACAAGGTGTACATGAACAAGTTTTTCAAGAAAGATACAAGAACAAGCATTTCCGAAAGATCAAACACGTTCAAGGTATAAAAACTCGACTGTTTTCATTATCTTCACGGGCCTTGGTCGAAGTTTTCTACTGTTTTTTAAGACTCTCTTGACAAAACTTCAAAACCGAGTGTTACACTTGAAGAAAAAGGTCTAAAAGTTCATTAAATGCTTGATTCTATGACATTAATTTTTCTGGAAAACTTGCATTTATGGTGTTCTTGACATATAAATGTAGACTTGAAGAAGAAGAAGACTGTTTTTATTAAATATTTAATTATTTATTCTTCAAAATTCGAATTTTAGTCAAGGAAACTTGAGTACTACCCATCCAATCAAGACACAAGTGGGTAGTCACCTTAAGAGGTAAGGCTATCAGATTTGCTAAGGACACATCAGAGTCTATCAGCTGGTCCCCTGGTCAATGCGATTGACTTTTGGGGCGGCTTATAGAATATTGTCAAAAGTTTGAACACAAGTGTTAATCAAATAGCTATAAGCCGGGTTCAGTGAATCGCATGCGATTGGACTGTGCGGCTTATAGAAGCAGTTGATAAGATAGCCTGAAGACCTTGTGAATCGCATTTGTTTGAATCGCATACGATTAACACGTACACCTATCAGCCGTTACTATTGGAATCGCATTTGATTGGATCACGTTTATTCATTCATCATATTGGCAATCGCATGCGATTGACAGGCCTAACAGTTTATTTTCTAAGTGTTTGATGAAACATGATTGATTTGCATTTGATTAACCATCAATACTAAGTTCTTACTCAGCTTGTTTTCAAGGACTTAATCGCATTCGATTGACCCGTATTCGCACTCGATAAGACAATTTCCAATCAGTGACTCCTTATACTTGGACAAGTGATTGACTCGTTTGGACTTGATTTAAAGAACTTTAGAATATTTGAACTTAATCAAACAATCTAATTCATAATTGAATTTAATCTAAATCGGATCTAATTCAAAGGTGAATTAAATTACCTTAAGTCTATCTAGCTCAAAGTTGAATTTAATCTTCTTAAGATCTAATTCAAAATTGAATTTAATCTTCTTAAGTCACTCTATAATCAAGCTTGAATAGTCACACATTTAAGTGAAGCTTTCGAACAATCAAACCATCTTGCAAGTAAACGATCATTTCTCACTAAATCAGTAATCATGTCAAGTACAAATGAAATGATGTCCATTGGCACCGACACAAAACCTCCTGTTTTGTTTCGGGGGGAATACAATGTATGGAAAGGAAGGTTCATGGACTTCCTTGAACACAACGAAATCTGTGGAGACAAGATGATAGAATGCATCCACAAGGGCAACACCAAGTTCACAAGGATCATTGAAGCTGACCCAACTAACAATCCCCCCATTCTCAGACATGAGAGAGAAAAGACCATTGACGAGCTGACTGCTACTGAGAAGGAGACAAAGAAAGCTGAGAGACTAGCAAAGTACTATCTAAAACAGGGTCTCTCATCTGAGATTTATCTGAAGATTGACAGCTTGGGTACTGCCAAGGAAATCTGGGATGAAATCAAAAAGCAGTTACAAGGCACTGAACAAGGAGAGTACATCAAACGCACTCAGCTGGTCAACAGTTGCCATGAATTCAAAGCTCGTGAAAATGAGCTCCTGTCTGAAACATATGGCAGATTCTGCAAGCTGCAAAATGAAATGAGATCTAATCAAATTGTCAGAACTGACCTTGATTTGAACTGTGTTTTTCTGAATTCATTAGGTACTGAGTGGAAGGGCTAGGCCAGACTTTACAAACAGATCAACAAAGATCTTACATCAGTCACCTTCCACAACATCTTCGAAGATCTCAATCAATATCAAGATGAAATCTTGTAGTCTAACCCGAAACAACCAGCTGCTGATCCTCTTGCCCTGGTGGTAGCTGACAGAATCCCTAGGGAAACATCATCCAGATCAATGAAACTTAAACACGTGATTCTCAGTGATTCTGATCACGACGATGATGATGATGATTCAATAGAAGCTGCATTTCAAGCTCTCACAGTGGCCAACAAGAACTTCAAG
Organism: Pulicaria dysenterica; assembly: GCA_947179395.2. Lineage (NCBI taxonomy): Eukaryota > Viridiplantae > Streptophyta > Magnoliopsida > Asterales > Asteraceae > Pulicaria > Pulicaria dysenterica. Next base: position 30,242,409 of record OX359290.1, read on the forward strand.
AACCGTTTCAACAAGACTAACAATAGACAACGATTCACATCTGGTTCAAGGAGACCCGAAAGAGCTGCTCCTGTTGACAAGCCAAGGTACCAGAGAGAAGAAAAGAAGGAGGAAAAGAAAACTGACTCCAAGTGCTACAACTGTGGAAGATCAGGACATCTAATCCGGAACTGCCCCATGAAAAAGACCAAAGATGCAGGATACTATCGGCAGAAGTACACTGTTCAAACTAAGACAGGCTGGGAATGTGCTGCTAGTAGAAGAAGATCATTTCCTGGATGATACAGAATCGGACAGTGATCTGGATGGTGAAGATCATGCTCAGTTCTGTTTAATGGCTCACAATGGTGGAGGAAGTAGAGAGGATGATGATGGTGATGATCTCTCTGACTCAGATGAGGAAAGCTTGGAAAGCGGGAAGGTATCTTCTGACTCTAACTATAATATGGGTTTTAAATATGAACACATACAAACCATATTAATCCGAATGAAAGAGTTAGAAAATCAGATAATAGAGTTAACCACTAGAAATCAAGTTCTAGAAGATTTTTCACACAACAAGGATATAGAGGCACAAACAATAATTAAGCAGTTAGATAACGACTTAATTAGCCTTAAGATCTAATTAGCTGCTAAAGAATCTGAATTCTTAGAGTTAACTAATAGCACATATACCACCATATTAGATCTTAAAGCAGAATGTGCATGTGCTGAAAAGGATTCTGAAATTCTTAAAAATGAACTTAGGAATGAACTAAGTACTCTTTACACCAGAATCTATGAACTTGAATATCTTATATCCAAACGCAATCAAAGTGACAAGATCATCTCTCAATACAAAGAAAAGGAGCGTCCTTTCTCCAGATGGAAATTCGATGGACTGGGCTTCAAACACCCAAATGCATTGAGCAAGGTTACGTCCAAACAATTGTACAATGCTGATCTGTTTGGCGAAGGGCTTACCCAACGGATGGTTTTTGTTGGTCAAGAAGAGGAAAGTATTGAAGAAGAAGTCAAACGAACTCTTAATCTCCGAACTGAAGTTCCATTTGACTACTCTGATCTTAATGACTCATACCTCACCTGTCTCACTTCATCGTCTGAGACGGATGTTTCATCTTTTGTCTATTCTGATGAAGAACTCTACTCTCCTGTCTCACCAAAGTCTACTGTTGAATACATTCCTCACAAAGAACTACAAGACAGATTCAATACCTTGCAGGAATTTTGTTTTACCCACCTTGTTCAACAGGACCTTGCCAAAGCCATTCAGGATGAATTGAAACCTCCTACCTCTGATAAATCTCCTTTGGTGCAAGAAACCTACGCCCTCCAACAGCGCATTAAGACTTCTTTTGATCATGATGAAAAGATCATAGATAAACTTTGCAAGAAACAGTTTGTCCTGAAAGAAAGGATCAAGAAGCTCCAAGAAGAGATGCAACCTCCTACTCCCTTCACATATTCACTCTATGGTTCACAACTTGATGATTGCACTCATGCATCCACTAAGTCTTCAACATGCAACACTCATATAAATTCTGTTAATAAAACTGATGTAACAAAACCCAAACTTAAACAGATTTGCAAACCAACGCAACTTTCCACTTCCAATCACCTTTCTCGTGTGCACTTACACGTACCTGAATCATCACGAGCTGCAATTAGTCGACCACGACTTAATTCTAATCTTTTACCCTCTACTGCAGATGTGAAGAAGTCAGGAAACAAGGAGTACCAAATAAATGCATCATGGCAAAGAGTCATTCCTAGATCCACTAGGAAGTGTTCAAATTTGAAACCTGTCTGTGAAAACATTTTGATGTTTGATTCTGTTTGTAATCATTCCTGTTCACAAGACAATACTGCTTCTACCATGTTTTGAGTGATGGCTGTACTCATGGACACTGTGAATTTAATTGTTGTTATGATCAATTGAGAAAGTCTTTAGGTGTTAAACCATGTGCTGACTGGACTGATTTTTATGCTAATCAAGTCTGTATTCCATTTTTAAATTCAAAAGGCTACATCATAAATCAATGGATCACCACTCGTCAATCTCATGCACTTAAACGCTTAAACAAATCAAAACGGTTATTGACGATCAAAGAACTGGAAGTCTACAGACGGCAAGGGTATGAAGCATTCAAAAAGGCATGGAGCGCTCATGAACAATAACTGCATTCCACAAACCGCTCATGCAATCAATCGTCCAAAAATGCTAAATCTACCAAACCCAAGCAAACACATCCACAACGAGTGGTACCATCTACTTCTGCAAGGAAACCAGTTCACCCTAAACAAGATGATGTCATTAAGTCGAAAACAATTCTTAGGAATTCTTCGCAAACATGGATTCGCAAACATAACACTTCCGCAACTCTAACGAATCTACAACCTTCAATTTCATCCACTGTCACACCAAAAGTGATAGCGAGACTTTCAAATGAGCAAACTCTTTCTACATCTATTTCTTCCCGACAAAAGCTTAAATCCATTTGGGTACCAAAGAATAGATCATTAGAAGTTTCATCATCATCAGAACCCATAGTTGTTACTCAACTCAACTTAGGAACTAACAATCAAGGACCCATTTATGTATGGGGACCTAAAAGTGATTTATCCTTGTTTTGCAGGCGCCTCACTTGTGGTACCTGGACTCCGGGTGCTCCAAGCATATGACTGGCAACAAAAGTCTTCTAAAAAATTACGTTCCTAAGTACTCCGGGATTGTACGTTTTGGGAATGACAATGTTGCACCAATAATGGGGTACAGAGACATTGAGAAGAAGCACATCAAGATCAAGAAAGTCTCATGTGTTGAAGGATTGGGTCATAATCTATTAAGCATCAGACAGTTTTGTGACAAAGATCTGGTAGTCGTATTCAAGAAAAACAAATGTTCTGTTATGACAGAAACTGGTGATGAACTACTTGCAGGCTCTAGGAAATCTAACCTGTATTCCATAGATTTGGAGAAATATGATTCTCCTACTTCTGTGTATCTTCTGTCCAAAGATTCAAATAATCTTACTTGGAAATGGCACCGTAAACTTTCTCATCTGAACTTTCAAGAATCTTAACAAACTAGTCACTGGTGACTTGGTGAGAGGCATTCCCAAGCTAAGATTCAACAAGGACCATCTGTGTGCAGACTGTGAGAAGGGTAAAATGAAGAAGGCTTCTCATAAATCAAAGCAAGTGTTTAGCACTACCAAGCCTTTAGATCTTCTGAATATGGATCTCTGTGGTCCTATGAGAATTCAGTCCAAGCATGGGAAGAAGTATATACTAGTCATGGTGGATGACTATTCTAGGTATACTTGGGTCAAGTTCCTGCGTGCTAAAGATGAAGCTACTCCAACAATTATCACATTCATCAAACAGCAGCAGAACAAGTACGGTCAGAGTGTTGTCTCAATCCGTACAGACAATGGAACAGAATTCAAAAACAACACTCTAAAAAGCTTTTGTAACCTAGTTGGGATCAACCATCAGTTCTCTGCAGCATACACTCCACAATAGAATGGTGTGGTCCAAATACGAAACAGAACCTTGGTTGAAGCTGCCCGTACCATGCTGTCATACTCTGGGCTCCCACCTTCCTTTTGGGCTGAAGCCATCAACACTGCCTGCTATACGCAGAATCGCTCTTTCATTAATAAACGTTTTAATAAAACTCCCTATGAATTGGCAAATGGCATAGTGCCTAATATCAAATACTTTCATGTCTTTGGTAATAGGTGCTTTGTATTAAATGAAAAGGATAATCTAGGAAAGTTTGCTCTAAAAGCTGATGAAGCTATTTTCCTAGGTTATTCCACCGAGTCTAAAGCATATCTAGTTTTTAACAAACGAACAAAGATCATCATAGAAAGCATCAATGTAACATTTGATGATACACTAGATGTCACTGATTTACCACCACAATCAAAGAAGGTTGCTTCTGAACATACCGGTTCAGGACCAGTTATTCAAAATAAATCAGACATTTCTTCCAGTTCAAATTTTAATCTTGACTTTATGTTTGATTTCTTTCGTTGTGAATCTTCCCCTGTTGTGGCTGAAAACAGGGACAACACAGCTGCACAAACAAGTGTCACTATCACAGCTCCTATGGTCACTGAGACAAACCCATTTGCTGATCTATATGCTGAAGATTCTACATCTGTCTCCGTCACACAGCCCCCTGTGACTGCTCCTATAGCTGACCAAGAAAGCTCACCTGTGTTTGATTCAGACCCAAATTTCTCCAGAGAGGATGAAGAAGAGGCAAGACACATTCAAGATCTTATTCCTTCATCCTCTACCCCCCATGAAATAAAGTGGACCAGAAATCACTCAGAAGAGAACATAATCGGAGATCCCTCAGTTGACATACAAACACGATCAGCAACAGCCAATGAATGTCAATTCGCGAGTTTCTTTAGTATGATTGAACCCACCAAGACTTTTGAGGCATTAGATGATCCTGATTGGGTGATTGCAATGCAAGAAGAACTTCACCAATTTGATCATCTCAAAGTCTGGAGATTCGGATGGAGTGGTTGTCCGAAACAAAGCTCGGTTGGTAGCTAAGGGTTACAATCAGCAAGAGGGCATTGACTATGATGAAACTTTTGCCCCCGTTGCTCGCATTGAGGCTATATGACTCTTTCTTGCATATGCAGCCTCCCGCAGCTTTCGAGTCTTTCAGATGGATGTGCAGACAGCTTTTCTTAACGGTGTACTTAAAGAAGAAGTCTATGTCTCACAACCAGAAGGTTTTATCAACTCTAAATACCCTAACCATGTCTATATTCTAGATAAGGCCTTGTACGGTTTAAAACAAGCCCCACGTGCATGGTATGATGTCTTATCTGAGTACTTGATAGGTGAGGGTTATTCAAAGGGAAAGACAGATACCACTCTATTCACAAAGACTAAAGGTAGGGACAAAATTCTTCTTCAGATATATGTGGATGACATCATCTTTGGATCTACGAATCCAAAGTATAGTGAAGAGTTTGCACAAACAATGGCAAACAGGTTTCAAATGAGTATGATGGGAGAGATGTCATTCTTTCTCGGTCTCCAAGTAAAACAGTTGAGTCATGGCAGTTTCTTTTTCCAGTCTAAGTATATCAAAGATCTTCTCACCAAGTATGATATGCTCAACTGTAATCCTATCTCCACACCCATGGCTGCGAAAGCACAGCTAGCAGCAGATCCAGATGGCTCTCCAGTGGATCTCAAAACCTATCGTGGGACGATTGGATCTTTACTGTACCTAACTGCAATTCGTCCAGATATCATGTTCTCTACCTGTCTCTATGCTAGATATCAGGCGAATCCAAAGGAGTCCCATCTGTTAGCTGTTAAGCGTATTTTCAGATATCTCAAGGGGTCTATGGATCTTGGTCTGTGGTATCCCAAGGACTCAAATCTGGATCTCCATGCCTACTCCGATGCAGACTATGCCGGATGTAAGATTGATAGGAAAAGCACCTCTGGTAGTGCACACTTTCTGGGAGATCGGTTAGTGTGTTGGGTATCAAAGAAGCAAAACTGCGTATCTACTTCTACAGCAGAAGCTGAGTATGTTGCTGCTGCAATGTGCTGTTCACAGAGTCTATCGATACGTACACAATTATCAGACTTTGGTCTCAGGTATGACAAAATTCCACTTTTATGCAACTCTCAGTCTGCCATCGCCATCTCCTGCAATCCGGTACACCACTCTAAAACCAAGCATATTGATATACGTTATCACTTCATAAAAGATAATGTTGAGAAAGGATTAATTGAGCTACAGTATGTGCCTACTGAAAATCAGCTGGCTGACCTGTTTACCAAACCATTAGACGAAAGTCGATTCACTGAGTTGGTATCCAAGTTAGGCATGCTCAATCTACAAATCTAGCATACTGTTATCTTCTTTTCTTTTCCTTTCTTTTCTTATGTTTAGAGTAGGTGTTATACTGTTTGTTCTCTGTGCAGATATCCGCTGCATCAATCGAGGGGGAGTTTGTTCCTGGTTTTACACATGTTACAAATGTGTAGGGGGAGAACTTTGATACACATTGTGCACATGTGTAGGGGGAGAAGCTTACTACAACTGACACACTCCAAATTAAGGACTTGGTCTAAACTTAAAAACATATTCAAAGAGTTTGAGTCAACGGTTTTCTTATAAGACTCGCAAACCGGTTCGGGTCCGGGCTTAGGCTTTGGTTCCAGTTTCGAGTGTTTCTCAGGTTTAGGGTAAACAAACACTCCAAACTTTCAAAAACAAAGCCTAAGTCTAGGGGGAGTGTGTCAAAACAAACAATCCAACCAAAATATCTTGGAAAATCAAATTCTCAACTATAAAAATCCAGATATTTTGAAGTTTCAGAAAATTTCTTAGTGTTGAAGTTTGATTACAAACAATCGAATTCGATGCATCAATCGCATGGAATCACATGCAACTTAACACTGATAATTTTCTAAGTCTTGGTTCAATCGCATAGGCCTCCAATCGCATTGATAATCTATCGCATGGGATTACAACACTTGTTACTTATCCCTCAATCGCATGCGATAGACTAACTATCATGGACAAGTATCAATCACATGTCTTAAACTGAACAATCAATCACATGCGATTGAAGAAGAAAAGGGGAGAATAGCATGCGATTCGGATGAGATTGATAAAGGTTGATTCGCATGCAAGGGGTGATTCGCATGCGATTGATAAACAGGTTGATTATCATGCAAGGGGTGATTCGCATGCAATTGATAAACAAAGGGGTGATTCGCACGCGATTAATAAACAAGGGTTGATTCGCATGCAAAGGTTGATTCGCATGCGATTGATAAACAGAGTGATTCGCATGCGATTAACACACCTAAGAGTTAATCGCATGCGATTCAACACTTCTATCAGCCGCACCATTTACCTATCAGCCGCATTTTTTAACCGTTTAAGCACCCAATCACCGACTGACACGTGTCCTTTCACCTTTATAACCGTTCCATCCTCACCATCAGTCACTTTACAAGTTCAAAATTTACAAACACACAAACTCTCTCGATTCGGCTACTTTGATTTTACAAATCCTCTCGTTACGCTGCCAACATTTTCAATCTTAGTGTCAAACTACTCCTAATCATATAGGTAACAACTTGCACGGATTACATTTTTGAAATTTTGACTCTAGACTGTAATTTTGAAGCCTCAAACTTCCGAATGCGATGAGATTTGCGAGACTTTGTATGAACTTTTAGGACACGAAACAAACTCCGTTGGTGAAACTTAACTTGCGATGGCATGTTTGAACATATGGGGAACACTTTGATACAAAAATATTTCAAAAATCTCAAAAAGTGTTCTTCGTGTTCTTGAGGTGTATGAGTTTTCACTAAACACTTCAAATATGGCCTAGAAAATGGTGTTAGGATGATTTTTGGAACATGCTTCAGTACTACAAAGTTGTTTATTATTGTTCAATGAATATAATAAGATACTCAAAACAACTTTTTTATGCTAAAAATCATTCTGTCCACAATGAGGATTCAACACTTAGGGTGTTTGAATATTTTTTCAACCTTGGTCAACAATTGGTCAACATTGGTCAACTTTGTCCACGTTTGCTCACTTATCAAAGTTTGACCAAATATTCATAGCTGAATGTTGTTTTCTTGCATATCTCTTTGTTGGGGAGATAGCAATATCAAACCTTAATCAAACCTATCTATTAAGTAAAATAGGATTTGATGTTAACAAAACCATATATTCAGTTTTGGACTTAGATTGATGAAAAACATGTGTTGTTTTTCTATCTGAGACTTAAAGAATTTCTAAGTAAGAAATGTCAGCTGACGAATCATAGTGTCAGCTGAACACTGAGTATCAGCCAAAGGACCAGCTTCAGAAAGATCAGCTAAGAAGAAAAGATCAGTCAAAGAGTTTCAGCTGAGGAATCACACTGGATCAGCTGATGGCCTAGAACCATCAGCTGATGAAGATTTCAAGGTCAGCTAAGCAGTCAAGGATCAGCTGACACAATCACAAGTTATCAGCTGATGTCTTCCATCTGTCAGATAAGGTATTTCCTACTTTTCCAATCTTCTCTTTATAAGCTGACTATACTCAAATGATTAGCTGAGCCCTTGGGAACAACTGACAGTTGAGTTAATCAGTTTATTAGCTGCTGCTACGATTTGTATTATCAGCTGAGCAATTTGATCAGTTGAGCAAGTCTAGTCAGCTGAGTCTTTCACACTTATCCTTAGCTGAGCAAAATTGTTTGTAGTTCAGTGTCTGTTAACTGAGTCTTTATTATATATCTAAGTTAATAGCTTTTCTATGTAATATTTTCTTAAAGTCAAAGGCAGAACATGTGTTGTTCTTATTATGCCTTAGATCTTTCTTTTGTAAAAGTACTTAGCACTTTTTGGATCTACAATGATACAAAAAGGATAGATCTTTATCCCCTGGAAAAGTAGAAAGATACTCTTGAAAAGAAGATCTCGAAGATATGATGTTAAGTATGGTTGGCAACTCCATACTTGGTAAAGTCAAATCTTCAGAAAGCATGGTGTCGATTAAAGCACAAGCATGGAAGGATAAGGTTACTTTCTCAAGACATAAAGGTAGTAATTTAATAATATAATAATAGATAGTGGGTATACTCATTACTGAAAAGTATGTTCACTTTACACACTTTGTGTATAAAGTTAACTTACCTTTTCACCCACTAACTTTATCTATTATAATATTATTAAACCAAGTACATTTGTCTCCTTCTCTCTTCATCAACCCGGACACACTTTGCTTATATATATTCATGCATGGAAACATGCTAAAGAAGAGAATGCGTTGAAAAGCACTGAAATCTCATAAGTTGAGAATTAGAAGAGTTAGCATTTTACTTTCAGTGTAACAAACTTGTTCATGTGTTGAACGTCTTAGACATTAGTTGTTTAAGATTAGCATTGTCTATGTGTTAGACAAAATTAGTTGCCACCTTTTATTGAACTTAGATTTTCCGCATCTAGTTCATGTAATTCTTGATTAACGTCAATAAGAATTATATAAAAGTAAACCGTGTGTCTCTTAAATTTTAATTTGCTAAAGTTTGTATTCAACCCCCCTTCTACAAACATTTGTTGTTGTAGTATCCATTCGGGACCAACAACTGGTATCAGAGCAGGCTAGATAATCCATATCTAAGATCTGTTTTGCTTACTCTTCAACTGCTTCTACCCCACACTATAAAATGGCCACTTCTGTTGCTGCCTCTAATGGTTCTTCTAACAATGGTTCATACACAAGGTGTCCTATATTTGATGGAGAGAACTTCTCTCTCTGGAAGAGTAGAGTTCTTCTCTATATGTCAAGCCTTGATGATGTGATGCTTAAAACTGTTACTGAAGGTCCTTATGTTCCTTCCTCAACTATCCAAGTAACTGAAGCAACTGATGAAGCTCCTGCTGTTGAAAGACTGATTATAAAACCTATAAATCAGTGGTCTGATGAAGACAAAAGGCTTGTTAATCTTGATGTTAAAGCAAGAACAGCCTTAGTCTCTGCACTACCAAATGATGTCTATCATCAAGTTCTTAATTGTAAATATGCAAAAGAGATGCTAGACACTTTGACTGTTGCATATGAAGGCACTGAAGAAGTGCAGGAGAACAAGAAACTCCTTCTGATTAGAGAATATGAGTTCTTCTTTGCTCATAAAGGTGAAAGTCTCACTCAGACTTACACCAGGTTCGACTGCCTCATTAATGACTTAAGAAGGGCAGATGTTCACAAAAGCAATAAGGAACTTGTAAACAAGTTTCTAGACTCTCTCCCAGAATCTTGGGATCATTTTATCACTGTGCTTAAACATGGTGAGAAAATCAAGGGTCTTTCACTGGTTGGTTTATATGGAAATCTTATGAATCATGAACAATCAGTGAAACAAAGGAAACTCTCTACCAAGGATATGAAGGAGGCTGCAAAAGCTCCAACTACTGCCCTTGTATCTAAGGATACAAGATCTAGGAGTTTTGCTGCAGTTGTGGATGAGTCCAGTGATGAGGAGAAAGAGGAGGAATCTTCTGATGAGGAACAAATGGCTGATGGGGATGAAGTTCTGGAGAACATAGACAGCATTGAAGCTGCTGTTGAGCAGGCTTCCATGTTGGTTAAAAGGTTCAAACCTTTCTTGAAAAGAAAGGGTGTCAAGAGGTTTGAAAGGAAACCCTTCAAAGGAGAAAGAGCCATGTCAAAACCAAAGGCTTCTGAAGGTTGTTTCTCTTGTGGCAAGACTGGTCACTATGCCAGTGAATGTAAGTCCAAAGGAAACACAGGTTTCAAGGGTTCCTCAAGCTCAGACATCAAGATTGATTATGAAGCCAAATATAAGAAGCTTCTTGCTGCTGTCCTTGACAAGAAGAAGAAGAAAGCTCAGAACAGGGTGCTGGTTGCTGAAGAAGAAGATTGGGCTGAGGAAGATCTCTCAAGTGATGAAGATGAGGTCCTCACAGCTCAGTTCAGTTTGATGGCCAACATAGCAAGTACAAGTTCCTTTGATGAGGATATGAAGAAAGCTGCTAAAGCTTGTACTTCTCCTGACTGGGATCCTTCTTCTATGTATCAGGTTGGAAAATTTATTAACTATGAAGATAATGAAAAGAACACTATGTTTGATTATCTGTGTGTTGAGTTTCAGTCAAATATTCAAAGAGAAAAGAAGCTAAAATTAGAAATAGAATCACTAAATGAGAGATTAAGTCTTAAAGATGAGAAACTTAAACAAATGACAAAACTGGAAGATGATTTAGCTAATCAAAAGATACTTAATCAGATCTTGGTAAAAGAAACCAATGAAGCAACAATAAAGTTTAATGACCTTCAAAAAGTAGTTAGATCTTGGTGTGTTTCTGCTGAGAAAACCACTCAGTGTGTCAATGAGCAGATTCCAAAACAAGTTCAAGCTATTATTGGTGGAAATTATTCCCAAGCTGCTAACTGTGTTGATTTTAGCAAGAACATAAATATCTTAGAAAAAGCTGATATTTTACCTCTTACTTTTCAAAAGATTGTAAAAGGAAAAAGTATTATCACTAACAGATTTGTCAAAAGTTTAGTACTCAGCTGAAAGACTCAACCTCTTCAAAAGTTGGTTCAAGTTCTATTGTCTTGACAGAAAGCAAAAGTACTGAAAATTTAAGTGTAAAGGAATGGAATCATTTGTTGATACCAAAGAGACATTCTGTTGTCAAACCTTGAAAGCTGATACATTAAATTTAGGAACTCAGCTGACTGAAAATTCCTTAGCTAATGATATTACATCAGCTGATCAAAAAGTAGATGATAACTGCTCAGCTGATATCCTGTCAGCTGATCATGGATCCTCTTCTGTTTGTTTAGCTGATCAAACTTCACTTCAAACTCTTTTAATAGGAGAAACTAAGGGAAAATGACATTTTGTTTACAAAGAGTCTAAGTCTGCCACACCTAAAGTTGATCAAAATCTCATTTTAACTAAGGGTCAACCTAAGGTGACTGTAAACAAAGACCTTATTAGTTTACAGAATCAGCTGCAACAGCTGAATGGTGAAATCTGTCAGCTGATGACCCATAGTCATCAGAAAATAGTTAAAACATCTCTTAGTCAATTACCAAAACATGTTAAAAGCTCCAAAAATAAAAAATGTTATAAATGTGGGAGCAAAGAACATAAGGCAGGTAATTGTTCTCTAGAAGGTAACTCAAGACAGCGGACTGATTATGATAACACAGCTGTTTCTCTCATTCATAAACAACCTAATATAAAGTGGATGGCTAGGTGCAATCCACAGGGGTCCACTTAAATGTGGATGCCCAAATCTCACTAACCTTCTTTCAATCACATCTATGCAGGGTCTGAACACGTGGTATCTTGACAGTGGATGTTCAAGGACCATGACAGGTTGTAAAGCTTTGCTTAGTAACTACAAGAAGGAAAAAGGTCCAAGAGTAACCTTTGGTGATAATAATTGTGGGCAAACAAAAGGCTACGGAGAACTTCATAATGGGAACCTAACCTTATCCAAGGTATCATATGTTAAAGGACTTAAGTATAATCTCATCAGCATAAGTCAGTTATGTGATGGTGATCATAAAGTCCTCTTTACAAAGACAGGTGGTTCCATTTTAGATCAAGAAGGTAAAACAATAATTTGTGCAAAGAGAACCAAGGATGTATATACTCTTGATATGTCCTCTGGTGATCCATCTAAGTTAACTTGTTTGTATACCAAGTCTGTAACTGACACAAACTGGTTATGGCACAAAAGGCTTTCCCACTTAAACTTCAAAAACATTAACAAGTTGAGCAAGGGTGAACTAGTGTCAGGACTACCTTCACTGACGTATGTTAAGCCTAAACCTTGCTCTGCCTGTGAGAAGGGAAAGCAGCACAAGACTTCGTTTCCATCTAAGCAAGCCTTCTCCATTACTGAACCTTTCTACATGTTGCACATGGATCTATTTGGTCCTGTTGCTACTTCTAGTATTGGTGGAAGTAAGTATGCATTGGTAATGGTTGATGAATTTTCAAGATACACTTGGGTCATCTTCCTAAAAGCAAAGAGTGAGGCTGCTGAAGAAATTATAAGCTTCATTAGAAAGATGGAAGTGCTCAATGGAAATCTGGTAAGGATGCTTAGAAGTGATCATGTAACTGAATTTAGAAATCAAACTCTTGAAGGTTTCTGTGATGACAAAGAAATATCTCAAAACTTCTCTGCTCCAAGAACTCCACAACAGAACGGTGTAGCTGAAAGAAGAAACATAACTTTGATTGAAGCTGCAAGAACCATGCTGTGTGAGAGTGGGTTAGGATTCAACTTCTGGGCTGAAGCTGTCAGCTGTGCATGTTTTACTCAGAACAGATCTCTTATAATAAAGAGGCACAACAAGACTCCTTATGAAGTGCTCAAGGGAAGGAAGCCCAACATCAGCTTTCTACACATCTTTGGGTGTCAGTGTTTCATTCTGAACCAGAAAGATCAATTGCAAAAATTTGCACCAAAAGCTGATGAAGGTGTGTTCATTGGATATTCTGTGATTTCCAAAGCTTACAAAATCTACAACATCAGAACAATGGTCATAGAAGAATCAATTAATGTAAGTTTTAATGAAAATGACTTTGTTGCTTCCTGTTCTACTAATCCATCTACAGGTAAGGAATTTAATGATTTGCTGCGTACTGAAGACAACACTCCAGTATCAGCTGATCCAGTCTCATCCGCTGACATAGATGACTTAGATGAACCTGTTCCGAATGAACTAAACACCTCTGCACATTCTATCCTAAACCAACCCACACTTTTACTAAATAAAGGGAATCATGATTCAACATCAATGGACTCTAATTCCATATCAAACATTCCCTCATCAGTAGAAGTCTCATCAGATTGTAATCAAGAAATTTTGTCAGCTGATCAACCAGAAGTCTCATCAGCTGACCCAAACCAAAGATTTTCAACTCCCAGAATCCAAAATGCCTACAATGACCTCAGAAATCATCCAATTGATCAGGTCATAGGTAACATAGAAGCACCTGTACTAACAAGATCAAAAGCTTGTAACTTCTGTTTATATACAGGTTTTGTTTCTATGATTGAACCAAAGAAGGTAGATGAATAACTGATCCTCACTGGATAAATGCCATGCAAGAAGAATTGGCTGAATTCACAAGAAACAATGTATGGACTTTGGTGCAAAGACCAAAGGACAAATCCATCATTGGCACAAAGTGGGTATTCAGAAACAAGATGGATGAACAAGGGCTGATCATCAGAAACAAGGCAAGATTAGTTGCTCATGGGTATTGTCAAGAAGAAGGTATTGATTATGATGAAACCTTTGCCCCTGTTGCAAGACTTGAAGCAATAAGACTATTTCTTGCTTATGCTTCCTTCAAATACTTCAAAGTATTCCAAATGGATGTTAAGAGTGCCTTCCTAAATGGTGAATTGAAAGAAGAGGTGTATGTCAAACAACCTCCAGGTTTTGAGGATACAAGCAAACCAGATCATGTATAGTTCTTGAACAAAGCTTTGTATGGTCTGAAGCAAGCTCCAAGAGCCTGGTATGATACCCTCTCTTCCTTTTTGACCAATAAAAGATTTATAAGAGGAAGCATAGATAGCACCTTATTTATAAGAAAATTCAAGGGTGATGTGATTCTTGTACAGATTTATGTAGATGATATAATATTTGGGTCTACAAATGTTGATCTTTGCAAAAAGTTTTCCAAACTCATTCCTGATAACTATCAAATGAGTATGATGGGTGAATTAAACTATTTTCTAGGTCTTCAAATCAAACAAGAGGTTGATGGAATTTTCATTCATCAAACAAAGTATGTAAATGACTTACTTAATAAATTTGAGTTTGAAAATTGTTCTTCAATGAAAACACCCATGTCCACTGCCTTAAAGCTTGGAAAGGACACTGATGGTAAATCAGTGAACATTACAGCTTATAGAGGTATGATAGGGTCTCTTTTGTACCTCACTGCAAGTATACCAGATATTATGTTTTCTACATGTCTTTGTGCTAGATACCAAGCAGATCCCAAAGAATCTCACTTAGCTGCAGTTAAAAGAATTTTCAGGTATCTCAAAGGAACTCCTAATCTAGGTCTTTGGTACCCCCAAAGACTCTGATTTTGAGTTAGTTAGATACACTGATTCTGACTTTGCAGGTTGCACACTAGACAGAAAGAGTACATCTGGGGGTTGTCAATTATTAGGTGGAAGATTAGTCAGCTGGTCAAGCAAGAAACAAAACTCTGTTTCAACCTCTACAGCTGAGGCAGAATACATTGCTGCTGGAAGCTGCTGTGCTCAATTGCTATGGCTGCAAAATCAACTACTGGATTATGACTTACAGTTTGAAAACTCCCTAATTCTGTGTGACAACACAAGTGCTATATCTATCTCTAATAATCCTGTTTTACATTCAAAAACTAAGCATATTGAAATCAGACATCATTTTCTTAGAGATAATGTGCAGAAAAAGAAAGTTTCAATGCATTATATCAACACTGATGTTCAATTAGCTGACATTACAAAACCTTTGGATGAGTCTCGGTTCAACTTCCTAATATCCAAACTTGGCATGTTAAAGTTGTAATATATTCTCTTCTTAGGTAGTTAATTGTGTGTGAGAAAATAATTTTATTTGTGTGTGAAATGAAGTACTTATCTAAGCTTCTACATATTTTACTTATGGTAGATCAGCTAATAGAATTATGTCAGCTGACGATCATCAGCTGACACTATACCTCAGCTGATAAACCATCAGCTAAGACTTAGAAGCTCAGCTAAGTGTATTCATTAGCTGACACTTATTTTATCTCAACATGGATCAGCTGACACTCTCGTCTGTCAGCTGATGATTTTCAAAAGTCAAAAATATTGTGTCCCCACACCTATTTTATTAATTTCTCATTTGTATTTATTGTGTTACTAGGTCATTTAATTTAGTTTATTTGTCCGTTTATTGTCTGTGTATTTAATATCTATTCCGTCTATTACCTTTTTGCAGAAGTGACAGTTACTTTTTACAAGATATTTATGTGACAGTTTAGGTTTCCAAGGAAGATTTAAAGGTGTTTTCGAGAGGTTATTCATTTCTTAAGCTTTCAAAATTCCCAAACACTCTTTCTCTCTCAAACTTTCAAACCCTAAACTCTCGTTGCTCAAACTTCATTCACTCTGTAATCATGGTGATCTTCAACCCTGCAACTTCTCCAAACGCCATTGCTGGTGAAAATGTCACACCCAACTCTGAAATCACAATACGCCCAAACAACTTTCTCATAAACACTGACATTCCCGCGAGCAAAGCAAACCAGGGATATGAACCTATGGTGGCTTTCATAACTGCCCATCCCCTGTTCGCATGTCTATCTGCTCATCCTCTGTTTATCTTTCCAAACATTGTTGGTGAGATGTGGTACACTGCAAGGTACCATGCTAATCAAGATTTAATCACTTGCACCTGCCTCAATGGTACCATCAACATAAACATCACTACTGATTCTCTTAGACAAGCGATCTCCATACCCCATATGGCTCCATTTCAACCTTTTTCTACAATGGATCAAGTTTTAGAGGTTTTGCCCCTGATTAGCTACCAAGGTGCTGTTTGCCATGGCCAGTATAAACTGTCTGCTCTAGGACACCCATGGAAGTATCTGGCCAGTGTATTCATTCGATGTTTTGGTCACAAGTCTGGCAGCCATGACCAAATGAATCAGTCTGAATTGATGATTCTTCATGCTTTGGTCACAGGGAGGAATATTGACTTCTCACAAGTCATATTCTCTGAAATGGTGGATAAGATCACTCTGGGCACATCAAAGAAATCAACCAGAACCCTAGTTCCTTACATCAGGTATCAAAGTTTAATTGCACTTAGATATGTTCAGAGGGAACACTATGCTGGGTTAGCTGCTCACTTGCACACAATGACCATCCCTCAAATGGGTCAGAAAACTTTCCATTTGATAAGAGAATTTCAAGTTCCTGCTATAACTGCTCAGATGCAAGAGTTGATTGATGTTGCTGCTGAGGATGCTGAAAATGAAGAAGAAGTTGGTGCTGAAAATGTTGAGGGACAAATGGCTAATGATTATGAATCTCCTTATTTAATCACTGATCATTCTGAGGAGTCTATGACTCATGCTCCAGATGAAGCCTTAGTGGAAGAAGAATTGATGTTTAGAGCAGATGTGTTTGATGAACCAGCACAGGATGAACCTATTAATCCTGATGCTGAGGGTGATAATGACAATGATGCTGACAGTGATCAAAATGATCATAATGAGGGAGGTGATGACTTTCATGGTGGTGATGCTGGATTTCATTATACTAAAAATGTTCAAGATACCACCTCCTCATCTTCTCAAACTGGGATGCCACTCTCACATTTCCCGGTTCCTTCCAGCTCAAGCACTCCACAAGACAAACAAAGTGGTGATGCAGCTGATGGTGATGATGCTGAGGAAGACACAATTTCTGACAATCTCATTCAACTAATTGAGATCAGCAAGGCTCAGCACATCACAGGTATAATCTCTACCACTCTTGAGGATACTCATTTGGTTGACCCCACCAATGAGAACCCATCCTCTCCTCTAGTTGTAACACCCCCACAACTGCCAAGCTCTAGTCAACTCCCAACAGTTGCTAGTTCTACTCCCTTAGTAACCCAAATAGAAACAAGGTCATTAGAGATAGTGCACACTGCACTTATCTCAGAGGGATTGCACACTGCACCTCTGACCTCAACTCCTATAGCTACCTCTTATTTTGAGGGGGAGCTCATGGAAGTTGATATAACCCTACAACCAGTAGGTGTGTCCTCACAACAGGGCACATCTGTAAATATGGGATTGCTGCAATCTGGGTCACCCTCCCAACAGGGTGATACCATTGAAAGACAGACCTTCTCCCAAGGTCATACTGTGTCTACAACCCCTATGTGTCAAGCCTATCCCCTAGTAAGTTCACAACAACTTGCTACTATAATAAGGGATACCCCTTTGAGTGCAACCCTCACTCACACTCACATATTTGCACCTATTTTTGATTCAATTCTTACACATGCTAGTGCACTACCTGTCAATACTAGTGGCATAAACCAGTCATTAGTACAGGGTACAACTTCTGTTCCCAGTGATCTTAGGCCTCTATACCAAGGTCTAAGCGAGGGACCACAATCCATTCCAGTTCAAAGCACAATTTCTCAATCAATTCCAACCCAAACCATTCCCTCTACTACTTCTGAACCCTCACCCCAACTACTTCAAACCTTATTATCTATCTCTCAAAAGATGGATAGTCTTCAAGCCTCCTTTACCTCTTTCCAAACTCAAACAGAAACTCAAATCTCTCACCTAACCAATGAGATTGAGTCACTTAAAGCCAACCAACCCAAACCACACCCACCCCTGCCCCTGTTGATCTTTCCCCTATTCTTACCAAACTAGATCAACTTCTGAACCAAACCTCTACTCCTATTCCTACACCCTCCCCTCCTATACCTGCCCAAACCATTTCTAACTTAAACCATACCATTTCCAATCTCCTTTCCCAACTCAAAACCCTTAGACCCTCACCCCCTGATATCTCCATTACCATTCCTGAATCTCTTCTAACTATCCCCTCTCTCCTAAAAGACATTGATACTAAGGTAAATAGGTCCAGCTTTTCTGCTAAGATAAGGCACAGTGATACTCTGAGAGAATTCTCCAATCTCACTGAAGCTATCAACAGCCTAAAACCTCTTATCTCAACTTCCATTCCTTCTTTCTCTCCTATTCCTTCTCACCTTAGACACTCAACATCACCTTTCACTCAGCCTCCCATACCCACTGCTTCACCTTCATCCTCAACTATACCACCCTTTACCTCTACACCTACCCCCACTCCTTATTCTTTCACCACTCCTGATGCCCCTGCAAATCCTGCTGTTTTTCCCTCCTCTGATGATGACAAAAAGGGGGAGAAGTCAGTTAGGACAAAGTCAGTTTTACAAGCAGAGGATGCATCAACCCTCGATGAAATAGGATCAGCTGTTGAGGGGGAGAATAAATCTGAGGGGGAGCAACCTGCTCAAGAAGAGCAGAGGCCAAAGAGAAGGCTAAAGCAAATGGCTAGAAGGACAAATAAATCAAAGCAAGGTGAATCATGTGCTCCAATTGAACTACCATCTGAGTATTCTGATGATGATGATGAAGATGAAATGCCTTTGTCCTCTATGTTCAACATAAGGAAGTAGAGCTCCTCCACTACAGCTCCACCAGTCCAAGCTTCCTCTCCAGTTCAACCAAGTCAACCAACTCCCAGCAGTTCATCAAGAAGAAAAGGAAAGAAGATAATGACTGCTGAGGAGATTGAAGAAGAAGAAAGAAGAGAGGAAGAGCTAAATCAAGAAGATGAGAATCTCAGAGAGTTAAGTGAACTGGCTGCTGCTCTTGGTTCAACCATTGAAGAAGTTCTTAAAGCCAAAGAGAGACACCAGGATTTCACTACCACTGAGGATCTTGCTGCTGCAGTTGGTGTCACTGATGATGAATTGAGAGAATTACAAGAAGAAGAAATCATCATGCTATCCTCTCAATCACATCCAACACAGGTTGCATCACAGCAAGATGATCCTTCTGTCAAGAAAGTTCCTAAAAGAGGAAGAACTCACAGAGAAGCCATTCAAGCATTGCATGAGTTCACCTTTGGAGTTACAACTCAGCAATCTGAAAGGGAGATCAAAGAGGTCTTGGATAACAAGAAGAACTTGATAGAAAGAAAGGATCCAAATCTCATTTTCAGAGTCACTCCATATAAGGGAACAGATGAAGGGCCATATCTCAGATTAGTAAGAAGAGATGAAAGACAAACACATGAGAATGCCTATATCCATCACTGCAAACTGTTCTCCTTCACTGAGATGATTGAGACTCAGTACCACCTCCTTAAATCCAAAAGTGAAATTGCCCCAAGGTTCATAAACAAATTCTAATTCTGGATCAGAATGGCTGTTTACCACAGGATATGCACTCATGATCAATTTGTGGAACACATTGATGTGATTGAGGATGCCTTCAAGAAATCCTCCAAAGCTTTTGTACCTGCTGAACGGATTATACTTAATCCTGATCATCCTTACCTGTCTGCATATGAAAATTTCAACACTGCTTTGCCCTCCAACATTGAGCCAGAAATGTTTAAGTACATAACTGAACCTCAGAGAGGGATTTTCTTCAAAGACAGAGCTGGTGTTTGGAGATTCCTAAGAGAAACTGACTTAGGAAGAGCCCCTGGAGAATTAATCTTTCAAGCTGCACATTTAACAAGGGGACAGACAAGAAGTGAACATTTTAAAAATCTGATTCAAGCAAGAGCTGAAGAGTTGTTGGCTGCTAATCCTCTGAACAGACTTCTGGATGTAAAAGAAGAACCTTGGTGGGAATGAAGATCACACTTCATAACTAGAGTAGATGTAATTTCAATTCCTAGAATAGTTCAACTTATGTACTTAGTTTAACTCTTAGTTAGATTTCACTGTACAAACTCTTATGTAAATACTTTGTTTTGTAATCAAGCTTGAAACTTTGATCATGGACTACTTAGCTAAAATGCTAGTATAGATGACTCTTAGTAGATAGCTTACATAGTGTAAATATAGAAAAGATCAAAAATCCTAAAAAGAGAAAAAAGATAGAAAAGATACCAAAAATAGAACAATGGTACTTCATAAATGAAAAGATTCCCAAAAACAGAACATCAGGGAACATACTTAAAAGAGTTACCAAAAACAGATAGCTAAGTAACCAAAATTGTACTTAAAAGTTATATCTTTACAAATCCTAGTCAAACTGATTCTTCTTAAACGAGATAAGGTTTTGTCATCATCAAATAGGGGGAGATTGTTGGTGAGATAGCAATATCAAACCTTAATCAAACCTATCTATTAAGTAAAATAGGATTTGATGTTAACAAAACCATATATTCAGTTTTGGACTTAGATTGATGAAAAACATGTGTTGTTTTTCTATCTGAGACTTAAAGAATTTCTAAGTAAGAAATGTCAGCTGACGAATCATAGTGTCAGCTGAACACTGAGTATCAGCCAAAGGACCAGCTTCAGAAAGATCAGCTGAGAAGAAAAGATCAGTCAAAGAGCATCAGCTGAGGAATCACACTGGATCAGCTGATGGCCTAGAACCATCAGCTGATGAATATTTCAAGGCCAGCTAAGCAGTCAAGGATCAGCTGACACAATCACAAGTTATCAGCTGATGCCTTCCATCTGTCAGATAAGGTATTTCCTACTTTTCCAATCTTCTCTTTATAAGCTGACTATACTCAAATGATTAGCTGAGCCCTTGGGAATAGCTGACAGTTGAGTTAATCAGTTTATTAGCTGCTGCTACGATTTGTATTATCAGCTGAGCAATTTGATCAGCTGAGCAAGTCTAGTCAGCTGAGTCTTTCACACTTATCCTTAGCTGAGCAAAATTGTTTGTAGTTCAGTGTCTGTTAACTGAGTCTTTATTATATATCTTAGTTAATAGCTTTTCTATGTAATATTTTCTTAAAGTCAAAGGCAGAACATGTGTTGTTCTTATTATGCCTTAGATCTTTCTTTTGTAAAAGTACTTAGCACTTTTTGGATCTACAATGATACAAAAAGGATAGATCTTTATCCCCTGGAAAAGGAGAAAGATACTCTTGAAAAGAAGATCTCGAAGATATGATGTTAAGTATGGCTGGCAACTCCATACTTGGTAAAGTCAAATCTTCAGAAAGCATGGTGTCGATTAAAGCACAAGCATGGAAGGATAAGTGTAGGACCGGCTGGGGAATGGGGTTCTAAACTAAACTAAAACACCCTAATGCTAGGACTGATCTAGGATGAGAAATAGTGCGGAATTTCTATTTCCCAAACCTCCTAAGGATTCTAAGATCTGCTTAGGTGTCCGGCACACAGTAACACTAAGAAACACACGGAGTAGAAACAAGAACAAACTCTAAGAACTCACACAGAGATGCTTAAGGCTGCCCTTGGATTCGGATTAAACACACAGTATTCGTTTACGAGGTTTAAAGTCGCGATTTAGTAGGCTTAAAGTCGTATAAGGTCAATTACGAAGGCTCCCGGTTGATTACTCGATTGATTCGTAGGTTACCCGCTTGATTCGTCGATTCCCCTCTAACTCTCTCGATTCCCCACGCTAATGCGGGGTTAAGCTCTATTTATAGAGTAATTAATTCACTACGCACGTAATGTATCACACTTCGTACGAAGTGTGTCCAGTACGCACGTACTGGTTAGTTTAATAATAATTAATTTCATTTTAACCGACCTAATCACTACGCGCGTAGTGAGCTCCACTACGCACGTAGTGGACTCACCACGCACGCAGTGAACACATCACGCACGCGATGAACTTTCACACAGGCTTAAACTTCCAAACACACATCAACACATGATTAAGTACTTGTAAGCTTAAGATCATCACAAAGAATCACTAAGAATATATAAACATGCAAACAATTAATCAAAACACATTTGAATTAATAAACATGAATATATTTTATTGATACGAACTAGGGATTCACAAATATGCACCAACAAACTCCCCCTAAGACCTAGTTCTATCAATAACCATTGCACTAAGCAAAAATTCCACAAAGTAAAATGCACAAAGCAGAATACACACAGCAGAATGCACTAAGCAAAAATTTGCACAAAGCAAAATTTACACAAAGTAAACAAAACTGACAATCTAGCTATCACACAGTTGTAGACTTTACTTCTTCAGAACCAGCATAGATGTCAAATGCAAAACAAATTCTGATGACTTTCTGAAACTGCAACGCTAACTCCATATATTGATGCTTGTACAGAATTGGGTTGTAGTACAGAACAGTTATATCGTCCTTGCCAAAATTCCTGATCCACATAGGATCGAATACTTTCACCGTTTCACCCCTGACAGGTTGTCGTCTAGAACGATTACTGCCTCTGTTGTTTTCTCGTTGAAGTACCACCATTTGAACCTTGCGCTCCACCCAGTACGCATGATCCTTAATGGCAATTTTTTCATACAACGGGGAGCTTTACAGTTAAGCACTTTGAATCTCCTCCCTGTCAGTGGGTCAATCTTGGTTGGATGGATCTTAACCCCCGGTATGTAAGGCTTTAAATTCTTCCATCCGAATTGAGCCTCATGCTTTACCAGCGTTTCGAACCATTTTGCCATACTGTTATCATCACAATCCAAAAGAGGCAGACGATCGAGTTGTCGAATATCGTAGAATGGCAGAGTCTGTATATCGTTTGCCCTCTGGAAGTACTCAACTCCTCTTTCCCTTTTGATTGCATAAACATTGAATTCAGGCATGAAACACCAACCTACAATCTCACCATCCGTTTTCTTCCCCAGTGTTTGATAAAACTTTGAGTATTCTGGAGAGCTTTCGGATTTCTTTTCTTTCCCAGCTTGACGAGCCAAGAATCTTTGATACTTTCTTCTTCTTTCTGTCCTTTCTTCTTCCTTGGACTTCCTATCACCAAGATATTTCTCCAAGTCAAAGTCAACCTTAACCTGTTCACGAGCTTCAGCTCTTCGATTAACTTCATCAGCATTTGCATTTCTAAACAGCTCAGCAAAATCAGGCAGATCAGCTTCTTGTTGACTCGGATAATGCTGTTCAGTTTCGTCTTCTACTTCCATTTCATCTGTATCAAATATGGGTTCTTGTTCAGCCCGAGGTGGTGGCACAGAGCTTTCATCCACCTCTTCAAAAATGACATCCTCAATTGGTATTTGTAAAAGTTCGGCGATTTGCTCCTTGGTCAGGAATGGAAGAATCTCCCCTTCCTCTGCATCGTATTCATTCTAAGGAACAATTCGCCCTTCAACACTTAGTAGGCGAAACGATTGAGGAATATCAGCTTTCAAAGGCTGAACGATTAACGGATCTTCACACAGAAATAAGAAATCATAAACATTTGTAAGTTAACATAACCATTTCATTTCACAAAGATAAAATAGATATTTCATTACATAAGTTCATCATTCACACAAAGTACATCAATAAAAATTAATTACAAAGTCACACAGACTATAATCAACCTTGCTCATCGCCAGAATAAGTACCAACTTGTTCAGATTCAGCGGCTTCCTTCAATCTGAGCACCTCCTCATCCTGCTTTTCAACATGATCTTTCAACCGTTTGAATTCAAAGGTATATTCAAGCAGTGTCAGGATCGGATATATTATATCAAATAAGAAGAACTAACTTTTAAATAATAAATCAGAGTAATATAAAAGTTAATCTTTAACTATGATCACAATCAACTAAGAAGTTGCGGAATCACACTTAATTGATTAAAGAAGGTTTTAAGCAAAGATTAATTCAATCAAACAGTAGTTTTATTAACCAACCAGAATGATTACAAAAGCAAACTTCACCCCCAATCTAACTTATTCTGTTAGACGAAGAACACAGACTGTTCTTAGGTTTCAACAAGAAACTTAGAGGCTAAAACACTTTCAGAAAAATAAATAACAATAAGAACAAATGCTTTGAATAATGAGATCAAGTCGTCGTCGTCAATTGATCATCTAATGAAGAATATATAGACTCTTGATCCTCCTTGAATTGTTGACAGTTAGGTAATCTTCTATCTTCTGAGATAATCTTGATAATCTTCAAAGTATTTCGAGATATCTTCTAAGATAGGATTTTCCAAATATAGCTCAACAGAAACTGTTTAATGAACACAACAGTTCTTTAGTCTTCTAACAGTCTTCAACTTCAAGGTCTTCTAACAGTTTTGACTTTGCCAACTAACAGTTCTCAACTGTTTTCATATTTTCAACAAACAGTTTTAAACTGTTTCACCAACCTTTACCAAACAGTTCTCATTTTCATGCTCAATAACTTAGATTATTTCCCAACAAGCAGGATTTGCTCCATCGTCTCATTCTTCTTTACAAGCTCGCTGATTATCATTGCTCTTTCTTCATTGCTCTTTTCCAAGCTCTCAATCCTCTCAGCATCTCTTTTCAACAGATCCTTCATTTGTTCATCTCTTTTCAAAAGATTTTCAATTTGCTCATCCTTCTCAACCAGTTTCTGCTTCACCTCTGCTAGCTCCAGCTTTCTCTTGTTTTCATCTTTGATCATATCAAGCATGTAGCCTTGGAGCCTGCTGAGGTTTGCATCCATGGCTAGGGTAGGCAGCTGTGACCTGGTCTGAGAGGAGCCTTCAGCACCTGGAGCAGGAGTGGTGACTGGAGCGGCTGTTGCTGTGGAGGGTTTGACAATGATTTCTGAAGAAGCAATCAGCGGCTTGAACTTATAACCCTTTTTCTTCTTTTTCTCTGGCTCATCAACTACAGCCTTTTCCTTCCTTTTCCTACTCACCTCATCCTCATCTGCCTCGAAAAAATCATCGACGTTGATATCATCCAGGCTTCCTGGGATAGCCTCTCCCCCTGTGGGATCACGGACTTCTTGACTTTGAATTTCGGCCTCCTCATCCTCATCTTCCGAGATGATCTCAATATTCTCCACCTGAGAGGTTGAACCCTCATTCCTCCACAAGTGTTTTCGTTCTGGAGCCTGGTAGTCTTGGTTGCCCAGATGACAGATCAAGCGTCTCTTAGGAGGAATAGAGTTACCAATATATCGACTCATCTGTCTTACAGTCTGATCATTCATATGCTTCAACTTTATTCGATCACTATCCTCTTTTATCAACCCCTGAACTTGTGTATCAATGACCATCTGTACAAACCTGGGGTACATCAGGAACTGTCCCTCTTTCTTAGACAGGTTTTCTTTCATGCAATTGAAGATCGCCCTGGAGATGTTAAATCTGACGTTCAGTACCAGAGCAACGAATAAATGAGAGAAAGTTTGGTTTAGCTGATCATGGCCTGTTCTCCGCGGCCCCAAACAATGAGAAATGACGTGCATCAGGTAACGATACGGGGGGCAGAACTTGGTTTTGTATATTGATTCATTACGGATCTCCCCCGTATAACCACATCTTAGTAAACAGCCCTTTACTCGGCAGCTGTTCAGAGCAATTGGGTCGGCTAAGTCATCCCCGAGTTCAAGCAACTCATTCAATACCCTTTCTGAAACAAACACCGGTTGTTTCTGCACCTCCCCTCGAATCCCACCCAGGGATTCATCATATACAACAGTGTTCCAGAATTCCTGCTGATGTGGAGCATATGCTGTGCAGGCTGTTGTAATGGCTTTATAGATCCGCGACCTTGTCAGGTAATCGATGATTTCGTCACAATCCCTGGTCAGTTTACTTTTTGTCACACAGGCCCGGATATTGTGCATATCCCCTGCTTTCAAGTCTGCCTTTGTCTGGCTGCCAGATGCGATCTGAGCCACACTTTGAGTTGATGAACTTTCAATTTGAGCAGGTTCCATTACTTAAAATCTGCGAACAGAACATTTAGCCCGTTAGTGAGAAACATTCAACAGACCGGAAAACACAGTTAAAATCTGTAGATTAAAATAAACGCTCGTTTCAAAATTGACATTCTACCACGTGCGAAATGACCATCATTACGCTCGTGATGAGAAGTCTATGTGCGAAGTGGTTGGAAGTACTAAACTTTAATTTTAATTAAAAATCGATTCACTTCGCACGTGATAGGCGCAACACGCACGGATTGAAATTCACTTCGTGCGGCTGAACCTCATCGGCTTCATCGTCCCCACAGTTGAGTACGTGCGAGGTGAATCCCACTTCGTGCGATCTGGCCTTCACTTCGCACGGCCAATCATCAACATCGAAGAACAGTTTGACGATGTGTTTGACTCAAAACCCTCGATTTTCAGTGTATTTGTCTCGATTAAGTGGCTAGAAGTCATCTAACTAAGTCCACTAAGGTTCCTTTTCACTTAAATCTAACAAATTAACACGTGTAGATCTCAAATCTCAGTTTTAAAGGTTATTTGACTTTCGAACACAAAATCGGCTATAACTCCAGATCTAACCGTTGGATTGAGACGAAAATTATACCAGAATGTTCACAAAGCAAAGGCGTTCAACAATCGTGGATCGAAAAACTCTTTTCTCACAGGAACCAAAATCACAAACGAGAGAGAATGCAAGTGTACTGTAGAGAATATGAACGCGTACTGAATAACACGCACGGGACGAGTATATATACCCTGTTCCACTTCGTGCGAAGTGGGTTCACTTCGCATGACGTTATCCAACAAGGTCATACGAAGTGACTCACCATTTCGCACGTAGTGATGCTTACCTCGTGCGAGTTCGATCTCACTTCGCACACATCAACCCATTTCGCACGGCCTGCTCATTCACTCCGCACGGATTGATTCACTTCGTGTGAGCTCACTTCTTCACATAGAGTTAGCCTTTTTCTCAATTATCCTGTACTCAGCACACAGCTGTTAGTAACTTCAATGCAGATAAAAACATTTAAGCACATGCAAACACAAGAAATTATATATATATAGAAAATAAACAGGAAACAAAAATTTTTGTATTTTTCTGATAATAAAGAAAATGAAAATGCAGAAGTAAACTATTAACGAATTAAATCCTAAAGAACAGAATTAAAAAAAAATACTAAGAAAATTGTAGGAATAAAATTACTAAAATTTAAATCTTTTTGTGAGAAGGTTCCAAGATGGAATCAGTACCAGCACATCTATACTTAGTTATCATTCATTTCAGAACCTTAGGCACAAACATACTCCCTCAATTTCTGTCTGTCAATCTAACTTTCCTCAGATAATGACAGATTTGATTTCAACATTTTCTGATTATCTAGAACTGAGTACATGGTTAAGACTATCTCTTTTAAAATCTCACAGTGTTTTGACTTACTCAGTAGAATGCACAACTTGCTTACCCAACCACCATGCTTATGTGCTTTGTGATTTTGTCAACGCATTTTATGCTCTTTGACATGGAGGTCAATTTTTCACCTCTCTAGACATTTTTCTTGCTGAGCCTTTGTCACTGCATTTTATGCTCTTTGACAATTCAACACTAATAGATCAATGTAGCTTTTGTCACTGCATTTTATGCTCTTTGACAATTCAACATTGATAGATCAATGTATCTATTTCTTTTGACATCTCAGATTGGGGTCAATTTTTCACCCTCTTTTACATTTTGCTCATTGTCATCTAAGCACATTTGGCATGGTAACAGGTGTGTGCACCCGACTAAGTTAGTCTCAACTGATATTGACTTGTAGACTTGGAACGTCTCGATAGTTTGAATCTTTGATGGATTTCCACATGCATAACCACTTATCAGCCTAGACTCTCATCATATGCCTTACACGCCATCTGTTTCTTATCTGATTTGACTCAAATTTTCAGACAGTTTTCTTAAGAATATGTGCATGCTTTCAGTCCTAATTTTACTAGACATACTTTGTATTGAAAGCCAGTGTACCATCATTTTCCATTTGAGTTGGATCAACTTCTCATTTTTGTTTTTCTGAGTTTTTTTATATTTTCTATGTTTTCTGATTTTTTTGTATTTTCTAAGTTTTCTGATTTTTTTTTTTGTATTTTCTAAGTTTTCTGATTTTTTTGTATTTTCTAAGTTTTCTGATTTTTTTGTATTTTCTAAGTTTTCTGAACTCTCTCCCCCTAAAATACTAAACAAACTAGAAACTAAGAAAATAGAAATGCAACGACACACAGAGAATAAACTGAAAGACAAACGTGATATAACCACACAGAAAATAGACACACAGTCACAAATACGAATAAGGACACTAAGTCGAATCATCAGGGACAACCTCACACTTGGTTTTCATCCCGTTTTCATTCACTAAGAATAGAAAGCGGGGTTTATCAAATGCCTTAGTATACAGGTCTGCTTTTTGAAATTCGGTTTGAATAGACATTACATAGATTATTTTCTTTTCCCAGCAGTCCCGTATAAAATGGTATTTGATACCAATGTGTTTGGTCTTAGAATGTTGTACTGGATTCTTAGTAATTGCAATAGCAGCAGTATTATCAACAAAAATGGGAGTAGTAGAGAATTGCAAACCGTAATCCCGCAGTTGTTATTGAATCCAGATGACCTGAGAACAGCAGCTCGCCGCCGAAATGTATTCAGCTTCACACGTAGAGAGCGCAACTGCAGTCTGCTTCTTACACTGCCAAGTTACAAGACGTGATCCAAGAAATTGGCAACCTCCAGATGTAGACTTGTGGTCCTTCTTGCATCCTCCATAGTCAGAATCACTGTAGGCCGTCAACACAAAGTTGTCGTCACATGGGTACCACAGTCCAAGATTGGGAGCATCCTTCAGATAGCAAAAGATCCGTTTGACAATCATCAGGTGCTTGACATTGGGCTTGGATTGGTATCTTGCCATCAGACACGTAGCAAACATGATGTCTGGTCTGGATGCAGTGAGATACATCAAAGATCCAATCATCGCGCGGTAGAGAGACTCATTCACCAACTCCCCCTCAGTATCTGGAGACATGCCGTGGTTAATGGGAAGAGGTGTTGCAGCAGTCTTCTCAGTAGACATTTCAAAACGGGCTAGGATGTCAGCAACATACTTTGACTGATGTAGAAAAATCCCTGTCTCGGTCTGCTCCACTTGAAGTCCAAGAAAGAACTTCATCTCTCCCATTGAGCTCATTTCGAATTTTTCCTTTATAATCCTTGCAAATTCTTCACACAGAATCGGATTGGGAGAACCGAAAATGATATCATCCACATATACTTGCACCAAGATCAAGTCTTTATCATCACCCTTGATAAATAATGTTTTGTTGATGGTTCCTCTCCGGTACCCATTATCAGTCAGATATTGAGAGAGGGTCTCATACCATGCTCGCGGTGCCTGATGAAGACCATATAACGCTTTATTCAGCAAGAACACTTTGTCGGGATGGATCGGATCGACAAACCCCGGAGGTTGGTTCACATAGACTGTCTCTTGGATTTCGCCATACAGAAACGCACTTTTAACATCCATCTGATAGACTTTAAATCGTTTGTGCGAGGCAAAGGCGAGAAATAAGCGGATCGCTTCCAGCCGAGTGACTGGAGCAAACACATCAGTGTAGTCGATGTCAGGAATTTGTCTGAACCCCTGAACAACGAGCCTTTCCTTGTTCCTGACAATCACCCCCTGATCATCCCTTTTGCACTTCAGAACCCATCTGCAGCCAAAAGATTTAGCTCCCTTTGGTTTGTTCACTAAGCGCCATACATTCAACTTCTGAAATTGAAGCAACTCTTCTTGCATAGCATTAATCCAAGAGTCATCCTTGAGAGCTTCAAGATGATCCTTTGGTTCAATCTGGCAGAGAAATCCTGAACATAGACATTGTGTGAAGTCCACAGACTGAACCAAATTTGCACCCAGATCCGAGAAGTCTTGCATCAGCTTTAATCCCGGTGATTCTGAAGATTGAGAACCTGATAGCGTTGCCACTTGCCTCCTGGTTTGAACATTAGAATTCGGATCGCCAATAATTTGTGCAGGAGGATGATTTCTATCAACTCTACTTGATTTCTGCAACTGAGCCTCTACATTAGTTTCCAGATTGGTAACCACGGGTGTCTCTTCAAATGTTAACGTTTGATCATTGGAGGAACTTTCACCCTGCGACCCCTTGTCTGGTGGAGTATGCGGCTCATCTTCAGAATCAGAATCAGCATCACTTAGAATAGGTATAGCAGTACTTGAGGGCAGGTTTGATGGGGCACCGTCAGAAGAGTTGTGAAGATCATATAACATTTGTATTGCAATATCTTCTTCTAAGGCTACTGGTGGCAGGTTGAATGAGTCAAATAGATTATCATAATCAAACAGCCAGGCATCACCAGCTTTTGTCGGAGGAGAAGAATGTCTCTGCACATCCACTTCAAACCACTCTTCCACACAGTTAGATGTTAAGTTGTATACCATTTTGTTCGGAATACTGTATCCCAAGAAGAACCCTTTTTCTACCTTGGAACTGAACTTTCCCTCTGCTTCCCGTTTTAGCATAGTGCACGGAGCGCCAAACGGTTCAAGATGGCTAAGATTCGGTTTCCGGTTATTCAACAGCTCATAACATGTCTTTCCTAATCGTTTGACCACTAAGACCCGGTTAAGTGTGTAACAAGCATTTGCGACAGCTTCGTTCCAAAACCTTACGGGCAAAGCAGAGTCAGCAAGCATGGTGCGTGCTGCCTCTATTAAGGTTCGATTCTTCCTCTCAGCCACTCCATTCATTTGAGGAGTGTATGCGGCGCTGAACTGATGTTGGATACCCTTTTCGTTACACAGTTTTTCCATCTTCTGGTTCTTGAACTCGGTTCCATTATCTGAGCGAAGCTTCCTGATCTTCAACTTATAGATAGTCTCTAACTTGTTGATCATGATCTCTAAGGTCTCGAATGTCTCAGACTTCTCTTTTAAGAAGAAAACCCAGGAAAACCGCGAGTAGTCATCAGTCACTACCAGACAGTATCTATCTCCGTGAATGCTCTTATACCGCACAGGACCAAATAAATCCATGTGAAGTAGTTCAAGCGGAATTGAGATGGAGTGATACTTCTTCAACTTGTGGGGCTTCTTCGTCTGCTTCCCCATTTTACATGATACGCACTTGTCTGGCAGATGGAAACTTTTCAAGTTGACTCCCGTGACCAGCTCATGATGCACTAAGTGATTCATCTTTCTCAGGCTTAAGTGACACATCCTCTTATGCCATAACACTGAGTCCTTCTCAGTGGCTTTTGTGAGAAAACATTGGTGTTCTACATCTTTCACCGAAGCATTGGACATATCCAAGACATAAAGGTCATTTTGTCTTCGAGTTGACATTAAGATCATGTCTTCGGGAATTTGGTACTCCTTCTTTAGCACATAGCACTGTTTGTCATCGAACATCACCTTGAACTCTTTATCACAAATTTGGGAAACTGACAGCAAATTGTTTGCTAGCTGCTCGACATAATTGACTTTGTCAAAGCTCACTCTCCCATTAGACAAGAAACCTTGAGCTGTGATGTGACCTCCCTTATCACCAGCGAAACTGACATACCCTCCTTTTATTTTTCTGACGTTTGAAAGAAGGCCTAGATCGCCTGTCATGTGTCTGGATGCTCCACTATCAACAATCCACGTGTTATACCGGCGAGCACCCTGCACAAACAAGTAAAGGGTTAGTTAGCATTGGGAACCCAAGCCCGAATGGTCATGGGTTTCCCATTTTCTCCAACAGCTTGCACATTAATCCACACAACAGTAGCTTTGGAGTCTACATTGGTATCTGGACTACTGGATGGTTTAGGTTCAGATTTTGTTGTCCATCGCAAGTCTGAACGGGGAGGAGTCTTATGATAAACAGTGGAAGTGTTAATGACTTTATGTATAGGCTCCTTCCCTTTCACACTTACCTCAGGACTCTTGGGTTTACACGAAGTTTCCCCAATTGTTCTTTTGAGCTGAGGGGGGTCAGCTAATTTCTGATTAACTTGATGAAAAGTTTTGTGTTTTTGAATTTTTTTTCAGGTGAATCAGCTTTCCCCCTCGAGCTCTGAGGTTGCTGATCACACTCGTAACTGAGATGACCAGGTCTCCTGCACACATAGCAAACACGGTTAGAGTAAGATTTGGCAGGTGTATGTGGCTCCTTCGGTTCAACTTTACCTTTGGGCTGCACTCCTAAACCACTTTGCTTAGGTAAGATTTTAATTTCTTCATAAGGACGGGTTGCAGGAGACTTTGCACCCTCCTTCTCAATGGTTCGAAGTGCAGCTTGAACATTTTGCATTAAGGAACCTTGACCAGAAGAACTGCCCAGAAGCTTTCGTATACCTGATTCTGGTTTTTCTTCTGGTTTAGGCTCTTTTCTCTGAGGCTCACCAACTTTCTCCTTCATTTTTAAATTTGGTTTTGAAGTTGAAGCAGAAGGTGTATCAACTTTAGGAGCAAGTTGGTCAGCTTCAGCGAAGACATCAGATTGCACCAGTTGGTTTAAGACTGGTGGTGGACATTTCGAATAGGTCTTCGTGTCTTTCTCCTGAACAGAACCTTGTGGTCTTCGGTCGATTATGTGTTCAAACAAATATGATGAAGTTGAGTAACTTTTTAATTTCTGATTTAAAGTATCATAATCAACCTTGGAGCTAGCAAGTTCCCGTTTTAGAGTATCAATCTGATTAATGTAGAAAACAATAGCATCCTACTTGTTTAATAAAGCAACCTCTAATTCTCTGATTTGTTTGTTTTGACTCTCAATCTTATCTTTTAAAGTCTTTTCTCTACCCTTAATGATAGAGTTTTCATGCAGTTTAGAGGTTAGCTCAGTGACTTGAGATTTCAAGGATACTATGGTCTTCACATAATCATTACACGACACACAGGGAAGACCAGGTGTAGGATTTACTTTGACATCAGCTTGTCCAGTCATGCACGCCTTTTGATTTACTGGTTCAGGTTGAACAGGCACTGGCGTTGGTTCGGCAGCTGGCTCAGAAGTTGATGCCACATTTTGCTCGTCAGTGGGCAGGACAGACTCTTCATCATTGACGTCGTGGACACTGTCTACCTCAGACTGAGAGTCGTCGTTCAAATCTAGAACACTGACCAGGTTGGTTTCAGCAACTTCAAACGCATCCGAATCTTGGAAGTGTACTGACCAGTCAATCCCCTCATCCTTTTGTACTACCACCATTGCCTTGGATGATCCCTCATGAGGTGACTCAGCCTTCTTAGGTGTGGTGGTATTTGACGTTTTGCCCGGAGAGGTTCTGAAGGGATACTTGGGTCCTGAGTTCTTTGGCTTTTCACATTCACGTGCAAAATGACCCTTTTCACCACAGTTGTAGCAGGTTACAGCTGACTTGTCAAAACCCAGCTTCGTATCTTTGGTTGCTGTAATCTGCATCCCAGTTCTTTTCACTAAGGCTTTGGCTCTTCTTACCAGGTTGGCATATGACCATAAGATATCTTGACGTTCCATCTCATCGTTGTCAATTTGGTCATAGTCTTCCTGGGTCAGATAGGCGTTCCCAATCTTTCCCTTGAGCAGATCATCGTATGAGGTGACCAATGCACTAAGCATCCCCATATGCTCCTTAACTTCTTCAGTGCTGCCATGTTTGAAATGCTCAGTGTTTAAGGCAGGCATTGACGTTTTGCTTGAAGGAGCAGAATAAGGTGGTCCACTTGGAGTTTCAGAAGCAGACTTGCTTGAAGAACTGACATTAGAAGAAAAAGTTGTCTGCAACGGAGCATTGGATGAGGTGGCTGGAGAAGCAATGGGTCCAGAACAGTATAGCGATGGATTCTGCACATAGCTGCTTAGTCTGTCTAGATTTTGCTCTTCTTGTTCATGCTCTTTAAGTTTGGTGATGAAGTCATTTAGATCCATTCCTTCAAATCCCTCACCATTCTTCAAGATCATGATGAAAGGCCTCCAGCTCTTTGGTAGTGACTTAGACAAAGTCTCCACTTGTTGGCGTTCGGAAATCTGCACCCCCAGACTATCCATTTCACTGAGAAGATGGTTGTATCTGTTGATCAGATCTGGAAGTTTCTCATTTACGTATGACGTGAAGTGATCAAACTCCTTCCTTAACTGAGATGCCTTGAGCTCCTTCAGAGATGCATTTCCCTCATTCCTCTTTTGTAAGGCGTTCCACAGGGAACGTGACGTTCTGTATCGTCGGAATTGATGAAAGATCTCATTTGGAATGGCTTGGATGAGGTAGGAATAGGCTTTCTTCTCCGCATCATACACCTTACGTTGATCATCACTCATTTGATCATAGGGAACTTCGATGTTCCCTTCTCCCTTTGGCACAACGTAATCGGCAGAGATGGCACGATGTAACCTTGGATCTACTCCATCAATAAAGATCTCAAACCTTGGTTTCCAGAATGGGTAGTCTTCCATGGTTAGAAGTCGGGGTACTTTATTAATGCCTCCCTGTTCGTTGTCCATTATTAAGTTACTTAATGCGGTTATTGTTTGTTTTGCAGCCATAGCACTCATGTCAGACATTTTAGAAGGAGACTTAACACAAACGTAACACTAAGCACGGAATGTAGAATACTTCGCACGATCACACAGCACTACGCACGAAGTAGAGGACCTACGTACGGACTGACAGGAAAACAAACAGACTTTACTACGCACGAACTGAGAACCTAGTACGCACGGATTGAAATGACTACGCACGAAGTACTTAAAATAGTTTTTTAAGAAAAAGTTTAACACACAGACTCAAGTACATGCGAAGTGAGTATCACTACGCACGTGTTGAGAATCTACTACGCACGAACAAAGCACACAGCCTATCGAAGATTCTAGAGGATTAACGACACACTACGCACGCACAAAGGATCACTACGCACGCACAGGGAATCACTTCGCACGAGTAAAACTCAAACAGATTACGTAAAAACACGACCTTTTTAACGCAAAAAGACCTATTTTCGACCTACTAACCGGTTTAAACGACGAAAAGGACAAACACACAGGCCTAATCGACACCTAGATCACGAAATCCTAAAGGAAAAGTGATCAATCAAAGCACAAGGCTCTGATACCACTTTGTAGGACCGGCTGGGGGATGGGGTTCTAAACTAAACTAAAACACCCTAATGCTAGGACTGATCTAGGATGAGAAATAGTGCGGAATTTCTATTTCCCAAACCTCCTAAGGATTCTAAGATCTGCTTAGGTGTCCGGCACACAGTAACACTAAGAAACACACAGAGTAGAAACAAGAACAAACTCTAAGAACTCACACAGAGATGCTTAAGGCTGCCCTTGGATTCGGATTAAACACACAGTATTCGTTTACGAGGTTTAAAGTCGCGATTTAGTAGGCTTAAAGTCGTATAAGGTCAATTACGAAGGCTCCCGGTTGATTACTCGATTGATTCGTAGGTTACCCGCTTGATTCGTCGATTCCCCTCTAACTCTCTCGATTCCCCACGCTAATGCGGGGTTAAGCTCTATTTATAGAGTAATTAATTCACTACGCACGTAATGTATCACACTTCGTACGAAGTGTGTCCAGTACGCACGTACTGGTTAGTTTAATAATAATTAATTTCATTTTAACCGACCTAATCACTACGCGCGTAGTGAGCTCCACTACGCACGTAGTGGACTCACCACGCACACAGTGAACACATCACGCATGCGATGAACTTTCACACAGGCTTAAACTTCCAAACACACATCAACACATGATTAAGTACTTGTAAGCTTAAGATCATCACAAAGAATCACTAAGAATATATAAACATGCAAACAATTAATCAAAACACATTTGAATTAATAAACATGAATATATTTTATTGATACGAACTAGGGATTCACAAATATGCACCAACAATAAGGTTACTTTCTCAAGACATAAAGGTAGTAATTTAATAATATAATAATAGATAGTGGGTATACTCATTACTGAAAAGTATGTTCACTTTACACACTTTGTGTATAAAGTTAACTTACCTTTTCACCCACTAACTTTATCTATTATAATATTATTAAACCAAGTACCTTTGTCTCCTTCTCTCTTCATCAACCCGGACACACTTTGCTTATATATATTCATGCATGGAAACATGCTAAAGAAGAGAATGCGTTGAAAAACACTGAAATCTCATAAGTTGAGAATTAGAAGAGTTAGCATTTTACTTTCAGTGTAACAAACTTGTTCATGTGTTGAACGTCTTAGACATTAGTTGTTTAAGATTAGCATTGTCTATGTGTTAGACAAAATTAGTTGCCACCTTTTATTGAACTTAGATTTTCCGCATCTAGTTCATGTAATTCTTGATTAACGTCAATAAGAATTATATAAAAGTAAACCGTGTGTCTCTTAAATTTTAATTTGCTAAAGTTTGTATTCAACACCCCTTCTACAAACATTTGTTGTTGTAGTATCCATTCGGGGACCAACACTCTTTATTTTAAATTTAACTGTTTTATCTCTTTGACATATAAGATGGCACAAGTTGTACGTGACCCAGAGGAGATCATGCCCCGAGCCGAGTTTCTTAACACTGGCTCTCATGAAAACAATCACTATGTTGACCTAAACAAACTTAAAAACCCATCCTACCCCATTGTCACTGAGATTCTCAAAAGCCACCCCCTGAACCACCTCCTGACATCAATGAAAGAGGAAGGGAGGTCATTCATGCTGAGGTTGATGAATTTCAAGTTAACATTTCACTAAATCGCCTCAGAACAATCTTTGAATTGCCCACCGCAGTCAGCAGACCTCCAGCTACAGAATTTGAGGAAATCCCTGATGAGGATGCATGTCTTGCCGCTATAATGGAGATGGGATATGATGGTGAGCTCACCAAGAAAGGTCAATTCAAACGCACCGGCTTGCATCCAAAGTATAATACATTCATGACGGTGCTTCAAAGATATCTCACTCCAAAGCATTCAGGCTACGAATTCCCAACGGAGTATCAACTCAAAATCTTTGTAGCAGCTGCAACTCATATGCATGTGGATTATGCATTTCTTCTCTTCCAGGACATCAAAGCTACTATGCTCAGGAAGAACAAAGAAGAAGGATGCAAACATGCTGCCTTACCACCGCTTTCTACCAATGATCATCCAACATGTGATGGATCGAA
Organism: Pulicaria dysenterica; assembly: GCA_947179395.2. Taxonomy (NCBI): domain Eukaryota; kingdom Viridiplantae; phylum Streptophyta; class Magnoliopsida; order Asterales; family Asteraceae; genus Pulicaria; species Pulicaria dysenterica. Next base: position 30,279,603 of record OX359290.1, read on the forward strand.
ATGCTGAAATTCCTCGACGGATAGGTTTACCTTCTATTACTCCAAAACTTTTCTTGCATATAAAACCTGCTATTCCTGCCAATCTACCAATTCCAAGACCTTTCCCTGTATCTCTCCCTGACCTTTGTGAACAGAATGATATTGTTGTGAGCTATAGGGAGAGTGTAGGAATACCTCCCATGGTCGGGCCAGAGCCGGCCAGACCTGCCCAGGGAGGAGTAGCACCTAGTGAGGAAATAGAGGATAGGCCTCAGCTATCTATGGGAGATGCTGAGAGGGAAGAAGAGAGGGAAAATTCAGAGAGGGGTGGAGAAGCGGGTGAAGGTGATGAGACTAGAGAGGGAGGGGATGCATATGATCCCACTACTGTTCAAGCCATCGTTCAATCACTTTCTCAGATCACCCAAACCCAAGCTGTTCTTACTGAACTTGGTCTTGACGTTTCTAAGTCATCCAGTTCTTCTCATGATGAGTCTGCTTCCCATCCAGGAGGTTCCCCTACCTTTGAACCTGTTATATCTCCCATGGTCACCCATCAGTACCCAATCGAACAACCAACAGAAAGCACACCCTTTTTCATGAAACTTACTGACCCACATACTACCTCTCCCGACCAGACTCACCCCATTCAAACTACTCAGGTCATTCCCCAACCTGGTGGTCTGGTCATTCCTTTTACTTCACCTGCCCCAACAACTACCATTCCTATCATTCGCAATGCCATCATTGCCCCTGACCATGACATTCCAGTTGTCTCTCCATCTCCTGATATATCTGTTGAAACTGGCTTTGTCACTCCTGATTCTTTACTTGATCCTAATCAATATGCCGGATATGGTCCAGGTAGTGGTGAAGAGGAAGATAGATTAGATAGGAGTTCGAGTGAAAGAGAGGAGGTGAGAAAAGAAAAGCAGAGTGCTGAGGGACCCCTACACCAAGAAAGCCGGGAAACCACATCTACTATGGGGCCCGACATTGTTGGGCCTCATATTGAACAAGTCGCGGTGATCCCACCCGTGCAAGTTTCTACCCAACCTAGCTACTACGGTGTCTCTCAACAGGTACCGTCTTTATTGCACAGGGTTATAGCACATACACTAGGTCAACCCCAATTGGGTGTTGGACCTATTGAACAAAGAGGACTGCCTATCTCGTCCTCGACTCCTTTTGATGCACGATTTGACATACCGCGGATTTCCGCATATCTTGACCAACACAGGGTAATAATCGATGCACTAAGCTTGTTGGCTCAACAAGTCTCCTCAACTTCCAGAGGTGGTACCTTTCAAGGTTCCATTCGAGGATTGGAAGGAAATCCTGCTGGAGCCAACATCCCTGCTGCTCCAGTCTGTAGTACTGCCTATGTGGCTGGTACTTTAACCGGAAGTCTTCGTGATTCCGGGTTTGTTACACGTGCAGAACTTCAACAACAAATTCAACAAGCCGTGGCACCAATCCACCAACAACTGCTAACGACAAATCAAAGGTTGGATCGGATTGAACAAGCTTCCCAGGCCCAAGCTCAACAACTGAATAGAATAGAAGAACTACTTAATGCTAGAACTGCAGTGCCAGAACCACAGCCACAACCTGATCCATCATCTATGTCAGTTGATGCCTTAAAGAGTTTGTTGTATGTCAGACTTCTGGAACAACAGCCAGAATCAGCTCATGACCAAGACCTTCTGACTACTCTTCGCAATGAACAGCGTCCATCGGGAATCTCCATGGATGACTTTCAAGAGTTTCATGAAGATGTAAACAACAAGATAGATGGGATCACCAGAGGTTTCTATACTTCCCTATCAAAGGTTACGGATCGGCTGACACTACTTGAACAAACTTGTCAGGCTCAGGCTCAGGGAAGCAAGAGAAGGCGGGATGATCAAGATCCTGATGATCAACCAGAGGGGGAGAAAAGAAGAAGACTATATATGACTTCTCCCTCTGCGGCTGCAAATGTACCAGTTGTACCTGTTTCCCAACTCAGTTCATACCTATCTCCAGGTTCAAGTTCAGCTGGGTCTGGGAGTCAACAACAACAACAAAAGGCCGATGAAGTTTATGAACAACAACAAAAGGAAAATGCTGACAAACAAATTGTACTTTACGTACCTCAGCAACAATCTGAACCGAGGCCAATTGATCTTGAAGAAGGTGAAATACCTTACGAGCAGTCCCATGCCGAGATGTTTGAATGGTCTAGCAACTCAGAGGAAGAAATGAAGGATTTATATGAGTCCATACACACATCACCTGCAAGGCATATGGGAGAAAGCAGTTCTGCTCAACTAGAGGAGGAAACTGAGGATCCTGAAATTCGTGATATGTTCAGAGATATTGATGAATACCTTGGGGTTGCTACAAGACCAGCTTCACCTAGAATTATTGACAGGTTTGATGACATCCCTAGTGAAAGGGACCTTGCACGCAGAAGGAAAGAAAGGTTAGCAATTTCTAGAAGAGAAGCTAGGAGAAAGCCGAAACAGAAGAAACCAGCCTTTGACTTATCTAGGGTTCTCAGTGGAATAAACGTTGAAGTTCATGAAAGCTTCCCTCCTCCTCGTGGTCAGTTTCAAGAGTCAGTTGCCGATGTACTAGAAAGAAACAGACAGAAAGAGGCAGCTGAGAAAGTGAGAAGAGAATCTGAATGGCCCTTGCCAAGGAGCTTCATTGTGCCACCTGCTCCTCCAATGTATCGTGGGGATCCAGGACTTGATGCAGGCAACATGTTCACAAGAAGTGCTGCCCAACAACCTATATGGAAACCGTATTTTGTCAATGCTGCTAATCTTGAAGAAAGAATTCCAGACATATTCAGCAATGAGCTAATACAGGTTATTTCCCCTGAGTTGCGGAACATGGACGACAAACAGAGAAGAAGATATGAACACATCCTCTCTCAGTCTATGACAAAACCCGAAGAGATCAAATCATAGTATCCAATAGTTGAACTTATCAATATCTATACTCAGACAACCTTCAGAATAAAGTATGTCATCTTTCATGTCAGAAGAGCAAACAACCTGTCATTCTTCCTCAACGAACCAGACTTAAGGTTTATAAGTATTGAAAACATCAGCTTTATCTTTGACACCCTCTCTCAGAAAAGAGGAAAGTGGTCTGAAGAAGAGTTTGGAAGGGGTGCTCTGATGAAATACATGAGAAATTTAATGGAATACTTTGAGGAACATGATCTGCAACTCTGAGCTGAAAACAACTATCTGAAAGTCAATCTCTTAAAGCCTGACCAGAGCCATCCAGATCTAGAAAAGCTTGAAGAATTGACAGTTATCTATGATGGGCATCCAAACTTCAAAGGTGATCTAGGTGTTGTCTCAAGAAATTCAAAAGGAGAAAAGATATTCATTAGACTTGATGAATTAATGTCATATTCAGACGGCACTTTGAAAATCCTTCATCATAAGATACATCAGAAAGTTTGGGATAACCGGGCAGCCTATACTGATGAAGAACATGCTGAAGCCTATCGTGCTTTAGAAAGGATGAGAACGACACTGGCAAGCAGAAGGCAAATACGCAAGTGGCAAGTGGCATTCGGAATTCGCAACAAATCGGCATACGAATAGATTAATGTATTTATTTGTTGTGAATTATTACACACCTCACTTAGGGGGAGATTGTTAGAAATATTAAAGTGAGGGGTGTAATATGTAATTACTCAAAGTTGGGGAAATGCTATATAAAGGCATTTCCCCCACATTCTAATGTAAGCCTTGCATTACTCAAAGATTGTGTTTGTGTTCTCTTCATATTGCTCTCGACTCTCTCTCTATCTCTCTAAATCGAACACACACTAGTAAGAACACATCTAAGCATTGCTTCATCCGTAGTATACAATACGGGACCATCATAGTTAATTATTAAACAAACGTTTTAAAGAAAAATGGCACTAAAGTTTTTTCTCGTCAAAAACTTTGAAATTCTTTTTAGAAAAATCTTAGATCAGTGTGCTACCCACCTAATGGTACACCTTTCCTGTTAAACGGTACTCGGGTGTCGGAAGTGACCAATACTTGGGCATTCGGGTTCAAACCATTACGGGGAAGGGTGTAAATGACTCTGCGATAATCGGGAGTCCCGGCCAGAGTTCACACTGTCTTAGGTGGTGCGATCTATTTTGATGATAATCGGGAGTCCCGACCCAAAAAGCACTAGAGGGACTAAACATGTACGGTTCTTGCAACTGATGTCCCGCGGATCTAGGAGTCGCGTCCAGGTTGGATACGATTGGTATAGGTTTACCTACCAGAAATAGCATTGTCCCGGTGGGAAGTGCCCAAACCTTGCATCGGAAAATGTGAAATATGGATCCTAGTCTGATAATTTATTGTTTAAAAGGTAATAATTATTGGAAGATGTAATCAATACTGAATCGGTTTTATCTTTATCTTTTTCTGTAGATGTCTTTTATATCTGTTATTCCGTTCTATTCACCAAAAGAATCTCTAAGCCTCATCATCGGCAAGTGGAAGCTTTTAGGTCCAAACTTTGCTGTTTGGAAGATGCATCTGAAAAATGTTTTGGATGCACAGGGAAAGCTTCACATCATAGAGACATTACCTCCAGAACGACCAGGAGTAGATGCCCAGGGTAGTGAGTATGACACTTACTATCAGTATCTGGCTGACGAGTCTGACGTTATGTCGATTCTCATTCTCACAAAGTCATCCGAGTTTACGAATGATCTCCGTGAGAAGTCATCTTATGAGGTTGTTCAGGGACTGGAGCGTAAGTTCAAGTATAGTGAACGGATATGTCGCATGCTGCTGATGAAGGAAATTCTTTCAGCAAAAATGAAAGAAAACCAGCCGATTAGTGATCATCTCATTAATATGAGAAGGCTCTTAGATTGCTATGAAAGTTTTGGGTCAAAATCAAAACCACATGAGCTAGTTATGCTCTTGTTCGGTTCTTTATCTGACTATTACCAGAGGAGGGTAATGTATGTCCTCGGTGATTTTGAGATGACTGTCGCAGGGTTGCACGAAATCCTTATGTGCATCAGCGATGAGTTGAATCCAAAGTAGCTAGAGTCAACAGTTATGGACCCTATGCAGGAAGATGATTGGCTGGAAGAACTTGGAGAGATTTGTTGCCCAGACTGTGGCAGCAAGGATTCATGCGAGCACTCACTCGACATAGAGCAGCTGGACATTGGTTCGCCCAATGACTCAGGTATCTTTATGATAGATTGTCTTCTTACTTCTTATGAATCATGGGTATTGGATACTGGATGTGGTTATCACATATGCAATCATTTGCAGGGATTCAAGAGAAGTAAGAAGCTGAGACAAGGAGATATGGACCTGCGGGTAGGCGAAGGCTCCATGGTTAGTGCTGAACCTGTAGGAACATATTGTCTTATTTTGCCCTCGGGCATGGTCTTAGAACTAGAATCTTGTTATTATGTTCCTAGACTTATTAAAAATGTTATCTCGTTTGATTTGCTTATAGACTATGGATTTAATTATGTTTTGTATGAAAAGGTTATTTCATGTTTCAAAAATGATATTTTCTTTTTTAAAGCTACTCTAGAAAATGGTTTATACACGCTAAATCTAGATAACAATGACATCTATCATATAAGTAAAAGATCCAAGAGTAACTTGAATCAAACTTACCTCTGGCATTGTCGTTTAGGACATATAAACGAGAAACGCATAGAGAAACTCCTAGATGACGGAATTCTAGAACCATTTGACTTAGAGTCATATGATATTTTCGAATCTTGTTTGTCTAGTAAAATGAGAAAGCAGCCTTTCAACAGTGAAAATGAAAGGGCTAGTGAGTTATTAGGGATTATACACACAGATGTGTGTGGACCCTTTACTCCAGAAGCTAGAGGAGGATACCGGTATTTCATAACCTTTACTGACGATTTCAGTAGGTTCGGTTATGTCTACCTCACGAGACTCAAATCTGAAAGTTTGGACAAGTTCAAACAGTTTCAGAATGAGGTACAAAATCAGCTGGACAAGAAGATAAAGTCGCTTCGGTCGGATCTAGGTGGCGAATATCTGAGTGAAGAATTCGACGATCATTTGAAGGAATGTGGGATTGTTTCACAACTCACACCTCCGTATACACCTCAGATGAATGGTGTATCAGAAAGGAGGAATCGTACACTGCTTGACATGGCGTTCATGCTGAACCTGGTTCCGACCAAATCGGTTGAAAAGACACCGTTCGAGGTATGGACGGGGAAAAAGCTCAAAATGTCTTTTCTCAATATTTGGGGATGTGAGGTGTATGTTAAGCGAACATTCACAGATAAACTCAATCCCAAATTAGATAAGTGTATCTTCGTGGGTTATCCCAAGGAAACCATGGGATACTATTTCTATAACCCAGATGAGAACAAAGTCTTTGTTGCTCGTAAAGGGGTGTTCTTGGAGGAGAAATTTCTTAACTCAGAAACTCCAAGAAAAGAAATAGAGCTTCAAGAAATTGAAGAGGAGGAGATTACACCACCACCGATAATTGAACCCGTGGTTCAACAAAGAATTGTTGAATCCCAACCCGAGTCTGTGGTTGAGGAAGAGGTGCAAACACAAGGCCTTCGCAGGTCTAGTAGGCCTCGTCATGACCCAGATAGGTATCTTGTATTCCTAGTTGCTCAAGACGAAGGGGATCTTTTAGAACCCACTACCTACCAAGATGCTGCATCAGGTTTAGAATCTGAGAAATGGCTAGAATCCATGAAGGCAGAGATGCAATCCATGTATGATAACCAGGTGGGAGTTAGTAGATTTGCCTCAACACAGTAAAGCTGTTGGGTGCAAATGGGTCTTCAAGAAGAAGACTGACATGGATGGAAAAGTGCATACTTTTAAAGCAAGGCTAGTGGCAAAAGGTTTCACGCAAACTCATGCCGTTGACTATGATGAAACTTTTTCCCCAGTGGCAATGCTTAAGACTATTAGGATTCGTATGGCCATATCAGCATATTTTGACTATGAGATATGGCAGATGGATGTCAAAACCGCTTTCCTTAATGGGAAACTGACAGAGGATGTATATATATGTTACAGCCGGATGGTTTTGCAGATCCAAAGAACCCTAATAAAGTATGCAAGTTGCTCAAATCCATTTATGGATTAAAACAAGCATCTATGAGCTGGAACTTACACTTTGATGAACGTATCAAAGAATTTGGTTTCACCAAAAGTGAGTTCGAGTCGTGTGTTTACACTAAATTCATTGGGAGTGCGGTAACCTTCCTAGTCTTGTATGTAGATGATAATAGGATACAATATACCAGTATTACAAGGAGTAAAATCCTGGTTAGGTAATGTTTCCAGATGAAATACTTGGGAGAAGCTGCTTATATACTGGGTATAAAGATCTATAAGAATAGATCTAAGCGGCTTATCGGACTTAGTCAAAGTACGTATATTGAGAAAGTCGTGAAAAGATTCAAGATGGATGAATCCAAGAAAGGATTTATTCCTATGCAATCTGGCGCGATTTTAAGCAAGGCTCAGTGTCCTGTGTCTAGTCAAGATCAGAACAAGATGAAATTGATACCATATGCCTTGGCAGTTGGTTCAATCATGTATGCCATGCTATGTACTAGACCCGATGTTGCCTATTCTATCAGTGTCACGAGTAGATATCAGCAAAATCCTGGTGAAGCCCATTGGGTAGCCATCAAGAATATTCTCAAGTACCTGAGAAGGACGAAAGACATATTCCTAGTTTATGGAGGTTCGATGGATGAGCTCAGTGTAACTGGTTACACTTATGCTAGTTTCCAGACCGACAGGGACGAATTTAGGTTGCAGTCAGGATTTGTCTTTACCCTAAACGGAGGAGCCATATCTTGGACAAGTCAGAAGCAAGATACAATAGAAGATTCTACTACAGAAGCAAAGTATATTGCGACAAGTGATGCGACAAAGGAAGTTGTCTGGCTGAAGAATTTTATCTCGGATCTTAGAGTTGTTGCCAGTATCTCTAGACCGATCGATATATTCTGTGACAACTCAGGGGCTGTGGCGCAAGCTAAAGAGCCTAGAGATCATCAGCGGACTAGGCACGTACTCAGGAAATATCACCTCATCCGAGAGATCATTGGAAGAGATGATATTAGATTGCAAAAGATACCGACGGACAACAACGTTGCTGACCCGTTGATGAAGCCGCTAGCTAGAGCTAAGCATGAGAGGCATGCGAGTTCTATAGGAATGCAGTACTTAGAACATAACAGCTAGTTCATGTTTTTGATTATTACTATAGATGTAACTTGAAACTCTTTTTATTATGTATTTACATTTCATGGGATTGAAATAGGAGGTATTTGCATAATTGTTTCTAGTTGTCTATTTTTAGCATGTTTAAACCTATCCATGACAACTCAAGTGATGAATTGTCTAAATACCCGTAGCTACTTAATGTAGTGGGAGCTACATTAGGGAGGTAACGCTATTATGGATATTTGATGTCTTTATTCGGGGATGAATAAAAGCACAAGGTTTTGACCAAATATTCATAGATGTTTATCAAGGGATAAATATTGGGGTGATCCGCATCGAGTTTACTTCATGGAGCATTAACATAAGTAAACTTGATAGGTTGTCCTTAGACCTGAGATATTTGGTTTGGGGCATGGTAACTTCTGTACTTTAGCGTGTTCTAACGTCACGCCGTAACAGGGTGATCATAAGGAGCATGTCTAGGTGCAGCGGAAGCCATGTGCTCAAATTGCATATAGTCAAGATGGAATTTGCACCTCTTTTTTAGGAGAGATATTTTCTGAGCTCCTCGACGATTAAGACTACTGAAAATGCGTGGCCGCGCTTGGTTAGAATGATAGGTTTCATTCGGCAAACCGTAACTGCAGAGTGTCGAAATCTGAGTCGAGAAAATCTGAGTATTTAATAAGATCCCTGCTCCATGTCTAATACTCACATTACGGAATATCGCGATGCAAAAGGAAAAGCCTAAATAATTCAAGGCGTGGATTATGTCTCTAGATGTAAGAGATCTCATAGTCTGGTTAACCTAAGTGTCTGGCTAGGGACCTCCTTAAGCCAACGATGTACAAGGAGTGTTACTTATCTTGCACAAGTGGGAGTCTGTTAGATTGTGTTCAGAGATAGATAACATGTATCATCGTGTCCAATACTATGTGACACTAAAGGATCACACTGCTACACACCCAATTAGAACCTATTGGATTTTACCTAGTTGTGTGTAACAATGATTAATTAGTTTAATTAATTATTGAGAAGAAAAATAATAATAGCTATTTATTATTTTAAAGAGGAAAATTAATATTTAAGTTTAAATATTAATTGGATCAATTAATTAATAGTTATTAATTAATTAGAAAGGTTAAGGGTTCTTTCTGTAATTAATTAATAGTTTAATTAAAGTTGGGCTTTAATTAAACGGGCTTGGGCTTAATAAAGGTTTATTATATATAAACTTTATTAACCTTGAATCATAATTAAGTAATTCACAATTAGGAAAATAAAACCCTAAGCACTCCTCTCTCTCTCTCTCTCTCTCTCGTGATCGGCGAAGCTGAACCACCAAGGGGGTGGTCGACGGCGACGGCACACACACACACGGATCAAGTTTTGATTTGAGGTTTAATCCTTAGGCGGTCTAGCAGCCCGTTCGAGGTGTTGCAGTAGCGGTGGATAACCTGCAGCAATCTAGGATTGAGGAAAAGTTTTTGGTTTGCTTAAAGGTATAACTTTTAATCCTCTACTTGTTTTTAGTTTCTGTACGAGTTAGATGAGATCACTGGAGGGGGTTTTTGTTTTTATTCCGATGTGCATCTTTTATGATATGTTTTTTATGCCCTACAAAACCCTTCAAATCTGCCCCTCCAGGGGTGGTGGAGGAGGTGTTCTTGGCCTATTCCATTATCGGTTTCTATTGTTTTTGGCCCCTTGGGCTAGGTGATCCAATCTACCAGCCTTTACTGCCGCCTTAATTTCTCTTTTTAACTCCTTACAATCATTGGTGTCATGCCCATTATCCCCGTGGAACTTGCAATATTTTTTAGTGTCTTTAGGCCTTCTTGCCGTAGGTGGTGGGGGTCTGAACATGCTACTGATACGCTCAGTTTGCAGGATTTCTAGGGGAGTTTTGGATAAAGAAGCAACTAACCTGGAAGTATCTTCAACTGCTCTTGAGTAGGGGCGGTGGTAAGAATGGTCTGGGAGGTCGTACCTCCCCTTTCTGTTGCTCTTCTCCTTCCAGGCGTTTCCTCTAGAGCTTTCCTGATGTGACTTCTTTGACGGCGAAACCCCCTCTATTTGTGCATTCACTTTCTTTCCCCTGGCGAAGGCATAGGCTATGTCTATGCATTCTTGGAATGTCTGGGGAACTTTTCTGGACAATTCTTCAGTGAGGGCCCTTTGCGCAGGCCAAAAATGAATCCAGAAATCCTCTGGGATTCCACTAAACCCTTGATCCAAGAGCTTTCTTTGGTGTATCGTACTATGTATTCCTCTAGTGCTTCCCCTGGTGATTGTCGGATCATATGGGCCTCCAGGTGAGTTCTATTATGCTTCTTCTGTTGCATGAAGTGTGACGAGAACCTGGCCCTCAGGTCCTCGATTCCCGTTACTGATCCTTTGGGTAGCGAGTTGAACCATTCCCGGGCTGCCCCTTTAAGTGTCATTGGGAACATGTGGCAGGCCACTGGATCTATCCATTTTTTGGTCTTCATTGCTCCTTCGAACAGGCTCTGGTGGTCGTCTGGATCATCTTCGCCGTCATAGGTTCCCACGTTGCTAAGGATCTTAAGACCCATAGGGAGATCCCATGTAGCGATCCAGGATACAAATGGGGAATTCGATACGGCCAAAGGCATTCCATGGTTCATGGGAGGCCTGAGTCCAGTCATCCCCCCGGAATTAACGAACTGCATTATGGTGGGGAGGGCCTGGGCCAATTGCGCCCAATCCATTTGTGTTGGCTGAGTGGGTTGGGTGTAGTGTAGGTTTATGAAGGTGTTTCCCCCGTTTCCCCCCAGGTTTGCGTAGGGCTGGCTGTAAGGGAAGGGAGAGTGTCCCGAGAACGGTGGGTTGTACACGGGGGAATTCATGATTCGTTGAAAAGGGGGTGTAAAAGGATTTGACCCCTGGTGTGTATATATCAGCCCTGGTTGGAATGGGTTAGAAGGGGGTTGGTGAGGGTTAGAGTGACTTACCACTTGGCTTTGCTGTCTTGGGCCAGGAGTGTGAGACTGTTCTCCTGTTCCTTGGATACTCGTAGAGTTAAAATATTGTGCCAGCGTCACTAGTGCGGCCGAGACCTCTGTGCTTACACCTTGTCCCTGATTCGACACACTGGACAGCGGTGTGACCGGGACCGAGGGACGAATGGGGGGAATCGTTTCCGGCCTTGATGCCCCGCTCTGCAAGAGCTGTAGTAGATTGGTTGGATGTATGACTGACGACCCTTCTAGGGCATTGCGCTGGACAGGGGTCTTAGGAGTTGACATCCATGAGAACCACGGAGGGTTAGGACCATGTTGGCTCATCCCACCGGGTGGGACACTCTGGGATATGCTTTGAGAGGTGTTCGAGGGGTGCTAGGTTGGCTAGGGATGTTGGCGATTATGGGAGCTTCTCCCGTGGACGTGACTGTAGAGCTGACGGGTGTATTAAAGGAAGTAGGTTTTTCCATGCTTTCCCAAACGGGAAAACCTTATGTAGAGAGAAGCGAGTTCTAGGTTATCGTGGGTGAGAATGCGGACAACGTATTCAGGAACACGGTCTCACGGATGGCGCCATTTGTTTGCTCATAAGGATGAACAAGTGCAGTAACGACGGTAGAGGGTAAATGATTGACTTTGGAGAGATATCTTTGGGAAAGCAAATGACCTACAAAACAGTGGAAAAGCTACGTTAGAGAGCTTGCAGGGACAAGGCCCTGTAAGCCGCTCCGGCGCTCAAGTTAGCCATTGTTATGGTAAAGAGCTTCGAGGAGAGTTTAGGGCTGTGAAAGGTGCATACCTTTGTAGGAGACGGTGATCTCCTATTTATAGATTGAGGATCTCTGAATGGACCGTTGAGATGATGGACAGGTGTCACGATCTCCCGTGAGAGACCAAAAAGGTCATACCTTTCTGCTGTAAATAGGGTATGTTCCCCATTATTAGAGTCAGCCAATCATAGGGCTGCTAGCAATACTTTTCGTACTACTGGAGGATTTGCTCCCCACTACCCGTGTCAGCCAATCACAACGAGCCTTCATGTGCCTCATTTTAGACACGGCACGCCTGACCTAGCGAATAGCGTAGAGACACGTGTCCTGACTAGCTCCAGAGACGAAATTATTCTTGTAACTTATCACCGTGCCAGGCCTGCTCAAGTAAGAAAGATCTTACGCCTGGCCTGGGGTAAATGCTTGTTAGGTTCAGGCCACGGATGTGGGCTTTTGCTGATCTCGGCAGGTGTTGGGCTCTATCCACGCCCATAGTAGCTCGAGTCCTGGATGAGGTCGATTCAGGCTCTATCCTAGCTTGTATTTGTTTTGGGCCTGGCTGGGGATCAGGCCTTTAACTAGGCCGATCAGGCTATATCTAGGTCCATAGTGATCTTTGGGTCCTGTGTGTTAGACCTAGACGTGGGTACGTCATCACAGATAAGCAGATTAATTTTTATTAAAGTAATTTTTATAAGTTTATCACTCTACATGATCAACATAACATGTTTGATCTAGTGATCATATAGGTTGATTAACTTATACACTTTAGTCCTTATTTATTTCATCATCTGAGCAAAATTATTATTGCAGTTTAGAGTTAGTTTCATCAGCTGAGTCGTGTTAAATATAAACACTTGGCTGTTTTTATTCTTAAGTCAAGGCAAAACATGTGTTATTCTATTATACCTTTAAAATATCCTTTGTAAAAGTATTAGCACTTTTTGGATATGCAAAGAGACAAAAAGGATAGAGTTTGATCCACTGGAAAAGGTGAAAGCTACTTTACAAAAAGATGATCTCGAAGATTTGTTTCAACAACTAAGTATGGCTGGCAACTCCATACTTGGTAAAGTCAAATCTGAAGAAAGCATGGTGTTGTATAAAGTACAAGCATGGAAAAAGTAACTTGCACCTTCAAGGCAAAATGTATGAGTTTAATAAATAATAATAGACAGTGAAGTTTTACTTTATCAGATAGTACATGCACTTTATACTTTTAGCGTATAAAGTAAATCTACTTTTCAACCACTAACTTTATCTATTATAATATTATTATTCTTATACTTTATTGTTCCCCTCTTTTCCCACCATCCGGACTCCAAGCTTTCTACATATACTCAAGCATTCCCCATGCTTGAGAACATCGGTTGAACACTGTAAAATCTTATCAGTTGAGATTTAGATGAGTTAGCAAAATATTTCACAATGTATACAAACTTGTTCATGTGTTGAACATTCTAAGCATTAGTTGGTTGGAATTAGCTAGTCTATGTAAGACTAAAACTGTTGCCATCTTTGTTGAACTTAGATTTTCCGCATCTAGTTCATGTAATTCTTTATTAACATCAATAAGAATTATATAAAGTACATCCTTGTGTTTTAATTTTTAATTAGCTAAAGTTTGTATTCAACCCCCCCTTCTACAAACATTTGTTGTTGTAGTATCCATTCGGGACTAACAAATATGCTATATAAATGTTTTATGAATGAAGAAAGTTTTATTATGATATATTACTAAGTTTTCTTTGCATAAATTATGCATATTAACATATGATGCATAAAAGTTTGTATACATATTAAGTATGGTCATTAAAATACCCGATGTACGAGATATAAAATGAATGGACGTCTTGAAAAAGTACCTTATTGGGCAACCCTTATGTTCACCCACGATTAAAGAGAAGTTTGACATACTTAACATCTAATCATGAGATCTAAAAGAAATATTTTTACGTATGAAAGTGGTTTACAAGCTATGTAGTTATCTCGGTTGAAAATCAAATATCAGTCAAGGTCCGAGATTTAAAATAACGGTTATCGCGGTGTGATATCGGTGGGATATCGGAATTTTTATATTATGTAGAACACACACACACACACACACACACACACACACACACACACACACACATATATATATATATATATATATATATATATAATCAAAATCATACAAAATTAAATAAAAAGCATAGAACTCTAAGTCAAAATCGTACACGAAGAAAGAAGAGGTATGTCATACAGAAAAAAGAAAGAAAGCATATGTTTGTCGCTCATACAAGAATGAAAGAAGGAAATGAAACGTGTGTTAATTAGGTTTTAGGCTGAGAAATAGGCTATTAAAGTGGATAGAAGAAAATATCGGCCAATCTCAGCAAATCTCGGCCAATCTCGCCCGATCTCGGCGAGAATATCGGTTCCGATATATACAACCGATATTTGAAACTGATATTTTTCCTACATCCGATATCCGATATCTCGGCGAGATATCGCCGAGATTGACTGAATAGTTTACAAGAAAGATGAATTTTAGCCTTTGATCTGGCTAAGTATATGTGTAAAATGTTTATCATGAAACCGTAATTACTCACTAAGTTTAATTCTTATGTATTTATGAATGTATCTCAGGTTACAAGGAGTAACAAACCATTGAAGTATCATTTTCTAATATATTAGAACTTTGAAATATTATCATACGCATTTCCACCAATGTAGTTAGCTTCGTATTAAGTTATGATGTAATAAAAAGTTTAAATTTATAGCTTTTTCTATGTTCACTTGTACTAAAGGCTCAAAGATAATACCCACGAGATCGGGTTTTACAAAATGGCTTATTAAAGCTAGTACTTTACCCGAGGGATGCAGCGAGCAACAATATTATATTCTCATTAGATGTCAATTTAATTCGTCGCTTTTGAACTAACTTAGAGCGAGAAGAGTATTGTTATCGATAACATGAGGAATTTATATAAATTTAAAACTAATTGAACATTTAAGTTTGACAAACGATATTATTTTTTCTTATATGATTAAATTTTGATTTCTACTATAACATCCCGATGTTTTAGAATTATTATAACAAGCTAACAGAATTGATTTATATACTCGTCAGGACTTGTATTTGGACTTGATGAGAAGTTGTTGATAAATTATATTTATTAATAATTCTTATGTTTTTATACTATGGATAACTGATTAATATGAGCATATATATTTTTAACATTTATATATTTTGAAAGCTTGAAATTCATTAATTGAATACCTTTCTACCTATGTTATTGTTATGCAAGTATATTTCATAAGAAGTTATGAGATCAATATGTGAAATATTGAAACCTTAGAGGTTACAGACAATAAGTTTGAAACTTAGGGGACTAAAGTGTAAAATTTAGTAATATATTTATTTCTAAAACCATTACCCCTTGTAACTTAGAATTCTCTCCAGCAATTTAAATGAGATAATATATAGGGAGAGACCTAATTCTTGATGGAATTGAAGTGCATGATCAAATTATGATGATTTGGTAAAGATACAAATCAAGACAGTAGATTTTGAAGGTTAGTTCATGAATTGAGGACAATAAAGAGTAGAATTCATCTTCAAGTAAGTGTCTTTATGATTAATTGTGAATCTGATAACTTATATTGATTTTTATGATGATTGTTCTTAAAATGGGTCAATTTGGGTGTTGGTTGTCTTCTTGAAGGATGGATATGTACAACCGAGGCTGGAGCAGATTTGAACACTATCTATAAGTAAGTTCTAAATTTAAATTGTATTAAATTTCTATTGGTGTTGAATCTTGAGACCTAATGTTAATTTTGTTGATAATGAGTCAAATGGGTCATTTAGGGTTAAAATTCTTTAATTTAAGGTTCTATACACAATTGAGTTGAAAGTAATGTTTATAGCTTAATTTAGACTTGTTTAGGGTCAATATCGAGTTAAAAATGAGTTAGAATCGTTTATGATTGAATTGGCCTAAAAATGGACATTTTTGAGCCATCAAAGAAAGCAGTGCAGCTGTGGATCATGTCAAGATGCAACAGGTTATGCGTCGTGACACGACGTAGATGCTTTTGTCGACCAAACCTTTTTCCAGCTAAATTTTCGTAACGCGAAGCACCCTGTACCCCCTCTAATTAATGTTTTGACCATCTAACCTCTTAGGGATTAATTCTAATGATCATAAGTAGATATAATAGTCTTATTATGGTTCAAACATGTGTTTGAACATAGTTGGAACTTTGAAATTTTTGGAGTGCATTGATTTGTTAAGTTATCTTTGTAACGCTTGGATAAGGCTAATTACATGAGGTCTATCCGTTAATTGCATGTTTTTCAAAGATACTCATCACACTTTCAGGTGAGTACATCCTGCAAATACTAGTTTTTATAAGAATATTGAAAAGTCATCATATTTGTGTCTGTTTGTGTTTGACAATGTGACCTATGGGGTTAAAGAGATGTGGTACATCATAGAATCTTATTGCAATATTTAATGATTTTGTTTATGGGTGTTAGTCAAGCGAGACCAATACTCCATAAAGGAGAGGCTCATGTTTCTTGAGATAGTAATACTTGATATATGTGTATGAGATGAGATACTTCATGTAGGAGTAGTCTATGCTTATTGTATTAATTCAAATCGTTCATGTATGAAGATTGTGTGATTTATGCACAATGTGATGCCCAATGGACATTCTAATGCGTGTAAACTGTAGACTTTGCGATTTGGGCAACGTGAAGCCCTAATTGAGTATTGATTATTGAATTGAAATGCTTGGCCTTAGTTTCTTGTGCTTCTTGTTGGCCTTTGTGATTTGAGTTAGAGTCCAAACTAGTGTTCATTCAATTACACATCCAAATATTGTCTAAGAATAGTGTGAAGAAGATCAATAGATATTGTGCATTATATTCATTGAAGAACTACATCAATGTGTGACCATTAGAAACTCACATAAATAATAATACATGAGCTATAAATCAGGAGGGAAATGAGACCTGCTATAACTAAAGATACATGTCTGGTAAAACTTTATCTATACCGTATAATATAATATCTCTTGGTATGAATCAAATTGATAATCAACAATATGATAGAACACGCCCGTAAATGGATGCTTGTAGATACAAAAGGGAGCCTGATATTCGATACTTAAGGGTCTTCAAAACAAGGAAAATGACTGAATAACTCTAAACTCTCCTCTCCTAATTGGCCTAACCCTGTCCCTCTAAATAAAACCAACCTAACCTTTGAAATTAAGGAAACCATTCAAATATGTAAACTAGATAAAATACTAACTAATATAGATAATTGCCATATCCTTCCTTCTTCGGAGTCGTATCACTATATATACTTATTCCAAGAGTTTCGGCCATAGTTTAAGCTAAACGAAGAACCTGGCGGAATTAAGGACAATGAAATACGAACATATAAAAGAAAACTGTCTACTATGTAAACATAATCTAGCAAAAAAACTAAAAAAATGCTATGTCAAAAAAAACAACTAGTACTGCTATATATTCTATCTTAAAACAAACCTCTCATCTTATTCAACTTGTGTGGATATCATATGAAATCTTGAAAAAAATTGAATGAAGGAAAGCATCGACCCTTGCAATTTTAGTTGCCATCTCCTCCTCGCTTGCCGTTGATGAAAAAGAATATTCCTGCATCCGTATAATATAATGAAAATTTTTGATTATTTGTAGGATATCGATAACTAGAGATGCCAATTTCTAGTGGTTTACATAGAAATGGGTCGGTTGTGTTATATTATGGCTAACCATGATCAAATGGGGTAAGCTAACATGTTAACGAAATAGGAATGTGTCAAATGGGTTGGACGGGTTGATAATGATGCATAAAACCTCCTAATATCGCTTTCTTAAAAAACAATCATTACTGTAATAATCTAGATATTGTAACTATAATAACCCCGTTATAATGACTCAGTTAACAATTACTTTCTCTAACTTAGATCAACTCTTAACTGAAAGCAAGCATAACTCACCTAATATTTTCTGAATGCTAGCTTTGTTATAAAATTTAGAGCTTTGTTAATCACCTGAACTATAGTTCCTCCTTTATGGAATCAATCTGCGTTACCTGATCCTTGTTCTTCTTAATAAAATTAATAATCTTATCTTTGCTTCTCTTTCCCTTGTACTGCAACAACTTTCCACTTGCTGACTTGAAGTACAATGTAGGGTAGCCCTTAACTTCAAAGCCTTCATGAACAATATCATTTGCAGTAGCATCCTATACGAAAGTAAACAAATAACTCATTGATAATAATACAATATATACCATATTTGTAGTGAGGGAAGGCATTAGTTACTAGAGTAAGATGATAGAAGCTTGAATTTAAAGCTCTTACAATCTTGGCAATGGTGATGTCATCATCTTTCGCAAATGAAGCAGCAACTTTATCCAGGATTGGAATCAACTTTTTGCAATGTCCACACCATGGAGCATACAACTCCAAAAATACTGTAAAAAATTTATTTTTCAGGTTAGTATATGATAATTTTTTACAATAAATGGCCAATTCTTTACAGTATATTATAATTGTCTTTCGAAAAAAATTGATATATGGACGAACTCTTTACGTAGAAATAGTAATGATTGAACAATAGTATTTTGACTAAGGAACAAATGTTTAGCATACCATTTTTCCCTGAGTTGAAAACAATGTCATGGAAATTGTCAGCAACAACCACCTTAACCGGTTGATTATTAACCTCAGGTACTGGCTCAGATTTCACATATGGTGCAACTTTTCCATCCTGCGTGTTTGTTTAGGTTTTCTTTTTAGAACTTATAGTGAAATGTTCAATAGTCCATACTTAAGTCATAGTCCTAAGGGACTAATTTTAGCCTTTGGATCAATGGCATCAATGGTCCTGATTGCATTTTTAAAATTTTGGGCGGAGGTGCATTTTCGTAATTCACATGTGATGCTTTTACAAATCACATGTGATTGTATACTGAATCACCTATGATTACATATTAAAATTTTAGGACTATGTTTTTTACATGGACTTTATTGAACATAACTCTAAACTTATAATCATAATTACAACTTAAAAAGTACTACATAACTTTTTAAGAAGAAATAAGTTAGTGAGAAGTTATAACCTTGTACTCCTTCAACCATGATTCAAGGTGGTCAGGCTCAAGGTTTGGTTTCACATACTTCTCTTTATCATTGTTTATAACTATGACAGGAACATGGTCTTCTTTAATTCCAAAAAACTGTGAAATAAAATATTAGTGTATATAATCATGTGAAAGCATAATAATGCATATTATTACATATAAAAAAGAAAAAAAAGTTGGTTGAGATATGCTAACCTCGAAAGCACCTTGACTAGCCTCAACATCTCCAATCAGAAAACTAATTCCACTTCCTTTGTGCTCATTAGCAATGTCATGATATTTAGATTCAAAAACACCAAAAGGCTTGCTACTGAAGTTCACAAAAAGCATAGCCTACCCATATGTTATGGCATTTCGGTAAGCAAAAATTAGAAGAAATGCATTCTGATATAAATATATAAACAAATAACACAAGTATAAATTAGTTAAGTCTTGTTCACCTTTGCATTGGGAGTGTTAAAAAATTTGATAACGAAGGGGTGATTCTTTGGATCATTGTTAAAGACAGTTACAGTAGGAATGCTCGCCTCTTCAACAAACTTCTCTAAAGCATCTGAATTAAAATCCTGAAAAGAATGTTGATTTTGTTGTTAGAAACAAAAGCATTAAACATAAAAAAGCAGTAAATCAAATTCGTACTAAATCATGTAAAACATACCTCAGAATCTACTACAAGTTCATCAAAAGGCTTGAATAAACGGACGATAGGTCCGGATACAGATGAATTACCTCGTGGTAATAGTTTTGCATCTAATGTATGAGCAAACTCATAATCGGTTCGCAGTTTTTCAGCTAAAGCTAAGAATGTATTGAACTTTTCTCCAGATAATTCAGGAAACACTCCAACCTAAGAGAATACATAAACACATTACACAAGGTTTCCAAAGAGTAGGGGTGAAATTTTGCGCATGTTGTATGTGAGATGTTCAATATAGTTCATACTTAAGTCATAGTCCTAAGGAACTAATTTTAGCCTTTGGCCGGATCAATGGCATCAATGGTCCAGATTTCACTTTTAAAATTTTGGGCAGAGGGGCATTTTCGTAATTCACATGTGTGATGCTTTTAAAAATCACATGTGATTGTATACTGAATCACCTGTGATTGCATATTAAAATTTTAGGACTATGTTTTTTACATGGGCTTTGTTGAACACAACTCCATGTTGTATATATATCAAAACACATTTGGGTCAAATTGGGTAATTTTAAGCCGAGCTAGGTAGGATCGAACCAAAACACTTGTTTGTCCATTTGTTTATAGTTAACCAATGCGTCATATATTATTAAAAACTATTCTAACTTCTCGAATAACGTGATTTAGGAGGTCGTATGCATTCAAAAAAAGTGTGACAATTCTGACCCATTTCCCTTAAAAACTTTTTTCTTAGTTTTTAATTTCTTTTACCTATTTTATCACTCGCTTTGAGATGAAACATAACCCGAACCAACTCACATGTATTATGTGCTGATATTGCCACCTCTACACATTCAGGTAAAATATATAAAAGGTTTCATAGACTTACAATAACAATCTTATCTCCATCAATAAGACCACTACCATCTTCTGTAGATTTTATTTCAGCAGAAGCAGGTCCACTTTGTTTCTTCAAGTAAGCAACTATTCCTTCAGAATCTCGAGGTCCTTTGTAATCTTGAACTGTTTTCCCTCCATCTCTAATTATTTTAAGCGTTGGGAAACCCTTTATGTCATATTCACTCGCCAGATCTTTGTTTTTTTCATCATTGGCATCAACTTTCGCTAGAGCAACTGGGGTCTCATTACTACTCAATATCGAAGCAGCCTTTTCAAACTAAAAAGTTCATAAAGGATATATGTAACCCACAAAAATGCACCATGAAAAAAAAAAAGAAAAATTCTCTACACAAATATTAAGTTGATGATAATGAGTACCTCTGGAGCAAGTTCCTTGCAGTGGCCACACCTGGTGAAATATGGAGAATGTGTTAATCAACAGAACACGTACAAGTACGTTACTCGTGAAATATTAAAAATTAATACACATTAAGATATGTCAAAACACAAGTATGATACTCCTTTAGTCCTTTTCTCTTAAATGTTCTTTGTGTTTGTGATATTATTATAAATGTATAATCATTCTGCGACGAAAGGTAATATTCTCTGCTTAGTTTCCTAGTTTATTTGGACTCTTAATGAGCAAACTAGTGAATGGTTTAGTAACATATTCATCAAGACACATGACAAGCATTTCTCTCTCGATCCGAATGAGTTTTAGTGCTTTAACTGGCGTTTTCATGATAAGCACATGTAGGTGAATCTGTCAGTCAACACTTACTTAGTCAGTGTTATCCAATAATTAGAATCCAAACCTCATTACATTTTGGTGCATCTTAATCAGTCAATACTTACACTTTCTGAACCTTATAAGTTCATAATATTCTTGGCCTCATAAAAAAACTATATGCACATTAATGTTTTTGGATCAAATATGCTAAGAAGAAAGTGACATCAAGAGGGTGTTTGGATGTGTACCAGAAGTGAGCAACAATGACTAGTTTCATAATGCTTAATTTGGCAAATTAAGCTGATTTTGATTCATATTTCCTGATTTTTAAGCCAAAATCACCAGATTCTGAGTAGCTTATGAGGAAGATATTGAAAAAAAAACCATGTCAATATCAAGTACAACATGCACCATAATTGTCTCTATGTCAGTGAATGATCAGACCATAAATTAGGAGAAAAATACAATTTGAAGGCTCTTATTAGAAATAATCTTGCACTTAAAATTGAATTATGTTATGATCATTAATAAATCTGGACACGATCAGATGAAATACAAGATGAAATTAGAAATCTGACAATAAGTAGAATAACAAGAATGTAAACAATTCGACGATAGTACTAACCAGGGTGCATAAAAATCAACGACGACAAAATCATGTTTGGTGATAGTGCGGGTGAAGTTGGATTGATCAAGAGTGAGAACAAACTCTTTACCATCGGCGACGGCAAATAATCCAGCGACGACGTAAATCGAGGTTAGAAGAGAAGATAAGAAGAGGATTTTGATCGGAACCCTTGACGACGGCATTGCCGGAACTAAATGTTGTAGTGTTTCAACACACACACACACTCACACACACAGTATTTCGTGTTCGGAGATTGATCGAGTTGAGCTATTCCAGCGGGTATTCGTAAGTCGTAACTATCAACTGTCAACTCGTCACATATATAATCATTTTCCCACATACAATATTAGTAGTTCTATTATATACTATTCAATTTTATTTTTCATTTCAATGACGGTCGGAGATGTTTTTCAGGAAGCAGTCTCTCTATCTATGATTGTTCACATTTTTACCTCCTCATATCCCGCTTTAGCAGGATATGGTTACCGTTGTTGTTCTCGCATGGCAAGTGGCAAGTGAATGCATATATGTTTGGGACCAATAAGTGATTTAAATATATGTTACTAACTAGCACTTGTCCCGGTGGTTGT
Source organism: Pulicaria dysenterica (assembly GCA_947179395.2). Lineage (NCBI taxonomy): Eukaryota > Viridiplantae > Streptophyta > Magnoliopsida > Asterales > Asteraceae > Pulicaria > Pulicaria dysenterica. Next base: position 30,302,229 of record OX359290.1, read on the forward strand.
CCTAGTGGTATGAAGGGTGTTGTTTGGACTCACATAGTAGAAAATCCTAGGGCTCTTACCCTCCATCGTATCTGTTAGGTAGAAGTTTAGTCATCAAATGTTTCACCATCGAGAGATGAAGTAACAACTAAAGTCATTTTCATTCCGAGTAACATTAATAGATTCCTAGTTCTCGTATCATATATTCTTTGTATGCGGTAGAAATTACACAGTAGAAATTACACGGTATCTAACATAATATCAATATTAAACGAACTTGCAAGATCCTTCAATACAACACCTTTTCGCCATTAGAATACATAAGTGCTCAACCGAAACAGACATCCTGAAAGCAACACAACCTCAATATTGAATGATCATGTGGCGGGTCGACATTGATCCATGAAAAAACACGGGTGGTTCTTCTAAAATTTTGTGTCTTTGACCCATGAAAAAACAATGTCAAAAAGGTGTTGCTTTGACCCAAGAAAAAACATCAGGGTATTTTTAAATCTAGTGCGACAGTAGGAGAGTTTGTTTTGGGAGTCATTGGTTGCATTTTAATTACATAGGAGGAATTATTTGTAAGCATTATAGTTGTGTGGTGTTACTTGGATTTTGCGTCTTTTTTGCAGACTCGTGTATCTTTACATTCTAGCATCTTGCTAGAAGTTTTTCTCTTTACATTCTAGCATCTTGCTAGAAGTTTTTAATGAAAGTTTGGATCAGCTAGACGGAGTGATGATCATGTCGACACTCTTTACCAAGTGTGTCCTTTTATTGCACAAGAAAGGTTTCAGGGTCAAGTCATTCCAAGCCATATCAACATTTACACATTTGACCCATTACTTGATCCTTAAACAAGTTGGTGTAACAGGGGCGGACCGACCCTTTGCTTGGCGGTGGCATGTGACACAAGCCAATTTTATCCATGTAGTGTAAATTTCGATTTTTTTGGGACAGTGCTACCATCGTGTAGTGTAAATTTTGATTTTTCGAGCCAGTGCCACAAACGGTAATTGAGATATCAAAGTGATATGTATGTTGTCAAACAACATAACAACAAACAAAAGGCATGGATATTTTCATAAATGGAGAAAAAAATACACATGTATTCTCTCTATATGTTAATTAGCTTGTACAATACAAGGCCAGTGACCATCATGCATGCATGCATGTGTAATCCTCCAAAACCAGAAGGATGGGAAAATCCAAAAACAAAATCAGTTGCCAAGTAGAGATGTCAAAAGTGCCAAAACAGCAATCACAATCATAATATTCAGAAAATAGTTCGATTGGAGAGGCTTATCAGGGCTCCCTCCAACGGCTTCATACTCTGCACGAATCTTCTGCTTCATAGAGTCTGAAAGCTCTCTCTGCAAATTCAGATAAGCAAAGCTCATTGAACTTACCATCTCCATTATTTTTTAAACACTCCCAACTTTTATTACATCATAGCTTCATTCTTGCAATATTTTTTAACACATGTATGCCTTAAGAAAACAACATAGTTCTTGTATATTAATCCTGCACCAACCATGAAACACGAGAAATCTAAATACCATGTAAAAGATGAATCTTTTTCTAGGTTATGTTTTGCAGGAATTGATGCAAATCCACTATAACTATTTGTTGAAAAGACTTTTAACATATTTATAAGGATTTGTCATAAAACCTGTCCCGATGAGTACTTGGCTGCTACAAACTTCTCAGGGACTGCTGCCGCTGCAGGTTCATCACTGAATGAAAAGCCCTGACAAAGGATAATTAAATAACATGTCACCTATGAGTTTAAAATCTATTGTGGAAAGGGAGGTTTCAAAATCATTCTGATAGAGTGAACATTCAAGAACAACTTTTCGATACTATTACTGATCTATAAGACCAATTTCACTGTTCCATATCATTGTACATTTAACAAAAAGGTTTGGAAAATTACATCATATGTTTAAATAAAATATTAATGAACACAAGAGAAATTAAGTGATTCATTGGTGCACTATCCAGTTAGATTTCTAAAAGATTGATAAGTTATTAATTCCGTGGAAGTAAATAGGATCTTGCAAGGAAACAAAATAAAGACATAATAACGCATGCGATTTTTTTATTTCCTTTTCGTTATTGTAGAGAAAATAGCATTACGCATGAATAATGAACAAGTTAATAGTTATCCCGGCTCGGATTTTTCTAGGACTTATCTATGCTTTTTCATGTGTAATCATAAGTGAGCTAGAGGTGCTGAGGTGGCAAATTGAATGGATTGCTTCTGGTTATGTTTTATGTCTAACAGGCCAAACAGGTAAATTCAAAAATAGCTAAAATTGAAACTAGCTAAATGGACCGATCAACTGGAAAGTTACTGTAATTCAGTAATTGTCTTTTTAATGCATAATACCTCCTACCACAAATTTACTTAAAAAAGTTGATATTTATTTAAAGTTTAAACAATATAGTATCTATGATCATATTTGACACCCTTGTTTATTCTTAAAAAACTATGGTCATATAGCAGTTATCTCTTACCTCTATATGAGCAATGCATAAGGATGAATAACAAATTAATACAACAGATGTATCTGACAAACCTCAGGGGGGTCAAACTTTGCTCCAAGGTTGCTGAGTTTGGCGTGCGCTTCAGCATAGTCATCGAAAAATGCCTTTTCATCTACAGCATATTTCTCAGCAAATACCTGCATAGCAAGTCATTTTACATAAACCAAAAGAAAAACAAAAAAAACAACAAAGTTGAATAAAAATTTTTTGGTTGACATTCCCATGTATTGTTTCACCTTAAATGACGGATCCTCAAAAAGCGCAGCATCTGTAGGCAAAACCAGTAGATCCTCGTCTCTTCTTTCTTTGATATCCTGTACAACTCATTGTCATAAAGAAGATTATAGAAAAAAGGGAGCGTGTGATGTAGAGAGAGAGAGAGAGAGAGAGAGAGAGACTGTAATTACCCACCTTAAAGTAGGAATTATCAAAGCGTAGCCACTTCTCTGTCCAAGACTGTCCTCCCGGTGCTCCTGGCCCATCTTTCTGTTACATTTGGTAATCAGGATACTTACAAAAAATATTATAATCGTCATTCTAATTGACATACTAGCAATATTATTTTATGTGATATTTCATTAAAAAGATGCTGGCAAGATTCTGTTGTAAGCATCAATATAAATAATGCTCCTTACTGTATATTTTGTCTCTGGCTTGCCCCAACCACTGCGTTCTGGCCGGGACCTCCCCAGAGTGTGCGCACCAGATAATGCTACTATGTCCTGCCAAACCCAATTAAACATTACAATCCAATTATGATGAGATCATTCTGCATATAGAATTAGAGATTTTAAGTAAACCTTATCACTCAATCCCATCCTGTAGAAGACATCACGCAAGTGAGCAGCAGGTGAAGGAGGACCAGCATCTAATCATGAAATGGAAAAAAGTAAAAATATGTAAATTGAATAATATGTGCAAATGAAGCTTACATTAAATACTAGTTAAAAATATGTAATACCTATTATAGATATTCCTTAGCTATTAAAATTTAGGTTTTTGGGTCTTAATACACCCTTATAATAGGTATCTTCTATGTGATTGCTGGTTAATACCTATGATTCAAAGTAGAAATTTAACACAAGTGTGTACATATGGTTGAACAAGTATGTTTTAAGCATGTGTGTTTATACGTGTTAATTAATGTTTACTCACACTTTGTTGTGTGTGTATCAATGAATCAGGTGACCTTAACCACTAAAGCACATTTGGCTATGCACTTGTTTAAACTCTAGAAATATCTAATTGTTTCATATAGGAAATTCAATATGTTAATTTTTCTATTCCATCATGGTGAGAACAGGAAGTGATCTGACGCTAAATATGTAAGATAAGAAAATATAAAACTATAAATAAAAACAGATGATCCTGTTAGTACAGTACCAGGGAGTCTCCCTTCTTCTGGACATTGCGCAGGTTCAGAAACATCAACTCGTCCATACTTCATAGGGATCTTAGGGCCACCAGCCTCCTGGAATTGTTAATTTGCACAAGTGAATATGAATTTTTAATAGCATTTTTTATTGCTAGACTTCAATGAAAGATTAAAAGGGCTCTGAAAGTGACCTCCACAGCTGTAGCACTAGCCAATTGAAATAAGTCTGCATAAGTCACGCCTGCATACTTGTCTTTAATAGGCTGGAGAAGCTTGAGTGCATTTACAAGCCCTATAATAACAGCTAGTTAGAGCATACGAAAAGCAAAAAAGCGAAAAAAAATGAGTAAAGCATACTAAATCACTTGCCAGCATTGGCTGCATGTTTCTGTTCAACTTCAAACCTTAAACTTCCATTAGCTCCACCTCTTTGAGGCCACTCTTCAATATTCTTATCGTATGTACCAGTATCATGCCATCCTAGGCGGACCTATACTCACAAAAAACAGTCAAATCATATATAACTCTGTTCATCAACTCAAGTATGATTACAAGATTGTGATTAAAAGCCAGTAAAGATAAGCCGGAGCAGAGTGTGCTTCAATAACGATGTGATTACTCCAATAGTTACATAGATGTATAAATAGTCAAAGGTGCTTCGAGAAAGATGTGATATTGACTATTCACGTACCAGTCCTACCCCGTCTTATAGATCAAATAATGATTCCTAGAAGATAATACGGTTGCATTCATTAGGTCAGTTTCTCAAGACAAAAATCAGTTGTAGCATAAGATGAGGTGAAATTGGGAAATATACATAGAACTTGGTATGTATTGGGTAATGGTTGAACCGTTTACGATCTAAATTATTTGTCCTTTATAATTCACATAATCTCCGCCTCCAAAAGTTCAAAATCAAACTCAGCATCAGTCAAGGAAAGGCAGTTAAGGGTTGGGAATTACAGTGTAAGCACCCTCATCGACTAAAAAGGTTATTTTATGCCTTTCATCAACTTCAATCCAGTTTGTAATTTGCTGCGCACAAAGGCCATCTTTCCAACAACAGAACAGACAGTGTGACGACAATTTCACAAGACATTGCACCAAAATAAGAAAAGCCTTGCTCAAAACAGCAGAAAAGGGTAAAAGAAGAGACAATATAACAAATTATATTAATTTTATATTTTTAAAGTTATATATTGGTTGCCACTGTATCACATCAATATAGAAGGTGCAAGACAAGTAACTACTTAACAGTTAATAGACAAAATAATAGCAAACAGCAACAGCATGAAAAACCCCTATCTTTATCCCCTGATTTTTTTTTTTTGCCTTTCTTAATGTAAGCATATATATCAAGACTAGAAACAAAATTGAACTTCACAGCCATTGCTACATATATTATAACTTGATGGTCCATTTCTAAAAAATAAATCATATCCATAATCTTGGAAAGTTTAAAGTACACAAGATACTGGTAGCTGTTAGGTTATGTAAGTTCATCATAAACTAACTGAGGAAAAGCAATGGCTATACCATAATAGGATGACAGAAGGTAGTCTTTAGTAGTTCTTTAATGTCTTCTTTAGCACTCTTGAGCTGCGCAGGATCAGATGCGAAGCACTTCGTGGTAAACACTGTTCCCAAATTACCACCGGACACATGAAGCTTTGATTGTTTCTGCAATAAAGTGATAATCAGTAGCTGTTAATGCAAATTTAACGAATGAGAAGACCAATTAGAGAGAAACCTGATTGCATAGTCTGAGACATTTGAGAGAAGCGGAGAAAGAGGAAGAGGAAGAGAGAAAGTGGAATGAGAGGGAAGAAGGTCTGGTGGTGGTTGCAGGAGAGAGTGACAAGAGGCGAGGAGTGGTTGCGGAGGAGGTGGCAGTGGCGCCGGAAAGAGCCATCGTCGGAGGCATTGGATTGGATGGTGATGAGATCAGAAGCAGAGAAGAAGAGGTAGGTGAGTGGCGTCTGGTGCGCGAGGCCGCTGTAATCTCGACCGATCATTTCTTCAAAAGCCGCAAAACAGGACCAATAGGCAAAAAGTCCACCACCCGATTATACAAATTTCCATGGCGTCATCCAACTTTTTATATTTACTACCATGCTATAATATTGGTAGCCTCATTGGTATGTTTTAAAAAATATAAGTATATTCAAGATAATTTTCTATTACTTAAATTAAAAGAGTTCAAGTAAAATAATGTTAAAAATATAATAAATTAAACTTTTTATTTTACTTATACGGGTGCTTATAAATTCGGGTTATATGTTATTAAGTTTATGAGTTTTAGTTATACGAATTTTCTAATACTTAAATTAAAACATTTGTTATATGATAGATAAAATATAATTTATATAGAGGTTTTTTATTTAATTTTTAATTTGTTTAACTTATAGGTTGAAATTTAATTTGCATTGACCTGACAATTTTTAAAATTGTTTTGTATGGAAGATATAGTTATTAAAATGTTATTCAATTGTTTCCTTTTAGGTTTAAATGAGGATAAATTAGTACTTTCAAATTACATAAAATTTTAAAGATTAAGACTTTTAAGAGAGAGAGTGTTAAATACTTTATATATTAGTATAAATTGATATGAATCTTCTAACTTCTAATATAAATAATCTTAGCCAATAGATTTAAACGAGTTTTTTTGACCCGCACTTTGTAGCGGGAAACAAAAAATATAGATAAATAATATATAGACTAACATTTAAACACAAAATCGTAAAAAAAGTTAGACAAAAATAAAATATTCCAATTTGAAAATCTAGAGAAATTTTATATGAAAGAATCGTGTATTCACGTTATCTTGTTTAGCTAGATATCATATTACGTAAAATGTATATATAAACAGACAATCCTAAATATATATTTCTGTCTTTAAGAAACATTACATGTTAAAGGTTATATGATGAACATAAATAAGATATAAATTTAATTTCTTAAAAATAATAATAACAATAAAAATAATAATAATAATAATAATAATAATAATAATATTATTAATATTATTATTATTATTATTATAAATTTAATTTCTTAAGTTTTTGAAGATTTCTCACAAACAAAAAAGATATACAATAAATGGGAAAAGACAAATCACTGTTCACAACGTCAAATCATACAATAAATGGGAAAAGACAAATCACTGTTCACAACGTCAAATCAAACCCTTGACAATTGTATATATAAGAGTGTAATCAACCGCACTTCGTTGCGGGTTATATGGATTCAGTTTTTCGTTTTAATCGTTTGTATAATAAATTTTACTTATTTATTAATCAGATGTAATCATATTTTTTTTTTCTTTCTGTTTTTTTTTTTTTGCTTCCGCAGGTTTTTCACATAAAGTTATTTATTTACCTTCGGATAATTGTATGATTGTCTACATTATATCTTATTTATACTGCATGGTAATGTGATTGGATATAGTTATTGTTGTTCTTGTTGTATTAATTACATATAACTATAAGATTTATTTTCAAAAAATGTTTGAGGCTATGCTTATACTGTATTTTCTTAATATATTAAAAGTAAAAACTATACTACGTTTTCTAGTAAAGACGATAATTATTAAGAAAATAAGGAAATAAAAACCAAGTCTATTATATATACATACATGTTATTATTTTTTCAAAAAGGGATAAAAGCTTAAACTATTGTTGTTAAAAAAAATAAAAAAAAAGAACGTGCCAAAAAAGAAGAAAGACATATCAAAAAAAGTAATAACGTTAATAGACAATATGTAAAACTTTAGGAATTATTATGTTAAAAATTATTATAAAACTTAGGATCAAAAATATTAACCGTAAAAATGTGAAATAATATAACAACATATTTTCTAATAAGATTTTTTATAGTAGTAAGTTTAAAGATAAACAAAAGGTAAAAACTAAAAATAAATCACCAATAGAGGTAAGGTAATTAAGAAAAACCAATGATAGTAAAAAAGAGGAATGTATGAAAAAAGATATAAGAAAAAAGAAGGGCTAAAAATAAAATGAAAGAAAAAGAGGGTTAAAAAGAAAATAATTGAAATTGTAGAGCTGAAAGAAAAAAAGAAAAAGAAAGCCGAAAGAGAAAAAGAAAGAAAAATAAATAAGAAAAGACTATTGATTTGATGACATGAACACTTGTATAAAAAATAACAAATAAAACATGATGCATCATGCATGGATTGAAAGCTGGTCTCAAACCCCAACAAAAAAGTGACCAACCAACAAGCCAATTTATGTTTCTTTACTCTTGCTCACAAATAATAAATATATAGTAATTTAGTAAAGGCAGAAAAGAACAAAATGTCCACTGCTCATAACGTCAAATCAAGCCTTCATAATTATATATATATATATATATAATAAATATTTTAATCATCAAATCTTAATTATCTATTTTTAAAAAATCAAAATCTAATTTTGATTTTTTTGATAAAAATTATTTTCAATTTTAACTTTAATATAAATCAAAATTGTTAGAGATAATTTTATGTATGTGCACTTTAACATATTGTAATGCCCATTTAATTTACAAATATCATAATTACCTTTTATAATATTTCAAAACATTATTTTTAACCAAATTCTTAGTTTTATTATTCAAAAATATTTTATAATTATTATATTTTTTTTAATTACAACCAATAAACACTCAACCTTATTATTGTCTTAATGGTAACAATAATGATCGATACCTTATACAGGAAATACAATCACGTCTCTTCGTATAATGATAACACGTTTCTGCCATCACGTTTTCTCTCTCCCTCGCGTCTTCCATCGACGGTCTGAGAGTTGACACTGTTTGTCGTCATTTTATTAAATGTTTAATTTCATTTGCATTTTATAATCAATTCACGATTACCTTTAGTCATTAGCATCCAAATTCAACCCCGAAAGGTCCTTAATTGTCACATATGTCTTTACTCAAGCAATCTTTTAATTTTATTGTGATTATATTTTTGAGACTCTCGTCCTATATGTCTCTAGTTGAGAACTTCTTAGCCTTGAAATGATGCCTGGAACAATTTCAAGAGTAAGAAACTTAACACCCTTGTCTCGTAAGACTTTAGGGAATCAGCCACAATACCGGCTTTCCAGAGTAATAGCGAATCATATAATCATAATCTTATATTAATTCAGTCTATGCTTTTATCATTTATTTAAATCTTTGGTGTCCTAAAGATAATGACGTTATAGTTTAAGAGCAAATACAATTGTTGCTAACTTGAGATCATGAGTTAGGGAATTCTTCTCTTGAAGGCTCCAAGTATCAAGAAGTTGAAGCAATAACTTTATCACACTACACTAATACACATAAACCTATAGTAAGAGGCATCACAACAGATAACGAGGTCACCGCAACCACCGGGTAATGCTAGCACAAGAGCTTGACACAACAACTACTTTCAATTCTTAAAAGCTTTCTTTAGATTTTAAAGTAACCGCTATATGATTGGTGAATCTTTATAATGATTGTGTCCGGTTAGCATTACACCCGGTATGTATGTTGGCTTTTAAGTGTATGGATCAATGTGCATTGGTATAGTTAAAGGTTCTTCTGAATAAGACGGTTATAAAGGCTATTTTCAAGTGTGAAGTGAAACACATGATACTCGTATACAGTCAAAATGAGATTTATTCATCTAATTGCTTTGAGTTAGATATCGTCTAAGGGTCTTCTAAAATTGATAAGAGATAAATCCATAGCTATGTCTAAACCATGGTTGATTGTTGTTCACTTAGTTTGTTGATCATATTCATGTCCATGATCAAGAAACTTGTTTTGAGCAAAGCATTAATGTATTGCTTGCCAATGCATGTATGTGAGAACAATCAATCCATATGTGATTACGGGCATTGTTGTGTTGCTAAACACATTGTCGTTGTCAGTATAGTTTTTTTATGTAACATGCACAAGTGGGAGTCTGTCAGAGTTATATATATCGGGTATCTTTCGAAACTCACTTTAATATGATTATTTACATCACATTAGGACTAATTATACCCTTAAGAAGTTAGATTATTTGGATTGCAATGTTGCGAATAACTGGTAGACTCCTGAAAGATATTGAATAGAAATCTTTGAAGACCATCAACGGTATGCCCCCGTTAAGAACTTTGAGAGATCAACATTTCTAAAAGATCTCTTATATACCAGCTTGCTATGGATCTTGTGGTCCCCCTCTTAAAACAAATATCCATATCCAGTCATTTCAAGAGATAGATTATATGTCGCATGAACAGTTGAATACAAAGTTTTCTTATTGGTTAAGAGAAGATCCTTTATACTTTAACGAGGTTTTGAAAACACAGTTGATTTGCACTTTACATTATCCAGTTCTTCATGGTCCATTTTCAATTCTATTTCCTATACATGTCTCTTTATCTGGTAGAAGAAGTAAGAAGCTTTTTACTAAGTTGTAAAAAGCATGTGTGTGATCGATCTTTGGTAGAATCTTAGTTTGTACTCACTCACCATTGGTATTTTCTTGTTATAAACAAACATTAAAAAGATAGTTGACTATATATGAACCTTTAGGTACTAAATATTATGTTGGTGTTCGTGGTTGAGCACAACGGAAGCATACATGAACAAAATCGAATTTTAAAACATGAAGAAAACCACAAAGTGAACCCCAAAGGTGTTACCAAACTCTACAACTACATTTTGCAACTAAAACAGAAAAGAGAGAAGAGTTTATACCCTTGATGTCTCTGGAGTTGTTGTGTGCTAAGCTCCAAACCTTGAATCCTTCTTCTTGAGCTATCAAAGTCCACCCCGAGAAACTTGGTGACCTTGGTGTACTAGCATCCCTTGAATACAACTCACTATTGATTTTATGGCGGGAACAACAACTCTAAATCTCCAGGAACCTTTCCCTGAACTCTCTATCTCTCTAAAACACTAGAACAACTCTCAAAGTTTTCGAAGTGTTTAAACTCAAATGTGACCATGTAAGAGAGTTATGTGCATGTGTTTTATAGAGCCAAAGATGACTCCAGAGCTCCCCATGGTCGGCCGAGACCGAATCATTAGCCCTAACATGCATTGGTGGAGAGTGGAGGTGATTATTTAAAGATCGAAACTCACTTTAATATGATTATTTACATCACATTAGGACTAATTATACCCTTAAGAAGTTAGATTATTTGTATTGCAATGTTGCGAATAACTGGTAGACTCCTGAAAGATATTGAATAGAAATCTTTGAAGACCATCAACGGTATGCCCCCGTTAAGAACTTTGAGAGATCAACATTTCTAAAAGATCTCTTATATACCAGCTTGTTATGGATCTTGTGGTCCCCCTCTTAAAACAAATATACATATCCAGTCATTTCAAGAGATAGATTATATGTCGCATGAACAGTTGAATACAAAGGGTTCTTATTGGTTAAGAGAAGATCCTTTATACTTTACCGAGGTTTTGAAAACACAGTTGATTTGCACTTTACATTATCCAGTTCTTCATGGTCCATTTTCAATTCTATTTCCTATACATATCTCTTTATATGGTAGAAGAAGTAAGAAGCTCTTTAATAAGTTGTAAAAAGCATGTGTGTGATCGATCTTTGGTAGAATCTTAGTTTGTACTCACTCACCATTGGTATTTTCTTGTTATAAACAAACATTAAAAAGATAGTTGACTATATATGAACCTTTAGGTAATAAATATTATGTTGGTGTTCGTGGTTGAGCACAACGGAATCATACATGAACAAAATCGAATTTTAAAACATGAAGAAAACCACAAAGTGAACCCCAAAGGTGTTACCAAACTCTACAACTACATTTTGCAACTAAAACAGAAAAGAGAGAAGAGTTTATACCCTTGATGTCTCTGGAGTTGTTGTGTGCTAAGCTCCAAACCTTGAATCCTTCTTCTTGAGCTATCAAAGTACACCCCGAGAAACTTGGTGACCTTGGTGTACTAGCACCCCTTGAATACAACTCACTATTGATTTTATGGCAGGAACAACTCTAAATCTCCAGGAACCTTTCCTTGAACTCTCTCTCTCTCTCTAAAACACTAGAACAACTCTCAAAGTTTTCTAAGTGTTTAAACTCAAATGTGACCAAGAGTGTAAGAGAGTTATGTGCATGTGTTTTATAGAGCCAAAGATGACTCCAGAGCTCCCCATGGTCGGCCAAGACCGAATCATTAGCCCTAACATGCATTGGTGGAGAGTGGAGGTGATTATTTAAAGATCGAAACTCACTTTAATATGATTATTTACATCACATTAGAACTAATTATACCCTTAAGAAGTTAGATTATATGTATTGCAATGTTGCGAATAACTGGTAGACTCCTGAAAGATATTGAATAGAAATCTTTGAAGACCATCAACGGTATGCCCCCGTTAAGAACTTTGAGAGATCAACATTTCTAAAAGATCTCTTATATACCAGCTTGCTATGGATCTTGTGGTCCCCCTCTTAAAACAAATATCCATATCCAGTCATTTCAAGAGATAGATTATATATCGCATGAACAGTTGAATATAAAGGGTTCTTATTGGTTAAGAGAAGATCCTTTATACTTTAACGAGGTTTTGAAAACACAGTTGATTTGCACTTTACTTTATCCAGTTCTTCATGGTCCATTTTCAATTCTATTTCCTATACATATCTCTTTATATGGTAGAAGAAGTAAAAAGCTCTTTACTAAGTTGTAAAAAGCATGTGTGTGATCGATCTTTGGTAGAATCTTAGTTTGTACTCACTCACCATTGGTATTTTCTTGTTATAAACAAACATTAAAAAGATAGTTGACTATATATGAACCTTTAGGTAATAAATATTATGTTGGTGTTCATGGTTGAGCACAACGGAAGCATACATGAACAAAATCGAATTTTAAAACATGAAGAAAACCACAAAGTGAACCCCAAAGGTGTTACCAAACTCTACAACTACATTTTGCAACTAAAACAGAAAAGAGAGAAGAGTTTATACCCTTGATGTCTCTGGAGTTGTTGTGTGCTAAGCTCCAAACCTTGAATCCTTCTTCTTGAGCTATCAAAGTCCACCCCGAGAAACTTGGTGACCTTGGTGTACTAGCACCCCTTGAATACAACTCACTATTGATTTTATGGCAGGAACAACAACTCTAAATCTCCAGGAACCTTTCCTTGAACTCTCTCTCTCTCTCTCTCTAAGACACTAGAACAACTCTCAAAGTTTTCTAAGTGTTTAAACTCAAATGTGACCAAGAGTGTAAGAGAGTTATGTGCATGTGTTTTATAGAGCCAAAGATGACTCCAGAGCTCACCAAGGTCGGCCAAGACCGAATCATTAGCCCTAAAATGCATTGGTGAAGAGTGGAGGTGAAAAGAATAAAGTTGTAATCTGTCAGAGGGGTTAGCGCCGCTACCCGCCCAGGGATAGCGCCGCTAACCGCCCAAAGTTAGCACCGCGATCGCGGGTAAGTTAGCGACGGACGAGATAGCGCCGCTAACTCTGTCCAGATTACCAACTATCATTATTTATTCTTTATAACCCTCCTACTTTTAGGTTTTTATCAAGATCAACCCCCGACGTGTGACCCGATAGGCCCGTTGTTGGGAAGATGATCTCATTAGTTTAAATTTGATGAGACAAAGTTAAGTTTGTAAGATGTGTTATACATACAACTTAAACAGAATTATGAAGCTTAGTCAGACTGAACACTTATAGTGTTTCAGACTGAGTATAAGCTGAGCATATGTTCGACCAGCTTAGACTTTATCTTAGTAAGATTATTAATATGTTTGATAAGCTATGTGCGTAAACTAAGATATACATATTGAGTTTCAGCTTGAAGAGTTTCAAGCTGAGCGACTCAGCGTGAAGACTGAGTCAGCTCAATAGAGTTAATAAATATGTTTTAGTAAATTCTTTAGACTTCTAAGGATGAGTTAATAATTATACATGTTAGTCCATGTTTGAATTCGGGTTTGTTCTCGAAGAACTCAGCTTGATGAGTTTCAAGCTGAGTAACTCAGCCTGACTAAAGAAGTCAGTTTAAAAGAATTTAAATGTGTTTTAAATTCTGTTTTAACTCTCTATATCTACGGAAAGGATAAGAAGACTTCAGAATCAAGATTGAAGATTGAAGACTCAAGATAAGAAGATAAGAAGATTCAAGATTCCTAGTTATCCGATAGTTAGTTAGCAAATTAGGATTAGTCCAGTTTGTTAGGAACCGTAGGAACAGGATTATAAATACTTATCTCCTGAGAAGTTTAGAGGTACGACTTACAAACGAAAACAGCTAAGTGTTGAAGAGCTAAATACCTCACCTCACCGTATGTGTTACGATTCTTGAATTACTGTTTGTCAGTTCAACGTGATCAAGAAACTCACAGATTGCCAAGTTGTTCGTGTGTTCGAATAATCACATTAGTTGTGATATTGGTAAGTTATCAATCTGTGTAAATCCTGTTTAGAGAGTCGTCAGTATCTATAATCATAAGTTGATTATAGATAGCTAAGTTTGAGAGATTGAGAGATTTATATTAGGTGGTTATGTATCAAGAGTTGCTTACTTGATAGTTATTGTAATCATATTCTTATTCAAAACATTGTAATCATCTTTTTTAATAAAAGCATTCGACTGATTGTGGTTTGATTTACTCTGTGTAACACTTTTATTTGATTTGTTCAATTTCCGCAGAAAGTGTATTCAACCCCCCCTTCTACACACTTGTTGCTTGTTGTTATTCTCACCAAGGGACCAACACCCGTACGTCATCAGCAATGATCAATTGGTGTACGTGCGTCAGTGGGCATACTCTAACAAACTCCCACTTGCACATGACTCACGGTACCAATGCATCACAGACAAAAAGTGGCCTCTAGTAAGACATCTTTGCCCCCAAGTCAGTATGGGTTTTGTCTTTAGCACAAAAACCAAACTGCAGCCCGTGTGAAATGGTCCTATAGAGAAGGGATCAAAATCCTTTTGTTCGCGATATCCTAGTGAACACGTGACATGGTACTATATTCTCCGTTCGTTGATGATTATGCTTCTCGATCTAGACTGGTGGTGACCAAAACATACAAGTTGCAATCAGATACTATAATCATTGCACACTTGAGCACGACCATGTATTTTGGTGTCAGCGACCAATCATCGAAGGGCGCACGGATATCTCTCTTAACAGAGGAACAAATTCCTTTGACTACATTGCCCACCACATTGACCATACTCTGCCCAACTACTCCCTTTATAACAGCCAGTTACGGACTGCGTTTGAAAGCAATTAGAACAAAGCAGATCAAGGTGATGCAGACACATGCATCTCCAGTATAAGGATGAACTGATATTATCATCCTGATTCACTCATGACATGTACCACGAAGTGAACTCAGGTGTGGGACGTCCAGTCACTTGAAACATTTTCAAGTACAGTCGAAGTATTGCGTCCCCGTGTCCCAATCCCCATTGGACACATGACCAATCACTTCCCTCAGTCTTAATTCATACTTCCTTCCCGAGAAGAATGACCGACCGTGGACATTTAGAATGCAAACGCATTCAGGGAAGAACAAAACATGCTAAGTTGGAACACTGTGAAGATTTAAAGAAATATCCGCAACTTGCGTATTACTAAATCTTCATTTAATAATCGATAAATACAATAAATACAATACTGCTCAATGTTCCCAAAAGGTAAATACATTAAATATAATAACCAATTATACATAATCAAACCAAGTCGCTAGCAAATCTAATCCCAATAGCATGTGTGTGAGCATCGTGCTTTGCCTACGATAATGGTTTAGTGAACAGATCCGCCACGTTGCTATCCGTGTGTACTCTGCTGATAACAATGTCTCCGCTCTCGACCACGTCCCGGATATAATGATATTTCTGCGGAATATACCTCGTACGTCGGTAAGACCTTGGTTCCTTCGCTAAAGCAACCGCACCCTCGTTGTCACAAAATATCTCAACAGGGTTGAAAATGCTAGAAACCACTCCCAGATCTTGGATGAATTTCCTCATCCAAACAGCCTCCTTCGCAGCTTCACTGGCCGCAATGTACTCAGACTCAGTCGTCGAATCGGCCACAATGTCTTACTTGGAGCTTCTCCAGGAGATAGCACCACCATTCAACAGGAACACGAACCCCGATTGAGATTGGCAGTCATCCCTGTCCGTTTGGAAGCTAGCATCAGAGTAACCAGTTACCCTTAGCTCTTCCGCACCTCCATATACTAAGAACATCTCCTTAGTCCTCCGAAGATACTTGAGAATGTTCTTCACTACTGTCCAATGTACCTCACCAGGGTTGGCTTGATATCTACTTGTCATACTTAATGCACAAGATACATCAGGCCTAGTACATAACATGGCGTACATGATCGAGCCTATAGCCAAAGCATATGGAACTCGCCTCATTACTTCCCGTTCCTTAGAGGAACTCGGGCTTTGAGCCTTGCTCAACACTAAACCATGTGACATAGGTATGAACCCCTTCTTGGAGTCCTCCATCCTAAATCTCTTTAGGACCTTGTCAATGTACGTACTCTGGCTTAATCCAATCAACCTGCGGGATCTATCTCTATAGATCTTAATCCCAAGGATATAAGCTGCATCCCCTAGATCTTTCATTGAGAAATAACTCCCTAGCTAGGCTTTTACACCTTACAAAGTTGGGACATCATTCCCAATTAGTAGAATATCATCTACATAAAGAACTAGGAATACAACTACGCTCCCACTAGCTCTAATGTAAACGCATGGCTTATCATTGCTCTTAGAGAAGCCAAACTCTTTGACCTTCTCGTCGAAGCAAAGGTTCCAGCTCCGAGAAGCTTGTTTAAGCCCATAAATGGACTTCTTAAGCTTGCAGACTTTATCCAGAAACTCTGGATGTACAAAACCCTCGGGCTATGTCATATACACCTCCTCTGAAAGTGTTCCATTAAGGAACGCGGTTTTGACGTCCATCTACCAGAACTGAAAATCATGAAATGCGGCAATGGCCATGAGTATCCGGATAGACTTCAACATAGCCACGGGGGAAAGGTTTCCTCATAGTCTATACCATGAGTTTGAGTAAAACCCTTAGCCACCAGTCGGGCTTTGAAGGTGTCTACCTCGCCATCCACGCCGATCTTCTTCTTGAAGACCCATTTGCACCCGACGGGTTTGCACCCAGGCACAGGATCAACCAAGTCCCAGACTTGATTATCCGACATGGATTGAATCTCGGATTCCATTGCTTCTCTCCACTTGGCAGACTCAGGGCCCACCACAGTGTCCTGGTATTTGGTAGGTTCATCAGAATCTACTACCATGTCAGTGCCCTCAGATATGTTAAAACCATATCTCACTGGCTCATGCCGACTTCTACCAGATCTTCTAAGAGGCAATGGGTTTACATTATCTCCAGCATTATCTTGCTGAGATTCAACCATTGAAGGGTGTGAGCTAGTGCCAACATCAGGTTCTATATTGGTAGGTTCTTGAATTTCTTCAAGATCAACCTTCCTCCCACTAGCGTCTTTGGATAGCAGTTCCCTCTCTAGGAACACTGCCCTTCGAGCAACAAATACCTTGTTCTCTGAAGGTTTGTAAAACAAATACCCCATAGACCTAGCAGGATAACCAATGAAAAAGCACCGTTCGGCCCTGGGCTCCAATTTGTCCTCAACCTCACGTCTCACGTAGGCAGGACAACCTCAGACCTTCAAATATGAAATGGATGGAACCTTTCCATGCCACATCTCATATGGTGTTTTCTTAACCTTCTTTTTTGGTACAAGGTTAAGGATTCTACCGGCCGTTTCAATCGCGTATCCCCAAAACGTAACGGGAACGTCCGTACGAACCATCATTGACCGAACCATATCTAACAATGTCCGGTTCCTCCTCTCGGCGACACCATTTAATTGTGGCGTCCTAGGAGGGGTTAATTGCGAGACAATCCCACAATCCCTCAGATGGTTACGGAACTCAGAACTAAGATACTCACCGCCTCTATCAGATCATAGCATGTTAATTCTTTTCCCTAGTTGATTTTCTACCTCGTTTTGATAAGTCTTGAATACCTCAAAGGTATCCGACTTTTGTCTCACCAAGTAGACATACCCGTATCGACTATAATTATCAATAAAGGTAACGAAGTAGCGGGAATGATCTCTTGTGGCATGCTTGAACGGACCACACACATCAGTGTGAACGATATCCAACAAGTCTTGCGCCCTCTCACATACACCGGTGAAGGGTGCTTTGGTCATCTTGCCCAATAAACAAAACTCGCATACTTTATTAGACCCGTGGTCAAATGATTCCAAGATCCTATCCGCTTGGAGCTTGGCGATGCGTTTCTTGTTTATGTGGCCTAACCGACCATACCATAGAGACAATTTATCCAAAACACTTTTGGATCCCGAATCAACATTCATGATTGTTCTATTGTTTTACAAGCTTATGCTTATCTCATATATGCCATGACATGGAAATGCTTTAAAATAAAAGACATGATCTTTGTAACATAAAATGCTACCATTCTCAAATTTAAAATCAAAACCAATGTCATACAAGGCATATAAAGATAAAATGTTCCTTGCCACACAGGGCGAATAAGATACATTATCTAAAACAATAGACATGCCGGATTGAAAGGCGAGCTTCACACTCCTAATCTTCTCAACCGGGACAACCGCCTTGTTTCCCATTATGAGATCCAGCTCTCCATCAACCAAGTCCCTACTTCTTCTTAGTACCCGCACATTATTACAAACGTGAGTACCACACCCGCTGTCTAAAACCCAGGCGTTAGAAGTAGAAGTGTTATGGACTTCAATCATGTACGTACTAGAGGCGGCGGCACCTTTAGCTCGAAGCTTCTTGAGCTCCTCCGTGTACTTGGGGCAACTACGCCGATAGTGACCCTTCTCCCCGTAGAAGAAGCAGGTTGCATCTTCCGGTGAGGTGGCAGCGGTAGCCACTTGCTTCCCCTTCGGCTCCGGGATTGGGTTAGGTTTGGGCTTCGGCCCATTGGCCTTGGCCTTGGCCTTCCCCTTGCCCTTAGAGCCCGAAGCGGGCTGCTTCCGCTTCTTTCCACCCTCATTGATGGTAAGGACGGCAGTGGAGGTGCAGGGTTGGCAAGCTCGCCCTCGGCTTCTTTCACAATGAACGGCCTATATGATGGAGGCAAGGATTAGAGGATGATATCAACCGCCAACTCCTTCCCCATGGGTATGCCTGACTCCTCAAGCTGGTCCACGTAGCCCTTCATTTTAAGGACGTGGGAGCTCACATTGTCGCCTTCCTGCATCCGGCAACCGATGAAGGCCTTGACGCACTCGTAGAGTTCTTGCCTAGCCCGCTGTTGGAAAATATCCTTCAGCTAAGATATCATCTCATACGCACTCACTTTCTCGAATTGCCTTTGCAATTCGGGACTCATGGTCGTAAGCATAAGGCAAGTCACATCATTAGTGTCCTTGAGGCGTTTTTCATACGCCTCTCGGACGGCCCTCGCCGCGTTGGAAGCAGGGGGTTTCGGAAGAAGTGACTCAAGGACCTCAAGCTTCATCTCATGGCAGAGGACGATTCTCAAAGTCCTATGCCAATCCATGAAGTTAGGCACGGTGAGTTTCTCCTTTTCCAAAAACGGACGGAGTGACATGTTGGTGGTGTTGGTGTTGCTAGTAGATGTCATCTACAAGCATAGTACGAAATTGGTTAGTTATGACGTATTAAATCTTTGTTAAATAATTACCCACTTGTTATAAAACAAATTATATTAACAAGGGCTAAGAACCTCAAAATACCCTAATCCATGACAGGTTTACCGCGGATCACATTATAGAGCTATTTTAGGTCGGTAAATATTTTACCGATTGCAATCCGCGATTACAACTCTTAGGCACTTACGGGATCCTAGGTACTCATAGCACCCATTTGGCATGTTTGATCCCTCCACACCAATTCCTCATTAATCCACTTTGGTAACTCGGTATGGGCACGACAACTACCAAGGTGTGTTAAATCTTGGAATTGTAAATCAACCGTCAAGATACACGGTGGTACTCTAGCCCAATGGCCAGCTCGGCTAGAGCTCAACATCCGACATTGCGAGTTTCCACACGCACCTTCCACACAGTTACACAAAACCGATCTCGGCTAAAGCTCGACGACAGTTTCACTAGATTCGGGTGGCGTCATCTTACAGGTGGTGTGAGATTTACTTTTGAAAAACGGGATTTTGTTTTTCCGGTTAAAACTATTTTAACCATTTCTATTCTATGTGGCGCGCGAAGTTTGTAAACCAATTTAAACACTCTTTGGCTTTATTATTTTGAAAAATTTTCTAGCATGCGAAGATCCTAAACAACCACGCAAGAAAATATACAAAAAAAACCAACCACGCATGTAATAAATATCCGGTAACGGGCAAGACTAAGTCATCTAAGGACAAATCCGATGACTTGATATGTGCTCCTCCCACTTGATACATCGCGTCTCCTACCGACCTCCGGATCCAAGTCCGCCAAGACACCCTCCATGGTGCTTGTTGGTTGCTTCGGTTCTCCTTTTACAAATTACAAATTTAAAAGGAAATGGCATGCAAGCCACATTTTTCTATTCTAAGCTAATGCTACAAATTACAAAGAATAGAAATCGGCATGCAAGCCGTTAAATATACAAACCGAATAAATTAAATTAACTATTACAAACCATTGTGGTACAAATCACCAAATGAATGAATAAATTAATTTAAAACAACCAAACACATCACATAGGTCTTATGGCTCATGATGTTACCGGATATCATACAACCACATAAACAACCACAAATCTACACATGGTGTGCCACAGAAGAACCATACAAATCTTATATGTCTTGGTTAAGATTATCTAAACACTCAAGGAACTAATAATCCTATATACATATGCATTAGGAACCTTAAACAAGTCAAAATTCCATATTCATATATACACAATGTAAGTCTATGCAATTAACTATTTTCATGCCAAAATGTTAATCCACATATAAATACACCACATAAGGCAACTTAATCACAACAAAACCCAAATTCTGGAAAAATTCCAGAAAGTACAAACGAGCCAAAAATCCGAACAAAATTGATTTTTAAAGCAAAACATGCATTCTGCCAGACGAGGTTAGCGCCGCTACCCTTAATAGAATCACGCCGCTAACTATAACAGAGTTAGCGCCACTATCAAACTGTCATTAGCGCCGCTAACCTCAAAGAGTTAACGTCGCTAACTACTGGACAGAACCAAAAACACATTTTACCGGATTTTTTAGGCCACCAAGTGCAAAACTAGTGTAGAGGTGGCTCTGATACCATTGTTGGGGTTCGTGGTTGAGCACAACGGAAGCATACATGAACAAAATCGAATTTTAAAACATGAAGAAAACCACAAAGTGGACCCCAAAGGTGTTACCAAACTCTACAACTACATTTTGCAACTAAAACAGAAAAGAGAAAAGAGTTTATACCCTTGATGTCTCTGGAGTTGTTGTGTGCTAAGCTCCAAGCCTTGAATCCTTCTTCTTGAGCTATCAAAGCCCACCCCGAGAAACTTGGTGACCTTGGTGTACTAGCACCCCTTGAATGCAACTCACTATTGATTGTATGGCAGGAACAACAACTCTAAATCTCCAGAAACCTTTCCTTGAACTCTCTCTCTCTCTAAGACACTAGAACGACTCTCAAAGTTTTCTAAGTGTTTAAACTCAAATGTGACCAAGAGTGTAAGAGAGTTATGTGCATGTGTTTTATAGAGCCAAAGATGACTCCAGAGCTCCCCAAGGTCGGCCAAGACCGAATCATTAGCCCTAACATGCATTGGTGGAGAGTGGAGGTGAAAAGAATAAAGTTGTAATCTGTCAGAGGGGTTAGCGCCGCTACCCGCCCAGGGATAGCGCCGCTAACCGCCCAAAGTTAGCGCCGCGATCGCGGGTGAGTTAGCGACGGAAGAGATAGCGCCGCTAACTCTGTCTAGATTACCAACTATCATTATTTATTCTTTATAACCCTCCTACTTTTAGGTTGTTGCCAAGATCAACCCCCGACGTGTGACCTGATAGGCCCATACGTCATCAGCAGTGATCAATTGGCGTACGTGCGTCAGTAGGCATACTCCAACATATTATGTGTAGATATATATATTATTTAGATCAACCAACATGTGTACAGCTTTTTATCGTTTGCTGGACTTTAAGAAAAGTATTTAATTAATTATGTTGGTTAATTGGCTTGGGATCCATAGAAAACCTAATTAATTAATTGTTGAACCCAAGGGTATAAAAGGAAATTAGGTCAAGGGTTTAACCTAATTCTAGAGATAAGTGATCTATGCTTTTCCTTTCCTTTTTTAGATGTACGCAAAGAGAACTTCCCCCTCTCGTTTTGCTATTTGAAATATAAGGCAAGGGTGGCTAGATCGAGTTATTGAGGCACATCAGAACTTGTGTTGGTTACTTAGTTGAAAAAAAAAACTAGCCACCGTTTCGGGGGTGGTGGGGGGTTGGGAATTGATTCACGCGAGTGTGAGAACCCGAGCCTTACCCACCGAGTGAAGAACACCCGTAATGGTGTTCCTTTCGTGAACCCGCTGAACTCGCTGCCATACAAGTAATGTATAATGAATAGCCTTATATACCAGACTTAATTAAATGCCACATTAGAAAAGGCATCTAAAATTGAACACGTGAAATAAATGCCCTCCTAACACAACAAATCCAAAAAAAAACATTTTATTTTATAAAAAAACTAGATGAATTTTACTACTTATTTTTATGAAAATGTATTTGACTTTGAAGAAATTCTTATTGTGTTCGATGTATACACACAATAAAAGGTTAATTTATACAATAGCACTAAATTATAAGTTCAACAAGGTTTTGGTGTCCGCACTTCGCCGCGGAACACTAAAAAATTTCAATAATAAAAATGTACAAATTTTAGAAACTAACACATCTTTTTTACCACGATTATAACATTAAAACTTACTTTTTTCTCATTTAAAAGTTTCATATCATGAGTTATTACTCCCTGCTAATTATAAACTTTCAACTAAACTATAATACTTGATATAAAACTGAAATGTTATAAGAACTTGTTAAAAAAACTAAAACTAAATTCATTTAACTATAAATGTTGTAAAATTAATATCATAGTAAACTATATAGAAATAAATAAATAAATAAATATATACATGAAAATAACCTCTGATGGTTATGAACCTAGAGAAATGTTCAATATAGTTCATACTTATTGCATAGTCCTGAGGGACTAATCTTAGCCCTTGGATCAGCCCATCAATGGTCCAGTTTAAATTTTAAAAATTTGGACGGAGTGGCATTTTCGTAATTAACATGTAATGATTTTACCATCACATGTGATTGTATAGTGAATCACATGTGATTTTATATTGAATTACATATGATTAAATATTAAAATTTAGGACTATGTTTTTTATATGGACTATATTGAACACAACTCTATTAACCTAAACCAAAATATATTTATTTATAAAATTAGAATCATAATAAATGCACAGTTAACATATATAATACCGTGTTGCATTTGCTTATGCAAACCAATTCATATACCCTAAATCTAAACACATAAGTAGTTACACACCTACTGAAGTGTTCTTAGGATTGGGTGCTGAAATCTCATGGGTTTATGTTGTTTATCCTTTTCTTTCGTTTTCTGTTTTCAATCCAAAGGAAAATCAATGTATAATAAGCTAACAACTTATGATCAGTTATGCGAACATAAAGTCTATTTGAAAAGATGGAAGATAATCTAATTGGTAAAAAAAATAAAAAACAATACCCGAAAAGAATCCAACAAAAATTGTGATAAACTATCTTGATCAACAATTCAACCCGATTTCCTACGAACACCCCACCCATGGATACATAAACTAAATAACTTCTTTTTTAAAATAAAGAAAGTGACTGCTAGTTGTGAGAAGGGAACTCTAACCACAACAATCGTCGGATCCCAAACATCGATTGTGTAGTATCTAAGGTTCTTGTTATGATTATAAATCCAGGTATAAGCCACATTAGTTCTTGTCAGATGATAAAACCAAGGATGAACAAACCTCTTCTAACCCAAAGTTGCATCTGAAGTATAATATCAAATCTTGTATCATCCGAACTTTTAAACTTAAAAGTAGAACCTTGTATCATCCAACCATCCAAAAATCTTACACAAAATGATCGGTTTTACTCAGGCACTTACGTTGACACCCACGGGAACAACCTTACGAAGTAAAAAACCTGTTATACCAATCGAATGCCACTAACATGTTATGAAAATTTATAAAATCATTATAGCCAACTCTGACCCATTTATGACATGCCTAACTCACCGGCCCGTTTGAATAGAAAGCATATATGAACTAATTTAACATGCCATATCTCAAATTCTAAATTCTCAAAATCTCTGGATGATAACGAAGGTGAAAAAGGGAATCATTAGGCCATAATTCTATTAACTATTGTCATAATTCAAACAACTTACAAAAAGCATGTTGAGATCATTTACATATACTCAGAAACCAAGTTATTAGCAAGCATGTTTTCCCAACATAAATGTAATGAAAGGAACAGGATTTTGAAGCATGAACTTAGTCAAAAGTGTTTTCTTATGGATAAAGATTGGGCTATGACCCCTTCTTGTTGAACTTTTAGTTATAGAGAATAACTCAGCTAAAAAATTTAATAAATATCTAAGCAAGACGAATTTATAATGCAAATTATATGGCTTGAAAGTTAAATACCATCCTTTCATCCTTGCCCTGCTTTTCAGCTTTAAGTAAGGCTGGCAATTTGGGTCGGGTTCATGTTATTGGATTCGTGTCATTCGAGTTCGGGTCAGTTTCGTGTCGACCCAATTTTAACCCATATATTTTCGTGTTAGGTTCGAGTCGTGTCACTTTTTTTTGTGTCGGGTTCGGGTTGTGTTTCGTGTCAACCCATTTCGGTCAAAAGTATTTGACTAGTATTTTTTTATTTTCGATTATGGTTTTCGAATACAGGTTTCGGGTATGGTTTTCAATTACGTTTTTTTATTATGGGTTTCAAATACGGTTTTTTATTACGGTTTTCAAATTTGGTTTTCGAGTACGGTTTTCGTCATAAAATTTTTGAATTCCTTGTCTATTTCCAATTTTCTCTACTAACTAGTGATTAAAATATCGAATATCAATACAATTTAATAGCTTTAATACAAAAGTAGTAACTACTGAACAAACCATGAACTAAAATACCTTAAAGAAAAGTATCCAATTTCAAAAAGCAAATCTTTATTCTTCTTTACCGTTGTATTCTCAGAAGGGATATCGGGTTGTGTAGGTTCCAAATGGTTTTGATTTAAATCATCATCACTATGATATTGTTTAGGTTTAAATATTACCAAGTTGACAAACGTCAACGTACCAAAAGTCCAAAACAATATAGTCAAATAACAAATTGCAAAATGATGTACTATTGCTTAGGTTTAAATCTTTTATTGTTTATTTAAGTTTTTAATTCAAGGTTTTTTTTGTTTATCGGATCTTATTGCCTAAGATGTCACTCCCTTATTTGAATTCACAATCTCTTTTTTGAGATTTTAATTTTAAGTACTAAAGAAAATTTTATAATTTTTAGTTTTACCCTTACACGGGTCACTTTCGAGTTGTCAGGTTGACCCTAAACCGACCCATTTATTTTCGTGTCAACTTCGTGTCGACCTGGTTTTGACCCATTTCGGGTTTGTGTCGGGTTCGGGTCACTTTTTTCGTGTCGGGTTCGGGTCACTTTTTTCGTGTCAGGTTCGGGTCGTGTTTCGTGTCGGGTTAGGAATTGCCAGCCTTAGCTTTAAGAGAGGAACTCCATGAGTTAATATGTTGCTCAATCTTCTTTCATCAAATGTCCAAACAAACCTGAAATTTGTATGTTATAAGTAACAACTGTTAATCAATTTGTGTTTCTGCCGGCAAACCAGTTTTCTATGTGTTCTTTACATGTTGGTAAGTATTTAAGTTAAGGACATTCTTTCAATTCACAACCATCTACATAATAACTACATAGAATTGACCTTTTTTTTAAACATACAACCTAAAACTTCATGCTTTGTGACATAATATGAAAACATAGTGGACCGGATTAGATATGTCAAAGTAATTGCGCAGACTACTATAAGCAAGTACAATAGCTAACCCCTATATTCGTTTCAATCTATTTTTAAAACAAAATGACATACATATAATGAAATAATGGAAAATAACCGAATAGAAAATATTCATGAACAATGTAAACCCAATCCTGTAATAGATTGAATTAAATACAACATAGGGCCTATCACAAACCACCTAATTTAAGAAAAAAAACATTTTGAATTAGTAAATTCAAGGTTTACCCATTTAATTTGCTACTGCAAAGTCACGGCTATCATGAGGGAAATTTCTATCTTTGATATTTTAAATATGTATAGTTTATTGTATTTTTTTACTTTGACACCCCTAATTTATGGTTAGCAATAAACCAATTTGCAGTGGGTGGAAGAATAGGGCAATTATTTATCATCGTCTTCATTCGAATTTTTGTATCAATTAACACCCAGAGGACCTACAACTTGATTATATGTCTATTATCTCGACGACATCATATTTATTTACTGAAGCCACATACATGCAACACATCTTAGAAATAAGTTATGCATACCTGCAGTAGCTTGGTAAGTTAGCACACAAAATTCACCAGAAGCTTAAAACGTGAGAGTATTCAGATCTTTTGACCTAGATATATATTTGCCCGCTAAGAATTCTCATAACATCTTCAATGACCTGATTCAACTCATTTCTACAACACTGAAACACACACAAACACAACACCATGTCGTAGCCACTAAATACGCAAACAAAGATAGAAAATTCAAACCCTAAAGCATTTTAACAAACAATTAGGGGGGTGAAATTTATGAAACATGCAACAGGGATAAGAAGAAGTCTCATACCCTCGGATTGCTGCTAAATAGTAGGGAATCGATTAGCCGCAAAACATCTTTGGTTTTAGTTTTAGCATTAGTCCCTTCTGACTATTGTCAACCATTCTAAGCCAATAAAGATACGTAGCAAGAGAAAAAACGAAAACCCATCAATGGCCGACGGAAAACGAAAAAGAACATCCTTTACTTCCCATTAAAGTTCGATAGTGAGTTAGGGTTTAGAGATTATTTAAAAAACAGGCGAACACAACAATGCATGATTCAGCCTATCGTAAAGGACAATGATGATGATTTTAGAAAATCTTTGAAGCAATCTAAATGAAGTAATGATCAGTGGTAATAGGGTATGGGGCTTGCCGCTTGCGTATTGAAAATGGAACAGGAATCAGGGATGGACCCGTAGCGGAAATGTTATAAAAAATTCAAAAAGTACAACAAAGAAAAGGAAAATCAAAAAGGTTGGAAGGAATCGAACCATGATCCTCTTGCTTTGCTATGTATTCTTCCGCTACACCAAATCACAACATTTACATATATCAGTTTCGACTCCTGTTCATCTACAGTGACATTTAGCCTTGCTAAATGTTATATAGTTAATGTATACGATAGAAGAATTTAAAATTTGATATGTATAATAAGATTTCATACAAAAGCTAAATATATTTTAATAAAATGTGTCCTTCATGTTTAAGGTATATTGTGCGCCTTATTTAAAAATTGAAGCATAAGGATGTATATTATCCAAACATTATCTTCCTTTATACTTAAATTAATTTTTCCAAAATTTTAATATATGACAAAGAGTTCATTTGTAATGTTTTGTTTCTTGAAAGAACCCTCATGCATTCTATTGCATTGTATATAACCTACAAACCATGATCAAGATTTTTTGTTTTATTACAAAGTTTATAGTTTTAAAACAAAACAAAAAGTTTTTTTTAGAACAAAAGATAATGTTCAAACCATTCGTCTTTTTATAATTAGATAACTATGTGATCACACTTGTGGCACTCTGACTCGTTTATTATTTTATAGGATTCTTATCAACATTCGACATGAATCGAATATTGGATCATAACCATGAACAATCAAATTTTGTTGAGTATGAATTGTGAGTACAAATGCTCAAACATAAGTGATGTTATATATTCATTTCTTTTGGATTAGATCTTGATTTAGTAATTACTAAATTGATAAATCTTGTAAACCTACAGAAAATATTCAATAAGATAGAAAAAAACAAGTCCTAACACACCTTTAACATAAAACTAGTTAAGGTGTAACTATGGTTCAAGTCACGTATCATATGTCATCACCTCAATGGTAATCTATATAGGAAGTCCATGGATCAAACATTCGAACCTTGATACATGATCTTTAAATCTGTGTTACACGCTTTAGTAAAAAAATATAGATAATAGCAACCCCACCTAATGATGTATGTGAGATAAATAACATTTTGATATGATATGTGTATGTGAAAGAGGAAGTACACCCAACAACACCCTTTAATAAAACAAGTTAAATATCTTTATTGTAAATAATGAATAAAGTTGGGCAAAAAGAGGATAGTGAATGATTACGTCACACCTCAATTACCTTTTTGTGTAAGAGAGATGATTTACAAACAACAAGAATTAGCCCTACACAACAATCATCATGACATTATTACCCTAAAAACCTGTTATATTTTTTTCGTATCAACATATTTAGCGGTATAACCTTATACAACCTCACCACCCAACACCTATTTTGAACCTACAAATCGAATCATAACCCTATAAGCTTAAAGCCTTAAATTGTTAGGTTTTGGAAGAAGAAAAAAAGAAAAGTTTGACATGATTCTAAGTTTAAAGATCAGTAAAATAGATCAAAATTACTCTTGTGTTTAGAAAACTAACTTAGTTTTGCACAAACAAGTTTTCGTAAGACTTCTTTTGTATAGAATTTAGGTTTTATATAATAGAAATTTGTAATAATTTTGTTTATTAATAGGTTTAAAACACACACACACACTCTCTTTCTTCAATTAAATTAATACTATGTAATTTTGAGTTAGTATATACATTTTCCTTATTTCAACCAATTCATTATATTATCAAATCTCTCATCCTTTGAAACCTAAACCATACACTCTCCATTATTTAACTAAGTTTCTTGCCCCCACTAATCACGGCATGTCCATCCACAGATACTTTTTATTAACAAGTGTTTCTTCCCATTCTATACTCGTTTAAAGACAAAATGTTTCAAAATTAGTAACAAAGTTTGTACAAAATTAGTAATAAAATATGCACATGAGGCAAGATAATCGATTTACTTTTAAGTTTGTACATATTGGACCTTTTTTTCTTTATTTATATTAGTTTTATTATTTAACAAACTAGAATTTTAACATGAATTAACAAACTTGTTGTATTATTAACATTAAGTTTGACTAACTAATGGTTTAAAATATTATTGAAGACTAATTAATATTAACATTACCTATACTATCAATTTACAAACTACTTGATATGTTTTGTTTTCATCTCATGATGGCTTTAAAACTTGATATGTTTTCATCTCATGAGAATTGAATGTGACGTGATATTTTAACACTCACTAGGTCACCACCCTTTCTCTCTCATATTCTGATACCCATTTTTCAAGCAGGCTTCCCCTACTATCTCCCTAACTTCTAAAATTGCTTTCTTAGGGTATGTTTGGTTGGACGGAAAGGAATAACAAATAAATGGAATAGCAAAAGAATGGAATGGGCAAATGAATGGAATAGTTCATTACCATTCCATCTGCATGTTTGGTTGCTTCTCGGAATGGAATGAATTATTACAGCAGTATGTTTGGTAAAGAAAAATAAACATTGGAATGGAATAAAATAAATAAACAATGACCAAAATGCCCTTGAATTAAAAAATATATATAACTTAAATTTAAATAATTTAATATATAAATATTTATTTTAAATACATTTTACACATTTTAAAAAAATTGATAAATATCAAAACTACGAGAGTCATTAATAAATAATGTCAACCTAATAATAGTAAAACCATAGTCACATAAATCGCTGCATCATCTGCGATCTTCGATCTGGATCGAGCATTCTCAAACGCGGTACGAACGCGTTTCAGTCGCCTATCGATGCGTGACTCAAAACGATGGTCAACGACGGTCCAAATTGATGGTCAAATCGATCCAATTGATCTTCAATTTGGCAATTAGAACGCGATATTGAACGATAATCTGCTACAAGTACGTCAATTTAATAGTTGACTCTCTAGTTCAGTATCGTTCTTCAATTTGATAAAGCGTGAAAAATAAAGAATCATTTTTTCGCACTTGACTCCTCGATTCTGTATACCTAGCATCTGATTTATCTCTTCTCTATCATTAATGATGATTAAATTCTCATTCCAACATCTATTAATATGTTTACTTTTTTTTCAATTTTATATATTCACATC
Source organism: Pulicaria dysenterica (assembly GCA_947179395.2). Classification (NCBI taxonomy): domain Eukaryota; kingdom Viridiplantae; phylum Streptophyta; class Magnoliopsida; order Asterales; family Asteraceae; genus Pulicaria; species Pulicaria dysenterica. Next base: position 30,332,600 of record OX359290.1, read on the forward strand.
GTCCTCCTCCTCCCCTATTCTTTTTTGTTATTATCTTTTTAACTCACCGAATGTTTTTAAGTTGTTTTCCTTTAAGTATGTTTACAAGATTTTTATTTGAGATGTTGAGTATTAAGTATAAATCACATTTTGAAAGTATAAATATTGATATAGTTTTAAGTTTGGTAACTTGGTTGTGACTTGTAGATTTTTAAAAGGTATAGAAAATTAATATTATTATTTATCTGGTATCATGTTTTATGATACATCGTACCAAAGTGATCCGGAATGAGCCTACCCTCCTCCGTATCGAATTTTAGAAATTAGCGAAGGGCATTCCCGATCCGTGTTCCCGTACCGGAGCGTTCCGCGGTCTATGTGACTATGAGCAAAACCATATAAAAATTATATACAAGAGTACCACGTCAATTAAGAACAGGAGAAAGGGCATGTTGGTCATTTTATATCTCATTACCAACGGAATGAACAAAGAAAGAGAGTTGAGGAAGGAATGAAACAGAAGGAATGACATTACTTTGTAATGCTTCATTCCATTCCCTAGTAGTAAACAAACATGTTATTAGTAAAGGAATGGAATTAGTGTTTCCATTCCCACACCTATTCCTTCATAACAAACATTGCCTTATTTCTATCAAAAGCAAGACCCGCCGTCATTCCTTACTCTGAAACCGTTTCTTTTTGTTTAATAATCACGATAGTGGCGGAATAGACGGAGCACGTTCTCGACGGTTTTGCAAACATGGAGATGGAGGTGTAATCAACTGTGGTGTAGTCAAGAGTTCAAAGAGGAGAGGGCTAGAGCAGAGGCGGAATTAGAAAGATAGAGAAAGCAGTGAGTATAGAGATCGAGAGAACGAAGATTAACCAAACCGAGATGAAATCCCCTCACACACCTTCGAATAGATATGAGTCAAATCAATCGGCGGTGGAAATTTTGAGAGGGTTTAGTGATATGAATGAAAACTAGAGAAAGAGCCGGGAAGGTAGCCGGAGATGGAGGCATAGAAAGAGGTGTGTTAGTTATTTGTCGAGAGTGGTGGACTTGACATAGAAGATAAAGGTACGTGCTACTAGATGATTCATCATATCTCATGGGTTTAACAACAAATGAAAAAAAAGCAAAAATAAACGTAACAAATGCTTACTAAGTTACTGTTTTGCATCAAAGAATTAAGGGGTGATCATATCGTTTTGAAATTTGATTTCTTAATGGAGTGTAAAATCTATAGGTAGTGGAACTGGGTGGCCAGTGGGTGTTGGGTGGTTGTGTGTATTTATGTGTAGATTTGGGAGGGTGTCGGTGAAGAACATTCCATATTATTCGTTTAACAAAAACTTGCTTTCTTACTTCAAAATATGCCAAAATACTAATAAATAGATACATCCATATGTTATAAACATATAAAGCAATAGTGCTTCCTCATTGAAATGCTAGATATTGATTTCCAATAAATTTCAGTCTTTAACTTTATTGTTTTTAAAAAAAGTTGAAGAAGGTAACAGATAACTTATTTTATGATGATCTATACAAATAGGTAAGGGTTAGGATCTAGTAAGAGTTCTCGTTATTAGATCATCTTGATGACGTGACTAGAACTATTTCTAGATGGTGATATATAGTAAAGTATGATTGACCTCCTTTCAGCCATCATTGCTGGATAAAAGAAATGAGATAAAAGTAGCACAATCCGGTTACAAAGCGCCGATAATGTAAATACTTGTTGATATCAATCTTCATCCTAATTTAAGATCTTCAAAGATTTTTGATCCCACCAACAAACCCACCGGACATCTCTCAAAGCGTTGTCAAACTAGCTAACACCAAAAACATAAAAATAAATCTGGATTTTTCAATACAGTGATTTAACGATTTATACCCCGATTTGAACAAAGTCGAACATAACACAACACATAGTGGTCTGCAACCAAAAATAAAATTAATTCGCAACCAAAGCACACACAAAAAAAAACCCTAAATCTAAATAAAAAGTCAAAAATGAAAGAGGGGAGAGAACTGGATCTGATTTGAAACAAAAATACACACAAACCCATTAAGTTCAATGTTATGGCAGCGACAATCAACTATGAGATCGTGGTTGAATTTTCTAGACAACCTTGACAACACATAGTGTACTAGTTCTTAAGGTGCTTGTACCCTGGAGTGGTGTTGACCAATGACGATGAGGTCAACGTGCATAGCACCACGAGGGTGGAAGGAGGGTCTAACGGTGGGGGCACCGGTTATACTTCCATATGAATGCCTATTGTCGAAGTAGCAAAAGCGGAGGGACCGTGGGAGTTTGGATACGAGTGGGAGTCGCACCTCATTCGGTACTAGACTTGTCGGGCACGCCTAGTGAACCAATGTGAGTGCAGATGGACATTGGGACTTAGTAGTTTCCGGACACGCATGTGGTACTAGTGCAGATGCACCTTGGACTCTAGTGGTTGTGGGAAGGCATGTAGTAACGTGGGGAAGCAAGGTAAACGATGAATGACGGTAGATCACATCCAAGAATGATGAATACAACGCTGACTAACGATGGATAGAGATGAAAAGATGTATAAGATGTTAACGATGCTTGATGATGACAAAGATGTTTATGATGTACATAATGACGTTAAATGATGATACTTGACTATGTGGGGATATTATGAATTAATGATGTTATGGGGGTGGGTCAAGTGACGGGTTGGGTTATATTACTATAAACCCGAACCTAACTTATATTTGCTAAATAGTTTGATTTTGTTGTACTACTGCTGACTCACAAGACGAAAGTTGGCACTTGTTTCTTTAAAATGTGTCTTGTGTCGTGCAGGTAACGTTTGTGTGTTTGTGTTGTGAGCGTGGGCACCGCGAGGTAGCATTGCTTTAGTAGTTTTAGTTTTTATGCTGGCTTGTGGTTAAACTTTATGAAAGGTTGTAAACAAATTTTATTACAATGGTTGATTACATAGTAGCGTAGTGGTTTCTTCATGATAATGTTCTGCTGTTTAAACTGTTTTGTATTTAATGAGGTGATTTATTATTCCGCTGTGATATCTATTTATAAAAAAATTAAATTATAATTTTTTTAAACTACGGCATTACGGTAGGAGTGTTTGAAGAGGGAGACGATGACATATTAAGATATGAGAAAACACATATGCCAGAAAGAAGGAGAAACATTGATTTAATTTTTTATATAAATTAATATAAAATCATTTAAAATCAAAAGAAGATGAATGAAAAAATAAGGGCAATTTAGTCATTTCAAGTTAAGGAGGGACCCGTGATGCAAGAGATTCGGGTCGAGAGAGACCAAACCCATAAGAATTACGACTTAAAGGCCAAGTTCATTATTTTACCCATACCACGTGGATCAGAAATATAATTAATTATAAATATAAATAGAATTTTTGGATGCATGTTTCAATGTGGGTGTGTACGTGTACTATCAAGAAGAAAAAAAAAGTAGGTTTTGAGGGTCGAACTCCATATCTCAAACTTATATCAAGTACATTTGTTAATCCTGAAAATTGATAGTATATATAATAATGCCCTACTTATGGATTGTACACATAGTGAAGATGAACAGATCAATGTGTGGACCTATTGATGAAGCACATATCGAAGTAATATAGCTGGATGGAGCACCACTTAATTGGAGAAGAGATTGATGTGATTTTAGCCCAACGACATTTGAATTATGTTTAACATGATGTTTGAAATCGCTTTTACCGATTTGAGAGGATTAATGTGTTACACAACCTGACATCGACATGAATAAAGAAGTATAAAATAGAGGGAAGAACTTAATCTAAAATTAACTTTTCCTTTTTCACAAAACAGTTTTTAGTTTTAATATTTGAAAATTAGAATATGTAATACAATTCTTTTAGTTTCTTTTTTTTTTAATAAAAAGCAAATTCTTTTAGTTTTCTAATTTTCATAATAAAAGGTTTCAAAAAAATGAGAGAGTTTGCCGGAGGCAAGACAAAGTAAAATTTCAAAAGTCTACTAAAAGTACCAAACCATTCAAAATACATACAAACTACATAGTCTAATGATCATAAGACTTCTATTAGTCTATTTTCAAATTTGTTTGCTTCATTAAATTTAGGTGTATTCATGTAGATTATAAAAAAGGGTGATTCTAATTATATCCTTTATAAATCTAAAATAATCTTTTATAATGCGATATATATATATATATATATATATATATATATATATATATATATATATATATAGGGGAGGGTTCATGCGAGAACCAATCTCGACCGTTCCTTGGATATGGGAAGTTTCATAGATGGTGAACGTGGGGGGATAGAGTGTGGCAGGGTGTATGTGAAGAATTCATGGGTAGACAATGACATTGAAAGAGGGAAAATTGGACGGCTCAGATTGGTTCTCGCAGTTCTCGCACTAAGAATGGTTCTCGCATGAACTTTTTCATATATATATATATATATATATATATATATATATATATATATATATATATATAAGTGTATAACATTCATTTCAAACTTTAAATCAATTGATATGACATATAGATATGTGAGAAGGACGGAATCTAAATAGTAACATCCCATAAAAAGTTAATGGTGCTATTATTTAGACCACATCCCTCTCGCATATCAGATATCTCGTATCAATGAAATACAGTCTCAATATAAATCATACATTCATATATATTACTCCATCCGTCCCATTTTTATTGTCCAGTATTGACTTTTTAAAGTTTTTCTTTTTCAACTTTGACCTTAAATATTTTTGTTTGTGTTATATAATATTTGATACAAAATATACTAATACATTGTGTTTTAAATGTAATTTCATTAATATAATCTTCATGAAGTATTATATAACCGAAACAAAAATATTTAAGGTCAAAGTTGAAAAAGAAAGACTTTAAAAAGTCAAAACTGGACAATAAAAATGGGACGGAGGTAGTATATCATAAAAATTAATTTAGATTATAAAGTTGTTCCAAATAATAGTTAAAAAGTTAGCTATATTAAGAATTCATTGAGAGAGAATCTTTTCAACAATACATAGAAGTCAAACCAGTTGTTGGTATGTGAGGAATCATAACATGTATCACTCTTCTTACCCAACTTGGCCAAATTGTAGATGGTTTGTTATTTGTTTTTGTCGGTAACCAAACATTACAACCTTTGAATAACCATACATACTATCTACGTGGCTTTCTTTTGTTCTTATACACAAGCCAACTAATTCACCAATTTTTTATACTCAACGCAACCACTTGCGGGTTTGGTTTCATGTCACCAAAACTGGACACGGCAATAAAAGATTGATGATTCGGTTGAGTTAGTAATGGCGATGACGATTTGATGACAAATGAGTTGTGAGGTTTCAACTCAAAACTAATCGAATAGATCAGGCATACTAGTTGACCTGAAAGTGACCGGGTTCTTCGGGTGAGGCCGGAAACACCAATACGCTATTTTTTTTTTTTTTGTTACCTGATGGGTAGCCTTTTGGGCTCCCCACATCCGATCTATCTCTCTTCTTTCTCTTATTCTATCTCCTCTCTCTTCTCCTCTTCTCTTTCTCTCTCTTACATACATGTTATAATCATAAAACAAAGTGGTGAAACAATTGGGTTAGTTTGGATTAAATTATACTAAGGTATTTGAGTAAGAGAGAGAAATAAAAGAAAGAAGTGATTTAACACTGATGTGACATTGAGATACGAGAAAGAATTTTAGGTGTCATACGGATAACCCTATGGTGGGGTAGCTATAACTCCTGTTAAACACGTTACAAAATCACTTTTTTCTAATATAAAATATTACCAAAACAGTCTTCTTATTTCATAATACATATATCAGAGTCTCTATAACATATCTCTATTATATCATGTTCAGAAAGGGCGTTTTTGATTATTTAAAGTAAACGACAAATTTTGTTATATTTATCATTAAACTTTATATTAAAGATAAATTTTATATATACCACCATTAAGAAAAATATCGAGTAATAATATATCACTCTACTTTTTATTTTTTTAGTGACAAAGCTCGTTAAAGCTCATTTACTTTTCTTGTGAAGTGTTTTACGAAGATCGTGAAAAGCTCGTGAAGTGTTTTACGAAGCTCGTGAAGTGTTTTACGAAGCTAGTGAAATGTTTTACGAAGCTCGTGAAAAGCTCGCTTATCTTTTTATTTTTTTTAAATAGTTTTAATAATTTAAATAATAAATAAAAGACAATTTTAACTTTAATTTATTATTTTTAAACTTTTTTACAAATTTAATGATACAAAAACAATTTAAATTTTGAATTTTGAACTTTTTCATATTTGATGGTATAAAAATATATAATACAATTATATAAGTAATAAATAAAATGTAGAAAATAAATATTATATCAAAGCTTGTGAGCTTAAACGAGCACATTGGCTTGGGCTCAGGCTCGGTTAATAAATGAGATTTAATATAGACTTGAGCTCATTTAGGCTCGGCTCATTTACATCCCTAATTAGTATCATATTAATTTAAAGAAAACTTTATATTTTTTAATTTTGAAAATGATATTTAAAAATTAAGAGACTTACTTGAAATTATAGAATTTACTTTTTTTTCAATTACTTTTTAGCTACTAGGCTAAAAAAACACTACCCGAATATAAATTTGGGGAGATGATCCTCACACAATAAAAGTGGTCAATGCACAACAATGTTATGCAGCATCAACCTGTACTATGTGTAGTAACTGCTTGTACATTATTGTGCATGACTAAAATTTGTTTAAATTTTAACCTACCCAAACTTCAAATCACCTAAATTATATGAAACGTGACGTCATGCTTTTCTTATATCAATTTGAGTTTCCGGGTTATTGGGTTAAACTCATTTATTTAAACCAGTGGTTCTGTATATTTTTACTGAATACTTTTATTCACCACTTTACTCGTTAGAACAATATATATGAAAAAAAAATAAAGAAATAATGTAAGAAAAGAAAATTATCAATTTTTACATGTTATAAGTTTATGGGTAAAAGAATGAAGTATAAATTAATAAAAAAAAAAATATAAATTTTCTAGTCATATTATTATTATGGATACGTGGTAACTCGGATTTAAATATGGAATTTAGAAAAACGCTATAACACGAAATCGAACCTCTTATCCAAATAACATTTTTGTTTCACTCAAAACCAAGATTATTCAAATTAGGTGATTATATTTATTTTATATATAAAAGAGTTAATTATATTTTTGTCTCTGTAGTTTATTAGAAATTATGGATTGGTTCATGGGTCCGATTTTTATGGTTTTGGTTCCTCCTAACCTGATTTTCTAACACTTTTGGTTCCTCTTTAATTTGCAATGACTAAAATGTCCTTATCTATATTATTTTTTCTATTTCTTTATATTTTTAATTGATTTTTTAATTAAATAGTATTTCTTTTATATTTAAAAACATCTATTTAACTCCTCAGGACCAAAATTGTAACACCACTATTTTTTTAAAGGGTTTTCATTGCGGAAGCGAACTCAGGCAAACACAAACCTATTCACATAGATAGGATAAAATAATGATAAACATACTGACACAAAGACCAGTGACTCAAAACCGATGTTACATAGTTTACAAAAGGCTCTTCAGAAAAAAAAAATATCAGAGTGTTGTTCAAACATTCCCACAAGCAAAGGCAACACCCGGCTAACAACAAAACTTACCACAACTTGCAAAAAGGGGGTTGAATGTGGGGGATTAGCTCAAAGCTAAGTGAATGAAAGTTTAACTAACGAAAAGCATTAGTTACAACAAGTAACGATATACACCAGATCACGTAACCAGGGATATCCAGAGGACCGGCGGTTCTGCAGAACCTGCAACCAATGCCGGCCTAGCAAAGGTTTACCGATAACCTATTTGTCATTCTCACACAGTAAAATCCCTTAAGTTGCAACAAATGCATCAAAAGATCTAGTAGGGATTAGCCGATGACAAATAAGCCCAGCCCACGCCTGATCAAAGCTGACCTCCATCAAAACAGCCCAGCTATCATAGTTGTCCCCAATTACAAAGCATGTATACAGATCAAGTCATATTCACATAACACAATTTAACGGTTCACTAACATAGGCAAAGATAATCAAATTATCATACTAAGCATTCTGTCTATATATCATGCATATAAACAATTGCAACTGTAACCGTTACAACTAGTACAACCCATGAGTTAAAAGTCCACTCACATGTGCCCTCCAATTCCACGGTCAGTTGTCTTATATCACTGAGTCTTTGAGTCCTCTGAGAACACAATACAACCAAATCAATAATTCAAATCATAATTAACTTCAAAAGTCAAGTTAATTCACTAACGGGTCAAAGCTTAACGGTTACACTTAACATGTCTAACCAATAAGGAATACACTCAAAATCATTTAGAATATCTTTATATAAGATATTAAACACGTAACGATCAACGGAACATTCATAAGGTTCATCTATCTTCGTTTCATACTTTAATATATACGATTATTGCATCCTCATGCTAACTATCTCATTTAAATCATGAAATACATACATCATCACTTAGGATCTCTATAAATATGGTTTGTAACACCAAGGAATCAACAAAACTTGTTCAAATTTCATATATAACAATTTATCTCGCAAACGGGTCAAAACTAATCTGTTAGGCTTAATACACCAAATCAATTTGAAATATATCAAAAACACTTAAGAACTCTTCATATATTATAAGAAATATGCAGTCTTTAAGGAAACATGAACACGGGTCATCTAAGTTCGTTTCATAAAATTAAAGTATGCATTTAGCGTTAATAAGTCGATAATTAAATCAAGCCTTTCTAATCATGATTAATCATTCTAACACCCTCAAATATGTAGGGATTTACAGGGTACAAACATGCACAGCGTAATATAAACCAGATATATATATATATATATATATATATATATATATATATATATATATATATATATATATATATATATATATATATATATCAGTATCAGTTATAATCTAAGAGATAGAAAAATTATATCCCGAGACTGCTGAAGGGGGATACACAGCTACTGCACCCTTGAACTGGCTGCTAGACCGCCAAAACTGAACAATAAGTGAGTGTGTATAATATCCGGCAAAAGCCTACGGGTTTTTGCCCTTATTGCCGCCGCCGAGAAAAACTCGCCGCAAAGGGGGTTCGGGCCTCGGGTTTCGTGCCGCTACGCCACAGGCCGCCGCCGCTGGCTGTCGTGCGCCACCGTTCGCCTCCGCCTTGTCCGCCGGTAACCACCGCCGGGAAGAGAGGGAGAGGAGAGCCTTCTTTGTTTTGTAGGTTATTAGGATTAGATAATAATAATTAGGTTTAAACTAAGGTTTAAACCTACTTATATAGATAACTCTCTGGGCCTAAGCCCTTGGACCTTAAAGCCTGGTCCAAGATCAACAACTTTGATCTCTTTACAAAACAAGCCCTCCTAGTTCAGTTATTATTAATTAAACAACTGTTAATTAATAATTTTTCAACTAAACTTTATCCATTAAATATTTAACTTAATATTTAATATCCCTTCTCTTTAATAATTAATAACCTATTTATTATTTTCCTCTTTTCTGATAATTAACTATTGATTATCTATCTTATACACATTAAATTATTCCTGATTCATGAGTTGGGTGTGCAGCTGTGTGACCCTTTAGTGACTCATAGTGTCCACAGATGTGATGACACGTGTACACTATCCCTACACACAATCCTTTCAGACTCCCACTTGTGTACGATAGTTACACTCCCTTGTCAATCACGGGCCTAAGGAGGTCCCCAGCCAGACACTTAGGTTAACCATGACTATAAGTTCTCTTATGTCCAGAGATTCTGTAATCACCTACTTGGATTACTCAGCTTTTCTTTTCGCATCGCGATATCCCGTAATGTGGATTTCAGACATGGAGCACGTGATCTATTCTTAAAATCCAGATTATGTTTCTCGACTTCTGATTTCGACTAACTGCAGTTACGGAGTTACCAAATGATGTCCATCATTATATCCGAGCGCGGCCACGCATTTCATTTAGTCTCAACCGTCAAGGGGCCCTGGAATATCTCCTCTCTAGAAGAGAAAGTGCAAATTCCATCTTGACTACCTTCATTTGAGCATACGTCTTTCGCTGCACCCAGATACGCCCGTTATTACTACCCAGTTACAGCGTAGCGTTAGAACGTTCCAAAGTACAGAAGTCCTCATGCCCCAAACCAAACATCTCAGGTCTAAGGACAACCAATAAGCTAACTCATGTCAATGGCTCCATGAAGTTAGACTGACGCGGATCACATAACTTGTGCTGTTATTCTCTACCCGAATAATCCAACAAGTATTTATAATAGCGTTAGTATCACCCTAATTCGGCTCCCACCGAATCAGGTAGCTACGGAGTGATTTTGATATATCAAGACTTGTATATCATGGATAAATATGCTAAAAGTATAGAGATATTTAAAAGATTATATTAAACCTCCTATTTCCATCACGCAGAAATGTTTAATACATAATCATAAACCTTAAATATCAATCCATACAAGTTAATTAAATACTGAGAAACTAGGTGCTAGGTCCCATGTACTGCATTCCTATGGAACTAGCATGTCTCTCATGCTTCTCTCTAGCTAGCGCCTTGGTCAACGGATCAGCAACGTTGTCCTCTATTGGTATCTTGCATATCCTCACATCTCTCCTTCCGATAATCTCTCGGATGATGTGATACTTTCTAAGTACATGCCTGGTCCGCTGGTGATCTCTTGGTTCTTTCGCTTGCGCCAAAGCTCCCATATCATTACAGAATATATCAATCAGTCTAGAGATACTGACAACCACTCTAAGATCCAAGATAAAATTCTGCAGCCAAACCACTTCCTTTGCCGCATCACTTGTCGCAATGTACTAAGCCTCTGTAGTTGAATCTGCTATAGTATCTTGCTTCTGGCTTTTCCAAGATACAGCTCCACCGTTTAGGGTAAAAATAAACCCTGACTGCGACTTAAAGTCGTCTCTGTCTGTCTGGAAGCTCGCATCTGTGTAACCAGTAACACTGATTTCATCCGTGCTTCCGCCAAAGACCAAGAACATATCCTTTGTCCTTCTCAAATACTTGAGAATATTCTTGACAGCCACCCAATGGAGTTCACCCGGATTTTGCTGGTACCTACTCGTAAGACTTATGGAGTAAGCAACATCGGGCCTAGTACATAACATGGCATACATAATCGATCCCACTGTCGAAGCATAAGGAACCGATTTCATCCTCTTCTGCTCCTCTGGAGAAGTAGGGCATTGAGCCTAACTCAATAGTATACCAGACCTCATAGGGATGAATCCTTTCTTGGAATCTTCCATCTTAAAGCGTTTTAACACTTTATCTATGTATGTACTCTGACTAAGTCTGATCAGCCGCCTAGATCTATCTCTATAGATCTTAATACCAAGTATGTATGCAACTTCTCTTATATCCTTCATCTGAAAACATTTGCCTAACCAGGATTTTACTCCTTGTAATGTTGGCACATCATTTCCTACGATTAGTATGTCATCCACATATAGGACCAGGAAGATTGCTATGCTCCCACTGAACTTCGTGTAAACACAGGACTCAAACTCACTTTTGATAAAACCAAACTCTTTGTTGCGCTCATCAAAGTGCCAGTTCCACCTTCTAGATGTCTGCTTTAATCCATAAATGGATTTCAGCAACTTGCATACTTTACCTGGATTCTTGGAATCCTCAAAACCGTCCGGTTGTGCCATATACACATCCTCTATCAGTTTCCCGTTAAGGAAAGCGGTTTTGACATCCATTTTCCATATCTAATAATTGAAGTATGCAGATATGGCCATAAGAATCCTAATAGACTTAAGCATGGCTACTGGCGAAAAGGTTTCATCATAATCAATTCCATGAGTTTGATTATAACATGTTGCAACAAGCCTAGATTTAAAAGTAAGCACATTTAGTCCTCCTAAGTGCACTTTGGGCCCGTCACATCAGGAAATCACCAAAATAGACCTTACCATCTAAGACGGGGTGAACTCTGGCCCATCACATCAGGGAATCGCAAAGTCTTTCACCCCCTCCCCGCATCAGTTTGAACCCCGGTGTGCACGGTTTGGGCACGACAACACACCGAAGTACTGGGAGCAGGAAAAGTGTACCATTAGATGGGTAGCACTACTGGTCTAAGATTTTGAAAGGGTTAACTTGTTTCAAAAGTATTTTGCCAGTTTTAACCGTTTTACGAAACTTGTAAAACTTATATCCTTTTTAAGTGAAAAACTTTTCATCTTAAAAATATCTATTATATATGTATATGGTTTTTAATGACGTATGTGCACTATATAATTAATTCACAACCACGCAATTAATAATAGCAATAATAGGCCAACACACATAACGCCTTTGACCATCACTGGTACTTAATTAAATTAAGCACCCCTGTGGTCAAACCCTAAAGTGGATCATAAACAACACACAAGGCATGAATCTGATGCTGATGCTCCCACTGGCTCCAGCATCCGTGGCATCCTCTCTCCTTCGTCTTGATCCTTGTCTTGAATGGCTCCAAAAATACATTTACAAATATCAAACTAACCTATTACAATTTTGATAAAACTAGTGTCCTATTACATAATAATTCAAAGGCCCGCAGGCCCGCTAAATCTAGTACTTTTACAAAATTGAATAGGGGTTGCAAGTGGCACACCGGATAAATAATAAATGTAACCCAATCTACAAAACAATAAACAACCACAAACTTGATCCACTAGGTTTAAGGCGTTTGGCTTAGAATAAAAATCAACTATGTACAATTAATTAAATAACAATACACACATTATAAACCAACATATATAATTCCGGGTAGATTCAAACTTGAATCTCTAACACCAAAACACATACTGGTTTTGTATTGATCCCTAACATTTAACCTGAACCTCAAACTGGGCCTTAACATGGGCCTTTTTGTTAAATATCACAAACTGGATAAAAAAAAATATAAACTGGTTAATCGTCAAACATTATTAAATAAATAATAATATAAACTTCAAAAGTCAAGTTAATTCACTAACGGGTCAAAGCTTAACGGTTACACTTAACATGTCTAACCAATAAGGAATACACTCAAAATCATTTAGAATATCTTTATATAAGATATTAAACACGTAACGATCAACGGAACATTCATAAGGTTCATCTATCTTCGTTTCATACTTTAATATATACGATTATTGCATCCTCATGCTAACTATCTCATTTAAATCATGAAATACATACATCATCACTTAGGATCTCTATAAATATGGTTTGTAACACCAAGGAATCAACAAAACTTGTTCAAATTTCATATATAACAATTTATCTCGCAAACGGGTCAAAACTAATCTGTTAGGCTTAATACACCAAATCAATTTGAAATATATCAAAAACACTTAAGAACTCTTCATATATTATAAGAAATATGCAGTCTTTAAGGAAACATGAACACGGGTCATCTAAGTTCGTTTCATAAAATTAAAGTAGGCATTTAGCGTTAATAAGTCGATAATTAAAGCAAGCCTTTCTAATTGTTAGTCTTGATTTGTTTACACTCCATCAGTACTGAAGTATTCTAAGAAGATTTCAACAAAAGATGATTCCTGAAGATTTGCCTCTCGTCTCAAATAAGGTTCATCTGAAGAGCTGAAAGTTTTATCTCTGAAACTTTCAGTTTATGGCTACTGAAGTTTATCTTCAGCAGATGGTCCCCTCGGTGACGTCATCAGCTGTCACTTTCAAGATGGTTATGCATGAGGAAATCTGTTACTTATCAATCTACAAGATTGTGACGTGTGTCACTAATTCAACGGTTAGGATTGATAAGGGAAATGTATAAATACTCTTCTTTTAATAGAGAAGAGTGAGCTTGCAAATTCTGTCTGTTCAGATATTGCAAGAGCTTTGTGCGTCTGTATTCTCTCAAGTCTGTTCTTAAGTGTTAGTTGAATTTAAGAAGTCTGTTCTTCTTAAATTCTAGTCTGTAAAGTTCGTTATATCAATATTAACAAACTTTAGACATTTCTTACTGTTTTTATAATTACTTTTTCCGCACTTAATATTTCCTTAAGTTAGTATTATTCATAATTTTGGGAACAACAATTGGTATCAGAGCAGTTTCAAATTCTTCTATAATTTGAGATCTGCCGAGATGTCTAAAGTTGATTATAATGACAATGGATCCTCCGGTAAACCACCAAAGTTCTCTTTTGAAAACTTTTCTAGCTGGAAGGGAAGAATGCTTCTCTATCTTGAAAACCTGGATACCATGTCTTTGTCTGTTCTAGAGAGCGGTCCTATCATTCCAAAGACCATCTCACTCATGAGTGATGAAGGTGAACTACTGGAATCTCTTCCAAAACCAAGAACCCTGTGGACTGATGAGGACAGAAGACAGGTAAATTTGGATGCTAAGCTGCGAAACAACATTGCCATCTCACTTCCAAATGATGTCTATCACACAATATCCTCTCTGAAAACTGCTAAGGATATGTGGGATGCTCTGTGTATAGCATATGAAGGAACTGAAGAAGTAAAAGAAAACAAAAAGACAAATGTCATCAGAAAGTATGAAAGCTTTTATGCTAAGGATTCTGAGACTCTCACTGAAGTCTACACCAGATTCACTTGTTTACTGAATGATATGCTAGAAGCTGGTGTTGAAAGAGAGAAAATTCAGATTCTCAACAGATTCTTGGATGCTCTTCCCAGTGAGTGGGATACTATGTGTTTAGTTCTCAGAACCAACAACAAGCTGAGAAAACTGGATATGAGAAAGCTGTATGGTATTTTGCTAAATGATGAGCAAACTAGAGCTCAGAAACTGGAGCTGAAGAGATCAGCTAAAAAGAGCTTAGCTCTCGTGGCAGAAACTGAAGTGTCAACTCAGCAATCCTCTGATGATTCTGACACAGAGACAGAGAATGACTGGGAAGCTACAGATGAAGAGGGTCATCCGGAGTTCAAGATTGAACGAACTTTCATCATGAAGAACTTCAATAAGTTCTTAAAATTCAAGGCTAAAACCAATAATCCAGGGTCAGGAAGCTTCAAATCTGCTGCTGATAAATCTAAAATGGAATGTTACAAGTGTGGTAGGCTTGGCCACTTTGCCGCAAATTGTGTTGTCAAGACTCCAACTAAGGGTTATTCGTCAAAGGCTGACAAATACAAGTCCAAGTACAAAGCACTGAAGCTGAAAAATCAAAGCTCGTCTGAAAAGAAGAAAGAAAAGGCTATGATAGCTGGAGAATTGAACTGGACTGATTCCGACACTTCTGATGATGATGAAGAATCTGAAAAAGCTATGTTCGCAGAAGAATTTTCAGGGTGTGCTCAGCCCGATATATGTCTGATGGCTACTAAAAGCCAGTTCAAGAAAGACCTAGCTACTGCTGAACGATTGACTTCAGCTGAAGGCTGGAATTCCTCTATGATGTACAAGGTATCAAACTTTCAGAATTATGATTCAAATGAGAAAAATGATATGTTTGCTTACTTGGTGTCTGATTTAATTTCTACTCATAATGAACAAAAAAAAATCAAGAAAATCTTTTCTGATCAACAGATCCAAATTCAGAAAACTGAAACTGAGAATGATACTCTTGTTCAAGAGTCCTGTGCCTTGAAATGTCATCTAGAATTATTAGCAAATGAACTAAAAATGGCTAAAACTGAGCTTTCTTTAACAAACGATAAACTCAAAGATCGTCAGTCTATCATTGATATTTGGCTTAGTCCAAACAAACTTGCTTTTGAAAGTATCAATCATCAAATGATCATTCAGAGAGAAAGAGTTGGGTTAGGAAAAATCAAAGAAGCTGCCTCATTCAGCAAAAAGTGTAAAACTGTTGATGAAATGTTTTTCAGTGAGTTCACATGTGAAAACATAGGAAACTTAGATATGCTTTATAAAAGATTCACTAAGGCAGACAATAATGTTCCTGTATTCAATGAGGAGACAAATTCTGAAATCAGAAATATACAGTTACCCTCCGATAATTTTGAAAAACAGAATGATCTTCAGCAAGATTTTTCCAAATCCACTGAATCTGAACGGTCTGTGATCACTGAATCTGAATTGATTACTGAATCTGAACTTTCCAATTTCACTGAACCTAAACCCATAGCTTTGGTTAAAACTGAATCTCCTTTAGTTCATATCATCACTGAAAGTCTGAAAGCTGAGACTTCACTTGAATCTAACCATTCAAAACACAGTCAAAAGTTTAAAAGATCTGAAACACAGAGTACTCAATATGATAAACCAAAGTCAAAGAGGTTGAACAAATTTCAAAATTTTGAATCAACACTGAAGATCATGATGATTCAGTTAAAGGAATTAACGAGATCTAGTTCTCAAAAAGATAGTGCCAAACATCATAAGAATACCAAATGTACACGTAAGTGTTACAAATGTGGTATTAGAGGTCATGAAGCCAAATTATGTAATGCTCCTGTTGCTACTTGTAATACTTCCTCTGAGCCCATCAGCAGGTGGGTTCACAAATTGGCTTAACTCTTTGTTACTTTGTGCAGGAAAGTCAAGGAAATAATACCTGGTACCTTGACAGTGGATGCTCCCGACACATGACTGGGTACAAATCGTTACTAACAAAAGTTACTCCAGTTGATGGTCCAAAAGTCATATTTGGTGGAGGAAAATGTGGAAAAACAGATGCATACGGTCAATTGAAGAAAGGCGTTATTCACATAAAAAATATCGCTCACGTTACTGGACTCGAGCATAATCCGATAAGCATAAGCCAGATGTGTGATGCGGATTATTCTGTTCTTTTCAAGAAATACAAGTGTTCTATCAGAAACAAAGAAGGCACTAAAGTCCTTCAAGCCAAGAGAATAGATAATATGTACGTTCTCGATTTTAATTCAGTCACTTCTCCCTCAGATGTATGCTTCATTTCTCAGTCTGTTAAAGAATTGCATTGGTTATGGCATAAAAGATTGTCCCATCTGAATATCAAGAATATGAGTACACTTGCACAAGGGCAGTTAGCAAAAGGATTGCCTAAAATTAATTATGTGAAAGACAAAGTTTGTCATGCTTGTGAAAAAGGAAAACAAAAGAAGTCTGTTCACAAATCAAAGTACTGTGATCAGATCAATCAAGCATTTCAACTGCTTCACATGGATCTTTTTGGTCCAGTCTGCACTCCAAGTCTCAGTGGTAAGAAATACACTCTTGTGATCGTGGATGAATATACACGTTTCACTTGGGTATTCTTTCTGTCTAAAAAGAGTGAAACAGCAGAGATCATAATTAGCTTTATCATCAGAATGAATCGTCAGTACGATACTCATGTTAAGCAGCTAAGAAGTGATCATGGTACTGAATTTAGAAATAGAACTCTTGAATACTTTTGTGAAGAAAATGGAATCATTCAGAATTTTTCAGCTGCATACACACCTCAACAGAATGGAGTTGCTGAAAGGAAGAATCGTACACTAATCGAAGCTGCACGGACTATGCTTGCTGAAGCAAAGATATCATTACGTTTCTGGGCTGAGGCCATCAATACAGCATGTTATACTCAAAACAGATCTCTGGTAGTCAAAAGGCTCTTGAAAACTCCTTATGAATTGCTGCACAACAAAATTCCAAATGTTGGTCATTTGAGAATATTTGGCAGTACTTGTTTCATTCTGAATAGTAAAGATCATCCAAATAAATTTGCTCCCAAGGCTGATGAAGGAATATTTCTTGGGTACTCCAGCATTTCAAAGGCATACAGAGTCTTCAATCTCAAAAGCAAAACAATCTTTGAGACAATGGATGTCACTTTTGATGAGTTAGATCTTCAGTCAAGACACTTAGATCAAAATACTACTTCTTCAGAAAACTGGGATGAGTTGCTTTCCTCACCATTTGAAGATAGTTCAGTCGATCAGACACTAGAAACAGCATACGATAACTGTGATGATAACGGCATACCTCCTGCTTCTTCAACACCCATTTTCACAAATACTTCTTCAAAAATACCTATTCCTGAACCTATTAATCACGAAAAACCACTGATTGAACTTGAATTTCAGTCTCCTTCAATGACTAAAGTTTCTACTGATCCTTTCCTTGAAATAAACTCTTCTATTTCTGAAACTACAACTGAACCTCCTCCAGCTGACAATCCTTTACCTCCTAATAACAAGTGGACTAAAGCCCATCCTATCGATCAAGTCATTGGAGATCTAGATGAAGGGATTCGTACTAGAAGTTATGTCACTACAGGTTTTTGCATGTTTGCTGAGTTCATTTCTCAAACTGAACCTAAGAAGGTTAATGATGCTTTAAAAGATGCACATTGGGTTTCAGCAATGCAAGAAGAACTGAATGAATTCACAAGGAATAAGGTATGGAATCTCGTACCACCTCCTACAAATCAATCTGTAATAGGAACCAAGTGGGTGTTCAGGAACAAGAAGGATGAATCAGGGGTAGTAATCCGAAATAAAGCCAGACTTGTTGCCAAGGGATACTGCCAGGAAGAAGGAATTGATTATGATGAAACATTTGCTCCTGTTGCAAGAATGGAAGCAATTCGTATATTTCTTGCTTTTGCTGCTCATAAAGGATTCAAAGTTTATCAGATGGATGTCAAATGTGCTTTTCTCAATGGCGAACTGAAAGAAGAGGTATATGTTCAGCAACCTCCTGGTTTCGAAAATCCCAAATATCCAAATCATATATACAAGCTAGACAAAGCATTATATGGATTGAAACAAGCACCTAGAGCCTGGTATGATACTCTTTCAGCATATCTTCTTAAAAAGGGATTCAAACGAGGTACAATTGATAAAACTCTCTTTCTTGGTCGTGAAAAAGGTGATTTGCTTCTTGTTCATATCTATGTTGATGACATAATATTTGGGTCTACTAATGAAACTTTGTGTAAAGAATTTGAAAGAATCATGACCAAAAAGTTTCAAATGAGTATGATGGGTGAACTGACTTACTTTTTAGGACTTCAGATTAAGCAAACTGAAACTGGCATTTTCATTAATCAAGGTAAATATATTTTTGAATTACTGAACAAGTTCAAATTCACTGAATGTTCAGTAATGAAAACACCCATAGCTCCCAAAACCAAGTTAACTGCCGATCTTGATGGAAAAGCAGTTGACTTGCCTACTTTTCGAGGAATGATTGGTTCTTTACTTTATTTAACTGCTAGTAGACCTGATATCATGCTTTCTACATGCTTATGTGCCCGATTTCAAGCGAATCCAAAAGAATCTCATATGTCTGCTGTATCTAGGATCTTCAGATATCTGAAGGGTACTCCTCAACTGGGTCTTTGGTATCCCAGAGACTCAGGTTTTGATCTAATGGGTTTTTCAGATTCTGATTACGCAGGTTGTTATTTGGACAGAAAGAGTACAACTGGTGGATGTTAGTTGCTTGGACGAAAATTAGTTAGCTGGCAAAGTAAGAAACAAAACTCCATTTCGTTATCTACCGCCGAAGCTAAATATATTTCAGCAGGGAGTTGTTGTGCTCAAATTTTATGGATTCAGCATCAGCTTGCTGACTATGGTGTTTCGCTGGTCAAAACTCCGATCTACTGTGATAATATCAGTGCCATAGCCATCTCCAACAATCCTGTGCTTCATATGCGAACCAAGCATATTGATGTTCGTCATCACTTCATCAGAGATCACATTGCTAAAAATGATATTGAGCTATACTTTGTTCCAACTGAACATCAGTTAGCTGACATATTCACAAAAGCTCTGGATGAAGCACGATTCAAATTTCTTGTTTCTGAACTTGGCATGCTGAACTACTGACTGAAGAATAGTCAACTGAACTCCTCTACTGAAACATGGTCTACTGAAACATAATCAACTGAACTTCTCATCTGAATGTCTTCAGCTGCAAGGTAAGTATTCTTTTACCTTTATGTTAATAAAATATCTGCTGGATTTGTATTCGTTTGGTTAACTCAGTTTATCTTTATTTGGGGTAGCATTTATTACAGCCGTCATTTCATGTTCAGTATACATCCAAATAATGATTACTTCCTCTCTTTATTTATCCTTGCTTATCTCTTTGTTAATCTACTCCACTTCATTCTCTCTTCTTTCATCTTCTTCCCTCCCTTTTCTCTTTTCGTAATCTTCACTCATGGAACTTACATTCGTCGTTGTCAATCACCCTTTTCTGTACACCATCACCATACGGATCAACAATATTGGAGTTGGAGCAACAGTTCAAATCGCCGTTAATCTTCTTGATTAACTAGCATTGGCGATCATCTTTTGGCGTGGATGCATTTCTTGTTCATCTTTTTGCTTTAGCTTATTTTTGTTGAATGCTCCACTGTAAATGTATTGTTTAATCTATCTTTAATGAATGCAGTTTCTATGTTCTTGGTTGCTTTCTTCATATTATTTTAATTTAATAAGTCAATGTAATTCTTAGTTATTTTCACTTAATGTTGTTTCCCTGAAATACCCTGATTAACAGCCTTTCAGATAACAATTATTAACTGTTAATAAATAACAATTATAAACATATGCAATTTACATTTTTTTTTAACTATAGTTAGTCTCTGCGGTTTCATCCAACGGTTGAATTTCAATTAAATTGAACCTAATTTTCAACTCACCGTTCTTTTCTCTTTTCTCTGTTAACCGCCCTCTACCTCTAAAACCTATATAACACTCTCTCATCTTCTTCAACCCTTTCTCTACTGTTTCTTCATCTTTGCGAATTACCTTTTCTTCTCTCAAATCATCATGTCTCACCCTGCATCCTTGTGTGTTCATCTCCCAGCCTCTGTTGTAACAATCATCTCCAATGATGACATTGTTTTCAAATCCAACAACATTTCTGTATCTCTCTCTCCTGTTTCTTCCAAATCTAAGTTCTTCAATCTCATAAACTTTCTTCGTCATTGCCCGATCAACTATGCTTTAACCGCCCAAATTCCCATGTTTGAAGAGCATCTTTGTGAATTTTGGATGACTGCTGCTGTTATCGATGAGACCTCTGAAAACCCCAAAATTGCTATCACCTTGCTGAACGGCAAGCAAAAATGTCGTATTGATAAATACTTTCTTGCCAAAACCCTGCATCTACCCACTGATGATGAGTCTCCCTGTGTTCCTTTCACAAAATCCGCAAAGGATCTTATTGTTGATTATCTGCGGCTGCCAGCAACTTCCTACATCAAAGGAAAAACCCTAGTCCGGAACAAACTCCCTACCGTCTGGTGCAGTTTCTTCAGTATTCTCTCCTTCTGTATGACTGCCAAAACTGGGGGAATGGATCAAATCGCTGACAATGTGCTGAGTTTAGGTCATGCATTGATGTATGACACAAAGGTCGACTATGCTGCCTTTGTCTTCAATCTTCTTCTCACCCAAGTCAAGATGAAAAAGAGAAATCTCCACATTCCTTTTCCTCGATTTCTATCTCTACTGTTTCAACAACTGCTCCGTAGCTCTCATTATACTTCAGCCACACATTCAGTTGAATTGTCTTCTCTGCCTCCCTCTGTCTGGACCAGTATTAACTCTGCTGATCCCATTCCACTTACTGAAGCCATGATGGTTTACGCTAGGATGGACCATTCTCCTGCTATTTCAGGTCGCCCATCTCCTACTGATACAACCCTTGATAAGCCTTCAGATTCAGAGACTACTGAAAAGCCTGCTGCTCCTTCAGTTACACCTTCACCTGCTCCAAAGAAAAGGAAACACCTGCTTCGCAAATCTTCTACTACACAAGGACAATCTGATCTCTGTCCTACTATAAAGTCAAAGAAGCTGAAGCGTACAATTCCATCTTCTTCTTCTGCTTCCTCTGACTCAATCCCTACTGCTGCACCTACTGCTATCTCCCAACGACATGTTCGTCCCAAAGACTTCTCTATTGGATGTTCCGCACCAACAACAACAGCCAAATTGATTATTCTGAATCCAATCTCCACTGTAAGTCCTCTTCCCCCTGCTCATATTGGTTCACTGGCATCACAGACCCTTAGTAATCTAGTCGACCCAACTAGTTTACTGGTCCACAAAATTTCTCATGATGTCTCGGTTCAACACAAGACCGAATCTGAAGCACCACCATTTCAGCCCACACAGAGTTCAGCAATCCCTACTAAACTTGGGTTTGCCTTTGCAACTCATGATACATTTGTCAACCCATTTGTTAAAGTTGCTAAATCACCTACTACCAATGACGAGTGTAAATCTCCCTCACACTCTGAGGCTCTCCGAACCAATGATGTTGAGACAATCACAACCTCGACTAAGGTTCTTACCACTTCTGTTGCAATTCAACCCCCTACTTCAGATGTTACCACTACTGCTACAGTTTCAGTACCACAAACTGAAATCACAGTTCAGCCACAATCCCTTGATGGTTCAGTATTCCGAACTGATCCTATGGATTTTGCCAATACATATGATCTCTCAGACCCCAAACAATCTGAGCCTGATGTATTCACCCTCCATGATGAATCAGCTAAACCATCTGATTCTGAGAGACCTTTGGCTTATGATGGTTCAGATATCCCTGACACTGAAGTCGTTCCTTTCTCTACCACCTTGGCCACTGATGGTTCAGCTAACCCAACTGAACCTACGGCTATTTCTTTTGCCCATGAAGATGTAGTTATACACAAATCTACTACTGAAGCACAGCCTATTTTAGCCCCTGATGATTCATTAAACCCAAATGTTTCTATGGCTAAATCTGCCCCACCTCCACCCATAAATTTTAAAAATTTAAACAAAGAACAAGGTCTCATTTGGGATACTGTTTCGGGTTTTGAGTACTCTGTCAACCTTCTTCCTCCCACTGCCAATCGATCTCGTCTTGATCAACTACTGGCTTCTGGGCAGGAATTCTCAACTGAACTTCAAACTCAGTTTCCATCTCTCCAACACATACTATCTGCCAAATCAGTGACCGATCCTCTCGACGGTTCTGCAAAATCTGTCTCTTCATCCACTAATCATGATTTTCTGGATGAAACTAACACCCCTTTGTCTCCTCCTGTCTTTCGCTCACCAAATGAGGTTGATGATGACTCTATGTCTGTTCTCGATGCCTACTCAAAGCTTAATGATACCATTCGTCTTCTTCAGAGTCAAGTCACCAAGGAATTTCATAGGTTCAATGTTCAGCACATGTCAAATGTCAATTTTGCTGATGAAATTAAACTTCTTACCGCACTCTTGGTTGACTACATTTGTACTTTAAATAAGGAGTTTCAATTTCACAATCAACTCAGGGTAACTCTCTTCAAACAACTTTGTGACTATATTGCTAATGGTAATAAACGTTACGAGGATGTGTTATCTCAGCTCTCCACCTCTCAGTCATCCCTCTCTGAGTCTTTTCTCAAATTTCAAACCACTTTTCTAAAGTCATTCTCTGACACTATCTCGCAACTACGTGAATCTCTGAACGCTTATCCATCCAAACGCTATCTTCAGTCCTATCACAAAAAGGTAGTTCTGGTGAAAGACATGCAACGTATGATGGTAGCCACACTGAACAAATACATTGTTCCAAGATTGCAAAGAATAGAAGCTGCTTCAGTCTCTTCCTCAGCTTCTAAGGGGGAGAAAATTTTGAAATCTTCAATTGTGGCTAAAGCTATAAGAGCTCAGATCAAGAAACAAAAAACAGAGTCGTTACGAGATAAGGAAGAAATTCGTCAGCTGAGACAAACTATCGAGGAATACTCAGTGATTAGAGATCAAAATGAAAAAGAAAGGGAAGAGTTGAACAGATTGTTTGAGGAATCCCTTAGTGAACCTGGTGATGAAAGCAATACTAAATTCTCTGAAAGATCGTCTCCTGAACATGACTTTAATGTGATGATTCGATCCTCTCCTCAGAAATTCTTTCAACCTGAAACAGCCCTGATAATACATCCCAATGCACCTTACACTGCTGGTAGTTCAGTCTCTGCATCTGAAACAATGATGAATGTTGATGTTCTTAGCCCAAAGGAACTAACCTCCAACATTCTGAAACCAACATACTTAGATCAGATTCCGCTGATAATTCCCAAAACTGATTTCTCTTCAGTTATCAGTGAGAAAGCTACCTCACCTGTTAGAAATCCTGATAAAGGAAAGAATGTTGCAGATGACACTGAAATGATGAAACCCAAGGCTATCGTCACTGAAAAACTATTGTTTGACAGTATGAAGGCAATCAGAAATCAGGTGTCAAACACAGGGGGAGGAAAGACTGAACATCAGGTTACTGAAGAAGAAGAAGCTGCTTCGTTTGGAATGACTGTGGATGAGTTCAGAAGAGAAAAAGGGTTAGCTGAAGAAAGAGATAGACTCCAAAAGCTATCTGAAGCAGAAGCATTGAAGACAGCTGAACTTGAAGCTGAACTGCAAAAGGCAAAGAAGAAAATGTCTCCTCGGTCTCTTCAGCTTGCTGTTGAACGGAGTTGAGGAGGAAAGAGTCAAAAAGGAGAAAGCTCAATTGGTCAGAGAGCAAAAGGAAAAAGAATGGTTTGAATCCAAAATGAACAGATTTGATCCTGATCCAATCACAGCAGTCAGGGTTACCAAAGAAAAACATGGAATCATAGTAGAGATTGCCAGAAACAAAAATCGCCTCAAGGTTCAGTATGTTTCCAATACCAATCTTACAAAATTCAGTTTGTCTGAATGGGTTGAAATTGGAAAGTGTCTGAACAAACTAAAACTAACAGAACTAGTTAGGACGGTTAAAAAAAGGCTTTCTTATTTGCAAGAGTCCTATGATAATCTGAAGAAACGTTTTCAACTTTCTGAGGGTGACTCTGAAAATCAAGAAAAGGATCAACCATTAAAGAAAAGAAGAAGAAAGTCTTCTAGTAAATCTGAAGAAGAGATCATAAAGCTTATGGCCGCTGGTGTTCTTCCAAACTGTAGAAATATGGATTGTTCAATCCCTCCAGGCTTTGTATTCATTGATAAACAGGTCCTCGATAATCCTAGAGGATTTTTCTTCAAAGATGCTTATGAAAGACCCAGGTTTCAGAGAATATCTGAACTTGACTATGCTGATTGGATGCATCTAAAAGCCATTTCTTCCTACTTTGATTCAAGGGATCCTGAAACGGCTGACATTCGACTGAAGATTATCAAATTATTTGAAGACAAGAAGCCTAAAGATACTGAAACTGATATATGGGAAGAAAAGGTCAAAGTCATAGAAAGCTCTCAAGTGCACAAACCTTCAAAAAGTTCTTAATCCTCTATGTACCTTATTTTTCTTGTTTTCATTAACCTTGTAAATCTGGAAAATTCAAAAACATTGGAAAATGAAAAGAATCCAAAAACAGTCAGCATGGATCATGTACATATGAGTTCTGTTATGTAAATAGTTCTATTTGTTTATTCTTTGTAAATAATGATGGATTATAAACAAATAGGGGGAGATTGTTAGTCTTGATTTGTTTACACTCCATCAGTACTGAAGTATTCTAAGAAGATTTCAGCAAAAGATGATTTCTGAAGATTTGCCTCTCGTCTCAAATAAGGTTCATCTGAAGAGCTGAAAGTTTCATCTCTGAAACTTTCAGTTTATGGCTACTGAAGTTTATCTTCAGCAGATGGTCCCCTCGGTGACGTCATCAGCTGTCACTTTCAAGATGGTTATGCATGAGGAAATCTGTTACTTATCAATCTACAAGATTGTGACGTGTGTCACTAGTTCAACGGTTAGGATTGATAAGGGAAATGTATAAATACTCTTCTCTTAATAGAGAAGAGTGAGCTTGCGAATTCTGTCTGTTCAGATATTGCAAGAGCTTTGTGCGTCTGTATTCTCTCAAGTCTGTTCTTAAGTGTTAGTTGAATTTAAGAAGTCTGTTCTTCTTAAATTCTAGTCTGTAAAGTTCGTTATATCAATATTAACAAACTTTAGACATTTCTTACTTTTCTTATAATTACTTTTTCCGCACTTAATATTTCTTTAAGTTAGTATTATTCATAATTTTGGGAACAACACTAATCATAATTAATCATTCTAACACCCTCAAATATGTAGGGATTTACAGGGTACAAACATGCACAGCGTAATATAAACCAGATATATATATATATATATATATATATATATATATATATATATATATATATATATATATATATATATATATCAGTATCAGTTATAATCTAAGAGATAGAAAAATTATATCCCGAGACTGCTGAAGGGGGATACACAGCTACTGCACCCTTGAACTGGCTGCTAGACCGCCAAAACTGAACAATAAGTGAGTGTGTATAATATCCGGCAAAAGCCTAAGGGTTTTTGCCCTTATTGCCGCCGCCGAGAAAAACTCGCCGCAAAGGGGGTTCGGGCCTCGGGTTTCGTGCAGCTACGCCACAGGCTGCCGTGCGCCACCGTTCGCCTCCGCCTTGTCCGCCGGTAACCACCGCCGGGAAAAACCAAAAGACCACCGAGGGGTGGTGGTCGGCCGACGATAGGAAGAGAGGGAGAGGAGAGCCTTCTTTGTTTTGTAGGTTATTAGGATTAGATAATAATAATTAGGTTTAAACTAAGGTTTAAACCTACTTATATAGATAACTCTCTGGGCCTAAGCCCTTGGACCTTAAAGCCTGGTCCAAGATCAACAACTTTGATCTCTTTACAAAACAAGCCCTCCTAGTTCAGTTATTATTAATTAAACAACTGTTAATTAATAATTTTCCAACTAAACTTTATCAATTAAATATTTAACTTAATATTTAATATCTCTTCTCCTTAATAATAAATAACCTATTTATTACTTCTCTCTTTTCTGATAATTAATTAACTATTAATTATATATCTTATACACATTAAATTATTCCTGGTTCATGAGTTGGGTGTGCAGCTGTGTGACCCTTTAGCAATTCTTTTTTTTTCTTGAATGATTTGTTGAAGTTGATTTATTTTAGAGTTCAGGTTTAATGATGTTTGTTCAGATTTGACTGCTTGACTCATAGTGTCCATGGATGTGATGACACGTGTACAATATCCCTGCACACAATCCTTTCAAAATATACCATAATAACACATAGAAAACATGTACTAACAACATATATCAGCATACAGGTCAACGCAAATCAAACAAACGGCAAATACATCAAAAGCAACAAACGTGTCGCATTCGTTGTGCTCCGACGCGTTGCGTTCGCGACGAACACAGCAGGCAGCGACCTGTTTGCTTCTGTTCGCGGGCAGCCATCAAAACTCATATGGTAATTCGATTTCCAGCAGCCAAACATCATTTATATCAGTTCTAAATGTCCTGGAACTAGAAGAAACATCCCATAAACATTCAACAAACACCAAAACATTATATAAACATCAAATCTTTAAATCAATTTCTCAAATTCCTCATTTTCTTCCATTAATGGTTTCTTGAGCTCAATTTCATACAGTCACAGAATTTACCCACGAGAATCCTACCAAATCAGTGAGTTTATACTATAAAATCATGGCAAAACATAAAACTAATTCCAATTTATCAATTACCCAACAAATCTTAAACCTAGAAATTCAAATCATGGTTTTCTTTCAAGAACTTATCAAAGAAATTCAAAAGCTAATCAAAATCATAATTAAAGATCATAAACTAACCTTAAATCAGTAACAACCAACACAAATTGCAGGGGTTAAGGGATGGATTTGAAGTTCTTGATTTGCTTCACCACGAAGAAAACAATATAGGCACAAAACATGGAATTTGACTTCTCTAAGTCAAGTAAGACATATAAGTCGGCTGATGGTTTTGTTAAACACACACAGTATAAAATACTATTATCAGACATACAGGAACGTAATTAAAGCGGTCCTACACAACTAGTTAACAAGCAATGAGGTATTATTTGGGACCCTCGTGTAAAAACAAATCACATGATACAACTAACATTTTAAAATATTAAACTAATATTTTAACATGTTACCTCGCGGTTAAATCAAATCATCAAACAATAATCAATTAAATAACAAACAAATAATCAATTACACAAACAATTAAATATAAATAAATATAAATAAATAGTTTACTAGCAACACGTAAACTACCAGGCCCGATAGGAGGATGCTACAAAAATGCTCTCATCTCCTCCTATGTTATTCCCTCTCTCTAGTTGTACCACCATCTCCACCACTCACCGGGCCACCACCACCAATCTCTCTATCTCTCTACACCTGCAATCTCTATCTTCTTACCTCTAACTCTCTTTATCTTTCCTACTCTCTCTCTCTCTCTCTCTGCAAGGACAACCAAAATTTGGTAACACTCCAAAACAAGAACACATAGAAGTGTTTGGTGGTGCAGGTGGTTTTGTTAACGGCGGCAACAATGGATAAAGCATCGGAATCCTAGGTGGAGTTGGTGGTGGCAAAAGCCATCCCCTAAGCGACAACGGTGTCAGTGCCTAAACTGGTAATGCCATCAACACCCTAAGCATGACGACGGGGGTAGTGGCTAAAATCGTCAAAACCCTAAGCAACGACGACGATAGTGGCTAAAGTTGTCGAAATGCCATAAGGAAAAGTGTGCAGCGATTTGTGTCACCTAAAAAAATCAAAATCCAAGCTTTTGGCTGTGCTGTCAGCGAGTAGCAAAGCGAGGCGGTGGTGGTCGATGAAAGTGGTGGTGGGTGACGGTGTTAGAGGCGATGGCAGTATCGAAGGAGAATAATCCAAAACCCTAGTAAGGTTATTGTTGCTGGCGATAGAGGTGATAGTGGTGGTGGTTGGTGATGGCGTCGGTGGAGGTGGTGATGGTGATGGTGGGTTATGGCGTCAGTGGAGGGTATTTGGTTGGATGGACATACTACACAGGGAGAGAGAGAGAGAGAGGGGTCAAAGAGGGGTTAGAGAAAAATATACTTTATATTTTTTTCAAAATAGATTTAATATTAAAATTATCAAAGGGCCTTTGGCCTAACGGTACCAAGGTGTGACAAAGATTTCTCTCTCTCTCTCTCTCTTGATGTTGAGGGTTCAAGTCCTGTTAAGGACATAAGGTGTAAATTAAGTGGGTGAGTGTTCTGTTACGATAAATTGATGAAACAATACCGAGTCCAATAGCGGCTTCGGTATATATATATATACTTCAAATTTATTAATAATTGAAGAAAAAGAACTAATAGGATAGGATCATTTTGGTCTTTTTAAGTTAAGGAGGGACCAAAAATATAATAAAATCGGGTCGGAAGGGACTAAACCCTTAAAAATCAAACACATGGTTTAAATCCATAAATTTAAAAAATCACATTGACAAAAAATGTAATTAACTCAAAGTGTATGTTTGCATAAAGAAGATAATTATATTTTATTAATTTAATTTATACAAAGATTTTATCGTTGATATAACGTTGATATATTTCAAACATTTGTTTTGTATTGTTTAGATATCTAAAAGATATACGACTTATAGAGGTTTTTGAGAATTTTTCCTTTTTTGGGGCTTAGCTAGTAAATAGAACTTCTTATTTGTAGTTATTTTTGTATTTAAAACGTTTAAAAAGTCAAGATTGGGTTTATAAGTTGAGACATGTCAAGCATATGTGACTCAGAAAATTATTTCGTATTAAATGATGTTAAATCACGATTAAAAAAGAGTTTAATTTATTAAAATGTATCTAATTTTTCATGTTTTACTATTATTATAAATTTTAAAAGTTTCTGTTTTGTGTAGTAAACTTTTAGTTTGTTACCATTGTATGTATTTTGGTTATGAAAAAAGTAAAAAAAAAGTATAAGTTCAGTACATATAATAGTTAGTTTAATACAGACAATAACGACAAATTAAATGTTCAATACACATAATAGAAATTTAAAAACCTAATATATAAAATAACAAAACATGATAAGTTTAATATATTTTAAGGAACTAAACTAATTCAAAAAGAACATACCCCTGTGTCAAATTCAGACAAATACTTTTCCTTTTTGTTTCAAAGTTGATTAATTCAATAAACTCAAAGTTGATTAGATTGTAAGTAGAAGAAAGTTGTTATATAACTTATTTATTTTTTTAATAAGTGCATAAGTAAAAAAAACTAATTTAAACATTCACCATGTTAGATCGAATCTACCTTGTGCTAAGGTAACTCCTAGAAACCACCAAAGTTATTAGAGATCTAGAAGATAATAGACTTCTAGAGGTATTTTTTTTCAAACGCATGTCATATGTATACTCATATTTAGGGGTTTATAGGTAAGTTACTAAGTTATGACTAGGAAATACAGTAGAATTTTCTGATAATTCAGATTTAGTGAATACAAAGTATAAACTATGATAAAAGTAGAGAATAGGTTTGGCACCTAATTTTAGGAGTTTTTATAAAGTTCCTAACTTTTGTTTTTGGAAATATATGCAAAACGAATACAAATTATAGTCTTATGAAGGTACTATGTACTTGTATGTAGGAAAGTGACTCCAAGAAAGTATGGAGTACTATACTTTTATTCTTTCAAATGTATATATACATACACACATATGTAGTATTTTATTATAAATTTAAATATTTTATCTTCTGTTTTACTTAATTATGTAAAATTTTAATGATCGAAAATTACTAATATAACCTTCAAATAACCTCTCACCTATACCAACATAACTTTTTTTATCTACATCAACATAATTTTAGGGGTTTATAAGTAAGTTATAACTAGAAAGTAGTATTTTCTAATTCAAATTTAGCGAATATAAAGGATAAACTATGAATAAGTAGAGAATAGGTTTGGCACCTAATTTTAGGAGTTTTTATAGAGTTCCTAACTTTTGTTTTGGAAATATGCAAAACAAATACAAATTAAATTGAACTATAATTTTATGAAGGTACTATGTAGGAAAGTGACTAAGAAAGTATGGGGTACTGTACTTAATTTCAAATATATATACATGCAAATCTATGAAATATATTATTAATATATTTAACACTTTTTCTTTTTAATTTTACTTAATTTTGTAAGATTTTAGCAATTCAAAATTACTAATATAACCATCAAAAAATCTTTTTTTAAAAATTATATACACGCGCACGCACACACACACTCTGTTTGATACTTTACACACTCACGATAAACGCACTCTTTTATAACTAACGACACACTTCTATAATACATTATAGAGTTGTTTTGTTGTTTTTTTTAATTCGTTTTAAAAAGTTAAAAAAAGTTGATAGAAAAAAGAGAATGAAATAAAACAATATATTATCAAATAGAAAATATTCGGCGAATGCTTTTCAAAAAAAAAAAAAAAAAAAATTCGGCGAATACACATTAATAGAAAATGTTGTTCAAAAAAATTATTAGTGAAAGTCAATAAGATGCTGCAAATATGATGGTAATGTTTAAAACTTAAATACCTTATATTTTTTTTTACAATCTTAGCCAATTGGGAGACTGTTTTCATCGCTTTTCAAACATATAAAATTAGTGGTAGCTTACCCGCGCTTCACGTCAGGGATTAATAGATTTTAATAATAAGAAATTAAGTATAAAATATATATCTATTAATAATAATATTATTATTATTTAAGAGTTTTGATTCAGGTTAAAAATAGTTTAAACTCTATTTCGATTAAACTCCTAAACTTTTTATAATAATCATTACCTTTATTCTTGAATTGTTTAAGCATTAAAGTTTAAGTTTATTTTTATTAACCATTAAACTTAATTTTTGTGAAGGATTTTATGTAGGTATATATCGTATTATAGATCATTAGGCCAGGATATAAATATATCGTTATAGAACAAACGACATTTTTGACGTTACAACCTCATCCTTTTTTAATAAAAATATATAATTTTTTCTAGAACAGAAAGAAAAAAATTAGATGAAGTATGAAATATATGTCTATTTAATAATAATAATAATAATAATATAATATCTAATAATAATAATAATATTAATAATAATAATAATAATAATATCTTAACTAAGAGACAAAAAAATTTAAATCACAAAAAATTCTTAAATTGTTTAAGCATTAAAGTTCAAGTTTATTTTTATTAACCATTAAACTAATTTTTGTGATGGATTTTATGTAGATATATATCATATTATAGATCATTAGGCCAGGATATATATATCGTTATAAAAAAAACAACATTTTTAAAGTTACAACCTCTTCCTTTTTTAGTAATAAAATATAATTTTTTTAGCACAAAAAGACAAAAATTAGATAAAGTATAAAATATATATCTATTTAATAATAATTATTATTATTATTATTATTATCATAATAATAATAATAATATCTAATAATAATAATAATATCTTAACTAAAAGACAAAAAAAAAAATTAAATCACAAAAGGATAAAAAAATTTCCTGCCTTTTGTATGTACTTAGAATTATACACATAGTGCATTAGTATATCGACATATATTATTCTTAATAAATTTTTTTTTCCACATAACATCATGCAAATTTCACAGCCAAAAGTAGAGATGTGCATAGAAACCGAAAAATCAAAATCAATCAATTAAAATCGACAAAACAGAAACCATTTCAAAGCCGAAGGTTCGGTTCGGTTTCAGTTTTAACAAGAAACCGCCTCATTAAGAAACCAAATCGATAATATTTAATATTATATATATATATGTATATTTATATTTATATTATATTAATTAAATAGAAGTCAGTCCATTAAAATTTTAATATCTAATATACATGATGCTTATCAATGATACTTGAAAGAACATGGAGGCGGGGGTTAAAGCAAGTAAATTAGACACGTATTTGACTGATGGGATGTAGAATGGTATTTAGTGTTGAAATATGTTATTAGATATTAAATTTAATGCTGAAAATTAGAATTTTTTTGTTGAAATTTGTATATAACATATACTAATGCTGAATACCAAGTGGATTCTGTTTTAAAACCAAAACCAAACTTTTATTGGATAGAACTAGACATAACCAAAAGCGATAGAAACCAAAACCATTGGGTTTGAAAATCCTAAAATCGAAATTAACGGATTGGGTTCGGTTTAAGCATAAAACCGTCTCATTCACACCCCTAGCCATAAGAAATAAGAAACAAAATTATTTTTGGAGTATTATTTTTTTAATTTTTCTTGTTTTAGAAGGGACAATATTCAACTATCTTTCTTCTAAAAAATAGAGGCGCATGTTGTTACCGAACTACACATATATCTATTTAAAAGTTAACTTTTTTTAACCGAAAAAGACAAGTTTCTACTAATTTTCATGTTCATATAGTCTTCTCTATGCGTAAAGTTTCTCATCTGAAATTATTTTGCTCTAAAATTCTATATGAACAGTAATTGTGATATTCTAGTTGTACATGTTATTTTTTGCTCTAAAATTATTTTATCAACCTGATAAAATAAATTATGCCGTTGTTACCGATTCTTACAGTAATTGTGATATTCTAGTTGTACATGTTATTTTTTGAATTTATAGAATGTTTATTCAAATATTCAATATCTAATTTCAATTTATGTAGGTAAAATATTTATGTAGTTTTTATGTTTGAATTTAGAGCTTTTTATGAGGTAAAAAGGTGACTTTTAAACATACATCTGATATTTGTGTTTTATTAAACACATACTTTTCTCTTGGCTAATTACATGTGCTTTTATTTATTATTTTTTTTTTTTTTGACTTCATTATGTAGCTTTTATAAGGAAATCGTGAAATTAATAAGAAATTAAGGGGGAAGATCAGTACGACAGATATAACTTTGACTAAGGAAACGATTAAAATTTATAAGAAATTATAGTTGAAGAGATTATAATGAAGAAAAAGAAACGTTACCAAACTTTTATTAAAAACTTTGATTAAAGGTATGTTTGACGGAAGTAGCTGGTAGGTATAGCTGGAAGCTATTAGCTGTTAGCTGATAGCTGGAAGCTGGAAGCGGGAAGCTGTTTATTTTATTTATATAAGCGTTCGGCAAATTAACTGGTAGTTGTAGCTTTATAGTGTAAAATGACAAAAACCGACAAATTATAAATATAGGATGAATTATAAAATAATTAAAGAGGGTATTTAGGTAATATGATATATAAAAAGCTTTCAGCTAGTTTTAAAAGCTATTTCAAAAAGCCTTTTGTTTAGAGCTTTAAAAAAAAACTTCCAACTTCTTCATCCGAACATGACTTGTAGTTTTTTCTTTCAAAACAAAAAACTACGAGTTTAAATAAGCTTCAAAAGGCTCCATACCGAACATACCCTAAATAAACTCTGATTTAATGTAATCGAGATTTAAAGTTAGTTTGATCTAAAAGTTATAAATTAAAGTTGAGTTTCTCTATTTTAACTTATCGTCAGTGATAGATATACAGAGTTTGCTTGATACCACTGAAGGGTTTTGTAGGGTATAAAAACATATTATAAACATGCACAACGGAATAAAAACCCCCTCCAGGGATCTCATCTAACTCGTACAGAAACTAAAACAAGTAGATGATTAAAAGATATACCTTTGAGCAAACCAAAAGAACTTTTAACTTCAACTCTAGATTGCTGCAGGTTATCCACCGCTACTGCACCACCTCGAACTGGCTGCTAGACCGCCTAAGGATTAAACCTTGGATAAAAAACGCGACCCGTGTGTGTGTGTATCGCCGCCGTCGCCGTCGGCCACCACCTTGGTGGTTTCGGCTTTTGTTCACGCCGCCGAGAGAGAGAGAGAGGGGGGGGGGGAGAGCTTAGAGTTATCCTCTTTTTCTTTTGTAATTAACTTATGATATGATTAAAGCTAAATAAGGTTTATATATAATAAACCTTTATTAGGCCCAAACCCGTTTAATTAAAGTCCAACTTTAATTAAACTATTAATCAATTACAGAAAATACCCCTTGACATTTCTAATTAATTAATAACTATTAATTAACTGGTCCTGTTAATATTTAAACTAAATATTAACTTCTCTTCTTTAAATAATAAATAACTATTATTATTTTTTCTCTTTCTCAATAATTAATTAAACTATTAATTATTGTGATACACAACTAGGTAAAATCCAAAAGGTTCAAATTGGGTGTGTAGCAGTGTGATCCTTTAGTGTCACATAGTATTGGACACGATGATACATGTTATCTATCTCTGCACATAATCTAACAGTACATGGTTGAGCGAGCTCTAGCACGATCGAACTACTTAAGTAGGCTATCGAGTTAGAGCCCAAATATTAAAATACCTAAATCATAAAGCTCACGAGTCTAATCTTAATTGTGTCATGTTACATTTTCACCTAATTTATATGTATATTCCAATAATCATAAATTTAACTAAAGTTGAGCGTAGCTGTATTATAAAATACTAGTATAGTGCCCGTGCAAGACGGCGGCGAATAGATTGTGCTTGACTGTAACACCGGGTTTCACAAGCTTAAAATTAACGTAAATTTAAAACTTTTAAACTCATTTACACAAAAGGTTTGCAGCGGAACAAACCACTGTTTACATATTAAGTACAGTTTACCGACTTGGCGATTAAGAACAACAAATCAAGCCAAGTCCCAAAATCAAGCCAGTGTTACCACTATGCACCGACCATCGTTACTAAATATCAGAGTTAACTACAAGTGTTCCAAAAGATATATATAAAATATAACACTACCCAAAAGCAACCCGCCTCGCCAAGCCATTTGATCACTAACCTGCGAAAAAGGAAATATCACGAAACATTAGCTACACTAGCTAGTGAGTATAGGTATCACATAAGCACCAACAAACATGCTATCACGTCACAATATGGCACACAATGCTAAGCTATCACATAGCGGTGCGCCGACATGTCAGCAGGATTATATCTTGCGAGGTAGCTAGCCTGGCTCAACGATCCGAGCTGGGGAATCAGTCACAACCAACCGCATCGGTGAAGGAGCGAAGAGCAGCCCACCATCACGTTTGAGTCACTAGGACTCCGTTCGGATCTGATCATAGACCAAGATCCTCACTGTATGTCGAGGAACGGCGGCCTGCAGAACCCTCGGGAATCCGGAATTGGCCATCGAATCCCATAGACCCGGAATTTACCGTCGAGTACCGTTGATCCCGAAAATCACTCAAGGATCCAGCCGCGTTAGCAAGCTGACCTCAACCACTGCATCTGTCCGGACAGGAATCATAAACACGTTTGACCCATAGGGTCCATAGTACGCATGCGTATCACATATCACAATTTATATCACATGGTATCACTTATAACACTAGGTCACTGTATCACTACATCACGTCATACCTCGCGCGTTCACATATATACACATGGCACATCTCACAGGCACACAATAGCTCTACTTACTGAGTCTCATGGGAAACCGGTACTCACCTCGATATCACATAAGGCAGAAATGAAATCGGGAATCCCAAGAATCCTCAGAGTCGTCCGATTTACCTAACACATTAGGTTCAGGTTTGGTTATCACATACACATAGCACACATAGGTTAAAACACAAGTTACACAAACTGCCTAGACTGGACCCCTGCTTGCGATCGCAAGCAATATCCTTGCGGTTGCAAGGGACCTTCCAGAACAGCCATGCGATCGCAAGGACATCCCATGCGATTGCAAAGATTTCTTTTTCCCAACTCATGCTTCCGATCGCAAGGAACACCTCCTTTTAATCGCAAACATGATTCTAGGGTTGGTTACGATCGCAAGTTATATACATACGGTCGCAAACCTTATTTCCTTCGCTCGTAAGCAGTAATCATCACAAAACGGACCCATACGATCGCATGGACCTACCATACTATCGCAAAGCATAAACACAAGGCTTACAGTCGCAAGGATCAAGCCTTACGATCACAAGGACTTTACATACCCCATGCGATCGCAAGCAAAACCCATGTGATCGCATAACCTGTCGTTACAGAACCCTTCCGACTCTATTTCACGACAGCTCTGCAAATCACGATTTTTACACCCAAAACTCGATTGAAACCTGATTCAATCGTTTATATATATTATTCAACATTCTTAGACACTTACAAACACATTAAACACCAAAACCCACCATAAAAACATGATTCACACCATCAATTTGGTGTATGTCCTCAAGAACACAAAACTTGGGTTTAGGAAGAAGAAAAACACTTACAATCAAGGGACAACAGCAATTAGAACTCAAACTCAACACTGGAATCACTTGCAACCAACTTGTTTCCTTGATTTCTCTTTCAAAAACTCAAAGCTTGGGGTATGTGTGTGTACGTAAGATAGTGTGTGTTTGTGTGTTTTTGACAACTCCCAGTGGATAAGGGAGTATTAAAACCGACCCTGGGGTGTTTATTTTTAAACACGGGGTATTTTGTTCCCCTTTTTAACTTACAACTTGACACCCGCCATCCCGTTTTAACCAACGGGGATATCTACAGAATCATTATGTGAAACCGTATAACACAGTATCACTTTTAGACACTCTAAACACTTTTCACATAATCACATAATTAACACTTAACACACGTTAGTTACTTAAAACACTTTAATTAAAATTTACTTAAAGTCACAGTACAAGTACCATAGCACACGGTACAACACTACACAACATGTCTATTTATTTTTTGTCATCAACCTTTTTATTCGGTTTTAAAGTAATTTTATAAAAAACAATAAAGATAAGAAAAAAGATATTTAATTATGTTTAATGAGTTTTTTGAAACAAAAGTTACCATAACTTGAGTTAATTAAGGAGATGATTAATTGGATTATTGATTTTAGTATTTGTATTATTTGAATAGAAATATGTACTACTTAAAATTAAGTAGTCTTAAAAATTTTAAGAAAAATAATATTAAATGTTTTATAATGTAGTATAGATAGAGATGTTTTTTCAAATTCATTTAATTATTCGCCTCTTTTATATAGGATTGCTCCTAGTTCTTTCACCACATGAATGGATTTAAATGTGTATTTCTATAAGCCCTCCTACATTAAAAACTACGCATCCTAAGTCTTGTGATTTTGTTAAGATATTTGTTTGATATTCTCCTGGTCTGCCTAATCTATTTAAGTTCCTTCATGATCTAGTAGCTCACAAGTCACTTTTTAGCCTTTATTCACAATTATAGGTTATAGCCTTATGTACATTATTTGATATATTTTTTCCTAAGAACATTAGCATCCAACTCGTAGTTATTTTATCAAATTTACTGTCACATCAATATCACATCATTTCCCAACTCTAACCCTCTCTAACCCATAAACCTTCACATCCAATCCTATTCAACTCACATATATCATTTTATTACTAGCACTGTACCCGCGCAATTCTGCGGAGGCTAATAGTTTGTACCCGATAACATATCATTTTTTATATAATATAGTAGCATGATAAAATAATTTTTACCCGGTAATATGTCATTTCATTTTTTTTCTTTTTTTCATAAACTATTTTCTTTTTTATTTCATTTTTTTCTTTTTTTCATAAACTATTTTCTTTTCTTTAAACATATTTATTTAATAATGTTTACTGATGAGTGAGTAAAGTAGAAGAGAGAGAGAGAGAGAGAGATGAAGGTTATTTGAGGGTATATTAGTAATTTTCTTTTACTTAATTTTAAAGAGGAGAGAGAGTATTAAATGTATTATATAGGAGTAAGATAAAATATATATAATTAAGAGAGGAAGAGAGTAAAGTGCAGAAAAAGGAAAAGAAATAAAAGGGGGTTACCCGAGCTGGTTGGGGGGCTAGCCGTGGTTGGACCCCCCCAAAAAAAAAACCCAGCATGTAGGCGATGATATTTTAAGTCTAGCGGGTTGTCGACCAACACGAGCTATATTGCCGATGCGCATGATCTAAGGGCTGTCATCTTTTTTTTATTAAACTACTAGTTTATTGTCCCGTGTAACAACACGGGAATGTTTAAAGAAAAGTATAAAATTTGATAGTATGAAATTATAAGAGGTATAGTAAAATAAGTGTAATAGTGTTTCAGAAGTGTTTTGAGATATTAAAATTTTCAGATAAAAATAATAAAATATCACCAAAAATTTACATATGTCAGAGTTTGTAACAAAAACAATAACTAAATTTTTTGAAGTACTACTATTAATGGTAACAAAAAATAAAAATATACTAATTTTTAAAAGGTGTCATATTACAATAATATTTATACCAAAACGTAGATAAAAATAAGACGATCGTAAATATATAATTATTTTTTCTCTAAACAACATGTATCACAAGTTACTAAACATAATTTATAAACACCATATAATTAATTACATTAATATACAATTTTTATAAAACCCTCTCACATTTTCTTAAAAACCCCTCACATATTTTCTAAAACCCCCTCATAATTTTCATTTAGCCCCTCCCAATTAATTTAGATTTGGAATTGGAAGCCTATTAATCTTTCTAAAATTATTTTTGAAATTGAATAATTTTGAAATTGAAGGTTGTGATTGGTTGATTGAGTTTCAATTTATGGTTATTTTAAGAAAATTTGCATGTCTTTTATATATAGATATAGATAGATAGATAGATAGATATAGATTTTCTAGTAATAAGGTAATATTGTGTTCTTAAAATTTTGTTTTAAAAATATTTAACAAATATGTGAATTAATCCATTTTTCGTTATTACTCTCGAATAACTTAATACCAGTATCCACAAATTTTAGTTTAGTGAAATTATATTTTGATTTATAAAAAAAACCTTTAAATTTTAAAACTAAAGCAAAATTTGGATTAATTTGACTATCGAACAAGTTTGACTCGACTCGTTTGATTTGAATATGCATTGAATCGCTACCTAAGTTTTTTTGCCATTGTATATGAAAAGTGCCCCCATAGTAAAATATTCTAGATCCGCCACAGTAAGATGGAAAATTTCGGACCCGGATTAAAGCTGGTGAGGTTATGGGTGTAATCTAGTCGAACTAAACACTGTCAAGCTTGACATTTTGACTCGAGCTTGACCAAGCCTCAAATCTCAAGCTTGAGCTCGACATAAACTAGAAGATACTCTCGAGCTTGACTCGAAAACAATCACTTTTTAAATACATCAATATGTGAGTATATGTTACTCACGAGTATAAATGTATCTATAAAGAGTGTAAAAATGTAATTTCTCATAAACTTGATTAATCTGATCACGCTTGCGAGTATGACGAGCAAAGAAGTTTCAAACTCAAATTCAATCGAGAAGCGCAAGCTCAAGTTTGACTCGATTAACATTGAGTCAAATTTGAATATTATTCAAGTCGATCTCGAATAACTTATATTCTTATAAAGCCTGAAATTACAATTAACAAAAAGCTTTATACAAAAATTATACCCTCTTACTATTTCTTCATAACTCATCTTTATACC
The DNA here is from genome assembly GCA_947179395.2 of Pulicaria dysenterica. Lineage (NCBI taxonomy): Eukaryota > Viridiplantae > Streptophyta > Magnoliopsida > Asterales > Asteraceae > Pulicaria > Pulicaria dysenterica. Next base: position 30,372,965 of record OX359290.1, read on the forward strand.
TAGGAATTAATTAATTTTACTTTCTCATCTGCCTTTGATACTAATCTTACTTCGTTAATTTTAACCCTTGTGCTGATTTGTGAGTAGGAGGACAAATTGGATGCTATTCTTTATAAGTAACGTCCATAGACGATCTCTGTCAACGAGCCATCCGCCATCGTCAACATCGTCCTAATTTTTTATAACTTTACGCTTCTATTTGTTGATAAACTACTATACCAGTCGTCCTCACGTCACCCTCCATTTTTATCTTCATCTCAATCTACTTATTTAATACAAATCAATTTTCTGTTGATTTTGTAATCAGATTTTGATATCGACAATTACAATGGCGTCGGAAGACCAACTCAAGGATTCAACCTTGTTGTTCGATACAGAGGCTGCCAGTTGTTTGGTCAAGGAGTTAAGAGGCGTGTTTGTTGCCGGAAAAACAAAGAGCTACGAATGGAGAGCATCGCAGTTGAAGAGCCTGTTGAAGATGCTGGAAGATTGCGATAAGCAGATTTGCGATGCTCTTTTCTCCGACCTCTCCAAGCCTGAGATGGAAGCTTTCATCCATGAGGTTAACTGTTGGATTCGATTTTATTGATGTTTGATTGGTTTCAGTATATTGATTGTGTTTCTGTACGGAAATTCCTCGCAGCTTTTGGAGCACGACTGATCAATACGATGGTCACTTGTCATGAATGTCGTGTAGATCTGTTTGTGTAAATCTATTCATGACCTGTGCGTTCTGTATACTGACGTCGTGCTGCCAGAATTTACCTCTTCATATTCGAGTTTCGAAATGTTTTCCAAATCCAAATTGACCTAAAAAGTTTTAGTTTTCTGAATTCAATTTCATTTGAGTAATAGTGTAATAGTTGAATTCAGTTAGCAACCTTTTGCTTGTACGAAATTGGTTTTAACAACTCACCTGTGAGTGGAAATTCAACAACTCTTTATTCTCGAGTATATGCTGTACGGAACGTACTGACGCTCTATATATTTGCTTTAGAAATTAATTGCTCAATTCTTTTAGTTGGTGAATGCATTAAATGCTTCTTCTGTTCTTATTCTGTTTTCTTTTCATAGTAACCTATACTGATAAATACTTATGTGTTTCTTAATTTGAGTTCCTTTTGTGCTACTAGTGCTGGTATTGGATTTGGTATTTTGGTCTTTCATGGGGTAGCATTTTATTTTATCCTGCATCTGTATCAGAACCAAATGTGTGCTAAATGTAAAGTTGTGCTGTTCCAGATTAATTTTTTTTTTTTTAAATTAGCTTTTCTAAAATTGATAGAGGTGGCTCTGCTCACCGTTTCTTTGTGTAGCTGTCTAGTGGGAACAAATCTAAATTGTTCCAGAATATTTATGAACACCGTTTGCTGGAAATATGGCGCAATCTCTATTCAATATCCTCTAGAACAGAAGCAATTTCTTGTTTTTTAGATAGCTAGTGGGCATTCGTTGAACAAATAGGTAGGATCTCTTTTATGATATAGAGGCTAATAGGCTATCTAGTATGTTGAAACCTTGACAATAACAGTTGAGTTGTTGGTAATTTTCAGTCACGAATCTGTGACGATAGTTAGTCTTATTTCAGCTGTATGTGCAATCTGTTTTATCCATTCCTGTCTGTGTCATTGAGAACCATTCTTATTGCGAGTACCGAGTACCAATCTTGGTCCTTGATTAAAATAAATCAATGGCTAATAATTTTGGTGGCACTTTATTGACTAATGATTGACTCAGTAATGACGCATTAACAAGAGGTATTTTGAGAAAATCAAGCCTCGACGGTCTACCCAGATGTAATTTACGGTTGGAAAAATATATAAAAGACCAAAGTACCCCTATTAACGTGCATTAATGATGGTTAAAAATGGTCCTTGCGATACTCGCTATAAGAACGGTTCTCAAATATATATATATATATATATATATATATATATATATATATATATATATATATATATATATATATATATATATAGGGGAAGGTTCATTCGAGAACTGTTGTTAGTGCGAGAACCGCGAGAACCAATCTCGGCCGTTCCTTGGATATGGGAAGTTTCATGGATGGTGAGCGTGGAGGGATAGAGTGTGGCAGGGTGCATATGAGGAATTCATGGGTGGGCAATGACATTGAAGGAGGGGGAATTGGACGGCTCAGATTGGTTCTCGCGGTTCTCGCACTAAGAATGGTTCTCGCATGAACTTTTTCCTATATGTATATATATTTAAGAAAAAGTTCATTTGAGAACCGTTTTTATTGTGATATATATTTATATATCGTAATATGTTCAAACAAAAAACTTAAGTATTAGTAAGAACTGTAAGAGCTAAGCAATTAATTCACATATATCAACAAGGACTTAAGTATCACTTACAGTATTTAGTGAGTTTTTAGAAAATTTGGGTTGAAGAATTTTAAGAATTTCGCAAATAGATAAAATGAATCAGATGCATTTTTATGTATATAATATTCTTCAACTCTAATTTTCTGAATATTCACAAACCGCTCTAATTAAGATGCACAATTATGAATTTTGTGAGTGTGTCTATGTGCACGCGTGGACGCACAACGCGTGCTTATTCCAATGCATATACATGTTTCGATAACTTTTTCAGATAAGATTAGTAAATATTTTAGTGGTAAAGGCAAAACTGATGATTTTTTTATATTTTTTATAAACATTTGCAACTTTTACCTTCACCCAGATCATACAATTGCACATTCAATATGAACTCGTAATTCTTTGATGATTGCTAATTGAACTATTGTTACATATATTGTTTCTGTTATGATCTTGGTGCAGTATACCTTCTATATTCTGAATTATAATGCAAGTGATTGTATCATGCTGAATTTCATCCATTTCTTCATAAAGCAGATTGCTATGATAAAGAGTTCATGCAAGTTGGCACTGAAGAAATTAAAAGAGTGGATGAAACCAGAAAAGGTAACCATGCTTCGAGTTAAAGGAAGACATAAAACTTTCCATGCACTTGAAAATGGAAGATTACATAATGCACATGTGTTTATAACTTTTTTGCAGGTGAAAACCAATATAGGCACTTTTCCTTCAACAGCAGAAATAGTGCCGGAACCCTTGGGTGTTGTTTTAGTCATATCAGCATGGAACTATCCATTATGTATGTTAATAAAATGGTTTTCTGCCATATATCTTTCATTTATTTCTCATCATGAAATCACACTTATGATTAAGAACATGTGAAGTCAAAGTCAATGTATTTGTGAATGTACTTTGTTAAAGTAATTCAAAGATTTAGGCATTGTTTTACCAAAGGAGAAGAGTTAGGCAGAGCGTAGACAAGGAAAACCTAAAACTGAATCAACATATGAGCGTGTGTGTATTTATGAGTTGATACACACACACACACAAACACAGACACACAGACACACACACATATTCAAGGGACAGGACTTTTGAAACACTTGTTTTGTTGGTTTGCTAATGATTTACCCCCTCTTCCCAAAGTGTTATCTGCAGATCCAGTCATAGGAGCAATTGCAGCTGGGAATGCTGTTGTTTTGAAGCCCTCAGAACATGCTCCGGCCATGTCTTCATTGCTGGCTAAACTTTTTGGAGAATATCTGGACAATTCAGTAATCAAAGTTGTTGAAGGTGCTATCCCTGAAACATCTGCACTCCTGGAGCAAAAGTGGGACAAAATATTCTATACAGGTCTTTCTCTGTCTCTTAACTTTTAACCATTCAAGATATTTAATGACGCATTGATTTCTTCTATCCCCCGGAATCACTTGATCTGTAAATAATGTTATTCTCCATCAATTCTATAAATGTACACTGTTCTGGCATGTCCTGTTTTTGGTGGAGTTTCAAGCAAAAAAGTTGCCTGTGTGCCGACTGTAATCATGATAAATAATTATCAGATCTCTGATGTTTTGTCATTATTGGAGGTTAATTTAAACATTCAGTTATTATCAACATCAATACTTTGTTCTAAGTAATGTTTCTAGTTGAACATTGCAACCTTAATGTGATGAAATATGATAAGGTATTCTACTGTATTTGTTTAATGTACTTGGGATTCTAATTAAAAAAAAGCTGGTCTGTGGCTAATCTCCATGTCAGATAACAATAATTAAGTTTCAATATAGATCACTTTTTTTTGAAGTAGGTTCCACGATTGGCAAATGTGTTAGAAGTGTTGTTTTTGGATATTTTGGTTTTGATTTAGCCACTCAATGAAAAAGCTAGTCTCAAAACATTCTGATTGTTGACAAATTCTGCTTACACCATATGATACTTAAATAACCAAAAATGCAATCTTGTAGGGAATGGGAGAGTTGCAAGACTCGTCATGGCTGCTGCAGCAAAGCATCTGACACCTGTAGTCTTAGAACTTGGAGGCAAATCTCCTGTTGTGGTTGATTCAAACATTGACTTAGCTGTATGGATATTTCTTCTTTACATGCAAACTTATATCGTATGCTTGTATAGAAGAGCTGGCAATTTCTAGTTTTTCTACCCATTTACCTATAAGTTATAATGGGGCGATCTAGGTTATGTTTCGCCTCGAATGGTAGAAAAAAAAACAGCTTAAAAGGAAACAGTTCAAACCTGTTAAAAGTCACCCAAAGTGTTGTTTAAAATGTTAACTTATTGATATAATATAATTTTTAGAATCATACATGACATACTAATTGTTTATTTAAAAAAATCTAAATATATTGTTTCAAACTGTATCAAAAAGCACCTTTTTGACCCATGAACCAACGTGCCCATTTTGCCACCTCTATTTTATACACTTCAGTCCCCCATGGCGTCTACTTTCTTTTTTGATAAGAGGTCCCGTGTTTCATAGGTGACAGCGAGGCGTATAGTATCAGGTAAGTGGGGATGCAACAATGGACAAGCTTGTGTAGCTCCTGATTACATAATAACAACGAAAGACTATGCTCCGGTGTTGGTACGTGTATTTATCTTTAAGAGACTTAAAAGTCATTTAGAAGGGGATGTTAATCTGTCTGCTGATATCACTTGTGCAGATAGAGTCTTTAAAACGTACTTTGGTCAAGTTTTTTGGGGAGGATCCTCTGAACTCACCTGATTTATCTCGAGTTGTAAATTCCACTCACTTTGCTCGGTTGAAAAAGCTATTGGATGATGATAAGGTTTCTGGAAAGATAATTCATGGAGGTCAAACAGACAAGAGCAGCCTGTGAGTTTTGTTTCAATTATGCTACAGCTTGTTTGTTTCATAGTTGTTAAAGGTTGCAGTTTAGAGCCATTTACTTATAAATGGGTTGAATCGGAATATGTTTCATTGCTAACGAGTCAAACTAGTAAAGAAAGAATAGTTAAAAAGGAAACAGGTCAAAGCCCGCCGAAAGTGTATATTAAGGGGCACAAAACCTTCTAAATTTTGTATTATATAAAAAGCTATATTATTATCGAAGTAATATATTTTTCGTAAATCATCTTTGACACGCTAGTATGTATTATAAGAAATATTGGACAAAAAGTGTTCAGGGTGACCCAAAGTCCCCAACCCAACGCGTTATGATTTGTACTAAAATGTTATCCACTTTAACGGCGTCACTCAATCCGGACCTTTTCCCACCTCTAGAAGTCGTGATTATGAGTTGAGCCTAGTATAGTTAACCAATCTACTATTGTTTCAGAAAGATTGCTCCAACCATCTTGCTGGATGCCCCAGAAGACTCCCTAATTATGAATGAGGAGATATTTGGTCCTTTACTTCCTATAGTAACGGTATTTTAAAAATAATTGACATTTGGTCCAAAATTTTCAAATATATTTAGGCATTTGATCTTTGTTTTGGTTTATGCAGGTTGACAAAATTGAAGATGGCATTGAGTTTATCAACTCAAGACCAAAGCCACTTGCTGCATACATATTTACCAACAAGAAGCAGCTCAAGGAGGAGTTCGTGAGCAACATCTCTGCTGGCGGTGTAGTTATTAATGATGTTACCATACACGTACTATTCCTCAACTTTTACCAAACAACTTTCAGTATTTACAGTCCTTGCATACACACATTAGAGGTCCCAATCTCAGCCCATACAACCAAAAAGTGGGTCTATTTTGCTTATATTTCATCCACAAAGAGTCAAACAAGGAAAAAAAGTAAACTTGACTAAAAAGGAAACAAGTCATAAGGGTCAAACAGATTGGGTTAAAAGTCACCAAAGTGTTTTCAAATGCAATAATTTTTAATTAGAATAATTAAAAGTCTGCTTGACCCTGTAAAAATTTACTGGTTTAGATCCCAAATCCATTTTAACCCCTTATTGAACCACACCCTATTTTGCCACCTCTAACGAATACAATTTTTTCTTACATATTGGCTTCCTAAACAAGTTTAGTGTGCTTAGACACTCGTTTAATAATTGAATACGCCATATGCTTAATGTGCAGCTTATGGTTGAGACTTTACCATTTGGTGGGATCGGTGAAAGTGGAGTGGGGGCATACCATGGGAAATTCTCATTTGAAGCTTTTAGTCACAAGAAAGCAGTTCTCTACAGAAGTTTTTTCGGAGATGCACCAGCAAGGTATCCACCATACTCCCCAGGCAAGCTTAGGCTCCTCAAGGCTCTTTTAGATGGCAGTTTCTTTGGCATCATTCGTGCTCTTTTTGGTTGGTCGTAAATAATAAAACACTATTTCCATTATTCTCTACTTTTGTACATCATAATTACAAACAAAACTTATGTGAATGCAACAATATACTACAAGTTCCTTTGAACAATGGTTCATTTAGCACGAATCTTGCAAGATATTAAAACATTCAGATCGTTGTTCTTCTGTCAATTGCTGTGGAAACTGAACCGAGAATTTTATATTCAAGTTTCCTCTTGTCCCTTCTTCTTTTGGCAAAGTCATGCCTTGCCCTGGAATGGTTTTTCTGTAGCCAGGGGTAATGATGTCATTGATTGTTAAACATGATTCCTCGCCACCTAGATAAGGTATGGTAAGGGTGCAACCAGTTAAGGCGTCTACTAAAGGAAGCTCAAAAGCTACTTCCAGATCATCCCCGTTTCTTTTAAATACGGGATGCCGTTTCTCATCAACCACAAAGGTAATATCTGCTGCACAACTGCCTGGTGTCTCGTTTTCCATGCCCTCAAAGGTAACTTTTGTTCCTTTCTTCCATCCTGGCTTTACTTTTATTGTTAGCACTTCATCTTCTTGTATTATTTGTCTGCAAAGTATAAATTATCAACAAGGAAAATGCATTGTTTCCTTTTATGATGTAGATATAGGGGTGTAAGGATCTGCGTTTAGAAACTAACTATTTGATTCTCGACACTGGTAGTCAAAATGATTAGCCGTGCTTTGATAAACACAGTTTGTACTAATTATAAATTTATAGGGTATGTTCGGTATGGAGCTTTTTGAAGCTTATTGGAGCCGGTAGCTTTTTGTTTTAAAAGAAAAAGCTACAAGTCAAGTTCGGATGAAAAAACTGGAAGCTTTTTTTTAAACAAAAAAACTCTAAAACAAAAGGCTTCTTGAATTAGCTTTTAAAACTAGCTGGAAGCTTTTTATATACCAAATTACCTAAATACCCTCTTTAATTATTTTATAATTTCTCCTATTTTTATAATTTGTCTTTTTTTGTCATTTTACACTATTAAGTTCCAGCTATCAGCTAATTTACCGAACACATATATAAATAAAATAAACAGCTACCATCTTCCAGCTATCAGCTAACAACTTCCAGCTACAGCTATCAGCACTTCCGCCAAACATACCCATAGTTATCTAACAACCCATTCTCGTCCCAATAACGATGGTTTAGCGATCAGACACATAGTACAGAGCTCTCGGGTTCAGTCTTAGCCTCATGTCCGTTATTTATGATTTACTTCATCCTCATCACTTGGAGGACCGGTGAGTGTTCTCCCTACAAGGTGGGTTAGTGGGTTACCTTTCCTTCAACTGACATTCTTTTAACCTCGTTCATCCATTACATTAAAACCGAGTCTCTGATTATAGTTATTAATACATATCATCACTTACAAAACCCACATCCAAACACTCCTGTAAGCAATAGTCATATAACAAATACATACCCATCACTTGTAAGCACGTCACGTTTGATATTGATCTTCTTGGTGCATCCAAAGCACAACTCCTCAAGGGTGCACTCGAGCCGTTTCACCATATCAGGCGGTTTTTGGAGTCCATTAGCATTAGAATACACAATCGTCGAATTCTTTCTGGAAAAAGAAGGGGCGGTATGGAAGGAGGAGTTTGAATCCACACTACTCTTCCTGCTAAAGCTTCGTAGCAGGCTATTCGTTGGCCTCATACGACACGGTGTCTTGCTCCTTCTCTGACTCGTGGTTTTGGGCAGAGATGACGGCAAAAAACCCGTGCTTGGCGATCTTGAAAATCTAGGAATCGTGACTTTAGGGGAAGTAACACCGTCTGTTTCATCACCCTCTCCATTGGCATTCACATCAACCTATAAAAAGGTAAAATTTATATGTATTGGGTCGTTGATAAATCACAAATAAATCAACTGATAACATGTTTTTATATTAATTAATAAAATTAAGAACATGGAAATATAAAATCTATATAGAAAATGAATAGAAAAATGGAACCTGAAGGTGTTTTTGTTGGTGTTTGTGGTGTGATTTCTTGCCAATATGGTGTTTTGAGAGAAACGATTTGCATGCTTTTCGAACGCCTCCCATGGTTATACAGGACAATCCCATGCAATGCAGCTTTGATTTTATAAAATTATATGAACACAAAAACACAAAGGAGGGGGAAAAAAGAGAAAAATAGGAAAAAGGAGATCCAAATTAATATGAACACAGGTATTCATGGCTTTAATGTTCAGCCTTTATTCTTTTCCCTAAATAACGCTATCTCATGACCTATAATTTAGGGGGTGTTTGGTTCATTCTTTGATTTTGAGGGGAATGAGATTTATGAATGGGAATTGCATTTGGAAGGAATTCATTTGGTGGGATTTTAAATCCCAATCCTTTGTTTGGTTCACCACAAAACATAAACCCATCAACACCATCACCAAATCGCCGGCCACCACTTCACCACCGGTCACCATCTCACCGCCGCCCTTCTCTGCGAACGCCAACCATCACCTCACCGCCGCCTTTCTTTACGAACGCCGGCCACCACCTCACCGCCTTCGCAAACCCTAGCCGTTGGCGACTGCGAAGGAGATGACGGCGACTAGGGTTTCTGGAACGACGAAGATGAAGGTCGAAGGTTTCAGAGTCGATTAGCGTTTCTGTCGAAGGAAGGGTTGAGGGCGATGGGCGACGGCAAACGGGCGACAAAGGTTTTTAGAGTCGATTAGGGTTTCTATCGTTGGTGAAGACGAAGGTTGCAGAGTCGATTAGGGTTTCTGTGGTGGCTAGGGTTTCAGTCGTTGGTGAAGACGAAGGCAAACTGGCGACGAAGGCTAGGGTTTGTGTCGTTGGTGAAGACGTTGGTGAAGACGAAGGGTTTCTGTCATTGGTGAAGACGAAGGGATGACGGCGGCGTTGAAGGGTTGACGACGGCGGAGGTTTATCGTCGACTTGGGTTCGCCGGAGCAAATGCTTCACCTGTGGATTTCAAAATACTAGGGGGGGTGGGAGGATTTGGAAATCCCTCATCCATAGGATTTCAAAGAAACCTGAGAATTGAAATCCCACCTCCTTTTTGCATACCAAACATCACATTTCATGGGAATTGAATTCCCATTCCCTTGAAATCCTCCCAAAAGAATGAACCAAACACCCCCTTAGTCTTTTCCTCCCTCAACACACAAGCATAACCCATTTCATGTTAATATTTTCCACCTAGCTTGGAAAAGTCAATCTTAGACCATGCGCATCAGCTCTCAATCAGGTTGAGAACCCTTCTGACCCCAAAACACCATCACGTCTCCACTGGTTGGCGTCGACTCCAACCCGGGCTAGTGCCCAGTTGCAGGTTATCGAGGTTTTTTTGTCTCATTAATATATATTTTATAATTAATAATATATGGGATGGTGTGGGTTGGATGTGGGGGTTTAATTATGTGTTAGAGAATGTTGGAAGTGGGAGATGATGTGGATGTTGATGTGGCAGTGGATAACTCCGTAAGTCCATCATGGATGTTGATGGTCTTAGAAGGCCATAATGATACTATTATATTGTCCTACTATGTCTTGTCATCTTTTTCCCATCACATGATCATCGCACATCCATAATAGTGATTTGCACTCTTATCACATATTCACGTCATTACATCTTTTCATACCTACAAAAAGCGCGACACACCAGCATTTTTTTATTTTGTAGTGTGAGTACCGTCACTATTGCCCCCTACTCCACACATCGTCCCTCCCCTCCTCTACATCTACCGTTCAAACTCCACACTGAACTCTTCATCCCTTTTGATCGCATTTCAGTCTTGATCAATCGATTAGTCAAATCAAGGTTCAACGACGATCTTTTTTTTTTTTTGCAGGATAAAGGTTCAGTCTCAATTGTCATATTAGTGTTCAATCTCGACCAATGTGGACGTCTCTTTTATAGTCACTATAGCCTAATTAGGTTAAGTCTTAATTGATCGATTTGTGGGTCACTTTTTTGCGGGATATTGATCGCTTGATATAGGGGTGGATATAAAAAAAACTTGGATCTTTTCTAGATTTGTGTTCCAGAAAAATTGATAGAAAGAAAGAAAAAAAAAGGTCTAAGAAAGAAAAGAAAGGGATAGAAAAAAAATAAATTAAAATTTGTGTTCTTGAACAGGAGAGAAAAGAAAAGAAAGTTAACATATTTATAATTTTACCCCTACCTTATTTTATAATAACACATATATATTAAACAAAAGGATAAACATCTAAATTAAAAAGAAATAAGCATGTTAAATAAGTCAATAAAAAAGTTCATAATTGACGACAACTCAACCCAAAAAAGATCAAAATTGTCTAAAACAACAAAAAAATGCAATTCCGTTGCAAATAAAAGTCTATATGCTTAAGACATTAGCAATAAACTTCTTCAGCCACTTTCACCCATCATCTTTGTTAGCATCTTTATTCGCAAAGGAAAAGGAGAACTAAATAAGACCTGTGTCTTTTTTGGATTTTCTGCCAAAAAAAAATAACAGCGTTTGCAATGACATTAGTATCTAACCTCATAGGCTCTAGGTCTTTGTAAATTTCATCTCCGGTATACTCACGCTGATAGACTCTTTCTAAATGCTATTACTTTCTTGCAAAACAAAATTACCTTCCGTTATTGCATTAGCGACATTGTCTACAGAATTCATAATCTTGAAAGAAGCTTCATCTTCTACTTCAAGTTTTCTTATTTGCTTTTATATTTGGTTGCAGTTGAATTTTGCTCGGGTGAAAATGGCATGGGAGACTCCACTTGAGTACAATCAAAATTATTTCATTGTTGGTAGCAACTAAGTTATCAACATCATTGATTGTTTCTATTTTTATATATTCTTTGCTATTCATTTGAGTCTTTTAGTCCTTTGCTGTTTTAGCAGCAGCACCCATTGTCCTACCTTTAGCAAATAGTTGTGAGGGGTCATCGTAGTTGGCTATCTCAACCCCTTTCCACTTTGCCGCATCAGGCTTTTCCTTTATCATAAAAAAATATCGTATTTAAAATTTTTTGATATTACTAGTGAAAATGAATGGAATTAAACTAAGTACACATTGAATATAAAATCATACATACCTCTATAAATTGTTTGCATACATCATCTTCTGCTTCAAATAGTTTAGTTTCTTTATTGTAAGAAAATCCACTCATCGTTACTCCTCGAAATACATCATAGCACTTTGCAAATTTCTCTTGAGCGTTTTGAGACGATTCTTCAATTACTTTTGTTAATATCTCTATTTAGTTTTTTACTCAAATCCTCTACCATATTAGCATATACTAGGGTTGTGAATTGTCGTCGACCCTATACCATCTCTCTTGTTGATCAAGCATGGCTTGAATGTACAAAACATCCATGTCATTGGTCCATTGTACTGATTTCACACTATTTTCATCTTTTTTGCCCATGATTATCTTCTACACAACAAACTTAACAATGCGAAAATAAGTAAATACAAAAATATAAATGTTACAAAAGAAATACATAATAAAGCATGTTATTCAAACAATAACCATAATTGAAATATCAAAAACAAGTGCTACTATATTATTCATAAGAAACTAGTTTGATATGTCAATTTCATTATTTGGATACATAAAATAATTAGCCCACATTTTGATTTGCAATTGAGTTTCTTAGTTCTTCTCCTCTTGTACTACCATCATCTACATCTCTTGGATTATGACGTGTTTCTTCTCGTGGAGCGTTTAAGATCTCTTGTAGCACCTCATCTTCGAGATCTTTGTCACGATCTTCATTGAGTACAAAATTGTGTAAAATGCAACATGCCAAGAATACATTTGACTGTGTTTCACAAGAGTAAAATGGTTCGGTTGTACTCCTAATGATTTCACGCCAAATGCTCGTTCAATAGAGTTTCGTAATGACGTGTGATGAAGATTAATAAGCTCTCGGGCATTCTCTGGCGCACAAGATGAGTACTCTTTTAAATGATATCTTACGCCTCTATAGGGGTAGACCCGCATCAACCAAATAGTACCTACTATATATAATGTAGTATTAGCTAGTATAACCATATATGGTAAAGCACATAACTAGAAATAGAATTAAAAAAATTACCATCCGGAATAAGAAGTTTGTCATCTCTAATGAGTGTGTTTTTTAATATTCTCGAGTCTAATAAAGTACCTTCCCAGCAGGCCAATACATACGTAAACTTTAAATCAAACGTACAAGCGGCTAAAACAATCATTGTTGTGTATCTTTTACGACCACGATATCTTGGAGCATCGTTACTGGAAACTCTTACTCGGACATGTGTTCCATCAATTGCTCCTACACATTCCTTAAAAAAAGGATAAAATCTCTTCTTTTCTTGAATTTCTTTTGGAACAGTTTGACCGGTTGTTTGGTGAAGGTAAAGATCTTATAACGAAATAATTGTGTTCAATACTCTATGAAAACACCTACTTTTTGTTTTAGAGCGACGGTAAATCCAAGAGGCAAAACGATTTCTCAAATCGTTTCCTATAATATGTAGAAATCTAGCAACATGCTCCTCAACAGACATTCGTCGAGTCGGTCGAAGACCAACATTACACTCCAAGATGGTGCAAAGTTTCTTAAAGGCTTTTTCACTCATACGTATAAGTTCACGACATTTACCACTTGTTGAGAGGTTTTTTAACAATTTTTCCCGTACTTTTCGCCGATGTAAAGTATCTTCAATTGTAGGCAAATTAATATGGTTTATGGTGGTACTCCTATGTTGTGTAATAAAAGTTACTAGTTCACAAATTAAATGAATTGTTACCATTTGTTGGGCTCTCACCATACGGCGAACGGTGAGTATTCTGTCAAGCGCTATGTTATCCATTCTAAATTTGAGTTCTATTAAATAAGATAAAAACGATATTGCCGTAACTTCATAACTTTATCCCCACCTTATAAGCAAATAATAAGACATATACATTAAATAAAAAAATTCCTTCGTCATCGATTACAGAATCCAAAAACGCTATCGTTTATGGGTTACAACCATTCTAACCTTAACCTTTGTTGAATGAGATTGGAACCCTAACCTTCGCTAGACGTAAAGAAATGGGAAGAGTATGGGTCATCGTCTTTGGCAGAAAGGTCATTGACAATGGGAGGTCATAATCGTTGATGTTGATGAAGAGGTTGTCGTTGGACACGCAGAAAGGTGTTGAGAGAGACTTAGAAGTATACGGATTAGAGGGTGGTGAATGGGTGTGGTTGGGTGACCACTTGGGGAGTGGGTGTGGTACCACTTCGTTAAGGTGTGGTGGGAGGGGAGGTGTGGTATTCACCATATATGGATGGGTGTGTGGTGAGGAGAGGTGTACCACTTAGCTTTTTAACTTTTTTTAGTTAAACTTTGATTGGTTAATTGAGTAATATGCGGTCTCATAATTTGGTGTGATGAGAAATGAACACTATGAGGCTGAGTGTTTGATTAAGTGATAAGAGAAAAAAGCTGATGTGATAGATGTGATTCTATATGGTCACTCCTTGTAGTCTTATTGTTTTATGTTTATCTACGAGCACTTATAAAAAGCAAGAACCTCGAGGTGGGAGGGGCTTAGCTTGCGTGGTGATCGCGCGGCGCGCCGTAGAAGGTGGCCTTCCCACTCCATACTGCCATGGTGGAGGCGGTCGGTGGTAGCATCCACACCAAATAAGCTTGCGTGATGATTTCTAGGTGGGGTGATGGTTGAAACTCGAGACATCAACATAAAAAAAACATCTGTAAAAAAACTTAGATGAAAAGCAAAAAAAAAAAAAAAACACCTTCAAGAAGATAACTAAAAACTAAAAAAAGTAGTGAAGAGTATTTGAAAATGACTGCGGGGGAAAACTAGTTTAACCCTAATTTGCGTTTACTTATTCTTTAAATATCCACCTACTCTTCAAGACTCATACCATGACTTTACATAACTAATCGCTTTAGCCCATTAAACTTCTTTTTGTTCCTTTTAGTCCCTCCATGTCACCTAACTCCTATATTACTAGAAGAGTTAAAATAATTAATTCTAAATTTTTCCTTACCTTTTTGAATGATTTATTTTTCCTTTTTGATTAAAAATTTTATTTTATTTTTATTAAGTGTTATTAAATTAAATGTGAAATAAATAAATAAGACGGATTCTATAATTTGATGTGGTGAGGAGCGACCATTAGGGTCCGAGTGGTGAGAGCTGACGGCTGACGTGATGATGTAATAGAGATGATAGAAGATGACCACCTAAGGTGTATAAGTAGGAGGATGAAGTAGGATGATATATCACCTCTCTTTACCTTTATTCTTTTAGCATCATGGATAATTAATGTATTATATTTAATTACAGTTACATAACATTATAACAATTATTTGGTATCCGTGTTTCGATGCGGGATTTTGAAATTTATGTATTTTGTTATGTAGTTGAAATCCTTTTATCTGTTAAATTTGTTTTTTTTAACTTTTTTGTGCAAATAAATATCACTTGTCTTAACTTAGTTATAATCATTACAATACATATTTTTCAGATTAACACTACTATCTTGTATCCGAATTTTGACACATCAAGCTTTTGAAATTTGATTTTGCCTCGACCCATAAAGAAAGCTTAGTGTAGACTCAAATAATTTTCTATATAATACACCTCAATCGGATAAATAGTTAATTTTATATGATTTTAAAAAACAAACCTGAATTTGTCAAAAATTTCGAACAACTTTTGAGTTATGGGTTTTTGCCTAAAACTTTTGATCTTCCCGGTAACAATAATAAAGAAATAATAATAACAATTATGGTGGTAAATTTTTAACAAAATTAATAAAGACCATACATTTTTTAGCATTCCTATTATTAATAATGCGTTTTTAGATTAATATCGTATTAAGATAAATTTTATATCAAAATACAGATAAAAATAAGGCTCATAGATATATGTTTACATTTATACCAAAATGTTTTAAAAGTTATAAACAAAAAGTAAATAATGTATAAAGTTAAGTATTTTAATAGAATAACTAGACTAAGTGTCTGTGTGATACACGGGTTGGTTTAAAAAATAATAAATATTAAACATTAATAAAAACGTATTAAATAATTATAAAACGCGAATAAAATGAGAATTTAAAAAAATAGTGACATACAACATCAACACTCTAACCAGCGATGAAAACATCGACGCGAGCAGGAGGACATACTTGACGGCAGAAATATGGTAGCATTAGCATAATATGAAGAGACGTGATTGTATTTTTTATATAAATCATCAATCATTATTTTTACAATTAAGGGTAATAAAATTAAATGTTATTGGTTAAAATAAAAAAGAAATTAAAATGATTATAAATTATTTTAGATGATAAAACTATGAATTTGGTAAAATATAATATTTTGAAATATTATAAAGGGTAAATATGATATTTATAAATTAAGGTGGACAAATATGATTATGTATTATTTAATAAGGGCATATATAAAATTATCTCTATTAATTTTGACTCTAAAAAATCAAAATTATTTTTTTGATTTTAAGTTAATAAATAGTCAAGATTATATATATTTTTAAATGAATGATTAAGATCGTCTAATAAATCTTATCAAATTAGTCTTTCATATATATTAAAAGATAGTGAACTTAAATAAGGTTCCACACCAAGAAGAAAAGCAATGTGTAGTTGAACACCGACCACGTGAGCCAGCAGGGAAAAAAACGAAAAAAGAGTTGCAATGAGAAAATTTATTTGACGATGTCATAAACTAGTACGTTACCTAAAAATTTTCATTCATTAAAATATGAAAGGATTCAAATATACATAAAAAAAATACTAAAATCTACGAATTTGATATATTTTTTTAATAAAAATTAACTTTGAGTAGATCGTCTAACCAGACTGATTTATAGCTAGCTACGTCCTTGCCCGTAATGCTTCATCGTTGTCTCCCGTTGACTTAGTTGATAATCAAATCGAAATAAGTTATTCTTTTACTAGTTTAAGGGGGTGTTTGTTTTAGCTTATTTAAGGCTTATTTTCCAGGCTTATATTTTTATAAGCTAGTTTTTTCCGGCTTATTTTCCGACTTTTAAGCTTATTATGAATTAAAAGAAGAAAATAAGCCGGACTCGTGAAAAATAAGCAAGAAAAAATACACTAAATCAACTAAAACAATCACCCCCTAAGTTTTCTTTATTTATCTAGCACATGACGTGGTTGATAAATAAACTAGAAATCCCACCGGAAAACCCGAATCAATAATTAAATCTAAAAAACCAAATTTTATTGAATTTACTTGTGTAGAAAAATATTTCATAAAGGGTATACTCTTGAACAAATTTCTGCATGTGTAGCATATTATCAGAAACTTACTGTTTATAACCGAGAAGTTTATCAACAGAAGGCAGATTTATGAAGAATTTTGATTTCATGCTTTGTGATTCATGAATTGTGTAACTAGTACAGGGTACAAAAAAGAATCAATGAGACACCAATATGAATTAATTCAATTTTAACCTGCACCTCAATGGTTGACTTTCAACTCCCCCACATGTTGACTTTCTCTTTACACTATGTCATTGCCCCCTTCTTGTTGTTAATTACAGAAGAAATGTACAAAGAACTTGAAATACAGATTTTGGTATTCCCCAGCTCTTTGGAGGTGAAGAAGATCTTTCCATGTTTCCACCCAATAAACCTTGTATCTGATCCCCTACCCGACCCTGAAACGTTTAATTCACGAATATCAAAACCATCTGTGCTCGTATTTGAACGAAAAGTTGCGCACAAAAGAATCCTACTTTCAATCTATTTATAAGAGGCTGTTTGTTTGCTGCTTAATCGAACCATTCAGCGCCAAATGCTGAATCATTTAGCATTCAGCGCGTTTGATTACTGCCTCTAAATGAAGATTGTGCTGAATGAAATAGAAGAATGTTGTTGAATCATTAAGCACCAAGTGTTTTACCCTAAAAACTCCTTTCACATGTTGCCTTGTTAAACAATGATATCTTACAGTATAATATATCACTATTAAGGTTAAAATGGTAATTTGCATCATTCAGATTGTCTATTCAAAACCTTTATCAAACACCAAGTCACATTTAGAGGCAGGTTTATTCAAAGCCTTTGAATTATTCAGACCACATAATCATTCGGTGCTTAATCATTCTGCTTTAATAAACAGCCCAATGTTGAATCGTTCAGCATTCAGCGCGTTTGATTACTACCTCTGAATGAACATTGTGTTGAATGAAATAGAAGAACGTTGTTGAATCATTCTACCTTAAAGTACATTCTGAATCATTAAGCACCAAATATTTTACCCCAAAACTCCTTCTTTCACATATTGTCTTGTTAAACAATCATATCTTATAATATAATATATCACTATTAAGATTAAAATGGTAGTTTGCGTTATTCAGAACCTATATCAAACAACATGTAAGTTTTAGATAATACCTTTGCAGCATCCTTGAGAGGGCCCCAACACTCTACACGGTTGTACTTCTTCGAACTAGAGTGGAAAAAGACGCGAACAAATGCATCCATTAGCTCTTTATGTTCACTAAATAGAAACCGATCTCCATACAGCACCGCTTCAAGCACCTGCAAGCCAAAATTTCATGGTTTTTCATCTCCATTCTTCGATATATTAACGCTAATGTTTGCATAATGATAATTAACAAACTAAATCTACCAATGGCAACTCTTTTGAGAAAATATAGTATCTGAACTCTGCAGCAAGGTCAAGCAAGGAATTCGGTCCGCTAACATAGCAATGAACATCAAGACACATATGACCCTTCACTTCAGCCCATTGAGCTACTACATCATCCTTATTATACCACCCTTTTAGCTGCCATTTTAAACACAACTAATAGTGAATCAAGACATTTTATTAAAATGTTCTTCAAAAAGCAAAATTGCATATATAAAGTAACCAACTTTACTAAATTTCGATTTCGGGTCATTAAAGATTTTCTTGAATGTTCAAGATTTTCGGCTTTAAAAGCGTACCGTTTGAAAGAAACAGGCATTCTCACCTGGTCATGGTCGATTACATTCGAGATAGTTAATGTGAGGTTAGCAGTGAAGTCACAATGGGAAAGATTGTAAGTCCTTGGGATAATTCTTGTGTATTGATCTTTTTCTTCTCCCTTGAAAATAACTTCAAGTTTTGAGGCATCAAAGGTTGCTGGAGGTCCTATAAGTTGAGCTGCCTATTCATTACAACAAAACCAGATTAGTTTTATACTAATTTACAATATAACCTCATCATAATCTTTCTAGCAAAGCCATTAACCAAGACTATGGTTACATTTTGAGCAACTTTTCATGCATTCTTTTGGCACAAAGCCATTATATCAGTTTCTCAATCTCATTATCCATTAACTGAGCAAATTCTTGAAATTAGTAAACTGAGAAGTTTTCCCTGTTAGGCGAGTCTTTGTACTTGGCCTAACCGGGTTATCCCGTGACCGTTTTCTTACCCTTCCAAATTAGTAACTAGATAAAACTGTAAGGTTTCTATATCTATCTTCACCACATTTTGCATCATAAAGGAAAATCAAGTCAGATCATATGAATTCTTGAAATAGAATACACAGTGTTTCTGTGAGTGTGTGTGTGAGAGAGAGAGAGAACCTGGTAGACAAGGGTATTGTAAGAAGGTCCAGAATGAGGAAGCAAAACAGAATGGGGTGAGTTGGAGTGTCTTGTTGAATGGTTTAGACTGCAAATGAGAGATGAAGAAGGGTTTCTGTATGTTGATGTGAGTGAAAGATTTGAGATTGCCATAGACACCATTGCAGAATCATCTCTGTGTTGCTAAGTTCTTGATCTTTCCATCACCAAAGAGATTAGAGATGTTTTGGAATGTGGGTTTTGGAAACCCTAATAATCTTGGGTCTTCAGTTTCTGAAATTCCATGGTGGCTGGTGGTAAGGCTACCTTCTTGTTGTTGTAGGGTATGCTGAGAATCCATGGGAATGCAGAGAAACCACATGTTTATGTGGCACCTAATATTTCATGGATAATGTGATGACGTGGCCCTGTCCTTGGTTCTTCTCTTTTACTCCAATATATTTTCTTTTCTTCAAGAATAAATATAATTGTGGTACCTGATGTAATGACTATTAGAAAGTAATTTAAAGAAAAAGAAAAAATATATATATATTATTTTTAATTTGAATTTTTCAGTTTTTTGTGATTTTTTTCTCATAAATTTAGTTGTTTAAAAAAAATAGTCTGTATAATTTCAACTTTACATGTCTTTTTATTACTATTGCTAATTTTTAAAATTAAAATCATATTATTTTTACTCTTTATTTGGTTTTTAAATTAACAGTATATTATAGAACAAACGGCCGATAAAGATAACATATATATCAAAATTTTCTAATAAAGGTAACGTGTAACTTGTTTGCCAAAAAAAGATTATAAATTTTAAATTGTTATAAAAAAGAGGATTGTAAATTTCAATTTTGCAATGAAAATATAATATAAATTTCAATTTGTTATTAAAAAGAGTATCACGACATGCTAAAAATTAAGTTTATTTGGTCAAGATTTCCTTTTTTGTTAGAAATCAAAATTTATGATCCTTTCATTGCAAAAATTAAACGTTAACTTTATTGACAAATTTCGATATTTATCTTACCTTTCTCGATAATTTTTCCTAAATTATATTGTAAGTTCACATGGTTTATCACCAAATTAAGGATTTTAGTTCTTAAATGTCTAAAATTACACTATTGATTCTTATGTTTGAAATTTGTTTCACTTTGGTTTCTGAATATCTTAAGTTTTTAACGAATGTCTTTTAAATTGTTGAAATATAACTTGAAAATGGCTTGAAGATATTGAAACTTAAAAATCAAAAGTGTACGGCGCGTAACATTAATGCACAGCGCGTAACATTAGTGCACGGTGCACAACATTAGTGCACGCTTGCAGCCTTCGATGGTGCACGGCGTGGGACACCGGTGCACGGCGTGGAGCAGGGTTGTTCAGCTCCAGTTGATTTTCTTTGTTGAGTGGTGGCCGGATCTTCTTAATATGGATAATTATGTTTTCTGTAATTATGTTTTAGGGTTTTGCATATCATGTATGGTTATAAATATCTAGCCAATGTTTCACTCATTTGCATAAATAAACATTGTAACTCTCTGATCTAAGTAATATAAAGTCTCTCCAGTTCCTATCCGTAAACGTAAGTTGACACACTATTAACCAAACCTCGTAAAATTCTTATGTCCTTTTATTCCTTTCTTTCTCGTTTACGCTTAACATAAATTTTAAAAGTAATTAAATTATCCATCATGTTTACTTTTAGACTTGGATGATTCGCAACATTTTAATTTTGAATCCCTAACAATAAAAAAATTATTATTACTTTTAATTTTAACAATCTAATATCAATTTTGAAGTAAAGTATTATCAATTGACAATTTCCAAAACAAACTAAATTTAAAATAGGTTGATATGACCATAACACCAAATTAAAATGATTTTAAAACATGTCAATATGAGTAAAGAAGCAGTTCATGTTCGGGTAAAGTTATTAACTTGAGGATGACCCGATTAACCCAATTTTATGTAATAAAAAATTAATACTTAAAAAACAATTAAAGAATCAATGGTACAAAAAGGCTAATAAAAGTACACTCAAATAGTTCATTTACGTTTTAATCTTACACAAAAACGTATAGATTAATTACTAAATCACACTCTTGGTTCTTCCCATTTACCTAAAAACTTTGGGTCCTCAAACCACCCCCCTCCCCCCTCTCACCATCCTTGATTAGAATTTTACAAATTTTGTGGTTCTCTAATCGTCTTTGGTTAAGAATTCAAACTTTATAAAATCTTTAGTATCTTGAGTTTTAAAAATATGTTTGTTATCAATTATGTTTTTGTACTTGAATAAAATTTTTGAAATCTTCTTTCCGAAGTAATTTTAACCTTGTCCACAAATTAAAGTTCTCTTCTTTTTGCTTTACTTTGTAAAATAAAAGGTGCAAATACTTTTACAAAATAAAAGATCTAAGGCTGCAAACAAATAATACATGTTCAGTCATTGACTTAGATAAATTGCAAAGAAACATAGAAAGTAACTAAGTACATATAAGATAAGATAGCATAGTTGGGCAATGCTCAGAGATTTGCATGTTGAACTAAGGCAAGTGATTGCTTAGCTAAGTGACAAACTCTGCTTAGCTTATCAAATATGATGTAAGTACCTAGTTAGCTAAGAATACAGAATTATCAACTCAAGACTTAGCTGATTCATTCAGTATGATCAGCTGATCACTAATCTATAAAACTAGGTAAAAAATAAGTTTTATCTTAGCAACACATGTTAAGATAATTTTAGTCAATTACAAATGGAAAGTTTTGTTAACATCAAACCTTATATTTTTCAATAAGATAGTTTGATTCTTAGGTTGCAATGGATGTCCCCCGACTTATATGTTGTTTGGATTTTGGGTTGATTAGAGTTATGCTCATCAAGTAAATGAACACTTACAGTCTTAAATATGTTTTTTGAGTGTTTAAGGGATGTTTGGATTTACAAATTCTTAGTTATCTACTTATCTAATTCATATGTTGTTTGAGTTACTATTCTTGGTTATTAACACTTAAATTAGTTATTTAGTTATGTGAGACTTAAATATGTTGTTTGAAGGTGGAAATCTTTGTTATGATGAATAAAAGTTTGATGGTTTTTATTCTCCCACTTTATAGATGAGAATGAAAGTTTTCTCATTATTCAAAGTGTTTATAACATTCATAGTTTTCTCCTCTGCTTCTTAAATTAAATAAACACAGACACAAGTATCTTAGCTCCTATGCATTTTTCTCCTTCGCTAAACAAATCAAAATTCTAAACCATACACATACACACATAAAAACATTAACATCAGAGAAAGAGGAAATTAGAGGAGAGATGAAGAGGAAACCTAAAATCCATGAACCCAAAATCAAAACACGACGACTAAGATAAGCTATTGTCAAAAGGAAGAAATAAAAGAATACAAGGGTGGTTGTGTGATGGCGGTGAGCGGTTGTCGGCGATGGTCCCACCAATGTCACACACACACTCGTTACTTGTACATAGCATAGAAATCTTGTTATTTCTCTTAAAAAGTTCTCTAACAATGAAGACCTTTATACATCTCTGAATGCACAATCTTGCATAGATGAAACCCACCTTTTTGTCTTTTAAAAAGTTTGCCATTTGAAAAGCATATATCCTATCCCTTTTAGTTAAATAAAACTATCTGTTGCCTTATAAATAAAGGTGAGGAGCAAGAGTTGTCTACAACTAAATAAAACCCTAAATAACCATAAGCATAGGATAGCAAAGTAAGGAACTCTTGTATAGGAAACAGTTACAAATTACTACTTTAACACCCTTTAAACAAATAGGACAGCTTCTCTTAAATTGTTCACCTTCTCATAGCAACTTGATCTTGAGTATCTTTACAACCAGTTCTATTAAGTAAACTATACACATATGAATCCATCCAAAGACCATGTCCCAGATTTTATGAATCAGAGGTTTTGTTGATAATAACAGTAGCATAGTTGGCGATTGTTGCTTCTGGTGATTGACGAAGTCGTCCAATTACAGGGTAAAGATCTGATGATCTCAGAAACTGTCTACACGGTGTATGTGCACACATTTTAGCTAATGAAAAAAGAGCTATTTTTATAGGTGACTCGTTAATAGCATCTTTCCTGCTTGGGTTGAGAGCAACAGCAGAACAATCTGCAACCAACTTCAACAAAGCCTGCACATGTGAATAGGCAATGAGTTAAAGTCAAATTCTTTTATTTATCCCCTTTAGATAATAATAATAATACTTGATGTTGATGTGTTTATTTGGTAATTTAAGCACAAATTGGCTGGTTGGCTGGTTGCAAATGAAATATTCAGTTGATGGTTAATAACCAAATCAGTACATCAAAACAAAGTATAATTACCAGAAGAAAAAAAAAGATAATTACCAAAATAGACCATTAACAAAAATAAGTTGCTATTTTATGACATGTGCCCATATTGCAGTACATAAAAGATTATTAGTCGTAAGTACCTGCATTGCTCCTTTGGAGACGATATCTTGACAAAGTTTGTTCGAGTTACGAACAAGATTGCTAAGAGCACCAGATGCATTTGACTTTGTTTTGTCTTCTTCGGAAGAAAGCAATAAATTTGCAAGTTGAGGTATGCATCTCCGTAGTTCTTCATAAAAGAAGTCACTATGGTATGCTGCATTACCAATCTATAAAATAAAATAAGTCAGACAAGTTCTCATTCACCATATACATATTGTAACTGAAAAGTAGAATGGCATCTTACTGCAAAACATGCAAATTTACGGGTGCGTTTGTCCCCATCAGAGCAGCGATCAACCAAGAGACTTATAATATTATGTTTTGCCTAAATGAAAAAGGAGGGAAAAAAAAAGAAAAGAAAAAAGTTCCCAATTATAGTTACTATTCTAGAGTTATCTTGTAATTTGCTTTAATATATAACTTAAAGGCTGATACGTACCAACAAACCATAGAAGTAAGAACTATGCCGGCACATATTGCCAATAGCACTGCAAGCTTTCGCACGCACATTGGGATCTTCATGAGTAAGAAAGGCTTTCAAGCGTTCCAAGATATCTGCTCCTTTTATGTGCTCATAAAAACCCTTCATTAAAATGATTTTGATCAAAAATAGCAATTTTTAATCAAGGCTATATCATATAACTGGATGGATAGTCGTGTTATGCCGTTATGCAACGGACAGATATCCCCCCCCCCCCTTTTTTTTTCATTCAGTTTGAATTGACAACTAAGATCAGGTTCAAATAGCATTGGACAGCCTAGATTAAATGGAAATGATCAAATAGTATGGGACAGCATAGATTAAATGGAAATGATCAAATATTCAAGGTGGAAATGATCAAATATTCCCGAGTTTAAAGAAGAAAAAAAAGAGAGATTGGAAAATAGTATGAAAGGCAGAGAGAGAATAATAATTTGTTTTTCATGCTCTTGAGTTGAAAAGAGAAGAAATGGAGAGAATGAAAAATAATTATATAGTAGTAAAGGCAATTTAAAAAACATTTGTTTACATTCTGGGTAAATTGGTAATTTAAAAATATAGTAGTAAAGGTTAAATTTCATTTCCATGTAAATCTTCTGAATTTTGGGAGGAAACTTTAGGAGAAATGTTGATCAAAATTTCATTCCGTTTCCTTTCTTCTCTCCCAAAAAATGTGTCAACAAAAAAGTTCTTATATTTCCTTTTTGCTTCCTTCTGATTCCTCTTTATCTCAAACATAAAACTCAGTAACACAATGATAAAGTGAAGACCTAAATGTGTAATATTATTATAAAATAGATTAGTCAACAAGGACTGACCTTGTCCATACGGGCTAAGTCTGAAACTATCATCAAAACATCAAGTGTGACTTCTCTTGGTGATGAACCATCAAGTAACTTTCTCATAATATTTGGATTCAAAAGACCTCTGCCAAGGAGTTGAACAACCAGTTTTCGATGACCTGTCATTTTGGCTATAAAAGCAACAGGTCTTGCAGCATCCTTTAACTCCACATGTTTCAAACACTGAATTATTTGGCCCGGAATACCTACCTGTAGGTTTATACATTAACTTAGTAATAAGTGCACAATAATGAACATAACTAGGGATGTAAATACTCGCGAGCTATTCGAGCTCGGATTGTTAAAAGCTCGAAACGAGCCGAGCCTAAACGAGCTCGAGCCTAGATTAAAGCTCTTTTAATAAACGAGCCGAGCTCGAGCTTCAAAGAGTGGGCTCGCGAGCTTAAACGAGCCTAAGCGAACTCCATATATAATATATTTTTATATTTTATACGTTTAATTTTTAATAATTATATATATAGTTTTAATAAAAATATCAAAATAATACCCGAGCCTAGCTTATACGAGCCTAAACGAGCCGAGCCCGAGCTTCATAAATATTAAACGAGCCGAGCTCGAGATAAGCTCTAAACGAGCCGAGCTCGAGCTCGAGCTTAAAAAATCCTAAACAAGCCTGACTCGATAAGGGTCTAGCTCGGCTCGGCTCGGCTCGTTTACATCCCTAAACATAACTAATAGACCATATATATATATATATATAATTAAAGAAGTAGAAACATAATGTTGTTAAAAAATATTGACCTCATCAAGGATTTCAATATACTTTGGCATGCTTGCTTCTATTGCTCTAACCATGTCCCTGTCATCAGCGCAAACTTTCCCGCCAGGAGAACCCATGTTTAAAAGAAAACCACTATTCACTGAAGCAGCTGGAGCAGTAGCAGTTAGAGAACTTGTTCCGTTTTGTACCGCCACAAATGGAAACGCCAAGAGATTAACGACAGCATTAACTGTATCTCTGACTCCAAGTTTCCCCCCACCGGGTCCACCCCAACACTTTATAAGCTTAAGATGTACATCAGATATCAATTCAGACACAAATTCCACATGTTCCTTTCTAAGCAACACCTGACGAAAAGTTGAACTGACACCTGGCAAGCATAGGGATAGAGAAGAAACTGCCCATACAACCCCAACAGGCGATAATCCAATCTGATCGTGGTATTTGTTTCCCAGTAATTCGATAAGTGCTTGCGGTATACCACTAGCACACGACTGTTGAATAGCTAAAGCCCCACCCCACATTAATCTGGAATCTATCAAACCTACTAAACCATCCCTGAACCCATGCCAATGTGAGAGCTTACTTCCATTGCCGTTATCTGTTAAAGTTCTAAGATAATCACAAAGTGTGGCACTTCGTGGAATTAAAGGGACTGCTATTTTAGAAATTGATGTTTCAACAGAAGTGTTAGTTTCAAGAGATAAAATGGAAGCAAATGCCAGCATGGCGGACATGGAATGGGGTTGAAAGGAGTTTTCTATTTTATCAAATAAGGAATAATGGTGTGCGAGTTCAGAGAGGCGAGAGTGTTGCTTTTTTGGTGATGATGTAAGCATAAAGAGTGCGGAATTTCTTCCAGTTGATCTTAGGGATTGGGCAACTGCAGCAAGCAGGACACACGAATGCCAAACTAGAGCACTTGGATTGGATATTTTAGTCTTTAGATTGTTTGTATCTCCTGTTTGTAGATCTCTATCAATGGAAGCACAAAGAGATAAAATTGAAAAAATCTCCGAAATTATTGTATTATCACCACCACCACTAACGACTGTTGTAACAGGTAAAGTACTAGGGAGACCACATAAAACACCAGTAACTGAGCTGTTATGTAGGCAGCACCTTAAGAGTATCTGTTAACAAGAAAAGAATTGCACCACTCATGTTAATGGAACATTAAGAAGTAGTAGAGGTAGCAACTTTGACTTAGGTACTAATGAATGGGTTGATTCAGATCTTTAACAGGTCAAAGAGAGGAATGAAATCATATATTAGCTACGGGTGGGTCAAATGGGTCCAACACAGCCCAATGTGTATAACTTCTGTGATCATATTCGACAGACTAAATATTTTATAAGAAAACTAATAATTTAGAAAAGTGTTTCATATCAACAAAACCCTTTTGACTCTTCCCAGGAATTACACATCCTGACCTGTTACCAACCCACTCATTTTGCCACCTCCAGCAGTCAATATTAAATAAAAATATGATCACCTGAATACCAGAAGAACATGAGGCCTCTAAGTGTTGACGAAGACAGTAGTAAAACGCAATTTGTACAGGTTTGGATTTGAGGAATGCTCGTGTAACCGCATCAATTATTTTTTCAGAATCTGCACCGATCAATAGTTCAGATTCATCTCCTTTGATGTTAAGCCGATCCAACGAGTGGGAATACATTGAGATCAGTGGAAACACATGTGTATCCTGTTTTGTAGATTGAATCTCAAATGCATCTACTAATGACCAAATAGCCCTACATGCTTCACAAGAGGCACGTAACAAATTTGACAAACCAGACATGAGACTTGTGCCACAAGTCACCAAGTGTGAAAGCAAACTATCAGCTACACCTGATGTTTTAGCATGATCCAATATCTCTTTAAGACCACTTATCGCCACATCAGCATGTTTGGTAGCCAATGATGCTTTCAGACTTTGAGCTACTCTAGATACTATGACAGTAATGCATGCAATGGATTCATATAAAACTCTTCCAGATGCATCTTCTGTGGAGCCAGAAACCTACAAGTAACAAAGTTTCGTATATAAAAGTAAACCTAAAAGGTTATGCATTAAGTAGATTATAGTTGGTTAAAAGTATAACCTCTTTATAAAGCTCAACAATGGCAACCCAGTGCCTAATATATGAATCTCCAAACCCACCTCCACTGTTATCCAATAACTTCTTTATAACTGAGAAACACTGCACACAAGATGTAAATGATAGGCATCATCCCAGTATTAAGTTGGAGACATAATAAGAATACGAAGACTATAAAGATGGAACATATAATAACCAAGATGGCAAGATAAATCTTCATTAAAAGTATTCTCTTGAAAACTAGATGCTTTCATTAAAAGTATTTTCTGAAGGGAATAAACAACTCTTTATGATTGTTACTGCATACCTTTACGAGCAAATCATTATAATCTGCTTTTCTTTTATGAAGAAGATTAGCTGTAAAGCCTATAAGCTCCCAAAATATCTCATCAAGCACCCCTGTCGAGTTAATAGCACCAGCAGCAACTAAGTTGGAAAGAATTTTCAGGGACTGGTGTGACGCGAGAACATCTTGATCGCTGAAATATTATGTGGTAGTAAAACCTCATATAAGATTACATATCAAGGAAGGTGTAACAGTATGTTAAGTCTTTTTTTAACTTAAGAAAATATCAAGGAATATTGAAAAAACTATGTTTTACCTGCAGAGCTGATTTTTGAGAGGCAACAAGATAACTGATAGTGCTTCATTATCTTGCCCAATCAATTTGGCACCCTTAACAGTACGAGAGTTATTTTCCAATTTGTCAAGTAGCTGGCAACCTGATGAGAGAATAGAATTAACCATAAACATCTCTTGAATTTTGACAACTTGAAGAATTGAAGTTTAATAAATAGTAGAGTAGAGCTCATGTCATGAATTGGGAGACTCGTAAAAACAATTTAAACTTGAGTTGTAATCTACCGGATTGGATATTGTCACTTTCTGTGACCATTTGAGACTCTGTTTGTGGTGGAGAACATTCAGTAGCTGACTGTTGACCCAAAGCTTTGCTATTATTATCCATAACTATGGGAGATCGATTTTTACCTGCAGCAATTTCACTCAAGCATTCAAGATCAGTAAAGTGATTTGGTAAATTTTCATTAAAGGCATACCTTCTGGACTTGCAGAAGTCAGATCAGTTGTTTGTAAATGTTGCTCCCCTTTCCATGCGGAATCACATCCTCTAGCAGCAGCAGTGTTGGCAAAAAGCTCCTGGTAATTAAAAGTCACTTATGTGAATTATGGCATAAAAACAAAAGTAAAAAAAGATAATATCATAATAATTACCCTAGCTTCAACATCCTCAAAAGTTTCTGCAACGAATGGATGGTCAAGAAGTTTGGGCCACGTCAGCCTGCTATGAGGATCCTGCTCTCATGATTTTGAGAGATAGTTATTGGTTGAAAGTAATAAAACTAATAAGCATATAAACTTAAATAAAATAATTCAAGAGATTGATAGATATACCTTATTAAGCAAACCCCTAAGAAAGCTTCTAAAATTAGAACTCATGCTATCTGGGTATTTTACTGGATCCTGGAAGTAGCATAAAGATTATTTCTTAATCACTGGATGTCTCGATTACATTTTCACAACTGAATTTGGTTTAAATAACACATACCTTAATGATATGCCGAATAAGTGCATAAACTGAATTTGTGTAAAAAGGAGGCTGCCCAACAAATAATTCATACCTGAATAAATTAAATGAGTTCAGGTTGAAATCAATTCAGCAGTTGTAATTCATGATAGCACACACCAAAGCGCATCTAGTTAAATCTTCTTAAACTTCAAAAATCAGTTAACACATTTTAGCTCCACCCAAGAGGCCAAGAAAAAATTTATGTCAATGCTGCTGATACTAATCAAATCTTGGATATGTATATATCCATGTAAAGTAAAATTAACTAGAGCTAGAAAATAAGTTAAGCATTAAGGTGTCGTTTGTTTATTAAGAGGTTCTGAGTCTGAATCTCAATAACATGTCTGAATATTAAGAGGTGATTCTGACGTCTGAATGTTTATTCATATATGTTGTTTGTTTTTTAAAATATCTGAATGGTTGTAATTATCCGTTTTATAATATTTTATATTCAATTGTTACATATATTACTAAATTTGAACTTTTCTAATTATAAAGTAAAATATTTTAATAACAAATATTAAACCATAGTAATATTGGAAATTAAAATCAAAATATATAAAAGAGATTCGTGACGGCATGCGGCGGCCGATGGCGTTCATTAAAGGTGTCCATGTATGTAGAGTATTGGATGAGTAGATGTTGACGTCAATTAGTGAAAGAATGAGTCTTGATTGTTATAGTAAAATGAAACATATATGTTGTTAAGATGTAATAAGAGGTAATTCTATCTCTTATTCATTAAGAGGTTTTAAGAGTTTTTCAGATCTTAATGGAAAGAAAAAACAAACAACTCTTACATCTTAATACCTCTTATTGATTCAGATTAAGATATATTAAGACGTTTTTCAGAAAAACAAACGACCCCTAAGCTAAGTTCTACTCGTCAGGAAAGAAATAGAAGGTAGAAACACTGTGCAGCTAGAATGCCGTCGGAGTTGAATCAGCAAAATGAGATCTTTATATTTTGGAAGCTTCCTGTAATTATTATTTTGGTAACAAATTCTTTCAGTGGCCCCAACAAAGATATCATGTAATACAAGAAGAAATAACTTACAAAATGACCCCAAGGGACCATAGATCAGCAGTGTGATTATACGGTTGTTCACGTACCAATTCTGGAGCCATATACAACGGAGTACCTGAAAAAAAAACAAATGCATGAATAACTATTAATTAGCTTCTAAACTTTTTCGATATAAAATGGTAATAAACCTAATTGTACCTTTGATTGACCGTAAAACAACTGTCTTATTCGACATAGCACGTGCAAACCCAAAATCACAGAGCTGTGCCATGTGTAAAAGAAAAAATATGATGTCAAGTTGATTAAGATGAAATTATATAGAAAATAAATTTTGTATTGTTTCTACACCTTCCACATCCAAAAGGTATGTTTGCGTAACCAAATTCATAAAGTTAATACTAATGACTCATTAACAACAGACACATGGTTCTATAGAGATCTTGTGGAAAAGTTTATCCAATTAGTCAAATGCAATTTATGGCTAACTTGCTACACTTATCACCAAAATGTGTAGATTAATCCAGCTAAATTGTTATGGTTAATGCATGAAACATGAAAGTCGGTAATCCATTCATATTGCATATACAAATAGAGATTTTAGCCTAAACTTTGTGTGATTAGTCTTTACAGTCTTTTAATGATTCCAGGATGTGTCCCTTCTATAAGAAGACAGACATGATAAAGAAGCTGACTACAACTAACAAAAATATCTTGGTAGTTGGTACATAGAATAATTAGTCAAATAACTCATATTGATTTTGTTGTTCAACAAAGTTAATTATTAGTTCCAGCCAACAAACCTTAACAACACCACCAGCACAAATCAAGATGTTTTGTGGCTTCATGTCACGATGAATAATACGGTTGGAATGTAAATAGTGTAATGCTCTGACCTGAAAATTATAAGAAGTTAAAAAAATTATAAGTGTGTTCACATCATAGAGTTTTTAATATAGAAAACATTTAAAATAGCTAGAAAGTTATGAATCAATTACACAGTATATTGACATTGTGAATTCCTTTCCAAGGAAGTGCACAAAAAAAATTTATCTATCCACAAATCTGTTCATGAAAGCAATTGTACTAAGGGAGTGTACCTTAACAGTGTATTTAAGCTCTTGTCAATTATATATTGAGAAATTTAAAAGAAAACTAGAAAAGACTAAGTTAGTAAAACTACCAACTGCTTGGCAATTTTCTGAACTTCATCCTCAGGCAGACATTTATCATCTTCAAGAATCTCAAACAATTCACCCTGGATGAAAATACATTCAATTGATAAGAGGTAGAAATAAATCTTAACATCATTAACAGATTATTGGTAATGAAATATTGTTATTTAGCTTTTAGATGATACCAATCACTCAATCAGTAATGTAAGAGTTAATTAATTACTTGGGCAAACTCAGTGACAACACAGAACTCCTGTGGGCTCTCAAAGGAGTCTAGCATCTGAATAATATTTTCATGCTTCAACTTTCTCAATATCTGCAAAAAGTAGGCAACATCATAGAGCAATAAATGCAGCATATGGTGTACATTCGCATCAATCTGTAATAGCAATATCTCAACACATACTTAAACTAAATAAATAGAAAGGACATGAATGCTTATGATATACATCTAAAATAAACGAACTATATTGGGAATAACGAATACATCAATTTCTTGCCGCAGGTTTTGTATGTCCTTTTCACTTTTACCATGCTTCAGTATAAACTTCATCGCGACAGTCTACAACAAATGGGAAAAATAAGCAAAAAAACAGAACTGTGACAGACCATGTCATCAGTACCAAAAGACATAAAAGAAATTAATATAACATCAAAAGAAGGATAGCTATAAAGTTTTTAATATACCTGGCCTGTATGCTTTCTTCTTCCTTTATAAACTTTACCAAAGGACCCTTCACCTACGAGCTCTATAACATGATAATTTTCCACTCCCATTCCTGGCTTGTTGACGTCTACTGTAAACACTGATTATAAAATGTATAAACTAATCACCCTGTTACTGATAAACACCAGTCAATTATGATTTTGCTATTTTGGGATGAAGTAGCAAAATATGAGTTTGAATGATTGGGCATACCAGAAACATTTATATGAGTGAATTTTAAATCAAACATCCACTATTGTTTTCTACAAAGAAAAGAGAGTGAATTACAAAAACTATACACCGGGCTGGTTTTGTGCATCTCTTGTCGATAAGCTCTTTGGTCTGTTGACCTGATTGTTCGATACAAATTTAAAATCGAGAGCTTTTGATTGTGAATATCCATCATAATTGGTAATATGACGAGCACAACACATTAATATAACAAGAAACTTTGGTTGCTATTTGTTGTGCGGATGTCTGTTAGTTAGTTATAATGGTGGGCACAGTCATGGTAAGGCAACTTCTTATGAATGGAGAGGCTAACTTGCAAAATGGCATAAACAAAAATGCACATGTTTCACTCACTTTCTATGGTGTTTAAAGTTCTATATCTTGTGTGTAATACTGCATGATAACCGTCCACGTTTGCATTATTTCAGCTTTTACTGTTTATTACGTCTATTCTAACATCAACTCAAGCCATTTTCATGCTTTACTGAGAGCCTTACTCTACGCAAAAGGCACTACCACAAAAATTGTTATTCTAACCTACAATGCAAATAAATCTTGAAACATATGTGATTGTGACCATGGCATGCCTATAGACAGAAAGATATCTTATGATGCTTGAATCTTCTATAGTTCTTTGACGACCAGAAAATTATTATGTTGCTTCTTTTTCAGCTAAAGAAGAATAATGATGCACTTAGCATGTGAAAAGCAGCGTAGTAGCAGTCAAGCTAAAAATAAAACTAAAATAGAAAAGGGAATCAAACTGAAAAGGGTAACAATCGAAATTAGAAAAGGAAATCAAACATGAAGCATCAGGCTGACGATAAAACCAAAATCGAACATGAAAGTTGAACAATCAAAAGGAAAAACCAAACTGAAATCAGAAAACATCAAACATTATAGATCTGTTGAGCAGCAAACCAGCAATACCCTAACCGTAGTCGAGCAGCATACATCATACATCGAAGTTTGAACATGAAGTTTTAACAATAAAAAAAAATTGAACAGCACACATTATACTTCGAACATTAAGGTTCAACAGCATACAGCAATACCCTAATCGGCTTAGCCTCTACAGAACAGATAAATACTATCGATACCTTGGCTTTGTATTGAGATCTGTCGAAACTGAACTTCAATACCTTCGATCGAACAGCCAAAATCTCAAGTTTGGTTAGCCGATTACGAAAGAAAGCAGCGGGAGTTGCAGTAGGATTTTGAGGCTGATGAGTGGGGAGTTTTGAAAGTTCAAATGGGGGGAACCGGGAAGAGGGTTTTGGAGAAATTTGATTATTTTTCTAATTTTAGTCATACTGAATATCAGTCTTAAGTATCTCTAGTCGAACTTAAATAATTTTAATAGTTTATTTTAGTATAAATAAATCTTATCCAATCTATCTATCTTTCTATCTATCTATCTTCTAATATATATAAAAGACTAATTTGAAAAAAATTATTAGATAATCTGGACAATTCATTTAACAAAAGATTTAATTATAGCCGTTAATTTCTTTCATTTTAAAATATTGATTTTGACTTTTTAAAGTCTAACTAATATGAATTAGTTTAAGATAACCCTTAATCAAATCCATAATACATATCAAAAAATCTTTAATCTTTAATCTTCTTTTATATTTAATATTTAATCTAATCTATATATTAAAAGAATAGGATTTTTAATTAAGATTTTCTTTTATCAATATCAATCAATATATATATATAAGAGGCTTACCAATTTTCCTAAAATAACTAAAATTGAGACTTGATTAACCAATCAAAACCTTTAATTTTTAAAATTATTCAATTTCAAAAACAATTTTAGAAAGTTAATATCGAATGGAATCCAATTAAAAATCAATTAGAAGGGGGTTATATGAAAATTGTGAGGGAGCTTTATGAAACATGGAATGGGCTTTTTAAAAAAATATGAGGGGGCTTTATAAAAATTGTATACTAATGTAATTAATTATAGGTTGTTTATAAATTATGTTTGGTAACTTGTGATATATTTTGTTTCGAGAAAAAATAATTATGTATTTATGACCGTCTCATTTTTATCTACGTTTTGGTATAAATTTTATTGTAATATGACACTTTTTTTAAAAATTACTATAATTATAATTTTTTGTTATCCATTAATAGTAGTGGGTATTTTGAAAGATTAATGACATCGAATTTCAAATCTAAATCAATTGGGAGAGGCCTGAATGAAAATTATGAGAGAGTTTTATAAAACATGTGAGAGGTTTTTAAGAAAATGTGAGGGGGTTCTATAAAAATTGTATATTAATATAATTAATTATATGATGTTTATATATTATGTTTAGTAACTTGTGATACATTTAGTTTAGAGAAAAAATAATTATATATTTATGATCGTCTCATTTTTATCTACGTTTTGGTATAAAATTTATTATAATATGATACTTTTTAAAAATTTGTATATTCTTAATTTTTTGTTATCCATTAATAGTAGTACTTCAAAAAAATTAGTTATTGTTTTTTGTTAAAATTCTGACATGTAAATGTTTGGTGATATTTTATTATTTTTATCTGAAAATTTTAATATCTCAAAATATTTTTACACTTATTATACGTTTTATAATTTCATACCATCAAATTTTATACTTTTTTAAACATCCCCGTGTTTTTACACGGGGTAATAAACTAGTAAATAGAATTAAACCAAATATGGCCTTTGATTTTGAAAGCGTGACGTCATATGTAAACTCTTTTGCCAAATAAATTTTGAATCATACATGCACACATGAATATTTAAAGAAATTGTCTTTAAAAATCCATTGCGTAAATTTCTGTATATATGTTTAATATATTTATCCTTAGTCATTTAAGAAAAGAATCGAGCTTTCTTTGTAATGATTTGAATTTACTATCTAATTATAAAAGTCATATCTTGAAAGTCAGATTAAAATATTGTGTAAAATAAACCAACAATTTTTTTTGTCCCTTATTAAAACAAACTATTTTGCAAATTTATTAGATATTCCTAACAAATTTACTTTTTTATAAGACGATTTGATATTATTATATACTGTTTATAATTAATTTACTATATCTGTTAATGATCTTACATATACAATCATAAAATGTTTAAAATTTATATTAACCATTCTCGTGTTTGTACACGGGGTGTTAAGGTTACATATTAGTGTTTAGTTTCAAAAAGTGTACTGAACTTGTCACTTTTTGCTATTGTACATACCCATCTTTCAAAACTACCATTTAGTATACCCAACTTACCAAAACTACCATTTTATGTATTCAAAAACCTGCTACCCAAGTTGCAGGTAATATTTCTGATTTTGATTTATTTATAAATTCCATATCATATTTAATATATGCCATGTCATTAAAAATGCCAACTCATTTAAAATCATAAAAATGGATTTTTATCAAAATGAAGATGAATATGATGAAGAACATGTGAAATCATCTGGGTAATAAAATCAAAACACAAAATCATCTGATCTAAAACATAATTACAAACTAAGAACAGATGTGGATAATAAGAACAAACCCATATCGTATATCGTATACCGTATATCGCTGATCGATTACACATGAATCACTAAGAACAGATCTGAAAACGAAATCTGAAATCTGGATAATAAGAACAAACCTATATCGTATATCGTATATCGCTGATCGATTACACATGAGTCACTAAGAACAGATCTGAAAACGAAATTTGAAATCTGAAAACAAACCTATATTGGGTTTCATCTTCAAGAACACACAAAATCGAAATCTGAAAATGAAAACGAATACCTAACGAGAACAAATCCATCATATCTGGATCTCACAAAGAACAAATCGAGAATAAAACCTAAAACGAGAACCTTCATCGCTTCGATCGTTAATCTGATGTCGGAGCCAAAATGAAACCCAGAGACGAGATGAAACCCAGAAATGAAAATGGAACAAGAACTCACTGCTTTGATCAGATCTGGAAGCAACAATCGAAATCGTTGAGCGATGGTGACCTTCGATTAAACCCAAAGATGAAACCCATCGTTGATAACCCAGAAATGAAGAAACCCTAACTCGGAAGCAACCAGTTCAAACAAATCTCTAACGGTGCAGTCGACGGTGAAGTCATAGCGCCGATGGTGATGGTGCAGTTGACGGTGAAGTCCAGCGCGGCGGTGGTGATGGTGCAGTCAACGGTGATATGTAGAAGATAAATCGATGGTGATGTGTGGAAGATAGATCGATGGTGATGTGTAGAAGATAAATCCATGGGGTTTTTTAGCAACTGATTTTTTGTATTATTATTATTATTATTATTATTATTATTTTATTATTATTATTTTAAACAAGAAAGCCATGTCACCTGCCCTCACAACCGCTACGTCACTTGTGACCGTGCCATGTCACCCTTAACCTGCTATCATAGGTAACAATACTTAAACGTTAGTTTTAGAAAGATTGGTACATTAAACGGTAATTTCAATAAATGGGTATACACAATAGCAAAAAGTGACAAGTTCGATACACTTTTTGAAACTAAACCCTACATATTAAAAGAATAAGCTTATGAGATTATCAAACTATTTTTAGAATATCTTTTACCAATTAAAATCTTCTATTTCAAAGTGGTTTCAAATTATTCTTAGAATTTTCTCACTAATATCCTTATTTATTTCTTAAGATGGCTAACAATATCAACGCAAAACTGTGAGTATATCAATATTCATTCTTCATCTTTCAATCTTTATAATGTTTTTTGATTTATTATTGAAATATGAATTTATTATATTTTAAAATTTCACATCGTGAATGTTTAAATTTATATGAACAACACCCGTGTTTATACACGGGCTATTAAACTAGTATATATATTAAAAGAAAATCAAATATGGAAAAGATTTCATAAATAAAATTTAATTAATCAATCAAAACCTTTTATTTTCTCAATTTTGACCTAATTTTTTAATTTTGACTTCCATAATTAGAATAGTTCTTGAAATAATATATGGAATGAATTATAAGGGAGTTTTATGAAAATATATAGGGGGTGCTTTTATAAATTATATATTTATATTTAATGAATGTATTTAATGTTATATATTTATAGTTTTTCTTTTATAACTTTTAATATATTATCATTGGTATAAATATAATTATATATTTATAATCGTCTCACTTTTATCTATGTTTTGATGTAAATTTTACCGTAATAGCACAAAACTTAAAAAAAATACTTTTTTTATTAGTAAAAAGTATATTTTATAACCATTGAAAAAAAATAGTTACTATCTTTAAATTTATATTTAAAATGTAATGACACTTAATCTTTTTCTAAATTGAGAATATGTATTTTTCTTACTTATCTTATTTATAAAACTATAAACCGGTAAATATATATAAGGCTAATTTTTTATGTTATAAATCACTAAATCATTAATCCTTTTTTTATGAGGTATTTTTGACTTAGATTATATGATAATATATCTACAACATATTAGTGAGGTATAGTACCTTCTATGAGATAGTTTATGTTTGTAAATATCTAATGAATATTTAAAGCATAAAAAGGCATCAAACATTTATATTGTTAATGTGTTTTTTTGTTGTTCTTTTTTAAAAAAATGTTGTGTGTCATCTTTGATTGGGACTTATATTGTTAACCCTTTTATTTATAAACTATTCTTTTTGTGTGCAGATACCTCCGAGGAAATCTGTAGCTTCCTACAGGTTTTTATCAAAGCTCTGAACTTTTGTTCTATCAAAATAAATATATATTCTTTAGGAAATTCATTTCTTTTGGTGTAGTGGTGTTTAATTGATGGATTTGTGATTTACTTTCCAGCGCATCACAAGTGACAATTTGAACAACTTACTCTTAAATGGGTAGATTTGGGTATGTTATATGCATAAATGTGTAACGGGTCAAATAGGTAGAATAAAACAAATTACATGTATTAGTTTGTTATTATTGATGTTTTGTATCACATATATGTATGTTTAATAACCGAAGGCATTGTATAAAGCAAGGTTGTTTGTATTACATAACTATATAATTTCGTTTGTAATATTGTTTTATATAACTATCTATTTTATTTTTATATTTATTTTACATTCAACATGTTATTGTTTACTAATAATGTTTTAAGTTTATAAATTATAATGTGTTAATGACATTCAACTTCATTTATTTGCACTTAGATGGAGTTTGTCTTAAAAATCAAAACAATTCCACTTTTTGCACTTGTCATGTCAAACTAATTATATTAAATATTTTAATATTTACTTTTTTACAGATTATACTAATAGTTTTTTTAACATCTGTAGGAGTTACTGTCTTTCGTGAAGCATGACATTGAACCTAATATACCCATTGGATTGATAGCTAATGTTGATAACAAAAGATATCATTCCATTCATGTATTGTACTTAACGCATTACTTAAGTACTTTATTATTTTTTTCGTTTACATAGTTTTTATTTAAAATTTAATTTTAAACTACCCGTGCGTTCAAGGGTCTCTAAATCTAGTTAATTTAAATTTAAATTTTATTTTATTTTAATTTTTAGAAATCAAACTTCTGTAATTAAAATCAAAATTATTATAGATAATTTTATATATGTTTTTTTAAAATTTTAAAATTATATTTTTTCATCATAATTTATAGATATTATATTTATCCCTTATCATATTTCAAAATTTATATTTAATCAAGTTCTAAATTTTATCATAATAAAAAAAATTATAATCATTTTAAACCTTTTTTCAAATATAACCAATAAATATTTGACCACAATAATAATCGATAACTTGTAAAAGAAATATAATCACGTCTCTTCATATTATGCTACCACATTTCTGTCATCACATCCGCCCCTCGCATCGACGCTTACATTAGTTGTCTTCGTGTTGACGAAGTCTATCGCCACTTTTTAAAATTCGCAATTCTTTCGCGTTTTATAATATTTCATATTATTTTATAAATTTCTAACATTATTTTTTTTAAATCAACCCATATATCACACGTGTACTTAATACATAAGCATATATTATTTCTACCATCACGTCTGCCCACAACCATATAACATAGATACGGGTCAAATATTATTAATCTTAGAATCATATAGTCATTCATTCATATTGTGATCATAATAAACATTCGTATTGTAATAACTATATCATTCATTATTTATCTTAATGTAGGGTTTTCTTAACATAGTGAAAACACACACACACACACACATATACATATATATATATAAAAGAATCTGTAGCTACAATATTCATTTTTTTGTTAACATATAAGACACTAAAAGATCACACGGCTACACACCAAACTCGAACAAATTTGAAGAAGTACAAATTATGTGTGAAAATAATTAATTATTAGAAGAAATATATAATAAATAGTTTATTTATTATTTAAGTGGGAGAATTAAATATTAAGTTTTAATATTTAATATAAAAGTTTAATTAACAGTTATTAATTAATTAAGATTAATTAATATAAATTCGTTGGTTAAACCTAGAGGGTGAGAATTACAAAGTATTCAAAGTTTATTGGAGACAGGCTTAAGAGACGGGCTTTAGGCTTAAACCCATTTAAATTCATATTTAAATACGGTTAACCTAAAGTCTCCACGTAGCACAATTAAGAAAAGCTTAAGCACCAAGCAAACTCATTTCTCTATCCCCTCTCCCTCCCTCGTCGACTTCGAGATCAACACCACCGCCGCCGCCGGCGGTTTGCGGTGGTCCTCCCTCATGGTGGTACCCCTTGCGGCGGTTCCCTTCTCCACGGCAGCCCCTTGCAGCGGCGCTCCCTAGGCGCCGGCGGCCTCCTTGCGGTGGCGGTGATACACACACAAAAAGCAAAGGTTTTTCGCGGGTATTTTTCAAGAGTGGTCACAGCATGTATCCCCATATAGCAGTCCAAGGATAAAAGGGTACAATTCCTAAACCTTTTTATATATGTTTTGTTTTGTTCCCCTAGTTGATGTATATGAGATCACTAGGATTGTGGTTTGTTTATTTTTCGTTGTGCATATTGTTATACCCCATAAACCCCAACCATTACCAAATTATATATCCAACAACGATAATCTTATTAATCTTATAAAAAAACAACATTAGATACAAGTTGAAAAGTTTCCAACTTGTAATAAAAGGGAACTATTGAGACTAACTGTCGAGGAGATAATCATTTCAGTCAATAATCAAACCTGTCAACTGAAACATGTAAGATTTGATGATAACAAAAACACACTTTTATTTAAATTGAAATTAAACATGTGTTGTTTATTTTTTGTCACAAAAGTTACAAACGATTGAGTATCAACAAAGATTCACTTTGGTACTGAGTTTCAGTAGAAGACGATGATGAAAGACTTTGAAGCCTTTCAGGTGGGAAAATATGACCAGCTGAAAGATATGTTCATCAGTGAAGTATCTTACCGAAGACAAACTTATTATGATAGTTCAAGTACACTCTTTAGCAAAGTTATAGATTGTATTTCTTTTAAGCTTTGTCTATTAATGTAACTTTAATTAAAGGCTGAACATGTATTGTTTCATTATGCCTTGGATCTTTCATATGTAAAAGAATTCACATTTTTTGTATCTTCTGAAGATATAAACAAGATCAAACTTTACCAATGAAAAAGGTTAAAGTTACCTTTGATGAAAAGATCTCGAAGATTTGTTCAACTACTAAAGCATGGCTGACAACTACATACTTAGTAAAGTCAAATCTGAAGAAGCATGGCTGACAAAGAAATATGTAACATGAAAAAGAAAAGTTAGAATTTCAAGTTAACAATATAAGATAAACACGTGGCATTCAAGACTTTTGAAACTATAAAATGTGAAATCTTCAACGTTTACACATCCTCCAATGTTTGAAGAATATCCATCGGGAAAATTCACAGTCTTCTACCATTTACACACACTCTTTAACTGATGTTTGGTTAAAATGTATGATGCTTTTGGTTTCATAGTCTTATTATTGTTTCCAACAAAAGTATGCAAGATGGTCTATTGCAATACTCCTCGATATCCTTCCTTGATACTGTCTTTTGTTTTAAAAGTGTCCATGACGGTGTGAAAGATATTCTCAAAAACATTCTTCTCAATGTGCATAACATGAATGTTATGTCTTATTAACAAAGTATGCCAATAGGGCAGTGTTAGTCCCAGATGGATACTACAACAAGAAATATTTGTAGAATGGGGTTGAATACAAACTATAGATTTTAAAAATTAAAAGACACACGTTTAAACTTTTATAGAATCTTATTAATTATGAATCAAAAATTACATTTACTTGAAGCGGAAATTTGAAGCGTAATAATTGGCAACTAATTATCTAACACATGGACTAAGCTATTTCTAAACAACTAATATAAAGAAAGTTCAACACATGAACGAGTTTGACTACACACTTTTCTTAACTATACAAACTTGCTATTGCTTAAAAGCTCGAACTTGCTTGAATAATCTATTTGAAGTGTTATGTAGTTGTGTAGGTACTTTGCATAGTAAACTAGCAAAAGTATATATAGAGCATTGGCAATCGACTTGCAAAGAAGGAAGAGGGCAAAAAGGACTTTGGAAAATAATATTATATTCATAAAGTTAGTGAGTGAAAAGTAAACTTACTTTAAGCAAGGATTGAATAAAGTAAATGTACTTTTCTGCAAAAGTGCATCACACTCATAATATAACAATATTAAATATCATACATTTTGCCTTGAAAGTTTAAACTTCCATATCCATGCTTGTACTTTTATCAACAGTCAGCTTTATTTAGATTTGGCTTTACCAAGTATAGAGTTGTCAGCCATACTTAGTTGTTTAACAAATCTTTGAGATATTCTTATTCTAAAATATCTTTCTCCTTTTACATTGGATAAGATCGATCTTTTTTGTCTCGTACTTGATCCAGAAAGTGCTTATACTTTTACAAAGACAGATCTAAGGCATAATAGAACAACACATACTCTGCCTTTTGACTTAAGAGTTAATATAGAGTAAACAACTTACTAGAGTAATAAATTTCGCGACTCAGCTGACAAAATGTACTAAACTGCAAATTTAAATTTGCTCAACCTAAGGGTTAATGATCAGTTGATCATATAGAGAACTCAGCTAATAACGGATGCTCAGCTGATCATAGAATGCTCAGCTAACCAACTGTTATACTAAAGGCATTCATATGGTAAAAACGAACTATGACAGTCAAACCAACACGGTTTGCCTCCTGTTTTTAGCCGAAAAGAATTGGCTTGGGACATGCGATAAGGGTAAGTTAATCTTCCATAAGTGTTTCGTCCTAATATCATTGAGTATGCGGGAAATTCACTAGCCGTCAACAAAAGCATCCTAAAATTTTGTTTTCTGTGAGCATCATAATTGTAACACTTTGAAATAAGGTCTAGTTGTGTCAAGTTGTACTTTGTGTTTTTGTGCTTGTACAGTGACTTTAAGTGAATACTTTTAGTTACTAACTTGTGTTATGTGTTAATTAATGTGATTATGTGAATTGTGTCGTAAGTGAATAAAAGTGATAAAATACTAAAAGTTTTTTAATAATGATTTCGTAGATATCACCGTTAGTTGAAACGGGTTAACATGTGATAAATTGTAAGTTGATAAGTTGTAAGTTGAACATGGGAATAAAATACCCGAGGTTTAATATCTAAACCTCAAAGTCGGTTCTTTTTCTTCTTATCTCCTGTCAAACACACAAACCTCAAGCATACATACATACAAACGATTATACACACACAGAGACACTCAAATCACCTCAAAGTTTTGGAAGAAAATCAAGAAGGAGTTATTGTTTGTGAGTTCAATACTTGATTCAAGTGTTCTATCTACTTCTATACCATCTGGTTTACTGAATTGTAAGTGTTCTTCAACTAGAAGACCTAGTTTTTGGTATTTGAAAGAGTTACACCATTTTGATGGTGTATAATGAGTTCTTGTGGTTTGTTTTGGTGTAAATCATGTTTGTAAGTTCAAAGTGATGTTAAGGAAGCTGTAGGAACATTTGAATACGGATTCAAGTGAGTTAAAAGTGTTAAAAACTCGATTAGTAGAAGTTGTGTAAAACAGAGCGAAGGTGTGATGTACCGACCTTCCTTACGGGCGCAAGGGATAGTCCTTGCGGCCGTAAGCCCTTGTTGTGTTCCTTGCGGCCGTAGTCATGGGTACTTGCGGCCGTAAGGGTGTGTCATGTGGTTTACCGTCTACGTATGAAGGAAATAGCATTACGGGTGTAAGCACATA
Organism: Pulicaria dysenterica; assembly: GCA_947179395.2. Classification (NCBI taxonomy): domain Eukaryota; kingdom Viridiplantae; phylum Streptophyta; class Magnoliopsida; order Asterales; family Asteraceae; genus Pulicaria; species Pulicaria dysenterica. Next base: position 30,416,870 of record OX359290.1, read on the forward strand.
GCTTACAACCGTAAGCAAAGCAAAGAACCATGCTTGCCGGCAAAAGGGATTACCCTTGCAGCCGTAAGCCTTGGTTTATGGAGAAGAACTCTTGCGGGCGCAAGGAGTACCCTTGCGGCCGTAAGGGGGTTTCTTGAGGGCCTTTGCGGGCGTAAGCCTAGTGCTTACGGCCGCAAGCCTATGTCCTGTATTGACAGATTGTGATTTTGTGTTTAAAACCTGAATGTGTTAATTGTAAGTGATAACTAAGCCTGTATATGATGTGTTAGGTGCTCCTGAGGAACCATAGGACACTAAGCACTATATCTGTCTCTTGTGAACTTGAGGTGATGTGATACAGTGACATATGTTATGCCATGTGATATAACTTATTGATTATGATACGCATGCGTACTGTGGACTCGGTACGGGTCAATTGTGTTTATAATTCTTGTCCGGGAAAATGGCGTGACTTGTTGAGGTCAGCTGCGGCTGGATCCCTTGAGGGCCTAATGGCTGGTTATTCGGGATCAACTGTACTCGCGAGGGATTTAACGGGTTAAAGGCACTGCAGGCCGCCGTTCCTTGACGTGAGTGCAGGTCTTGGTCAATGATCAGATCCGAATGGAATCCTTGTGGCTCAAACGTGTTGGTGGATTGCTCTTTGCTCCCCCACCTATGCGGTTGGTTGTGACTGATTCCCCAGCTAAGGTCGTTGAGCCTGACTAGCTATCTAGTAAGATATGACCCTACTGACATGTCAGCACACCGCTATGTGGTAGACTCGCTCTGTGTGCCATGCTTGTGATGTGATAGCATGCTTATTGATGCTTATGTGAAATATGTGCTCACTAGCTAGTTGCAGCTAACGTTGCATGACTTTTCCCTTTTCGCAGGTTAGTGACGTGATGGCCTGGTAAGGCGGGACACTTTGTGGGTTTTGTACATTTACTTTTTATGGAACACTTGTTGTTATTCTTTTGTTGGATCCGATGGTTGGTGTTTAGTTCGGTAACACTGGCATATTTTTTAGACTTGGTATTATTCCGTTATGGTTTGTTTTCCTAGTCGTTGAACACTACTTATATTTGTAATCAGTAGTTTGTTCCGTTGCAAACCTTTTGTGTAAATATAGTTTAAGATTTTAAATTTTCACTGATTTTAAGCTCATGAAACGGGATGTTATATCATAGCCAGGTTTCGATCCAGGACCTGTGGGTTATGATAAAATACCCGAGGTTTAATATCTAAACCTCAAAGTGGGTTCTTTTTCTTCTTATCTCCTGTCAAACACACAAACCTCAAGCATACATACATACAAACGATTATACACACACAGAGACACTCAAATCACCTCAAAGTTTTGGAAGAAAATCAAGAAGGAGTTATTGTTTGTGAGTTCAATAGTTGATTCAAGTGTTTTATCTACTTCTATACCATCTGTTTTACTGAATTGTAAGTGTTCTTCAACTAGAATACCTAGTTTTTGGTATTTGAAAGAGTTACACTATTTTGATGGTGTATAATGAGTTCTTATGGTTTGTTTTGGTGTAAATCATGTTTGTAAGTTCAAAGTGATGGTAAGGAAGCTGTAGAAACATTTGAATACGGATTCAAGTGAGTTAAAAGTGTTAAAAACTCGATTTGCAGAAGCTGTGTAAAACAGAGTCGAAGGTCTGTTGTACCGACCTTCCTTATGAGCGCAAGGGATAGTCCCTGCGGTCGTAAGCCCTTGATGTGTTCCTTGCGGCCGTAGTCATGGGTACTTGCGGCCGTAAGGGTGTGTCATGTGGTTTACCATCTACGAACGAAGGAAATAGCATTGCGGGTGTAAGCACATAGCTTACAACCGTAAGCAAAGCAAAGAACCATGCTTGAGGGCAAAAGGGATTACCCTTGCGGCCGTAAGCCTTGGTTTATGGAGAAGAACTCTTGCTGGCGCAAGGAATACCCTTGCGGCCGTAAGGGGGTTTCTTGAGGGCCCTTGCGGGCGTAAGCCTAGTGCTTATAGCTGCAAGCCTATGTCCTGTATTGACAGATTGTGATTTTGTGTTTTAGACCTGAATGTGTTAAGTGTAAGTGATAAATAAGCCTGAATGTGATGTGTTAGGTGATCCTGAGGAACTAGAGGACACCGAGTACTATATCTGTCTCTTGTGAACTTGCGATGAGTATCGGTTTCCCATGAGACTCAGTAAGTAGGATTATCTGTTGCCTGTTGCTATGTTGTCATGCTTATACATGTGTACGCGAGAGATATGACGTGATACAGTGACCTATGTTATGCCATGTGATATAACTTATTGATTATGATACGCATGCGTACTGTGGACCAGGTACGGGTCAGTTGTGTTTATAATTCTTGTCTGGGCAAATGGCGTGACTTGTTGAGGTTAGCTGCGGCTGGATCCCTTGAGGGCCTAACGGCCGGTTATTCGGGATCAACGGTACTCGCGAGGGATTTTCGGGTTAATGGCACTGCAGGCAGCCGTTCCTTGACGTGAGTGCGGGTCTTGGTCAATGATCAGATCCGAATGGAGACCTTGTGGCTCAAACGTGTTGGTGGACTGCTCTTCGCTCCCCCACCTGTGCGGTTGGTTGTGACTGATTCCCCAGCTATGATCGTTGAGTCTGACTAGCTATCTCGCGAGATATGACCCTACTGACATGTCGGCGCACCGCTATGTGGTAGGCTAGCTCTGTATCCCATGCTTGCGATGTGATAACATGCTTATATGAAATATGTGCTCACTAGCTAGTTGTAGCTAACGTTGCATGACTTTTCGTTTTTCGCAGGTTAGTGACGTGATGGCCTGGCGAGGCGGGACACTTTGTGGGTTTTGTACATTTACTTTTTATGGAACACTTGTTGTTATACTTTTGTTGGATCCGATTGTCCGTGTCCAGTTCGGTAACACTGGCATATTTTTGAGACTTGGTATTATTCCGTTATGGTTTGTTTGCCAAGTCATTGAACACTACGTGTATTTTGTAATCAGTGGTTTGTTCCGCTGCAAAACTTTTGTTTAAATGTAGTTTAAAGTTTTAAATTTTCATTGATTTTAAGCCCGTGAAACGCGGTGTTACAATAAGTTTCAATCTCATCAAACCATAGTTCTTTTAGCTCATCTATTAATGGTTGAAGAAAGACATCCAAGTTTTGGCCATGACTCTTCCTTTCCAGAATAACCGAGCAAAGTTTTACATAGGAGTCTTTCAAAGTCATTCAAGGAGGTAAATTATAGATTGTAAGAAACATGGGCCATAATGAATATGGGTTAGAATTCGAGTTATTAGGGTTAAAACCATATTTGCATAAACCAAGACGAACATTACGAATCTCTTCGGCAAAGAATGTATGTGTTTAATCAAAATGCTTCCAAGCCTACCATCACTTTGATGTACCATGAATTGAAAAATGGTATTTATAAGAAAAAACACTTATATTTATGAGAAAATGTATAAATTTATAGCAAAAAACAATCATAACTTTTAAAATATAAGAAAATTAGAACCGTCTATCCGACACATTTACCAGGGCGATTCTTTAAAATCATTGATATCTATACTTGTATTCGTATATAATCGTACATATACACACATATACACAAGTACATGTATTCTTTTTAAAATATTATATACTTAAGTCGAAGACAGTATAATCATAAACACACGAACATGTATGTATCTTTATACATGTACATATACATATACACAAAACCTGATGACAAATGGTATACGTGTATGTATATCATGAGACAGAAAATGACATCTATAACAAAAAACAGTAAAACACTTTATGAGAATACATATAAAGATATAGAAAAAAAACAATCAAAAATCTTAAAATATAAGAAAATTAGAACTGTTTGTCGGAAATTTCCGTCGGATTTCCGAGAGTGATTCTTTAAAATCATTGATATTCAGGGGCGAATTTACATGTGTCCTAGGTATGTCCCGGGACCTACCTAATTTTTTTTAATTTTTTTAGAAGTTATATAGTAACAAATTCTGGGAACTACCTAAAAAATTTTAGAGGACCTACCTTCAAGTGTTGAACAATAATATAAAACAAATACTATACATTAAAATTTTAAGAATCCGAAATTATATCTCCTCATAAATAACCCAACTTTAAATAACCCAAAAACTTAACCCAATCCCCAAAAAAAAAAAAAACCCAATCCAGATAGTTAAGAAAAAAAGGGGAAAAACCAATATGCGTGTATCGTTGCCCTGATTCTCGATGACTCGACTCGTCTTCTTGGTGTTGCCCTGATTCTCTAGAAATCTAGACTCATCTTCTCATTGGCGATTGCAAGGCTTTGCTCCCGTTGATAGCTTGCTGCTACTGAAAGAAATCTCTCTTCAACCAAGGTTTGTTCAAAAAGTCTTCTTATTTAACGTCGATAGCTTGAATACTATTGAAAGATTGGATTGATTGCTTTAAAATTGTATATGATATTCTGATAATGGTCAAATAGGGAAATGGAGTGCTGTTAGAATTATTAAAGTGAGGGGTGTAATATGTAATTACTCAAAGTTGGGGAAATGCTATATAAAGGCATTTCCCCCACATTTCTAAGTAAGCTTTGCATTCTCATTACTTGTGTTTGTGTTCTCCCTACTCTTTCTCTCGGCTCTCTCTCAAAACCGTATACACACACACAAACACACATTAGAAGAACAATCTTCTAAGCATTGCTTCATCCGTAGATAATACGGGACCATCAATTGGTATCAGAGCCAAACTTGTTTTTGGCTCGTGATTGTTCGAAAGAAGACAACAAAATCTCGAAGATTTCAAGCTTCCAAGAAGAAAAAGCTCTCGGTTTCACAAAGGTTCAGGAACTTCATCTTTCTTCAAGAAAAACTCAAGCTCAAACGATTTCTAAAGGTAAAACTTATTAAAGGTATAAACTATATCTTCTTTAAATTTCCTTTGGGTTGTTACTATATTTTTACAAAGTTTACAAAACATTCTTTGAAGAAAAACACAAACCGTGGGAGTTTTTATATACATTTGGTCAAGAAGGTCATTAAATACCCACCTTTTCAACATTAAATTTTTCTGGGTATTTAAGCATTTAAGGTGTTCTTGGTCTGAAAGTACAACTTGAAGAAGAAGAGATCGTATTTTGTAATTTATTTAATTATAAATTCTTAATAGTTTAAGTGTTGTACAAGGAAAATCAAGTACTTGCCATACCAATCAAGTACAAGTGGTTAGACACTATTCAGGGTATGACAATCTGATTTGAAAAGGACACATCATACTCTATCAGCCGGATCCCCAATCATACGCGATTGGTTTGTGCGGCCTATAAAGTATTACAAGTAACTTTCAAGTGTTGATATTCTATCAGCCGGATCATAAAGGGAATCGCACGCGATTTACACTTGGAAACTCCTATCAGCCGGCTCCAACTCTTTAATCGCACACGATTGAAAATTGTTCTAAGTTCAACTCTTTAATCGCACGCGATTGAAAGGTTTTCTAAGTTCAACTTATTAATTCGCACGCGATTGAGTTTTCTAAGTTCAACATATTGAATCGCATGCGATTAACTCTTGACCCATTTCTGTGCATTTCGTACTATTCACTCTATTGACAATCGCATTTGATTGTCAGGACTAACTGTTTCATTTTCTAAGTGTTTGATGCAACAAAATTGAATCACATTCGATTGGTTACTTTATTAATCAATACTAAGTCCTTACTCTGCCCGTTTGTTTTCAAGGAATTTACTCACTCAATCGCACTCTATTGGATCAATTCGCATTCGATAAGACATATCTCAAAAAGTGACATTCCTAAGACTTGGACAAGTGATTGACTCTTTGGACTTGACTTAAAGAACTCTAAGACATTTGGACTTAATCTAACAATCTAATTCATAATTGAATTTAATTTAAATCAGATTTAATTCAAAGGTGAATTACATTACCTTAAGTCTATTTAGTTCAAAGTTGAATTTAATCTTTGTAAGATCTAATTCAAAATTGAACTTCAAAAGACTTAGTTCTTTAATCAATTTTCAAGTCACTCTATAATCAAGCTTGAAAACAATCAAACCATCTTGCAAGTAAACGATCATTTCTCACTAAATCAGTAATCATGTCAAGTACAAATGAAATTATGTCCATTGGCACCGACACAAAACCTCCTGTTTTGTTTCGGGGGAATACAATGTCTGGAAAGGAAGGTTCATGGACTTCCTTGAACACAACGAAATCTGTGAAGACAAGATGATAGAATGCATCCACAAGGGCAACACTAAGTTCACAAGGATCGTTGAAGCTGACCCAACTAACAATCCCCCCATTCTCAGACATGAGACAGAAAAGACCATTGATGAGCTGACTGCTACTGAAAAGGAGACAAAGAAAGCTGAGAGACTAGCAAAGTACTATCTAAAACAGGGTCTCTCATCTGAGATTTATCTGAAGATTGACAGCTTGGGTACTGCCAAGGAAATCTAGGATGAAATCAAAAAGCAGTTACAAGGCACTGAACAAGGAGAGTACATCAAACGCACTCAGTTGGTCAACAGTTACCATGAATTCAAAGCTCGTGAAAATGAGCTCCTGTCTGAAACATACGGCAGATTCTGCAAGTTGCAAAATGAAATGAGATCTAATCAAATTGTCAGAACTGACCTTGATTTGAACTGTGTTTTTATGAATTCATTAGGTACTGAGTGGAAGGGCTATGCCAGACTTTACTAACAGATCAACAAAGATCTTACATCAGTCACCTTCCACAACATCTTCGAAGATCTCAATCAGTATCAAGATGAAATCTTGCAGTCTAACCCGAAACAACCAGCTGATGATCCTCTTGCCCTGGTGGTAGCTGACAGAATCCCTAGGGAAACATCATCTAGATCAATGAAAATTAAACACATGGTTCTCAGTGATTCTGATCACGATGATGATGATGATGATGATTCAATAGAAGCTGCATTCAAGCTCTTACAGTGGCCAACAAGAACTTCAAGAACCGTTTCAACAAGACTGACGGCTTGGGTACTGCCAAGGAAATCTGGGATGAAATCAAAAAGCAGTTACAAGGCACTGAACAAGGAGAGTACATCAAACGCACTCAGTTGGTCAACAGTTACCATGAATTCAAAGCTCGTGAAAATGAGCTCCTGTCTGAAACATACGGCAGATTCTGCAAGTTGCAAAATGAAATGAGATCTAATCAAATTGTCAGAACTAACCTTGATTTGAACTGTGTTTTTCTGAATTCATTAGGTACTGAGTGGAAGGGCTATGCCAGACTTTACAAACAGATCAACAAAGATCTTACATCAGTCACCTTCCACAACATCTTCGAAGATCTCAATCAGTATCAAGATGAAATCTTGCAGTCTAACCCGAAATAACCAGTTGATGATCCTCTTGCCCTGGTGGTAGCTGACAGAATCCCTAGGGAAACATCATCTAGATCAATGAAACTTAAACACATGGTTCTCAGTGATTCTGATCACGATGATGATGATGATGATGATGATGATTCAATAGAAGCTGCATTTCAAGCTCTTACAGTGGCCAACAAGAACTTCAAGAACCGTTTCAACAAGACTGACAGCTTGGGTACTGCCAAGGAAATCTGGGATGAAATCAAAAAGCAGTTACAAGGCACTGAACAAGGAGAGTACATCAAACACACTCAGTTGGTCAACAGTTACCATGAATTCAAAGCTCGTGAAAATGAGCTCCTGTCTGAAACATACGGCAGATTCTGCAAGTTGCAAAATGAAATGAGATCTAATCAAATTGTCAGAACTGACCTTGATTTGAACTGTGTTTTTCTGAATTCATTAGGTACTGAGTGGAAGGGCTATGCCAGACTTTACAAACAGATCAACAAAGATCTTACATCAGTCACCTTCCACAACATCTTCGAAGATCTCAATCGGTATCAAGATGAAATCTTGCAGTCTAACCCGAAACAACCAGCTGATGATCCTCTTGCCCTGGTGGTAGCTGACAGAATCCCTATGGAAACATCATCCAGATCAATGAAACTTAAACACATGGTTCTCAGTGATTCTGATCACGATGATGATGATGATGATTCAATAGAAGCTGCATTTCAAGCTCTTACAGTGGCCAACAAGAACTTCAAGAACCGTTTCAACAAGACTAACAATAGACAACGGTTCACATCTGGTTCAAGGAGACCCGAAAGAGCTGCTCCTATTGACAAGCCAAGGTACCATAGGGAAGAGAAGAAGGAGGAAAAGAAAACTGACTCCGAGTACTACAACTGTGGAAGATCAGGGCATCTAATCCGGAACTGCCCCATGAAAAAGACCAAAGATGCAGAGTACTATCGGCAGAAGTACCTTCTGTTCAAACAAAGACAGGCTGGGAACGCGCTACTAGTAGAAGAAGATCAGTTCCTGGATGATACAGAATCAGACAGTGATCTAGATGGTGAAGATCATGCTCAGTTCTGTTTGATGGCTCACAATGGTGGAGAAAGTAGAGAGGATGATGATGGTGATGATCTCTCTGACTCAGATGAGAAAAACTTGGAAAACGGGAAGGTATCTTCTAACTCTAACTATAATATGGGTTTTAAACATGAACACATACAAACCATATTAATCCGAATGAAAGAGTTAGAAAATCAGATAATAGAGTTAACCACTAGAAATCAAGTTCTAGAAGATGTTTCACACAACAAGGATAAAGAGGCACAAACAATAATTAAGCATTTAGATAACGACTTAATTAGCCTTAAGATCCAATTAGCTGCTAAAGAATCTGAATTCTTAGAGTTAACTAATAGAACAAATACCACCATATTAGATCTTAAAGCAGAATGTGCATGTGTTGAAAAGGATTCGGAAATTCTTAAAAATGAACTTAGGAATGAACTAAGTACTCTTTACTCCATAATCTATGAACTTGAATATCTTTTGTCGAAACGTGATCAAAGCGACAAGATCATCTCTCAATACAAAGAAAAGGAACGTCCTTTCTCCAGATGGAAATTCGATGGGCTTGGTTTCAAACACCCAAATGCATTGAGCAAGGTTACGTCCAAACAATTATACAATGCTGATCTGTTTGGCGAAGGCCTTACCCAACGGATGGTTTTTATTGGTCAAGAAGAGGAACGTATTGAAGAAGACGTCAAACGAACTCTTAATCTCAGCACTAAAATTCCATTTGACTACTCTGATCTAAATGACTCATACCTCACCTGTCTCACGTCATCATCTGATACTGATGTTTCATCTTCTGTCTACACTGATGACGAACTCTACTCTCCTGTTTCACCAAAGCCCACTGTTGAATACATTCCTCACAAAGAATTACAAGACAGATTCAATACTCTGCAGGAATTTTATTTTACCCACCTTATTCAACAGGACCTCGTCAAAGCCATTCAAGATGAATTCAAACCTCCTACCTCTGATACCTCTTTTCTGATGCAAGCAACTACCATTCTCCAACAACGCACTAAGACGTCTTTGGCTCATGATGAAAAGATCATAGACGAATTATGCAGGAAACAGTTTGCACTAAAAGAGCGAATCAAGAAACTCCAGGAAGAGATGAAACCTCCTACTTCTTTCACATTTTCACTCTATGGTTCACAACTTGATGATTGCACTCATGCATCCACTAAGTCTTCAGCTTGCAACACTCCTATAAAATCTGTTAATAATACTGTTGTAACAAATCTTAAACTTCAACAGATTTACAAACCTAAGCAACTTTCCACTTCCAATCACCTTTCTCGTGTGCACTTAGACGTACTTGAATCATCACTAGCTGCAGCTAGTCGACCACGACTTCATTCTAATCTTTTACCCTCTGCTGCATATGTGAAGAAGGATGGAAACAAGAAGTGTGAAATAACTACATCATGGAAAAGAGCTATTCCTAGATCCACTAGGAGGTGTTCAAATTTGAAACTTGTTTGTGAAAATATTTTGATGTTTGATTCTATCTGTAATCATTCCTGTTCACAAAACAAAATTGCTTCTACCATGTTTTGTATGAGTGATTGTTGTACTCATGGACACTGTGAATTTAAATGATGTTATGATCAACTGAGAAAATCGTTAGGCAGTAAGCCATGTGCTGATTGGACTGATTTTTATGCTAACCAAGTATGTGTCCCATTTTTAAATTCAAAAGGACACATCATTCATCAGTGGATCACCACTCGACAATCACATGCACTTAAACGCTTAAACAAATCCAAACGATTACTGACGATCAAAGAACTGGAAGTCTACAGACGGCAAGGGTATGAAGCATTCAAAAAGGCATGGAGTGCTCATGAACAATACCTACATTCCCAAAAACGCTCCTGCAATCAATCGTTCAAAAATGTTAAACCTACCACACCCAAGCCGAAGCATTCACAACGAATGATACCACCAACTGCTCCAAAGAAACCAGTTCATCATAAACCAGTTGATAATTTTAAGTCATAACCAATTCTTAACAATTCCTCACAGATATGGATTCACAAACATACCGCTTCCGCAATTCGATCGAATCCTCAATCTCCGACTTCATCAACTGTCATACCAACAGTGGTCACGAAACCTCCGAGCAAACCAATCATAACCAAAGATCAAACAAACTTGGGTTCCTAAACATAAATATTTAGAAGTTTCATCCTCTGAACCTACTATGACTGCAACTCTCTCACCTGTAGGAACTAACATACAAGGACCCATTCATATATGGGAACCTAAACGTGCTCTTTTCTCTTTTTGCAGGCGCCTCACTTGTGGTACCTGGACTCCGGTTGCTCCAAGCATATGACTGGCAACAAAAGTCTTCTAAAAAATTACGTTCCTAAGTACTCCGGGACTGTACGTTTTGGGAATGACAATGTTGCACCAATAATAGGGTACAGAGACATTGAGAAGAAGCACATCAAGATCAAAAAGTTCTCCTATGTTGAAGGATTGGGTCATAATCTATTTAGCATCGGACAGTTTTGTGACAAAGATCTGGTAGTCGTATTCAAGAAAAACAAATGTTCTGTGATTACAGAAACTGGTGATGAACTACTTGCAGGCTCTAGGAAATCTAACCTGTATTCCATAGATTTAGAGAAATATGATTCTCCTACTTCTGTGTGTCTTCTGTCCGAAGCTTCAAATGATCTTACTTGGCAATGGCACCGTAAACTCTCTCATCTGAACTTTCAGAATATTAACAAACTAGTCACTAGTGACTTGGTGAGAGGCATTCCCAAGCTAAGATTCAACAAGGACAATCTGTGTGCAGACTGTGAGAAGGGTAAAATGAAGAAGGCTTCTCATAAATCAAAGCAAGTGTTTAGCACTACCAAGCCTTTAGATCTCCTGCATATGGATCTCTGTGGTCCTATGAGAATTCAGTCCAAGCATGGGAAGAAGTATATCCTAGTCATGGTGGATGACTATTCCAGGTATACTTGGGTCAAATTCCTACGTGCTAAAGATGAAGCTACTCCAACAATTATCATATTCATAAAGCAGCAGAAGAACAAGTATGATCAGAGTGTTGTCTCAATCCGTACAGACAATGGAACAGAATTCAAGAACAACGCTCTGAAAAGCTTTTGTGACCTAGTAGGGATCAACCATCAGTTCTCTGCAGCATATACTCCACAACAGAATGGTGTGGTCGAAAGACGAAACAGAACATTGGTTGAAGGTGCCCGTACCATGCTGTCATACTCCGGGCTCCCACCTTCCTTTTGGGCTGAAGCCATCAACACTGCCTGCTATACGCAGAATCGCTCTTTTATTAATAAACGTTTTAATAAAACTCCCTATGAATTGGCAAATGGCATAGTGCCTAATATCAAATACTTCCATGTCTTTGGTAATAGGTGCTTTGTTCTAAATGATAAGGATAATCTAGGAAAGTTTGCTCCTAAAGCTGATGAAGCTATTTTCTTAGGTTATTCCACTGAGTCTAAAGCATATCGAGTTTTAAACAGACGAACAAAGAGTATCATAGAAAACATCAATGTAACATTTGATGATACATTGGATGTTACTGATTTACCTCCAAAATCAAAGATGGTCGCTTCTGAACTCACCTGTTTTCTTTCGAAAATCAATGTAACATTAGGTTATTCCACCGGTCCTTCAAAATAAAGAATCAAACATTTGTTCCAGCTCTAATACTAATCTTGACTTTATGTTTGATTTCTTTCGATCTGAATCTTCTCCTGTTTTAACTGACAACAGGGACAACACAGCTGCACAAACAAGTGTTTCTATCAAAGCTCCTACGGTCACTGAGTCGAATCCATTTGCCGATTATCATAATGAGGATTCTACATCTGTATCCGTCACACAGCCCCCTGTGACTGCTCCGATAGCTTACCAAGATAGCTCACCTGTGTTTGATTCAGACCCAAATTTCTCCGGAGAGGATGAAGAAGAGGCAAGACACATTCAAGATCTTATTCCTTCATCCTCTACCTCTCATGAAATAAAATGGACCAGACATCACTCTGAGGAGAACATAATCGGAGATCCCTCAGTTGTCATACAAACAAGATCAGCAACAACCAATGAATGTCAATTCGCGGGTTTCTTGAGTATGATTGAACCCACCAAGACTTGTAAGGCATTAGATGATCCTGATTGGCTGATTGCAATACAAGAAGAACTTCACCAATTTGATCGTCTCAAAGTCTGGAGATTAGTTCCTCTGCCTTATGGTAAATCTGTTGTTGGAACTAAATGGGTATTCAAGAACAAAAGAGATTCGGATGGAGTGGTTGTCCGAAATAAAACTTGGTTGGTGGCTAAAGGATACAATCAGCAAGAGGGCATTGACTATGATGAAACTTTTGCCCCCGTTGCTCGCATTGAGGCTATACGACTCTTTCTTGCATATGCAGCCTCCCGCAACTTTTGCGTCTTTCAGATGGATGTGCAGACATCTTTTCTCAATGGTGTACTTAAAGAAGAAGTCTATGTCTCACAACCAGAAGGCTTTATCAACTCCAAATACCCTAACCATGTCTATATTCTAGATAAGGCCTTGTACGGTTTAAAACAAGCCCCACGTGCATGGTATGATGTCTTATCTGAGTACTTGATAGGTGAGGGTTATTCAAAGGGAAAGACCGATACCACTCTATTCACAAAGACTAAAGGTAGGGACAAAATACTTGTCCAGATATATGTGGATGACATCATCTTTGGATCTACGAATCCAAAGTACAGTGAAGAGTTTGCACAAACCATGGCAAACAGGTTTCAAATGAGTATGATGGGAGAGATGTCATTCTTTCTCGGACTCCAGGTAAAACAGTTGAGTCATGGCAGTTTCATTTGCCAGTCTAAGTATATCAAAGATCTTCTCACAAAGTATGATATGCTCAACTGTAATCCTATCTCCACACCCATGGCTGCGAAAGCACACCTATCAGCAGATCCAGATGGCTCTCCAGTGGATCTCAAAACTTACCGTGGGATGATTGGATTTTTACTGTACCTAACTGCAAGTCGTCCAGATATCATGTTCTCTACCTGTCTCTGTGCCAGATATCAGACGAATCCAAAGGAGTCTCATCTGTTAGCTGTTAAGCGTATTTTCAGATATCTCAAGGGGTCTATGGATCTTGGTCTGTGGTATCCCAAGGACTCAAATCTGGATCTTCATGCTTACTCCGATGCTGACTATGCTGGGTGTAAGATTGATAGGAAAAGCACCTCTGGTAGTGCACACTTTCTGGGATATCGGTTAGTCTGCTGGGCATCAAAGAAGCAAAACTGTGTATCTACTTCTACAGCAGAAGCTGAGTATGTTGCTGCTGCAATGTGCTGTTCACAGAGTCTATGGATACGTACACAACTATCAGACTTTGGTCTCAGGTATGACAAAATTCCACTTTTATGCGACTCTCAGTCTGCCATCGCCATCTCCTGCAATCCGGTACACCACTCTAAAACTAAGCATATTGATATCCGTTATCACTTCATAAAAGATAACGTTGAGAAAGGACTAACTGAGCTACAGTATGTTCCTACTGAAAATCAGCTGGCTGACCTGTTTACCAAACCATTAGACGAAAGTCGATTCACTGAGTTGGTATCCAAGTTAGGCATGCTTAATCTGCAAATCTAGCATACTGTTATCTCTTTTTCTTTTCCTTTCTTTTCTTTTGTTTAGAGTAGGTGTTACACTGTTTGTTCTTTGTGCAACTTTCTGATGAAACACTCAAAGGGGAGTGACTTTCTAATCACACACATGTCTCATATGTGTAGGGGGAGACAAATAATACACATACTGCACATGTGTAGGGGGAGAAGTATACAACTGACACATTCCCTAAATCTTGAAAGTTTTTCATACACAGATGCAAAAGTCTAGGGGGAGTGTGTCAGACAAACATTCAAACCAAAATATCTGGGAAATTCATCTCTTCAAAATCTCAAAATTCAGATATCTTGATTTGTTCAGAAATTTTCCAAGTGTTGGTGTTGGGTTCTGTTTCAACCAATCGCGGAATCACTTGAAACCCAACAAAATTAATTTTTCAAGTACTGGTTCAATCGCATGGGAAGTCAATTGCATGCCTGAGAAAATGATTCAGAGTCAATCGCATGCGATTGGAATAAAAAACAATCAATCACACGCGATTCGACATTCAATTTCAAGTATTAGTTCAATCGCATGGGAAGTCAATTGCATGCCTTGGAAAATGAAATGAATTCAGAGTCAATCGCACGCGATTCGACATTCAATTTCAAGTATTGGTTCAATCGCATTGATAGGCTATCACATGGGATTACAAGTTACATATCCTTTAATTGCATGCGATAGACAGACAAGAATCAATCGCATGCGATTGAAATAAGAAAAGGTGAATCGCATGCGATTCAAATGGCTTGATAGAATCTGGCCAACTCATAGGCTTAATCGCATGAGATTCGGATAGGTTGATAGAACTGGACCTAACACCTGAGCTGAATCGCATGCGATTAACACACCAAAGTGTAAATCGCATGCGATTGGAAATTTCTATCAGCCGCTTGTTTTTCACCTATCAGCCGGATTTTCACCGTTTACTCATCCATTCACTGCTCGACACGTGTCTTTTTCACTTTATAACCGTCCCATCCCCCATCGGTCACTTCACAAGTTCAAACTTTCAAATCTCACAAACACTCTCTCGCTTTGGTTACTTGATTTTGAAAAACATCTCGTTACTCTGCCAAAATTTGCAATTTTAGTATCAAAATACTCCTAATCACAAAGGTAACAACTTGTACAGTTTACATTTTGAAAATTTTGAGTTAAAAAGATGATTTTTGGCCCTAGAACTTCCGAATGCGATAGGGTTTTTCGCGACCTCAGTTGGACTTTTGGGACATGAAACAAACTTGTTTGATCAATTCAAGTTTGCGATGGGACTATTGAACATATGGGGAACACTTTGATGTAAAAATATTTCATATATCTCGAAAAGTGTTCTTCGTGTTCTTGAGGTGTATGAGTTTTCACTATAAACTCTATTTTTGGCCTAAAAAGAGGTGTTAGGATGATTTTTGGAATATGTTCCAGTACTACAAAGTTGTTTATTATTGTTCAAATACCATAATTAGATTCTCAAAACAACTTTTTAATACACAAAATCATTGTGTACACAATAGGACTTCAAGAGTTGAGGTTTTTCACAAACTCGTCACACTTGATATTTTCGGTCAACCAGGGTCAACATTTCTTCAATCACTTAAGTTTGACCAAATTTCACAATTGAATGTTGGTCCTCATGCATATCTCTGTATCTTTGACTTAACTATTTTATCCATTTGTACAGATAAGATGGCTCAAGCTATCCGTGACCCAGAGGAGATAATGCCTCAAGCTTAGTTCCTCAACACCAGGACTCATCCTAATAACCACTATATAGACCTAACCAAACTCAAAACCCCTACTTATCCCATAGTCACAGAAATCCTCAAGATCCATCCACTAAATCACCTCTTAACCTACAACCCATCCACCACAGGCACACATGTTTCCGAGCTATATGTCCAACAGTTTTGGAAAACTTGTGATGTCAGATTTAATGAAAGAGGAAAGGAGGTCATACATGCTGAGGTTGACAAATTTCAAGTTAACATTCCATTAAATCGCATCAGAACAATCTTTGAACTGCCCACTGCAGTCAGCAGACCTCCAGCTACAAAATTTGAGGAAATCCCTGATGAGGAAGCATGTCTTACAGCCATTAGGGAAATGGGTTATGATGGGGAGCTCACCCATAAGAATCAGTTTAAACGCACCAGTCTACATCCCAAGTATAACATTTTCATGACGGTGCTTCAAAGGTGTCTTACTCCCAAACACTCGGGGTATGAGTTTCCAACAGAGAATCAACTCAAGCTCTTTGTTGCTGCAACCAACCACTTACACTGGGTCAACCCCAATTGGGTGTTGGACCTATTGAACAGAGAGGACCGTCTCCCTCGTCCTCGACTCCTTTTGATGCACGATTTGACATACCGCGGATTCCCGCATATATTGACCAACACAGGGTAACAATCGATGAACTGAGCTTGTTGGCTCAACAAGTCTCCTCAACTTCCAGAGGTGGTACCTTTCAAGGTTCCATTCGAGGATTGGAAGGAAATCCTGCTTGAGCCAACATCCCTGCTGCTCCGGTAGGTAGTACTGCCTATATGGCTGGTACTTCAACCGGAAGTCTTCGTGATTCCGGGTTTGTTACACGTGCAGATCTTCAACAACAAATTCAACAAGCCATGTCACCAATCCACCAACAACTGCAAATGACAAATCAAAAGTTGGATCGGATAGAGCAACCCTCCAAGGCCTAAGCTGAGCAGCTAAACCGAATTGAAACACTTCTTGCTGCCCGTCCTTCAGTTCCAGAGTCTCAATCACAACCTGATCCTGCTACTATGTGTGTAGATGCTTTAAAGAGCATGTTGTACGTTAGACTTCTGGAGCAAAGGCCAGAATCTGCACATGATCAAGACCTTCTGACTACTCTTCGCAATGAACAGCGTCCATCGGGAATCTCCATGGATGACTTTCAAGAGTTTCATGAAGATGTAAACAGTAAGATTGATGGGATCACCAAAAGTTTCTACACCTCTCTATCAAAGGTCACAGACCGGCTGACTAGCCTAGAAACAACTTGTCAGGCTCAGGCTCAGGCTCAGGGGAGTAAGAGGAGACGGGATGATCAGGATCCGGATGATCAACCCGAGGGGGAGAAAAGGAGAAAATACATGTCTGCTCCCTCCGTTGTTGCTACTATACCTGTACCACTTGTTACTTCATACTTATCTGCAGGTACAAGTTCAACTGGGTCCGGAAGTCAACATCAACAAGAACAACAACAACAAATTGCCGATGAAGTTCCTGAACAACAAACTGATGATGCTTACAAACAGATTGTACTATATGTACCTCCACAATATGAACCGAGGCCAATAGAACTTGAGGAAGCTGAGGATCCTGAGATGGAAAGACTTTTCAAGAATATTGATGAATATGTCGAGGTTGCTACACGTCCAGCTTCACCAAGAGTTGTTGACATATTCTATAATATCCCCAGTGAAAGGGAGCTTGCACTCAAAAAGAAAGAAAGGTTAGCAATTTCTAGGAGAAAGCCTAAAAAGAAGAAACCAACTTTTGACGTGTCCAGGGTTCTCAGTGGTCTAAACTTTGAAGTTCATCAACAATTCCCTCCTCCTCCTGGTCAATTTCAAGAATCAGCTGCTGATATTTTGGAGAGAAACAGACAAACAGAAGCAGCTGAAAAATTCAGAAGAGAATCAGAATGGCCCTTGCCACAGAGATTCACAGTGCCACCTACTCCTCCAGTACATCGTGGGGATCCAGGACTTGATGCAGGTAACATGTTCACTAGGAGTGCTGGCCAACAACCTATATGGAAACCATATTTTGTCAATGCTGCAAATCTTGAAAAAAGAATACCAGAAATATACAGCAGTGAACTGATAGAGGTTATTTCACCCGAGCCGAGGAACATGGATGACAAACAAAGAAGAAGATATGATCACATCCTTACTCGTTCCAAAACCAAACCAGAAGATATCAAATCAGAATTTCCAATAGTTGAACTCCTTAGTGTTTATACCAAAACCAACTTCAACATAAAATATGCTATTTTCCAAGTCAGAAGAGCCAACAACCTATCATACTTCCTCACAGAAGCAGATCTGAGGTTTGTTAATATTGAAGATATCAGCTTTATATTTGACATTCTGTCTCAGAAAAGAGGAAAATGGTCTGATGAAGAGTTTGGAAGGGTTGCGTTAATGAGGTATATGAGGAATCTTATGGAATATTTTGAGGAACATGATATTCAGCTCGGAGCTGAAAACAACTATCGGAAAGTCAATCTTCTTAAGCCTAATCAAAACCATCCAGATCTTGAAGAGCTTGAAGAGTTGACAGTTATCTATGATGGTCATACAAACTTCAAAGGTGATCGAGGGGTCGTCTCAAAGAATACAAAAGGCGAAAAGATCTTCATCAGACTTGATGAACTCATGGCGTATTCAGACGGCACTTTGAAAATTCTCCATCATAAGATACATCAGAAAATATGGAATAATCGTGCAGCATACACTGATGAAGAACATGCTCAAGCCTATCGTGCTATAGAAACGATGAGAACGACACTGGATAGCAGAAGGCAAATTCGCAAATGGCAAGTGGCATTCGGCATTCGCAACAAATCGGCATACGAATAGATGAATGTATTTATTTGTTGTGAATGATTACACACCTCACTTAGGGGGAGATTGTTAGAATTATTAAAGTGAGGGGTGTAATATGTAATTAGTCAAAGTTGGGGAAATGCTATATAAAGTCATTTCCCCCACATTTCTAAGTAAGCTTTGCATTCTCATTACTTGTGTTTGTGTTCTCCCTACTCTTTCTCTCGGCTCTCTCTCAAAACCGTATACACACACAAACACACATTAGAAGAACAATCTTCTAAGCATTGCTTCATCCGTAGATAATACGGGACCATCAAGTGCAGAAGAATAAATAAATAAGGGACTAAGGGTAATTGTTTAATGGCTACAGGCTACTAGAGTACTTAGGTTTTTTAGACTTTGACTTTTTGTACTCTTTTGCACTGCAAAGTACTGCATTCTTGTAATCTTGTCCAAACCATGTGCCTGGTGATTTGTTTATATGATATTTTATTCACCTACACTAGTAGTCTAGTATGTAATGAGTACTACTGCTTGTTGTATTGTAATTTATATTGTCCATAACTGACTTAGTAGTTAGTATTATACATTTATATTTAAATTTAGATGTATTATCATTTGTTTGTTATAATGTAAATATAGATGAATAGATAATGTATCTTATTTATTTTTTAATGTTATATTTCATTTTATACTAAAATTTGGATGTAAATAACCAAATAAGTATATTATATATTAAAATCTTAAATGTATTTTCAGATTTTTGGTAGGATGTCGTTGTTCAAGTTTTTTAAAAAGAAAGGGGAATCTAGTTCATGTGCAATGAAGTTAATAAAGACCGATACACGTAACAAAATGGGTAATCAATTTTGAGTGATTATTTAGTGTCATATATTGAAAGAGTTATTTAGAAAGTATTAGTAATGAAACAATTATGCAAATATTTTAAGGTATAAGACCTCGTCGGGTACAATTGTAAAAACTTTAATATAATTATCGATTACATGTTTAAACTTTAGTTTTAACGACCCGACCCAACACACATATAGTTGAACTTTTTTTTATTTTTATCGGCTTAACTTAAATAGGGAACCACATTTCTATCCTGGATTTGCCATTGTTGATATTGCTACTTTTATTCTTATATAATCGCACATACACACACATGCTCATGTACATGCATTTCTTTTGAAATACATACTTAAGTTCAAGATTATATACTCAAAAACATGCACACATGTATGTATCTCTATACGTGTATACTTATAGATATAGCCTAACGGAAAGTAGTATCATGAGTCGAAAAATGACATTTATAATAAAAACACTTCTATTATCTTAATATGTGTAAATATATATACAAAAACGATCATAACTTTTAAAATATACAAAAATAAGAAACGTCTATCTGTCTGAAATATCGGACGGATTTGTGACAAATTTCCGACGGTGCTTTTTTAAAATCATTTATATCGATCGTTTCTTCATATACAATCGTACATATACAAAAATATACACATGTACATGTATTCCTTTTAAAATATATAATTAAGTCCAATGTTGCATTCCATAAACACTCACACACATCAGATGAATATCTAACCTTTAATTAGAAGATTTCTACTTTTTGTTGATGGAATCAAACTAAATATCACATGTTTAATCCTTCCCTATCACATGCAAAGCTTGAATCTTCTATTAAACCTTTCGCATCTTCACTTTCTCTCAAACCAAGAACAGACACCAAGTATGTGTTCCAAATTTGAATAGTGAAGAGTAGCTTAAAAATTCTGATTATATGCTTGAAATGAGCTTAAAGATGTTTAATCCTTTAAAACTATGACTTGATTACCATTTAATCTTCTTATCTCTATAATTTCTCAGTTTAAAATACCAAGAACACACACTAATTGTGTGTTCAACCTTTGAAGATGAAGAAGATGAAATCAAATCTTTGATGTTGGCTTGTAATAGCTTGCTTATACTTAATCCCACCTTAATTTTGTTTTATGTTGTTTTAATCACACTTTCTTTCTCTGCTCTCTTTAACACGCACTAAAGTCCAGTACACTATGTGTGTATTTAGGTGTAAATAATCTTTTATAGTGTCTTAATGTGATACAAATACCCATTATTCATTCACGTACTGCTATTTTTAATAACATCATACTTCCAATACTTTATTTTCCCCTTAATATAGTTTAACTTATATGGTTAACCTTTATTATTTCAATGTCAATAGTTTGTTTATTTATAAATAAAAAATTCTCTCTGGAATTTGGGGTGTTATAACTCGCTGGTCATCTTCATCGTCTTCGACGTTGAAGACACCTCGCCGACAATTCTTTCGTTCGAGACACGTTTATGGGTCATCTTCCTCAAGGATGATCACCATGTGTGATGAGAGAGGATGTGTTTGTTGGTAAATTTACATGCAAATCAGTCACCAAACAACTTAATATTATCATATCTAGTTTATAAGCTTATCTTTTTTTATTTGTATTTGTTCACTTGTCCATTCAAACAATTAATTTTTCATTCTTTTTCATTTTTTATATGTTATTATTATTACTGTTATTTTGTTTTTGACTAGTGACCAATGTTGTAAAATTTGGATTCCTGAGCCGATTAATCGCCAAGTACACGTGAATTGCTTGGTCACCTAGGCGAGTATAGGTGAATCGACCAAAATACTGGTTTAGTCAAACTCGGTACCAAATTGGTGTGACTCGGTCTTCATCAGAGGTATGCTTTGTCTTCGTCGGAGGTGAAGACGAAGATACGAAATCAGGGGTGATTGCATGAAATGACAGCATAACCACCACCACCACTACCATCATCCACATCATTATCATCTTCATCCTCATGAAGAGAGTTAAAAACCTTTGGCATTCAACACTTGTTGCTTATAATAAATTAAGAATGAAGAAAGAAAAGGTAAAGGATAATAGGAGAGAAAAACTGGAAAAGAAAATGGAATAGGACTGCAGTAAAAAAATTTAGGGTTATCCGAAAGTAAGGAAGGAATGACTTTACATTTACATACATAAAATTTTAATTTTAACCTTGTTTTATTCTGAATTTTATATTTTACCTTCAAAACAGTTTGTTTTTAATATTTTAAACTTTAAAGTGTTAAACTAAATTATATTTTAAGATGAGGTAGAGGAAGGAGCATTTTATGAATAAATATTTATGTTTGAATTAGTATTTGAAGCAGTAAACATTAATGTTAGTACTTCTAAACAATATAATTTGGGTCTTATGAATAATTATATTTATATTTAAGTATTTATGAACATGTAATATATATGACTTTTGAAATTTATATACAAAAATTCAAATCCGAGTGATCCCTAAGTATTCCCCCTAGGTCGAGTACTCCATACTCCCCGCCAACCGCCCAACTAACGTCTTGCGAGTTCTACAACATTGCTACCGACAACCACAACTGTAACACCGTGTTTCACGAGCTTAAAATTAGTGTCAATTTAAACTTTTTAAACTGATTTATCAAAAGCTTGCTGCGGATATAATCACCATTTCAAATAACAGGTGTTACCACAACTAACAACCGACCATCGGATCACATGCATACAAAATAACAATTAGTGTTCCACAAATATAAATACTACAATTACCCACGAGTAACCCCAGCTCGCCAGGCCATCAGTCACTAACCTGCGAAAAAGGGAAATCTTGCACCGTTAGCCACAACTAGCTAGTGAACACCAATTTACACATAATCATCAATAAGCATGCTATTACATCACAATAAGGCACACAGAGCTAAGCTATCACATAGCGGTGTGCCGACATGTCAGCGGGATCATATCTTGCGAGGTAGCTAGCATGGCCCAACGATCCAAGCTGGGGAATCAGTCACAACCATCCGCATCGGTGGGGGAGCGAAGAGCAGCCCACCATCACATTTACCCGTTCCAGTTTGCACCAAGAACCCTATTTCACAACCAGTTTCCGGCTTTCGCCGAGAACCCCCTTGAATAACCAGTTCCGGCCTAAGCCGAGAACCCCATCTTCGTGAAGGAACGGTGGCCTGCA
This sequence comes from Pulicaria dysenterica, assembly GCA_947179395.2. Taxonomy (NCBI): domain Eukaryota; kingdom Viridiplantae; phylum Streptophyta; class Magnoliopsida; order Asterales; family Asteraceae; genus Pulicaria; species Pulicaria dysenterica. The sequence goes on from OX359290.1 coordinate 30,439,633, forward strand.
GAGCCGTCACCAAGCGTATACACTCGGGTGCCGTTAATCCCCCACTTCCAGACCCTATTGGGCCCCCAGGGTCCAGCCTACGTGGCTAACCTTAACCAATCCCAGGAACCGTGGTACAGTCCCCCAATTGTCCGGACATAACATAATAACACATAACTGATCCAATAAGGATCCAATTGTTAACACTCTAACATAGCTGATCCAATCAGGATCCAATTACATGCGCAATACAATAATCTAACATGGCTGATCCAATCAGGATCCAATTACATGCGCATACACATTATCACATTAGCTTCTGCTTATACTTGGTATGCAGAATACCAAATTACACTTTAAACATAACATACAGTTGTCACATAAGTCATAACCCTACATGGGTCTATCTCGTATCACTTCACTTATTTATCGTCACTACTATAAACACATAACTCACGTCATAACACGACACTCCACCACTTACCTCGTACGTGCATACATCACTATCACAATAGCACGTGTCAATACACAACAGTTAGCCCTACTTACTGAGTCTCATGGGAAAACTGGTACTCACCTAGAGTCCTCGCTAAGCAGATACGTCACTCGTGTCTTCCAGTTCCTTAAGTACACCTAACACATCATATACACGCTTCGTTATCACTTACACATAGCATACACAGGCTGAAACACAAGTTACACAAGTTGTTGGGACTGTACCCTTGCTTGCGATCGCAAGGCAATGTATTACTGTCGCAAAGGCCCCTAACAACATCCCTTACGATCGCAAGGGTACTCCTTGCGATCACAAGAGGCCTTCTACCACAACCAATGCCTACGATCGCAAGGGTAATCCCTTTTTCCCGCAAGCATGGTTCTAGGGTTGGTTACGATCGTAAGTTATGTACCTACGCTCGCAAACCTTATTTCCATCGCCCGTAGGCGGTAACATCACCTAAAAACATATCCTTACGGTCGCAAGGGCCTTACCCTGCGATCGCAAGAATTACAGACAACTCATGCGACCGCATGCACATGTCATGCGACCGCATGGATACCAGAAACCCCATGCGACCGCATGCACATGCCATGCGACCGCATGGACCCCAGTTACAGTGTTCTTCGACTCTGTTCGCGTACAACACCCAAAAATCACGTTTTTAACACCTTAATCGATCAAAACTCAGTTCCAAATGTTTGTACACTTTGTTTGACATCAATTGAAGCTTAAGAACACTTTTGGCACAAAAACAAACCACAAAAACACATCAAACACCATCCAAATGGTGTTTCTTACTCATGAACTAAAAACTAGGGTTCTTAATGAAATCACTTACAAACCAGTAGAAGAAGCAACATATTGAGCCCTTGAATCAGCTGCAAAACTTCCTTACAACAGATTGAACCTTGTTTTCTTTCAAAATCTCCAAGTTGAGAATGTATGTGTGTGTTACGTATTGTGTATGTATGTGTGTTAATGTGTGTTTTTACTTCAACAGGGGATAAGGGAAAGGATAAGCCGGCCTTGAGGTTTATTTAATAAACCTCGAGTTTTTTGTTCCCCTTTTCAACTTACAACTTGACACACGCTAACCCGTTTCAACTAACGGGGATATCTACGGAATCATTATGCGAAACCGTTTAATATTTTATCACTTTTAAACGCGTTTGACACTTTTCACATAATAACTCTAATTAACACATAACACGCGTTAGCAACTTACAACACACTAATTTAAATCACTTAAAACCACTGTACAACTATTTGAGCACAAGGTACAAGCCTACGGAACTAGGCCCAATTTCAGGATGTTACAACAACTACCACCCATTACCACATTCAGAGCATCATGGTCACCAACTCATCATCACACCCTCATCACTACCACCACACGCACCCCGGCACCCGCTACCGCCACAAGTTTTAGTCTTCTCTAGCAGAACCAGCTGCACTACAACATTCAACGCCACATACAATCCATACACACCCTCACATAATCACACATGTTGCACCAATGCCCCACCCCCACCCCTACACACACTCTCTCTCTAACTATCGTTATACCCGTGCGTTGCTCGGGTACATAAAATGAAACTTTTATATTTAATTTTTTATACATACTTTTTTAAAATTATAACAATATATTACACGTTTAAATATTTTACTATAATATTACCGTGTTTCTCGCAATGGAGCCATGTCCCGACATTGTAAAGGCATAAACAAAACATTATTTTTAATATCAAGTGCTTAAAAGATATTTTTATTAGCTAATTATATATTTGAATCTTCGGAATTGTAAACTAAATTTATTAAAAATAAAATAATGATGAAATCAATCTTAAGTATACACAAATTAGATCATATAATAATAAGATCTTAACATAGAATATATTATGTCTATATATATGTAAATTGCTTAAGTATAATCTATTATTTAATATTATATAATTGAAAACACAAGATAACATTGAATTCAAATATTCATGTAATAATAACCTTAATTTTATGTACCAAGTTATTAGCTAAAAAATAAAAAAACTTAGACAATTAAAATCTTTATATAAAATTTCAAGTTATATTAGTAGTTACAAAACCCATGACGGTTTTTTCACTATTCAGTAATTATGTAGAGCTATAGTTTATGTACGGTTATTTACTCACGCACGTTAACAATCAATATTAAAGAGCCTAAAGGGGTAGTGATAGTTTTGTAAACAACTTTATGCCATTAACCAACGGTTTAAAGACTCACTAAGTGGTTATCAAACATATAAAATTTATCGTAATACGACAAAATTTTAAAATAAGTTTATTTTTTATTCATGGTATCGAAAGACCAAAAAATCAATGATTATATCAACTATATTATGTAAAGGGAATGAATATTAAAGACGAATAAAATATCCAATAATTACCTACTCGTTGCTCTCGATGGATAAAACAATTAAAATATGCTAATTTTAAAAAAAAAAGTCATATTAAGATAAAATTTATATTAAAACATGGATAAAAATAAGACGGTCACAAATATATAATTAATTTTCCACTAAACAAATATATAACAAGTTATTAAACAAAATTTTCAAACCACCTATAATTAATTACATTAATATACAATTTTTCTTAAAACCTTCTCACATTTTTCATATTGTCCCCTGCGAATTTACATCCAAACCCTGCCAATTAAATTGAATTAAATTTAAATACTACCTTTTCTCCCTTTACCAACCAATCAGATCATACTATTTGTCCATTTTATAATTTACACGTCATCAAGAACGTCATCATTTTCTTCATCACATCACACTTTCTCATATTAAATTCAAAGAGAAGGGGCGAGCCGGTGGAAGATGGTGAGGGATGGGTGCGAAAGAGAAATCTGATTTCAATTTCTTTGGGTTAAATAAAATTTGAATTAATTTTGAGTTTAATTAGGTAATTAATCATAACTATTAACTTTGATTACCATTAATTATTGAATTGGTAAATCTACAGTTAAACTCCAACGGTAAGTGACTTTTTTTGGCATTTGCTCATGACAAAAATTAGGATTCTATGACAAGTATTTCCTCAGATGTAGGTGATCTAACTATTACCATGATCTTTTCCTTACTACATATGATCATCTTTGATTGAAACCCCCTCACATAAAAATTCAATAAGGAGCTCCATGCAATATAATACAAAGAATTCTAAGATATCATGATTTCATCTTAATGCTCTATATAGTTGGATAAGAATACATGATTTAGGTGCACAGAGTAAGGGTAAACTGTATAATTCAAAATCAGTAATGTGTGTTGCATCATCTCATGTTTCATTCTTTACAAAAGTTAAAACTTGAATCCAAATATTATATATGATCATATGATAAACATTATCTACCAAACCTCTGAATCCGACGTTGCCGTATTTCATCCAAAGGAACTTCTGAACTTGACGTCTGTAACAAAGACAATCCATCATCACCGAACGCTGTTTCACAAACCTCGCACACAGTTAACCACTCGGGGTTATCAAATGTACAAGCTCTGCACCTCCAAACCCCGCCAGTTCTTCCCCTACCAGAAACTCGTTGTTGGCGGGGCCGCCAGAAGCCCAGCAGAGATCTCAAAGGCCAACCAACCAAACTAGCTAACCCTTTTATCATTGTTGTCAAAGGAGAAGGACCTCTATATGAAGCTCTTAAATGGATATAAACTATGCCTGCAAGAATCCCACCAAGATGACCTAGGAAAGATACACCAGGAACAAGCAACTGGATCAGAATCAGTTCTGCCCAAGCAGCATGCTTTGAAGGTACCATGATTCCATGGACACTAGTGTAGCTATCTGACTGGGAATTAAGTACTACTTTCATTGCAAACAGGACACCAGAGAATCCAACAGCATATTCTTGATAATAAGCTCTTTCATAGTCGAAAAACACAAGAGATTTGGCTAATAACAGTGTAATCCCTTGTGATAAACCAAGTAGGGTTGCAACCATTGATGCAAATTCAGCACTTCCCATTGAATTCTCCAACTGGATGCCTTTCCATAACAGAGACATCATGTTGTAGGCCAGATGAGATTCACCAAGGTGATAGAAAGCAGATAAGAAAAAGCGCTTGAGGTCCTTATTCTGCTCAACAGAGGGAAAATCATTCATTCAGAGTAGAAATGATGTCCACAGATCATGGAACAATAAACGATTACGTAAAAACCTAGCATTAAGCAATAGAAATTGCCAATTTGGGCACGTAATATACTGTAATTGTTTTGGGCTTATTCTTCATTCGATTGTAATATTGTAATGGTGTAGATTTACAAGCAATGAAAGTATGTTTCTATTCATCAATTAAGGTTCAAATTCTTGATTACAAACCCTAGGGCGATCCTGGGGATAAAATTAAGAAGAGATCATGGAGAAAATTAACCAAATTCGTACCTTGAGGATGAGATATGCATTGAACCAAACTTCGTCAATTGGGGGGATGATATGATCAAGGAAAGCAGGTCTTAGATAAATGAGAGTATTGGCGGCAAGAAGAGCGGCGGTGACCGGAGGTTTACGTTCAAGTCTCCGGTACTCATTGGCCGCCTGTAATAGCATCAACGGGATCATTCCGTTAGAGACGCCGCGGATGTTTCTCCTCACCATCTCCGATCACCAACAAATGAATTACGTTTATGAAACAAAGAGAAGCAGTAGCAGGAGCAGATTCACAGGCCTTTGATAATCATCTTAGCAAATGAGTTGAAGAAGAAGTAGTCAAAGATAGAATGATTCTAGTTCCTTCCAGACTGAGACTGAACATCCATTTGATTAACCTCCTTCCCAAGCAATCCATTTAAAGACTATATTATTAATAAAGAATCTTATAATATATTAAAAGAAAAGGGTTTTTTTGTTTTCCTAAAAACATTCCACCAATCACATCCCTTGAATTTAAAAAAAAAATTAAAAAAAATAGGAAAATGACGTCACTATTGCTTGAAAAGCTTAAGGAAAAAATTAGGATTATTTATATAAATTGTTAGGGGTGGTATGTGAAATATGTGAGGGGTTTAATGTAAATTGTATATTAATGTATTTAATTATAATTTGTTAGAAAATTATGTTTAATAACTTATAATATATTTTGTTTTAAGAAAATATAATTATATATTTGTAATCGGCTCATTTTTATCTACGTTTTGATATAAATTTTATCGGAATATGAGTTTTTTTTAAAATTAGTATATTTTGATTGTTTTATCAATCAAGAGCAACGTGTAGATAATTATTAGACATTTTATTCGTCTTTTATATTTATTACATCTACATAATAAAAGTCGATATAATCACTTATTTCTTGGTTTTTCGATAAAAAGAATTAAAAATATACTATAACAACGGTAGTGACATAAAGTTGTTTATAAAACTACCACTAACACTTAAATTTTTTTAAAAATTGATTGTTAGTTGTAAGTAAATAACCCTGCATAAACTATAATTCTACATAATTACTGGGTAGAGAAATAACTATTATGTTAATGGGTTTTGTAACTACACATACAACTTGGAATTTTATATAAAAAATTTAAATGTCTAAGTTTTCTTATTTTTAACTAATATCTTAGTACATAAAATAAAAGTTATTACATGGATATTTAAATTTCAGTGATATCTTGTGTTTTCAATTATATTTAATTGAAAAATAATTTCACTTAAACGATTTACGTATGTATAGACATAATCTATTATATGTTAGAACCTTATTTTTATGTGATCTAATTTGCATATATTTATATGGATGTCATCATTATTTAACTTTTAATGAATTTAGTTTACCATTTCAAATATTCAAATATATAATTAGCTAATAAAAATAACGATAAAGCACTTGATATTATAACATCAACAATAATATTTTACTTATGTCTTTACAATGTCGGGATAAAGCTCTATCACGGGAAACACATTAGTATTATAATAAAAACTTTTAGACGTGTTATGTAACTTTATATACATTAAAAAGAGTATTTATAAAAAGTATTAAAAAACATGTTTCACTCATGGACAGTTTATGTGACGGTTTCTCAAGTGAAAAGCAAGGAGGGGTTAAAAATTTTAATTTTCGGTGATGAAGGAAACTTTACTAATAAAACCATGAATGTTGTTAATAAAGAGGTTTTACAGAAAATGAAATGATACACGGGACTACATGTTAGTACCCTTATATCTTCCACATGCAGAAAATCTAATAAAGAGGTTTTCCTGATTGGATATTACAAATTGGTGAAAGAAATCTTGGAAGTTCAAACGATGGAGAGGCTAAAATTGAATTTCTTGATAACTTTTTTATTAAATCAAATGGTGATCATGTTGAATCAATAATTAACTTCATATATCCATCCATTAACAACAATCTTTATGATATAAATTTTCTTCAGGAAACAGCAATTTTGGCTCTCACAAATGAGGATGTCGAGTGTATTAATATCCAATCATGGTTTCAAAGATTGATGGTGAGGAGGTATCATATTATAGCTCTGACAATATGTGTGCAATTGAAGATTCTGATACATTTGAAGAATCGGGTCACCTGACCTTTTAAATTCAATAAAAGTATCTGGCTTTCCAAACTACAAGTTAACTTTAAAGGGTTCGTGTGACCGTAATGATGCTTCATAATCTTGAACAGTCTAAAAGCCTTTGCAACGGAACAAGATTACAAGTTACTCGACTTGGTGCACATGTGGTTGAAGCAAAAATAATTGCAGGTCAGAATGTTACATTACTCATATTCCAAGATTGAAGATGATTCTATCAGAGCCTACAATACCATTCAAGTTCCAACGAAGGCAATTTCCTCTGTTGGTCTGTTTTGCAACGAAGATAAACAAAAGCCAAGGTCAATATTTATTAAATGTTGGATTGTATTTGAGACGACCCGTTTTCACTCATGGGCAGCTACATGTTACGGTTTCTCGAGTGATGAGTAAGGAGGGGTTAAAAGTTTTGATTTGCGATGATAAAGGCAACCCTACTAATAAAACCATGAATGTTGTTTATAAAGAGTTTCTACATAAAATCTAATGATAATTTTATGTATGAATTGCAAACTTCTGTAATGTTTATCATTTGTTATGAGATTTTATATTTCTATATATGTTTTATTTTTTTTAACGTGTTCGTACTTTATAAAAGTATATAAATATAATATTAAAATTGTCTTATATTATTCCCGTGTTAATACACGGGTCGTTTAGCTAGTATTATAAAGAAGAGCGATGCTACTTATTTTCTTCTAATACAAGTGGTAAATTAAGTTATAGAGATAAAGAAAAAGAATTAGTGAAGAACTTCACATATTATTTTGTGGTAAGTAGGAGGTTGTATTATTTTTTTATAAAGAATATGTAAAGGAACTGGCTTCATTTATATTTAGATACACTAGCATCGTACCCGCATAACGCTGTGTTAGTAGATAGTTTCTATTTTGTAATATGTCGTTTTCAATAATGTAGAAAAAGTTTTTAGCAACGTGTCCGTTTTTTTCAGTTTTTCTTATATTTGTATCAACTATTTTATTATTTTTAAAAATAAAATCTAAAAAATATTAAAATAAGAAAAAAAATTATATTTATGAAAGAGTTAAGATTCTCTCATGTTGTGGTCAAACATGGTCCATCATGTTCTTACACATATATGAGAGTGAGTTTCTTATTTAAATCAATAACGAGTCCCTTTGTAGGCTCTCACTCTCATGTTTGTAAGAGAACATGATGGTTCATGATTGACCGAACATGAGAGAATCTTAACCCTTTTTGAATAAAGAGTGTGAAGTTAATAAGATTTTGAAAATAATGTTGATATGAGTACATATTGTATTTATGTGCCAGAGTGTGTTAGTGAAATAATATATAATAAATAGAAAGTTAAGGTAAATTAGGAGAATGAAATAGTTAAATATAGAGTGAATAAATTTAATTTAAATAAAAAAAAGGGTTAGATGTATTATTGTTTAAATTTTAAGAGTTTTGAATAGTAAATAGCGGAGAGAATATTACACTTGTTAAGATAGTTATTAATTATGACATGAAAAGAGCACACAAATGAAAATAAGAAAAAAAATCTTTAAAAAATCTTTTTATACATGCTTTCATGCATATTATAATACCATACATTTTCAAGGAAAGAAAAACAGAAGACTTAGTTAAATAGCTGCAAATGCATAATAGAAACAAAGTGAGCTGATAGTCCACTGGTAAGACACCTTTGCTTGAGATTATTGACGTAGGTTCAAATCTTGCCTACTGCATAATTTTTACTGCTTTTTTTCTTTCCGTTTTTTTAATTTACCTGTCTTTATCCTGTCTTTTCCCCCTTTTTTACCCAACAGACACCTGTACTGTTGACTCACACGTAGGATGACTCTCAACAACCTACCGATATATTTTCTTTCCTCTTCTACCTAAAATTTCCCTCACATTTTCTTCACTGCAAACTTTCCTCCTTCTCTGCAGCTCTCTCCTTCACCTGGTAAGTCTCAGATTTTAAACCTAATCAACTTATTTTTTTCTTTCATAAGAAAATTCCATTCCTAACCATCTTATATTTTCATATCAAATTTCTATCGTATGTTATCTTTGAAAAGCTTCCCTTTCAGTAATTCCCTTTCACACAGGTAAGTGTCATATGATCTTCTGTTCTTTTTTTAGGTGCATTCTTTTGCGTTTGCCTCCTTTAGTACCTGATTCATGAGTATAATCTTCTATGACTTTATACCTGGTACGCTTGCTTGAGATTCTTTTCTACTTCTATGTTGCCCACCAAGTGTTTGATGTAATGTCAAGTCTACAGGGTGGTCTTTTGATATGTATGAAAATCGACGACAACAATTTTCTTGATGCTATGAATATATACGTAGCTTCTACTGATATCAAACTTCGTCGGTAACATATACGTAGCTTCTATGAATATACATATGTTTAGATGAACTATGTGTCTCTGTTTGATGAAAACCCAAAACACACATTATCCTGAAAGCCAAAGCCAGCAACTAAATTTCATACCCTCTCTAACCTCTAATTTACTAACATAGCTTCATCAGAAAGCATCAATAATAATTAAGCCAAGGACGTGAAAGTAAGAAATATCACATAAACTATAAAGATTAGCAATACATATGTCAAACAAGTGTTAAAAAGATTACCTTTGATGCAAATTCTATACCAACATTCAGATAATAAGCAGTCCACCAAAACAGACCTACAGGCTACAGGCCAACAAAACAGACCTACAGAAACACATTTTTAAAGGATCAGAAGTAAGACAACAAGAAAAAAAACCAGGCCACATAAAAGAAAAAACAAAATCCACTAAAATCATTTACATAGAATTCAAAAGTCACAGATTTATAGCAGGTTGCATAAGATTCTCGAACGAAAATCCAAATTTAAATCAATTCTACCTGCACTAACCAAATACTCTTTCCTCTAAGGTATCATGCATCAGTCACATAATTAATACTCCACAGTGCCATCATAAGTACTTTCATGTCTATACTTTTTGCCACTTACTTCAGACGCAAATACTTTTGGTCATGTTACTATGCAAATTAACACTCCACGGTACACACTTACATGTCGTGATTACTCTTACGTAGTTGAAGTTGAAATAGCAGAGCTGAAGAAGAAGGGAATCAACTTCCCAACTTTAGATGGAAAGTGATATGCAGGTACAACTACTTATACATATGCTAATAATAGCTCTTTTCGCAGGGAACTCTCTTTTTTGAGACTCATGCAAACCAGTTAATGCTAACAACCATGTACATATCAACAACCACTGCAGGCCGTTCCTCTTTTTGATTATAAATTTCGCCTACATATAAGCTCCACATGGCATGAGGTCCACCGTAGTACACTTTCCTACTACCATGTATATACACCTAACACCCTTATGCTTCAACTTACATATGAAAGTTGGGTCTTTTGGGGACTGATGCAAATCATGTACGCACATGTTAGAGGCGACGTAAATTAGATGTTTGTTAAAGCCTGAACCTCTTTTTGAATGTAAGCGTATAGCTAAACACCGAACACAAGGTATGAGGTATGTCGTTTGAGGCTTTTGTATTACCACATATGTATAACCTTCTATTTGATCTTAAAGTTTGTCTCAAGTACTTTTCATACAATATATCATACTTTGTACCCCGACGCGAAGCGCGGGCTCTTACCCACTAGTGATTTTACTAAGACAAAGGAAGTCATTTTGTTAATATATAATAAATATATATGTTTTATCCAATATGACAATATAAAAAGCTTGCAACACGCGAAAGAGTTATATGTAAATATGTATATTTAGTTATTTACTTGTAACAAGAGAAAATAAATATTTTATAAACATGTATGTTACTATAAGATTATGATTTACTTGGGTAATAATGTTTTCGATAAATGCATGTTTATGTTAGGGTTGAACCTCTTCCGAATGTATTTAAAATATATATTAGGTATCTATTCGCTATTTGTGTGTAAACCATCTCAAACTTTCTTCTCTTAATTTATAGGAGATGAACATCATTCCTAACTCAATCATGAAATCTCAAAAGAGGATCTTATCTAGCATTTTTTTTTCACAAGTACAACTTAACATCCTTAATTTTACTACTTTCATTTTCAACATCTAATATTTTGACTCGTATAACATAACTAGTCCACCTACAACCATATAGAATTTTCCTTTAACTTTAAAGGAACCATTTTGTCGGACTAAATTCTTCTAGCGACTTTCCTCTTTAACAATCATGTTGATATATATCACATTATTTAGATATATATTTTATGCGATATTCGGGTATATTTAGCCTAATATTGTTTAAAATATGTCAAAAAAGTACTTATTACCTTTGTTTATCATTTCCATGTTAAAAATGCGAGAGTTGAATTAATTTAAAGCTTATATGAGAGAAAATGAAGAAAATAAGAAAAACGGTCACCTACGACACATCTCCACTGTTTTGATCATATTGCACTTAGTTTAAAGTCCAAAGTACTCATGAACTACCTTCCTACACTTAGTTCAATGTTGTAAAACTCGGCCGAGTACTTGGCGAGTAATGAGTACTCGGCCATTCACCTTGGCGAATACTAGCTACTCGGATGAGTTACTCGGGCAAGGCCAAACTCGGTCAAAACTAGGATTACTCGGTCAAATCGGCGATAACCGGGACTCGGCCATTCACATCTTTCTCCTTCCTCTTCGATTTTTCCTTCATAATCGAGTATTCAATTGTTGCTTCACACAAAAAAATGACCGACATCTTCGATCTTCCTTTCACATGTCTTCGATTAAAGCTAGTTGGCATGGAGTTCGACATCTTCCCTGTTCGAAATCTTCTATTAAAGCTGTTGGCCTCGATTTCTTGTCTTTGTCGGAGGTGAAGAAGACAAGGAGCAGAGATAAAGACGGGAAGATGGCGGCTCTTTAGAGATTTCTAAAGTGAGGGCGTGAGGCTATATGCAGTAAAATACTAAAATGAAAAATTTAAAGTTTCAAAACCAACCCTCATTTTGTTCTAAAATTTCACGTTTATCTATTTTTTATTTTAAATTTGTAAGTTTCACCTTTAAAATAGTATAGTTTTTATAGTTTGAGGTGTTTAACTAATAAACTATATATATAATTTAGAAACATTCCTTAAATTTTCTTATTATTCTATATATATTTTTTGCTATTACATTCTTATTCTTTTTCATTGTATTTTATTTTTTATATTTTGATTTTTCTCTCGGATTTTATTATTATTATATTTATCCCTTAGTTATATATATATATATATATATATATATATATATATATAGGGGATGGTTCATGCGAGAACCGTTGTTAGTGCGAGAACCGCGAGAACCAATCTCAGTCGTTCCTTGGATATGGGAAGTATCATGGATGGAGAGCGTGGAGGGATAGAGTGTGGCATGGTGCATGTGAGAAATTAATGGGTGGGCAATGACATTGAAGGAGGGGGAATTGGACGGCTTAGATTGGTTCTCGCGGTTCTCGCGCTAACAACGATTCTCGCATGAACTTTTGTCTGTGTATATATATATATATATATATATATATGTATAGGTAAAAATTCAAACGAGAACTGTTTTTCGTTCGAGAATCGCGAGAACCAATCTGAGCCGTCCAATTCCCCCTCCTTCAATATCATTGCCTACCCATGAATTAATCACATGCACTGTGCCACACTTGATCCCCACTCGCTCCACATCCATAAATTTCACTTTATCAAATTTACGGCTAAGATTTGTTCTCGCAGTTCTCGTACGAAAAACAGTTCTCGTTTGAACCGTCCCCTATATGTATATATTGAACGACTCCTAAATCTACACATTTTTATTTATATATTTACTTATTTACATATTTTCTATTTTTTCATCTACCCTTTTCGCTGTCGGATGTCTATATAGAAAAACAATTTTTCTATCTACGAATAGATTTATGATAATAATATTATACCTTCCTATGCGCTGCTATAAAGAAATTAGGTATTGTTATTATAATATACACACGATCAATTTTTAATACCGGCCGGAAAAAAAAATATCGGTTTTATTTTATTCTAACTCAAAAATATAAGTTAATCATTCTTATCGTTATTCTTCTTTCCTTTCACCATTCCTCTTTAAAGATTTCCAAAACTGAGCTTATAGGACTATAGGGCTTTTAAGTTTTGACCTAGCGATAGTAAGGTATGTGATTAACGTGTCTGTGCTTCTCAGAAAATAATAATAATAATAAAAAAAAAAACAAACTATCAAGCAACTAAATCTGCAACTTCCCAATTTATTAGTGCTCTCCTGACGCACGCTGCAACGAAGGCAGCAGCTTCTACTGAATTCTCTTCAGATATATCAAAGTCCGGCAAACATCACATTCCGGACGGTGAGCTTTCGATTTCTTCTCTTTCCTTTCGCTTAAATTCTTTATCTTAGGTTTTTCTTTTTATATTCAATTTATCTTAGGTTTTTCTATAATCTTGATAGTGTGATTTAGAGGTTATATCGAGGACATGATCGAATTCATACCAAAACCCTAGATTACATTTTCCAGTTAAAAATACAGACTTGTTCATTTGAGTTTGTTGGAAATCATCTATCAGTTGTATTGAAAATATGATTCAGGCATCATAGTTTGCTGTGGCCACCCCTGGACCTTAAAGGGTGCATAATATGAAGCCTCATCCAGCTTGGAGTTCCTTAAGAAACCCAGTTAAGTTCAGAATGTAAGCTCAGTCATTCTCATCGTAAACATTGCTGTTGCCCATCAGTAACTATTCTTTTCACTTTTCAGAAATCATTTTGAGATTTATCATATTTTGTTTCTTGTCTATTTGGTTATTGCTAGTAACTTAATCTAGGAATATATAACTAGTAAACCATTTGGATTGCAGTCCAACAGCTGAAAATCTGGTTCCTATTCGTCTTGACATTGACATAGACGGTCAGAGGTTCAGGGATACATTTACCTGGAACCCTTCTGGTAAGGCATCCATGTTATTTCTATTCACTTTCCCTTTGTAGGTAAGCATTTGCTGTTTGTCATTCCCTTGAAATGCTGCATACGTAACAACTTAAGAAGCTTAAGTTTATATATGATGTTATGAAAATTGTGGGTAGTGTAAATAGTACACCAGGGCATGTGTTAAGCAGCAATCAGCAAACTGAAGAGACCATCACAGTGATATAGTGATGGTACTTGTTGATCAATGGATAGAACAATATGGGGGTATTATGACTTTATGAGTGCTTGTAATTCCAACTTCCAAGTGCCAGCTTTTTGCAAATAAACAATAATCGAAACACTCACTAATCTGTATACAGGAGCAAAAGCATAATGACAATTAATCTATATACTTTTGAACGCAGAATACTTGGAAGAAACAAATGCAGTGCCCCACCTACATGGGGTGATTCATTTGTCATCTTTTTGGAATCTGCCATTAAAAATAACTTCTCCTACATTGAATTAATCAACATCACTAAAGCGTCCAACTTTTTCTATTTACGCAGTGGCTTCAAAACTAATTTCTTCCAGAGATTTTATATTCTTTCTATCATCTGTTACAGATCCGGATTCAGATATAATTTTGTTTGCAAAACGCATAGTAAAAGACCTCAAGCTTCCTCAACCATTTGTAACCCAAATTGCTCAATCCATTCAGGTAAACATTCTTCTTGTAGCTAGAAATCTTAGTTAACAGTGTCGGATAGAATTTCTTCTGTTGCTAATGTGATCATGGCCAATTCCTTTGCTAGAGCAGTTTGTCAGCATCTAAAAGTTGTTACATCTACATTGAATAAGAACGAACACACGAAATAGTTGTGAGAATTTCCGTTTAGGTATTTACTAATTGGCTAAATAGTGATCATAACTATATGAAACTATGAAAGTAAACAGGAAGTTCCCTTAACATCAAAGACTTTGTTACTTGATAATTAGCGGTCTATTGTTTTTGTCTTTGTATAGATATCTAGGGTCGGATTCCTTAGACAGTAATCAGTAGTTATGAAAAAGACTATCAAAGGACTTTCTAATCCAACTTTAAATTTTTTAAGTGCTGCATCTACCCACGTTAACGTATTTGCATGCATAAAATAACCATGTTGGGTAATGTGTGATACCTCAGTATAAATGCTTAAGTATCTAATTTTATCCTCCCTTTTCATGAAAAAGTGCATCTTTGCGAGTTTACAACTGTGCTAATTGTTTATCGGAAGAATTTGACCAC
Source organism: Pulicaria dysenterica (assembly GCA_947179395.2). Taxonomy (NCBI): domain Eukaryota; kingdom Viridiplantae; phylum Streptophyta; class Magnoliopsida; order Asterales; family Asteraceae; genus Pulicaria; species Pulicaria dysenterica. Next base: position 30,454,891 of record OX359290.1, read on the forward strand.
TTAGCCAAACCTCTGCAATTTCCTTGAATGATGATAAATAGTTGAATATTGTTAACATCGATGCCATCAGTAACATCTGCAATTTCCTTGGAATGATGGTAAACAATGGAATATTGTCGACAACGATGCCATCAATAACCTTCACAACGATGATTGGAAAATTATCTTAATTCTCACTAACAGTATGCATGCTTTGAGAGATCTTATTTTATATAATTCTTACTAACTAATATGAAGCTTATCTCACAGATGCTTTTCTTTTTGATGGTTTATATTCATCGACCACAATCATTTGCAACCTCGTTGAAAGGTTCTGTAGCATTTAGGGGTAAAGTATGCTTTTTGATGGAGGAGCAGTCATATCCAATTTTTGAAATAAGCAAAGTGATGTTCTTTCAGAGATAAAAAAGCAATTATTAGATCAGTTTAGATAATAACTAAATCTGGCGACAATTGGAATTTTCATCTCATGAACAACACTTGAAGCTATATAGTAACAAGAACACACAAACAATAACCGAGTACTTGTTAAGGAATTACCATCTCAAGAACATCCAGAATAAGGTACCAAGGAATTGTAAGCTTTGAATCCTGATACAATCTTGTATGTTGATTTAGTGAGTAGTTGCTTCTGGTGAAACTTCTAGAGGGCTGACCATAGTGTCACGGGCAATGTGTTCAAGGTGAGTCAATGGATTTAATTCCACCATGTAGGCCTGTCAATGCTGGGATCTTGATTTAGATCTCTTCTGATCCAATTTGTTTACACAATTCAACAGATAAAGAACATACAGCTATAATTCTGTAGAGGCTAGGATAGCGGCACACCCATGGCCGTACCCCACCCATCCCTTCCTACCTTTACAAAAACATAATCATATTTCTTGAACTTCTTTGTAATGGCGGGTTGTGAAAGTTAGAACATGAATCAGATCAAGCTCCATTTGGTTGGATCATAAATGGATCATATCATGATCGGATACAAATTCGATCCGTTGACAGCCTACTAATCGCTTTCCTATAAACCAATTTACTAAAATCCATTTTCTTTTTCTTTGGGTTTTTATCATTTTTGATAAACAAGAGGTGATGGTCATTGTGGATTGAATGTGAGGGTATATTTTGGCCAAAAATGTTCTAGTCTATTTAGAACTGAAAATTGCTATTCAGGCTTGGGTCAAATCTTACACTCATTTGTTAACCTGATTATCAATAATCTAAACAGTTGATTCAACAATGTGGATTTTGCGGAGAACAGAATTGATCGCAGTCACTGTTGCCACTCTGTCACTGATGTATCATGGACTTTAAGTTCATTTCAGAATCAGACAACATAGATTTGTGGTGGCAAACATTTACGTCACCTCATGTCAAACACCTTTGGATTATGTCCTGTATTTGGCTTAAACGAAACTAGATAAATACTTTGGCAGACATAGAGTAGTCTTAAATTTTCAATAGGTGGGTGACCTTAATGAAAGAAGTTGACTTGTTGGGTGGCTTTCTTAGACATTATCCCATTTTGTTAAATTATGAATCTTACCATGAAAGATCACATGCACTCACACATCTATTGTTGTGTACTATTATGTCCTTTATATTTTATGTGTGTGTGTGTGTATATATATATATATATATATATATATATATATATATATATATATATATTTTCCTCTTAGCATTTCTTCTATATTCAAGCTTTGTGGACATATTCTATTAGTAGTTTAGATGGAACAATGGAGCTATTTGTTAGGAAAGTAATTGCATTATAACAAAATAGCATCAAACTTAAAATCACTTTTGCGTACATGATAGTAAATGAACGCATATTTCATATTTTGGATGAATTACTTATGCTTCCACAATAGCATCCATTATATCCTCACTTGGTAACATTCTGTTTCTACTAATGCAGTCACAACTTAAAGAATTTCAATCATTCGAAGGGCAAGATATGTACACTGGTGAAAAAATTGTCCCTATTAAGGTACTTTTCGTCTATCTCATGACAACCGGTGTGTTTACATTTATTGCTCTTCACACGGCCATATACCTGCTCCCTAGTTTTTAATTCTTTATATTTGATTGTGGGTGGTAACTTTTTCCTTTGATCACTAACAGCTTGATCTTCGAGTGAATCATACTCTGATAAAGGACCAATTCCTATGGGTAAGCTTATCTCTTTTCTGATTCAATTGGTGTGATAAGATGATAGTTTTTAGTTTATAATAATCACTAGATGCTTAGGGCCTTATATCTCGGATATCATACAAATTTTGACCCTAACCTATTTCAGGACATGAATAACTTTGAGAGTGACCCTGAAGAATTTGCGCGAATCTTTTGTGAAGATTTGGGTATTGAAGACCCTGAAGTTGGTGTAAGTTGTTGAAATGCATTTCTACTTTTTAATTTGATGTTTGAACTGATTATCATATTGAATTTTTGATTCACGGCCCAAATTAGAAAATCGATCTTGTTTTAGGCTGCATGATGACCCAGAAGAAATATATGGTCATCACTTTGCAAACCATAAGAAAGTGCTAAAACCTTTTGTTTTACTTTGTACATATATATATATAGACAAAAGTTCATGCGGGAACCGTTGTTAGCGCGAGAACCGCGAGAACCAATCTAAGCCGTTCAATTCCCCCTCCTTCAATGTCATTGCCCACCCATGAATTCCTCACATGCACCCTGCCACACCCCATCCTTCCACGCTCGCCATCCATGATACTTCCCATATCCAAGGAGTGGCTGAGATTGGTTCTCGCGGTTCTCGCACTAACAACGGTTCTCGCATGAACCCTCCCCTATATATATATATATATATATATATTTTTTTTTTTTTTGTGGAGATGAACTTTCAGATTAGCAGCCACTATTTTTAATTGACAAAACCTTGTTTCTACAGCCTGCAATTGCGTTTGCTATTAGGGAGCAACTTTGTGAGGTATGGTTTTTGTTACTTGTTTATATGTTGTTTACATTCTTGGCAACTTAATGAGAAACTACACTCTTATTATTAAGTGAAAATTCACACAATAGTAACCAAGTTTGAAAACTGTTCCACCAACGTCACTCTCCCTTTATTTCACATTGTGAAATTTCCCATTGTGAAATTTCCCATGGGTGACCTTGGTAGAACAGTTTTCAAACTTGGTTACTATTCGGTGACATTTTCCCTTATAATTATTACTATTATTATTATTATCATGAACTTTATTATCTTTCAGATTGCGATCCAAAGTGTAGCTTCAGCGAAGGAAACAAAAATAAACAAGAAAGGACGCAGGGGAGCTGAACATCTGCCTCTCAGGTTTGTTTGTTTCTGATGAGTAAAAGGTTTGAGGTTAGTTATAATTTCTCACTATTTTTGTACCTCAGTAAGCCAGGTGGAACTGCATTGGACACAATGAAGTTGTTTGGTAACAAATCAAGTGTCATAAGGTAATACTTACTAGGAAAAAGTTCATTTCAGAACCACTTTTATTGCGAGAACCGCGAGAATCTATCTGAGCCGTCCAATCCCCCCTCCTTCAATGTCATCACTCACCTATGAATTCATCACATGCACCCTGCCACACTTGATCGCCCCACGCTTTACATCAATGAATTCCACTTATCAAATCAACGGCTAAGATTGGTTCTCGCAGTTCTCGTACGAAAAACAATTTTCAAATGAACCTTCCCCATACTTACTAATCATCATTATAACCAAAGTGACACAGAAAGATGTTGTTTCCACCTCTTAAGTGTTGATTTTTTTTTTTTTTTTTTGGTGTAGGAAAAGAAGAGAATGGGACTTGTATGAGCCAATTGTTGATCTTTTGTCTAATGAGGAAGTTGATGCCCTAGAAGCTAGAGAAGCATAAATATTTTTTTTGAAATAGCATACTTATATGTATTAGGCTGTGAAAGTGATGGTCCCACTTGCTTTGTTTGGATATAATTGCAGTTCAAGTGTTTATCTAGGATAATGGTTACTTAAAAGTTAGGGGATTTTATATTTATTAATTTATTTCTTAATGATGTGATTTTGTAATGTTCAAAATCAGCTTGGCCCTTTGTATTTGTTTGTTTGATTTTGCAGAAACTTATAAACATTACCTGCAAAATATTAATATATAATTTAAAAAGGTGCATTTCAAACGCAAGTTAATGATAGCTCTTGGCAGCGTTTTTTGCATTTTTTTTGTTGTCAGCTTACATCAAGACTTCACGAGCCTTCAGTTTTACCTAACATTTTATTTAATTTGAGTGTTAATAAAGTGTAATAATCTATAACTTTTTAATGAAAACGTTTAGTTTTATGAAACATTTTTTTTCTTTTTTTGTTTGTGAAAATATTTTATGGTGATAAAAATTGGAAATGCTAAATATTATGTTGTATGTAGCATGAGAAAATTGAATTTAAAATAATTTGAATTCAAACTAAATGATACAAATGCAATAATTCTTTAAAATAAAGTTCCATCATAATCCAACTTTAATAATTTAGATTTTTAATTTACTATCCATCTATGTTTGAATATTAGTTAATTTATAACCTGAGTAAATTCTCGTATGATATACGGGTTGTTTAAAAAAGATAAATATTAAAAGTTAATAAAAATATTGAATAATTATAAGACATGAAGAAAAATTTAAAAAGATGATAAATAATGCTAATTTATATTAATATTAAAAGATTTTTATAAATTTATTTTTATTCAAGATTAGTATAATAAAGGTTATTTAATTTTGTCCTCCGTATATAAAAATTAGTATTTTATATTTGTAAATATAAAAATTAGTTTATATGGGTATTAATATCTTAATACCCATGCTAATTTATTAATTTTAAGAGTTTAATTATGTGTATTACACACGTGAATTTTTGTTAAACATGTATATATAAGATTAGTATTTTAAATTTAGTTTAAGTAAGGGTTATCTTTATCTTAATTCATATTGGTAAGTTACATAAGTTTGACTCTAAAAAGTCAAAATCAAAATTTTAAATTAAAGAATTGAACGGCTAAGATTAAATCTTTTATTAAATGAAGGGTCTAGATCATCTTTTTTTTGAACGGCAAAGGACATACGAGGAGCATGCTTCGGCTCGGCCATCACATGCCCTCGAGGCCCGGAAAAATATTATTAAAAGGCTAGCCAGAAACTAGCAGAAGTACATAGCGAAGAACATAACGAAACCCAAATACATAGCGAAACAACAGCAAACGACAGGAACATAAAAAAATACATAGAACTCGAAATGCAGCCCTATTCAAGAATAAAAACACGAACTGGGGGATAAAACCCACCAACTCCAGTCGAAAAGAGCCACATTCTTTCTAATCCTGTGCTTAAACCAGAAGAAGGTGTACGATTGGATCTGGTTAAACACAAGCTGCTCGTTGCGTTTTTTAGAGGAGAAGGTGACTTCATTTATGTGTTTCCATGTCAGCCATAGGAATGCGTATAGGACTCCGGTAAATGCTTTCGCAATGTTTGTTTCAAGACCCGAAAAGAAACCCCAGTTTAGAAAGCTTAGGATGTCGACAAAAGATGAATGATTAATCTTCCACCACGAACAAATATACTTAATCACCTTCCTGCTGAAAGAGCAATGCATGAACAAATGGATCTCCATTTCCTCTATGTCCCCACAGAGAGGGCAAAAGCATGATAGTAGAACAACGCCACGTTTCTGCAAGTTGACCTTGGTTGGCAGCCGATTAAGGGCAGCCTCCATGCATTGATGCAGACCTTTAGCGGTACCCAATTGCACCAATAAAACGAAAAATTCTCCAATCTCTTCAATGAAATCAAGTCATAAGCGGATCTAAGGGATGACACAGTAAACATACCAGTTGGCTCCTTTAGCCATGTTATATTTGGCCCGTTTGGGACATCTCGCTGCACCACTTGGAACCATTGATTAAGTGGAATATTAACCTTCCCGAAATCTTTGAACACTTTTATAATATTCCTCCATAACCCGGGGGTCTTCACCTTCGAGTTTGTTCCATTGATACCACCATTCTCCCCATGCAAAGCTTTTATAACCGATTTCCACAACCCTTCTTGATTGTCATGAAACCGCCAAATCCATTTAGACAAGAGGCCTATGTTGGAAGCTTTGAGACTACCCACTCCAAGACCACCATTTTCTCTGCTGTTTAAGACCTGGTTCCATGCGACCCAATGAATTTTCCGCTCACCCTCTTTGGCTCCCCAAAAGAAACTAGACCAGATGCTTTCTAGCTTTTTAATCACCTTTTCCGGAGCTCGAAAAATAGAAAAGAAATATATTCCCATGCTTCCTAAGACTGACTTAATTAAAGTCAGCTTTCCACCTGCCGATATAGCCCTTGACTTCCACTTTGACAGCTTGTGGATCATCTAATAAATTTTTTCTAATTAGTCTTTTATATATATTAGATTACAAGATCATCATATCTTTTACTCCCGTCATAACGCGCGGAGTCACTATACTTCGTTGGTCATACATGGCGGGTAATAATATATGTTTAGTAAAAATAAAACAAAGCTAACTTTATATTATGTGGTTATCACACTGAAACATCCTAAAAATGGGCCTAGTAGTACCTAGTTGTACCTTATGTATAACTATTTGTACTTTGGTTTAATTAATTAAATTAGTTGTTAATCTATGTTGTTAGTTGGTTAAAGAGGATATATGAGGTGTTAGATGAAAGTTGGAGTTAACAAGTAAAAGTTATAAAATATTTAATGGTTTTAGATAATGGTTCTAAATATATCCTCGTTAGTTGAAATAGGTAAACGAGGGATTAGTTGTAAGTTGAAAAGGGGAACAAAATACCCGGAGTTTAATAATTAAACCCCAAGGTCGGTTCTTTCCTTCTTATCCCCTGTGAACAGCAAAAACACACACACACACACACACACACACACTACACATACATACATACGTGACTACACACACTTTAGCTATGCAACTTTGAAGAGAGAAATCAAGGGAACTACAATTGCAAGAGAATTCAGTGGCTCAAATCTGTTACTCCATCTTCTATACAAAACATGTTAGTCAACTTATATAGATGTTAAATGAAGTGTATAAACGTTTGGAATTGAGTTTTGATCGATTTGGGTGTAAAAAACGTGAATTACAGCTGCTGTGTTCGAACAGGGAGGAAGCTTACTGTAACTGAGGTCCATGCGACCGCATGACAGGTACATGCGACCGCATGGGTGGTACATGCGACCGCATGGAATATCCATGCGATCGCAAGCAGTCCAAGAAGCCATGCGACCGCATGGAAGGTCCATGCGATCGCATGCAGTCCATGCGACCGTATGCAGTTGGCATGCGACCGCAAAGGGGTTGTTTTTGTTGGTTTACCGCTTACGAGAGATGGAAATGAGGTTTACGAGCGCAGGTACATAACTTGCGGTCGTAAGCAACCAAAGAACCATGTTTGCGACCAAAAGGGACTCCCCTTGCGATCGGAAGCATCGTTTATTGGAAATAGGGTCCTTGCGACCGCATGGGATATCCATGCGATCGCAATGGGTGTTTTTGTAAGGTCCTTGCGACTGCAAGGAAAGTACATGCGGCCGTAAGCAGGGGTCTTGTGCTAGAAGTTTATGAAATCATGTTTAAGCTGAGATTAGTTGATATAAAGTAGTTATTGAGCCTGAACCTATTGTGTTAGGTATTGTAGAAGGACCGGAAGATATTGAGTGGTACATCTATCGTCTTTGCCTGCCAGGTGAGTACCGGTTAACCTTAGACATCATAATAAGATTGTTATATCAACTTTAAGGTGAGTTATCACGTTGGTATTGCTAAATGGATATGATGGATATGTATTTCTTATGTTATGGCTTAAGTAGACCAACTGTGTTAATCGCATGCTATAGTTAAATGTTTATTAAACATCAAAGTGGTGTTATGATTATGGTACTGTTAAAGTTGAATGGACACGTATGTTATGATAAGATACGAAATGGTATGATACGTTATGTTATGATAAGATACAAAATGGTATGAAAATGTTATGTTATGATATGAGTTAATACGTTAATATGTTAGGCTTGGGTAGGCTAATTATGATGTGATTTGATATATATTGATACTATGGGCTTTTGTAGGCCCCTTTGTTATGCTATGGGCTTTTGTAGGCCACTTTACTATGCTATGGCTTTATGTAGGCCAACTTAATATGATATGGGCTTTTGTAGGCTAATTTTGCTATAATATGGGCTTTTATAGGCCAACCTCGTTATGATATGGCTTTTTAGTAGGCCAACTTTGTTATGATGTTATGATGCGGCCAGAGTCGGTCAATATATGTTCGTGCCGGCACTTTGTTAGCTGTTTGGGGTACGGTGATTCGACGATCGCGAATCTTTAGTTCTGCAGAACCTCCGTGCCTCAACTAGAGGCTCTCTGTTTTCACTGATCTCCCCGCTCGTTAGGGGCTCTCACTGATCTCCCCGCTCGTTAATGCAATGGTGGACTGCTACCCGCTCCCCCACCGGCGTGATATGGTAGATGTGTTCGGTTTCTCCAGTTTGGATCATTGAGCCGGGCTTACAACCCTGTAAGATATGACTCCTCCTAGCTATACCGGAACATCGCTAGCTGTTAGGGTAGACTTGATTGCTAATCTATGATATGATATGCATGATATGATATTCTCATTATGATACTATTGTTTAACTGTTACTCACTAGCTATTTATAGCTAACCCCTCCTTTCATGTAACCCACCCATGTGCAGGTATATAGTTGATCGTGAGGAAGGGTGCCATGCTATAGTTATCTCATTGGTAAATTTTTGGGGAACACTTCTTACTCATGCTTTTGTTTACTCTGATGTTTATTAATGGTAGGCCGATATTCGGTAACACCGTTGGGTATTTTGTTAAAATTTATACTACAATTCGTATATTTCGTTAGTTAAATAATTCCGCTGTGTTTGTTAAACGATATATTTTGGTTAAACAGTTGGTGTCTTAATTATATTTTATTAATTAAGCTTCTGAAAACCCGCGGCGTTACAAGTTGGTATCAGAGCCTTGGTTTGAGGGAATTGGGTACTTTGAGGAGTATTTAATCTCAAACCCAGGCCCGATCTTTATTAAGTGTTCCCTGGGTGGTATTGGGGTGTGATGAGCGTTATATGTGAATTGTTATATGTTAGAATAATACTGTTATTTATTAAATGTTAAGTTACATGAGTTATAGCTAGTATTTCTCTTTTGGTATAGAAGTTGAATCAAATGGCCTGTTCCTCGGGTAATGTGGATAAGGATGTTTATATCCTACTCCTTTGTGTCTAATACCTTCTGTGATAAATGGCAACTATTAGTTACCTTAGTTAGAAATCCTATTGAAGTGGAAGTTGCTAATGGTAATCGAGTTTTTGTTACTTCACAAGTGTCTCAAGTTTTCGTTACTATTGACGGATGTTGTTTTACTGTTTCCCTACTCCTCGTGCCGATTACTAATTATGGTGTCGTTATTGGTATGGATTGGCTCGTTAATCAAAATGCTAAGATGTTATGTTCTAAAAGTTAATTAGAATTTCTTTACCAGAAAATTTATTAATCAAGTGGGTATTGAAATGTCTCGTGTTCGTTTAAAAGCGGGAGATGAAGTTTCTTGTTGCTATTCGGATAGCCTGAGGCTTGAACACTGATATTTCCGGATTTAACTAGGTTTTCATCCGTAAATATTATAAGTTTTACACTCTATTTTATGTGCAAATGAGCAAAATATACACTAATATATGTTTTGGGATGTTTACAGGTAAATATGGTGGAATACTCGAAGAAAGGGCGGAAAAACGAGAGAAAATGAGAAAAGCTGTCAACTCCAACACTCCTCCACTGTTTTGATCATATCTTGCTCATACAAACTCGGATTGAGGTGATTCAAGCGGACACGGAAACTAGACTCATAGGGCTACAACTTTTGTTTGATGGTCATCTCTCACAGAGAAAGTGTCGCGCCGCGAGCCTAGGTTCCTCGCGCCGCGAGGCCATATCGGCCAGACCTTATCTTCAATTAAATTCAAATTTTGAATTGTTTTTCACTATAAATCACCATTGGCCGGCCCTAGAACTAGGAGGCACGAATTTTACACACTTTTGGAGCATCATAACACTATTGGAGGCCAAGGATTGAAGATCAAACATCAAGATTCATCAAAGTTCATTCGGTTTGTCTAGATTTGCATTTTTTTCTTGATTAATCATGTGTTTCTTGGGACTTCTTGTTGTTCTAAGCCTATTTATGGGCTGATCTTCTTATGTATTCATCTTATGATTGAACCCTAGTTGGGATATGCTTTGATTTCTTTGTTTATCATTGGATTGATACTAGTTCCATGTTCAATTAATTAAAGTTTGGATTTTTATGGTTTTTATTTTCGTCTCTGGATTTGTGGTTCATATTGAGTATGCATAGGAAATTTATATGATGTATGTTCCTCTTTAAATGGTTTGTCTATGAATCGTTTAAGGGTTTACTAGGAAAAGTAATCAGAATCCAGATTCCATAACCTAAACCTAATTATCTAGGGCTTTGCAATCGAGGAAACGGTTGATTTATATTAAACTTGTTTAATATGTTTGATGAATTATGCACTAGGTTGTGTGGATTTAGATGATCAATAGGAAGTTGTTATTCTTTATCCGTCGCACAATAGCTATATGAAATAGGAGGTGGAGTATAGCTAAGTCAATCCAGGTAATCAATTAAATTGATCTTGAAGTATATCACAACAGGGGGGAAAGATTAAGGTGGGTACTAGCTTTTAATTGGTTGTTTGCAAAAGTTCATTTATCTGCTTTGTTTATCTGCTTTTAATTAGTAGTTAGTCATTAGTTTTGATCACTTTCAAAACTGAAAACCCCCCATTTTAGGTTAATTATTAGTCTATAATTCTCTTTGGTGTTGTACTGCTCCTTGTGGATACGATACCCATTACTTACCTTTGCTATACTATTGCATGATCCAGTCATACTTGCTGGTAGTGTGTAGTGAAACTTAGGTGATTATTGGACTTAAATTATATAACTAGATTTCACACGATCAAGTTTTTGGCGCCGTTGCCGGGGAGTGGTAACAAGCGAGGAGTTTAGTAGACCAGTAGTTAGTCGATCCTTTTTGGGGCCTTGTGTCTCAGAAAGTTTTTTTTTTCAGTTTTTCATTAGTAGTTCTGCTCTCTTCTCTTTGTGTCCTTTGATGACTCGTCTGCAGTTATGAACCACCCCGAGGATCCAATGATCTGTAAGGATTTCTTCCTGAAAGATTTGTTGAATGAATTCTACGGCGATGGCATAGAACGTGATGACTTCCACTTCATTGCGAAAGAGGATAACCACCCGATTGATACACCCGATGAGCCACAACCTTTTCCTGAACCATACTACTTTGAGGACTCTGATTCTGATGTGAGTTTACATTTTGAGCCCTACGCGGAGGTAGAGTCGAGAGAAGATGCTCAATCTGATGGAGATATTCTGGAGGGCCTTGCTGACCTACTTGAGGAACCAGAAGAAAGTTCTGGGGATGAAACATCGACCCTCGTACAACCGACACCCACGTTAGGTTTAGAACCAGAACCCGTCTAGGGACCCTCCTTTCTTGAAAGAGAAGATGTAGAAAATTGCGCAGATGATATCCTTAATTATCTAGAATTTCTAATATTCGGGGAGGAAACTGCAAAACCAGCTGAGGAGGTAACCACTGAATCTAGTGAGGAATTAGAGTTAAGGTATGGACTTCCTCTAACACCAGGGACCCTTTGGAACCTTTCGTGTTGGGAGAATGATCAGGAGCTTAGAAGTTTAGATGATCAATAGGAAGTTGTTATTCTTTATCCGTCGCACAATAGCTATATGAAATAGGAGGTGGAGTATAGCTAAGTCAATCCAGGTAATCAATTAAATTGATCTTGAAGTATATCACAACAGGGGAGAAAGATTAAGGTGGGTACTTGCTTTTAATTGGTTGTTTGCAAAAGTTCATTTATCTGCTTTGTTTATCTGCTTTTAATTAGTAGTTAGTCATTAGTTTTGATCACTTTCAAAACTGAAAACCCCCCATTTTAGGTTAATTGTTAGTCTATAATTCTCTTTGGTGTTGCACTGCTCCTTGTGGATACGATACCCATTACTTACCTTTGCTATACTATTGCATGATCCAGTCATACTTGCTGGTAGTGTGTAGTGAAACTTAGGTGATTATTGGACTTAAATTATATAACTAGATTTCACACGATCAAACACGGATATGAGGCTTACGTTAAATATTTAGAAGAGAAATTGCAGTTAACGAAGGAGTTGTTGTTTCAGGCGACTGACGGTGCTATTCGTGAGCACGGTACTTTCCAGAACTTTCTTCCGGTGAACCCAATAAGTTTGAAGGTAGTGATAATCTTTCTGCTGTTATATGATGGCATTGGGATATGGAAAAGATATTAAAATTATGCGATTGCAAATCAGAATATCGTGTTAAATACGTGGTGCCTAAGTTAAAGGGCAGTGTTGCTTCGTGGTGGAATGTTGTGAAAATCTCGGTTAGTAGAAAGGTGTTGGATATGCTAACTTGAGAACAATTCTGTGAGAGAATGATGATAAATATTGCACCAACTATGATACGGAATGCATAGAGCGTGAGTTTGATAATCTCATAAAAGGAGATAGAACTATGAAAAGTTTTGTTAATGCTTTTACCATTAGAATGAGGTTTGTATCCCAGTCGTTACCTGATGAGAATACAAAGAGACGGAAGTTTGTGGGAATGTGAATTTAAACCGGGTATATGTTATAAGTGTTATGAACTAGGGTATAAAGTTATGAAATACACTGCAAGGTAAAATAGGAGAATAAACGGAACTTTCTCTAGTCAAACGGGAAAGTACTCCCTGTGATAAAGGGAGAGCGTTACAAGTAGTAGTTGAGAAAACAAATTGACAAAAGAAGTAGTGCGGGTGTTTTTCTATGATGATTTTGTTGTTGTAGGTGTACTCGTTGATTCAAGAGATAGTTGCTTTTGTGGCTATAGTTATGTAATTTGGTAAAAGGTCGTAAGTATCTGTTTTCTAGGTGTACTACCCACTTAAAGCCGAGTTTGTTAATATCAAGTGGTAATAGTTGTTGATCGTGTTTCTTAAGTTGCTATTAATATTGATGATACCAGATTCCCACCCTTGTTTCTTTCTTATCCGGTATAGATTAAAGCGCCGAAATCGAAATTGATTAATTATACAACCTAAGGGTTGAGATTCTCGGTTATAGAAAAGTTATAGGGGTTCTGTTGACCTACGGGTCATATGTTGTGATGAGAAGGAAACGATGAGAGCTTATTTATTTTATTGTTCTTGTTAGTAAAGTTTGGAAGCTAAGTTAAAAGAATATTAAAAGTTAGTATGTGTATATGATAAATTTAAGTTAAGAATTGTTAGACAAAGATAAGTGATGATTGTGATAACCACCATGAATACGATAAGTCGGAAATGAATGGTTAAATGATATTTGTTGTAAGTAACAGAACGAACAGCTTTGATGGTAATAAGAGAAGTTCAAGTGATATAGTAAGAAAGAATACGCTTAGTTAAAGTTGTTTAATATGCCAAGATTGAATTGGTAAAAGCTTAGGATGTGAATGATATTTGGTATCTATACTAATTAAGAGTTGATATGTTGGGAGAGGAATGAAATGAAGGAGACAAGAAGATGAAAACACAAGCTGAATCTGGAGGGTCTAGACCAAGAGTTGCATATGAAATGTAGTGGTAAAAAAATCATAATGGAGAGTGTAGGTATAAAGAGAAAGTTTATTACGCATGTGGACTTCCAGGTCATTATTCTAGAGTGTAAATTCATAAATTGTATAAAAATAGGAGTTTTTATGTAATATACTCATGGAGTATATATAGGGATATGACTATTGTAATAGCTAAGGTTTTGCACACAATGAAATAAAGAACTATGTGTTTTCATGGTGTTTTTACACATTCTCTCTAGTTCTACATATGCAATTGTAACACCGTACTTTCTAACACTACTTCGAAATACGCGCGGAAACTAAAACACATTACTAATATAATATAATAATGAAAATACAACTTTAACTTGTTTGATTTACAAAACACATTTACAGTGTTACTAAAAAACAGACTCTTTACAAAAACAAACACATATCGGAGTAATGATCAGTCCACAATTCCAGTTTCATCTTTATCTTCCACATACCAGGAATATCCTGTAAAGAGTTCAACAGTGGGGGATTAGCATAAAGCTAAGTGAGAGAATAGATATAAAAAACATACAAGGCATAAAGCCCAAACAACCAAGCTCAAGCAACAAGAGAACCGGCGGTCTTGCGGGACCTTCAACCAAATGCCGGCCAAAACATAGGTTTACCGATAGCCCAGTTATCACAGATAACAATATTAACACCTCTTGATTACAACAAATGCTTATCAAGACGATTGCTAATACTGTATATCCCTAAACATAGGCCCAACTGAAAAACAACCGCCAAGCTGATCTCCATAACAACATGTATATATACAGTTAAACAAGAGATAAAATCTCCAAGAGCCATAATCAGGTGATATATCTTATACATCCAAGATATATATCCACTCACCGATATCATCAAAAGTTCAGGTAACTCAGTCTTTTCTTACTACTGAGTCTTGTCTCCACCTGAACAAACAACTAACAATCAGTATTTGCTTAATCAATAACACAATAAGCACAATACTATAATCAAACACATATGTATATACAATCACAAGTACATATTAAATTCATGTATATTCACATCAATATACTGTAATTCACTATTACTCTTTACTTACTGTAATCTTGTGAATTCATCCAATCTCCTTAGTTTATGCATTACATACATCCTTTTATAAGAAAAGGCCACACTTGATGTACAAGTCATGTTTACTTTCAAATCATCAAGGAGTTGATCTTCAATCGGATTCCTCTTAATCATTCAAATTCCGAGTAAAGGTTCAATTCCGAGTATAGGCATTCTGGTTTAATCGAATTCCGACTAACTGTCCAAATCCGAGCGTACTATTTCCATTTATAGTCACAATCCGACTAACTATACAATCCGAGGAAATATAAGAATTCCGAGTAAAGGCAAATCCTTGTTAAGGTATTTCCAATCTAGTCGGATTCCGAGGCAAATGCACAATCTGAGGAAAAATAAAAATCCGATTAACATTCAATCCGATCGACATGAAATCAGAGTAAAGTGTTAGGCATTTTACAAGTCTGATTTCATACTTAAAATCATGAATTCCGAGTAAATCTAAATCCGCCATTAATCGGAATCCGAGTGAATCCAATTCCGACAACATCAAATCCGATTAAAAAGTTAAGGCATACATTGAAGTTTACTCGGATTCTAAGTCCAATTCCGAGTAAATTAGTCGGAATCACCAAATCCGACCGACTCGTCACTTGAATTCCGAGTCATTCATGACATGAATTCCGAGTGTTTCTGGTGTTCACAAGGACTGCTTGTTTTTCTGGTTATAAAATCTTGGGACACAACCTCGTTTTAAATTTATAAAAACGATGTTACTAAGCAGATACTACACACGACTCAGGCAAGTATAACCTGGTCAATAGTAGTATAGACTCGGTAAGACCGGATGTCGTTCCACCAGGACAGGAAGCTACCAATACTTAAGTCTCATTGTTGTTTGATCAGCAGGATTAATTAAAGTAAATAACCAAATTAACTAAATAAAACAGGAAATACAACAACTAAAACAGATTAACACTGAAGGCAAACAGACAGGATAACAGATTCACTCAGGCTTTCGAATCATCGAGACTAGTCATGGCAATGACACAATACAAAACATAATATGGGGACTTGAAAAGTTTAAGTGCATAGCATGCTGTTCTAATACTTGACAAAACCATATTATCATGCACAAATCTTCACTCGAGTTATCAAGACTCAGACTTAGCAATTAAACATAATCAAGCAAGCAACGGCATATAAGGATTTAACTACAGATCCACCAGATCACGTCCAAATCACACTACAAAGACATACATCTTTTCAAATGACATATCCAGTAGTCCTCAGAACCCAAAAAGGTGTTAAAGTGGTTAAATTAGTTAAAACAAGCAAAAACAGCACACTGGTGGTAAAAATGGCTCCTACGGCCGTAGTAATTATATACTACGGTCGTAGCAGCCTGGATAGTCCTACGGTTGTAGGGATTTCTTCCTACGGCTGTAGGGACCCATCCGACAGAACATTCAAATCTAACATAAAGGCATTCAACAACAAATTACAATCTAGACTTTAATCTCAGATCATAAACACATGTAAACTGGTACAATGGGGTCATAAACTCATCTAAACTCAAACCTCACAATTAAGGGATTCTTAATGTTTAGTCACATGATTTCTAAAGATATGAACATGTTAAACCTACCATTTCTAGTATAGCCAACACTTCTTAAAACATGAATCATGTGATATGCACATTGAACACTAAGACAAGCATAACAAAGGCATACATGTGAGTTCATTTCACCATCTAAACATACCAACAAACATCTTTGTGAATCCTTTAATCATTAGTAGCATGTTTAACCCATAAATACACCAAATAACAAGATTTTCATCTACAATCATAAGGCATGCATAAAACCAACATATGATTAACATAACCAATAATGGATGAACCTGAAATGATTCAAATCATATTCCAAAAATGACATCTAATGACAACCATGCAAGATGTATCATTTCTAATAACAAACTCAACATGGAATTAATAAAATCAACCATCATTCTTGAATATTCATATGTTAAAACATGAATGAGTTATCATATACACATTATCACACATGAACATGGTTAGATTAAACATACTAAGTTGATAAAACACATTTGTATTCAAGATTAAACATGCATATATGAATCAAGTCATCATAAAAGTCAAATATATTGCCATAACTTAGCCAAGAATCATCTTGGCCCAAGTGAAATGATTTTAGTTATCCATATACAATAATAGTAACATTACAACATCTGGAACACATGGGTACATGATTGATATAATAAATGGAAAGAGTATACCCAAGCTAGCAATGATATAACTAATGAATCCAAGCTCCAAATGTTGTTCCAAGCCTTCAAGATCCAAGCTCTCCTCCTTAGAATCACCAAGAGAAGTCCCCTGGAGTGTTAGGATATTTAGAGAGGGTCTATGGAAGTGTTTTTCCGGAGTGGAGGTGAAAATGGTCACCCCTTGCAAAATGGCAGAATTCTGAATTTAATCTGCTGTAAGTGGGCTTCCTACGGCCGTAGGAATAAGCTACTACGGCCGTAGGAAATCATGACTGGATTTTCTACACACGCCACGTTAAACCATTTGTCCGGGACACGCAAGATCTAGCAGGCAATGATGGATTCTAGAAGGGGGCTTCCTACGGCCGTAGGATATAATCCCTACGGCCGTAGAGAGCATTTTTTCACTATTCTTCTATTTTCTTCAATTCTTTCCTTGTTTTGCCCATTTATCTTGCTTAAAGCTCCTTGTAACCTGCATGGTGAATGTTAAACATATTAGATCCATTTTAGAAGTATTCACCTTGTATTTGGGCTAAGTACGGGGTATTCTAACATGTAAAACATGTATAAAAACGCATATATCAAAGTCCCCACACTTAAGCTTTGCTTGTCCTCAAGCAAACTCTAATGCAATAGCTAAAACCAAAGAATTTATAAAGGCAGCACATTAGTGCAAACATGTATCATTCCGACATAGAAGAGATCTAAAAGCATGACAAACATTTTAAACGTAGAGTTAAGAGTTGCTTTCATGTATTGAGATAAAGAAAGGCAGATTCAACATGCATACAATGAGTTGTGACAAGTATCTGACTTTATACCTCACCGGAGATCACTCTAGCACTCAATGTGTATTTGGGTTAAGTATATAAGTGCTCGTGTGCTAGATTGAAGCAAAGACTCGTATAAGCTTGATCACGTATCACATCTCCACCAATCAACATAATCATATGCAATTATCAAGAAGACTTTGTCGGGTTGTAACGTGGCTAGGGCTAAGGGTAGGAATGGGAATATATAAAAGTGGCTAAAATAGAATCCAGAAATCAAGTTCAAAATCGTCAAAGCTGCTATTATTGAAGGAATACAGAATATCACACTATTTTTTGCGAGAGCACAGTTCATCAAGTAGAAATGGAATCAGAATTCTCTGAATGATGGCTAACAACCAGGTAATACCGAAAAAGAATTACTACTCAATGTATGACAGGCTCAAAAATAGCCAAGGAAAGCATGTCAAGTAACTGAATTTCTCAATTTTCTGTTTTTCTAATTTTTTTGGATTTTCTCAGAAAACTCAGTTGTATACAGCATGAAACGGAACAAACCAAGGGATATATGTATTTTTCATATCCCACTAATCGATGTATGAACAACTGACAAACAAAATACAACGGAACTAAGTAGCGAGAAAACGGGTCAACTGACTCTGGAAACATAAAAAATAAAATAGACTAAAACAGGATAAACATGGGTAATGAAATGAAAGGCTTAGGCTCAAAGTGGATAACTAGGGGTAAATATATAGAAATTGGCTAAAAATAAAAGTATATAGGCTGAAATGGGGTTTCCTAGTGCTTCTATCACTTAACTGCAACAGTTTAGTTCATGATCTCGACATGCATACTAGTAAGCAAGTTCTACAATCAAAGCAACAATCAGCATATAAGTGGGCAATTCCATGAGCTAATCATGTAAGAAATGAAGTGTAGTGGCTCAAATGCTCAGGAATGCATATCAGGTGTGGCTTGTGCAATTGAAGTCAAACACTTGTTAAAACTCAAGAATTCGTGCAAAATCGTTTTCATAAAAGCTGAAATGTTACTTGTTTAAAGTTTATCATGCGAGAAGATCTAAACATGTCCAAAATGATATAATTTTGCGAAAAATTTACGCCTAAATCAATTCTACGGTTTAAAGCATAGTTAGCATACAAGAGTTTTCAACAGGACACAGAATAGCAGACATGTTATATTAATCCCTCCCCACACTTAAAAGTGTACATTGTCCCCAATGTACTAATAATAAGCAATAAAGTGCGAGAAAAGAGCTTTAAGAACTCCCTGAACAGCAATTGTGCGTCTGCATTTATTAAACTCCGAAGGCGTTGGCTTCCTCCCCACACTTAAGCTGAGCTGCCAAGATATCACGAAAATTCTTGCAAAACAACAACTCAACCAAAAGTGAAACATAGAGAGGGACAAAAACATCACAAGCTATGGCAAGCAAAAAGGAAACGAACTACAATAAATACATAGCCGAAATAATGTACAAGTGCTTTGATGTCATACAGATATGCAAAAGTAAGTACAGAACATCAAACATATCAAAAAGTGGCATGTACTACAAACAACCAAAAGCGTACAGCCAAGCTAAACTAGAAATACATACAAAGAAAACTACTACACATACTATCCCAACAAAAATAACTATCGCGGAGGCGGCTGCGAAGGCCCGGCTCCATCAGTGAAGTCCCGGAGCCTCTGCGGATAAGCTGGCGGCTGTGGCAACTGCTGTGAAGATGTCATAGTGTCGGCCGCAATGAGCTGCACCATGCTGATCATATACTGTCGATGAGCCTCGGCATGTGCATACTCAACTCTCTGGATCTCCCTGGATTCCCGCTGCATCTCAACCAGCTCAGAAACTGACCTCTCCAACCTCCCAATCCGAGCCCTATAATCTCTCGTGTAAACCTGGGCTGGCTGCCGGAGAGGTGGTGTCGACCCAAAGAGATCCTCAATAGTAAACTCATGGTGTCCGCTCTCTGGGGCACCTCCAGCAGCTACTTCCTCTGCTCCTGCTCCTGCTCCTCCACCACCTACTGCCTCCTCCTCTACCACTCTAGGAGGCTCCCAAATTGACCCATCAGGGTTGATCAATCTCATACGGCTCTGGATCCTAGCAGCGACTTTCATACGCTGCAGGACCCCTAAATCTATCGGAGCGGCTGGAGCGGAGCGAACGAGATCATCAGTAATCTCGGCAGTCAGGAGGCCCATAGCCTCGGCTAAGATAGTAACGTACCCCCCTCCATAGATAGCCTGCGATACACGGGTGGTACGTACCTGAAAAAGAAAACGGGCAAGGCACAGAGCGAGCTGGCAGGGCCTCTGGTGAACCATCGTATATAGATAAAACAAGTCAGTGAAAGTAACAGAACCAGAGGACGCGCTGCGAGCGGTCATGCTGTGGACGATCGCCCGATGCAGAATGCGGTGCAGAGGATCCCGGAGCTTCGTGCTCTTCGGCACGATGGCGGTGTTGTAGGCGCCAGTGCCAACCTCGTCCCAAAAGGAAATCCCGCTCACACCCTCGGGCCAATCAGTGATGCCCTCGGTAAACGCCGGAGTGTCCAACTCCTCGTGCGTAAATAAACCCATATAAACGGCAAACTGCCGCAATGAAAGCCGCCTCTCCACCCCTAGTAGGCGGAATGTCAGGGCGTCCTCCCGCTCATAATCCAGCAGCGGGGTAACCAAGTGAATGGTGGAGAAAAACTCCAATGCAAGCTCATGGTAGACCGCCCCCTGAAGACTGAAAAGCCTCTGCCAATGAGGGCCACATGTGGTCTGAGCACGGCCCCTGATATGAAGAGTGGCCAAATCATCCAAAACCAGATACCTGTCAGGGTCCCTGAGAAAAGGAGGAAGCGCGGCATCAGCTGGCCGCTCGACCGGAACTCTGTCAGGGTCGACTAAACGTGGGAACTGGCGAGGGTCTATCCGCGGCTCTGGTGAAGCCTGTCTGCGCACACGTCTAGGAGGCATAGCTGAAATAAACAGAAATCAAAGTAAGACGTGCGCCCGATGGCTAGACATCCTATCGATCGATACATGTTTGCTTTGGTATGCTGTGGGTCCCCGAGTAATGAATTTGTCCAAAGGATGAACAAATTTGAAAAATGGTTGAAAATGGGGTCCTACGGCCGTACCATGATATTACTACGGCCGTAGCAAGCAAACCAAACAAAACCCTAAAAGATACATGGTACGGCCGTAGAATAACTGAACTACGGCCGTAGCAAGCAGTTTATAGCAAAACCCTAATTAGAAGTACTACGGCCGTAGGGTTTAACTACTACGGCCGTAGGAACGTTACGAACATCAGAAAACGGGCGGCTAGGGTTTTGTTCTCTCGATCGACATATGGGCAACTATAATGGAATCAATGTACTACATGTTGAACGCAAGAGTGAGGGGAGCATTTTAATACCTTGTTTTCGAAAAATGGCCGGGAAATGAGTGAGATATGGACGGAGATCCTCGGTGGTCGTCGGGGCGTTTTTGAGAGAGAGAGCGTAGGAGAGAGAGAGAGAAAACGTGCGTATGAAATCTGGAATGGGGATTTTTATAGGAATGTTCCTACGGCCGTAGGAGGTATGCACTACGACCGCAGAGGGCTCAGAAGGGTCCTACGACCGTAGTAATATTGCACTACGGCCGTAGGGATGAATTTTGACAAAAACCCATTTTGCATCAGATTTTCAGTTTAAACAACTTTTTGGTAAACGCTACTCTCTATAGGCCTCTGAAGAATGTAAGGGGAACGTGCTAGTAGTACAGAATTGAAAGCACACAACTAGATTAGCGAAATTATTAACGGAAACGGAAAAGGAAACCCGGAAAGTGGGCATCCGACAAAAAGACAATATGTACAAGTAACACACTATTAGTACGGTGTGTAAGCGAACACTTTAACGCGTTGAAATGCGGAGTGTTTTCCTGTCTCTCCAGACTGAATGAGAATTAAAATGAGAAAACATGAGGAGCTATACGGCACGAACATAGGCATGACCTAGGGATTATAATGGGGCTTAGGCTCGAGTTTGCTTAGTCGGAGACTTACCAACTCATCAATCATTGCACCAGCATTACTATTAGGACGTAAGACCCCCTCGACTTTTAGCTTAACGGGGTCTTCTCGAAGAGCACTGGCACACTCTGACTGAGATATCGTCGGCAAATTCCTACAAGCGCCCTCATGCAACAGAGCACCGCATTTCCAACATTTCCCTACATATTTAGCATGCCTTTTTGCCGCATAGATGGAAGTGCCTCGATGAAATTTGGCAAAGTTTTGGTCTCTCCTCACGTGTTTCTCATGTCTCATGACAATATCGCGCAGAATATCAGAGGGCAATGATGAACGCAGAAAAAGGCAAGAAAGGAGGGAAAGAGAAGCGGAGGAAAGCATATCCAGTTCTTTAAGGTCTGCCGGTAAAAGACCCAACTCACCCCGCTAAGGTGCGGCGGGGTGAAGCCTCAGAACCTCTCTGGGTTCCTCTGGAGAATGCGGGATACCAATGTAATTCTTGAGTCGGTGGCCGTTGACCTTAAAAGTTACTCCCTCGGAGTTTGTGATGTCAACAGCCCCGTGCGGGTAAACAGTATGGACAACATAGGGGCCTGTCCATCTGGACTTCAACTTGCCAGGGAAAAGACGAAGGCGAGAATTATAAAGAAGCACACGATCTCCCGCCTGGAATTGTTTGTCCTTCAGGCGGGAGTCATGGAAAGCTTTCGTCCTGTCTTTGTACATTCTGGAATTATCGAAAGCTTGGAACCGTAGTTCATCAAGCTCACTTAGCTGGAACAACCTATTTTCTGCTGAACTCTTTGAGTCAAAATTTGCGGCTTTCAAAGCCCAGTAAGCTTTGTGCTCAAGTTCAACAGGAAGACGACAGGCTTTCCCATAAACCAACCTATACGGTGTAGTACCGATAGGTGTCTTGTAAGCAGTGCGGAACGCCCAGAGTGCGTCGTCTAATATCTCAGCCCAATCTTTTGGGCTGTTACCAACGGTTCTTTCCAGAATTCGTTTAAGACCGCGGTTGGTAACTTCGACTTGTCCGCTGGTTTGCGGATGATATGCAGTAGAGAATCGATGAGTAACACCATAACGTTTAAGTACTTTCTCTAACTGTGCATTGCAGAAATGAGTACCCCTATCGCTTATGAGTGCTCTGGGGGTACCGAATCGTGAAAATAACTTTTTCAAAAATTTACAAACCACCCTTGCGTCGTTTGTAGGCAAGGCTTGCGCCTCAGCCCATTTTGACAGATAATCGACCGCCACAAGGATATATTTGTTTCCGTGTGAACCAGGAAAAGGACCCATGAAATCTATTCCCCAAATGTCAAATATTTCACAGACTTGGATTGGACTTTGGGGCATCTCATTTCGAGATGAGATATTTCCAGATTTCTGGCATGAGTCGCATGATTTTACGAATAAATGAGCATCCTTGAACAGGGTAGGCCAGAAAAAACCTGCATCCAGAACCTTTCTAGCGGTGTAGCTAGGTCCGTGATGGCCTCCTGTTGGGCCTGCATGGCAGTGCTGAAGGATGTCAACAGCTTCAGAAGTACTCACACATCTACGGATTATTTGGTCGGCTCCTACCCGAAAAAGATAAGGATCCTCCCAGAAATAGTGTTTCAGCTCGGAGATAAACTTTCTCCTCTGTTGGTGTGTGACACCTTTTA
This sequence comes from Pulicaria dysenterica, assembly GCA_947179395.2. Taxonomy (NCBI): domain Eukaryota; kingdom Viridiplantae; phylum Streptophyta; class Magnoliopsida; order Asterales; family Asteraceae; genus Pulicaria; species Pulicaria dysenterica. Next base: position 30,478,488 of record OX359290.1, read on the forward strand.
TCATCACCCCTGCTGCTAGATAATTTGATATGTCAGCGTACCAGGGGATCTCCTCAGTGCTAGTCACGGCGAATAAAAATTCATCCGGAAAGTTATCTTTTATGCCGGACTCAGTTAGCACCTCAAGATTTGGATTTTCTAGGCGAAAGAGATGGTCTGCAGCCAGATTTTCTGCTCCTCTTTTGTCTTTGATCTCGATGTCAAATTCTTGCAAGAGCAAAATCCACCGAATAAGACGGGGCTTCGCATCTTGCTTTGCGAAGAGATAACGGAGAGCAGAGTGGTCAGTGTAGACCACTGTTTTTGATAACACCAGATAAGATCTGAATTTGTCGAATGCAAAGACTACTGCTAACAACTCCTTCTCAGTAACTGTATAGTTTTCTTGAGCGTCAGTCAGCGTCTTGCTGGCGTAGTAGATCGGCTGAAAGTGATTATTTATCCCTTGGCCCAAGACAGCGCCAACAGCGAAATCACTGGCATCGCACATAAGCTCAAATGGTTGCGACCATTCTGGGTTCGTCAGGATGGGAGCATTTGTCAATTTCTCCTTCAAGAAGTTAAATGCGTGATCGCACTCAGGAGAAAAGATGAAAGGAGTGTCTTTCTCAAGGAGATGGGTTAACGGCCGAGTGATTTTCGAAAAATCTTTTATGAAGCGCCGGTAAAATCCTGCGTGTCCGAGAAAACTCCTAATGCCTTTAACATTGGAGGGTGGAGGAAGCTTTGCAATAACATCTATTTTAGCTTTGTCAACCTCGATTCCCTCATTTGAGATTTTGTGACCCAAAACTATACCTTCTCGTACCATAAAATGGCATTTTTCCCAGTTAAGCACAAGGTTAGTTTCTTCACAGCGAGACAGCATCTTGTCTAAATTATGAAGACATGTCTCAAAGGAGTTACCGAAGACTGAAAAATCATCCATGAACACCTCGACACAATCCTCAATCATGTCATGAAATATAGCCGTTATGCATCGCTGAAATGTTGCAGGAGCGTTACATAACCCGAAAGGCATACGCCGGTAAGCAAAAGTACCATAAGGGCATGTAAAAGTTGTCTTCTCTTGGTCCTCCGGTTGGATAGGAATCTGAAAGTATCCGGAGAATCCATCAAGGAAGCAATAAAAGACGTTTCCAGCCAAACGCTCCAACATTTGGTCGATGAAAGGAAGGGGGAAGTGATCCTTACGTGTGGCATCATTGAGTTTGCGATAATCAATGCACACACACCACCCCGTGACCGTACGAGTTGGGATTAACTCGTTTTTATCATTCAGAATGACGGTCATTCCTCCTTTTTTAGGAACAACCTGGACGGGACTGACCCACGGACTATCGGAGATAGGGTAGATCAAACCAGCATCCAGCAGCTTTATAACTTCTTTCTTAACTACCTCTTGCATCTTGGGATTTAAACGTCTCTGATGTTGTACACACGGCTTATAATTATCCTCCATGAGAATCTTATGTGTGCAGAAGGATGGACTAATCCCCTTGATATCAGAAATTTTCCATGCAAGGGCAGTTTTGTGATTTTTCAGAACCCGTAATAGCTTACTTTTCTCTTCAACAGTAAGGTTAGAAGCTATTATCACAGGCAGCTTCGAATCTTCCTCCAAGAATGCATATTCAAGATGAGAAGGAAGTTCTTTGAGTTCAAGAGAAGGCGGGTCCACAATAGATGGTCGAGAAGCTGAGCTCTCGGATTTTTCAAGGACCTCGAAAACATCTGAGATAGGTGTCTCGTCAGGTGGAATAGTGCTGGTTAGCTCATCGGAGACAAGCTTTACCTGCTCTACATCCAAGACATCCTCATCTAGGATTTGCGTGTCAAACGCATCCTTCTCTAGAGTTGGAATAATGCGATCCACGGGATGACGATGAAAGATATCAACGAAATAAAGAGTGTCATCTTGGCTAGTTGGGTGTTTCATTGACTTTTGGATGTCAAAAGTCACTTCATCCTTATCTACTCGAAGCGTAAGCTTTCCGTTGCAAACGTCAATTAATGCTCGAGTAGTGGCTAGGAATGGACGACCAAGAATGAGTGGGACGTTTTTGTCCTCGTCCATGTCTAGGATGACAAAATCTGCAGGAAACACAAATTTGTCAACCTTTACCAAGATGTTCTCGACTATCCCACGTGGATATTTGACTGAACGATCGGCTAGCTGAAGTGACATACGAGTCGGTTTTGGTTCTCCTAGGCCCAGTCTAGAAAATACAGAGTATGGCATCAAGTTGATGCTGGCACCTAGATCAGCTAGAGCGTTGTTTACAGTGAGATTACCAATCAGACATGGGATTGTAAAGCTCCCAGGATCGGTTTTCTTTGTTGGCAACTTATTTTGAAGAATGGCTGAGCACTCCTCGTTTAAAGTCACCAACGACAGGTCCTCCAATTTCTTCTTGTTGCTGAGCAAATCCTTAAGAAATTTGGCATATTTAGGCATCTGTGCGAGTGCCTCAACAAATGGAATGTTCACATGGAGCTGTTTGAATAGCTCTAGGAACTTACCATATTGTTCCTCCGTTTTCTCTTTCCTTAATCTCTGGGGGAAAGGAATGGTAGGCTGAAATATTTTGACCGGAGGTTCGACTTGCGCGGTACTTGCTGGGTCTAGCCTGTTATGCGCCTCGTCAGAATCCTTCGATTGGACCTGTTTTTCGGTTTCTTTGGATTTAGAGGGAAACGGTGGTGGTATCGTGGTCGTCCCACTACGCAAAGTGATTGCCTTTACGTGTGCTCTCGGATTTGCATCCGTATTGCTCGGGAGACCTCCCGGTGGTCGCTCTGACAAGAGCTTAGATATCTGGCCAACTTGATTTTCTAGATTTTGCAATGAAGCTTGTTGATTTCTCAGAGTTGCTTCCGTTTGATTGAGTCTAACATCTGTTTGGTTGAATCGCAACTCGGATTGTGACAGATATTGTTTCACAAGATCCTCCAGATTGGAAGATACTGAAGATGATGATGAAGATTGATTTGGAGGTGGTGGTTGAGTGTTATACTGACGTGGTTGCTCATATGGTTGCGGTTGTCAATTAAACTGTTGAGGCTGACGATCGAACTGCTGAGGCTGACGTGGTCTCTGTGGGTATGGAATCCCTGGAGGGGGTTTAGTGTTTTGGTTATGATAACTGAAGTTAGGGTGATCCCTCCATGCATGATTGTAGCTAGGTGCATTGGGATTATACTGAGACCTTGGTTGATTAGAAACGAAATCAACCTCCTCGTGAGCAGGAGTTTCCTCCTGGCATTGATCACTAGGATGTGGTCCTGAGCAGAAATTACAAGTAGCCTGTTTAGGAGCACACATCTGATCCATTTTCTTTGTCAACTTCTCTACCTGAGCAGAAAGATCAGATAAAGCGTCTACATTGAACACTCCACCGTTCTTTGGCGGTTTCAGTCTCGTGGAGGGGTTCCATTGGTAGCTGTTGGTTGCCATATCTTCGATAAGATCATAGCACGCTTGTGGGTTCTTGCTACCCAATGCACCTCCTGCGGCAGCATCTATCATCTGCCGAGTGACAACGGATAAGCCATTATAAAATATGAAAATTTGATTCCATAGCTCATATCCGTGTGAAGGACATCTCCTCATGAGATCCTTGTATCTCTCCCAGGCATCATAAAGACCTTCCCCGTCAGTCTGCTGAAACGATGAGATATCATTACGCAGTTTGGCCGTTTTGGCCGGCGGGTAGTATTTAGCTAAGAATTTGGCAACAAGATCATTCCATGTAGTGATGGAATTTACCTGGAGAGAATTAAGCCACAGCTTTGGCTTTGTCTTTTAAGGAAAATGGGAATAAACGCAAACGAATGGCGTCATCAGTAACACCATTGATTTTAAACGTATCGCAGATTTCAAGAAAACTGCGGATGTGAGCGTTAGCATCCTCGTCGAGTAATCCATGAAATTGAACAGAATTTTGAACCATTTGAATTACATTTGGTTTGATTTCAAAATTGTTCGCTGCCACCCTAGGTTGAATGATGGTGTTCTGGATATTGTTAATATCCGGACGAACATAATCATTAAGTGTTCTAGGTGGTGGTGGTTGTTCTTCCGCCATGTTTAGTAAACGTTCTCTTTGACGTTGGCGTTGAAGGCGTCGGCGTCGTCGAAACTCACGCTCCGGTTCTTGAAAAGGCTCAATTTGTTCAGAATAGAACAAACTGACTGAGGGTGCGAGAAAGAGGTAGAACAAAAAACAAGTGACTACCTAATCAGGCACACCTAATTTAAGTAACAAGTGACAAGATCAAATCAACAATTAAACTATTTCTTAGAATTTCCTGTCCCCGGCAGCGGCGCCAAAAACTTGGTGTTCACAAGGACTGCTTGTTTTTCTGGTTATAAAATCTTGGGACACAACCTCGTTTTAAATTTATAAAAACGATGTTACTAAGCAGATACTACACACGACTCAGGCAAGTATAACCTGGTCAATAGTAGTATAGACTCGGTAAGACCGGATGTCGTTCCACCAGGACAGGAAGCTACCAATACTTAAGTCTCATTGTTGTTTGATCAGCAGGATTAATTAAAGTAAATAACCAAATTAACTAAATAAAACAGGAAATACAACAACTAAAACAGATTAACACTGAAGGCAAACAGACAGGATAACAGATTCACTCAGGCTTTCGAATCATCGAGACTAGTCATGGCAATGACACAATACAAAACATAATATGGGGACTTGAAAAGTTTAAGTGCATAGCATGCTGTTCTAATACTTGACAAAACCATATTATCATGCACAAATCTTCACTCGAGTTATCAAGACTCAGACTTAGCAATTAAACATAATCAAGCAAGCAACGGCATATAAGGATTTAACTACAGATCCACCAGATCACGTCCAAATCACACTACAAAGACATACATCTTTTCAAATGACATATCCAGTAGTCCTCAGAACCCAAAAAGGTGTTAAAGTGGTTAAATTAGTTAAAACAAGCAAAAACAGCACACTGGTGGTAAAAATGGCTCCTACGGCCGTAGTAATTATATACTACGGTCGTAGCAGCCTGGATAGTCCTACGGTTGTAGGGATTTCTTCCTACGGCTGTAGGGACCCATCCGACAGAACATTCAAATCTAACATAAAGGCATTCAACAACAAATTACAATCTAGACTTTAATCTCAGATCATAAACACATGTAAACTGGTACAATGGGGTCATAAACTCATCTAAACTCAAACCTCACAATTAAGGGATTCTTAATGTTTAGTCACATGATTTCTAAAGATATGAACATGTTAAACCTACCATTTCTAGTATAGCCAACACTTCTTAAAACATGAATCATGTGATATGCACATTGAACACTAAGACAAGCATAACAAAGGCATACATGTGAGTTCATTTCACCATCTAAACATACCAACAAACATCTTTGTGAATCCTTTAATCATTAGTAGCATGTTTAACCCATAAATACACCAAATAACAAGATTTTCATCTACAATCATAAGGCATGCATAAAACCAACATATGATTAACATAACCAATAATGGATGAACCTGAAATGATTCAAATCATATTCCAAAAATGACATCTAATGACAACCATGCAAGATGTATCATTTCTAATAACAAACTCAACATGGAATTAATAAAATCAACCATCATTCTTGAATATTCATATGTTAAAACATGAATGAGTTATCATATACACATTATCACACATGAACATGGTTAGATTAAACATACTAAGTTGATAAAACACATTTGTATTCAAGATTAAACATGCATATATGAATCAAGTCATCATAAAAGTCAAATATATTGCCATAACTTAGCCAAGAATCATCTTGGCCCAAGTGAAATGATTTTAGTTATCCATATACAATAATAGTAACATTACAACATCTGGAACACATGGGTACATGATTGATATAATAAATGGAAAGAGTATACCCAAGCTAGCAATGATATAACTAATGAATCCAAGCTCCAAATGTTGTTCCAAGCCTTCAAGATCCAAGCTCTCCTCCTTAGAATCACCAAGAGAAGTCCCCTGGAGTGTTAGGATATTTAGAGAGGGTCTATGGAAGTGTTTTTCCGGAGTGGAGGTGAAAATGGTCACCCCTTGCAAAATGGCAGAATTCTGAATTTAATCTGCTGTAAGTGGGCTTCCTACGGCCGTAGGAATAAGCTACTACGGCCGTAGGAAATCATGACTGGATTTTCTACACACGCCACGTTAAACCATTTGTCCGGGACACGCAAGATCTAGCAGGCAATGATGGATTCTAGAAGGGGGCTTCCTACGGCCGTAGGATATAATCCCTACGGCCGTAGAGAGCATTTTTTCACTATTCTTCTATTTTCTTCAATTCTTTCCTTGTTTTGCCCATTTATCTTGCTTAAAGCTCCTTGTAACCTGCATGGTGAATGTTAAACATATTAGATCCATTTTAGAAGTATTCACCTTGTATTTGGGCTAAGTACGGGGTATTCTAACATGTAAAACATGTATAAAAACGCATATATCAGTTTCATAACTTGAATTCCGACTAATTCAAAATCATTCATAACTTCAATTCTAATATGATTTTAAGCATGCAACACCATCTAGGTTTCCAGAATTGAATTCTAAACATGTGTGATCATAAATAACATCAATTCGAACATGCATACAACCTAGATCATAAATTAATCAAATCAATCATTCAATCGGATTTCATATATATAATCAAAACCGAAATTAAACATCAATTTAACACAATAATTCTGAATTTCTATCCTTCTAATGATGCAAAACACTTCAGTTAATCAATTAGCACAATAAAATTAACAATCGAGTTCAATTTCTTCTTCTTCTTCTCCTTGCTCTCGGACGAGACTCACAAAACACACACAACACCTTGTTTTGGTTTACAAGAAATGAGGTATGGGGTGTGGTACCAACCTTATCACCCACCATACCACCTTTTCTTTTAAAAATATCATTTCTAATTAAAATAATAAACTAAAACAAATAATACAATCAATTAATTATTTATCACCATTTAACTAAATAAATTAGTTAAACTCATAAATAATTAATTAACCAATTAATTAAAGTAAACCAACTTACTTACCTTAATCCCACTAGGCCGGTAAGGAGGGTGTTACAAATCTTCCCCCTTAAGAGGATTCCGTCCTCGGAATCTCATCGCGCTCAAACAAGGTTGGGTAACGACTCCTCATATCAGCTTCGGTCTCCCATGTCAAGTCTGAACCCAAGCTGTGTTTTCAGTTTACTAAAACCATTGGAATCTGTTTATTTCTCAACTTCGTTACTTTACGATCCAGCAGCTCAACAGGTTCCTCAATCAGCCTCTTGTTGGAATCTATCCGCAGATCTTGTATTGGCAACACCTGTGTGATCCTCTACATTACACTTTCTCAGATAACAAACGTTGAATGTTTCATGGATACCAGCTAATTCATCAGGAAGATCCAAAACCACAGTCTGATCATTCATTATTTTTCGAATTCTGAACAGACCAATATATCGAGGAGCCAACTTTACACGTTTCCCTAAGCGTATCACGCCCTTCGATGGTGAAACTTTTAAGTAGACTCGTTCTCCCTCAACAAAATTCACTGGTCGACGACGTGGATCTGCATACATCTTTTGTCAATCCCTTGCAGCTTTCAACTTTTCCCGAGCCACTGCAACCTTATCCGCTGTGATCTGAACAATATCTGGCCCAGCAAACTGTTTCTCTCCTGCCTCTAACCAACAAGTAGTAGTTCTGCACGGTCGCCCATATAACATCTCATACGGCGGCATTCCGATACTGGAGTGATAAGAATTGTTGTAGGCAAACTCAACCAAAGGTAGATGCGAATCCCAAGAACCTCAAAACTCTAACACACATGCCCGAAGCATATCTTCTAAAGTCTGAATCGTTCTTTCTGATTGGCCATCTGTCTGCGGATGATAAGCTGTACTCAAATTAACCCTAGACCCCAACTCTTGCTGTAGTCTGTTCCAGAAATTTGACACAAACCTCGAATCCCGATCTGACACAATAGACAAAGGAACTCCATGTCTAGATACTATCTCATCAATATACAGCTTGGGTAACTTACTCAAGTTTGCAGTCTCAGCAGTAGCAAGAAAGTGTGCATTCTTGGTTAATCTGTCGACAACAACCCATATCATATCGTTTCCTTTCTGGGTCATCGGAAGTTTTGTTACAAAATCCATCGTAATGTGATCCCACTTCCATTCTGGTATTGCTAACTGTCTCAACGATCCATACGGCTTCTGGTGTTCGGCTTTCACTTGTGCACATATATGACATGACTCCACAAATCGGGCAACATCTAACTTCATAGTAGGCCACCAATAAAAATTCTTCATACTTTGATACATCTTAGTGCTACCAGGATGAACAGACATTCTGGATTTATGAGCTTCAGTCAAAATTAATTCCCGCAAATTACCAAGCTTCGGCACCCAAACACGATTCTAATACATCCTCAAACCACGAGAATCAGTTGTCAACTCATGCTGTCTTTTTACCATCAGTTCATCTTTCAAGTTTTCTGCCTTCAGTGCTTCCAATTGTGCAGCCATCAACTGATCGATCAAATCTGATTTGATCTCTAACCGCATAAACTTTACTGTATCTGCAGAACCTTTCCTGCTAAGTGCATCAGCAACCATGTTAGCTTTCCCCGGATGATACTGAATGTCACAATCATAATCTTTAATCAGCTCTAACCATCGGTGCTGTCTCATGTTCAATTCCTTCTGTGTAAACACATACTGCAGACTTTTGTGATCAGTGCAAATCGTGCACTTTGTACCATACAAATAATGTCTCCACAGCTTTAAAGCAAACACACTGCTGCTAACTCTAGATCATGAGTTGAATAGTTCTTCTCGTTGGGTTTTAACTGTCTGAAAGCATAAGCTATTACTTTACCTCTTTGCATCAGTACACATCCTAACCCGGCATGTGAAACATCATAATAAATCATGAAATCTTCAGATCCTTCAGGCAACGCAAGAACATGAGCTTGACACAGAAGTTGCTTCAAAGTCTGAAAAGCATTCTCCTGAGCCTCACTCCATTGAAACTGAACATCCTTTCTGGTTAGTTTAGTTAACGGACCCTCAAGCTTCGAAAAGTCTTTAATGAATCGTCTGTAATAACCTGCTAAACCAAGAAAACTCTTGATCTCTGTCGGCGTCTTAGGAGCATTCCAATTCATCACAGCTTCTATCTTCGACGAATCTACCTTGACACCATATTCACAGATCACATGACCCAGAAACTTGACTTCACGCAACCAGAACTCACACATGGACAATTTGGCATACAGCTTGTGTTGCTTTAGTGTCTCCAAAACTTGTCGCAGATGCTGATCATGCTCATCCTCCATTTTAGAATACACAAGAATGTCATCAATAAACACGATAACGAACTTATCCAAGAATGGTCGACACACCCGATTCATCAGATCCATGAACACTGCAGGAGCGTTAGTTAGACCGAATGGCATAACGAGAAACTCATAGTGACCATACCGCGTACGAAAGGCTGTCTTCGGTATATCCTCTTCGGCCACCCTAACCTGATGATATCCCGACCTCAAATCAATCTTCGAGAAGTACGAAGCTCCCTGAAGTTGATCGAACAAATCATCTATCCTTGGCAACGGATACTTATTCTTGACAGTTCTCTTATTCAAATTCCTGTAATCTATGCACATACGCAGAGTCCCGTCTTTCTTTTTCACAAACAACACCGGTGCACCCCAAGGCGAAGAGCTTGGACGAATAAACCCCTTGTCTAACAGTTCCTGTATCTGATTCATCATCTCTCTGATCTCTTTAGGAGCTAATCGGTAAGGAGCTTTAGCAATAGGTGTACTACCAGGTATCAGATCAATCTTATACTCGACATCACGCACTGGTTGCAATCCTGGCAAATCGCTGGAAATACCTCCGGATACTCCGAAACCACACGAACATCGGTAACAGGCCGCTTTTCTTTCTTCACATCAATAGCATAGGCTAGAAGGGACGCACACCCTTTGGCTAAAGATTTTCTAGCCTTCATATACGAGATAATCGGAAGAGAAGATGGAGATCTATCCCCACGAGCCACGACATGCGACCAGTTAGCCAGAGGAATAGTTATTAGTTTCTTATGACATTGGATACTAGCCCTATGGTGACTCAACCAATCCATGCCTAATACTAAATCAAATCCAGGTATAGGCATCGCCAAACAGTCTACAGGGAAACTAGTACCATCAATATTAACCTGAACTCCAGTCACAGAAGTTGTCACAGGTACTACATTACTATCAGCTATTTCTACTTCTAAAGGAGTAGTGTTCACAGAAGTAGGTAATTGCAATTTATCACACAAAGTCATAGATATAAACGATCTATTTGCACCAGAATCAAACAAAACAGGTGCAGGCATAGAGTTAAATATGAACATACCGGTAATCACATCATCACTGCCAGTAGCTTTCTTGGCAGTCATTTTAAAAGCCCTGCCTTCCGCAGAAGGTACAACTTTCCTCTTCTGACCTGCAGAAGACAATCCCCTAGTGTTATTACCCCTGCCCCGGTCCCTGCGGTCTTCAACTTGAGACACGCACCAGCTCGATGCCCCTCTTACTTGCAATTCCAGCAAACGTAGGTGTTATACCTACAAGCACCAATATCATGACCCGTCTCACCACACTTCAAACATCTACGTGTTTGCGGTGTACACTGCCCGGCATGACGAGACTTGCAACTATGGCACCACGGCTTATTATGTGAAGATCCCGATCCCTTTGACCTCTGATCCGACTTTCCGTGATGACCCTGTCCCTTGCCTTTACCTTGGTTCCCACTGGAACCTCCACCAAACTTGCTGAAAGACCCCCTGTTCATCTTCTCCCAATCTTTAGCATCAGACTCAGCAGATCTTGCCAATGTGAATGCCTGGACAAGCGATGTCACCAGACGAGTGTTACCCCGATATTCTGGTAACAAAGCTTTCACAAAGTGTTGAACCTGAGAATGTTCTTCGGGTTGGCTTTGCAAATCTGAGAGTCACTTGAAACTTGTTGATCAACTCGTCCATAGACATATTATTTGTCTGCGCCAAATCTAGGAACTCTCGTTGAATCTTTTCCATGTCAAACGCATTGCAGAACTGCTCACAGAATTTATCCTAGAATTGCTCCCAGGTGATGGCATTAACAACCTCCCTCGGCAGATGTGTGGTAAGTGAATCCCACCATGTCAATGCTTGATCTTTCAACCGTCTCGTTGCAAACTTGACCCACTCGGCTTTATCACAGTTGCAGGCTTCCAAAGCCTTCACAGTCTCTTTCAACCAATTTAGGGTAACATTCGGGTTTGAGATTCCCGAATACTCAGGTGCTCCACACGCCACAAAATCTTTGAATTGACATTTGTTCCTAACTTCTTGTTGTGGAAACCACGGGATGAAGAAGTTTTATGATGGTATCTGGTGTTGGGTAGACACTCCTTGTGGTATGGGAATAAAAGGAAACGATCCGTAAGGAGTTGACACCGTACTCACAGGAGCTGTAGTATAAACTGGTGGTGGTAAGGATTGAGTGACAGTGACTGATAGCGGAGGCATCTGTACTGTAGAGGTTGGTTGTGAATATTGAGTTTGGTTCAATTGCTGCTCAAGCTCGTGAATTCTATCTCTCTGAGTCTGTAAAGTATCTTCCAGCTGTAACACATAATCTTGGTTATTAGACTCCCCGTTGTGGGAGGTACCAGCTCTGTGTTGTTCATTGGCAGCAGTAGAAGACACATTGTTGTGCTGCTTTCTTGGGGACAAAAGGGTAAGTACGAGGTTCTCGTTGTTGTCAGCCATAATCTGTTCTACACAACATCTCACCAGTTGTCAGATTATAATCTGTTAGTACCATATCATATTCTCAACAGCTACCTTACTAATTACTCACCCTGGAAATATTGGACTGATCAGAGCCTCGGTTAGATTATTGCACAACTCAACAATGCAAATCCTCAAACCAGGGCTCTAATACCATTAATTGTAACACCGTACTTTCTAACACTACTTCGAAATACGCGCGGAAGCTAAAACACATTACTAATATAATATAATAATGAAAATACAACTTTAACTTGTTTGATTTACAAAACACATTTACAGTGTTACTCAAAAATAGGCTCTTTACAAAAACAAACAGATATCAGAGTAATGATCAGTCCACAATTCCAGTTTCATCTCTATCTTCCACATACCAGGAATATCCTGTAAAGAGTTCAACAGTGGGGGATTAGCACAAAGCTAAGTGAGAGAATAGATATCAAAAACATACAAGGCATAAAGCCCAAACAACCAAGCTCAAGCAACAAGAGAACCGGCGGTCTTGCGGGACCTTCAACCAAATGCCGGCCAAAGCATAGGTTTACCGATAGCCCAGTTATCACAGATAACAATATTAACACCTCTTGATTACAACAAATGCTTATCAAGACGATTGCTAATACTGTATATCCCTAAACATAGGCCCAACTGAAAAACAACCGCCAAGCTGATCTCCACAACAACATGTATATATACAGTAAACAAGAGATAAAATCTCCAAGAGCCACAATCAGGTGATATATCTTATACATCCAAGATATATATCCACTCACCGATATCTTTAAAAGTTCAGGTAACTCAGTCTTTTCTTACTACTGAGTCTTGTCTCCACCTGAACAAACAACTAACAATCAGTATTTGCTTAATCAATAACACAATAAGCACAATACTATAATCAAACACATATGTACATACAATCACAAGTACATATTAAATTCATGATATTCACATCAATATACTGTAATTCACTATTACTCTTTACTTACTGTAATCTTGTGAATTCATCCAATCTCCTTAGTTTATGCATTACATACATCCTTTTATAAGCAAAGGCCACACTTGATGTACAAGTCATGTTTACTTTCAAATCATCAAGGAGTTGATCTTCAATCGGATTCCTCTTAATCATTCAAATTCCGAGTAAAGGTTTAATTCCGAGTATAGGCATTCTGGTTTAATCGAATTCCGACTAACTGTCCAAATCCGAGCGTACTATTTCCATTTATAGTCACAATATGACTAACTATACAATCCGAGGAAATATAAGAATTCCAAGTAAAGGCAAATCCTTGTTAAGGTATTTTCAATCTAGTCGGATTCCGAGGCAAATGCACAATCCGAGGAAAAATAAAAATCCGATTAACATTCAATCCAATCGACATGAAATCCGAGTAAAGTGTTAGGCATTTTACAAGTCTGATTTCATACTTAAAATCATGAATTCCGAGTAAATCCAAATCCGACATTAATCGGAATCCGAGTGAATCCAATTCCGACTACATCAAATCCGATTAAAAAGTTAAGGCATACATTGAAGTTTACTCGGATTGTAAGTCCAATTCCGAGTAAATTAGTCGGAATCACCAAATCCGACAGACTCGTTACTTGAATTCCGAGTCATTCATGACATGAAGTCCGAGTGTTTCATAACTTGAATTCTGACTAATTCAAAATCATTTATAACTTCAATTCTAATATGATTTTAAGCATGCAACATCATCTAGGTTTCCAGAATTGAAATCTAAACATGTGTGATCATAACTAACATCAATTCTAACATGCATACAACCTAGATCATAAATTCATCAAATCAATCATTCAATCGGATTTCATATATATAATCAAAACCGAAATTAAACATCAATTTAACACAATGATTCTGAATTTCTAACCTTCTAATGATGCATAATACTTCAGTTAATCAATTAGCACAATAAAATTAACAATCGAGTTCAATTTCTTCTTCTTCTTCTCCTTGCTCTCGGCCGAGACTCACAAAACACACACAACACCTTGTTTTGGTTTACAAGAAATGAGGTATGGGGTGTGGTACCAACCTTATCACCCACCATACCACCTTTTCTTTTAAAAATATCATTTCTAATTAAAATAATAAACTAAAACAAATAATACAATCAATTAATTATTTATCACCATTTAACTAAGTAAATTAGTTAAACTCATAAAACAATTAATTAACCAATTAATTAAAGTAATCCAACTTAATTACCTTAATCCCACTAGGCCGGTAAGGAGGGTGTTACATCAATCCTTCATCAATCCTACATTGATACATGAACCACTTGTTATTAAGGACTAACAAGTGGTATCAGAGCCAAAGGAGTGAAGAATTGATTCTGAATTCAGCAACAAAAGTAGAATTTTTGAAGATTTTTGAAGAAAAAGTGTACTTTCGGGTTTGAAATCAAAGTGAAGATTTAATGGAGTTTTTGAGTGTTAATTGCTTGGATTAGGGCCGCATTTATCATAGTAACACTCGTTGATAAAAAAGGAGTCAATTCATTCACAAATCAGTGTCCAAATTTGAAGATTTTTGTGTTTAAAGGTTTGTGAAGTTCTTGAAGAAAATCGATCGAATCTGCTCATTTGATCGTTGTTTATGATTATTGTTGATTGAGAAGTGTAAATCGGGGGTAGGCAAAGTGATCTGGACAAGAAATTATCAGATTTGGGCAAAATTCGAGATTTTTTGAATGTGAGCTGGTAAGATCTTGAAGCTGTCGGAATTCCAGGTTTGAAGGTGTAGGAATTGCCCTTTGAATCAGTCGGAATTGCTGAATTCCGAGAATAATTTGGTCGGAATTGTCGAATTCCGAGAAGAAATATGTCGGAATTGCTGAATTCCGAGTAGAATTGGTTGGAATTGCTATAATCCGAGAAAATTGTATCGAATTTCAAACTTTCTTGGAATTCAACTTGTCCGGAATTGGTTGTTGACCGGAGTTGGTGATTTTACTCGGAATTCATATTTTCTCGGAATTCTCTATTTTCTCGGAATTCTCTATTTCATTGGAATTCTCTCAGTGCTCGGAATTGTCAATTTTATCGGAATTCAAGATCACCCGGATTTACACTCATTTTTCAAAATTTTAAGATTTCTGATCATTTTTGCCACAGCTCGACCCCAGCCAGGGGCTCTGCCCCTTGGACCCCACCAGGGGTTGCACCCCTTGGACCCCGCTATCAGGGGCGCTGCCCCCGAACCCCCGTCGTCGTTTTGACTGTGTTATCTTGTCACCTTGATTCCTATGTCAAGTGTTTGGATTTTTTGGCTGAGTCAGGAGTTCTCAAAGTTTCAGTTATCATTCTGATGTTTCTAGATTTGGGTCATATTCTGTTTTCCCGTGAACCAGGTGCTGAATGTCTAGTACCCTTATGTCTAGTCATCCTGCCCTTTCCTAACTGATTTATTTGGGTCTTCTTTCTTAATGTCACCAATTTTTGGTCTCAAAACCAGATTTTAGCCATCCATTCCTTGTTTCTTTTGAATCTTGGTTATCCTTTATCAGTCATATTTGAAAACCCAGATCTCATTGTTGGTGAAATTATTTGAAGAATTGACCAACATCAAATTACTTCAGGTTTTTGAGAGGATTTTGAATTACATGCGCGCTTGCTCACGTGCATATCAATCCGACTCGCTGATTATTATATCAAAGTCAATCGTTTGGTGCTCTTGAATAAGGATGAATCCAACTCACTGATTATTATATCAAAGTCACCTACCCTCTTATGTGTTCCCAAGTTCATTTGCACCCGTATGTATTTCAAAATCTTTGTTTCTTGCGGTGATTTGGTCAAGGTTGATTACACGGTATTGGGAGACTTACTTGACAACATTATTCTCCAATATCATACTACATCCAACAAAGATGTATTAATCTTCAAGAATTCAGATCAAATCATTACCACTCCTCAACAATCAAGAGTGGTTCAAGTATCTATTCAAGTCAGGGAATGTTTGAAGATTATTTTGACTTGAAGTGTATGGTCCTCCCCACCCCTCTTCCATGTTTTTGCAACTGAATCTCATGGTGATGTCTTTTATGCATGATGCTCATAAATTATTATAATCATCATGAGGGGGAGAATAAAAAGTGAAGAAATTTTACATTGTTGATTTAGTTATTGAGGGTGTCTACTCAAGGGGGAGAGAAAAAAAGAAACATCTGTCTATATCATGTCTAGGGGGGAGTCAAGATTATCAGACTTATGAAGACATGGAAACAATCTGAGCTACATTCTAGGGGGAGACAAAAAGAAGATTCTTCCCAACACATCAAAAGTGTTTATGCTTCCGCTGTCAGATGCTCAAGATAAAACAATTTTCAGACTGATGTATATGGTGGGACGCTACATCCAAAACTGCTTATATAATCTAAGGAAGACTTATGTTACTGGTGTGTACATTATTATTTTAATACAAAGGGGGAGAATGTAAATTCATAAATTGTACAGAAATACGAGTTTCTATGTAATATACTCATGGAGTATATATAGGGATATGGCTATTGTAATAGCTAAGGTTTTGCACACAATGAAATAAAGAACTATGTGTTTTCATGGTGTTTTTACACATTCTCTCTAGTTCTACATATGTAATCCTTCATCAATCCTACATTGATACATGAACCACTTGTTATTATGGACTAACATAGAGAGTGTTTGGGTAAGTTTTGTTATGAATGTAGTCAGTATGGGCACGACTCTTCGGAGTGCCCTAAATAGTTGAAGTGTTATGTAAACTTTAGAAACGGACGTAGAAAGCTCTCGTTCAAGTACGTTGGTTGGTGTGAATGTAAAGCGTACTTTATGTGTAATGTTAAATTTGTAGTTACTTGTCACACCCCGCTAAAGCGGAAACACGAGGCATTACAGCAAAAGGTCTCATAGCACGAAGTAATAGACAATTTCCAACTATAACAGATAATTTAACTCTAGATAAGGTTACAATCATCCGAATTCAACACAGAAATTAAATTTGTCTTTGACATGAAATAAAACAGATGATCGGAAATTCGTTTTAGGATTTCCACACGCGACATGCTTCTTACGTGCTCTTAAGACCTATTAATGATTACCTGAAAGGCATGAATAAAGGAGGGTCAACTATGAGAGTTGGTGACGACACATATTTTATATAAAATAAAACTATATTGTCATAGAAATAGTGTTGGAAGCTTTGGGTCCAACAAATTTTGTAAGGATGGAAACTTTAAGTCCAACCGAAATTTTTAGTATGACTACAGTTTATTGCCCAAATTTGAAACGCATAGTTTTTGAGTATACAATGATGTTCTACTAAGCTTGAGCCATTTCCAATCTTATCGACATACTGTGCCCGAATATAACCTAACGCCTATATTAAATGACGTTAGTAAATGGTAAAGTACACTTAGGTTCGTCAACCATAAGTGGGGGATGTCGACCCCAAATAGTGCCACCTACAAGTACCATAGACCCCTTCAGTGAGGTTAATGTATAATGTCTAGTTGAGGGACTTTTATTAATAAGAACTCAAGTACATCAAGTATAATATACCATAAGTGCGTAATTTAAATATTTACAATATTTGTCATGGCAATAAAACAATAAAACATTTATATTCATGCTTTCACCCCAATATTTGATAAATGTATTTAAAAAGGGGGTTGTGAACACTCACCTTGCGTTGTAACTTTGCAAGTAGTTGTTAGTCCTATTAGTTCCTTAACTCGTCGACACACCTTTTTCCTATTACGTTTAATGTCCACCGTAAGGTCCTTATAATTCTCGCTTTTATGCCATGTATTTCCTTTTTATAACCGTATATAGTTATTATTATTAATTTCTTTTTATTTTTATTTTTATTTTTATTTTTATACATATAGGTAACGTATTTATGAAAATATATATATATATATATATATATATATATATATATATATATATATATATATATATATATATATATATATATATATCTTTTATATATAACTCGTCTTAAAGTATAAGTAGGTGTACATGCAACATGCTATTTTTATACATAACTGTTTTAAAGATATAGACACACAACCTTATTATATTTATTTATAACTAACTTTGATGATGCATGAAAGCATTATAAACTTATTTTCTTTTAAAAGTACGCATAAATACATATGATATTAGTATACCTTTAGTTTTTACATACTACTACGTAATATTATATTTTATAATTTTTAGAATCATACACACACGCATACTGTCAGGATCGGATATTGCTTAATACCAAATAACAAGAATTATCTTTTGAATTAGAGTTGTTAAAAAGACAATCTTTAGTTTTGATCACAATCAATTAAGAAGTTGCGGAATCACACTTAATTGATTATAAATGTTTTTCAACACAAAACAATTCAATCAATAAACACAAAATACTGCCAAACAAAGATATTTATTAATAATCAATAACGATTACAATATTCATCTACACCTCCAATCTAACTTCTTATGTTAGACGAAAAACACAATTTGTTCTTAGGTTTCAAAAGAAACTTAGAGGCTAAAACACTTTCTGAAAGTAAATAACAATACGAATGAATGCAATTCAATACGAACAAGAGATCTATATGTATAGTAACAATATTCTAATCGAGTATTTATAGACTCTTGATCCTCCTTGATAAGTTGACAGTTAGGTAATCTTCTATCTTCTGAGATAATCTTGATAATATTCGACTTTGATAAAGATATACTTCAAATCCACAAAGATAACATTTTCCATGAATAGCTCAACTGAAACTGTTTGTTGAATGAAACAGTTCTGGTCTTCTTCTAACAGTCTTCTCTTCAAGGTCTTCTAACAGTTGTAAACACTTGAACTAACAGTTCTAAACTTTGTACTAACAGTTGTAATGCTCACAGCAACTGTTAGTCACAACTGTTTTCATACTTCACTTAACAGTTTTCAACTGTTTTCTCAAATTTCCTCTAACAGTTTTACCTTTGCATGTCCAACAGTTTCCATTACTTAGCAAATTTCCCAACAATCTCCCCCTAACTTAAAGTATTGAACAATACATTTAAGTTGTTTGTTTTAAGGGTTCAAACATAGAAAAATTAACATAAGCAAAGAAAATATTAACATTAATTATGCAAAGTCAAACTGTTACAATCAAAATATAAAAAGAAAAATTACTTTTTACTTGATTCTATGAGCTCCAACCTTTCCTTCACCCTCTTTATCAGATCTTCCTTCATGTTAGCAGGACCATAGAACTTTGCTTTCAACATATATATAAGCTTTATTTTACCATGTTTAATAAACTCAAAATCAAACCACTGAGTTTTTCCCTTTCCCATTACCATATGATAAACTCTTGATTTGTCATATACCTTCATAGAAACTATTGGGAAGGTTTAATCAATTATCAGCATGGGCATTATTCCCAGTGGATTGCATATACTTGTTAAATGCCTCATCAAAATTCTGATTTCAATCTCAGCAGCTTCCCCATAGTGACTAGTTCCATATTCATACATCTCTTGTATATCCCTTCTAGTCACATTCTCCATTAGATTATTGAAGCTAGCATAGCTTTCTATCGGCTCTACTTCTCTTACAATGGTCATCCCTTTCTTCCCAGTTTCAATCCTCAAAAATTCAAATCTCCACTCAATAATGTGGGATTTTTGGCCTAGATGCTCTAGCACAAGTTTATCTATTCTTTCTTCCACATCCACCCTGAGTCTGTCTTGTAAGATTGTTTGAACCATACCAGATTTAGTTTGAACTGTTTGGGATTGTTGTGACAGTTGAGGTTGAGCTGTTTGCTTTTTCTTTTTAGCTGCTGGCTTGGGAGATGGAACTGTTTTCTTCATCACAACTCGTTTTCTTTTGATTCCCTTACCAGCTTTCTTTGCCTTCTCTTCTTCATCTATTTTAGCAATAAATTCGTCAGCAAGCTGTTGAGCCAATTCAAGATCTTTCTGTTCTTGTTGCTTAAGCTCAGCATCCAGCCTTTGTGCTAATTCACGATCATGCTCTTCTTGTTGTTCTTTGGTGAGCTTTAGCTTAGGAATATCAACTATAATCTCCTTTCCCTTACCTAGCAAAGGGGGCCTCTTTTCCTCTTTCTTTCCTTCAATAATTGCAATGCCTTTAAACCCTGGCTTAGGTGCAAGTGGTTCCAGTTTTGAGACTTTGCCATCTAACCACCCATCATCTATCTTTTGAGCCATCTTGAATGTGCTAATGTTAAGAGTTTGAGCACCTATTTCAATCAGATGATTTTGCTTAACCTTTGACCATGCTTTGAAAACCTCAGTTGTTGGATAGTCTCCTGTCACAATCATCTTGTTTATCAACACCCTATCCACTGCTGACAACCTTTCTTCTTCTTCAACTGGTTGAACACTTGCAGCTGTTTGTTGAACTGGAGCAACTGTTGGTTCTGAAGTTGAAACTGTTTGTGTATCTGGTGCAACTGTTAGTTCAATCTGCACAACTGTTTCAGCAACTGTTGGTTGAATTACTACTGGATTTAAAGATTTCTCCCCCTTTTTGATTGGAACTGTTTGAGAAGGGGTTCTGGCACTTGTTGTGGACTTTTTGAGCATTTGATCATGGACTTGAAGGACATCAGTAGCCTTATTCAAAGTATCTGACAGGAACTTGATCTGTTTATCTTGCTTGATGATTAATTCATTATGTTTGGCCAGAAGCTTGTCTTGTAGAAAGTTCCTCTTCTTGAGATAGAGGAATGCAGCAAAGAATGGTACAAGTTCTGGATTCATTAATGCTTTAAGTTTCATACTAGCCTCAATGTCAGAGAGTGTTGACCCTGTAAACATATCACTGGCAGAAATAACTGGTGTCACTCCTTGAAGTTTCCTCACCAGTACCCCTTGTTTCTTGGTACTGGGGATTTCCAGAAGCTGTTTGACCAGCCTCTGTTGCCGTGGTTGAGGTCTTAGCAATGTTAACACTGGCCTGCTCATCCCTTGCGGATGAAACAGTAGTATCAGCCTCAAGAACCACATGATCACCCTCTAGTGGAGTGATCACCTCCTCATTGTACCTGGGAGACAGTACTGGGGTTTCCCTTTGGATATTCTGCACAGGTGAATGCACCTGTGCAGGGTTAACAGTTTGGGGATTGGAGACAGTGGTGGAAGGAGCACCAACAGTCCTCTTTTTCTTTTGAAACGTTATGAGTGGAGGGGCTTGTGTTGTAGCTTGAGACAAGGTAGCAGAGGGGAATGTTTGAGTATCATGAGCTGTGGGTTCTAGAGTTGGAGGTGTAGCAATAAGTAGGGCTTCATGCTCAACTCTAGCATCTCTGTTTCTTGAAAGAAACTCCACCATTTCAGAGAGTGGTGGAGTTATAACACCAGAGAAGTTTTTGCCATTGATTAGAAACTTGCTCCATGTGGAGGCCACATGAGCAGAGGGAATTATGACCCTCTTGTGTTTTTGAAGATTCGGCAACAAAGAGTTTAGCAAAACTTGCACAAATCTGGGGTACATAAAAAAGAGACCATATTTGGTCCCGAGATGCTTTACCATGCCGTTAAAGATTAGTTTTGAAAAATTGAAGCAACGATTGTTGGCCAGACAGATCAAGGCCAAGGCAATGTTGCTTCCAAACTCATTCCACCCCGTTCTTTTGGGACTGATACACTGCTGGAGAGTATGAATTAGATACTTCCAGTGTGCGCAAAATTGTCCCTTATAGAAGGTACCCTTCCCCTAGGGCCCTCATACCCAAGTTTTACCAACTCAGTATGCAAAAATTCTAGTGAGACAGAATCAGAATACTCACCATTGCTATCATTGAGTTGAAGATGTGGGCATGTATGGTATCCTCAGAGACTGAAACAGCCAAACCATCAACATTTGAATCAATCCATTGCACTCCATCAGCTTCCCTGAGTGTAGCATGTTTCCAAAAATGGTCGATATGAGAAGTGTAGATGGTTGGATTTATGGTGAGAGCAGTGTGGAGAGTTGACATCGAGAGATAGTCAATCATGTAATGAAAAGCATTGAGATCAGCAGTTTTCGAAAGGAAGGCAAGCATGTTGTGTTCTTTGACAAACGGAAGGGGAGCCATTGCGATTTGAGAGAAAAATTCTAGGGTTTTAGCGTTTGATCAAAGGTCAGTAAGCGTAAATGAAACTGTGAGGAGGGAATGGCTTATATATGTTTCGAATAGTAAATGCAATTCAAATATCCTCAGAGTTTCTGCAAAGACTAAAATACCCTTTGAACAAAACTAACAGTTGAAGGAAATAACGAGCTAACAGTTGAGAACTGTTTTTGTAATAAACGTCAACTGTTATTGAAATGAAGTACTCCCCCTTAAATAAACATTCTGTTTGTCTAACAGTTGTGAACACCATGTACTAACAGTTTTCAACTGTTAGTTGTATCACATACAGCTGTTCCCTGAACACTTACTCAAACAGTTGTTAGACAATAAACTAACAGTTGCAAACTGTTAGTGATACATAGATAAACATACAACTGTTATTCCATGTTAATCATTCCAATATTGGAGATCAAAAAGTTGAACCTGCTCACATCAAAAGCTTTAGTGAACAGATCAGCTAACTGATCATCAGTATGGATTTTCATAACATGGATTAACCTTTTCTCATTGCAATCTCTAATGAAGTGAAACCTGATCTCAATGTGCTTTGTTTTAGAATGCTTCACTGGATTGTTGACAATGCTAATAGCACTTGTGTTGTCAACATAAATAGGTGTATTCAAGAAAGACATACCATAATCCAGAAGCTGATTTTGGATCCATAACACTTGTGAACAGCAGCTTGATGCAGCAATATATTCAGCCTCAGCTGTTGAAGTTGAAACTGTTGTTTGTTTCTTGCATTGCCATGAGACCAACCTTGAGCCAAAGAATTGACATCCTCCAGAGGTTGATTTTCTATCCACATTAGCTCCACCATAGTCACTATCAGAGTATGCCTCCAAATCAAAAGGTGAATCCTTAGGATACCAAAGACCCAGTTTTGGTTGGCCTTTGAGATATCTAAAGCTTCTCTTTACAACAAATAGGTGTGACATCTTTGGACTACATTGAAACCTAGCACAAACACACACAGCAAACATAATATCTGGTATAGAAGCAGTTAAGTACATTAAGGAACCTATCATAGACCGGTACAAATGTATGTCTACTTCCTCCCCCTCAGGATCTGCTCCCAACTGTTTGTGTGTTTCCATTGGAGTGCTTGCCAGCTTCACATCTTGATAGCCAAACTTCTCCAAAATGTCTTTGACATACTTTGATTGACTGAGAAATATACCAGTTGGCTTCTGCTTCACTTGTAATCCTAAGAAAAATGTGAGTTCTCCCATGGAACTCATCTGAAATCTCTTATGCATGATGACTTCAAACTCCTTGCACAGGCTGTCATCAGTGGATCCAAAGATTATATCATCAACATAGATTTGAACAAGCAAAATCTCTGTTTTAACAATCTTTGTAAACAATGTCTTGTCAATGGTGCCTCTCTTAAAACCATTCTTAAGCAGATATGATGATAGTGTCTCATACCAAGCTCTAGGAGCCTGATGCAATCCATACAATGCTTTATCCAACCTATATACCCTGTCAGGATACTTTGAGTCTTCAAAACCAGGTGGTTGGCACACATATACCTCCTCATCAATAGTTCCATAGAGAAAAGCTGACTTGACATCCATTTGATACACCTTAAATCCTTTATAGCTTGCAAAGGCAAGGAACAGTCTGATTGCTTCTATCCTTGCAACAGGTGCAAAGACATCATCATAGTCTATTCCTTCCTCTTGTGTATAACCCTGTGCAACAAGTCTAGCCTTGTTCTTGATTACAATCCCTCTCTCATCCTTCTTATTTCTGAACACTCATTTGGTGCCAATAGCTCTTTTGCCTCTTGGAAGTTCAACTAACTTCCAAACTTGCTGAATTTGAAACTGTAGGAGCTCTTCTTGCATTGCTTCCACCCATGAAGGGTCTTTTAAAGCCTCTACTGCTTTCTTTGGTTCTATCTGAGATAGAAAGCAGGCATTCACATCAAATTGTTCAAGATCCACATCACTATTTTCATTCTGCAGCATAGCTCTTGTTCTAACAGGAGTGGTTGGATCACCAATGATCTGCTCTATTGGATGATTCTTGTGAATTCTTGATGTAGGGATGTTTTCTTCAGTCAGTACATTCCCTAAATTTGACAAATCAATCTCAGATTCACTATCATTCCTAGAAGAGTTGCATCCCTGATCTGCAACTGTTTGATGTTCAGAATTAGTGTGTTGTTGAGGAACATGAGATTCCATGTCCTTTGAAGGTTCAGCATCATCATTCATTGGGCTAACAACATTTTGAGTCAAAGGAATCACTACAAAGTCTTCAGTGGCTTTGTTTTCAACAATAGTTGTTGGAATTGAGCTAACAGTTTCAGAACTGTTTGAGACAGTTTGTGGATTTGCACTAACAGCTGTAGGAACACCTGCAACTGTTTCTGTAGAATACTCAAAAGAAAGAGATTTAGACAATGCATCAATATCAAATAACCAATCAGGACCATTACCTGCAATATTGATCCTATTCTCATTGAAGGAGACATTCATACTTTCTTCTATGATCCTAGTGACATTGTTAAAAACTCTGTATGCTTTACTCTGAGTGGAATATCCTACAAAGAATCCTTCTTCTGCTTTACTCTCAAATTTTCCTAATTGTGATTTGGTATTCAGGATAATGCATGGACAACCAAATGGTTTGAAGAAGTTGATCAAAGGTTTTCATTTAAGGAACAACTCATAAGGAGTTTTCCCTTTGGACTTGACTATTTGTACTCTATTCTGAACATAGCAAGCAGTGTTCACTGCTTCTGCCCAGAAAGTCATTGGGAGCCTAGAATCAGCTAACATAGATCTAGCAGCCTCTATCAAAGTCCTATTCCTTCTCTCAGCCACTCCATTCTGTTGAGGAGTCCTGGGTGCACTAAACTGTCTTTCAATTCCTTTTTCCTCACAAAAGCTGTTTAACTCATAGTTCTTAAACTCAGAACTATTATCAGATCTAATGACTTTCACCTTTAAATCAGATTGATTCTCAATTCTAAGAATAAGAGACTTAACTAACTCAGCAGTTTCATCTTTAGTTCTAAGAAATTGAACCCAAGTAAATCTGGTGAAGTCATCAACTATGACTAAACAGTAAGTTTTCTTCCCTATACTGACTACAGATGTAGGACCAAAAAGATCCATATGCAACAGTTGTAAAGGAGTAGTAATGGAAGAAACTTCTTTGGGCTTATAAGAAGTTTTGTGTTGCTTACCTTTGAGACAGGCTACACAATGATCATCACATGAGAATTCTTTTTGGGGCAAACCTCTTACCAGATTGTTTTTAGCTAACAGATTCATGGTTTTAAAGTTCATGTGACACATCCTTCTATGCCAAATAGCAGACTCATCATGAGATTCCTTTGAGAGTAAACAACTTAATACATTTTGTTTAGCAATCTTTTGTGTATCCAGACAGTATACATTATCCTTTCTAGGTGTTCTTAAAAGAACATCTTTTTCATCCAGTTTAAAATCTTTTGACAGGATAATGCATTCAGTGTCTGTAAACAAGACTTTGTTTCCATTGTCACAAATTTGAGAGACACTTAGCAGATTGTATTTAAGTTGTTCAACAAAGAAAACATCATTAAAAGTAAGTGTACCTGCCTCCACAACTCCTTTACCTGTGATTCTTTCTCCCTTAGCATTTCCTCCAAATGCTACATATCCTCCATTGATTCTTCTGAAATCCTTCAAAAAGTGTGGATTGCCAGTCATGTGCCTTGAGCATCCACTATCCACATGCCAAATTGATCCATGATCGGCCTTATGAATGCCTGCACAAATAAAAATCAGTTAGCAGCAGGAAGTACCCAGGCCATACAGGTCTTGGGTACACCATTCAAATCATAATACTTAAACAGGGTTTGATTCTTCTTGATTTCATCCAAATTAGACTTCTTTACTTTGTGTGAAGAGTATTTGGTGAGAACACGTGGTTCCCAACTGTTGTGATTAACAGTTGAGACTTTTGAACAAACAGTTTTTGAATTTGGTAAAACAGTTGAGTCCTCTACAGAAACTGTTTGCTTCTGCAATTTCACCCAAGCCAGACCAACAGTGTTTGTTTTTGGCTTAACAATTGAAGAACTGTTAGCTGGTTTTGATTTAATAGCTGTAGAACTGTTAACCTGTTCTGGCTTAACAGTTGTTGAACTGTTAGCCTATTTTCTGTGACTTGGTTTCTGGGTGCTATAGATCTGTGGGTTATGATAACAGTTGTGATCCAAGTGATTTGCTCTCCCACATATATAGCACCTTTTGGTTTTCACAATAGGCAAACCAGTTCTTTGTGACCAAAACTGGTTCCTATTTCTTTGATTTCCTCTTACTGGTGCTGAAGGAGGAAATTTCTGAACACCATGCTGCTTGCATGTGCATACCGGCACTTCAGTATGCCTTTTCACATATTTGGATTGAGATTGTGCTTTTGAAGCTTCCTTCTTTGGCTTCTCAACTTGAAATTCATCAACCTTCTCTTTTCCTTTGGACTTAACACTAATAGTTGAGATGTTTGGTTTAAAACTGTTTGAGTTCTGTTTGGAACTGTTAGTGTAAAGTTGGGGACTGTTTGCAACAGTAGTGGAACTGTTTATAGAATAGACTTCTTTGAAAGGCTTTGTTTCACTGGTGAATGGTTCAGAGGAGGCTTTAACAAACATCACAGGTTGTAAAGAGGATTTTGGTGCTGTAGGTTCACAACAGATGTGATTTTCAAATGGAATAACCTCTTCCTTCTTCACAACTCCCTCATTCTTGTCATCACTCACTTCATACACAACTCCTTCTTCTTCACTTTCAAGTTTTGGATCAGCTGACTTCAACTCTGCTTCTAATGGTTCATTGACATACCTATCAGCTACATCAGACATAGGGTTATGTAATTGTGATTGTATGGAGGTGGGGTCTGTTTGTATCCTAAACCTGTTTTCACCTTATCTCTGATTTGAGATTGTAATAAGGTTTCAAGTTTAATATTTGTTGCTTTGAACATACTTAAATCTATGTCTACACCTTCCAGCTTCTTGGTTAACTCTTCTACCTTACTTTCTTTCTCACTCAGCTTTTTCTTAAGATTATCAATCTCTTCCTGAAGCTGCTCCTTTTCCCACTTATGATACTTTCTATCATAGTCCATTTGCAATTCATTAGCCTGATAATCTTTGATTTTCTTTTCAAAGCTTTCAATGACAGCACTGGTTTCATACCTTCTCTCCTCCATTTTACTTAGAGCAGCACATACCTTTTTGTTGTGCTCTCTAAACCTTTTAACAATGGCTCTACATTCACCTGGACAGAGTTTAGAAGATACCTGTATGTCTTCTAATTCTGGTGAATCTAATTTGATGGAGGAGTCAGTCAATGCCATCAATGCTTTGTTGTGAGTGGCTTCCTCTGCTTGATCACTCCAATCAAATCCATGGCCTTCTTGTGAGACCAATGCTGATGAAGTTGTTGGGGTTTCTAGGGCACGCAACGGAAGCAATGTACAACACAAAAAGCCCATAGTTCAAGTATATAAAACATAAAATCGAAACCCCAAACATGGATCAATCACTATGATGAGAAATGCAACAAATCAGAAAGGAGAGAAGGTTATACCAGCTCCTTAGCTCCAGAAAACGTTGGTGAAGTGGTTGAACTTGCTCCCCTTTCTCTTGAACGAATCGACTAGAAGATGATACCCCGGCAACACGTCAAAACCCTTGAGCTAGCAAGCCTTGGTGATTCTTCTTACCATAAAATCACTAAGAAACAGCAACCCACGAAATGAGATCAAAGTTTCTGGAAGTTAACCTCTTAGAACTCTCCAAGTCTCTTGTAGCACTTGAGAGAAAGAAATAACCAAAGTGAGAGAGAGTTAGTGTGACCAACAAAACCAAATGAGGCTGGAGTATCTCCTTTTAATGACCCCAAAACGCCTCCTAGTTAGCCCCAAGCCGGCTCCAAGTCACACAAGTCATCTACATTCATTGGCTAAGAGGAGAGGTGATTTGACAAAAAGGTGCCGTTTGGACTTAGCGGCGCTAACTTATAACAGTTAGCGACGCTAACGCGGCTTGTCAGATGAGTTGACGTAAAGCTCATGTAGCTCTAGCGGCTCTAACCCATAAGTGTTAGCGGCGCTAACACCTTATGGTTAGCGGCGCTAACGCGGCCTGTGACGTCAACTTTTCTCTTTTGTCATTTTTGATCCCTATAGTTAAGTTGTTGTCAGATTTGACCCCGGTGTATGACCCAATAGGCCCATACATCATCGGTAGTGATTCAAATGGTGTACACGCATCAGTGGGCATATTCTAACAAACTCCCACTTGCACATGATGCACCATTTCTAACAAATCACAGACAATGAGCGGTCTCTAGCAAAAACATCATTGCCCCAAAGTCAGTATGGGTTTCGTTATCCGAATGAAACCTGTTCCCAAAGAAAGGTCCTATAGATAAGTGATCTTAAACATCCTTTTGTTCACGATATCAATGTGAACACGAGACATGGATTGAGTGTCAATCTCCAGATCGTCCACGATTGTGTTTCTCGATCTTGATTGGTGGTGACCAAAAGTTAAGGACATATCTGATTCTAAATCAATATTCCTTGCGCATGGCCATGCAAAATTTTGATGTCAGCTCCCAATCATCGAGGGGCCCAATGATTCTTTCATATCAGAGAAACAAATCCCTTTTCGACTTTACAACCCTAAACCATACCCCTTAACTTATCTAGTCATTTCCTTTATCACAGCCAGTTACGAACTGCTTTTGAAAATGGCTAAAGTAAGAAAGAAATGTGATATAGTGGTTCATACATCTCAGGTCTAAGGATGTAAGATATTATCATCCCAAGTTACTCGTGACTATTATCCATGAAGTATACTTGGGTGTGGGTCTTCCAATCACTTGAAACTATTTTCAAGTATAGATAGGCATTGCTCCTTAATTCGACCATATTGAATTCAAGGTCACATGCTTATCTCGGTCTTAATTCAATCTTCCTTCCACAAGATTGACTGACCGTGGAAAGTTTGAAATATAAAATATTTCCGGAAGTGAGTAAACATGCTAAGATGGAACACAGTAGAGTCTCATGAATGTAACCGTATCATACGTATATATAATCTCTATTATATATCGAAACAAGCATAAGTTACAATACTGTCTATATCGTTCCCAAAATATGAAATAAAGTTTACATATCAAACAAACTAAATACATAACTCAAACCAAATCGCTGGCAAACCTTACACCTATAGCATTAGTGTGAGAAACATGAGCTGCCTGCGACAATGGTTTCATGAATGGATCCGCAAGGTTCTCATCCGTTGATACTCTGCTTATGACGATTTCACCACTCTCAACTACTTCCCGTATGAAGTGGTATTTGCGCAAAATATGTCTTGTTCTCTTGTGAGCTCTTGGTTCCTTTGCCAAAGCCACTGCACCCTCATTGTCACAAAATATCTCAATAGGGTCAGTGATGCTTGGAACCACTTGTAAATCTTGGATGAATTTCTTCATCCACACGGCCTCTTTTGCAGCTTCACTTGCCGCAATGTATTCCGACTCAATAGTCAAATCAGCCACCGTGTCTTGCTTGGAGCTCCTCCAGCTGACAGCACCACCATTTAAAAGGAATACAAACCCCGATTGAGATCGGCAGTCATCCCTATCCGTTTGGAAGCTAGCGTCCGAGTAACCCTTTACTCTTAGCTCCTCTTACCCACCATATAGCAAGAACATTTCTTTTGTACGCCTAAGGTACTTAAGAATGCTCTTTACAGCTTTCCAATGAGGCTCCCTGGGATTCGCCTGATATCTACTAGTCATGCTTAAAGCACATGACACATCAGGACGAGTGCATAACATGGCGTACATGATCGATCCCACAGCAGAAGCATATGGTACTCGCTTCATAATTTCTATCTCCTCTTGGGAGGTAGGACATTGAGTCTTGCTCAACATCAAGCCTTGTGCCATAGGGAGGTTTCCTTTCTTGGATTCCTCCATTTTAAAACGTCTCACGACCTTATCTATGTATGCACTTTGAGAAAGCCCGAGTAGCTTTCTAGATCTATCTCTATAGATCTTAATTCCCAGAATGTAGCTCGCATTACCTAAGTCCTTCATTGAGAAACAATTCCCTAGCCAAGCTTTTACACTCTTAAGGCTTGGAATATGGTTTCCAATGAGCAATATGTCATCCACATATAGGACTAAGAAGACAATAGTGCTCCCACTAGCCCTGACATATACACATGGTTCATCTTTGCTTTTCGAAAATCCAAATTCCTTGATTTTCTCATCAAAGCATAGATTCCAGCTGCGAGATGCTTGCTTGAGTCCATAAATGGACTTCTTTAGCTTGCAAACCTTGTTCGGATACTCTGGATGTTCAAAACCATCAGGTTGTGTCATATACACCTCTTCGGAAAGCTTCCCGTTAAGGAAGGCGGTTTTAACGTCCATTTGCCATATTTCATAATCATAAAATGCAGCAATGGCCAGAAGTATCCGGATTGATTTCAACATAGCCACTGGGGAGAAGGTTTCATCATAATCAACTCCGTGTGTTTGAGTGAAACCCTTCGCCACTAGTCGTGCTTTGAAAGTATCCAAGGTTCCGTCCATGCCGGTCTTCTTCTTGAAGACCCATTTACACCCTAGGGGTCTAACCCCGGGCGTAGGATCAACCAGTTCCCAGACCTGGTTATCCGACATGGATTGCATCTCACTTTCCATCGCTTCCTTCCAATGTGCAGACTCAGGGCCTGCCATATCTTCCTTGTAGTTAGATGGCTCATCAGAGTCCACTACTAACTCGCTGCCCTCAGATATATAGAATTCATATCTTTCTGGCTCAAAACGAGTTCTACTGGAACGCCTAGAAGTAAGCAATGAATTAGTGTCAGGTACCGCAACATTCTCTTGCTCAGTTTCAACCGTCCTAGGTTGAGTGCTAGTGCCAACCTCAAGTTCTTTATCGGTTGATTCTTGAACTTCCTCAAGATCAATTTCCTTGTTGCCTCTTTGTTTGGATAGCAATTCTCTTTCTAAGAAAAATGCCCTTCGAGCAACAAAAACTTTGTTCTCAGAAGGTTTATAAAATATATATCCAA
Organism: Pulicaria dysenterica; assembly: GCA_947179395.2. Taxonomy (NCBI): domain Eukaryota; kingdom Viridiplantae; phylum Streptophyta; class Magnoliopsida; order Asterales; family Asteraceae; genus Pulicaria; species Pulicaria dysenterica. The sequence goes on from OX359290.1 coordinate 30,509,641, forward strand.
CACCGGCAGGAGGATATCCGATAAAGTAACACCTTTCCGATCGAGGTTCAAGTTTGTCCTCAGTCTCACGTCTCACGTAGGCTTGACAACCCCAAACTCGTAGGTATGAAAGTGTCGGCTTCTTCTTATGCCACATTTCATAAGGTGTTTTCGATACTTTCTTGGTTGGTGCAAGGTTAAGGATCCTTACCGCCGTCTCTAGGGCATATCCCCAGAAACTAATAGGTACCTCAGTTCGACTCATCATGGACCTTACCATATCTAGTAAAGTCCGGTTCCTCCTCTCAGCAACCCCATTTAATTGTGGAGTCCTTGGAGGCGTTAATTGCGAAATAATTCCACAATTCTTAAGATGATCGATAAACTCGGTACTTAGATACTCTCCACCTCTATCAGACCGGAGTATCTTTATTGTTTTGCCCAATTGATTCTAAACTTCATTTTGGAATGTCTTGAACACCTCAAAGGTTTCATTCTTGTGCTTAACAAGATAGACATATCCATACCTACTATAATCATCTATAAAGGTTACGAAGTATCTCGAGTTATTCCTAGTTACATGTTTGAAAGGCCCACATACATCCGTATGGATGATGTCCAAGAGGTCTTTACCTCTCTCATTTGTCCCCGTAAAGGGTGCCTTTGTCATCTTGCCTAATAAACAAGAATCACATACATCATTCGACCCTTGGTCAAATGACTCCAAGATTCAATCCGATTGAAGCTTGGTGATGCGGGTCTTGTTTATGTGGCCAAGACGATCATGCCACAAGGAATACTTATCCAAACCATCTTTGGAACTAGAATCAATGTTCATGATAGATTTTGTTGATTTAATGTGTGCACTTGCCTCATAAATGCCATGACATGGTAAAGCCTTAAAATAAACAAGATTATCTTTCAAGCATATAATAGAACCATTATCAAAATGAAAATAGTAACCATCGTCATACAAGGCATGAAAAGAAATAATGTTTCTTGCCACATGGGGCGAATAACATACATTTTTTAATAAAATAGAGTAGCCGGTCTTGAACGAAAGCTCTACTTCTCCTTTAGCTTTTACTGGGACAATCTCAGAATTTCCCATCACAAGATCCAGCTCTCCATGCTCCAAGTCCCTACTTGCCTTTAGCACCTGCACCATATTACATATGTGAGTGCCACAGCCGGTATCCAAAACCCAGCCTTTAGAAGTAGAAGTATGGTGAAGTTCTATCATGAACGTACCTGAAGATTCCGGGCTCGATATGCTCATTGCCTTGAGCTTATTGAGTCCCTCCAAGTACTTGGGGCAGCTTCGGCGGTAGTGGCCCTTGCCCCCACAAAAGAAGCACTCCGCATCCTCCGGAGTTTTGGCTTGGGAAATCTTCCCCTTACCTTTACCCTCGGAGGCCGGGGTAGGCTTGGTTGCACCAACCTTCCCCTTACCCTTCTTTTTCTTGGAAGGGGCGGCCTTCTTTTTGGTTATGCGGCCTTCCCGGATGGCAAGAACGGGAGTGGAGGAGGAGGATGGTTTGCTCTTGGTCATGCTCGCTTCGGCAGTCTTGAGCATACCATGTAGCTCCATCAAGGATTTATCCATGCTATGCATATGATAACTCATAGTGAATTGGTCATATGCACTGGGCAGGGATTGGAGGATCAAGTCGACCGCCATCTCCCTCCCGATGGTAAATCCTAGCTTCTCCATCCGCTCAATGTTTGCTTTCATACGCAAAACATGAGCACTCACGTTCCCTCCATCTTGAAGCTTGCAAGCAAGGGCCGACTTGAAGCATTCATACCTCTCTTGCCTCGCTTGCTGCTGGAACATGTCCCGTAGCTGCACGATCAAGTCGTGAGCACTCAAGTGGTCCATTTGCTTTTGCAAATCGGTACTCATAGTGCTCAGCATGAGGCATGTAATCTCCTCAGTCTCCTTGAGGCGTTTTTCATATGCCTCTCGGATCGCCCTTGTTGCACCGCTCGGAGGTGCCTCGGGTAAGGGATCCTCTATGGTGTGCATCTTCCCTTCATAGCGTAGGACTAGCTTGAGCTGCCTATACCAATCCATGAAGTTGCTACCATCGAGTTTCTCCTTTTCAAGGAAAACTCTTAGGGAAACATTGGTGGTGGTGGTGTTTGCGCTTGTTGATGCCATCTAAAATTGCAAAGTAGACTTACGTTAGTTTGTTTGAATATGTATTATCTTGTTAAATTAATTTACCCATAAAGAATTAACTTTAACAAGGCTAAGAACCGTATTTCATCCCACCATGTGACGGGGTTACCGCGGATCACATAATGAAATTATTTAGGTCGGCAACCATTTTGCCAATTGTAATCACTATCACAATCCTTAGCGCCTTCCGGGATCCTACGACATCCAATGGTCGTTTGGCATGTTTGATCCCTTCTTGCACCAATTTTAAATCTTGAAATTTTGGTTAACTCGTGCTAAGCTCGACAATTAACCAAGATTTCAAACCTAAAATTGCAAATCATCCATCAAGACATACGGTAACAAATTCACCAATGTTGGCTCGTGCTAAGCTCGACAACCAAATTTGTGAATTTTACCACACTCACTTTCCACACAGTTTTATGGGAGTTGGCTCGTGCTAAGCTCGACAACCAAAACCCATAAGACTAGATTCGGGTGGTATCGTCTTACGGATAGTGCGTGATTTACGTTTTGAGGAAAGACGGGCTTTTGTTTCCGGTTTGGTTTTAGATTAACAAATAAGTGACAAGACCCTATTTTCACTATGTGGGTTAATCTTGTATGTGAGTGCGCGAGAGAGTTGTAAACCATTTTTATCAAATCTCTTGTGATTTTGTTAATTTTCAAAAAATTATCTAGCATGCGAATCCTACATAATCCATGCATACAAAAAACACATCACACGCATAAAATACTATAATTGGTAACCCTTGCCATAAAAACCTATGCGTTCTTCCCGTGAGCCAAACGGGAAGGACTTGGTCAATTCTAGGGACAAAGTCTTCGACGCGAGCTCCCACTAACGCCGCCATCTCCATTGGACATCATGGGCTCCATGGGTTTCAAGCTCCATCTCCTTTAGCCCATCATGTGTGTTCATCATCCATCATAAAAAAAATACATACAATAGAATAAAATGGCATACAAGCCATAAAATACCTATTTATCTATTACAATTACATGGATGAATGAAATGGCATGCAAGCCACATTATTATTACAAATTTATCATAAGAATAATAATACAACCAAATTTGCATCCAAACACACAAAAATGACCAAAGGGTCTAGGCAAGGTTACCAACTAACATCTTCACATACAACCAAACAAATATATATGCTACTGGAATTTAAACATCATAATAAACAAGATAAAATTTCCAGAAGTTAAAAACAAGGCCAAAACCCGAGACCAAAATCTGTTTTTAAACATGAACCAAAAACTGCTTCAGCGTCGCAAGCGCCGCTAACAAAAATAGTTAGCGCCGCTAACCCAAAGTTAGCGCTGCTAACCCTGTTCGACAGAAAACAAACAATTTCGATTTCGGGTTTTCAAAGCCACCATGTGCATAACTCTCATAGAGGTGGCTTTGATACCACTGTTGGGGTTTCTAGGGCACGCAACGGAAGCAATGTACAACACAAAAAGCCCATAGTTCAAGTATATAAAACATAAAATCGAAACCCCAAACATGGATCAATCACTATGATGAGAAATGCACCAAATCAGAAAGGAGAGAAGGTTATACCAGCTCCTTAGCTCCAGAAAACGTTGGTGAAGTGGTTGAACTTGCTCCCCTTTCTCTTGAACGAATCGACTAGAAGATGATACCCCGGCAACACGTCAAAACCCTTGAGCTAGCAAGCCTTGGTGATTCTTCTTACCCGAAAATCACTAAGAAACAGCAACCCACGAAATGAGATCAAAGTTTCTGGAAGTTAACCTCTTAGAACTCTCCAAGTCTCTTGTAGCACTTGAGAGAAAGAAATAACCAAAGTGAGAGAGAGTTAGTGTGACCAACAAAACCAAATGAGGCTAGAGTATCTCCTTTTAATGACCCCAAAACGCCTCCTAGTTAGCCCCAAGCCGGCTCCAAGTCACACAAGTCATCTACATGCATTGGCTAAGAGGAGAGGTGATTTGACAAAAAGGTGCCGTTTGGACTTAGCGGCGCTAACCAAACTTAGCGGCGCTAACTTATAACAGTTAGCGGCGCTAACGCGGCTTGTCAGATGAGTTGACGTAAAGCTCATGCAGCTCTAGCGGCTCTAACCCATAAGTGTTAGCGGCGCTAACATCTTATGGTTAGCGGCGCTAACGCGTCCTGTGACGTCAACTTTTCTCTTTTGTCATTTTTGATCCCTATACTTAAGTTGTTGTCAGATTTGACCCCGGTGTATGACCCAATAGGCCCATACATCATCGGCAGTGATTCAAATGGTGTACACGCATCAGTGGGCATATTCTAACAGAAGTTTGGTTTGATCTTTGTCCTTGATTCTGACCTTGTCCACCAGATCTGCATTCCCTTGCAAAGTGGCCAAGCTATTGACATTTGAAGCATCTAACTTTTGATTTGTCAAAGCCAGCCTTGCCATCAGCCCTGAAGTTCATGTTCTGCTTTCCAGTTCTTTTGATGAATTTTTTGGCTCTGATAGTTAACATAGCCATCTGCCACTTGAGATCCATCTCCTCAAGATCATCTGGATGCACTTGCTCAAGATCCTCATTGGTGAGAGTTGAATGTGCATGACTAGCAAGAAATGCTTCAAGCACAGCATCAGGAGTGTTTACATCTAATCCAACAACATAACTAGTACCTGCATAACCATCAATAGAATTAGTTAAAGAATGGTTTAAGTCCATACCTGAGGATGATAGGAGAGCAGCATTGTGACTAGGGATAACAGACTTTCTTTTTCCCTCTATTTCTCCCTCAAACACAATCAAACTGTTGTAAAGATCATCTAACTCTATATCTTCTAGAGAATCCTTAGTTCTCCATTGTGCAGCATAAACTGTCCACTCTTCACCTAAGGACCTAAGGAACTTCCTATTGATCTCATCTTGTTCTAGTCTAACCTTTGCACTCTCAAGTTGACTAACCAGCTTATAGAACCTATCAAAGATTTGAGTTATACTCTCATTCTTCCCACTAGTAAAGTTCTCATAAGCCTGTTTCAGAAGATCCCTTTGGTCCTTTTGGAACTTGCATTCCCTGCAAACCTCTTCTCTAGTGCATTCCACAGTTCATGAGCATCATCAAACTTCTTGAACTGATGCTGGTATTCGTTGGGAATAGCAATATGAAGAATGTTAAGAGCTTTCATCTCAATCATCCTCTCTTTCTTTTCAGCATCTGTTCTTGGTGGTGATTTCTTCTTTGGTTTTCCTGTTTCATCTAAATCAACAGTAGTAATGGGGTCCTTTTCTATGATTTCCCAAATAGCATAGTCCATTAATTGGACATGCTGCTTGATTCTTAGTTTCCACATCTCAAAATCAGTTGGTTTGAGCATGGGAACACGAATGTTTGACCCAGATCCAGTGTTGTCAGAAGATCCACCAGACTCCATTGTAGTATGGTGATTGAAAAACACAATTAAACTTTAGAAAAACTTTAAATAATGAACCACAGCAGATTGGTGCAAAAACCTTCAACTGGTGATCAATGGAACCTTAATGATAAGGCTCTGATACCACTTGTCAGGATCGGATATTGCTTAATACCAAATAACAAGAATTATCTTTTGAATTAGAGTTGTTAAAAAGACAATCTTTATTTTTGATCACAATCAATTAAGAAGTTGCGGAATCACACTTAATTGATTATAAAGGTTTTTCAACACAAAACAATTCAATCAATAAACACAAAATACTTCCAAACAAAGATGTTTATTAATAATCAATAACTATTACAATATTCATCTACACCTCCAATCTAACTTCTTATGTTAGACGAAGAACACAATTTGTTCTTAGGTTTCAAAAGAAACTTAGAGGCTAAAACACTTTCTGAAAGTAAATAACAATACGAATGAATGCAGTTCAATACGAACAAGAGATCTATATGTATAGTAACAATATTCTAATCGAGTATTTATAGACTCTTGATCCTCCTTGATAAGTTGACAGTTAGGTAATCTTCTATCTTCTGAGATAATCTTGATAATCTTCGACTTTGATAAAGATATACTTCAAATCCACAAAGATAGCATTTTCCATGAATAGCTCAACTGAAACTGTTTGTTGAATGAAACAGTTCTGGTCTTCTTCTAACAGTCTTCTCTTCAAGGTATTCTAACAGTTGTAAACACTTGAACTAACAGTTCTGAACTTTGTACTAATAGTTGTAATGCTCACAGCAACTGTTAGTCACAACTGTTTTCATACTTCACTTAACATTTTTCAACTGTTTTCTCAAAATTTCTCTAACAGTTTTACCTTTGCATGTTCAACAGTTTCCATTACTTAGCAAATTTCCCAACACATACATATAATCGTGTGTATATATATATCTTTTCATTCATATACTAGGTAAATAATTGCATGCATGTTTAATAATGTTTAATATATATATATATATATATATATATATATATATAATATATATATATCCACCTTATTTAAATATTTAGAATATTCTTTTATTACACCATCTTGTCCTTTGTATTTATATACATATTTATATATATCTCGAAATTCTCATATTTTAAATTAGGATTTACTAAGTTCATCATTTTTTAATAGAAGATCAAGATAGGTTTATGCATGATCATGTACTTTTAATCTTTGTTAGTTTGCAAGTCCTTGGTTAATACCCATCATTTTCACCAATCTTTTTCATTAAGAAAAGTAAAGATAACCACATGCATGCTTCTTGCCATACAACATTTGGTAGGATCAAATCCATACTTCAAATGGTAGGATAAAGTCCTTTAATCGGATTGTTACATGCATGTGTTTATAAGTTTATCTTCTTGAGTTTTTGATTCTTGTATTCAAGAAGATAATAAGAGAAAAAGATGATGGAGATGGTGGATTTTTGTAAGGAATAACAAGTGTACAAGAACTAGTATTAAAGGTTGGTGATTTTACCTTTAAGATAGCTCTCACTTGAAGAAAAGAGAATGGTTGCTCCTTGAACTTCTTGATTTGTTTTGAAAATGAATTTTGAGAGAAAGAGTTAGGTAGCAAGTGAGAGTGAAGGCAAAAATGAAGAGGGGATAGTGTTGTATTTATAGGCAAAGAAGGAGAGGAGGGGGGAGGGGGGTACGGCCGAAGAGGGGGGGGGGGGTATGGGGTGAGGTGGTGATGATTAGAAGGTTGTGTATAAGGTTGGTAAAAATGATGGCATTTGACTTTGTTATTTTTATTATTATATTTATTATTATTAATATTATCAAGTAGGATGAACATATTATATATATATATATATTGCATCTTACTATTATTATACATACACATAAATGTATATTGTAACTTATTTGGATTTTGCGTATTTAAAATATAGTGGACATTTTTACGCGTAATAGAATTTTTAGGTGAAACGTCGGGATTTTTTTTTGCAAGGACTAGGACTTTTATTTATTTAATTGAGCTACGAAAAGTATTTCTAACTTATCAAAATTTTATCGAATTCTAATCTAGAATTTTTAAGGCAAACCTTTTATGATTTTTAGTGACAGTTGTCACAGTCTTCCCTAGTTAGAGAAATTTCGTCCTGAAATTTACATTGCGCCACTGTCATTAACGAGGTATGGATACTTATGCCTCATGTAATCCTCACATTCCGAAGTATATTCGGTTCCGTGTCTCGAATTCCACTGGACCTTTAGAATGGGAATCTTGCTTCATCTGAGCTGTTTGACTTTTCGGTCTAAAATCTCGATAGGTTCCTCCGTGAAGCGCAATTGCTCAGTTACTTGAACTTCTTCTAATGGTACAACTGATTAATTGTCGGACAGGCATTTCTTGAGGTTTGATACATGGAAGGTATTATGAATAACGCTTAACTCTGATGGTAGATTGAGTTTATATGCTACAGGACCAACCTTCTCAGTAAATTCAAAGGGTCCAATATATCGCGGACTCAATTTTCCTTTCTTCCCAAAGAGAATAATGCCTTTCCATAGGGATACTTTCAAAAGCACTTTGTCCCCAACTTGAAACTCTAAGGGCTTTCTCCTATTATCCGCATAACTCTTCTCGCGATCTCTTGCTGTTTTGAGTTTTTATTTGATGATAGAGATCTTTTCGGTGGTTTCCTGAATAATATTGGGTTTGATTAATTGTCGATCACCAACTTCCACCCAGCTCAAAGGAGATCGGCATTTACGCCCATACAGAGCTTCATACGGAGCACACTGTATGCTAGTGTGATAACTGTTATTGTACGAAAACTCGACCAATGGTAGGTGAGTATCCCAACTCCCTCCGAAGTCTATCACACAAGCACGTAGCATGTCCTCTAAAGTTTGTATGGTTCTTTCTGTTTGACCGTCGGTTTGTGGGTGGTAAGCTGTACTTAGATCGATTCGAGTACCTAATGCTTTTTGCAATGATTGCCAGAATCGTGATGTAAACCTACTGTCCCTATCTGAAATAATCGAAATAGGCACACCATGACGTGCCACAATCTCATTGACATATATTTGAGCAAGTTTTTCCATCTTGTAATCCTCCCGGATTGGGAGAAAATGTGCAGACTTAGTAAGTCTATCTACTATGACCCATACGGCATCGTGAGCTCTTGTCGTTCTTGGCAGCTTGATGATAAAATCTATTGTGATTTGTTCCCATTTCCATTGAGGGATTTCGGGTTGTTGCAGTAACCCTGATGGTTTCTGGTGTTCCACCTTTACCCTTGCACATGTGAAACACTTTCCTACGTACAAGGCGATGTCCTTTTTCATACCCGGCCACCAATAGTATTCTTTAAGATCCTTGCACATTTTGTCAGCTCCAGGGTGTATGGAGTATCTTGACTGATGTGCTTCATCCAGAATAGTCAACCTTGTGTTGTTGTATTTCTGGACCCATACTATGTTCTCGAAATAGCGCACTCCATTTGTCTTAGTTACAAATCTGGACTCCAAGTGGTAAAAAGCTTCATCCTTTAGGTTCTCCTCTTGTAACGCCTTTTCCTGGCTTTCCATAATCCGACTCTTCAAACTGGTTTGAACCAATGCTCCCATAGCTCTAGCCCTAGAAGGATTCACTCTTTCCTTCCTTCTTAACGCATCTGCTACCACATTTGCTTTACCAGGGAGGTATTTGATTTCGCAGTCATAATCATTGAGTAGCTCAACCCATCTCCTTTGCCTCATATTGAGCATTTTCTGATCTAGAATGTGTTGAAGACTTTTGTGGTCAGTATAGATGGTACACTTAGTACCGTACAAGTAGTGCCTCCAGATCTTAAGAGCAAACACCACTGCTCCAAGTTCCAAGTCATGGGTAGTATAGTTTTTCTCGTGAACTTTTAGTTGTCTTGATGCAAAAGCGATGACCTTATCTTTCTGCATCAATACACACCCCAGTCCTTGATGTGAAGCATCGTAGTAAACCACGAAGTTTTCTATTCCTTTGGGTAGAGTTAAGACAGGTGCATTACACAATTTGTGTTTGAGAGTTTGAAATGCTTCTTCCTGTTTCTCTCCCCAGATAAATTTCTTATCTTTCTGGGTTAGTGCGGTTAGTGGTTGTGCAATCCTTGAAAAGTTTGCTATGAATCGCCTGTAGTAACCTGCCAACCCAAGAAATTGGCGAACTTCGGTTGGTGTTTTTGGTGCTTCCCACTGCTTGATTGCCTCGATCTTTGTCGGATCTACGTGAATCCCATTCTTGTTAACCACATGACCAAGAAAGTGTACTTCGCGAATCCAGAATTCGCACTTAGAGAATTTTGCGTACAAGTCTTGGTCCTTAAGTAGTGTTAACACCATCTTCAGGTGCTGTTCATGATCTTCCTTGGTTTGTGAATAAATAAGTATGTCGTCGATAAATACGATAACAAATTTATCCAAATATGGTCTACAGACCCTATTCATCAGGTCCATGAAGATAGCTGGAGCATTTGTCAACCCAAAAGGCATAACTAAGAACTCGTAGTGTCCGTAACGAGTCCTAAATGCTGTTTTAGGAACATCCGCCTCACATACTCGTAACAGGTGATATCCCGACTGAAGATCGATCTTTAAAAAATATGTGGCTCCTTGAAGTTGATCAAACAAATCATCAATCATGGGAAGTGGATATCGATTTTTGATTGTCAACTTATTAAGTTCCCTATAATCTATGCACATCCGTAATGATCCGTCCTTTCTTTTTAACGAAAAGGACCGGAGCTCCCCAAGGGGATGAGCTTGGTCAGATGAGCCCTTTGTCAAGCAATTCTTGGAGTTGCGCTGACAATTCTTGCATTTCTGCCGGCGCTAATTGATATGGCGCCTTAACTACAGGCGCTGCTCCAGGAACTAAGTCGATATGAAAATTGACTTGACGATTCGGAGGTAACCCTGGTAATTCCTCGGGGAAAACCTCAGGATAATTTCGAACTACGGGGATATCCTGGATACGCTTCTCTTATGTATCCTTATTAGTGACGTAAGCTAAGAACGCCTCATTTCCCTTTTTCAAGTATTTTTGCATCTTCATGCAGGATACTATTCTCAAATTCTTTCCCGACTTCTCTCCGTATATGACGAGATTTTCACCTCTAGGCATAGGGATACGTATGATCTTCTCGAAACAACATATTTCTGCTCGGTATTTAGTATGCTAATCCATGCCAATAATTACGTTGAAGCTTCCTAACTTAATTGGGATTAAGTCTATACTAAATATCTTACCAGCTAAGTTGAATGTATAACCAATAATTATATCCTTAACCTTAGCTTCCTGGCCATTAGCAAACTCTATGGTATATGCTTCTTTCATCTTTTCTGTTTTTAAGTTAAGTGTTGTCCTAAATCCCAATGACACAAAACTCCTATCTGCTCCCGAATCAAATAACACTGATGCATAATTACCATTTAGAAGGAAAGTACCTGCGACAACAACCGCATTCTGTCTAGCTTCATCCATTCCGATCTCGAACACTCGTCCTCGACCTTGGCCTCCTTGACCCTGCTGGTTCACTTGGCGGTTTTGATTAGCATCCTTTCCCTAGTTGGGACGTGGGCATACACGTGGATGATGTTCCAAACTTCCACATTTGTTTCATGGTAGTGCCTTATAATCCTTGGCATAATGACCTCCTCTTTTACACCTAAGACAGATGATGCACTTGCCCTCATGAAGCTTATCGCACTTGTCACACCTAGGATAGGTCCTTCTTCCTCCTGTCGACTGTGCCTGAACTCCATAGTTCCTGCTAACTCTTATCATTGGCAAACATTCCAGACTGTATGGCATTGTTGGTGAGACTGGTGGCCAATTTCACTACGTTCTGGAGTGAGGTGGGGTTTGCTGAGGTGACATTCACCCCTATCTCAGGAGCTAGACCCCAGATATACCTATCTATATGGTTTTCCTCAGGGGTTACCAAGTGTGGGACCAGTTTGGACAGCTCATGGAAGCGGGTAGTGTAAGTGCTGATGTCACTTCCTACCATTTCGTGGTTCCACAGCTCGGCTTCTAGTTTCCGTGTTTCACTCTTAGAGCAGAACTCTTCTCTCAGTGATTTTACGAATTCTGCCCAGGTAAGTTTATGAGCGGCTTCCCTTCCTCGGGTCTGCACTTGGATGTTCCACCATGACAAGGCTCGACCTTGTAGCAGGCAAGCAGCGAATTCCACCTTGTTGGCTTCCGTGTACTTGCTGATACTAAGAACCGATTCTACACTCTCAATCCAATTTAGCAATCCTCCAGCTCCCTCAGTGCCATAAAACTCCTTAGGGTTGCAGGCCCTAAAGGTTTTGTAGTTACAGTCTCTATTTGCTATATTTGCATTTTGTCCCGCTTGTAAGCCTGCTGCTACTTGGCTAACGATGTTGGGCAGTGTAGCTATCACTCGTTCTATCACTAGTTGGTTTATGTCATTTTCTCTTCTTGGAGGCATGGTTCTAAGATGTGAAGATAAGATGATCCTTGTCAAATTTAATTCTTAATGAGGCTAAGTATGATCATGCAACATTTTTCAGGCTCTAAATGACATTATAAGGGTAGGAAACTTCTTAAAATATTATAAATACCATTGATAAAATTGGGTACATATGTTAAAGACAAAATTCCCAATACATGGCAATACATAAGTAATTTGATTGGGTATACATACCATTATCAAAATTTCCCAATCGTACTATTTCTTTTATATCCTAATTATTAGTTCCTAGGTTAATAGTAGCATATTTAGAAATTAGGAAATGGTCGTCTTAGAGGTTCCTTACTAACATTACTCCCATCATGACTCCGACCACCAATGTCAGCCCTGCTATGGCCTTCACTTGCTCATAGATCCTCCGCATGCCCTTCTGTGCCTTGGCCTCCACCCTTGATGTGTGCTGGTATTGAGCCTCTGCCATCTCGGCAAGAGCATCAATTGAGTGGCGCTGGCAATCTAACCGTCCATCAAGAAAATCGATTTGAGAGGTAAACCGCCTCAGGTGTCGGGTTTGTGCTTCCATCATTCCGGGCGTTATGGCAGGTATACCCGGTAACACCGGGGCGACCTCCGCTACTCTTCTGACGGTAGATGAGTCACCAGTAGCCGACACTGTCTGTGGAGGTGCAAAGCGCGGGGGTAACCCGGTTGTCTTCCGAGCAGTAAGTCTGATGCATGGGCCTTGTGGCTTATTCCGGGGTTCTAAAAATCCAGGTGGTAGTGCACAGGGATTTAGTGAACTTCGTCCACTAGACATCTCTGGTTCCTCAGCAGATGATGAATGCTTCTTACCTTCCTGTGATGCACTCTGGGCGTACTCGGTTGGATCAGACTCGGTCGACATTCTTATTTGCGATGACAATCTACTTAGTTACTAGTGTACCATTGTGAGTGTCTAATGAAGGTTATGCATAGTACACACACAATCATGCTTACTTTAAAATGAAAGAAAATTTTATTCAAGCATAGTCCTATTACAACTAACCTGAGTATTCCATCGCACTTACTTGAATTAAACATAGGTGATCAAGCTTTGTTTAATTAAAGTAGGATAATGGAAAACTCAACTTAGTCACGTTAGTAAAATGCTTCAAGTTTAAAATTTATTTTAGGAAAATTTTATCTTTTGAAAACCTTTGGTTATAGTTTGAGTTTTCCCCCATAAGGAAAACTACATTCTTTATAACCTTCGGCTCTGATACCAATTCTGTCACACCCCGCTAAAGCGGAAACACGAGGCGTTACAGCAAAAGGTCTCATAGCACGAGGTAATAGACAATTTCCAACCATAACAGATAATTTAACTACAGATAAGGTTATAATCATCCGAATACAACACATAAATTAAATTTGTCTTTGACATGAAATAAAAACAGATGATCGGAAATTCTTTTTAAGATGTCCACACGCGACATGCTTCTTACGTGCTCTTAAGACCTATCAATGAATACCTGAAAGGCATGAATAAAGAAGGGTCAACTACGAGAGTTGGTGAGGACACATATTTTATATAAAATAAAACTCTATTGTCATAGAAATAGTGTTGGAAGCTTTGGGTCCAACAAATTTTGTAAGGATGGAAACTTTAAGTCCAACCGAAATTTTTAGTATGACTACAGTTTATTGCCCAAATTTGAAACGCATGGTTTTTGAGTATAAAATGATGTTCTACTAAGCTTGAGCCATTTCCAATCTTATAGACATACTGTGCCCGAATATAACCTAACGCCTATATTAAATGACGTTAGTAAATGGTAAAATATACCTAGGTTCGTCAACCATAAGTGGGGGATGTCGACCCCAAATAGTGCTACCTACAAGTACCATAGGCCCATTCAGTGAGGTTAATGGATAATGTCTAGTTGAGGGACTTTTATTAATAAGAACTCAAGTACATGAAGTATAATATACCATAAGTGCGTAATTTAAATATTTACGATATTTGTCATGGCAATAAAACAATAAAACATTTATATTCATGCTTTCACCCCAATATTTGATAAATGTATTTAAAAAGGGGGTTGTGAACACTCACCTTGCGTTGTAGCTTTGCAAGTAGTTGTTAGTCCTATTAGTTCCTTAACTCGTCGACGCACCTTTTTCCTATTACGTTTAATGTCCACCGTAAGGTCCTTATAATTCTCGCTTTTATGCCATGTATTTCCTTTTTATAACCGTATATAGTTATTATTATTAATTTCTTTTTATTTTTATTTTTATTTTTATTTTTATTTTTATTTTTATACATATAGGTAACGTATTTAAGAAAATATATATACACACACATATATATACATGCAACATGCTATTTTTATACATAATTGTTTTAAAGATATAGACACACAACCTTATTATATTTATTTATAACTAACTTTGATGATGCATGAATTCATTATAAAGTTATTTTCATTTAAAAGTACGCATAAATACATATGATATTAGTATACCTTTAGTTTTTACATACTACTACGTAATATTATATTTTATAATTTTTAGAATCATACACACACTCATAGACTCATACATACACACACACACACACACACACACACACACATATATATATATATATATATATATATATATATATATATATATATATATATATATATATATATATATATATATATATATCCACCTTATTTAAATATTTAGAATATTCTTTTATTACACCATCTTGTCCTTTGTATTTATATACGTATTTATATATATCTCGAATTCTCATATTTTAAATTAGGATTTACTAACTTCATCATTTTTTAATAGAAGATCAAGATAGGTTTATGCATGATTATGTACTTTTAATCTTTGTACATTTGCAAGTCCTTGGTTATTACCCATCATTTTCACGAATCTTTTTCATTAAGAAAAGTAAAGATAACCACATGCATGCTTCTTGCCATACAACATTTGGTAGGATCAAATCCATACTTCAAATGGTAGGATAAAGTCCTTTAATCGGATTGTTACACACATGTGTTTATAAGTTTATCTTCTTGAGTTTTTGATTCTTGTATTCAAGAAGATAATAAGAGAAAAAGATGATGGAGATGGTGGATTTTTGTAAGGAATAACAAGTGTACAATAACTAGTATTAAAGGTTGGTGATTTTACCTTCAAGATAGCTCTCACTTGAAGAAAAGAGAATGGTTCCTCCTTGAACTTCTTGATTTGTTTTTAAAATGTATTTAGAGAGAAAGAGTGAGGTAGCAAGTGAGAGTGAAGGCAAAAATGAAGAAGGGATGGTCTTGTATTTATAGGCAAAGAAGGAGAGGAGGAGGGGGGGGGGGGGGGGTATGGGGCGAGGTGGTGATGATTAGAAGGTTGTGTATAAGGTTCGTAAAAATGATGGCATTTGACTTTGTTATTTTTATTATTATATTTATTTTTATTATTATTATTAATATTATCAAGTAGGATGAACATATTATATATATATATATATATATATATATATATATATATTGCATCTTACTATTATTATACATACACATATAAATGTATATTGTAACTTATTTGGATTTTGCGTATTTAAAATATATAGGACATTTTTACGCGTAATAGAATTTTTAGGTGAAACGTCGGGATTTTTTTTGCAAGGACTAGGACTTTTATTTATTTAATTGAGCTACGAAAAGTATTTCTAACTTATCGAAATTTTATCGAATTCTAATCTAGAGTTTTTAAGGCAAACCTTTTATGATTTTTAGTGACAATTGTCACACTAGTCGAAATAAGTACAACCTTATATAAGTGATTCTCGTATCGCTTGGGGTTGTTGTTTAATGTAGAACGATGGTGGTAGTTTATAACGAAATGTGTGACTATGGTAGTAAGTGAAATTGTAGATACGTTCCTATATGGAAGATATTTGATGTAATGACGAATTGAACTGTAGTGGTAGTAGGAGTATAAGAGGTCTGATCCTATTTCATTGTGCGCTATTGTGCTGTTACAAATAGATGAATCTCGATATGCTAGAGTTAAGAGACTTGCTTTATAAGACCTACGAGTTCAAGTTAACTAGAGTAATTGAATTGATGTCGTAATCCCCTAGTTGATGGTAAGTGTGTTTAAATGTGTTGCTTATTATAAGAAGTTTGTTGGTAGTCAGTAATTGTAAGTGTAGCGATGACTGGATTCCGAGGACGGAATCCTCTTTAAGGAGGGTATATTTGTAACATCCTAAAAATGGGCCTAGTAGTACCTAGTTGTACCTTGTGTATAACTATTTGTACTTTGGTTTAATTAATTAAATTAGTTGTTAATCTATGTTGTTAGTTGGTTAAAGAGGATATATGAGGTGTTACATGAAAGTTGGAGTTAACAAGTAAAAGTTATAAAATATTTAATGGTTTTAGATAATGGTTCTAAATATATCCTCGTTAGTTGAAATGGGTAAACGAGGGATTAGTTGTAAGTTGAAAAGGGGAACAAAATACCCGGAGTTTAATAATTAAACCCCAAGGTTGGTTCTCTCCTTCTTATCCCCTGTGAACACCAAAAAAACACACACACACACACACTACACATACATACATACGTGACTACACACACTTTAGCTATGCAACTTTGAAGAGAGAATTTAAGGGAACTACAATTGCAAGAGAATTCAGTGGCTCAAATATGTTACTCCATCTTCTATACATCTTGTAAGTAGTGTTCTTAATCTCTAAACCTAGTTGTTGAGGTGTTAAGGGGTGTAGAGTCATGTTGAAGGTTTAGATGGTGTTTTAATATGGGTTTTATGAACAAAACATGTTAGTCAACTTATATAGATGTTAAATGAAGTGTATAAACGTTTGAAATTGAGTTTTGATTGATTTGGGTGTCAAAAATGTGAATTACAGCTGCTGTGTTCGAACAGGGACGAAGCTTACTGTAACTGAGGTCCACGCGACCACATGGAAGGTATATGCGACCGCATGGAAGATCCATGCGATCGCAAGCAGTCCAAGATGCCATGCGACCGCATGGAAGGTCCGTGCGATCGTATGCAGTCCATGCGACCGCATGCAGTTGGCATGCGACCACAAAGAGGTTGTTTTGTTGGTTTACCACTTACGAGCGATGTAAATGAGGTTTACGAGCGCAGGTACATAACTTGCGGTCTTAAGCAACCAAAGAACCATGTTTGCGACCAAAATGGACTCCCCTTGCGATTGGAAGCATCGTTTATTGGAAATAGGGTCCTTGCGACCGCATGGGATATCCATGAGATCGCAAGGGGTGTTTTTGTAAGGTCCTTGCGACTGCAAGGAAAGTACATGCGGCCGCAAGCAGGGGTCTTGTGCTAAAAGTTTATGAAATCATGTTTAAGCTGAGATTAATTGATATAAAGTAGTTATTGAGCCTGAACCTATTGTGTTAGGTATTGTAGAAGGACCGGAAGATATTGAGTGATACATCTATCGTCTTTGACTGCCAGGTGAGTACAAGTTAACCTTAGACATCATAATAAGATTGTTATATCAAGTTTAAAGTGAGTTATCACGTTGGTATTGCTAAATGGATATGCTGGATATGTATTTCTTATGTTATGGCTTAAGTAGGCCAACTGTGTTAATCGCATGCTATAGTTAAATGTTTATTAAACATCAAAGTGGTGTTACGATTATGGTACTATTAAATTTGAATGGACACGTATGTTATGATAAGATACGAAATGGTATGATATGTTATGTTATGATAAGATACAAGATGATATGAAAATGTTATGTTATGATATGAGTTGATACGTTAATATGTTAGGCTTGGGTAGGCCAATTATGATGTGATTTGATATATATTGATGCTATGGGATTTTGTAGGCCACTTTGTTATGCTATGAGCTTTTGTAGGCCACTTTACTATGCTATGGCTTTCTGTAGGCCAACTTAATATGATATGGGCTTTTGTAGGCCAACTTTGCTATAATATGGGCTTTTGTAGGCCAACCTTGTTATGATATGGCTTTTTAGTAGGCCAACTTTGTTATGATGTTATGATGCGGCCAGAGTCGGCCAATATATGATTATGCCGGCACTTTGTTAGCTGTTTGGGGTACGGTGATTCGACGATCGCGAATCTTTGGTTATGCAGAACCTCCGTGCCTCAACTAGGGGCTCTCAGTTTTCACTGATCTCCCCGCTCGTTAGGGGCTCGCACTGATCTCCCCGCTAGTTAATACAATGGTGGACTGCTACCCGCTCCCCCACCGGCGCGATATGGTAGATGTGTTCGGTTTCCCCAGTTTGGATCATTGAGCGGGGCTTACAATCCTGCAAGATATGACTCCTCCTATCTATACCGGAACATCGCTAGCTGTTAGGGTAGACTTGATTGCTAATCTATGATATGATATGCATGATATGATATTCTCATTATGATACTATTGTTTAACTGTTACTCACTAGCTATTTATAGCTAACCCCTCCTTTCATGTAACCCACCCATGTGCAGGTATATAGTTGATCGTGAGGAAGGGTGCCATGCTATGGTTATCTCATTGGTAAGTTTTTGGGGAACACTTCTTACTCATGCTTTTGTTTACTCTGATGTTTATTAATGGTCGGCCGATATTCGGTAACACCGTTGGGTATTTTGTTAAAATTTATACTACAATTCGTATATTTTGTTAGTTAAATAGTTCCGCTATGTTTGGTAAACGATATCTTTTGGTTAAAAAGTTGGTGTCTTAATTATATTTTATTAATTAAACTTCTGAAAACCTACAACGTTACACACACAAAGCGCATCCCTTAAACCATGCACTTAACTTTGAATGACTTTACAAGGGGTACCACTTAAGAAGTTTTAATTATTATATATTATCATTTTAAAATACCTTTTTTTAAGAGCAACTTTTATCAATAAATATATTAGAGCAATGGTCTATATGGGTTAAGTAATTTCTCACCAGTGGTCTTTGAAATTTAAAAATTAGATAACCACCTATTCATTAAGCAACTTGTTTTAATGTTGATCTAAATATAATCCTTCACATAAGTATCATGTAACACCCCAAAGTGGGGCATAGTTGTAAACGTTTGTACATGTAGCTTTATGGTTAGTACTTTGACTTTAATTGGTGTCTTGTTGCTAAATGGTGTCTTATGTGTTAACTGGTGTTAATTGCAGATAAAAATGTGGTTTCGTGTAAAGTGTCATAAGTGGACCAAGTCGGTATTTTATTGAACAGTTTTAGATAATGGTTCCAAAAATATCTCAGTTAGTTAAAACGGATAAACCTAAGTCGTGTTATAAGTTGAATAGGGGAACAAAATACCCGCGTAGGGGTATTAGACATTTAAGGTCTGTCTAAGACCTTTCTTTATTCTATGGAAACATATTCTACACACACAACACATACAAACATACATACAAACACTTTCTCCACACAAACCCTTGAGAAATTGGAAGAGAAATCAAGAAAGGAAGTGTCTAACAACTGATTCAAGATTAAAATCAGTTCTTGTAGCTGGTGTTTACCTTCTTCTTGTAAGTTTTCTTGTTCAAACCTAGTTTAATGTTGTAGTGATGAGAGGATCCATTTTGATGGATTCAAATGGGTTGTAATGGTCGCAGGTACATAGCTTGCGAGTAAACACCTTAGGAACCACCCTTGCGATCGTATGGATGAACCCTTGCGATTGTAAGCCGAGGTGGTTTGGGAAGTGTTAGAATTAAATATTGTATAGAATAGAATATTGAATTCTAGGTGACGTTTGTACTACGTACAAACTTAAAGGACTAAATATGTAAATACCCCAAGGGGTATATAAGCCAAATGACTAGTGTCATTTGGTGGACTTTGGCATAATCTTAAACTTATGTGTGTGTTTTGTATGGTGTTTCTATATTCTCTCTACATCTTATTGATTATTAGCCATTGTTCCATCCATAGATCTTGATACCTGAACCACTTAGGACCAACAAGTGGTATCGCTTGATTAGGATTGATTTGAGTGTTTTTTGATCAAGATTTAAAGCATTTTTCGAAAATTTTCGTATCAAAGTGGGATGGAATATTCAGAAATTCGTAGAAAAATCATACGAGCTCCGTTTGAGTTGATTTTCGGATATGTTGTTCCTCTAGATGAAAGGAACATTCTGTAAAAATTTCATGTAAAAACTCCTTACGGTTTGAGAGAGATCTAAATTTTCGTTTTCCGGGTTTTTGAAAGTGTTCTTTACGATTTTTGCCCAAAAACGGAAATTTTAGTACTTGTTTTCGAGTTAGGAGTACATAAAAAGTGTTTGTGGAAGTGGAGATCCATAGATCTATAGAGAAAACTCGATTTGGATGATTTTTTAAAAATCATGTTCTTGGTGTTCATGAGGTGTTCTTGACGAATTTCCTTCAAATCCGTGAGTTTTGATACATATTTTCGAGTTAGGAGTTCATAAAAAGTGTTTGTGGAGGTGGAGATGTGTAGATCTGAAAAGAAAATTTGATTTGGTTGAGTTTTCAAAATTTGTGTTCTTGAGTGGAGCTTAAGGAAGAAGACGAAGTTAGTTGAGTTTGATCTGATTTGAATGTGTTAGTGTGTGAAAAAAGGTGTTTGTAGGTGTTTGGAAATCTATCAGCCGGGTTTTCAATCGCACGCGATTGAAAGCTATCAGCCGGGTTGTTTTTAGACCCAATCGCACGCGATTAAAAGCTATCAGCCGGGACCCTCACCATTCTACCTATCGCGTAGGCCCCATTCGCATGCGATTTAGTGTAAAGGAAGCCCAATCGCACGGATCGCATGTACCTATCGCACGGACCCTATCAACCGGGTTTTTGTCTCGGATTTTCAAAAGCAACAAGCTGTCCCATTAATCGAGGAACAAATTAATTAAAATATTTTATTACTTGATTGCCTCTTTGACTTTCGAGACCTGCCAACATCGAGAATCGATTTTCAAGATCTTTAATATTCATTTTTTAAAATTGAGCTGTCCAACCACAAGCAACCAGCTGTCCACCTTTTAATTTTCGAGACTTGATGCGCAACTTGGAAATTTCATTTAATATCATTTTCTTTAATATCATTTCTCGAGGACAGCATTCAAATTCAAAAGCAAAACAGCATTAATCCCATCCATTCTCGAGACCAGCATCTAATGTGTCAGGCGTATTTAATGGCTGCATCGAGAACTGCCATCTTCTTTAGAACCGTGGCCGAATAAATTAAGTGCATTTAATAGCGTTCATTTTGTTTTTGTCGTGGAGTGTGTCAAACACCTTTATCGAGTATAGCCCTTGAGAACAACATTCAGGATCCAATCCGATTAACTACAAATAAATCCAACAATATTATCGAGAGCATTAATTACCGGCGTGAACATTGGAATTTACTTCATGACAAAGCATCGAGATTCTTCCATTGAATTAATTAAAAGTTGTCATTGAATTAAATTAAATATTCATAGTCAACAGTCGCATTTTACAAGTAAACAAAATAGATTGAATATTAAATATATTCATTGAGAAATGTGTGTGCATTAATTTGTTGTCAAGGTTTACAAGAGTTTTCATATACATAATCGATACATGTCATTTTATTTATCAACTCCATTCGATTGTGATTTACTTGAGCTATCAAATCGCGCTTATTGCTATATCATTGTTGTCGCAACTTTGCTGTTATTCGTCAATCTGTTCTTAATTGAGTAAATTTTTGTTGACACATATCATTGTTGCCGTTAATCAATTTGCACTGAATTGATTTAAAAATCATTTTAGTTGATTAACTTTTTGATCAAATCAATTCAATCCTAAACGATCATTATTTTTTAGGTATCACGATGAATCTTACAAGGATAACAATTCAAGAAGAGTTATCAAATTGGAGTGCAATGAACATTTTCATGACAAAAGATGAACAAATGTTACGAACAAAGTTAAACGAGATGTTTCTTTTGTATGACGATTTGGTAGAAGAAAATACCAAACTTGAACTAAAATCATCTAAACTTTGTAAGAAGCATGAAGATTCGTCGAAGAAGGATCATGAGAGTGCTAGCAAACTCCGAGCGTATAAAGCTGAAAATGAAAAGCTTTTGACTCATTTGTTTGAACTGACTGGAAAAATGAAAAATCTTGATATGAATTGTCAGCTTAACGAAGTTCTGACAAAAGAGAATGATAAACTCAAAGACCAGGTGTCCACAGTGTCTGTGCAATTGCAACTTGCTGAACAGATATGTAAATCTTATGCAGTTGAATTGGAGCAAAAACAAGCAGATATTGAGACTGCGATGAATAAGGCTAAAGAATTGACACAAGCCAATGCCGAGCTGAATGACAAATTGTCTACTGTGTTGAAAAACGATACAAAGATAATAGACAAACTGTGCATTGAAAAGGCTGAATTGAAGGACAACGTCACCAGACTTGAACAAAATCTGCATGTGTCAATTCAATCTTATGTTCCTCGTTCAATCTTGGAGAGGAAAATATCTGAGCTTCAGATGACACTGGACACTGAGAGAAGGAGTTTTGAGAAAGAGAAATCAGAGTTCATGGCTAAAATTCTGAAAGCTGAGCTTAGCGCTGCAAAACTTGCTGAATCAACGAAGACTTCCGCTGACAATATTAATTTTGATTCAGGTTCACATTGTAGTAGCCAATCTGATTCTTATTTCTCTATTGCAGGTACTGAGCTTTCAGATAAAGATTTCACAAACGCATCAACTGCTGCGAAGCATCCTAAGATCACAGAATCTGTCGAATCTTCCTATCGAGTGAAATCACCTTCAGCTGCAACGACTTACTCTCCGAAACAAAACCCTAAATACAAACAAGTTGCTTTTAATTCTACACAGAATACTTGTTTTTCAAGTAATTCTAATTCTGCTTGTTCTGTAATTACAGATGAAACTGCGTCTAAACAAGCATGGATTTTGAAGAAAAATCTAGATGACGCGATTGCAAAGGTTTCATCATTATTCTCTTCAAAGCCTATGAAATCATCCTGGATTGAAAAGAAGAAAACTTCTGAATCTACATCAAATACATCAGAGGTTCCAAATGATGATTTATCGTCAACCACAACAACAACGAGGATTCCACATAGAGAGGTTCGAGCTGCTAAGCGATCTCTAATACCTCATAAACACAACAACAACAACAGACGCCGATCTTTCTCCAAACCAAGTTCAACAGGGGAGTTTGTGCTAAAAACAGATGTCATGTATCCATTCGTGGTTTACTCGGCCAAACACCTAGTCCGCCTGTCAAAGGAGAAGATTTGTAAGACGTCACGTATTAAACAGAAATTTGTTGTTAAGAATGGAATTCCTCAATGGCATTCAGGACCATTGAATCGAAAGGTCCATAAACCTATAATTGTAACAAATACACAAAAATGGATGCCAAAACCCGCGACTAACAAATCTGGACCCAAACAAGAATGGGTACCAATTTTTGTTAATCCGTTTTGCAGGTAAACACAAAAAGAGACATTGTTGGAGCACAATGAAGATCATTCAGCCAGCAGTGAAGATCATTGTGTTCAGTGTGCTGATTTGAATTTTAAATCTCATTATTTTCAAAGACAACAAAATTTCCCTGCGATTTCAATTCCGATTTCATTGTGTTCAGCATTAGGCCGAGTCTAATGACCTAAGAAGCTTATTTGTGCAGTTTTATCATTTCATGATATCACTTGCTTTCTATGAATTGTTATTTGCAAGGAGAGTAAAATTTTTGTTTCTTTACCTAATTGATGAAAAATAGTTTTCATGCATCAATTTAGGGGGAGTTTTTGTTTTTATTGCTATATCTTTCTAAAACTCCAAAAACATTGAAATATGAAAATCCAAAAACATTACAAAAGTTCAAAATACAAAAAGAATTTTGATTTTCATTTGTTCTTATCTCTTCAAGAAGGTATTCATTCATTGCTTAATTCTGATACCTTTCTTGATTCACTCTTTGTTGATCTTTCGTAAGATCGTCATTCATTTCCACGTTTCCATCTCAAGTCATTCATTCCTTCCTTCATTCTTAAACGTTTCATTCTTTCTGGAAACCACTCATTCAAGATAGGTAATATTCAGGTAGGCACCATGAGTGAGGGAGTGTAGGCATTTATACTCCTATGGTCTATCCAGAACCGGAAGGACCTGCCCCAGGAGCTCACCATATTCTAGAAAGAGATAGTAAGGTTTACTTACTAGGTCATCTAGGTGAGCAGAATCAGTTATCGCGGGATACTGATTGGTGTGCAGAGATAAAATTAATATTGAGGGGTGGAATAGGAGATGGGGGTGCATATGATCAACAAATAATCTTGCGCTTAAACTGTTAAATCATTTTGTGACGTCATTCGTCAAAATACTCTGATTATTCATATCTTCTGATTGTTCAAATCTTCCTTGACAATCCTTCTCAACATCGAATTTCTTCGTAAATAATTCTTGTTGCAGATCACTATGATTTCTCTTATCATTTGAAAATGATAAAAGGTGTCCTTATGTATCTAACAAACACCAATACATACC
Organism: Pulicaria dysenterica; assembly: GCA_947179395.2. Lineage (NCBI taxonomy): Eukaryota > Viridiplantae > Streptophyta > Magnoliopsida > Asterales > Asteraceae > Pulicaria > Pulicaria dysenterica. The sequence continues at coordinate 30,534,207 of OX359290.1, forward strand.
TCAATTTGGAAAGAGAGTTTGAGGGAGAAGTTGAAAAATATTTAGTGAGCTGTGGGTGAGACAGGATCAAAAGAAAAGAAAGATCCTTACCTAATAGTATACATCCGGGTAGCCACATCTGCTACTGGATCTCATTAGTTGAGATTTGGTATTGAAATAGACATCATGGACCCAGTGATGCAATGCACTAACCCCACCCAGCTACTCAATTATCTCTTAAAAGATAATTGTTTCAACTTCACACGGAGAATTAGCACATTTCTATCGAAATCTCACTTGGAGATTGTTGATATTGAAACGAGGAGGACAGCTACTCCGGTCCCCGACTTCTTTCATGCACTGATAGAGTCTAGAGCTTATTCGAATATAAATTTCATTACTTAGGACACATGTTGGATCTTTAATGTATATCTAGTCTTTCGTGACTACCGGAACATCTTGGAGTGATATCTTATGTGATATTCACGATGATTAGATGGAAATCCTACCAGAATCAACGCTTTACCAGTTCTGAATGTAGGTCACACAGTTTATTTAAACTGGTGTGTTAACGAGAATCTATGTGATCTCGGTGTTATACCACGGGAACTTTGAGATAGTGCCCTAAAGACCGTCTCTGATACTTTATTTGCCATATCATCGTGGTATCACCTTTCAAACATCATTCAATTGAAACTCATGATGGGGGTTCAAAGCTTCAAATGTTCATATATTCAGGCCAAAATCAAGCTGAATACAGAATTCATGTACATGATGTTCATGAAGAATCCTGATCATCATGAGGGGGAGAAACTTTTGATACTTAATTCAGTTGATTTCGAGCTTATCGATGAAGACAAGATTCATGTGTTGAGGGGGAGACAAAGAACCATTCTTTGCAAATTCATATGTCAAGTCAAGGGGGAGCAAAGAAGAGAACAACATAACAAAAGAATTCAAGTTCAGAACAGAAAAAGTTCTTAATCGCCATTTTAAAGAAGTTCTGAAGAAATAAACCAGATCTAGAGCTACAATTAAGGGGGAGAGATAAGTTATTCTTCCTAAATCGTTTTTCTTAAATGCTCAAGATCGTGTTTGCTGAAAACCACTTCAAGCTAAACCGTTCATACAACCAAAGGTTGAAAAAGCCTTAGGTTACTGGTGCAAGTCCGAAAATCACAAAAAAAGGGATGTTACTGTGAACTTTAAAGATTCAAGTTCTCATCAAGATTTTAAATTGAAGACTATTCTGAAAATTGAAGAATCTAATTTTTAAAATGAGAAGACACTCTGAAGACATCCAACCAAAGACTGAAGATTCAAAAAGAAATCATTCAAGTCTTGTCTCCCAAAAGCTTCTAAAGAATACAGCAAGAAATCTGCATATTTGTAAGGGGAGATTATTAAAGATCGTATGATGCTGAAAAGACAAATATCTTCTATTTTCTATACAAAGGGGGAGATTGTTAGAATTAAATATTGTATAGAAAAGAAGATTGAATTCTAGGTGACGTTTGTACTACGTACAAACTAGAAGGACTAAATATGTAAATACCCTTAGGGGTATATAAGCCAAATGACTAGATGTCATTTGGTGGACTTTGGCACTATTCCAAGCTTAACTATGTGTTTTTTATGGTGTTCCTAAACGATCATTATAATTTTCAGGTATCGAGATGGATCTTACAAGAACCTCCTTTTGTAGAATTTCCATTGAACAAGAAATTAAGAAATGGCAGAGATCTAAATATCATTTCAATGAAAAGGAGTGCTGCATGTTCAAACTGTGGGAAAATATGTTTGCCTTGTATGATTATGCATGGGATCGATTTTGCAAAGAGTAGAGAAGGTTCTAAATGATGATTCGTCAAATATAACAAAAACAACGAGGATTCCAAAGAAAGAGAATAGAGCTGATAAGTCAAATTATACTTCTTCTCACAACAACAGACGCCGATCTTTCTCAAAACCGAAATCAACAGGGGAGTTTGTGCTTAAGACAGATGTCATGTATCCTTTTGTGGTTTACTCAGCAAAGCACTTAATCCGCCTTTCAAAAGAGAAGATATGTAAGACGTCCAGAATAAGACAAGAGTTTGTTGTTAGAAATGGAATTCCTCAGTGGCATTCAGGACCATTGAACAAAAAGGTCCATAAACCTGTTCTTAGTGCAAATTCACAAAAATGGATGCCAAAACCTGCGACTAACAAATCTGGACCCAAACAAGAATGGGTACCAATTTTTGTTAATCCGTTTTGCAGGTAAACAAAGAGAGACATTGTTGGAGCACAATGAAGATCATTCAGACTGCAGTGAAGATCATTGTGTTCAGTGTGCTGATAAGGTTTAAAACTCATATTTTTTCACAAACGACGGAGTTCCCCTGCAATTTAATTCGATTTCATTCTGTTCAGCATTAGCCCGAGTCTAATGTCTGAGAAGCTTAATTTGTGCAGTTTATCATTTCATGATATAACTTGCTTTCTAATGGATTGTTTATTGCAGGGGGAGCAAGATATTTTTATCTACACCTAATTGATGAAAAACGACTTTCATGCATCAATTTAGGGGGAGTTTATGTTTTATTGCTTCATATCTTTCTAAAACTCCAAAAACATTGAAAAATGAAAATCCAAAAACATTACAAAAGTTCAAAATACAAAAATATTTTTGATTTTCATTTGTTCTTATCTCTTCAAGAAGGTATTCATTCATTGCTTAATTTTGATACCTTTCTTGATTCACTCTTTGTTGATCTTTCGTAAGATCGTCCTTCATTTCCACGTTTCCATCTCAAGTCATTCATTCCTTCCTTCATTCTTAAACGTTTCATTCTTTCTGGAAACCACTCATTCAAGATAGGTAATATTCAGGTGATCGAAAAGGCACCATGAGTGAGGGAGTGTAGGCATTTATACTCCTATGGTCTATCCAGAACCGGAAGGACCTGCCCCAGGAGCTCACCATCTTCTAGAAAGAGATAGTAAGGGTTACTTACTAGGTCATCTAGGTGAGCAGAATCAGTTATCATGGGATACTGATTGGTGTGCAGAGTTAAAATTAAACAGAGAGGGGTGGAACAGGAAATTGGGTGCATATGATCAACAACTTATATTGAGCTTATTGTTAAATCATTCTGCGACATTTTTGTCAACATTCCTGATTGTTCATAATCTTTGATTGTTCAAATCTTCCTTGACAATCCTTCTCAACACTGAATTTCCTGACAATCATTTTTGTTGTATATCACATGATTTCTCATCCGGTTACGAAAATGATATCAAGTGTCCTTATGTATCCAACTTGAGATACATACATCAATTTCAAAAGTGAGTTTGAGAGAGAAGTTGAAAAATATTTAGTGAGTTGTGGGTGAGACAGGATCAAAAGAAAAGAAAGATCCTTACCAAATAGTTTACATCTGGGTAACCACATCTGCTACTGGATCTCATTCGTTGTGATTTGGTATTGAACTAGACATCATGGACCCAGTGATGCAATGCACTAACCCCACCCAGCTACTCAATTATCTCTTAAAAGATAATTGTTTTAACTTCACACGGAGAATTAGCACATTTCTATTAACATCTCACTTGCAGATTGTTGATATTGAAACAAGGAGGACAGCTACTCCGGTCCCCGACTTCTTTCATGCACTTATCGAGTCTAGAGCTTATTCAAATATAAATTTTATTTCTTAGGACACATGTTGGATCTGTAATGCATATCTAGTCTTTCGTGACTACCGGAACATCTTGGAGTGATATCTTATGTGATATTCACGATGATTAGATGGAAATCCTACCAGAATCAACGACTTACCAGTTTTGAATGTAGGTCACGCGGTTTATTTAAACTGTTATGTTAACGAGAATCTATGTGATCTCGGTGTTATACCACGGAAAATTTGAGACAGTGCCCTAAAGACTGTCTCGGATGCTTTCATTGCCATATCATTGTGGTGACACCTTCGAATACAGTTCAACTGATTCTCATGATGCGGGTTCAAAGCTTCAAGTGCTCATATATTCCGGCCAAAATCAAGCCGAATACAGAGTTCATTAACACAGAGTTCATGTACATGATGTTCATGAAGAATCCTGATCATCATGAGGGGGAGAAATTATAATACTAAATCAGTTGATTTTGAGCTTATTGATCAAGAAAAGATTCGTGTGTTGAGGGGGAGACAAAGGGAACTAAACTTTCAAAAATTCATATTTCAAGTCAAGGGGGAGCAAAGAAGAGAACAACAGAAGAAAAGAATTCAAATTCAGAACAGAAAAAGTGCTTAATCGCCATTTTAAAGAAGTTCTGAAGAAATAAACCAGATCTAGAGCTACATTCAAGGGGGAGAGAACAAATATTCTTCCTAAATTGTTTTGCTTAAAGGCTCAAGATCACAAATGCTGAAAACCACTACATGCTAAACCGTTAATACAACCAAAGGTGGAAAAACCTTAGCTTACTGGTGCAAGTCCGAAAATCACAAGAATAAGGATGTTACTGTTACTTTCAAGATTCAATTTCTCATCAAGATTTCAAAGTGAAGACTATTCTTAAAATTGAAGAGTCTAATTTTCAAGATGAGACGACACTCTGAAGACATCCAATCAAAGACTGAAGATTTAAAAAGAAATCGTTCAAGTCTTGTCTCCTAAAGCTTTTAAAGAATGCAGCAAGAAATCTGCATATTTGTAAGAGGAGATTATTAGAGTTCGTATCCGAAAATCACAAGAATAAGGATGTTACTGTTACTTTCAAGATTCAATTTCTCATCAAGATTTCAAAGTGAAGACTATTCTTAAAATTGAAGAGTCTAATTTTCAAGATGAGACGACACTCTGAAGACATCCAATCAAAGACTGAAGATTTAAAAAGAAATCGTTCAAGTCTTGTCTCCTAAAGCTTTTAAAGAATGCAGCAAGAAATCTGCATATTTGTAAGAGGAGATTATTAGAGTTCGTATGATGCTGAAAAGACCAACATCTTCTATTTTCTATACAAAGGGGGAGATTGTTAGAATTAAATATTGTATAGAATAGAAGATTGAATTCTAGGTGACGTTTGTACTACGTACAAACTTAAAGGACTAAATATGTAAATACCCCAAGGGGTATATAAGCCAAATGACTAGTTGTCATTTGGTGGACTTTGGCATAATCTTAAACTTATGTGTGTGTTTTGTATGGTGTTTCTATATTCTCTCTACATCTTATTGATTATTAGCCATTGTTCCATCCATAGATCTTGATACCTAAACCACTTAGGACCAACAGGAAGGACACTTGCGATCGCAAAGATATGCCTTGCGATTGTAAGGGGGGGGGGGTTTAAGATAGCCCTTGTGACCGTAAGGATATCCCTTGCGATCGCAAGCAGTGTTGTTTTGCTGTCAGATTTGTAGCTTTGTGTTTTAAGCTACGTTAGTTGTTGTTAATCGGTAATTAAGCCTGAACCTATTGTGTTAGGTGATTCGGAGGACTCTGGGGATTCCCGACATTATATCTGCCTCTTGTGATCTCGAGGTGAGTACCGGTTTCCCATGAGTCTCAGTAGGTAAGTTATAAGTTGTACTTGTTATCATGTGATTGGTGTTTTCATACGTGCGCACTCGAAGTATGCTATAATATGATTTAACATGTCGTATTAATTGTCGTATATGATGCATGCATGCAACTGGACCCGATTGGGTCGTACTTGTTAACTAGAGTTTGTCTGAACACTGATTGGAGGACGATTGAGGTCAGCCGGGTACGCTAGGTTCCCGGGGTCCCTTGGGCCATGAGATGGGGGACTAACGGTACTCAGGTGTATACGCTTGGGTGTGGCTCTGCAGGCCGCCATTCCTTGATGAGATGGGGTTCCTTGCTGTTAGCCGTGAAAGTCAAGATTGAGTGTATAGTGTATGAATTCAAATATGAGTAGAGAGAATATGGTAATAACACCTTTAAGTGTGTGTTTTCTATTCCAAAATATCAAAGGTTACATTGGATAAAAGGTTACAAGGTATATATACCTTAACCACAAATAATATTCTATTACAAAAGTATTGTCTAGATCTAATCACAAATACATATCTAACAATCTCCCCCTTGATTCGATCTAGACAACGTGTCTATCACCCAATATCCTTTGCCACCTGCGAAGAGTAGCTCTTTCCTGCATCTTTTCCTCCATTTGTTTAATAATCCCTGTCAGGCTAACTCTTGCAGATTGATCCATTTCATTTTTAAGGCTAAAGCTGTGTTCTCTGATCTTTATTAACCAGACTTTGAGAGACCCATCAGAATAAGCATTAAGTTCTTTGGTTCTTAGAAAGAATTTTTCCTTCTTGCTGTTAAACAACACTATTCCTTCGTCATCCTCTCCAGACTCAACATCCTTCCAAATTACTTGATACATTTCTAGCTCTTCAATTCTAGGATGTGAGGTGTTAGGCTTTTAAACATTTATCTTTGCTTTATCAGCCTCAGCACCAAGCTGGATGTCGTTTCGTTCAGCAAGTCGGATTCGTTGTTTCATAAAATCCAGAATGAGTTTGTACCCTGCATTGTTTGCATTAGAATTGTGTTTCTTGACTTCAAGCTCATCCATGATGAATTCAATATCTGCCAAACTTAAATGCTTTAGGTCCACTTGACTGAACCAATGTCGACTTTGATCTATTCTCAAAACTTGAAAATGAATCCAAATTACATTGACAACCTTTCCAAACGAGCATCTTAATTTGGAGATATGCTGTTTTGAGAAGACTTCAACTTTTGATTTTCCATGCCAATTCATAAGTATTCTTTTTCCAGCATCAGAGGCATCAACAGCTCCTAGAAGATCAATGGATAATTCAGGTTGAATTTGATCTGAATAAATTCCAGGAATTTTTTCTTCAAGAAAAGCCATAGCTATATCAAACTCACTCCAATTTCTCTCATTCTTTCTCAGAGCCTTTGTAGTTAACACATATCTTTTCCTTAAATCTCTTAAGCTCGTTGTTTGGATAGGATCTGGATGATAGTTTTCAGGCACTTTCCACTCTGCCCCTTTTCTTAATCTTTTCAATATTTTCTGTTTCTTCTGTTCTTCCCACAAATCTCTAGCGGATTGTCTAAATTTGCCTGGAGATGGAGGAAACAGATCATCAACCTCTTTATTCATTCTCAGAACAACTGTAATATTGAGAGGTTCTGGTGTAGGTATCTCTTCTACCACAGGCTTTTCAACTCTTGGTGTTGTATTCACTGTTGTGGCTTTGATCTTTTCTATATGTTGTTGTAGAGTCATATTGCCAGTATCAGCATCAGTTTCAAATGACCCGTATGCATCAAATACATTATCAGTCTCATTAATAAAATCAAATGCCTCATCAACCTCATCAACTAACTGCATTTTCTTTTTACCTTTACCTTTACCTCTGCCTCTCTTTGGAGTTATTGGTTGTTTGGTTTGTGAAGACGAAAAAGCAGGTAGCTTTGATATTAGAGATGTAACAGGCACAGTTGCACGACGGTTCTCCCCCTCAGAATGATCGGGATAAAGATTTTGATCATTATGCTTTCGCTTCTTTCCTTGTGCTTGACAGGTTTCCTCAAGAGAGGCCTTAAGTGCAGCAGCAAGAGCAGCTTCCTCTTCATCATTAATTCTCCCTGAAGTCTCCCCCTAAACAAAAGCTGGAGAAGTTTCACCCTCAACATCCTTAAGGGGATCCATGGCATCCATGCGTTTGTGAAAAGCAACCCCAAAAGCTGCTATACTATCTCTTATTTCCTTTTTAAAGCTTTCAAAATCAGATTTCTTATATTCATTACGAACCAAATCAAGTAAAGTGACATCTTCCTCATTGTTGTCTGGTCTTGCCATCAACTTTACATACAACTGAGATTTAAGCTCATCTATGCTCACATCTGGACCCTGCTTTGCCAATAACCGATCAAGCTTTTCATGTATCGAGACATTCTCCTTTTGTAGTTCAGCAAGTTTAGAATTGGTAGCCAACACCCGTTCATTCACAGCATTCACCTTGGAAGAAATATCTTGATGTATTCGATCCATTTTAGCATTCACAGCCGCAAGAATAGTATCAAGGTCAGTCTTTGAAATGAATTCAGAGACAACCGGTGTTAGTGTAACAAAGCCGGGATCACTTAGATTGCCCGTTGAGACTTCTACAACTGGAGGAACAAATCCTGCAGAAGTAGAGCCATCCATGTTCACAGCTGGTCTAGTGTTGACTGTGGTGGGATTTCCATCCAATCCTTGAAGAACACTCTCATTAGTGCCTTCTATAGATGTTCCGGTGGGTTATATCGAGAGAACACCACTTGGTGGGACAAATGTGTCATCTGATTGAAAAATAAATTGGTCATCAATGTGCATATCCAAATGAACTTTGGGTGCCTGGGGAGAAGTGGTCCCTTTTTCATTACCTACTGTCTCAAAAGGAGACTTCGGTAGATCATGTGGTAAATCCCCGTGGAAAGATGAAACAATATCCTTTTGAGAGGATTCTGAGTAGCTTGGTGGGGTTTGTGCATGCTCTGGTGGGATGCCAGAGTCTTTTTCAACACCAGGACTGACCCTGTCAGACCCGATGGCAGATGTGGTTTCCCGGCTTTTTACGGCTAGAGAACTCTCATCACTCATTTGTTCTTTTCTCACATTCTCATGTTCTGTTTCTTCTAACTGTTCAACTTCTACTTCAACATTATCATCCAAGCTTCCAGTATCAAGATTATCTATGTCAAACATATCATCATGTTCAAAAACTGGAGCAACAAGCAAAGATTCAGTATTTAACTCAACACCTCTATCTGGAGTTTCTTGAGATTGAGATTTAGAAAGGAACAACCCTAGAGGCATATCATCATCCGTATCTCCCTATCCTATACTCACATCACCCTCATTCACTTTACCTCCCCTCTCGAGATTTTCCCTCTGCTCACCCCTGTCAGAGTCACCCGATGACATCTGATCACTAACAACTAATCCCTCAGGTGCTACTGTTCTTTAGGTAGGATCAACAGGTTCTTGTCGATCCGGAAGAACTATGTTATTATCACTCACATATGGCTGCACTATGGGATCATCTAAATCCATTAACATTAACAAATCAACAGGCATGACAAATGGCTGAACATCAATTGTCTTTTCAATTTTATACAGCTTCTGCATAACGTACACCGTTGGAATAGGATCATTATCCCTTAGATTGATGTCATTACGGTGCTCTAGCATGACACATTGCACAATCATTGATAGAAACCTTGGATACGGAAGATATTTCTTAGCCTTTTGTGGTATTTGTTTCTGATGTACAACTGTATAAATGTCCTGAAAGATTATAGAAACATAGTCTACATGCCAGTGTTTGACCATTGAGACCAGAATTTGAAACGAACTTGAACTAGCACCATCAACTCCTCGTGAAATGCTAGTAAGACACCGATTAATGATAGCATACAGAGACTGCCAGATTGGTACCATATTATTTCTCTTGAATTGAGCAGTCTTGTGAACTCTCCGTTAAACCCAAGATCCTTGACATGTGGAAAGATAGCTTTGCCTGATATAATAGGATCAAATCTTGTTTTGTTAGGATAAGTACCCCTCTCAGATGGAAGTTTAAACATAGTCCGAAGCTGGTCAACACCAAAAGAGAATTTGAAAATTTCAATCTGACCAGCCAAGATCTCCTCTCCTTCATCATTAACAGTAGTATGCAAAGAGTGCCACAATTGTTGCACATATACCTCTGGAACATGAGGTTCTTCTACATCAGCAATAGGGTTATATGTTAAAATGTGGTATAGTGGATGTGAGGCTATTAGTTCAGAAAGAATAGGAAATTGAGTGGTGGTGATTAGAGAGTCAAAACAATGATTGTTCATTAGATTGGGTAAGTAATTGGTTCGAGGAAACAGTTGGTCAGAAGGAACAAGATTACTAGGATTAACCATCTGCAAGAAGAGAATAATACCAATGATTAATGATCAGATGTCCAGCAGATAACACTAGAAAAGTTGTTTCCTTTTCTGTTTTGAAAAATTCACCTTTTGAAAAATTTGAAAAATTTTCTAAGTGTTTTACCGGATTTGAAGAATCCGATAAACACTTAAGAGAAATCCGATAAAATTCTTTTTAGAGTAGGATTCCGATCAAAACTCAAAATTCTCAGAATCCGATCAAATTGACTTGCAATCCGACAAAAGCCTAGAATCCGATCAAAAGTCTTGGAATCCGATCAAAATTCTCGGAATCCGATCAAAATTCTCGTAATCCGATCAAAAGTCTTAGAATCCAATCAAAAGTCTCGGAATCCGATCAAAAGTATCGGAATCCGATAAAAAGTATCGGAATCCGATAAGTTTCAAACAATCCGATAGAATCATACCAGTGAACCACCCATCCAAAATCAGACTTTTAAAATTCAAAAATTTCAACAAACAAATTCAAGTCGATTGTAGCATTTGTCCTTCTAAGCATTATTAACAAAACATGTATCCCCATCAGTGTTCATTAGACATGCTAAATACACAATGTACAACCCGTAACCCAGTTACGCAAATCAGACTAAACTTCACTCAAATCCATCTTAAACAGAGACAATAGAAGTATTCTAACAGTAGTAAGACATGTAACATGTTTAACTAAGCATACCTAAGCCACAAACACATTGAATAACAAGAAATACGCACAAAAATCAAAAGATTAGATCAGCGACAAAACAGGGTTTTCGGCCTACTAATTCAAACATACATAGAGATGTAATACACTACAGAGAAATCGAGGTGTACCATGAGATTCGCAATTGAAAACCAAACCAAAAGTTAGAAACTTGAAGAAATCCAAAGCCTTTTGAAATCTTGATGAAACAGAGAGAAGAGGTCAAGGTTTGAACTGAAATCCGAGAAAAAGTCAAGAATCCGATTGTTCATGACTTGTAGGCCCACAACACTTATCGGATTCCGAGAAAAGAATCGGATTCCGATAAAAACTTACCAGAATGTTGAATGTATTATCCAAATACTCGGATTCCGATAAAAGTATCGGAATTTTGAATATGTTGTGCAACTTCTCGGATTCCGATGAAATTACTTACTTGACCAATGAATGAAAAAAAATCTTTTTGTTATTTTATAAATTTGCAAATGTGTTTGGATTTTTCAGAATTATAAAACAAAAACGAGTCTCCCCCTACAAGTATGAACCATCCGTAGTGCATAACTTGTCAACTCAGAACAGACACCCCTGACCCTAAAACACTTAACTGTGCAGAATGTAATTAATAGAATAAAAGGACAGTCAAATACTCAAATTCAACATGCCCAATTTTGAAACTAAAGTGTTAAAACGATTTTCATCCAACGGTTTGGTGAAAATGTCAGCAAGTTGATTTTCAGTATTAACATACTTTAATTCTATCAAACCTTTTTCAACATTATCTTTTAGAAAATGATACCGAATGTCTATTTGTTTTGTTTTAGAGTGATGCACAGGATTGCATGAAATGGCTATGGCACTCTGAGAGTCACACATCAGCGGTATGTGCGAATATTCCAATCCAAAATCAGATAGTTGTGTACGAATCCACAGACTTTGAGAGCAGCAGCTGGCAGCAGCAACATATTCAGCCTCCGTGGTGGAAGTTGACACGAAGTTTTGTTTCTTTGATGCCCAGTATACTAGTCTGTCTCCCAGAAAATGTGCACTTCCAGATGTACTTTTTCTATCCAGCATACATCCTGCATAATCAGAATCCGAGTATCCAATTAGTTCAAAATCAGAATCTCTAGGATACCACAAACCTAGATTTGGAGTACCCTTAAGATATCTTAATATTCTTTTCACTGCCAACAAATGAGACTCTTTAGTATTTGCTTGAAATCTGGCACAGAGACAAGTAGCAAACATTATATCTGGCCTACTAGCTGTTAAGTACAATAAGGATCCGATCATACCACGAAAAGTTTTTAAATCTACTGATTTGCCATCAGGGTCAGCAAACAATTTAGTTTTAATTCCCATGGGAGTTGAAAGTGGAGAACAATCAGTCATGTCAAAACGTTTTAATAAATCTTTTATATATTTTGACTGATTTATAAAAATCCCATGATTAAATTGAGAAATTTGCAATCCAAGGAAGAAGTTAACTTCTCCCATCATGCTCATTTCAAATCTCTGTTTCATGGTATTAGCAAAATCATCACCATACTTTGGGCTAGTTGAACCAAAAATAATGTCATCTACATAAATTAGTACAAGAATATAATCTGAACCAATCTGCTTTTTGAAGAGTGTTGTGTCTGTGGTTCCTTTTGCATAGCCTTTGCTCAACAAGTAATCTGACAACTCATCATACCAAGCTCTCAGGGCTTGTTTTAAACCATACAAAGCTTTGTCTAGTATATATACTGTTGGGGTTCTATGTACACAACGGAAGCAACAAAGTACAACATATAAAGAAAAGAGTACAAGAAATCAAAGCATAAAACCCCAAACCATGGACCAAACTCTATAACTAACTTAAACAACATGAAAAACAGAAAGAGAAGAGGTTATACCCTGCTCCTTAGCTCCAGCAACTTGAAGATGTGGTGGTGATGACAAGAAAGCAAAGAAGCTCTCCTCTAAGGAAGTCCACCCCGGGTATTGTTCTCTCTCCTTGTACTAGCAAGCTTGGATGATATTCTTTCAGAGAAATCACCACAAGAATAGCCTCTTAGTAGCAGAAATTCGGATGCCCTCTTTGAACTCACAAGAACACTCTAAAAGTTCTCAAGACTAAGTGTTTATGTGGGTTTTTACAAAAAAGGTTAGAATGAAGGACAAATGAGGGTATTTTATAGACCCTGAAATGCCACTTAATCTTGCCCATGGCCGGCCTCAGAGTACTGCACAAGCTAGCCCAACCATTGGGCAAGAGTGGAGGTGGAAAAGACAAAAGTTGCATGCAGTCTGACAAAATTCCGCGCCGCGTGCCCGTAAGGTTCCGCGCCGCGGAATCTCCGCGTCGCGTACCCTTAAGTTCTCCGCGTCGCGTTATTTGCCAGCACATCAATATTTCCATTTTGACACCATTGGTCCTTCCATCTTTTAGGCTGTCGAGATAGGTCCCCGGTGTGTGACCCAATAGGCCCATACATTATCGGTAGTGATCCAAATGGCATACGTTTGTCAGCGGGCATACTCCAACAAACTCCCACTTGCACAGGACACACCGTACCCATAAACCACAAACAAAGAGCGGCCTCTAGTAAGGCATCTCTGCCCCCAAGTCAGTATGGGTTTTTGTCAAAAACCAAATCCAGAATCAGTTACGAAATGGTCCTATAGATAAGTGATCATTTATCCCTTCGTTCGCGATATCCGTGTGAACACGAGACATGGTTAAATGTCAATCTCCAGATCGTTCACGATTATGTTTCTCGATCTCGATTGATGGTGACCCAAAATCTAGTTGCAATCGATCAAATATCATTGCAACTTGAGCATGGCCATGCATTTTACGTCAGCGATCAATCATCGAGGGGCCCAAGGATATCTCTCTAAAACTAGAGGAATGAATCCCTTCGACTACATTGCTCCGCTACATACACCATACTTTACCTAAAAGCTCCCTTTATAATAGCCAGTTACGAAATGCGTTTGAAAGCAATCAAGGCAAAGCAGATTCATGCTTTGGAACACATGTATCTCCAGTCTAAGGACAAAATGATATTATCATCCTGAATTACTCGTGACAGAAACCATGAAGTAAGTTCAGGTGCGGGTCGTCCAGTCACTTGACCATTGCAAGCACAGGCGAGGTGTTGCGTCTCTTTTATCTAATCCATTATTAGATAGGGACCAACCACTTCCCTCAGTCTTATCTCAAACTTCCTCCCCTTGAAGAATGACCGACTGTGGACATTTAGAATGAAAAAGCATTCTGGGAAGTATTAAACATGCTAAGATGGAACACAGTAAGGATTCATAAAATATTCGCCCTCGGCGTATCATTAAATCTCATTTAATAATCAATATAGTATGAAATACAATACTGCTTAGCGTTCCCAAAATACAAATACAAATCAAACATAAACCAAACATTACACTCAAGCCAAGTCACTTGCGAATCTAACACCTATATCTCTAGTGTGAGAATCATGTACAGCTTGTGACAACGGTTTAGTGAACGGATCAACCAAATTGCCCTCCGATGCTACTCTGCTGATGGCAATATCACCACTCTCAATAACATCTCTGATGAAGTGGTATTTGCGAGGAATGTACCTCGTCCGCTTATGAGCTCTTGGTTCCTTAGCTAAAGCCACCGCACCCTCATTGTCACAGAAGATCTCAATAGGGTCGGATATGCTAGGAACCACTCCAAGATCCTGGATGAACTTCCTCATCCATACCGCCTCTTTAGATGCTTCACTAGCCGCAATGTACTCCGACTCGGTAGTTGAATCAGCTACGGTGTCTTGCTTGGAGCTCCTCCAACTTATAGCACCACCATTGAGAAGGAACATGAACCCCGATTGTGATCGGCAGTCGTCCTTATCAGTTTGGACGCTAGCGTCAGTGTAACCATGTACTCTAAGCTCTTCCTTACCACCATATACCAAGAACATCTCCTTTGTCCTCCGAAGATACTTGAGAATGTTCTTGACCGCAGTCCAATGGGCTTGCCCGGGATTAGCCTGATATCTACTCGTCATGCTCAAGGCACACGATACATCAGGATGAGTGCATAGCATGGCGTACATGATTGATCCTACTGCCGAAGCATACGGAACCCTCTTCATTACATCAAGTTCCTCTTTGGAACTAGGACATTAAGACTTGCTCAAAGTCACTTCATGCAACATAGGGGTATTACCCCTCTTAGAGTCCTCTATCTTGAATCGCTTCAAGACCTTGTCGACATATGCACTTTGGCTAAGCCCTATTAACCTTTTAGATCTATCTCTATAGATCTTTATGCCCAAGATATATGCTGCATCTCCCAAGTCCTTCATAGAGAAACAACTCCCAAGAAAATTCTTAACTTCTTTCAAGGTTGGGACGTCGTTTCTAATAAGTAGAATATCATCTACATATAGGATAAGGAATACAACAGCGCTCCCACTAGCCCTAACATATACGCATGGCTCATCCTTGCTTTTCAAAAAACCAAACTCTTTGATTTTCTCATCAAAGCACAGGTTCCAGCTACGAGATGCTTGTTTAAGTCCATAAATAGACTTCTTTAACCTGCAGACTCTATCCGGATACTCAGGATGTACAAAACCCTCGGGTTGTGTCATAAACACCTCTTCACTTAGCTTCCCGTTAAGGAAGGCAGTTTTTACATCCATTTGCCATATTTCGTAATCCTAAAACGCAGCTATGGCCATGAGTATTCGGATAGACTTCAACATGGCCACTGGTGAAAAGGTTTCCTCATAGTCAATCCCATGAGTTTGCGTGAAACCCTTAGCCACGAGTCGGGCTTTGAAGGTATCTACAGATCCATCCATGTTGGTCTTCTTCTTGAAGACCCATTTACATTCCACTGTCTTACACCCGGGTGTAGGATCAACCAATTCCCATACTTGGTTATCCGACATGGATTGTATCTCATTCTCCATTGCTTCCCTCCACCTAGCAGACTCAGTGCCCACTACGGCTTTCCTGTAGTTGGTCGGTTCATCATGATCCACCAATAAGTCATTGCCCTCAGATATGAGAAACCCATATCTCTCTGGCTCTTGACGTGGTCTACCAGACCTACGAGGATTTAATGGTGCATTGTCAGGTACCGACGCATCTTCTTGCTCGGTTTCAATCACTTCGGGTTGATTGCTAGTGCCGACACTTGTCCCTTCCCCATTGGGTTCTTGAATTTCTTCAAGATCAATCCTCTTACCCGATTGCATGGATATAAGTTCCCTTTCAAGGAACACAGCCCTTCTCGCAATAAACACTTTGTTTTCGGAAGGTTTGTAGAATGTATATCCCATGCCTCCGGTTGGATACCCAATGAAGTAACACCTTTCAGACCTTGGTTCGAGTTTGTCCTCTACCTCTCGTCTCACGAAGGCAGGACATCCCCAAACCTTGAGATATGCGATCTTTGGAGCAATTCCATGCCACATCTCATAAGGTGTCTTTTGGACCTTCTTTGTCGGTACGAGGTTAAGGATCCTAACCGCCGACTCGAGAGCGTACCCCCAAAAGCTTATGGGTACTTCCGTGCGACTTATTATCGACCGGACCATGTCCAGCAATGTCTGATTCCTCCGCTCGGTGACACCATTCAATTGTGGCGTCCTAGGAGGAGTTAGTTGCGAAATAATCCCACAACTAACAAGATGATCACGGAACTCCGAGCTCAAGTACTCGCCTCCCCTATGAGAGTGAAGTACTTTGATAGTCGTTCCCAATTGATTCTGGACTTCGTTTTGGAATGTCTTAAAGACCTCAAAGGCCTCAGACTTTTGCCTAATCAAGTAGACATATCCATATCTACTGAAATCATCAGTAAACGTAACGAAGTATCTTGAGTTGTTCCTTGTAACATGCTGGAACGGACCGCATACATCCATATGTACTATTTCCAACAAGCATTTAGCCCTTTCACCCACACCGGTAAAGGGTGACTTAGTCATCTTGCCTAATAAACAGGATTCACATACTTCATTTGACCCAAGGTAAAAGGATTCCAAGATCCCATCCGATTGGAGCTTGGTGATGCGTTTCTTGTTTATATGGCCAAGACGACTATGCCATAAGGAAAACTTATCCAAACCATTTTTGGATCCAAAATCAATGTTCATGATTGCTCTATTATTTTCTATGTATGCATCGGCTTCGTATATACCACGACATGGATAAGCTTTAAAATAACAAACATCATTTTTAAAGCATAAGATAAAACCATTTTCAAATTTAAACAAATATCCATCGTCATACAAAGCATAAAATAATAAAATGTTTCTTGTCACAAGCGGCGAATAGCATACATCTTTCAAAATAATAGATAAGCTGGTCTTGAAAGTAAGCTCCACACTTCCTTTCTCTAACACCGGGACAACCTCTTTGTTTCCCATTGTTAGCTCCAGCTCCCCATCTCTCAGCCTTCTACTTCCCTTTAGCACCTGCACCATATTACAAATGTGAGTGCCACAGCCGGTATCTAAAACCCAGCCATTAGATGTAGAAGTATGATGGAGTTCAATCACAAACGTACCTGAAGTAGAAGCGCCCGCTCCCGAAGCTCGTAGCTTCTTCAGGCCCTCTAGGTACTTAGGGCAGCTCTGGCGCATGTGTCCCTTAGCCCCGCAGAAGAAGCAAATCGTCTCCTCCGGGGCAGGGTTCGGCTTAGGAGCCCCAACCTTACCCTTGCCTTTCCCTTTCAGGGTAGAGGCCGGTTTCTTCCTCTTCTTGGACTCACCCTCCTTGATGGCCAAGACGGGAACGGAGGTAGATGGCTTTTGCTTGGTCATGTTGGACTCAGCGGTCCGCAGCATACCATGCAATTCCATGAGGGATTTGTCCATCCCGTGCATATGATAACTTACAACAAATTGATCATATGACGGTGGGAGAGACCGTAGAATCAAGTCTACCGCCATCTCTCTCGATATGGCAAATCCCAACCTCTCGAGGCGTTCCACCAACGCTTTCATCTTAAGAACGTGGTGGGACACGTTCCCGCCCTCATGCAACGGGCAACCGAGAAGGTCGTTGAGACAACGATACCATTCTTGCTTGGCTTGTTGTTGGAACATATCCGACAACTCATGCATCATGTCATAAGCACTCAAGTGCTCCATCAACTTTTGCAAGTCGGAGCTCATAGTTCTAAGCATGAGGCAAGTAACCTCGGTGATGTCTTTGAGGCATTTCTCATAAGCCTCTCTAACAACCCTACTCGCGTTGGATGCAGGGACCTCGGGGATGGGTTCCTCAATGGTGGCCAACTTGTCCTCATGATGGAGGACAATCCGCTGTTGCCGTGACCAATCCATAAAATTGGTCCCATCGAGTTTATCCTTCTCGAGAAACACCCTTAAGGATATGTTTGACGTGGTATGGTTGGTGCTAGTTGATGCCATCTATAATAAGCAAAGTAGATTTGGTTAGTTTGATTGAAATCCTCGTTAAAATAATTACCCCAAATGTTTAATGAAAAACAACTATTTTAACAAGGGCTAAGAACCTTATTTCACCTTGCACCGTGACGGGTTTTCCGCGGATCACGTGGCAAAGCTATTTAGGCCGGTAACCATTGACCGATTGCAATCCATTATTACAACTCTTAGTTCCTTGCGGGATCCTACTTGACAACCATTGTGCCAAATTTGGCATGTTTGATCCCTCCACACCAATCCCAAATTAATATTTTACATGACCTCGGCTAGAGCTCGACGACTATATGAAAGATTAATTTGAAATTGTAAATCAACCATCAAGATACACGGTGGTACTCTAGCCCAATGGTCGACTCAGCTAGAGCTCGACAATCGACCTTGCGAGTTGCCACACGCGCCTTCCACACAGCTCATGCAAAGGCAATCTCGGCTAGAGCTCGACGATCAACCCTTACACGACTAGATTTGGGCGGTGTCATCTTATGGGTGGTGTGCGATTTACATTTAGAAAACGGGATTTAGTATTCCGGTTAAAAAACCATATTGAGTTTGATTAACAAAAGTGACAATAACCAAAAGTTTTCACTAGTCGGATACTAAACCAATTTAAATCCGTTTGTTAATCAAGTGTGCGCGCGAGAGTTGTTAAACCAATTTTAAAACTCTTGGGTTTATTATTTATCAAAAATTGTCTAGCATGCAATAGTCCTACAACTCATGCATAAACAATATATAATAAAACCATCACACGCATACATAAGGTTGGTATCCATGCCCCTAAAACCTATGTGTTTTTCCCGTGAGCCACTACGGGAAAAACATGTCATCTTAGGACAAAAACTCCTTGACTTGGATGTGCTCCCACTAAACCCGGCACCTCTATTGGGCCTTCCGGATTTCGTGTTCGCCAAGACGTCACTCCATGGACTCCCGATTGTTGCTCCATATTACAATTACATAGAAAATTAAATAAATGGCATGCAAGCCACAAATCCTATTTTCTAGTACAAATACATAATATGGAATATTTAAATGGCATGCAAGCCACAAAACAATTACATACCAAATAAATAAATAAATAAATTATTATTACAAACCATTGTGACAGAAAGTCACCAAATGAATGAATAATAAAACATATAACCAAACATCCACAAGGTCTAGGGCATTTTTCTAGGGTTACAAACAAAACAGGTTCAATAGTGAACAACAACAACAAGATCAACATCAACAACAAGGTGTGCCACACAAAACCATGTAAACTTATGTATAATGGTTAAGATTTTTACAAAAAAACTCAAGGCACTAAAAATCCCATGTACTTATGTAAGTATACGCAATTATTTATTTTCATGCCAAAATAATAATTCACATATAAATACACTAACCATTATACAAGGCAACTTCAAAAACTAAATTTTAATTTCTGGACAAAACTTCCAGAAACCAAAATCCAGTGCCAAAAACCCAAAAATAATTTTTATTTAAAAACAAAGTTTAAAAACAAAGTTTAAAAACAGAATCTGTACAGCGATATTCCGCGCCGCGTAACCTCATGAGTTCCGTTCCGCGGAAATTGACGAACAGAAAACACTAAACTTTATTTTCGGGTTTTTCAGGCCACCATGTGCAAAAGTAGTATAGAGGTGGCTCTGATAACACTGTTGGGGTTCTATGTACACAGCGGAAGCAACAAAGTACAACATATAAAGCAAAGAGTACAAGAATTCAAAGCATAAAACCCCAAACCATGGACCAAACTCTATAACTAACTTAAACAACATGAAAAACAGAAAGAGAAGAGGTTATACCCTGCTCCTTAGCTCCAGCAACTTGAAGATGTGGTGGTGATGACAAGAAAGCAAAGAAGCTTTTCTCTAATGAAGTCCACCCCGGGTATTGTTCTCTCTCCTTGTACTAGCAAGCTTGGATGATCTTCTTTCAAGAGAAATCACCACAATAACAGCCTCTTAGTAGCAGAAATTCGGATGCCCTCTTTGAACTCACAAGAACACTCTAAAAGTTCTCAAGACTATGTGTTTATGTGGGTTTTTACAAAAAAAGGTTAGAATGAAGGACAAATGAGGGTATTTTATAGACCCTAAAATGCCACTTAATCTTCCCCATGGCCGGCCTCAGAGTACTGCAAAAGCTAGCCCAACCATTGGGCAACAGTGGAGGTGGAAAAGACAAAAGTTACTTGCAGTCTGACAAAATTCCGTGCCGCGGAATCTCCGCATCGCGTATCCTTAAGTTCTCCACGTCGCGTTATTTGCCAGCACATCAATCTTTCCATTTTGAAACCATTGGTCCGTCCATCTTTTAGGCTGTCGAGATAGGTCCCCGGTGTGTGAACCAATAGGCCCATACATTATCGGTAGTGATCCAAATGGCATACGTGTGTCAGCGGGCATACTCCAACATATACATGCTGCGGGCGTTTGGAATCCACAAAACCTTCAGGTTGACCAACATAGACTTCCTCTTTGAGTTTACCATTGAGGAATGCAGTTTTAACGTCCATTTGGAAAACCTTGAAATTCTTGAAGGCAGCATAGGCTAAAAATAATCTGATCGCTTCCAAACGGGCTACAGGGGTAAAGGTCTCATCATAGTCGATTCCTTCTTGCTGATTGAACCCACTAGCCTAGCCTTGTTTCTCACAACTACTCCATTAGAGTCTTTCTTATTTTTGAAGATCCACTTAGTCCCCACAAT
Source organism: Pulicaria dysenterica (assembly GCA_947179395.2). NCBI lineage: Eukaryota > Viridiplantae > Streptophyta > Magnoliopsida > Asterales > Asteraceae > Pulicaria > Pulicaria dysenterica. The sequence goes on from OX359290.1 coordinate 30,555,021, forward strand.
TGATTTACCTTCAGGTTTGGGTACTAACCGCCAGACTTTCAAACGGTCGAACTGGTTCAGCTCGTCTTGCATAGCAAGAATCCAGTCTGGATCTTCTAAAGCTTCTGATACTCGTGTTGGCTCTATCATACTTATAAAATTCATATTGAGACATTCGTTTGCGGTTGCGGCACGAGTGCGAACACAAGCGTTCAAATTGCCAATGACTTGAGTGTCAGGGTGACTTCTTAACCATACAGGCTCGGGGGTCCTTTCCTGTATGAAGGCATCAAGTGGTTAAGGTTCCGTTGCAAATGGATTTACCATTTCAGGTTCAGCAAACGGATTGACAGTGTCATCGGTTGCAAATGGACTGTTTGTAGCTTCAAACTCAGAATTCTCCTGTTCAGTGTCACGTGCAACAGAAGGAGTTGTTAACGTTACAGATTCTTTAGGCTGTGTTTGAAATGATTCAGCCCTGTTCACATTACCAGAAGAAGATTCATCAGTTTTGAAAAATTCAAACATGAAATCCAGATTTATATCTTCATTCTGAATGTTGGAAATTTCTGATTTATTTGATTGGGAAACAAGATTTTTATTGTTTGCAGGTTTGGCTGTCAAAGAATTTAAGTTTACTAAATCATCAAATGTCACATTGATGCTTTCGACAACAACGTTAGTTCTTCGATTTAAAATTCGAAAAGCCTTTTTGTCATTAGAGTACCCCAAAAAGATTCCCTCATCTGCTTTTGGGTCAAACTTGGACAGTTTGTCTGATTCATTTAGAACAAAGCACCTATTACCAAATACATGAAAGTATTTGATATTAGGCACAATGCCGTTGCACAGTTCATAAGGAGTTTTATTGAAATGACGGGGAATTAGAGATCTGTTTTGGGTATAGCAAGCTGTATTGACAGCCTCAGCCCAGTAAGATGGTGACAACTGTGAGTACTGTAGCATGGTTCATGCAGCTTCAACTAAAGTTCTATTTTTCCTTTCCACAACTCCGTTTTGCTCCGGAGTATATGCTGCAGAGAACTGATGAGAAATTCCTTCAGAATCAAGATAAGAATCCAGAGTTCTATTCTTGAATTCTGTGCCATTATCAGTACGAATTGCTTTTACAAGTTGGCCTTGTTGAGTCTTGTGCTTTTTCAGAAACAGAATAATCTGTTGAGGCACTTCAGACTTGTGAGAGACAAACCTAACCCATGTGTACTGTATATAGTCATCCACCATCACCAGAATATATCTTTTCCCATTTCTGGACTGTACCCGCATAGGCCCACAAAGATCCATATGTATCAACTGCAAAGGAGCTGATGTTGTTGAAACTTGAACAACCTTGTGTGGTACCCGCTTAAGCTTCCCTAACTCACAATCTTTGCACAGATGCTCTTTTTCAAACTTAAGTTTAGGGATGCCTCTAACCAAATTCCCATTCACCAATTTATTAATATTTTTGAAGTTCAAATGGGACAATTTCCTATGCCATGACCAGTTCAAATCTGATGCAGCTTTTGATAGCAGGCAAACAGAAGAACTAGATCATTTGTCAGACAAGTCAATAGTATAAAGATTTAACTTTCTGTTACCGCCCAAAATCTCAGTTCCTTCCTCAGTTCTCAAAGAGCAAGACTTCTTTTTGAAAAGAACCTCCATACCCATATCACAGAATTGTCCTATTGAAAATAAGTTGTGACCAAGTCCCTCAACATAAGAAACCTTTTCTATTCTAACATTCCCTGTTTCCAACACTCCGTGGCCGAGAATTGGTGCTTCTTGGTCATTCCCAAACTTTGCATTTCCAGAATATTTGCCCACGAAATGTTTGAGAAGACCCTTATACCCAGTCATATGTTTGGTACACCCGGAGTCCATGTACCAAAGATTACTCTTCTGCACATAGAAACAAGGGGTGAACACCTTTCCCATTGTGAAATGGGATGAGGTATGTTAGAGATAGAAACAGAAGGAATAACATGATCAGCAATCAAAGGTTCATATTTCTTTTGTTGTTTTATTTGCCATTTCCTAGGTTTCCATGTTTGTTGATTTGTCGCAGGAGGGGCGTTGGTTGGCTTGTTATTTGAATGAATAACAAATTTGTTTTTATGCATTGATTTGTTTTGAAATATGTTATTCAAAGTTGGTTTATGAACTGATGATTGTGATTTGGAAGAATTGTGAACTGGTTTGTTAACTGATTTGTAAGAATTGTGAACTGGTTTGTGAGAAACAGAATGATTTGGTGACTTTGCAACCCGAGGTTTAGATTTATTCAAAAATATTTGACGTAGCGAATGATTGAGTTTCTCCACTTCAATCTGTTGTATTTTTGCTTTCCTCACAGATTCAGCTACCATGCGCATTTCCTCAAGATGTTTTTCCCATTCACCAAACAGCATTGGTAATCTTCGATGTGCAAATTTATGAAGGAAACTCCGCAGTTCATTCTTCTTTATCCATTGATGAATAATATAACCCTTACGATTAACAAACCAAGCAAGGATCATATCTTCCTCAGGATTTCTCCAGTTTGGAACATATTTGTAACCACGCAACATTCGATCTTGATGATATGTACAAGCATTTATACAATGACCCTCAACACAACCAGTACTAGCACAAAAAATTTCTTTTTCAACAACCTGTGATTTTGAAACACGATTTTGGCTGTTTGAAACAATATCAGTCTTTTTCTGCCAAATGAAACTAGATGCACAATTATTCACACAACGTTTATGACGGATTGAACAAAAAGTAGGAAAAAGATTTCAATTTCTAAAATGATGTTTTGTGATTTGACTCTTGTCCTTGACTGTTGTCTGCTTGAGTGGTTGACCAACATCCGGCTTTTTCTTGACTTGTGGAATTTCTGCTTTCTTCTCCTTTGTCACTTCCGTTTGGAAAACAGTTTTGTTTTATCTGATTCAGAAGAAGATTTGTTAGATTCCTTATGGAAAGAAATTCTATAAGAAGATGATGCAGATGAAGAAGGCTTGGTGCCTGATGTAGACTCTTTTTCACGAATACTTGTTGAATCACAAAACTGATTGCATTTGTGTGAAATATATTCTCTACAAGCTTTTGGGCAAGTAGGAATTGCAACACCCCAGCCACGTTCCACTTCTTCCAAAAGACGTTTGATTTTTTCATCACGAAGTTGAGTTTCCAATTCATAGATAATGAATTGAGGAATTACCAGATGTGCACAATCATAATGTTCTAAATTAGAAACATCTGATTTTTGAGATTCAATTACTTTCCTTTTTAAATTCGCACTCAACTGAATGATGGTTCTTTTATGAAGCTCAACTTCCTTCTTTGTTCGTTCCAATTCCTCAGAAAATTCTTAAATTTGATTAGTTAAAACATCATTTTCAAATCTCAGTTGATTCATCACTTCAGAGTTAGATTTATTACAATGAACAGCGGAAGACTGTAAGTGAGACACCTTTTCTTTCAACATTAGATTTTCAATTTCTAAAATGATGTTGTTAACTATGCAGTTTGTTTCAAGAATTTCCTGTCTACGCTGCAATTCCATGTGAGGAATGTACAAGCGTGGTGCATATGATGTGACATTTTGCTCTTGATTTGGAAAAAAGTAGAGTTTCAGCATGGAAAACAGATTTATTCTTGAATGAAGAACCTTCAGTGGTTTCATACGAGGCATTCAGTGAATCATAATTAAATGGTTTTTGGCACTTTGTTGTGGTTTTTCTCTTGAAATCTTCTTCTTGTTTAACTTCCTCAGCAACAACAAAAACCATCTTTTCAGTTAGTCCGCAATTCATCCTTTCTACCTGATAAAGTTTTGTACAATTGATTTTCTTGAAAAAGTCACTTTCATCATACCCTTGTAGTACTTTCGAAGATCTGGAGTTAAAGTCTTGAAAATTGTATGGCGAGTTGTGGGTTTCTTACGAATAACATCTTCAAGATTGTTAACTTTCGTTTCCAAAATTTGTTTTTCTTTCAAAATCAAATTAAAGTTGATTTCAGCACTCAACTTAGCCGCATTTAGATCATGAACCTTTCTTTCTGTTTGCTCATGTAGCTGATTCAATTCATCCATTTTTTGTTTAATTAATTCTTGAAGTTGACTAAGATGTGTCGTGTGTTCAGAATTGACGGCTTGATTCATTTTAAGATTAATGTTTTGTGTTTGCAGCTTTTGATTCTTAGCAGTTAAAAATTGAATTTTATCAGCAAGTGCCATGATTTGAACAGCAGAGATATGAGAGTTATCAAGAGCTACCTTCTCAGCTGTAGACTCTGACTCAGTTGAGAGAGAACTGGAGCTGGATGGTGCTATTTCAGATTCATCATCAGTTTCATACTCACTCTCTTGATCCGATTCATCAAACTTAGCCATGAATCCAGTATCTGCATCTCCTATCTCTGCATCTTCAACCACAGTTATGTCTTCAGCAAACTCCAACCCATCAATCTCATCTTCACTCTCACCATCAGACTCTAAAAATTCAAATTCTTCAACATTAGCCATGAGAACAAATTGAGCATGAACATCATCATCTTCATCTGAATCATCAGTATCAGACAGGAACTGATCTTCCTCTGCTAGTAGTACTGTACCACTGTTCCTCTTCTTGATAAGATTCAACTTAGCTTTGTAATATTCCGAATCTTTCACCTTTGGCTTTTTGCAGTCTTTGATAACATGCCCTGTGCTTCCACAATTATAACACTTCTTGGGCTGTGAAGCTTGAATCTTCCTTTCATACCTCTTTTCCAGATTTGCACTGTCACTTCTTTGAACATTATTATCTCTTCTTCGAGATCCTGAAGTGTATCTCTAACGATTATTGGTTTTGGACTTTGAAAACTGATTTTGTAACATGTTGGTGAGGTAAGCAACTGCCTGCATAACTTTTTCATTATCTACTGGCTCCTTAGTATCAGTCTCAGAAGATTCAGATTCTTGTATTTGCTTAAGTTTCAAAGATCTGCTTGAAGATCTGCCTCTTCTATCATTCACAACTAATGCCAAAGGATCAACATTCTCCTCTGAGAACTCATACCAACCTCATCTTGATATTGGTTCAATTCTTGAAAGATCATGTGATGAGTGACCTTATTGAGAACCTTTTGGTTCATTTGTCGATAGATGGTCACTTGAGTTCTCCACTCAGGTCCAAGTAAATTCATAAACCTGGTATTCTTTGTAAGATAAGTATCAAGCTTTTGATTTCTGAGATCATTAAGTAGCTTGCAGAATCGGCTGTAGGTATCAAACAATGTTTCACCTTCCTTAGAATGAAAGTGATCAAATGCATTTACTAGTGCAGTTTCCTTAATCCAAACCCCGGACTCAGTCCCTTCCATTTGTCTTGCAATCTCATCCCAAATTTCTTTGGCTGTATCAAGTCCATTGATCTTAATATAAAACACTGCAGATAAACCATGCTTCAAATAATACTTTGCCTTTTGATCTGCTGTTGCTCGAAGCTTTTCATCAGCTGTATATTCTGCAGGAGTTTTAGGATGATTAATTTCACGAAGTGGGGGATTGTTGGTTGAATCAGCTGGCTGATGAAACATGAAGATACCATTTCCTTCCTTGATGCTTAACTTCATATACTCTCCATATTTTTTGTTATTTTCAATAAAATCCATAAACCTCCCTTTCCATACATTGTATTCTCCTCGATATAGTACGGGAGATTTTGTGTTAGAACCAAATGACAACGTGTCACTATAAGCACTCATGTTTAGATCATTTCTCTAAAAAGTTTCTTGTATTGTGAAAATTTGACAAAGTTTGAAATCTGATAAAACTACACTCTGAAATCTGATAAACTTTGAAATCCGATAAAGTTTGAAATCCGATAAACTTTAAAATCCGATTGATACTTGAAATCCGATGAACTTAGAAATCCGATAAAGCTTGAAATCCGATAAACTTTGAAATCCGATTAATACTTGAAATTTGATGAACTTAGAAATCCAATAAAGCATGAAATCCGATAAACTTTGAAATCCAATTGATACTTGAAATCTGATGAAGCTTGAAATCCGATAACCTTGAAATCCGATGAATCAAAAACCGATAAAATGCAAATCCGATTAAACAAATCCGACAAAATCCAAATCCGATAAAAAATCTATCGGAATTGAGGTAATCTGAGAACAATTCTATCGGAATTGATTGAAATCCGATAAAAATCAATCGGAATTAGAGAATCCGATCGACTAAACATGCACAATCCGATTAATTCAACAAACACAATCCGATAACTTCAACTTTCAGATCTGAAAATCGAATTCTTGATCAAATACTTTCCAATTGATCTGAGATTGTTCAGAACAGTTCGAAATACTCCGAATAACTCTTCTAAATCATAATTCTTTGATGTCTACCACTACAAATCAATTTATCAACATAATTTCTCAAGAACTCGAAAACCCTTCAATCAATCATAACTTCAAATCTGTTGTTTGTAATGATCCAAATTTGATTTTCGAGTGTTGTATTGTTCAATTCCTTCCCAATGAACACAAACTCAACAATTCTAATCCATTAATTTTTCAAAATCAGAATCAAGCTCGTAAAAGATGAAGTTCTTTAAAATCTCGAAATTTCAATCAAATTTTCACCAATCAATTGATGATCTTGCTTATGATCCTTTAGAAACCAATCAGAGTTGGCTCTGATACCAATTGAAAGTCAAGATTGAATGTATAGTGTATGAATTCAAATATGAGTAGAGAGAATATGGTAATAACACCTTTAAGTGTGTGTTTTCTATTTCAAAATATCAAAGGTTACATTGGATAAAAGGTTACAAGGTATATATACCTTAACCACAAATACTATTCTATTACAAAAGTATTGTCTAGATCTAATCACAAATACAGATCTAACAAGCCAGAACCAGTTATGACTGGAGTTGTTCTAGGTGGACTACTCTTCGCTCCCCCACTGGTGCAGTTGGTTGCGGCTGATTCCCCGGCCAGGATTGTTGAGCGGGGCTAGCTACCCTGTGAGACACAACTCTTGCTGACATGATTGGCGTGCCACAATATGATAGGATAGCCTTGTGTGCTGTTCTTATATGTGATAGCCTGCTTATTCATGCTTATGTGTAATCTATGCTCACTAGCTAGTTGTAGCTAACGGTGCATGATTTCCCTTTTTTGTAGGTTGATGCTAGTTGGCCTTGTGAGGAGGGTGCTGATGGTAGTTTTATTGTATATATCTTTTGAGGAACACGTTTGTTGTATATATAGATCCGGTGGTCGGTTAACTAGTTGGTAACGCTTGTAGTTTGAAACTTAGCCTATTCTTTTGATGTAATTAGTAGCCAAATCAGTAACAATACTTACTTTTGTAAATGGCGTTTAATTTCCGTTGCATGATTTTGTTTAAAAAGTTTAAATTAACTCTAATTTTAAGCTCGTGAGATGTGGCGTTACAAGTAGGTATCAGAGCCTAAGTTTGAGGAATTGGGTACTCGTTGAAGTATTCAATCTTAAGCTCGGGCCCGACCATCGTTAAGTGTTCCTATTGGGGTAATTGGGGTAATTGGGGTTGAGTTGAGCATTATGTGACTGTCGTATGTGGTAGACTAACTGTAGTGTTAGTAATTGTCGAATAAATGGTGTACTAAATGTGGTTTTCTATGTGTATAGTAAGTAAGTAGAAACGGCAGAACAGCGACCTACGACAGAGGAGGCCCTCAAGCAAATGGAGGATGAGGCCTCACGTACACGTCCGGAAGCTGAGGACGAGTCTTCTCAGCCTAATTCCGAGCAGCCGAGGCATGACCTGGATCAGGTGGCGTATATTTGACGCCTAGAGGAAGAGCTCCGTTTGACGAAGGAGCTGTTGTTGAATGCAATGACGGGAAAGATATTGGGTTTTATAGGTCACAATTCATTCTTGAGTTGTCCTGATTCACAACCAAACTGGTTTGAACCAACTCAGAATTGTACAGATATAATATAGTTATTATTCATTAAAGCGGAAACAGAATAATAAACATAATCCTAAAACCCTAAAGAATTAATGATCTTGGCTTATCACAAGTGTGTATGCCATGTATATGGATTTCGAAATATATGTGTGTGTCTATATATCCATTATCGAAAATATGCAACCACAATAAACAGGATTGGATTAAACTTAGATCAAAACATGCAATCAATCCAATACACAATACTGAAAATCGAAATATGTATATACATACATATACCCATCGATTTCACCATAGCCATCAAGAACATGTTTAGATGAAGGTTATACCTGAATTGCTCAAAGATAGTCCACCCGTAATGAAGTACACCAAGAGCCTGCTAGAAAGGCTTGATTCACACTAGGCTTGATTCACACTTGAAAGTTCTTGACCTTTCTTGTTGCCTTGAATCACCAAAATCGACAACCCCTTAGGGAAAGGGGGTTTCGGCCGTCGATCACCAAAGGGAGAGAGAGAGTGTGTGTTTTTCTTTTTGTTTGTTATAGATAACTTTATTTAAACCATTTGTTATTAATATATATATATATATATATATATATATATATATATATATATATGCGCCGAAATATATATATATATATATATACACACACACCTTAATATATTTTATTTCTTTAATAATAACAATTACTAATAATAACCTTTTGGATAATATTCAAGATATTAATACAATAATTAACAATATATATTTATTAACTAATAAATAAATATATTATTGTTAATTAATTTAGTGTGGTTATTTTATAACTCTTAACACTGGTTTATGACTAACTGTCATAAAACCGATCTCCCACAGTGTGAATTATGTTCTTGAATTACGTACCCTTACAGATGTGACTCTTGAGTGTCTTATGGCGTTGGGCTGGTATCATCAGGGATGGTTATGCACACAAATCCTATCAGACTCCCACTTGTGCTTACCATAAACCCGTAAACTTGATAATACAGACCTAAGGGTGCTTCTAGACAAGTCCTTAGGTTAACCAAGCAATAAGAACTCTTATACCCAGGTGTGATAATTAAATCCTTATAAAATAAACTGTTTAATAACTTATTGTTGGTCCCGTATTGTATACGGATGAAGCAATGCTTGATGATAATCTACTAGTGAGTGTTTGTGTGTGTATTCGGTTGAAGAGAGAGAGAGCCGAGAGAGAATGGTAAGAACACAAACACAAGTGAGTAATATGCAAAGCTTAGTTAGAATATGAGGGAAATGCCTTTATTTAGCATTTCCCCAACTTTGAGTAATTACATATTACACCCCTCACTTTAATATTTCTAACAATCTCCCCCTAAGTGAGGTGTGTAATCATTCACAACAAATAAATACATAAATCTATTCGTATGCCGATTTGTTGCGAATCCTGAATGCCACTTGCCACTTGCGTATTTGCCTTCTGCTTGCCAGTGTCGTTCTCATCCTTTCTATAGCACGATAGGCTTCAGCATGTTCTTCATTAGTAAAGGCTGCCCGGTTATCCCAAACTTTCTGATGTATCTTATGATGGAGAATTTTCAAAGTGCCGTCTGAATACGCCATGAGTTCATCAAGTCTGATGAAGATCTTTTCGCCTTTTGTATTCTTTGAGACGACCCCTCGATCACCTTTGAAGTTTGGATGCCCATCATAGATAACTGTCAATTCTTCAAGCTTTTCTAGATCTGGATGTCTCTGGTTAGGCTTTAAGAGATTGACTTTAAGATAGTTGTTTTCAGCTCCGAGTTGCAGATCATGTTCCTCAAAGTATTCCATTAAATTTCTCATGTATTTCATCAGAGCACCTCTTCCAAACTCTTCTTCATGCCACTTTCCTCTTTTTTGAGAGAGGGTGTCAAAGATAAAGCTGATGTCTTCAATACTTACAAACCTTAAGTCTGCTTCGTTGAGGAAGTATGACAGGTTGTTTGCTCTTCTGACATGAAAGATGACATACTTTATTCTAAAGGTTGTCTGAGTATAGATATTGATAAGTTCAACTATTGGATACTCTGATTTGATCTCTTCGGGTTTTGTCATGGACTGAGAGAGGATGTGTTCATATCTTCTTCTCTGTTTGTCGTCCATGTTCCGCAACTCAGGGGAAATAACTTGTATTAGCTCATTGCTGAATATGTCTGGAATTCTTTCTTCAAGATAAGCAACATTGACAAAATACGGTTTCAATATAGGTTGTTGGGCAGCACTTCTTGTGAACATGTTTCCTGCATCAAGTCCTGGATCCCCACGATACACTGGAGGAGCAGGCGGCACAATGAAGCTCCTTGGCAAGGGCCATTCAGATTCTTGTCTTGTTTTCTCAGCTGCCTCTCTCTGTTTGTTTCTTTCAAGTACATCGGTAGCTGATTCTTGAAACCGACCAGGAGGAGGAGGGAAAGTTTCATGAACTTCCACATTAATCCCACTGAGAACCCTGGACACGTCGAAGATTGGTTTCTTTTGTTTAGGCTTTCTCCTAGCTTACCTTCTATAAATTGCTTCCCTTTCTTTTCTTTTAAGTGCAAGTTCTTTTTCACTGGGAATATCATCAAATTTGTTGACAATTCTAGGAGAATCTGGACGTGCAGCAAACTCGACATATTCATCAATGCCTTTGAATAGTCTTTCCATCTCAGAATCCTCAGTCTCCTCCTCTGGTTGAGCAGAACTACCTTCCCCCACATGCCTTGCAGGTGATGTGTGAATAGACTCATATAAATCTTCCACTTGTTCCTCTGAGTCACTAGACCAGTCAAACATCTCGGCATGGGGCTGCTCGTAAGGTATTTCACCTTCTTCAAGATCACTTGGCCTCGGTTCAGATTGTTTCTGAGGTACATAAAGTACAATTTGTTTTTCAGTATTTTCCTTTTGTTGTCGTTCATAAACTTCATCGGCCATATGTTGTTGTTGTTGACTCCCAGACCCAGCTGAACTTGTACCTGCAGATAAGTATGAACTGAGTTGAGGAACAGGTACAACTGGTACATTTGCAGCCACAGAGGGAGAAGTCATATATAATCTTCTTCTTTTCTCCTCCTCGGGTTGATCATCAGGATCTTGAGCATCCCGCCTCCTCTTGCTTCCCTGATCCTGAGCCTGACAAGGTTGTTCAAGTAGTGTCAGCCGATCAGTAACCTTTGATAGAGAAGTATAGAAACCTCTGGTGATCCCATCTATCTTGTTGTTTACGTCTTCATGAAACTCTTGAAAGTCATCCATGGAGATTCCCGATAGACGCTGTTCGTTGCGAAGAGTAGTCAGAAGGTCTTGATCATGAGCTGATTCTGGCTGTTGTTCCAGAAGTCTGACATATAGCAAGCTCTTTAAGGCATCAACTGACATAGATGATGGATCAGGTTGTGGCTGTGGTTCTGGCACTGTAGGTCTAGCATTAAGGAGTTCTTCTATTCTGTTCAATTGTTGAGCTTGGGCCTGGGAAACTTGTTCAATACGATCCAACCTTTGATTTGTCGTTAGCACTTGTTGGTAGATTGGTTCCACGGCTTGTTGAATTTTTTGTTGAAGTTCTGCACGTGTAACAAACCCGGAATCACGAAGACTTCCGTTTAAAGTACCAGGCACAAAGGCAGTACTACCAACTGGAGCAGCAGGGATGTTGGCTCCAGCAGGATTTTCTTTCAATCCTCGAATGGATCCTTGAAAGGTACCACCTTTGGAATTTGAGGAGACTTGTTGAGCCAACAAGCTCAGTGCATCGATTGTTACCCTGTGTTCGTCAAGATATGCGGAAATCCGTGGTATGTCAAATCGTGCATCAAAAGGAGTCGAGGACGAGGGAGGCAGTCCTCTTTGTTCAATAGGTCCAACACCCAATTGGGGTTGACCTAGTGTATGTGCTATAACCCTGTGCAATAAAGACGGTCCCTGTTGAGAGACACCGTAGTAGCTAGGTTGGGTAGAAACTTGCACTGGTGGGATCACCGCGACTTGTTCAATATGAGGCCCAACAATGCCGGGCCCCATAGTGGATGTGGTTTCCCGGATTTCTTGGTGTAGGGGTCCCTCAACACTCTGCTTTTCTTTTCTCACCTCCTCTCTTTCACTCGAACTACTATCTAATCTATCTTCCTCTTCACCACTACCTGGACCATATCCGGCATATCGATTAGGATCAAGTAAAGAATCAGAAGTCACAGAGCCAGTTTCAACAGATATATCAGGAGATGGAGAGACAACTGGAATGTCATGGTCAGGGGCAATGATGGCATTGCGAATGACAGTAATGGTAGTTGTTGGGGCAGGTGAAGTCAAAGGAATGACCAGACCACCAGGTTGGGGAATGACCTGAGTATTTTGAATGGGGTGAGTCTGGTCGGGAGAGGTAGTATGTGGGTCAGTAAGTTTAATGAAAGAGGGTGTGCTTTTTGCTGGTTGTTCGATTGGGTGCTCAGGGGTGCCCATGGGAGATATAACAGGTTCAAAGGTAGGGGCACCTCCTGGATGGGAAGCAGACTCATCATGAGAAGAACTGGATGACTCAATAATGTCAAGACCAAGTTCAGTAAGAATAGCTTGGGTTTGGGTGATCTGAGAAAGTGATTGAACGATGGCTTGAAAAGTGGTGGGATCATATGCATCCCCTCCCTCTCTAGTCTCATCACCTTCACCCGCTTCTCCACCCCTCTCTGAATTTTCCCTCTCCTCTTCCCTCTCAGCATCTCCCATAGATACTTGAGGCCTATCCTCTATTTCCTCACCAGGTGCTACTCCTCCCTGGGCAGGTCTGGCCGGCTCTGGCCCGACCATGGGAGGTATTCCTACACTCTACCTATAGCTCACAACAATATCATTCTATTCACAAAGGTCAAGGAGAGATACAGGGAAAGGTCTTGGAATTGGTAGATTGGCAGGAATAGCAGGTTTTATATGCAAGAAAAGTTTTGGAGTAATAGAAGGTAAACCTGTCCGTCGAGGAACTTCAGCATTTCGATCCATCACATGCTGGATGATCATTGGTAGAAAGCGGTGGTAAGGCAGCATGTTTGCATCCTTCTGCTTTTGTGAGTTCTTTCTGAGCATAGTAGCTTTGATGTCCTGGAAGAGAAGAAATGCATAATCCACATGCATATGAGTTGCAGCTGCTACAAAGATTTTGAGTTGATACTCCGTTGGGAATTCATAGCCTGAATGCTTTGGAGTGAGACATCTTTGAAGCACCGTCATGAATGTATTATACTTTGGATGCAAGCCGGTGCGTTTGAATTGACCTTTCTTGGTGAGCTCACCATCATATCCCATCTCCATTATAGCTGCAAGACATGCATCCTCATCAGGGATTTCCTCAAATTCTGTAGCTGGAGGTCTGCTGACTGCGGTAGGCAGTTCAAAGATTGTTCTGAGGCGATTTAGTGGAATGTTAACTTGAAATTCATCAACCTCAGCATGAATGACCTCCCTTCCTCTTTCATTGATACGGATATCACAAGTCTTCCAAAATTGTTGAACGTATAACTCGGGAACATGTCTGCCTGTTGTAGCTGGGTTATATGTCAGGAGGTGGTTCAGGGGGTGGATTTTGAGAATCTCAGTGACAATGGGGTAGGATGGGTTTTTAAGTTTGATTCGGTCAACATAGTGATTGTTTTCATGAGAGCCAGTGTTAAGAAACTCGGCTCGGGGCATGATCTCCTTTGGGTCACGTACAACTTGTGCCATCTTATCTGTCAAAGAGATAAAACAGTTAAAATTAAAAAAAAAAGATTTGCAAGAAAACAACATTCAGCTTTGAATATTTGGTCAAACTTTGATAAGTGAGCAAAAGTTGACCAAGTTGACCAATGTTGACCAATTGTTGACCAAGGTTGAAAAAATATTCAAACACCTTAAGTGTTGGACCCTCATTGTGTACAGAATGATATTCAGCATAAAAAAGTTGTTTTGACACTTTCAATATAGTAATTAGATAGTAATAAACAACTTTGTATTACTGAAGCATAGTCAAAAAATCATCCTAACACCTCTTTTCGAGCCAAAAACCAAATTGTATGTGTGTGTTCATACCCCCCTAGAACACGAAGAACACTTTTCGAGATTTTTGAAATATTTTTACATCAAACTGTTCCCAATGTGATAAGAATGCCCATCGCATACTTTGTTTCATCAAACGAGTTTGTTCCGTGTCCCAAACATCCCTTCGAAGTCTCGAAACTCACTTTCGCATCAAGGTGTTCTATGGCCAAAAAGTAACCTTTTAACTCAAAATTTTTAAAATGTAAACCATACAAATTGTTACCTTTGTGATTAGGAGTATTTTGACACTAAAATTGCAAATTTTGGCAGAGTAACGAGAGGATTAGTAGGCTAAAGTAACCAAGAAATCGAGAGAAAAACTTTAGAAAGTTTCGAGTTTTTGAATCGTGTAATGGAAGCTTGGTAACTGATGGGACGGTTATAAATCAAGACTGGACACGTGTCACTCGTTGATTGGACCATAGACTTGTAAAAACATGGCTGATAGAAGCATTCGTGTGGTAAAAAACACCCGGCTGATATAAGTGTTGAATCGCATGCGATTAACTCTTTGGTGTGTTAATCGCATGCGAATCACCCCTTGCCTTTGTTTATCAATCGCATGCGAATCACCCCTTGCATGCGAATCAATCTTTGCTTATCAATTGCATGCGATTAAGTCTTATACTTGCTATCAAAATAGTTTGAATCGCATGCGATTGAACCAATCAACCTGTGTTCATCATTTGCATGTGAATCACCCCTTGCATGCGAATTAATCTTTGCTTATCAAATTCATGCGATTAAGTCATGCTTTCAAAATAGTTTGAATCGCATGCGATTGAACCAATTCTTGAAAAAATTTCTGAACAATCCAGACATCTGAATTTTGAGATTTGAAGATTGAATTTTGCAGATATGGTGGATTTGAATATTTGTTTGACACACTTCCTTTAGACTCTTGCATCTTTTTGTGAGAAATTTTCAAATTTTAGGGAATGTGTCAGTTTGATACTTCTCCCCTAACACATGTGCAGTATGTGTATGATTTTTCTCCCCCTACACATAAGATACATGTGTGGCACCAGAAAGTCACTCCCCCTCGAGTGTTGCATCATGAAGCTGAACAAAGAACAAACAGTGTACCACCTACTCTAAACAAAAAAAGAAAGAAAGGAAAAATGGAGCAACAGTATGTTATATTTTAAGATTGAGCATGCCTAACTTGGATACCAACTCAGTGAAGCGACTTTCGTCTATTAGTTTGGTAAACAAGTCAGCAAGCTGATTTTCAGTAGGAACATATTGGAACTCAATAAGACCTTTCTCTACATTATCTTTTATGAAGTGATAACGTATATCAATGTGTTTGGTTTTAGAGTGGTGTACCGGATTGCAAGAGATAGGTATGGCAGACTGGGAATCGCATAGTAATGGAATGTTTTCATACATAAGGCCAAAGTCTGATAACTTTGTTCGTATCCAGAGACTTTGTGAACAGCACATTGCAGCAGCAACATACTCAGCTTCAGCTGTAGAAGTGGATACGCAGTTTTGCTTCTTTGAGGCCCAACAGACTAAACGATCACCCAGGAAGTGTGCACTACCAGAGGTGCTTTTCCGATCAATCTTGCAACCGGCATAGTCAGCATCCGAGTAAGCATGAAGATCCAGATTTGAATCTTTGGGGTACCACAGACCTAGATCCATAGACCCTTTTAGATATCTGAATATCCGCTTAACTGCTAGAAGATGTGACTCTTTAGGATTCTCCTGGAATCTGGCACAGAGACAGGTAGTTAACATGATATCCGGACGACCAACAGTAAGATACAGTAACGATCCAATCATCCCACGGTAGGTTTTCAGATCTACAGGAGAACCATCAAGATATGCGGATAGTTGTGCCTTAGCAGCCATGGGTGTGGATATAGGATTACAGTTGAGCATATCATACTTGGTGAGAAGATCTTTGATATACTTAGACTGGTAAATGAAACTGCCATGACTCAACTGTTTTACTTGGAGTCCGAGAAAGAATGACATCTCTCCCATCATACTCATTTGAAACCTGTTTGCCATTGTTTGTGAAAACTCTTCACTGTACTTTGGATTCGTAGATCCAAAGAAGATGTCATCCACATATATCTGAACAAGAATTTTGTCCCTACCTCTAGTCTTTGTGAATAGAGTGGTATCTGTCTTTCCCTTTGAATAACCCACACCTATCAAGTACTCAGATAAGACATCATACCATGCATGTGGGGCTTGTTTTAAACCGTACAAGGCCTTATCTAGAATATATACATGGTTAGGGTATTTAGAGTTGATAAAACCTTCTGGTTGTGAGACATAGACTTCTTCTTTAAGTACACCGTTGAGAAAAGCTGTCTGCACATCCATCTGAAAGACTCGAAAGCTGCGGGAGGCTGCATATGCAAGAAAGAGTCGTATAGCCTCAATGCGAGCAACGGGAGCAAAATTTTCATCATAGTCAATGCCCTCTTGCTGATTGTAGCCTTTAGCGACCAACCTTGCTTTGTTACGAATAACCACTCCATCCGAATCTCTTTTGTTCTTGTAAACCCATTTAGTTCCTACAACAGATTTTCCATATGGGAGAGGAACTAATCGTCAGACTTTGAGACGATCAAAATGGTGTAATTCTTCCTGCATTGCAATTACCCAATCTGGATCATCTAATGCTTCACAAGTCTTGGTGGGTTCAATGATGCTTAAGAAACCATAGAATTAGCATTCGTTTGCTGTTGTGGATCTTGTTTGAATGCCAACTGAAGGATCTCCGATGATGTTCTCTTCAGAGTGATGTCTGGTCCACTTAATTTCATGTGAAGTGGAAGATGAAGGAATGAGATCTTCTAAGTGTAGTGCTTCTTCTTCATCTTCGGGAGAGAAATGTGGGTCTGAATCAAACACAGGAGAACTCTCCGGGTCAGGAATCTGAGAAGTCACAGGGGGACAAGTGACAGAAACAGAAGAAGAATCCTCAGCATAGAGATCAGCAAAAGGATTCGTTTCAGTGACCATAGGAGCCGTTATAGTAACACTTGTTTGTAAGCCTGTGTTGTCCCTGTTGTCAGTTAAAACAGGAGAGGATTCAGATCTTAAGAAATCAAACATAAAGTCAAGATTAGTATTTGAACCGGATGGATTGTTTGTTTCTTGATTTTCAAGCGCCGGTCCTGAACAGGTATGTTCATAAGCAACTACTGTTGATTTAGGTGGAAAATATGTAACATTCAATGCATCATCAAATGTTATGTTGATACTTTCAACAATGCTCTTTGTACGTTTGTTAAAAACTCTGTAGGCTTTAGATTCAGTGGAATAACCTAAGAAAATAGCTTCATCAGCTTTAGGAGCAAACTTTCCTAGATTATTCTTGTCATTTAGAACAAAGCACCTATTACCAAAGACATGAAAGTATTTGATATTACGCACTATGCCATTTTCCTGTTCATAGGGAGTTTTATTAAAACATTTATTAATGAAAGAGCGATTCTACGTATAGCAGGCAGTGTTGTGGGCTTCAGCCCAAAAGGAAGGTGGGAGCCCAGAGTATGATAGCATGGTACGGGAGCTTCAACCAATGTTCTATTTCGTATTTCGACCACACCATTCTGTTGTGGAGTGTATGCTGCAGAGAACTGATGGTTGATCCCAACTAGATTACAAAAGCTTTTCAGAGCTATGTTCTTGAATTCTGTTCCATTGTCTATACGGATTGAGACAACACTCTGACTATATTTGTTCTACTGCTGTTTGATGAATGTGATAATTGTTGGAGTAGCTTCATCTTTAGCAAGCAGGAATTTGACCCAAGTATACCTGGAATAGTCATCCACCATGACTAGTATATACCTCTTCCCATGCTTGGACTGAATTATCATAGGACCACAGAGATCCATATGCAAGAGATCTAAAGGCGTGGTAGTGCTAAACACTTGCTTTGATTTATGAGTAGCCTTCTTCATTTTACCCTTCTCACAGTCTGCACACAGATGGTCCTTGTTGAATCTTAGCTTGGGAATTCCTCTCACCAAGTCACCAGTGACTAGTTTGTTAATATTCTGAAAGTTCAGATGAGAGAGTTTACGGTGCCATTGCCAAGTAAGATCATTTGAAGCTTCGGACAGAAGACACACAGAAGTAGGAGAATCATATTTCTCCAAATCTATGGAATACAGGTTAGATTTCCTGGAGCCTGCAAGTAGTTCATCACCAGTTTCTGTGATCACAGAACATTTGTTTTTCTTGAAGAAGACTACTAGATCTTTGTCACAAAACTGTCCGATGCTAAATAAATTATGACCCAATCCTTCAACATAGAAGACTTTCTTGATCTTGATGTGCTTCTTCTCAATGTCTCCGTACCCCATTATTGGTGCAACATTGTCGTTCCCAAAATGTACATTCACGGAGTAATTAGGAATATAATTCTTGAGAATACTTTTGTTGCCGGTCAAATGTTTGGTACACCCGGAGTCCAGGTACCATAAGTGAGGTCCCTGTAAAACAAGGATAAAGCACTTTTAGGTCCCCATACATAAATGGGTCCTTGATTGTTAGTTCCTAAGTTGAGTTGAGTAACAACTGTGGGTTCTGATGATGAGAAAACTTCTAATGATCTATTCTTTGGTACCCAAATGGATTTAAGCTTTTGTCGGGAAGAAATAGATGTAGAAAAAGTTTGCTCATTTGGAAGTCTCGCTATCACTTTTGATGTGAAAGTTGATGAAATTGAAGGTTTTAGATTCGTTAGAGTTGCGGAAGCGTTATGTTTGCGAATCCATGTTTGCGAAGAATTCCTAAGAATTTGTTTCGACTTAATGACATCAACTTGTTTAGGGTGAACTGGTTTCCTTGCAGAAGTGGATGGTACCACTCGTTGTGGATGTGTGTGCTTGGGTTTGGTAGGTTTAGCATTTTTGTACGATTGATTGCATGAGTGGTTTGTGGTATGCAGGTATTGTTCATGAGCGCTCCATGCCTTTTTGAATGCTTCATACCCTTGCCGTCTGTAGACTTCCAGTTCGTTGATCGTCAATAACCGTTTTGATTTGTTTAAGCGTTTAAGTGCATGAGATTGACGAGTGGTGATCCATTGATTAATGATGAAGCCTTTTGAATTTAAAAATGGAATACAAACTTGATTAGCATAAAAATCAGTCCAGTCAGCACATGGTTTAACACCTAACGACTTTCTCAATTGATCATAACAACATTTAAATTCACAGTGTCCATGAGTACAGCCATCACTCATATAAAACATGGTAGAAGCAGTATTGTCTTGTGAACAGGAATGATTACAAACAAAATCAAACATCAAAATGTTTTCACAGACAGGTTTCAAATTTGAACACTTCCTAGTGGATCTAGGAATGACTCTTTGCCATGATGCATTTATTTGGTACTCCTTGTTTCCAGACTTCTTCACATCTGCAGTAGAGAGTAAACGATTAGAATTAAGTCGTGGTCGACTAGCTGCATCTCGTGATGATTCAGGTACGTCTAAGTGCACACGAGAAAGGTGATTGGAAGTGGAAAGCTGTGTTGGTTTGCAAATCTGTTTTAGTTTAAGTTTTGTTACATCAGTTTTATTAACAGAATTTATATGAGTGATGCATGCTGAAGACTTAGTGGATGCATGAGTGCAATCATCAAGTTGTGAACCATAGAGTGAATATGTGAAGGGAGTAGGAGGTTGCATCTCTTCCTGGAGTTTCCTGATTCGCTCTTTTAGTGTAAACTGTTTCTTGCATAATTCATCTATGATCTTTTCATCATGATCAAAAGACGTCTTAATACGCTGTTGGAGAATGGTAGTTGCTTGCAGCAGATTAGAGATATCATATTTAGGAGGTTTGAATTCATCTTGAATGGCTTTGGCGAGGTCCTGTTGAATAAGGTGGGTAAAACAAAATTCCTGTAGAGTATTGAATCTGTCTTGTAATTCTTTGTGAGGAATGTATTCAACAGTGGGTTTTGGTGAGACAGGAGAATAGAGTTCTTCATCAGAATAGACAGAAGATGAAACATCAGTCTCAGATGATGAAGTGAGACAGGTAAGGTATGAGTCATTAAGATTAGAGTAGTCAAATGGAACTTCAGTTCGGAGATTAAGAGTTCGTTTGACTTCTTCTTCAATACTTTCCTCTTCTTGACCAACAAAAACCATCCGTTGGGTAAGCCCTTCGCCAAACAGATCAACATTGTACAGTTGTTTGGACGTAACCTTGCTCAATGCATTTGGGTGTTTGAAGCCCAGTCCATCGAATTTCCATCTGGAGAAAGGACGTTCCTTTTCTTTGTATTGAGAGATGATCTTGTCGCTTTGATCGCGTTTGGATATAAGATATTCAAGTTCATAGATTCTGGTGTAAAGAGTACTTAGTTCATTCCTAAGTTCATTTTTAAGAATTTCATAATCCTTTTCAGCACATGCACATTCTGCGTTAAGATCTAATATGGTGGTATTCGTGCTATTAGTTAACTCTAAGAATTTAGATTCTTTAGCAGCTAATTGGATCTTAAGGCTAATTAAGTCATTATCTAAATGCTTAATTATTGTTTGTGCCTCTATATCTTTGTTGTGTGAAAAATCTTCTAGAACTTGATTTCTAGTGGTTAACTCTATTATCTGATTTTCTAACTCTTTCATTCGGATTAATATGGTTTGTATGTGTTCATGTTTAAAACCCATATTATAGTTAGAGTCAGAAGATACCTTCCCGCTTTCCAAGCTTTCCTCATCTGAATCAGAGAGATCATCACCATCATCATCCTCTCTATTTCCTCCTTCTTCTCTTCTCTCTGGTACGTTGGCTTGTCAACAGGAACAACTCTTTCAGGTCTCCTTGAGCCAGATGTGAACCGTTGTCTATTGTTAGTGTTGCTAAAGCGGTTCTTGAAATTCTTGCTGGCCACTGTGAGAGCTTGAAAGGCAGCTTATATTGAATCATCATCATCATCATCGTGATCAGAATCACAGAGAGCCACATGCTTAAGTTTCAACGATCTTGATGATGTTTCCCTAGGGGTTCTGTCTGACACCACCAAGGCAAGATGATCAGCAACTGGTTGTTTTGGGTTAGACTGCAAGATTTCATCTTGATACTGATTGAGATCTTCGAAGATGTTGTGGAAGGTGACTGCTGTAAGATCCTTGTTGATCTGTTTGTAAAGTCTGGCATAGCCTTTCCACTCAGAACCTAATGAATTCAGAAAAACACAATTCAAATCAAGATCAGTTCTGACAATTTGATTAGATCTCATTTAATTTTGCAGCTTGCAGAATCTGCCATATGTTTCAGACAGGAGTTCATTCTCACGAGCTTTGAACTCATGGTAACTGTTGACCAGTTGAGTACGTTTGATGTACTCTCCTTGTTCAGTCCCTTGCAACTGCTTTTTGATCTCATCCCAAATTTCCTTGGCAGTACCCATGCTGTCAATCTTTAGATAAATCTCTGACGAGAGACCCTGTTTTAGATAGTACTTTGCTAGTCTCTCTGCTTTCTTGGTTTCCTTTTCAGTAGTAGTCAGCTCGTCATTGGTCTTCTCTCTCTCATGTCTGAGAATGGGGGGATTGTTAGTTGGGTCAGCTTCTAGGATCCTTGTAAACTTGGTGTTGCCCTTGTGGATGCATTCTATCATCTTGTCTCCACAGATTTCGTTGTGTTCAAGGAAGTCCATGAACCTACCCTTCCAGACATTGTATTCCCCCCGAAACAAAACAGGAGGTTTTGTGTCAGTGCCAATGGACATCATTTCATTTGTACTTGACATGATTACTGATTTTAAAAAAAATGATCGTTCACTTGTAAGATGTTTTGATTGTTCGAAAGATTCACTTAAAAGGTGTGACGGTTCAAGCTTGATTATAGAGTGACTTGAAAGTTGATTAAAGAACTAAGTCTTTTGAATTTTAATTTTGAATTAGATCTTAAGAGGATTTAATTCAACTTTGAACTAGATAGACGTAAGGTAATTTAATTCACCTTTGAATTAGATCTGGTTTAGATTAAATTCAATTCTGAATTAGAATGTTTTGATTAAGTTCAAATATTCAAGAGTTCTTTAAGTCAAGTCCAGACGAGTCAATCACTTGTCCAAGTAAAGGAATGTCACTGATTGGAATTTGTCTTATCGAGTGCGATTACAGGTCAATCGAATGCGATTAGGTGTCCTTGAAAAACAAGCAGAATGACTATGGGTGGTTAATCGAATGCGAATCAAACCTGTCTCATCAAACACTTAAAAAATAAGCTGTTAGTTCTGTCAATAGCATGTGATTGCCAAATCAGTGAATAAGTGCGATTCAATCAAGTGCGATTCCAATAGATGTAAGTGTTAATCGCATGCGATTCAATCAAATACGATTCTATCAAATGCGATTCACACTTAGACTATTCAGGCAACCTTATCAACATCTTCTATAAGCCGCACACCCCAATCGCATGCGATTGGGGATCCGGCTGATAGACTTTGATATGTCCTTTTCAAATCAGATTGCCTTACCCTGAATAGTGTCTAACCACTTTGTACTTGATTGGTATGGCAAGTGCTTGACTTTCCTTGTTCAACACTTAAGCTATTTATAATTTATAATTAAATAAATTACAAAAAAAATGATTTCTTCTTCTACAGGTTGTACTATTCAGATCAAGAACACAATAAATGCTTAAATACCCAGAAAATTTAATGTTTGAAAAGTGGGTATTTAATGACTTTTCTTGACTAAGAATGTATGGATAAACTTTTGGTTCAACTATTTCTTCAAGAACAATTTTCGTAGGTTTGTAAGCTATGTAAAACAACTCAAAGGTAGTTTAAAGAAGATGAAGTTTATACCTCTACCGAGTTCTACCTTGTGAAGTCGTTTAAGCTAAAGTTTCTTTGAGGAAAGTTGATGTTCTTGAACTTGTGTAAAACCGAGAATCTTTTCTTCTAGTGAGCATGAATTCTTCGAGATCTTGAAGTTCTTTTTCGAACAATCACGAGCCAAAACAAGTTTGGCTCTGATACCAATTGTTGGTCCCGTATTGTATACGGATAAAGCAATGCTTGATGATAATCTACTAGCGAGTGTTTGTGTGTGTATTCGGTTGAAGAGAGAGAGCCGAGAGAGAATGGTAAGAACACAAACACAAGTGAGTAATATGCAAAGCTTAGTTAGAATGTGGGGGAAATGCCTTTATATAGCATTTCCCCAACTTTGAGTAATTACATATTACACCCCTCACTTTAATATTTCTAACACTTATAAAACTAACTGTTTTATAATAAAGCTTCATAAGAACCCTCTGTCTTATGATCGGGTATACGTTAGGCTTTTCCCTCTGTATCACAATGTTTCAATTGTGAGTGTGAGCATGGTGTGAGTCAACTCTGAACACTCAGAACCATTTCTCGACTATCCGATTTTGACTAAGTGATAAACGACAAAGAATAAATCAGTTCTTTTGGGCATGGCCATGCACTTCTACAGTCTACATCAGTCAAGGGGTCCGGAAACATCTCTCCTGAAAAGGAGGTGCAGAATGCCTCTCGCATAATTGCATTTGGCAACACGCTTTCCGCTAACACTAGATACTCCCGTTATTGCTACCCAGTTACGGAGTAGCGTTAGGTGCGACCCAAATGTCAGAAGTCCACGCATCCCAAACCAAATACCTTAGGCTTGAGGACAACCTATGTGACGAATACCTTTGACTCGTTAACCACACGTTATTCTTCACGATGTCACTATCCGATATCCACACACTTGGTGAATACCCGTACATCCTTGGCCTACACTCCTGGTAGCTATCTTCAATCGCTATGAATCTCCACCAAGGATTACAATGACGTTATTATCACCCTAATCGAGGTTCCCACCAAGATAGGTAGTCACGAACAAGATTTTTGAATAATAACCTTATTATTTATGGATATTACCAAAACATACAAAATCTGTGAAGAGTAATGGGATTAATAATGTACTCTCCATATTCACTCTCCTTGGAATATAGTACATAATTAATACTAGTCCATCGTCTCAATTCACCGCGTCTATTTGTATTACTATGTTGGTTCAAGTGGACTTATCACGGATCACTTCTTGAAACCACAACATTACTATGAAGTAAAATTAAGTATGCACTAACTAGTGCTCCCACTTATTATGCTAGACAACTGTTTTCCGCAAACCCTGAAAACAAGTCTAGTCTTTCTAATTTTATTATATTCCCTAAACTCGGAGAACTGGATTAACTCCTCGTTTCTGAATAAGTATAAAATTATTCCATAACCATACTTGGTTATATTGTAGATGTATAAATACTTTTCTATTCCAAGAAATAGACTGAAATAATAAATCCTCTTGTTTACACTAACTCGTAAACAAAATTAGACATTTAGTGCATAAACACTTATCTAATAATCTGTTTATTATTCTCAACACTTAACTCTTTTAATATGTTTAATATTAGTGACATTAAATTTCAATATATAATTATGACCTCCTGGGACTAGTCCATTTCCCTGGAATTATTTTGAAACCTTAAAATTCTCGTCATTAGAATTATATACGTACTTGAATTTCAATAAGCTAATAATTTCCGTGCTTCTCTAAGCACTTATTTGCTTCTTCGCATATATACATAAAAGTATATTAATTTATCAAAAAACCTGATAAATAGCTTTGCGTAGGTCAATTGCTCCCACTGACTATTATGAAAACATATCATTACTTAAAACACCTTATTGACTTGGTCAAACTTGATACAAAAGTCAAAATACTGATTTTAAGTATAAATCTAAAACTTAGATTTTGAATAAGAATCTTAGTCAACGAAACCTTAGACTTGGATTTTCTAATATCCACTATTTCCTATTACGGAAATTGGTCTTTTAAAAAACTTTACATTTCCACAAGTATGATATACTTGTATAGATTATTAATTAAAACATGTGAGTTCTTCTTGGTTATAATGTCTATTATATTCAAACTCATAAATGTTTTACTTTTAAACACAACCTTATAAACAATGACTATTATTTCAAGTGTTTAACCCTAGTTCAATACTTGAACTTGTTTTCATGAATGATTATAATTACTTGATTAGATAATCTTTCTAATGTATAACAACAACTGTGTTATTTCAAGTAAATCCATAAGTTATAGTCAAGCAATTTTAATATTAATCATATTACTCAAATGACAACCAATGCATACGGACTAAATTACTAATAAGTCAAAAAAAACTTTGACTTGTTAGTCACTCTCTAGTCATACATGACTAGATATATTTTAACAAACGCACAAGGACATATTAACCATTAATTCATTAAGGTTTTAATAATGAAGTCTTCAATACCATTACATATGAAAATTGAAAAATTTAGAATAAGTAATAAAACTATGAATTAATAATGTTTTTCATCTTGTACGTAGTGTCCACCAGAATTCCAAGGCATCCTTTTGCTTCTTATTGACCTATTTGAAATAAACGATCGCAAAAGTCAAATACACCACTTATATACAATAAGTTGAAAGCAAAAATATTGAAGTTAGTTAACGAAAGTACATGTGGCGTTTCCACCACCCTCGTGACGCTTCGGGCAGTTGGCCTTATAGTGGCCAATTTCACCGCACTTAAGACACCGGTTCTCGGCTCTTGTTTTGTTCGGTTTAAACTTTTTTCCCTTACCCTTGCCTTTGCCTTTGCCATTTGCCTTGGCCTTGGGTGTAGATGGTCCTGGCTCGGTTTTACCCTTGCCCCTGCCATTGCGCCCCTTCCTCTTTTTAGCAACTCCATTCTCCACCATTAGGACATCCTTGGACTTGTTACCCAGATTCGACTCTGCTGTCTTAAGCATATAATGCAACTCAGCAATGGATTTCTCCATGCTGTTCATGTTATAGCTGACTATGAACGACTTATAGTCATCAGACAGCTAGTTAAGAACCAGGTGCGTTGCTAGCTGCAATGGAACCGGGTGTCCGAGCATTTCGAGGTGGTCCATATACCCTTTCATTTTCATGACATGGGTGCTAACCGAAGTTCCCTTGGCCATCTTACAAGTATTAAGAGCTTTCGTGACATCTTAACGTTCTGAACGAGCCTGCTTTTGAAACATATCCCTCAGCTGACGGATCATGTCATAGGCCGATGTATCCATCATGCTTGTTTGCAACTCTGGACTCATAGTTGCAAGCATGAGGCAGCTTACATCTAGCACATCATTGACGCGTTTCTAGTAAGCCTCCCTAACTTCTGCCCTTGCATTACTGGCCAGGGCATTTCCCACCGGCTCCTCTAGGACGTACCATTTCCTCTTGTGCGCATAATCCGCAGATTGCGCTCCTAGTTGAGGAAATTAGGTCTAGTGAGCTTATCCTTTTCTAGGATGGAGCGGAGTGAGAGGTTGTTTGTGTTGGTAATGTTTGACATCAACAATTTTAATCATGTAGTCTAATTAGTAACACTAATAAGACTTTGCTAAATACAAATTCATAAAAACCCTTAAATTATTAAGTATTAACCCTAGGATCCTTTTTTCACACGTGTTGGTGCACGGTTTGGGCACGACAACACCAACCCCATTCTATATCAGGTAGGTAGGTTTGGGCACGTGTTGGTGCAATTCATTATGAATTATCACATGCATGGTATGGATAAATCCTTAATGGAGCTTCATGGCATGCTGAAGACTCTTGAGTCTAACATGGCCAAAGGTAAGCTCACTTCGTCCACTCTTGCTATGGCTACAAAATGGCGAGCTACCTCAAATGGGAAGCTTGGTTCTACTAAGCTTACCATGTTCAAGGAGTTGAAGGGCAATGAGATTACGCCTCAAGATGAGACTCCAAATGGGGAAGTTTGCTACTTTTGTGGAAAGCATGGAAATTGGCGCCGCCACGCCTGCCCTAAGTGCCTTGATGAGCTGAGGATGCACAAGATGAGAAATATTTGCTCCAAAGCTTAAGGTACATTCATGATCAAACTCTACTATTTATCTACTTCTATGGGCAAGTTTTGGATACTAGCCATAACACTCACGTTTGTCACAATTTTGTTTGGTGCAAAGTGCAGGTGTTAGAAAGAAGTAGAAGCTATAGAGAGCTGGAATTCATAACGGGAAACAAGATGGTTGTCCCTATTTGAAAAGGATTGGAAGCTGGGATCTTGCCACTCCTTCCAGCTAGTCTATTACTTTGTTAGATCTATGTTTTACGCCCTGCGTGGCTAGAAACAATGTATCTTCTATGCCTTTTGATAACGATGGATTAACTTCTTATGAATTATGTATTTGGTGGCTTATATGAAAGTTTATCCATGTTGTGGCATTTATCATAAGCGTTTGCTTATGAAGTAATAGATTGATCGTTAATGATTTGTACATGTTACTCGTATTGTTAAAGTCAATTTAACCATATAAATAAGACTTGCATCACCAAGCTCCATGGGGTTAGGAACTTGGATCTTTTGATCTAGGATCAATTGATGATTGTAAATCTCATTTATTAGGATAAAATGACTCAAACATCCTTCACTTATGTATGTGAGAGGAATGAAGGCTTGTTGGATTTCGTTCACACTTTTGTGTGTAAACCGTTCAAGCAAAACCTAAAGAGTAACATTAGGTACTTTGTTACCTTACCAGTGAAGGTAAAAGGATGAATATGTTTAATCTGTTAGACACTCGTCTGAAGCCTTGAAAGGTGTTCAAGACACATCCGTGACAAAGTACATGATTAAGAGGGCATAAGACTAAAATACTCAAATCTAATAGAGATGTTGAGGATGAAGTTCTGAGTTTTGTGACCATCATAAGAATTATGGCTTTGTCTCTTAATTCAATCCTCCTAGGACATATTGCTACATATGGTCGCTAAGTGGAGGAACCGGACATTCTAGTTATGGTCCGATTATGATGGGTTTAACCAAAGTACCCTATTGTTTGGGAGTACTTTGAGAGTGGCGGGAAATATTCCATAAGCCAAACCAACAAAGATGGTTATGTATGCACCTTAGATGATGATACTAGAAAGTATGTCTTTGCTAGTCCATCACAAAGTCCTAATTCCTCAACCTATGTTTAAGGTATGTTGGAGGAAACCGGAATCTAGAGGTGCTACTCCATTAGGTATTCTGCTGTGGCCATGGGATATTTGAATATAGAGTATTGTTGTTCAAAAGGTTTCAAATATCTGCGGGTGCCAGTAGGATTAAAGTTTACCTTGAATGGAAAAACCTGATGTTGGCACTAGCAATCAATTGTGATTGAAGCTTAGCATGGCTATGCTGGAGCACCTGACATTAAGTCATTACCTCTTAAACTTGGTAATAGTTGTCATAAGGCCGGAAAGATATGGTTTTATATCCGAGGGAGACGACTTAATGATGTTTACATCAAACTACCAAAACAAGAGTGGGCCTAGAGTCTACTAGAAGGAAAGAGGCGATGAAAATGAGATGCAATCCATGTGGGATATCCATGTATTGGACTTGGAAGACCCAACCGTTGAGTGGAAACTCGAAAGGTAAAAATGGTTCTTTGTTGAAAGAGACCAACATGGATATGTTTATGATTTCGAATACCAACTGATAGGAAAGATCTATGATTGACCATGTGGAAGGTATCATATGATGACTTTCTCTCAGTGGTTATGTCGAATATTGAGTTCGTAGACAACTTCAAATACCGACTAGTAGGAGATAGTTTTACGATGATTGACCATAATGGGGGTATCATCTAGAAATTCTCTACCGGTGGTTTTGTTGAAGTAAACTCGGATACTTGTGATTTTAGTGCCATTTCATGGCTGCGACAACTTAATGCAAAGACCACATTCCTTAATAGGAATCTCTGAGGAAGTGCTCATAACACTATCCGATGGTCTGTTTCATTAAGTGTATCCTTGTGAAGTCTACAAGCAAAAGAAGTCCCATGGTCGACTTAAATAAGCATCTCTAGGTTACAACCTTTGCTTTGATATGAAAATCAATTGTTTGAGTTTTCAATAAGCAAGGATGAAACACATATGAATGTCAGGGCTAGTGGGAGTATTGTTGTAATTCTATATTTGCGATGAAATGGAGATAATGTCCATACCTTGTATTGTTCAAAAGATAAAGTAAGGAATTATGCATCCATGTCGACAATAGAATATACAAAACCTGTTTAGGGCATCAAGAAATATTAAGATATGTTCTTGGTACTCTATTGTAAAAGAAGCAAGAGTAAGTTGTTACTCTAGTGATAGCTTCTAAATAGAATGGGATAACTGCCGATCTCAATCGGAGTTCATGATCCTACAAAAATATGGTGTTGTTGATCGAAATAGTTCTTGAAGCATCATTGACCCTATTGGGTTCTTCTGAGACAATGAGGGTATGATGGCTTTACTGTAAGAACCAAAGTCTGAATAATCATTTACCTTATTGGGTTCTTCTGAAACAATGATGGTACGATGAATTATAAGAAGCAACATCGTCTCACCAACGCATACTTTATGAGTGATTGGTTGAGGTAGAGACATGATCGCTAGCAGAGGTTACACGGATGACTTTATGGTGGATCCGTCAACTAAGCTGTTGTCAGGAGCTAGTGATGTTTTACATACTAGGGCTAAGTGGACAAAGCTTGAGTTTGTTTTAGTTATATGTTTGGTAAATATTATCTTGGGGAACATTTAGCAGTATTGTACTTCATACTATATTGATTATTAAATGTGATTTAATAATGCGCCGAGGGCGGATATTTTATGAATCCGTACTGTGTTCCATCTTAGCATGTTTAACACTTCCCAGAATGCTCTTGTCATTCTAAATGTCCCCAGTCTGTCATTCTTAACGGGGAGGAAGTTTGATATAATGCTGAGGGAAGTGGTTGGTCGCTATCTAATAATGGATTAGATAAAAGAGACGCAACACTTCGCCTGTGCTTGCAATGGTCAAGTAACTGGACGACCCGCACCTGAATTTACTTCATGGTTTCTGTCACGAGTAAGTCAGGATGATAATATCACTTTGTCCTTAGACTGGAAATACATGTGTTCCAAAGCATGGATCTGCTTTGCTTTGATTGCTTTCAAACACAGTTCGTAACTGGCTGTTATAAAGGGAGCTTTTAGGTAAAGTATGGTGTATCTGTCGGAGCAATGTAGTCAAAAAGATTCGTTCCTCTAGTATTAGAGAGATATCCATGGGCCCCTCGATGATTGAGCGCTGACGTAAAATGCATGGCCATGCTCAAGTTGCGATGATATTTGATCGATTGCAACTAGATTTTGGGTCACCATCAATCGAGATCGAGAAACATAATCGTGAACGATCTGGAGATTGACATTTAACCATGTCTTGTGTTCACACGGATATCGCGAACGAAGGGATGAATGATCACTTATCTATAGGACCATTCCGTATCTGATTCTGGATTTGGTTTTTTGTTCTTGATGACAAAACCCATGCTTGTTGGGGGCAGAGATGCCTTGCTAGAGCCCTCTCTTTGTCTGTGGTTTATGGGTACGGTGTGTCATGTGCAAGTGGGAGTTTGTTGGAGTATGCCCACTAACGCACGTACGCCATTAGGATCACTGCCAATAAAGTGTGGGCATATTGGGTCACACGCTGGGGATCAATCCTGACAGCAATGAAAGATGAGGGACTGAAAGTGTCAAAGTGGAGAAGTTGGTGTGTAGGAAGATTACGCGACGCGGCCCTTGTTATGGTACGCGACGCGGATGTTCCGCGGCGCGGAAACATACGGGCACGCGGCGCGTAAATTCGTCTGACAGCATGCAACTTTTGGCTCCACCTCCTTTTTGGGCCAATAAGAGAGCTTGCTTTCTGTTGGCCGGCTTTGGGGGAGAATAAAGGGTCTTTTGGCTCATTTGACATGTATGGATTTCGGATTTTCTCTCTCACTCTCTCTCTCTAGAAAACCCTTGAAGCTACATGGTACTTTGAGAGATCTTGCATCTTCTAGTTAGTGCATGTGAGGTTTTATTCCAGATTTGAGAGAGTTTTGCTGTCCTTGTGGTGGATTCAAGTCGTTGAAGTTCATCCAAGCAAGCTAGTACTTGTGGATTGAGCAAACCCGGGGTGGATCATCAATAGAGAGGAGCTCGGTTGCTTCTTCATCATCACCACCGGTTTCTACAGGTTGCTGGAGCTAAGGAGAAAGGTATATCCTTCTTTCTCTTTGTTTTTCCATGTTGCAAATATCAAGTTATAGAGTTTGGTCCATTAATAGGGTTTTATGCTTTGTTTGCTTGTACTCTTGCTTTTGCTTGTTGCATGTTGCTTCCGCTGTGCTCATAGAACCCCAACAATCAATACTTGTATTCATTTAACTTGAACATATCAGAATACAAAAATGTGATCACTTAGATCATGCACACTTAGTACTTACAAAATATTAGAACTAATCTAAAAATTACAATAGAACTAATCAATTACAAAATTTTATCTCTTGAACTCAGGATGTAGAAACTCCCAAAGTATAATTTCTCTGTTAATTTCTTCTAGCAGTCTTTCAGCTTCTGCATCCCTTCTGAGTTCTTTCTGTTGCATTCGGATGATTTTGTTCAGCTTGTACCTCATAAAGTGATTTGAGCTTTCATCACCATAGCAACTTCTTATTCTTATGGCATCCTTAGCCTTCAGATAACAAATTTCAGAAAGCTTGATGAAGCTAGGATTGCCATCCTGATCCTTAAACATAAATCCCTGAACTGGTGTATCTGTAACTTGGTTCTCTTTAAATATCACACCTTCAGGTACATTAAATAGGCTTTCCCATTGCAGACCAAGAACTGGAACATATCTCAGCTCCTCAGCTCTAGAAATCAGCTTAGAGACTTCAGATGTAATCTCTTGTTTGATTTGACTCTTTTTGAACTTTTTGAGCATCATCATAATCCTTTTCCATTCAATGTAGCCCATCCTATGAACATATCTTAGGTCCATTCCCACTGTTGACTTATCACCAAATAGGAAAGTAATAATGACAGATCCATCTGATTTGCTCAGAGTCATACCCTTGATTTCTTTGTTGTAGCTTCTTCTAAAGTAGCATTCCTGAATGTCTACATCTGTGTATGAGATTGGATAAGGCCTTGGACCAAAGTAATCAGCTTCAGCTTGAGCTAAAGCTTTTCTTTCAATTTCTATTTCTTTGCCCTTTTCCTGTTTTTTCTCTTCTCCTTCTAAGCTCATCAAGAGATATGCCAAAATCATCAACTTCTTCCTTTTCAAGCTGTTCAATCATAACTCTTGTGGCTTTTTCTTCTTCAGTCTCAGAAACACTATCAACTTCAGATTCAGATTTTTCTACAATTTTCCTTTTCTTTGCTGCAGGTTCCTCTATCACAATTTCTAACTCCCCCTCAATCTGAGTTTGCTCCTCTGCTCCTTTGGCTAGAACAAACTCAGCCTTAGCCTCAGCTTGATCCTTCTCCCTCAATCTGACTTTGCTCCTCTGTATTCATCAAACAGTCAACAATCACCCAAATCATATAATGACTCTACTGAGTACGTGTGAGTTTGGTTACAAAATCCATCATGATCTTCTCCCATTTCCATTATGATATCCCTAGTTGTTTCAAAATTCATAAAGTTTTTGGCGCTCTATTATAACATGTGCATAAATATATCAAAATTCCACGAATTATGCAACATCTGTCTTCATCGTGAACCACCAATTCAACACTTTAAGATCGTTATTCAATTTAGTACTATCTGATAAAATAGACAATCTAGACTTGTCAATCTATGATAAAATCAAATCACAAAACTCTCCAAGCAAAGGCACTTAAACACTAGACCCGTAAGTCTTTAATCCTCGAAATTCATCAACTAAATCCTCTTTTCTCTTTAATATAACTTCTGACTTCAAATTTCCTTCATTCAACACTTTCATTTGAACAATTACAGTCTATCCACTAAGTCAAAACAATCCCAATTTTCATAAAACAAATATTATCATTGACTCCATCACATTTCCAAGCATAGGCTACTGTATTAGCTTTCCAAGGTTGCAAATGAATTTCGCAATCATAGAGTTAAATCAATTCTAAATACTGTCTTTATCTCATATCAACTCTTTTGATAGAAAACACATATCACAAGCTCGAATAATCAGCACAAATTACACATTTTATGTCATTTCAATAATATCTCCACAGTGTTTAAGGCAAACAACTACAAACTCCAAGTCATGCAAAGGAAATATTACTAAGCACTAAAATTATCAGATCCATCGAGTAGTACAAAAATAGATGTCTGACAAGATAACCATTTCAAAATCTGAAATACTTCTTCTATTCATCATTCCATCAAATCAAATCTCTTTACAGGTTAGCCAGGTCAAATGTCTCGCAATCTAAAATCCATTTTCATTAAAACATTTCTGGGTAATTCAAAGCCCTCAAATATCAGACATCATCTGCTATTTCATTTCAGCCCAATCCCAAATACACTCATACACAAAATGAGAAGGTAAATCTTCATAACAAAGCAAGGAAGAAATCGGTTGTGTTTTAACAAATAACTAAACACAATACATCATATAGCATGCAATTCAACTAATCAGAAAACAACTTCTTATGGCATTTAATAACTGCTCTATACTGGTTCAAACAATACCTACTTATCACTATATCATATCCAGATATAGGCATCAATAGGAATGAACTAGAAAACATTTATCATCAATTATCTCTACTTTTAGTAAAACAATAGCATCAGAAGCAGGCATATTCAATTATCACATACTTAACAAGATATCAATTTATGATATAAGCATCACTAACATGAACTAGC
The DNA here is from genome assembly GCA_947179395.2 of Pulicaria dysenterica. Lineage (NCBI taxonomy): Eukaryota > Viridiplantae > Streptophyta > Magnoliopsida > Asterales > Asteraceae > Pulicaria > Pulicaria dysenterica. Next base: position 30,588,797 of record OX359290.1, read on the forward strand.
AAATGGTTATCATCAGTTATCTCTACTTCTAGTGAAATAGTCACATCAGAAGTAGTCATGCTCAAAACATCACATACCGCCACATAAACACTAAAGCAATAAGCTTCATAATCAAATAATTATGCGTACAATTATAAAGCTTAACAAAACATACCTGTAATATCATCTTCAGTAATGGTAGTATCATCTACCGACATCTAAATTGCTCTACCCTCTGGCGAAGAAGAGTTCTTTCTCTTCCGTCTAACTGCTGATGAACATTCCCCGACATCTGCCGCTCCTGACCCTGACCAAATTTTCTTGTCAACTATACAGTCATTCCACCGATGACCTTCCTTCTGACAATTCCAGCAAACACTGTGACGGAATGTACAATTCTTGAGTTCATGACCAAACATTCCACATCGAACGCAATGTACCGTTTGGTGTGTCCAAGGCTCAGTATGAAAGGATTTGCACTTGCGACACCATTGTGATTCTTGATTTCCATGGTACTGGCTGCTTTGCCCCATCCGTCCCCGTTGACTATTATAATATTCAAAACTTGACTCCTGTAGAGGAGTCTCATCTCGGTTTCTCTTATCTTTTATCTTAATTTCATCCTCTAGCATTTGGATCACATATTGTATTCTCAATTTATTCTCAGGGTTACATGCTCCCAAAACTTTTACCATTTCTCGCAAGTAGTTCAAAGTTATGTTAAGATCTGGGATACCATGATATTCAGATGATTGATAATCCAAAAATGGCCTATAATCGCAAGGTTGTGTAAACCTCATGTATGGATAAGGATATACTCCCTGAGGTGCAAACAGATAATGACATTGTTGTTGTGTCCCTTGTGATGCAAAAGCAGACGGAAAAGTAACCGGAGGAATAACAGTTGAAGAAGTCTTAACTTGTTCATTTAGTATAAGTATCTGTTGTTCTAAACTACGAATAATATCTCGAAGTTCTTGTATCTCATTTTCTAGTTTAAGAATATACTCACACTGATCCGGTTTAGTTTCAGCACCTGCATCCTTGACATGAGTAGGTATTTCCATACTACTTGTTGATAAAGTTCCAATCTTTGCTAGGGTCATAGGAGTCTCAGTCGGGATCTCTTTATCCGCCATATCTGTAATACTCACAACATCTCAACACTTTTTAGATAAACCGTTAGTATACACATGCTAACCACAACACACAACAAACTCTAATCAGTCTAATTCCCCCACAGGGAATGTTTGACCAACCTCGAGCCAAGATTTGGGAATTGAACACTCTAGCCGTGCTCGCATGCCAAACCAGGGCTCTGATACCAAACTTGTAACACCGCAAAACTCAAGCCATTTTTTTTAAATCACAGCGGAAGTATTGCAATAGAAAAACAGTAAAGATAACAACACCCACAAACTTAAAACCAATACTGTTCAACAACACAGTATATAGTTTAGTGTTACAAAAGAGTTCACAAAGATGGCTCATCTTATCTAAAACATAATATCAGAGCGACGGTCAAACTTCCCCTGTACAAACAACCACCTACCGAAGCTCACCAAAACCTGCAACAGAGAGTTAGGGTGGGGAATTAGCACAAAGCTAAGTGAATGGAATTTAAGCCACAGGTAACAATAGCATCATCACAACAATTATCATAGAAACAAGACCCACAAGGACTAATCAAGAGCGGGGCACCATGTATCATCAGAGGCACGGCGGCTCTGCAGAGCCTGCAACCCATATGCCAGCCAATCATAGGTTTACCGAGACTGCCTGTTAACTGGCACAGTTAAACCCCCTCTGCTGCAACAAATGTAACAGGGGTTGAACAACCGCACAACCACAAGCAAACAAGCCTAGCCCACACAAACCGGCTATCCTCCCTTAAAGACAGCATGCGCACGTTAATCTTCACCGCGCACTTATCTTGGACTCGATTGCAAACAATTAACATTCCAATTATACAATCAATATAAGTTTCCAATCATCGTACGATGATAGTGCCAACCATCATACCATCATAATCTCAATCTTCTTATAATCACAATACCAATCTCCGAACCATCATATCAGATTAAGCAATCTATCGCATGATTAAATAAACGAATCCAGATAATCCTCATAATCATAACTAATACCACCAGTAAGTTAAAGCCCACTCACATGCGTCCTCGGCCAATCCAAAATCTACACTTAGTTGTCTTATATCACTGAGTCTTTGAGTCCCCTGAGAATACAATATAAACAAGTCAATAACTCAAATCATAATTAACTCCAAAAGTCAAACCCATTCACTAACAGGTCAAAGCTTAACCATTAAACTTAATCATGTATAACCAACAAGAAATACACTCAAAATCATTTAGAATATCTTTATATAAGATATTAAACATGTAGCAATCGACAAAGCATTCATAAGCGCCATCTATTTCCAAATAAATCCGCAAATGGGTCAAAACCCAACCCGTTAAGCCTATAACACTAAATCAGCTTGAAACATATCAAAAATCAATTAGGAACTCCTCATATATCATATGAAATATGCATCCGTCAAAGAAACATAAACACAAGTCATTTAATTCCAATTCTCAAATTAAAGTACGCAATTATTGCCAATTTACTCATAAAGGGTCATAACTTAACCATTACGCTTCACGCACATAATCAATATAGAAAACATCCAATACCATTTAAAATATCCATATATGTTACCAAAAGGTGTAGCAATCAACAAAACACATTTAAAGTCCATATATCATAACTTAGCTTACTAACGGGTTAAACCCAACCCGTTTGATTTTAAAATACCAAACTAACTTGTCATACATGTTCAACACTTTAAAAAAACATCATATATAATATATAAAACATGTATGAATTAATGGAACACGAATACAATTCATCTACGTCCATTTCTTGCATTTAAAGTGAGCATTTAACATCAATTTATCATAATTATTTCAAGACCCTTCTAGTCATATTTCATCAACAAAAGACCTTCATAAATATCTTATAAATACATACTTAACCTGTACTCACATCAAACAACAGCATACGAGAAGATACGACACGAAACAGATAAAAACAACGCCAAATATTGGGCTGTGCAGGGGATACCGCGCCGCGGTCCCCTGCTTGTTCCGCGCCGCGGAATTTTGCGGCCAGCAGGAGGGAAGTCTGTTCTTCCCTGTTCATTCCAGCCTACACATACAGCTCTTGTACTTTGATTTGCAGCAGTATATAACAACTAAAATCAGTTCTAAACATTCTATAAACTACTACTAACATACAAACAATAATCAAACATATTATAATTCATCAATTCATGATTTCAATTCTCAAATCCAACCCAATACTCCATTAATGGGTTCTAAGCTTTAATCCAACAAAAACATAGAAATCATCATGTAATCATCTCGAAATCAGTATATAGCTTCAATAGAACATGATATAATAAGAACACAATTCGGATTAAACAAAACCCACATGAATCTTGAACCCTACAAATTAATAAATGGGTTTTTGCAAGAACACCCCATAAGCTTCAAGAATCAACTAAAATATACATAAACTTACTTGTATCTTGCTGGAAATCAACAATAAAATGAATAATCAAGGGATGGATTGATGTTTTCTCTTGAAGGTTTTGAAAGAACATCACAAACCCACACAACACAGCCTTCACGATGAAGCAACATGCAATTTTGACTTCCAAAGTCAATTTAAAACACATAGGTCGGCTGGTGAATTAATTAAATGACATGCAGTATAACTTATCTGATAACTGACATACAGGAACGTTAATAAAGCGGTCATACTCAAACAATTTTCATGCAACGAGGTATTATTTAGGACCCTCGTGTAAAAACGAATAAAATGGCATCAATATCATATAAAATATTAAAACTTATATTTTTACCTTTTATCTCGCGATCCAATTAATATTCATTTAATCATAATCTAAAATAACAATTAAATAAACAAATAAATATAAATAAATAATTAGATAATTTACCATTACTGTAAACTACTAGGCCCGATAGGAGGATGTTACATTTTCTCTCCTGAATGCTGTGGGAGGGAGTTTCAACCTCTGCTATAGTTTCCAACACCGGTGGAGACTTACTCCTTCTCTTGAGCTCGAAATCTTGGTCGTCTGAAGTGAATGAATCTAAAACTTTAGTAGGAGTATCAGGAAATAAACTTGGTGAGTGTTTGGGTACATCCTATACATAAAGCTATTCATAAGCAGATTTCTTGCGAATGCCAAATGCCACTTGCCACTTGCGAATTTGCCTTCTGCTTGCCAGTGTCGTTTTTATCCTTTCTATAGCACGATAGGCTTCAGTATGTTCTTCATCAGTATAGGCTGCCCGGTTTTCCCAAACTTTCTGATGTATCTTATGATGGAGAATTTTCAAGGTGCCGTCTGAATACGCCATTAGTTCATCAAGTCTGATGAAGATCTTTTCGCCTTTTGTATTCTTTGAGACGACCCCTCGATCACCTTTGAAGTTTGGATGTCCATCATAGATAACTGTCAACTCTTCAAGCTGTTCTAGATCTAGATGATTCTGATTAGGCTTAAGAAGATTGACTTTCAGATAGTTGTTTTCAGCTCCGAGTTGCAGATCATGTTCCTCAAAGTATACCATTAGATTTCTCATGTATTTCATCAGAGCAACCCTTCCGAACTCTTCTTCTGGCCACTTTCCTCTTTTCTGAGAGAGGATGTCAAATATGAAGCTGATGTCTTCAATACTTACAAACCTTAAGTCTGCTTCGTTGAGGAAGAATGACAGGTTGTTTGCTCTTCTGACATGAAAGATGGCATACTTAATTCTGAAGGTTGTCTGAGTATAGATATTGATAAGTTCAACTATTGGATACTCTGATTTGATCTCTTCGGGTTTAGTCATGGACTGAGAGAGAATGTGTTCATATCTTCTTCTCTGTTTATCGTCCATGTTCCACAACTCAGGGGAAATAACCTGTATTAGTTCATTGCTGAATATATCTGGAATTCTTTCTTCAAGATTAGCAGCATTGACAAAATACGGTTTCCATATCGGTTGTTGGGCAGCACTTCTTGTGAACATGTTGCCTGTATCAAGTCCTGGATCCCCACGGTACACTGGAGGAGCAGGTGGCACAATGAAGCTCGTTGGCAAGGGCCATTCAGATTCTTGTCTTAACTTTTCAGCTGCCTCTTTTTGTTTGTTTCTTTCAAGTACGTCAGCAGCTGATTCTTGAAACCGACCAGGAGGAGGAGGGAAAGTTTCATGAACTTCAATATTAATCCCACTGAGAACCCTGGATATGTCGAAGATTGATTTCTTTTGTTTAGGCTTTCTCCTAGCATCCCTTCTAGAAATTGCTTCCCTTTCTTTTCTTTTCAGTGCAAGTTCTCTTTCACTGGGAATATCATCAAATTTGTGAACAATTCTAGGAGAATCTGGACGTGCAGCAATCACGACGTATTCATCAATACCCTTGAATAGATTTTCCATCTCAGGATCCTCAGCTTCTTCCTCTGGTTGAGCAGAACTGCTTTCTCCCATATGCCTTGCAGGTGATATGTGTATGGACTCATATAAATCTTTCATTTCTTCTTCTGAGTCGCTTGACCATTCAAACATCTCGGTATGGGGCTGCTCCGAAGATATCTCACCTTCTTCAAGATCACTTGGCCTCGGTTCAGTTTGTTGCTGGGGTACATATAGTACAATCTGTTTGTCAGCATTCTCTTTCTGTTGTAATTCATAAACTTCATCGGCCGTTAATGATTCGGATCTATGTTGTTGACCCGTCTAGCTTCCAGATCCAGCAGAACCTGTACCTGTAGATAAGTATCTGCTCAATGATGGTACTGGTACAGTTGCGGCGGAGGGATTTGTGATATATCTTCTTCTTTTCTCCCCCTCGGGACGATCATCAAGATCCTGATCATCCCTCCTCCTCTTTAACCCCTGAGCCTGGGCCTGACAGGTTTGTTCAAGTACCGTCAGCCGGGCAGTTACTTTTTGAAGGGAGGTGTAAAAACCTCTTGTCATCCCATCTATTTTCCTATTGACATCCTCATGAAATTCTGTAAAGTCATCCAAGGAGATTCCCTGTGGATTCCGTTCAGCCCGCAGAGTAGTCAAAAGGTCTTGATCATAAGCAGTGTCTGGTCTCTGTTCAAGAATTTTCGCATAAAGTATGCTTTTCAGAGCATCCACTGAAAGAGAAGTGACATCAGCTTGAGGTTGAGGCGCTGTTGCTGGAGGGCGAGCTGCAAGAAGATTTTCAATACGAGTGAGCTGCTCAGATTGTGCCTTGGAAGCCTCTTCGATCCGATCCAACTTTGAATTTGTCTCCTGCATTTGTTGGCGGATTGGGGACACGGCTTGTTGAATAGCAAGTTAAAGATATGCACGTGTAACAAACCCGGAATCACTCAGATTACCGGTTGAGGTACTTGCCACAGAGGCAGAACCACCTACTGGAGCAGCATGGATGTAGGCTCCAGCAGGATTTCCTTCCAATCCTCGAATGGCACCTTGAGAGGTACCACCTATGGAAGTTGAGGAGACTTGTTGAGCCAACAAGCTCAGTGCATCAATGGTGACTTTGTGTTGTTCAAGATAAGCGGAGATCCGCGGCATATCAAATTGTGCACGAAAAGGAGCCGAGGACGACGGAGGCGGTCCTCTTTGTTCAATAGGTCCAACACCCAATTGGGGTTGACCTAGATGATGTGCTATAACCCTGTGCAATAAAGACGGAGTCTGTTGAGAGACACCGTAGTGGCTTGGGGGGGCAGAAACTTGCACGGGTGGGATCACCGCGACTTCTTCAATATGAGGCCCAGCAGTGCTAGGCCCCATAGCAAATGTGGCTTCCCGGCTCTCTGGGTTTGGTGAACCCTCAGCACTCACTTTTTCTTTTCTCACCTCCTCTCTATCACTCACATTCCTAACAACAAAACTACCTTCATCATCACTACTACCAGTACCATACCCCGCATATTGATCAGGTTGAATGAGAGAGTTAGGGGTGACAGAACTAGTTTCAACAGATAGGCTAAGAGATGGAGAAGTGACTGGAATGTCATGCTCTGGGGCTATAATGGCCCTGCAAATGATAGGAATGGTGGTTGTTGGAGCAGTTGAAGTCAAAGGAATGACCAGACCACCAGGTTGTGAAATGACCTGAGTAGGTTGAACGGGGTGAGTCTGGTCGGGAGAGGTAGTATGTGGATCAGTAAGTTTCATGAAAGAGGGGGTACTTTCTGCTGGTTGGTCAATGGGGTGCTCAGGGGTGCCCATGGGAGATATAACAGTTTCAAAGGCAGGGGCACCTCCTGGATGAGATGCAGACTCATCGGATGAAGGTTCAGAACTGGAAGACTCGGTGAAAATGAGTCCAAGCTCTTCCAGAATGGTTTGGTTGTGGGTTAGTTGAGAAAGAGTTTGTATAATGGCTTGAATGGAGGCGGGATCATATGCATCCCCTCCCTCTCTACTCTCAACACCTTCACCTTCTTCACCACCCCTCTCAACATTTTATCTCTCCACTCCCCTCTCAGCATCTGCCATAGATAGCTGAGTCCTAACCTCTATATTCTCACCTGGTGCTACTCCTCCCTGGGCAGGTATGGCCGGTTCTGGCACAACCATGGGAGGTATTCCTACACTCTCCCTATAACTCTTAACAATATCATTCTGCTCACAAAGATCTAAGAGAGATACAGGGAAGGATCTTGGAACTGGTAGAGTAGCAGGAGTGGCAGGTTTAATGTATTGAAAGAGTTTAGGAGTTATAGAGGGTAGACCTGCTCGGCGGGGAATGTCAGCATTCCTGTCCATCACATATTGTATTATCATCGGAAGGAAGCGATGGTATGGCAGCAGGTTAGCATCCTTCTTCTTTTGGGAATTCTTCCTTTGCATAGATGCTTTGATGTCTTGGAAGAGAAGGAATGCATAATCCACATGCATGTGAGTTGCAGCTGCTACAAAGATTTTGAGTTGATATTCCGTTGGGAATTCGTAGCCAGAATGCTTTGGAGTGAGACACCTCTGAAGCACCGTCATGAAAGTGTTATACTTTGGATGCAAGCTGGTGCGTTTGAGAGAACACTTGTGAAATTTGAATCGCGTGAATGAAGAATGGTAACGGTTGGGGTAACTTGTAGTAGTGTAAAAAGACACGTGTCAAGCCCTGATTGGTTGTTAAAGCGGTTAAAATTGCGGCTGATAGAAGTGTGGATGCGACTGATAAGTGTTTTCAATCGCACGCGATTCACACTGTGGTGTGTTAATCGCATGCGATTCAGCTTGGGTGTTGGAATTATGTGCATCCGAATCGCGTGAGATTAACACTAGCTGATTCAATCGCGTGCGATTCAACCTAACTTAATCCGAATCGCATGCTATTCAACCTTAGTCAAACAAGCATGCGAATCACCCTATTTGCCTGAATCGCATTTGTTTGAGTATGCTATTCACCTTGTATGCGATTGAAGGGTATTTCATTTTTCTTTGGTAATCGCATGCGATTGAGGAATAGACTTTGTTTTCCCATGCGATTGACCCTTGACTTAGAAAATTATTAGTGATTTGACAAAAATTAATCCCATGCGATTGATAGAATCTGATTGGCTTTAATAGTCCTTAACACTTGAAAATTTTCTTATCAACTTCAAAGTATCTGGAATGTTGAGTTTAAAAAAAAATTTATATTCCAAGATCATATGTTTGAAATTGTTTATGTTGACACACTCCCCCTCGATTGTTGCCTTTGATTTTGGAAAGTGTGTCACATGTGAATTTCTCCCCCTACACATGTGCACGATGTGTATTCACTTTCTCCCCCTACATATTTGCACATGTGTACAACTCCTTAGCTCCCCCTTTGTATGTGTATCAGACATCTGCGTAGAGATCCATGTGTAGAAGATCCAAAGGCTTGGCTGTGCTGAATGCTTGCTTTGATTTATGCGAAGCCTTCTTCATTTTTCCTTTCTCGCAGTCAGCACACAGATGAACCTTGTTAAATCTTAGTTTGGGTATTCCTCTCACCAAGGCACCGGTGACCAGTTTGTTTATATTTTGAAAATTCAGGTGAGAGAGTTTTCTGTGCCAAAGTCAAGTAAGATCATTGGAGGCTTCCGACAGAAGACACACAGATGTAGGAGAGTCATACTTCTCCAGATCTATGGAATACAGGTTGGAGTTCCTGGAACCTGCAAGCAGCTCGTCACCGGTTTCTGTGACCACAGAGCATTTGTTCTTCTTGAACACAACTACCAAGTCCTTGTCACAGAATTGACCGATGCTGAATAGATTATGACCCAAACCTTCTACATAGGAGACTCTCTTGTTTTTGATATGTTTCCTTTCAATGTCTCCGTACCCCATTATTGGTGCAACATTGTCGTTCCCAAAACGTACATTCCCGGAGTACTTAGGAACATAATTCTTGAGAAGACTTTTGTTGCCGGTCATATGTTTGGTACAGCCGGAGTGAGGCACCTGCAAAAAGAGAATAAATCACGTTTAGGTCCCCATTTAGATATGGTTCCTTGATTGTTAGTCTCTAAGTTGGGTTGAGTAACAACTGTTGGTTTTGATGATGATAAAACTTCTAATGATCTATTCTTTGGTACCCAAATGGACTTAAGCTTTGGACGTGAAGGAATAGATTTGGAAGAAATTTGCTGAGAAGAAAGTTTATTCACCACTGTTGGTTTGACAGTTGATGGAATCGGAGGTTTCGGATTCGGTAGAGTTGCGGAAGCGTTATATTTGCGAATCCATGGTTGAGAGGAATTTTTAAGAATTCTTTGTGGCCTCGGTGCATCAACTTGCTGTCGCGGAAATGGAACACTGCGATTAGCAGGTTTTGCTACTCGTTGAATGGACGATGACTTGGGTTTCGAAGATTTTGAGATTTTGGAAGGGGAATTGCAAGAACGCTTTTGAGAATGCAAGTGTTTTTCCTATGCAATCCAAGCCCTTTTAAATGCTTCATAGCCCTGCCGTCTGTAGACTTCCAGTTCCTTGATCGTGAGTAATCGGTTGGATTTGTTTAAACGTTTAAGAGCATGTGATTGACGAGTGGTGATCCATTGATTAATGATGTAGCCTTTTGAATTTAAAAATGGAACACAGATTTGATTAGCATAAAAATCAGTCCAAACAACACATGGTTTAACACCTAAAGTCTTTCTCAATTGATCATAGCAACAATTAAATTCACAGTGTCCATGAGTACAACCATCACTTATACAAAACATGGTAGAAGCAATTTTTCCTTGTGAACTGGAATGATTACAAACAGAATCAAACATCAAAATGTTTTCACAGACAGGTTTCAAATTTGAACACCTCCTAGTGGATCTAGGAATAGCTCTTTTCCATGATGTATTTACTTCAAACTTCTTGTTTCCAGCCTTCTTCACATCTGCAGCAGAGGATAAAAGATTAGAATGAAGTCGTGGTCAACTGGCTGCAGCTTGTGATGATTCAGGTACTTCTATGTGCACACGAGAATTGGGATTAGGAGTGGATTGTTGCTTTGGTTTGTAAATCTGTTTAAGCTTAAGATTTGTTAAGTCAGGTTTATTAACAGATTTTACAGAAGTTGTGCAATATGTACCCTTGGTGTTTGCATGAGTTAGATCATCCATATCTGAACCAAAAAGTGAGAAGGTAAAGGGAACTATTGGAGTTTCCATCTTTACTTTGAGGGCTTTGATTCTTTCTTTCAAAACAAACTGTTTCCTACACAGTTTATCAATGATCTTTCCATAATGTACAAATGACATGTTGGGAATTTGTTGACAGGTGATGATTTCATGCATTGAAGGGAATGTCTCAGAGGTAGGAGGTTTTAAATCATTTTGAATGGCTTTGGTGAGGTCCTGTTGAATGACTTGGGTAAAACAAAATTCCTGCAGGGTGTTGAATCTGTCTTGTAATTCTTTGTGAGGAATGTATTCAACAGTGGGCTTTGGTGAAACAGGGTGTTCGAAAACTTGACCTGATTTTAAAGTGATTTGAATGATTGATTAACGAACTAAGTCTTTTGAATTTCAATTTTGAATTAGATCTTAAAATAATGATCGTTTAGGATTGAATTGATTTGATCAAAAATTTAATCAACTAAAATGATTTTAAAATCAATTTAGATTGAGTTGATTAACGGCAACAATACTGTTGACAACACTAATTTTTGCAATTAAGAACAGGTTGACGAAAGGCAACAAAGTTGCGACAACAATAATATGCGGCAACAATGATTTTGCAATAAGCGCGAATTTGATAACGAACTACTCGAAAAATATAAACCGACACAATTAAAGTGCAAATTGATTTGTAGTTATAGAAATTTCTCGATTGAAATATACGATTCAATTAACTCCACGACAAACAAAAATAAAATGCAAACCGGTGATACAAGCTTGATGCTTTTCTTGGGAACAACTACCTTTTTTTTTTTTTAAATTAAATGCAATTCTCGATGCAATTAAAATATATGGGACGAAATGATGCAAGCTGGTCACAGTTTTCAATGGCTGACACTCCCTTACAGCACTCAAAAGCGATGGCAGCTTTCTCCAAAAGTAAACAAATACTTTTTGATGACAACACACTGCCCAAACATCAGAATATTAATGAATTAACACACTTTCCTATGTCAGCTACTGTTCTCGATGGCAGCTATGTATTTAATGTGAATGGACAACTCATGTATTAGACCGTGTTTTGGTGTTTTATCGCGTGAATCGGTGCGATAGAATTGTTCATAGGCTAACGCGGACTACGAATGGTTCGATAGAATAGGAGTTATAACAATAGTTGAGGGTGCTTATTGTAAATATACCTTATAGGTATATAAGCCTTATGCTACACAAGAAAATGTAAGGTTTGCCACACTTGCAAGAAATAAACTATTTGTGTTTTGAAGGTGAAACGAGATTCTCTCTCTATCTCTTCATAGTTATCTTAGCAATCCTTCAATCTACCGCTTGTTTATTCCTAACAAGTGGTATCAGAGCCAAGGGAGTGAAGATTTTGATCTGAATTCAACAACAAAAGGTCAAATTTGTGAAGAAATTTTGAAAATTTCGAGATAAAGTGGGCTGGAAAATTCAAAAATTCGTGAAAAATTCATACGAGCTCCGATTGATCTGATTTTCGGATATGTTGTTCCTCTAGATGAAAGGAACATTGTGTAAAAATTTCATGCAAAAACTCCTTACGGTTTGGGAGAGATCTAAATTTTCGTTTTCCGGGTTTTTGAAGGTGTTCTTCACGATTTTTGCTCAAAAATGGGAATTTGGATACTTTTTTTCGAGATTGGAGTACATAAAAAGTGTTTGTGTAAGTGGAGATGCATAGATCTGAAGAGAAAAATCATTTTGGTTGAGTTTTAAAAATCGTCTTCTTTGTGTTCTTGAAATGTTCTTGAGTTGGTGATAAGGAAGAAGATGAAGTTTTAAGTGTCAGATCTGATTGTGTTGGTTAGTGTGTGAAAAAAGGTGTTTTTGAAAGCTATCAGCCGGGTTTTTTTTTATAGACTCAATCGCACGCGATTGAAAGCTATCAGCCGGGGTTTTTTTTTTAGACCCAATCGCACGCTATTGAAAGCTATCAGCCGGGACCCTGACCAACGCATGCGATTGTCTCGGTGTTGTGTAAAAGAAGCCCAATCGCATTCTATTGACTGATTTTTTTTAAGAGGCTATCGCGCGGCTTATCAGCCGTGTTTTTCCCAAGAGAACAGCTGTCACTTTATAGCTGTCACTTTATAGCTGTCATCGAGACATGTGAAACAGTAAAAGCCTATATCGAGACATGTGCAGCCTACATCGAATTTAATTGCTGATCTCTAAAAGTGTGTGGATTTAATTGTGAGCATATGGAATTAATACACTTTGAATTGTGAGCAATATACTGTTCGATGCCATTTGAATTAATTGTGGAATTGGAATTAATTGTGGGCCATCAAAAAAAAAAAAGAATTCCCATCACAATTCCGAGATATCAATCCTCACGCGCCTAACATCTCGAAATCCGAACCCCGTCGTTGTTCTGACTGTGTTATCTTATCACCTTGATTCTTAAGACAGGTGTTTGGATTTTTTGGCTGAGTCGGGAGTTCTCAAAGTTTCAGTTATCATTCTGATGTTTCTATATTTGGGTCATATTCTGTTTTCCCGTGAACCATGTGTTTAATTGTCTAGTACCCTTATGTCTAGTCATCCTGCCCTTTCTTAACTGTTTTTTGGCTCTTCTTTCTTAGTGTCACCAATTTTTGGTCTCAAAACCAGATTTTGGCCATCCATCCCTTGTTTCTTTTGAATCTTGGTTATCTTTTTTCAGTCATTTCTGACGTCGCAGATCACAGTGTTGTTGAAATTATTTGAAGAATTGACCAACATCATATTACTTCAGGTTTTTTAGAAGATTTTGTATTACATGCGCGCTTGCTCACTTCTTATTAATCGTTTGGTGCTCTTGAATAAGGATGAATCCGACTCACTGATTATTATATCAAAGTCACCTACTAGCTTATGTGTACCCAAGTTCATTTGCACCCGTATGTCTTTCAAAATCTTTGTATGTCTTGCGGTGATCTGATCAAGGTTGATTACACGGTATTGGGAGGCTTACTTGACAACATTATTCTCCAATATCATTTTACATCCAACACAGAGCTTTAAATCTTCAAGAATTCAGATCAAATCATTACCACTCCTCAACGATCAAGAGTGGTTCAAGTATCTATTCAAGTCAGGGAATGGTTGAATATTATTTTGACTTGAAGTGTAGGATTTTCCCCATCCCTCGTCCATGTTCGTTACAACTGAATCTCATGCATGATGCTCATAAAGTTTTATAATCATCATGAGGGGAGATAAAAAGATTTATTCAGTTGGTTACTGCATGAGACATATTGTACGAGGTATTCAGTCTAGGGGGAGAAGTAATCTAGGGGGAGAAGTACTTAGATGAAAGTAAAAATTTATCCTCGCCCCAAATTTGTCAACAAGGATCAAAAGCAACATTGTAGGGGGAGGGTTTCCCCGTTCGTGATTCTAGGGGGAGTAAGCTTCTTTCCTGTTGATGAATCCTTATATGCTTCCGCTGATGCTACCAATGCTCAAGGATCCAGATGCTGAAAACCTCTATATGCTAAATTGATTATATCACCGTAGGCGATCAATGCCTTAGGTTACTGGAGCGCTACAAGACAATAAGCACAAGACCCAGACCCTCATGATGCTGAAGAGATCAAGACTCCTGTTCATTTTAATTCTACAACTCCTATTCCATTCCAAAGGGGGAGATTGTTAGAACTGTATTATTGTAATAGAATAGGAGTTATAACAATAGTTGAGGGTGCTTATTGTAAATATACCTTATAGGTATATAAGCCTTATGCTACACAAGAAAATGTAAGGTTTGCCACACTTGCAAGAAATAAACTAGGTGTTTCTATGGTGTAATTACACATTCTCTCTAGTTATCTTATGCAAACCTTCATCTATCCTACATCTATACTTGAATCTCTTGTTTTATGGAACCAACACATAGACTTTTTCTTTAAGTACACCGTTGAGAAAAGCTGTCTGCACATCCATCTAAAAGACTCGAAAGCTGCGGGAGGCTGCATATGCAAGAAAGAGTCGTATAGCCTCAATGCGAGCAACGGGGGCAAAAGTTTTATCATAGTCAATGCCCTCTTGCTGATTGTAGCCTTTAGTGACCAACCTAGCTTTGTTATGAATAACCACTCCATCCGAATCCCTTTTGTTCTTGTAAACCCATTTAGTTTCTACAACAGATTTGCCATATGGGAGAGGAACTAATCGCCAGACTTTGAGACGATCAAATGGGTGTAATTCTTCCTGCATTGCAATTACCCAATATGGATCATCTAATGCTTCACAAGTCTTGGTGGGTTCAATGATGCTTAAGAAACCATAGAATTGGCATTCGTTTGCTGTTGCGGATCTTGTTTGAATGCCAACTGAAGGATCTCCGATGATGTTCTCTTTAGAGTGATGTCTGGTCCACTTAATTTCATGTGAAGTGGAAGATGAAGGAATGAGATCTTGTAAGTGTCGTGCTTCTTCTTCATCTTCGGGAGTGAAATTTGGGTCTGAATCAAACACAGGAGAACTCTCTGGGTCACGAATCTGAGAAGTCACAGGGGGACAAGTGACAGAAACAAAAGAAGAATCCTCAGCATATAGATCAGCAAAAGGATTCGTTTCAATGACCGTAGGAGCCGTTATGGTGACACTTGTTTGTAAGCCTGTGTTGTCCCTATTTTCAGTTAAAACAGGAGAGGATTCAGATCTTAAGAAATCAAACATAAAGTCAAGATTAGTATTTGAACTGGATGGATTGTTTGATTCTTGATTTTCAAGCGCCGGTCCTGAACAGGTATGTTCAGAAGCAACTACTGTTGATTTAGGTGGAAAATCTGTAACATTCAATGCATCATCAAATGTTATATTGATACTTTCAACAATGCTCTTTGTACGTTTGTTAAAAACTCTGTAGGCTTTAGATTCAGTGGAATAACCTAAGAAAATAGCTTCATCAGCTTTAGGAGCAAACTTTCCTAGATTATTCTTGTCATTTAGAACAAAGCACCTATTACCAAAGACATGAAAGTATTTGATATTACGCACTATGCCATTTGCCTGTTCATAGGGAGTTTTATTAAAACATTTATTAATGAAAGAGCGATTCTACGTATAGCAGGCAGTGTTGAGGGCTTCAGCCCAAAAGGAAGGTGGGAGCCCAGAGTATGATAGCATGGTACGGGCAGCTTCAACCAATGTTCTATTTCGTCTTTCGACCACACCATTCTGTTGTGGAGTGTATGCTGCAAAGAACTGATGGTTGATCCCAACTAGATTACAAAAGCTTTTCAGAGCTATGTTCTTGAATTCTGTTCCATTGTCTATACGGATTGAGACAACACTCTGACTATATTTGTTCTGCTGCTGTTTGATGAATGTGATAATTGTTGGAGTAGCTTCATCTTTAGCACAGAGGAATTTGACCCAAGTATACCTGGAATAGTCATCCACCATGACTAGTATATACCTCTTCCCATGCTTGGACTGAATTATCATAGGACCACAGAGATACATATGCAAGATATCTAAAGGCTTGGTAGTGCTAAACACTTGCTTTGATTTATGAGTAGCCTTCTTCATTTTACCCTTCTCACAGTCTGCACACAGATGGTCCTTGTTGAATATTAGCTTAGGAATGCCTCTCACCAAGTCACCAGTGACTAGTTTGTTAATATTCTGAAAGTTCAGATGAGAGAGTTTACGGTGCCATTGCCAAGTAAGATCATTTGAAGCTTCGGACAGAAGACACACAGAAGTAGGAGAATCATATTTCTCCAAATCTATGGAATACATGTTAGATTTCCTAGAGCCTGCAAGTAGTTCATCACCAGTTTCTGTGATCACAGAACATTTGTTTTTCTTAAAGACGACTACTAGATCTTTGTCACAAAACTGTCCGATGCTAAATAGATTATGACCCAATCCTTCAACATAGGAAACTTTCTTGATCTTGATGTGCTTCTTCTCAATGTCTCCGTACCCCATTATTGGTGCAACATTGTCATTCCCAAAACGTACATTCCCGGAGTACTTAGGAACATAATTCTTGAGAAGACTTTTGTTGCCGGTCATATGTTTGGTACACCCGGAGTCCATGTACCACAAGTGAGGTGCCTGCAAAACAAGGATAAAGCACTTTTAGGTCCCCATACATAAATGGGTCCTTGATTGTTAGTTCCTAAGTTGAGTTGAGTAACAACTGTGGGTTCTGATGATGAGAAAACTTCTAATGATCTATTCTTTGGTACCCAAATAGATTTAAGATTTTGTCGGGAAGAAATAGATGTAGAAAAAGTTTGCTCATTTGGAAGTCTCGCTATCAGTTTTGGTGTGAAAGTTGATGAAATTGAAGATTTTAGATTCGTTAGAGTTGCGGAAGCGTTATGTTTGCGAAGAATTCCTAAGAATTTGTTTCGACTTAATGACATCAACTTGTTTAGGGTGAACTGGTTTCCTTGCAGAAGTGGATGGTACCACTCGTTGTGGATGTGTGTGCTTGGGTTTGGTAGGTTTAGCATTTTTGTACGATTGATTGCATGAGTGGTTTATGGAATGCAGGTATTGTTCATGAGCGCTCCATGCCTTTTTGAATGCTTCATACCCTTGCCGTCTGTAGACTTCCAGTTCCTTGATCGTCAATAACCGTTTTGATTTGTTTAGGCGTTTAAGTGCATGAGATTGACGAGTGGTGATCCATTGATTAATGATGAAGCCTTTTGAATTTAAAAATGGAATACAGACTTGATTAGCATAAAAATCAGTCCAGTCAGCACATGGTTTAACACCTAAGGACTTTCTCAATTGATCATAACAACACTTAAATTCACAGTGTCCATGAGTATAGCCATCACTCATACAAAACATGGTAGAAGCAGTATTGTCTTGTGAACATGAATGATTACAAACAGAATCAAACATCAAAATGTTTTCACAGACAGGTTTCAAATTTGAACAATTCCTAGTGGATCTAGGAATGACTCTTTGCCATGATGCATTTATTTGGTACTCCTTGTTTCCAGACTTCTTCACATCTGCAGTAGAGAGTAAACGATTAGAATTAAGTCGTGGTCGACTAGCTGCATCTCGTGATGATTCAGGTACGTCTAATTGCACACGAGAAAGGTGATTGGAAGTGGAAAGTTGAGTTGGTTTGCAAATCTGTTTTAGTTTAAGTTTTGTTACATTAGTTTTATTAACAGAATTTATATGAGTGATGCATGCTGAAGACTTAGTGGATGCATGAGTGCAATCATCAAGTTGTGAACCATAGAGTGAATATGTGAAGGGAGTAGGAGGTTGCATCTCTTCCTGGAGTTTCTTGATTCGCTCTTTTAGTGCAAACTGTTTCTTGCATAATTCTTCTATGATCTTTTCATCATGATCAAAATACGTCTTAATGCGCTGTTGGAAAATTGTAGTTGCTTGCAGCAGAAAAGAGATATCAGAGTTAGGAGGTTTGAGTTCATCTTGAATGACTTTGGCGAGGTCCTATTGAATAAGGTGGGTAAAACAAAATTTCTGTAGAGTATTGAATTTGTCTTGTATTTCTTTGTGAGGAATGTATTCAATAGTGGGCTTTGGTGAGACAGGAGAATAGAGTTCTTCATCAGAATAGACAGAAGATGAAACATCAGTCTCAGACGATGAAGTGAGACAGGTAAGGTATGAGTCATTAAGATCAGAGTAGTCAAATGGAACTTCAGTTCGGAGATTAAGAGTTCGTTTGACTTCTTCTTTAATACTTTCCTCTTCTTGACCAACAAAAACCATCCGTTGGGTAAGCCCTTCGCCAAACAGATCAGCATTGTACAATTGTTTGGACGTAACCTTGCTCAATGCATTTGGGTGTTTGAAGCCCAGTCCATCGAATTTCCATCTGGAGAAAGGACGTTCCTTTTCTTTGTATTGAGAGATGATCTTGTCGCTTTGATCGCGTTTGGATAGAAGATATTCAAGTTCATAGATTCTGGTGTAAAGAGTACTTAGTTCATTCCTAAGTTCATTTTTAAGAATTTCAGAATCCTTTTCAGCACATGCACATTCTGCGTTAAGATCTAATATGGTGGTATTCATGCTATTAGTTAACTCTAAGAATTCAGATTCTTTAGCAGCTAATTGGATCTTAAAGCTAATTAAGTCGTTATCTAAATGCTTAATTATTGTTTGTGCCTCTATATCTTTGTTGAGTGAAAAATCTTCTAGAACTTGATTTCTAGTGGTTAACTCTATTATCTTATTTTCTAACTCTTTCATTCGGATTAATATGGTTTGTATGTGTTCATGTTTAAAACCCATATTATAGTTAGAGTCAGAAGATACCTTCCCGCTTTCCAAGCTTTCCTCATCTGAATCAGAGAGATCATCACCATCATCATCCTCTCTACTTCCTCCACCATTGTGAGCAATTAAATAGAACTGAGCATGATCTTCACCATCCAGATCACTGTCCGATTCTGTATCTTCCAAGAACTGGTCTTCTTCTACTAGCAGCGCGTTCCCAGCCTATCTTTGTTTGAACAGACGGTACTTCTGCCGATAGTATTCTGCATCTTTGGTCTTTTTCATGGGGCAATTCCGGATTAGATGCCCTGATCTTCCACAGTTGTAGCACTTGGAGTCAGTTTTCTTTTCCTCCTTCTTCTCTTCTCTCTGGTACGTTGGCTTGTCAACAGGAACAACTCTTTCAGGTCTCCTTGAGCCAGATGTGAACCGTTGTCTATTGTTAGTCTTGCTGAAGCGGTTCTTGAAATTCTTGCTGGCCACTGTGAGAGCTTGAAAGGCAGCTTCTATTGAATCATCATCATCATCATCGTGATCAGAATCACTGAGAGCCACATGCTTAAGTTTCAACGATCTTGATGATGTTTCCCTAGGGGTTCTGTCAGACACCACCAAGGCAAGAGGATCAGCAACTAGTTGTTTTGGGTTAGACTGCAAGATTTCATCTTGATACTGATTGAGATCTTCGAAGATGTTGTGGAAGGTGACTGATGTAAGATCCTTGTTTATCTGTTTGTAAAGTCTGCAATAGTCTTTCCACTCAGAACCTAATGAATTCAGAAAAACACAATTCAAATCAAGATCAGTTCTGACAATTTGATTAGATCTCATTTCATTTTGCAGCTTGCAGAATCTGCCATATGTTTCAGACAGGAGTTCATTCTCACGAGCTTTGAACTCATGGTAACTGTTGACCAGTTGAGTGCGTTTGATGTACTCTCCTTGTTCAGTCCCTTGCAACTGCTTTTTGATCTCATCCCAAATTTCCTTGGCAGTACCCAAGCTGTCAATCTTTAGATAAAACTCAGACGAGAGACCCTGTTTTAGATAGTACTTTGCTAGTCTCTCTGCTTTCTTGGTTTCCTTTTCAGTAGCAGACAGCTAGTCATTGGTCTTCTCTCTCTCATGTCTGAGAATGGGGGGATTGTTAGTTGAGTCAGCTTCAACGATCCTTGTAAACTTGGTGTTGCCCTTGTGGATGCATTCTATCATCTTGTCTCCACAGATTTCGTTGTGTTCAAGGAAGTCCATGAACCTAGCCTTCCAGACATTGTATTCCCCCCGAAACAAAACAGGAGGTTTTGTGTCGGTGCCAATGGACATCATTTCATTTGTACTTGACATGATTATTGATTTTAAAAAAATGATCGTTCACTTGTAAGATGGTTTGATTGTTCGAAAGATTCACTTAAAAGGTGTGACGGTTCAAGCTTGATTATAGAGTGACTTGAAAGTTGATTAAAGAACCAAGTCTTTTGAATTTTAATTTTGAATTAGATCTTAAGAGGATTTAATTCAACTTTGAACTAGATAGACGTAAGGGAATTTAATTCACCTTTGAATTAGATCTGGTTTAGATTAAATTCAATTATGAATTAGATTGTTTTGATTAAGTTCAAATATTCAAGAGTTCTTTAAGTCAAGTCCAGACGAGTCAATCACTTGTCCAAGTAAAGGAATGTCACTGATTGGAATTTGTCTTATCGAGTGCGATTACAGGTCAATCGAATGCGATTAGGTGTCCTTGAAAAACAAGCAGAATGACTATGGGTGGTTAATCGAATGCGAATCAAACCTGTCTCATCAAACACATAGAAAATAAGCTGTTAGTTCTGTCAATAGCATGCGATTGCCAAATCAGTGAATAACTACGATTCAATCAAGTGCGATTCCAATAGTAACGGCTGATAGATGTAAGTGTTAATCGCATTCGATTCAATCAAATGCGATTCTATCAAATTCGATTCACACTTAGACTATTCAGGCAACCTTATCAACAGCTTCTATAAGCCGCACACCCCAATCGCATGCGATTGGGGATCCGGCTGATAGACTTTGATATGTCCTTTTCAAATCAGATTGCCTTACCCTGAATAGTGTCTAACCACTTTGTACTTGATTGGTATGGCAAGTGCTTGACTTTCCTTGTTCAACACTTAAGCTATTTATAATTTATAATTAAATAAATTACAAAAAAAAGCGATTTCTTCTTCTACAGGTTGTACTATTCAGATCAAGAACACAATAAATGTTTAAATACCCAGAAAATTTAATGTTTGAAAAGTGGGTTTTTAATGACTTTTCTTGACTAAGAATGTATGGATAAACTTTCGGTTCAACTTTTTCTTCAAGAACAATTTTCGTAGGTTTGTAAGCTATGTAAAACTACTCAAAGGTAGTTTAAAGAAGATGAAGTTTATACCTCTACCGAGTTCTACCTTTTGAAGTCGTTTAAACTAAAGTTTCTTTGAGGAAAGTTGATGTTCTTGAACTTGTGTAAAACCGAGAATCTTTTCTAGTGAGCTTGAAGTCTTCGAGATCTTGAAGTTCTTTTTCGAACAATCACGAGCCAAAACAAGTTTGGCTCTGATACCAATTGTTGGTCCCGTATTGTATACGGATGAAGCAATGCTTGATGATAATCTACTAGTGAGTGTTTGTGTGTGTATTCGGTTGAAGAGAGAGAGTCGAGAGAGAATGGTAAGAACACAAACACAAGTGAGTAATATGCAAAGCTTAGTTAGAATGTGGGAGAAATGCCTTTATATAGCATTTCCCCAACTTTGAGTAATTACATATTACACCCCTCACTTTAATATTTCTAACACTGAGTATACACCACACCCTGGTTTGGCTGTTGGGTTAGATTGAGCCTCAAGGTTAGCACCTTAAGAGTAGGTATCTCCCCCTCAACTCTTGCCTGTGGAGGTATCAAAGTGATATCAGCTCCAGTAGTATCTTTAGGTGTGACACTACTTTTGGTAGTTTTTCTCATATAGGTTTAGAGAATATCCTTGGTAGCAGTGGGCACACCAAGGTTGGCTTCAGATTGGAGTTTTAAATGGATAGAAGGTGGAGAAGTTGGGTTAGACAGTGTGGGGCTGACCACAGTCTTATCTCCAAATGATGATGGAGAATAATGAGAAGAAGAATAGACTGGAGGAGTTATACCTGTGTGCGGTCTACCAACCAATGGATACCCTGAAGATTGTAGATAGATGGATGGAGATGTAATAGACTCATCCTCAGCTTCAACAGTTTCAAGCTCAGCTTGAGCTTCTTAGTCAGCTTGAGCTGCTTCCCCTTGATCAGACTCATCATCTTCACTCTCTGAAGATGCTTCTTCAGCAATCAATTGCATGGGCTTACTAAGTCCCTCTTGCTCTGGAAAGATGTCATTGTTGAACATCTTTGAGCTAAGTGTTGGTGTGAGGAACAGATCCTGTCCAGCTTCATACAGTTGAAGCCCCAGCTCAACTTTGATCACCAGGACAAGTACCTAATGAATGGCACATGTAGGTCCCTTGGTGTCTTCATCACTTAGACCTTGAGTTCATTGAAGATCAGCAATGCAAAATCCAGATTTCTTGCATGATATATGTTGTATAGTAGTTACATGTCGAATTCGTTCACTTGGTCCAGACCTCCAACCTTTGTTCCTAGTGAACGAATCACTGTAGAAACCATAAATCTCCATCCGGTTGGAAAAGTAGCTTTCTTGATAATACCTTTGTTTGAGGGTGACCCATTCTGGGTAGAACTGATCTTGCTACTTGTCTTGTCACGGGAGGCTCGAACACATCATTATTTGGAAGCTGTAACCCTTCCCTTAGCCTGTTGACCGTGATTATCACTGTTCTCTCCACATGTAGAACAGTTCCTTTGATTTCTCCCCTATCCTGGTCACAGACACATGTATACCAGAATTCCAGTAGGTGTTGAGGAACGACATGAATTGGTGCCCCGGTGAAAGTGAATGATAAAGTGCATTTGCGAAGGTAGTTAACCAGGCTTCATAACCTCTACCCCATTTGCGCTCAGGAATAGCAAGGCAGGCACGTTGATTGTTGATTTAATCAAAGACACTCCATTGTTCTTGAATGTAGCACCTTGTACCATTCTGTCAGTAAGATTGAGAATGATCCCGTCCATCGTAAAGTTTAGGCTTGAAATTGATTCACACTGAGTAATATCGTATTTCACACTGAGCGATGAGGATTTCAAGTTCTTATGAACGTTTGATTGCACTTAGCAATTGAGGTGTTTGAGAAGGTATATGGAGAGTTTCAGAAGTAGGAAGATGAGAGAAAATAAGCGTGAACTTCTGAATGGCAGTTATAATGGTTATATATACCTTATTGAGGAGAGAAAAAAGTTACCGTTGAAAAACCCTGTTTATCCGTTACTCTAGATAACTAATATATAAAGATAGGCAGAATACAGATGAAACTTATCATATCCAATGGGTAATTTGGGTAAACTAATACTTTTGACGTACAAAAATATTATTTACACTGTTGCATTACACCAATACATAATCAGTATAGAAATATAATCTGAGACTGACTCAAACTTAATACTTCATGAATTAATAACACAAAGTAATTAAAACATGGGTTGGGCATACCAAGCTGAGGAAAGTTATCACTCAGCGTGATTTAAGCACTTAGCTTGACTTTAGTAGTCAGCTTGAGATTAACACTCAGCTTAAGTATAGCACACAGCTCAGATTCAATGACACTTAGTCATTTTTATTTGAGACTAACTCAAACTTATATTTTAACCACACTAAGTAGTTAAACCATATTTGAAACATACCAAACGTGTGAACTTATCACTTAGCTTGACCAAGTGAGCAATTTATGATAACATATATATATATAAACTGTACTCTCAGCTTAAGACATATAGTCTTTATCAAGCTGAAAGTAAATTTTAGAAACTGATCTAAGGGTTGATCATTCCCAATTTACTTAGCAGATAGGAAAACCTTCTATCATCAAGTGGTTTTTTAAATATATCTGCTAATTAATCATCTGTGGAGATTTATTTCAACCTTACCTTTTTCCATGATGTCTCTAATGAAATGATGTCTAATTTCTATATGCTTTGTTCTTGAGTGGAAGACTGGATTATATGTTATGGCTATTGCACTTTGGTTATCACAAAAAATAGGAGTTTTCTTGAAATTCATACCAAAGTCTTGAAGCTGATGTTGCATTCATAGAATTTGATCACAACAGCTTCCTACAGCAACATACTCAGCTTCAGCAGTTGAAGTAGCCACTGAGTTCTGCTTCTTACTTGTCCAACTTACTAACTTCCCTCTAAGCATTTGACATCCTCCTGTTGTAGAATTTTCTGTCTAATTTGCACCCAGCATAATCAGCATCAGAAAATCCAACCAATTCAAATCCAGAATCCTTTGGATACCAAAGACCTAGATTTGGTGTACCTTTTAGGTACCTAAAGATCCTTTTCACAGCTTGAAGATGTGATTCCTTAGGACCTGTCTGATATCTTGCATAAACACATTATATCAGGTCTACTAGCTATCAAATAAAGTAATGAACCTGTCATTCCTCTATAGGTAGACTGACATACAGACCTTCCTTTTGAGTCCTTGCTCAGCTTGACAGCTGGTGACATGGGTGTTTTCATGGTTGAACTAAAATCAAAACCATATTTCTTTATCAAGTCAAGAACATACTTGCTTTGATTTATAAATATTCCATTTGGCTTTTGTTGAATCTGTAAGCCTAGGAAATATGTCATTTCACCCATCAAACTCATCTCGTACCTTTTTGACATAGCTTTGGAGAACCATTCACATAAAGATTCATTTGTAGAACCAAAGATAATGTCATCCACATAGACCTGTACAAGAATCACCTGTCCTCTAATATTTTTAATGAAGAGTGTCTTATCAATACTACCTCTGGTAAAGTCCATTGATAGTAGATATTTGGACAATGTATCATACCAAGCTCTTGGAGCTTGTTTAAGACCATACAAAGCCTTGTTTAACTTATAAACATTATGTGGATACTTTGAACTAACAAAGCCAGGAGGTTGTTTCACATAAACTTCCTCCTGAAGTTTTCCATTTAGGAAAGCACTTTTCACATCTATTTGATAGACTTTGAAGTCTTTATGTACTGCATAAGCTAAGAACAGCCTAATGGCATTAATTCTAGCAATAGGGGCAAATGTCTCATCATAATCTATTCCTTATTCTTGTCTATACCCTTGTGTTACCAGCCTAGCTTTTTTCCTAACAATCACTTCATCCTTGTCCATCTTGTTTATATAGACCCACTTAGTGCCTATAATTGTATGATCTTTGGGGGCTGGGACAAGATTCCATACCTTATTTCTCTCAAACTCAGTCAATTCCTCCTGCATTGCTTCAATCCAGTCTTCATCCTCTAAGGCTTCTTCACTCTTCTTTGGATCCATTTGAGATAGGAAACCAAAATAAGCAGCATAGTTTGCTGTTGCTTTTGATCTGGTGGCCACTATTTCTTGAATATTATCAATCACTTGATCTTGAGGATGATCTATGATGAACTTAATGGTTATAGTGGGAGATTGTGGTTTTGGACTTCAGTGATATTGAGGACTCTGAGGTGAACCTACATCCTTAGTCTCAATTGCAGCATTGTCATCAAACTGTTGATCACTAAAATCTTCAGTCTGAGTAGTATCCTCTCCATAAGGATTAAAAAACTCATCTTGTTTCTTAGCTTGAGAATCTTCACGGATTCCGACTAAAAGACCCGGAATGAAGAATTCCTTCTGAAATGAGTCGGATTCCGACCAAAAGACTCGGAATGATGAATTCCTTATGAAATGAGTCGGATTCCGACTAAAAGACTTGGAATGATGAATTCCTTGCAATTTGCTCGGAATTGGCAAATCCTAGTGAATTTAACTTGTGAAAATTTGGACTTTTTCTCTCATGACCATATTTGAACAAAACAAAGACACAGAAAATAAAAAAAACTCCCCCTCAAATCAAACATTAATTTGAGAAAGAAGAAAAAATCTTTTTGCCTTTTTAAACATTTTGCACACGTTTTTGAATTTTAATGATTTTGAGATGTTTTTGAGTTTTTCAGATTTAAACAAAACATATAAAACAATTATGGTAACTCTTGTCAATTCAGATTTAGCTCCCCCTGAACTCAAGTACCTATCTTTGTAGATCTTGATTGTTATACTTAAAGTACAGTCAAATACTCAAATTCAACATGCCCAATTTTGAAACAAGAGTATTAAAACGGTTTTCATCCAACGGTTTGGTGAAAATGTCAGCAAGTTGATTTTCAGTATTAACATACTTAAATTCTATCAATCCCTTTTCAACATAATCCTTTAAAAAATGATACCGAATGTCAATATGTTTTGTTTTGGAGTGATGCACGGGATTGCATGATATGGAAATTGCACTCTGAGAGTCGCACATCAGCGGAATGTGAGAATAGTCTAGCCCAAAATCTGATAATTGTGTGCGAATCCACAGACTTTGAGAACAGCAGCTGGCAGCAACAACATACTCAGCTTCCGCAGTGGAAGTTGATACACAATTTTGTTTCTTCGATGCCCAGCATACCAGTCTGTCTCCGAGGAAGTGTGCACTGCCTAATGTACTTATTGGGGTTCGTGGTTGAGCTCAGCGGAAACATGCAAGTATAAAAATCGAAATTTAAAGACAAAAACAAACCACATGGTGAACCCCATAAGTGTACCAAGCTCTACAACAAAGATTTGCATCTAGAAACAGAAAAGAGTGAAGATTTATACCCTTGATGTCTCTGGATTGTTGAATGCTAAGCTCCAAGCTTGATCCTTCTTCTTGAGCTATCCAAGTCCACCCCAAGAGATAGTGTGATCCAAGTGTACTAGCACTCCAAAGTGTCCTTCTCTTGATGAAGACACTATGCTGGAACAACAACCCAAAAAAAACCACTAGGAACTTCTTGCTCTCTCTCTCTCTCTTTTACTTAGACAACTCACCAAAAGTTCTATGTGTAAATTATCACAAATGTGCAAGAGTATCAAATGAGAGAGTTGCATGTGCTTTTATAATCTCCATGGTGCCTCCAGGATTCCCCTAAGTCGGCCCAAAGACAATCATTAAGATACACATGCATTGGTGCATAGAGGAGGTGAAAAGAATAAAGTTGTTTCTGTCAGGCAGGGTTAGCGCCGCTAACCACCCAAGCTTAGCACCGCTAACCACTTAGGGTTAGGTCGCTAACGCGGCTGAGATAGCGACGTCTTGGTTAGCGTCGCTAACCTAGTCCTGGAAACCAACTATCATTATTTATCCTTTCTCACCCTCATCTTTTACGTTGTTGTCAAGATCAACCCCTGGCGTGTGACCCGATAGGCCCATACATCATCACTAGCGATCATTTTGCGTACGTGCGTCAGTGGGCATTCTCCAAAAAACTCCCACTTGGACATGACTCACCGTACCCAATGCATCACAGACAGAGAGCGGCCTCTAGTAAGACATCTCTGCCCCCAAGTCAGTATGAGTTTGTCTTCAGCACAAAAACCAAACTGCAGCCCATGTGAAATGGTCCTATCGATAAGAGATCAATTATCCTTTTATTCTCGATATCCAAGTGAACACGAGACATGGTACTAAGTCATTCTCCATTCGTTCACGATTATGTTTCTCGATCTAGAATGGTGGTGACCAAAATATTCAAGTTGCAATCAATCATAAATTATTGCAAGCTTTGAGCATGACCATGCATTTTGGTGTCAGCGACCAATTATCGAGGGGCCCAAGGATATCTCTCTAAACAGAGGAACAAATTCCTTTGACTACACTACCCACCACAGTGATCATACTCTGCCAATTGCTCCGTTTATAACAGCCAGTTACGGACTACGTTTGAAAGCAATTAGAACAAAGAAAACCAAAGTGATGCAGACACATGCATCTCCAGTACGAGGATGAACTGATATTATCATCCTGATTTACTCATGACATGTACCATAAAGTAAAATAAGGTGTGGGTCGTCCAGTCACTTGAAACACTTTCAAGTACAGGCGAAGAATTGCATCCCCGTGTCCCAATCCCCATTGGACACATGACAAATTACTTCCCTCAGTCTTAGTTCATACTTCCTTCCCGAGAAGAATGACCGACTGCAGACATTTAGAATGCAAATACATTCAGGGAAGAGCAAAACATGCTAAGTTGGAACACAGTAAAGATTTAAAGAAATACCCGCAACTTGCGTATTACTAAATCTCATTTAATAATCGATAAATAAAATAAATACAATACTGCTTCATGTTCCCAAAAGGGTAAATACATCAAATATACTAACCAAATACATAATCAAACCAAATCACTAGCAAATCTAATCCCAATAGCACGTGTATGAGCATCGTGCTTTGCTTACGATAATGGTTTGGTGAACGGATCCGCCACATTGCTATCCGTGTGTACTCTGCTGATGACAATGTCTCCACAATCGACCACGTCCCGGATGGAATGATACTTCCGCGGAATATGCCTCGTGCGTTGGTGAGACCTTGGTTCCTTTGCTAGAGCAACCGCACCCTCGTTGTCACAGAACACCTCAACAGGGTCGGCAATACTAGGAACCACTCCCAGATCTTGGATGAACTTCCTCAGCCATACAGCCTCCTTCGTAGCTTCACTGGCCGCAATATACTCCGACTCGGTAGTAGAATCGGCCACAGTGTCTTGCTTGGAGCTTCTCCAGGAAATAGCACCACTATTGAGTAGGAACACAAACCCCGATTGAGATCGGCAGTAGTCCCGATCGGTTTGGAAGCTAGCGTCGTAGTAACCAGTTACCCGAAGCTCTTCTGCACCTCCATACACCAAGAACATCTCCTTTGTCCTCCGAAGATACTTGAGAATGTTCTTCACTGCCGTCCAATGTGCCTCACCAGGGTTGGCTTGATATCTACTTGTCATACTCAATGCACAAGATATATCAGGCCAGGTACATAACATGGCGTACATGATCGATCCAATTGCCGAAGCATACGGGACTCGCCTCATTACTTCCCGTTCCTCAAGGGAACTCGGGCTTTGAGCTTTGCTCAACACTAAACCATGTGACATAGGTATGAACCCCTTCGTCATATTTGCTTGAACACATAATCGACCGTAGACCACAAGGGTCCATTCAAGAGAAAGACACGAAGACATACACGAAATGTCCACCACCAGTCTTAAACCAACTGGTGCAATCAGATGTCTTCGCTGAAGCTGACCAACTTGTACCCAAGGTTGATGCACTTTCTACTTCAACCTCAAAACCTGATTTAAAAATGAAGGGGAAAGTTGGTGAGCCTCAGAGGAAAGAGCCTAAACCAGAAGAAAAGCCAGAACCAGGTATGCGAAAACTTCTGGGCAGTTCTTCTGGTCAAGGTAGTCTAATGCAAAACGTTCAAGCTGCACTTCGAACCATTGAGAAGGAGGGTGCAAAGTCTCCTGCAACCCGTCTTTATGAAGAAGTCAAAATCTTACCTAAACAAAGTGGTTTAGGAGTGCAGCCCAAGAGTAAAGTTGAACCGAAGGAGCCACATACCCCTGCCAAATCTTATTCTAACAGGGTTTGTTATGTGTGCAGGAGACCTGGTCATCTCAGCTATGAGTGTGATCAGCAGCCTCAGAGCTCAAAGGGGAAAGTTGATTCATCTGAACCTGCTCAGAAACATAAAATGTTTAATCAATCAAATCAGAAATCAACTGACCCCCCTCAGCTCAAAAGGACAATTGGGGAAACTTCATGTAAACCCAAGAGTCCTGAGGTAAGTCTGAAAGGGAAGGAGCCGATACATAAAGTCATTAACACGTCAAATGTTTACCATAAGACTCCTCCCCGTTCAGACTTGAGATGGACAACAAAATCTGAACCTAAACCATCCAGTAATCCAGATACCAAGGAAGAATCCAAACCTCCTGGTATGTGGATTAATGTACAAGTGATGGGAGAAGATGGGAAACCCATGACCATTCGGGCTTGGGTTCCCAATGCTAACTAACCCTTTACTTGTTTGTGTAGGGTGCTCATCGGTATAACACGTGGATTGTGGATAGTGGAGCATCCAGGCACATGACAGGCGATCTGAACCTTCTATCAAACGTCAGAAAAATAAAAGAGGGTATGTCAGCTTCGCTGGCGATAAAGGGGGACACATCACCGCTCAGGGTTTCTTGTCCAATGGGAGAGTGAGCTTTGACAAGGTCAACTATGTCGAGCAGCTAGCAAACAACTTGCTGTCAGTTTCCCAAATTTGTGATAAAGAGTTCAAGGTGATGTTCGATAACAAACAGTGCTATGTGCTAAAGAAGGAGTACCAAATTCCCGAAGACATGATCTTAATGTCAACTCCAAGACAAAATGACCTTTATGTCTTGGATATGTCCAATGCTTGGGTGAAAGATGTAGAACAACAATGCTTTCTCACAAAGGCCACTGAGAAGGATTCAGTGTTATGGCATAAGAGGATGTGTCATTTAAGCCTGAGAAAGATGAACCACTTAGTGCATCATGAGCTGGTTACGGGAGTCAACTTGAAGAGTTTCCATCTACCAGACAAGTGCGTATCATGTAAAATGGGGAAGCAGACGAAGAAGCCCCACAAGTTGAAGAAGTATCACTACATCTCAATTCCGCTTGAACTACTTCACATGGATTTATTTGGTCCTGTGTGGTACAAGAGCATTCATGGAGATAGATACTGTCTGGTAGTGACTGATGACTACTCGCGGTTTTCCTGGGTTTTCTTCTTGAAAGAGAAGTCTGAGACATTCGAGACTTTAGAGGTCATGATCAACAAGTTAGAGACAATCTACAAGTTGAAGATCAGGAAGCTTCGATCAGATAATGGTACTGAGTTCAAGAACCAGAAGATGGAAAAGCTGTGTAACGAAAAAGGTATCCAACATCAGTTCAGCGCCGCATACACTCCTCAAATGAATGGAGTGGCTGAGAGGAAGAATCGGACCTTAATAGAGGCAGCACGCACCATGCTTGCTGACTCTGCTTTGCCCGTTAGGTTTTGGAACGAAGCTGTAGCCAATGCTTGTTACACACTTAACCGGGTCTTAGTGGTCAAACAATTAGGAAATACATGTTATGAGCTGTTGAATAACCGGAAACCGAATCTTAGCCATCTTGAACCGTTTGGCGCTCCGTGCACTATGCTAAAACGGGAAGCAGAGGGAAAGTTCAGTTCCAAGGTAGAAAAAGGGTTCTTCTTGGGATACAGCATTCCGAACAAGAGAGTATACAACTTAACGTCTAACTGTGTGGAAGAGTGGTTTGAAGTGGATGTCCAGAGAAATTCTTCTCCTCCGACAAAAACTGGTGATTCCTGGTTGTTTGACTATGATAATCTATTTGACTCATTCAATCTGCCACCAGTAGCCTTAGAAGAAGACATTGCAATACAAATGTTATATGATCTTCATAACTCTTCTGACAGTGCCACACCAAACCTGTCCTCTAGTTCTCCCATACCCACACTAAGTGATGCTGAATCTGACTCTGAAGATGAGCCACATACTCCACCAGGCAAGGGTTCACAGGGTGAGAGTTCATCCAATGACCACACGTTAACATTTGAAGAGACACCCGTGGTTACCAATCTGGAAACAAATGTAGAGGCTCAGTTGCAGAGATCAAGTAGAGTTGATAGAAACCATCCTCCTGAACATATTATTGGCGATCCGAATTCTCATGTTCAAACCAGGAGGCAAGTGGCAACGCTATCAGGTTCTCAATCTTCAGAATCCCCGGGATTGAAACAGATGACAGACTTTTCCGATCTAGGTGCCAATTTGGTTCAGTCTGTAGATTTTACACAATGTCTATGTTCGGGTTTTCTCTCACAGATTGAACCAAAAGATCATATTGAGGCACTCAAAGATGATTCTTGGATTAATGCAATGCAAGAAGAGTTGCTGCAATTTCAAAAGCTGAACGTATGGCGCTTAGTGAATAAACCCAAAGGTGCTAAATCTTTTGGCTGCAGATGGGTTCTGAAGTGCAAACGGGATGATCAGGGGGTGATTGTCAGGAACAAGGCAAGGCTAGTAGTTCAGGGGTTCAGACAAATTCCTGATATAGACTACACTGATGTGTTTGCTCCAGTTGCTCGGCTGGAAGCTATCCGGTTATTTCTCGCATTTGCCTCGCACAAACACTTTAAAGTGTATCAAATGGATGTTAAAAGTGTGTTCCTGTACGGAGAAATTCAGGAGACATTGTATGTCAACCAACCTCCGGGGTTTGTAGATCCTATTCATCCTGACAAAGTATACTTGCTGAATAAGGCGTTGTATGGGCTTCATCAAGCACCGCGAGCATGGTATGAGACCCTCTCTCAATATCTGACTGATAGTGGGTACCGGAGAGGAACCATCGACAAAACATTATTTATCAAGGGTAATGATGAAGACTTGGTCTTGGTGCAAGTATATGTGGATGATATCATTTTCGGTTCTCCCAATCCGATTCTGTGTGAAGACTTTGCAAGGATTATGAAGGAAAAATTCGAAATGAGCTCAATGGGAGAGATGAAGTTCTTCCTTGGACTTCAAGTGGAGCAGACCGAGACAGGGATTTTTCTACATCAGTCGAAGTATGTTGCTGACATCCTAGCCCGTTTTGAAATGTCTACTGAGAAGACTGCTGCAACACCTCTTCCCATTAACCACGGCATGTCTCCAGATACTGAGGGGGAGTTGGTGAATGAGTCTCTCTACCGAGCGATGATTGGCTCTTGGATGTATCTCACTGCATCCAGACCCGACATCATGTTTGCAACATGTCTGATGGCAAGATACCAATCCAAGCCCAATGTCAAGCATCTGATGATTGTCAAGCGGATCTTTCGCTATCTGAAGGATGCTCCTAATCTTGGACTGTGGTATCCATATAATGATAGCTTTGAGTTGACAGCTTACAGTGATTCAGACTATGGTGGATGCAAGAAGGATCACAAATCTACCTCTGGGGGTTGCCAATTTCTCTGATCGAGACTTGTCACGTGGCAGTGTAAGAAGCATACTGCAGTTGCGCTTTCTACGTGTGAAGCTGAATATATTTCGGCGGCGAGCTGCTGTTCTCAGGTCATCTGGATTCAACAACAACTGCGGGATTAAGGTTTGCAATTCTCTACTACTCCCATTTATGTTGAAAACACTGCTGCTATAGCCATTACTAAAAATCCCGTACAACACTATAAGACCAAGCACATTGGTATCAAATACCATTTTATATGGGACTGCTGGGAAAAGAAATTAATTGATGTCTTGTCTATTCAAACTGATTTCCAAAAAGCAGACCTGTATACAAAGGCATTTGATAAACCCCGATTTTTGTTCTTAGTGAATGAAAATGGCATGAAAACCAAGTGTGAGGTTGTCTCTGATGATGCGACTTAGTGTCCTTATTCGTGTGACTGTGTGTCTATTTTCTGTGTGGTTATATCTCGTTTGTCTTTCAGTTTATTTTCTGTGTGTCTTTGCGTTTATATTTTCTTAGTTTTTAGTTTCTTTAGTATTTTAGGGGGAGATAGGTGAAACATAGAAAATACAAAAAAATCAGAAAAACATAGAAAATACAAAAAAATCAAAAAAACATAGAAAATACAAAAAAATCAGAAAAACATAGAAAATACAAAAAAATCAGAAATACATAGAAAATACAAAAAAATCAGAAAAACAAAAATGAGAAGTTGATCCAACTCAAATGGAAAATGATGGTACACTGGCGTTCTATACAAAGTATGTCTAGTAAAATTAGGACTGAAGGCATGCACATATTCTTGAGAAAACTGTCTGAAAATTTGAGTTAAATCAGATAAGAAACAGATGGCGTGTAAGGCATATGATGAGAGTCTAGGCTGATAAGTGGTTATGCATGTGGAAATCCATCAAAGATTCAAACTATCGAGACATTCCAAGTCTACAAGTCAATAACAGTTGAGACTAACTTAGTCTGGTGCACACACCTGTTACCATGCCAAATGTGCTTAGATGACAATGAGCAAAATGTAAAAAGAGGGTGAAAATTTGACCCCAATCTGAGATGTCAAAAGAAATAGATACTTTGATCTATTAGTGTTGAATTGTCAAAGAGCATAAAATGCAGTGACAAAAGCTCAACAGAAAAATCTATTAGTGTTGAATTGTCAAAGAGCATAAAATGCAGTGACAAAAGCTCAACAGAAATTATCTGAAGAGGTGAAAAATTGACCTCCATGTCAAAGAGCATAAAATGCGTTGACAAAATCACAAAGCACATAAGCATGGTGGTTGGGTATTCAAGTTGTGCATCCTACTGAGTGAGTCAAAACACTGTGAGATTTTAAAAGAGATAGTCTTAACCATGTACTCAGTTCTAGATAATCAGAAAATGTTGAAATCAAATCTGTCTTTATCTGAGGAAAGTTAGATTGACATACAGAAATTGAGGGAGTATGTTTGTGCCTAAGGTTCTGAAATGAATGATAACTAAGTATAGATGTGCTGGTACTGATTCCATCTTGGAACCTTCTCACAAAAAGATTTAATTTCAGTAATTTACTTTTTGCAAATCTTTAGTGTTTTCATTTCTGTCTCTTAGTGTTTAGGATTTAATTTGTTTACAGTCTGCATTTTCATTTCCTTTATATTCTGCATTTTCATTTCCTTTATATTCAGAAAAATACAAAAAGATTTTTAGTGTGTTATTTCTTGTGCGTTGATGTGCTCAAATGTTTATGATTTGCTTTGAATTTACTGACCGCTGTGTGCTGAGTACAGGATTGTCGAGAAAAAGGCTAATTCAATGTGAGGAAGCGAAGTCACACGAAATGAATCAACTCGCATGAAGTGTGATTCAACTCGCACGAAGTGTGATTCAACTCGCACGAAGTGTGATCCACCCCGCACGAAGTGCGATCCAACCCGCACGAGGTAAGATCCACCACATGCGAAGTGGTCAGTCATTTTGTATGACTATTGAATAACATCATGCGAAGTGCATCCACTTCGCACGCAGTGGAACAAGGTATATATACTATTCCCGTGCGTGTTCATCAGTACGCGCTCATATGTCAAACAGTATACTCGCATTCTCTCTCGATTTTTGATTTTCAATCTGTGGTGAAAGAGTGTTTTTGATCCCGTTTCTTAATCGATTTTTCCTTGCGATCACTTTGGTATGTTTTTCACCTCAATCCAACGGTTGGATCTCGAGTTATACTCGATTTTATGCTTGGAAGTCTAAAAAAAAACTTTTAAAACCGGATTAAAGTGACCTTAATGTGTTAATTTGTTAGATTTAAGTGAAAAGTAGCCTTCGTGGACTTAGTTAGATGATACTTAATCACTTAATAGACTCAAAAAACATCGTTAATCAAGGGTTTTAAGTTAAAAGTTTTGGCGAACTGTTCTTGAAATTTGAGTTTTGGTCGTGCGAAGTGAAGTTCATTTCGCACGAAATGATGTCATCTCGCATGAACTCGGTGATGTAGACGATGACCATGATGAGGTTTGGCCGCACGAAGTGAAGTCCACTTCATGCGTGCAGTGTCCACCACGTACGAAGTGTAGCATGGATTTAATAAATCAATTTTTGAACGTTAAATCACTTCGCACGAAGTCCCCCCACCACATGCGTAATGATGGTCAGTGCGCGCGTGGTGAAATTTCAAATTTTTTGAAATGAATGTTTAATTCTTAAATTCTGTAGATTTTAACTGTGTGTTACAATCAGTGGATGTGTCTTTCTAATGTGCATAATGTTTATTCCGCAGAATTCAAAAATGGAATCCACTTAACTCGGAAGTTCGTCCGCACAAAACCCCGCTGAGACTGCATCTGGCAGTGGGAGTCAGACCAAGGCTGAGCTGAAAGCTGGTGACATGCATAACATTCGGGCCTGTCTGACAAAGAACAAGTTAACAAGGGACTGTGATGAGATGATCGACTATCTGATGAGATCAAGGATCCACACTGCCATCACAACAGCTTGCACGGCATACGCTTCACATCAGCAAGAATTCTGGAACACTGCTGTATATGATGAATCCCTGGGTGGGATTCGAGGGGAGGTGCAGAAACAACCTGTGCTTGTATCAGAAGGGGTATTGAATGAGCTGCTTGAGCTCGGGGATGACCTAGCCGACCCAACTGCTCTGAACAGCTGCCGAGTAAAGGGCTGTTTGCTAAGATGTGGTTATACGGGGGAGATCCGTAATGAATCGGTATTCAAAACCAAGCTCTGCCCCCCGTATCGTTACCTGATGCACGTCATTTCTCACTGTTTGGGGCCGCGGAGAACAGGCCATGATCAGCTGAACCAAACATTCTCCCATCTATTTGTGGCACTCGTGCTGAATGTAAAATTTAACATTTCAAGGGCCATTTTCAACTGTTTAAAGGAGAACTTGTCTAAGAAGGACGGGAGATTTCTGATGTTTCCCCGATTCCTTCAGATCGTTTTTGATACCCAAGTTGAGGGTTTGGTAAAGGAGGACGGAGACAGAATCAAGCTGAAGCACATGAACGAGCAGACTCTGCGACAAATGAGCCGGTACATTGGCACCTCTATCCCTCCGAAAAGACGTTTTATTTGCCATCTGGGCAACCCAGATTATAAGGCTCCAGAAAGGAAACATCTCTGGAGGAACGAGGGCTCCACATCCCAGGTGGAAAACATCGAGATAATTTCGGATGATGAGGAGCCTGAAGTTCAGAGTTAGGAAGTCCGGGATCCCACTGGGGGAGAGGCTATCCCGGGGAGCCTAGATGACATCAATGTTGATGACTTCTTTGAAGAAGATGATGAGTAGGCAAGTCGCAAGAGGAAGGAAAAGGGGGTGGTCTATGAGCCAGAGAAGAAGAAGAAAAAGGTCTACAAGTTCAAGCCGCTGGTTGCTTCTGCAGAGATTATTGTCAAACCCTCCACAGCAACAGCCGCTCCAGTTTACAGCCACTGCTCAAGGTGTTGCAAGACCTTCTCAAACAGGCTCTCAGCTACCATCTATGGCTATCGAAGAAAATCTGAGCAAGCTCCAAGGCTACATGCTAGACATGATAAAAGATGAGAAAGAAAGGAAGCTGGAGCTAGCAGAAGTGAAACAGAAAATGATTGAGAAAGATGCTCAAATTGAAAATTTATTGAAAAGAGACATGGAGAAAGATGCACAGATCGAGGATCTGTTGAAAAGAGATGCAGAGCGAGAACTGAAAATAATTGAGCTTGAGAAAAATAACGAGACCATGGAACAGATCTTAATTGAATATACTCAAGAATTCAAAAGGGTGAAGGCTCAGGTTGAAAAGCAAGACGAGGAGGTGTTAAGGTTGAAGGAGGCTGCTGAGTCTGAACAAGCAGGAACATACTCAGGAGACGAACAAGGTTAATGTCAGTCTGTGTGACTTTATATTTATTGATCTATGATGTAAATGAATGAAACAGTCATGTATATTTAATCGTTTTCTTTGTGAAATGAAATGTTTGATTTTAACTTACACATGTTTATGGTTTCTTATTGCTGTGTGAAGATCCATAAATTGTTCAGCCATTGAAAGCTGATATTCCTCAATCGTCTCGTCTGCTGAGTGTTCAAGGGAGAATTGTTCCACAAAATGAGTATGATGCAGAGGAAGGAGAAATACTTCCATTCCTGACAAAAGAACAAATTGCCGAACTTTTACAGATTCCTGTCGAAGATGTTATTCTAGAAGAGGTGGATGAAAGCTTTGTGCAACCACCTCAAGCTGAACAGGAACCTGTATTTGACACTGATGAGATTGAGATTGAGGATGAAACCGATCAACACTATCCTGGCCAACAAAAAGACGACAACCTGCCTGACCTTTCCGATTTTTTTAAAACTGCTAATGCTGAGGAAATCAACAAAAGAGCTGAAGTTAGAGAACAAGAAAATGTTGATTTTGACTTAGAAAAATATCTTGGTGATAGGAAATCTAAGCAAGATGAAAGAGAAGCTAGACGAAAGAAGTATCAACGGTTTCTGGAACGTCAGGCAGGGAAAGAAAAGAAGTCTGAAAGCTCACCGGAGTATACCAAGTTTTATCAGACTCTGGGCAAAAAGACGGATGGTGAAATTGTTGGTTGGTGCTATATGCCGGAATTTAATGTTTATGCAGTTAAAAGGGAAAGAGGAGTTGAGTATTTTTAAAGGGCAAATGATATCCAGACTCTGCCGTTCTATGATATTCGACAACTTGCTCGTCTGCCCCTTTTAGACTGTGACGATCACAGCATGGCAAAATGGTTTGAGACACTGGTGAAGCGTGAGGCTCGATTTGGAAGGAAAAACTTAAAGCCTTATGTGCCAGGTGTCAAGAGCCATCCAACCAAGATAGATCCACTGACAGGAAGGAAATTCAAAGTGCTTAATTGCAAAGCTCCTCGTTGTATGAAGAAGTTACCATTGAGAACCATGCCTACTGGGTAGAGTGCAAGGTTTAAATGGTGGTACTTTAACGAGAAAACAACTGAGGCAGTGATTGTATTGGATGATGACATGTCTGGTGGAGAAACGGTTAAAGTATTTGATCCTATGTGGATTAAAAATTTTGGGAAGGACGACATTACTGTTTTGTACTACAATCCAATCCTCTACAAAAATCAGTATATGGATTTGGCATTGCAATTTCAAAAGGTCGTTCGAATTTGTTTTGCATTCGACATCTATGCTGGATCTGATGAAGTCAAGTCTACAATGTTGTAACAGCTAGATTGTCATTTTGTTTGCTTAGTGCAAATTTTTGTTGATAGAACTAGGTCTTAGGGGGAGTTTGTTGGTGCATATTTGTAAATCTCTAGTTCTTATCAATAAAATATATACATGCTTACTTGAAATGTTAATTCAAATGTGTTTTGATTAATGGTTTGCATGTGTATATATTCTTAGTGATTCTTTGTGATGATCTTAAGCTTACAAGTACTTAATCATGTGTTGATGTGTGTTTGGAAGTTTAAGTTTAGGTGAAGGATCACCACGTGCGAAGTTAGCTTCACTACGTGCGTAGTGGATCTCACTACACGCGTAGTGAAGAAGGTCGGTTAAAGTTAAATTAATTATTATCAATGTAACCAGTACATGCGTACTGGACTCGCTACGTGCGAAGTGCGTTGCATCACGTGCGTAGTGAAATTAATTACTCTATAAATACCGCCTAATCTCGTATTAGCGGGGGTTGTTGGTGGGTAATCGAAAAATCGCTAGAAATCAACCGAGAGCCTTACGTAATCGACCATATACGACCTTAAGCTTACTAAATCGCGAACTCAGTGTTTATTACGAATCCAAGGGCAGCCTTAAGCATTCTATGTGCGTTCTTAGAGTTTGTTCTTGCTTCTACTCTGTGTGATACTGTGTGCCGGACACCTAAGCAGATCTTAGAATCCTTAGGAGGTTTGGGAAATAGAAATTCCGCACTATTTCTCATCCTAGATCAGTCCTAGCGTAAGGGTGTTTTAGTTTAGTTTAGAACCCCGTCCCCCAATCGGTCCCAACAGCATGCAAGCCATAATTTACTATTCTAAGCTAATACTACAAATTACAAAGAATAGAAAATCGGCATGCAAGCCGTTAAATACACAAACCGAATAAATTAAATTAATTATTACAAACCATTGTGGTACAAACCACCAAATGAATGAATGAATTAACTAAATCAACCAAACACATCACATAGGTCTTATGGCTCATAGTGTTACCGGATGCAAATATTACAACCACATACAAGAAATCCAAAACTACACATGGTGTGCCACACAAAACCATGTAAATCTTATATGTGTTGGTTAAGATTATCTAATCACTCAAGGCACTAATAATCCTATGTACATATGCATTAGGAACCTTAAACAAGTCAAAAGTCCATATTCATATATACACAATGTAAGTATATGCAATTAACCATTTTCATGCCAAAATGTTAATCCACATATAAATACACCAACCAAGACATAAGGCAACTTAAACTAATCAGAACTCAAATTCTGGAAAAATTCCAGAAAGTACAAAATGCCCAAAAATCCAACAAAATTGATTTAAGGCAAAACTTGCATTCTGCCAGTAAGGGGTTAGCGCCGCTAACTAAGACTTAGCGCCGCTAAAGTCAGACGACTTAGCGACCGCTACAGACGGTTTACCGCCGCTAACATGGAAACGTTAGCGCCGCTAAACCCCGGATAGAACCAAAAATCACATTTTTCGGATTTTCAGGCCATCAAGAGCAAAACCAGTGTAGAGATGGCTCTGATACCACTGTTGGGGTTCGTGGTTGAGCTCAGCGGAAACATGCAAGTATAAAAATTGAAATTTAAAGACAAAAACAAACCACATGGTGAACCCCATAAGTGTACCAAGCTCTACAACAAAGATTTGCATCTAGAAACAGAAAAGAGTGAAGATTTATACCCTTGATGTCTCTGGATTGTTGAATGCTAAGCTCCAAGCTTGATTCTTCTTCTTGAGCTATCCAAGTCCACCCCAAGAGATAGTGTGATCCAAGTGTACTAGCACTCCAAAGTGTCCTTCTCTTGATGAAGACACTATGCTAGAACAACAACCCAAAAAAAACCACCAGGAACTTCTTGCTCTCTCTCTCTCTTTTACTTAGACAACTCACCAAAAGTTCTAAGTGTAAATAATCACAAATGTGCAAGAGTATCAAATGAGAGAGTTGCATGTCCTTTTATAATCTCCATGGTGCATCCAGGATTCCCCTAAGTCGGCCCAAGGACAATCATTAAGATACACATGCATTGGTGGATAAAGGAGGTGAAAAGAATAAAGTTGTTTCTGTCAGGCAGGGTTAGCGCCGCTAACCGCCCAATCTTAGCGCCGCTAACCACTTAGGGTTAGCGCCGCTAACGCGGTTGAGATAGCGACGTCTTGGTTAGTGTCGCTAACCTAGTCCTGGAAACCAACTATCATTATTTATCCTTTCTCACCCTCATCTTTTAGGTTATTGTCAAGATCAACCCCTGGCGTGTGACCCGATAGGCCCATACATCATCGGTAGCGATCATTTGGCGTACATGGGTCAGTTGGCATTCTCCAACAGTACTCTTCCGGTCAATCATGCACCCTGCATAATCAGAATCCGAGTATGCAATTAGTTCAAAATCAGAATCTCTAGGATACCACAAACCAAGATTTGGGGTACCCTTAAGATATCTAAGAATTCTTTTAACTGCTAACAAGTGCGACTCTTTAGGATTAGCTTGAAATCTAGCACAGAGACAAGTAGCAAACATTATGTCAGGTTTACTAGCAGTCAAGTACAATAAGGATCCGATCATACCACGAAAAGTTTTTAAATCTACTGATTTACCATCAGGGTCAGCAAACAGTTTTGTTTTGATACCCATGGGAGTTGACATTGGTGAACAATCAGTCATTTCAAAACGTTTTAATAAATCTTTTATATATTTTGACTGATTGATAAAAATCCCATGGGTGAATTGAGAAATTTGCAATCCTAGGAAAAAGTTAACCTCCCCCGTCATGCTCATTTCAAATCTCTGTTTCATGGTATTTGCGAAATCATCACCATACTTTGGACTAGTTGAACCAAAGATAATATCATCTACATAAATCTGTACTAGAATGTAATCTGAACCAATCTGCTTTTTGAAGAGAGTAGTGTCTGTGGTCCCTTTGGCATAACCCTTGCTTAGCAAATAGTCTGACAGCTCATCATACCAAGCTCTCGGGGCTTGCTTTAGTCCATACAAAGCTTTGTCAAGAATATATACGTGATGCGGACGTTTGGGATCCACGAAACCTTCAGGTTGACCGACGTAGACTTCCTCCTTGAGTTTACCATTGAGGAAAGCAGTTTTAACCTCCATCTGGAAAACCTTGAAGTTCTTATATGCAGCATAGGCCAGAAATAATCTGATAGCTTCCAACCGAGCTACAGGGGCAAAGGTTTCATCATAGTCAATTCCTTCTTGCTGGTTATACCTCTTAGCCACTAGCCTTGCCTTGTTTCGCACAACTACTCCATCAGAGTCTTTCTTGTTTTTGAAGATCCATTTAGTCCCCACAATTAATTTACCTTCAGGTTTGGGTACTAATCGCCAGACTTTCAACCGTTCAAACTGATTCAGCTCGTCTTACATAGCAAGAATC
Source organism: Pulicaria dysenterica (assembly GCA_947179395.2). Taxonomy (NCBI): domain Eukaryota; kingdom Viridiplantae; phylum Streptophyta; class Magnoliopsida; order Asterales; family Asteraceae; genus Pulicaria; species Pulicaria dysenterica. Next base: position 30,630,895 of record OX359290.1, read on the forward strand.
CATTCTGGATCTTCTAAAACGTCATATACGCGTGTTGGCTCTATCATACTCAGAAAATTAAGATTCAGACATTCGTTGGCGGTTGCGGAGCGAGTTCGAACACCGGCGTTCAAATTGCCTATCACCTGAGTTTCAGGGTGACTTCTCAACCAGACAGGCTCAGGGGATCGGACCTGTATGAAGTCATCTACTGGTTGAACGTCCGTTGCAAATGGATTTACCATTTCAGCTTCGGCAAATGGATTGACAGTATCAGCTGTTGCAACAGGAGAAGGAGTCGGTTGTACAAGAAATGGACTGTTTGTAGCTTCAAACTCAAAACTCTCCTGATCAGTGTCCCGTGCAACAGACGGAGTGGTAAGTGTAACTGATTCTTCCGATTGTACTTGGTCAGCCCTATTCACATTGACAGAAGAAGATTCATTAGTATTGAAAAATTCAAACATGAAATACAAATTTATATCTTCATTCTGAATGTGTTGATTATCAGATTTATTTGCTTGGTAAACAGGATTTTTATTATTTGAAGGTTTCGCTGTCAAAGAGTTTAAGTTTACTAAATCATCAAACGTCACATTGATGCTTTCGACAACAACGTTAGTTCTCCGATTTAGAATTCGAAAAGCCTTTTTGTCATTTGAATACCCCAAAAAGATTCCCTCGTCAGCTTTTAGATCAAACTTAGACAGTTTGTCCATTTCAGAACGAAGCACCTATTACCAAATACATGGAAGTATTTGATATTAGGCACTACTCCGTTACATAGCTCGTAAGGAGTTTTATTAAAACGACGGTGAATTAGGGATCTGTTTTAGGTGTAGCATGCAGTATTGACAGCCTCAGCCCAGTATGATGCTGGCAACTTGGAATATTGTAACATCGTGCTCACAGCTTCAACCAGTGTTCTATTCTTTCTCTCAACAACTCCATTTTGTTCCGGAGTGTAGGCTGCTGAAAACTGATGCATTATGCCTTCGGAATCAAGATAAGAATCTAGAGTTCTATTCTTGAATTCTGTGCCATTGTCAGTGTGTATCGCTGTCACAGGTTGTCCTTGTTGTGTCTTGTGCTTAGTCAAAAATAGAATGATCTGCTGTGGCGCTTTAGACTTATGACTGATGAACCGAACCCATATGTAGCGCGAATAGTTATCCACCATCACCAGAATATAACGCTTTGAATTTCGAGACTGAACCTTCATAGGTCCACAAAGGTCCATGTGTATCAGCTGCAAGGGAGCTGATGTTGTTGAAATCTGAACAACCTTATGCGGTAACCTCTTTAGCTTCCCTATCTCACAATCCTTGCAAAGATGCTCTTTTTCAAACTTCAGCTTAGGGATACCTCGGACCAGATTCCCATTTATCAGCTTGTTGATATTTTTAAAGTTCAAATGGGACAGTTTTCTATGCCACGACCAATTCAAATCTGATGCAGCCTTTGAAAGCAAGCAAACAGACAAACTTGATGCCTTTCCAGACAAGTCGATAGTATAGATGTTAGAACTGTATTATTGTAATAGAATATGAGTTATAACAATAGTTGAGGGTGCTTATTGTAAATATACCTTATAGGTATATAAGCCTTATGCTACACAAGAAAATGTAAGGATTGCCACAATGAAAGAAATATACTATGTGTTTATGAAGGTGAAAATGAGATTCTCTCTATCGTGTCTGGGAATGCCAGGGTTGTTATCTGGATCTGCTTCAACTACCTTCGTGAATTTGGTGTTTCCGTTGTTGATGCATTCAATCATCTTGTCACCGAAGAGGTCATTGTGCTCGAGGAAGTCCATGAACCTTCCTTTCCAGACATTGTATTCCCCTCGAAACAAAACAGGAGGTTTTGTGTCGGTGCCAATGGACATCATTTCATTTGTACTTGACATGATTAGTGATGTTTGTGAGAAATGATCGTTTACTTGTAAGATGGTTTGATTGTTCGAAAAACTTGTCCTGATTTTAAAGTGATTTGAATGATTGATTAACGAACTAAGTCTTGTGAATTTCAATTTTGAATTAGATCTTAAAAGATTAAATTCAACCTTGAACTAGATAGACTTGAAGTAATGTAATTCACCTTTGAATTAAATCTGATTTAAATTAAATTCAATTATGAATTAGATTGTTTGATTAAGTTCAAACGTCTTAGAGTTCTTTAATTCAAGTCCAAAGAGTCAATCACTTGTCCAAGTATAAGGAATAACTTGATTGGGATTTGTCTTATCAAATGCGAATACAGGTCAATCGAATGCGATTAGGTGTGCTTGAAAACAAGCAGAATAAGAACTTAGTTTTGATGGTTAATCGAATGCGAATCAATCCTGTTTCATCAAAAACTTAGAAAATAATCTGTTAGTCCTGTCAATCAAGTGCGAATCAAATAGAAACCTTTCAATCGCGTGCGATTCCCTTTACAAGCCGGCTGATAGATGTAAGTGTTAATCGCATGCGATTCAGGTAAACTTATCAACTGCTATAAGCCGCACAGTCTAATCGCATGCGATTCACTGAACTTGGCTTATAGCTATTTGATTAACACTTAGGTGTTCTAATTTGACAAAATTCTATAAGCCGCCCCAAGAGTCAATCGCATTGACCAAGAAACCGGCTGATAGACTCTGATGTGTCCTTGTTAAATCAGATTGCCATACCCTGAATAGTGTCTAACCACTTGTACTTGATTGGTATGGCAAGTACTTGATTTTCCTTGTAGAACACTTAATCTATTATGAATTTATAATTAAATAAATTATAAAATTCGATTTCTTCTTTTTCCAGTTGTACTTTCAGATCAAGAACACCATAAATGCTTAAATACCCAGAAAATTTAATGTTGAAAAAGTGGATATTTAATGACCTTCTTGACTTAATACTTATAAAAACACCCACGGTTTGTGTTTTTCTTCAAAGAATGTTTTGTAACCTTTGTAAGACTATCGAAACAACTCAAAAGAAAGTTAAAGGAGATGTAGTTTATACCTTTAATGAGTTCTACCTTTAAAAGTCATTTGAGCTTGAGTTTATCTTGAATAAAACTGACGTTCTTGAACCTTTGCACAACCGAGAGCCTTTTCTTCTTAGAAGCTAGAACACTTCGAGATTTTGTTGTCTTCTTTTGAACAATCACGAACCAAAAACAAGTTTGGCTCTGATACCAATTGATGGTCCCGAGTTTATACGGATGAAGCAATGCTAGTGATTTAGTGTGTGTTTGTGTGTATGTTTCGGTAGAGAAGAGAGAGCCGAGAGCTTTTAGAGAGAGAGAACACAAACACACAAAGTTGATAATGCAAAGCTTAGTATTGAAATGTGGGGGAAATGCCTTTATATAGCATTTCCCCAACTTTGGTATAATTACATATTACACCCTCACTTTAATATATCTAACAATCTCCCCCTAAGTGAGGTGTGTAATCATTCACAACAAACAAATACATTGAAATCTATTCGAAAGCTGATTTGTTGCGAATGCCGAAGGTCACTTGCCATTTTCTGATTTCTCTCCTGCTAGCCAATGCTTTCCTTATTTGATCTATTGCCTTGTATGCCTGGGAATGTTCTTCATCTGTGTAAGCTGCTCGGTTATCCCAAACCTTTTGATGAATTTTATGATGAAGGATTTTCAAGGTGCTGTCAGAATATGCATTCAGGTCGTCTAGTCTGATGAAAATCTTTTTACCCTTTTTATTTTTGGAGACAACACCTCGAGAACCTTTAAAGTTTGGATGACCGTCATGGATTACTGTCAACTCTTCAAGCTGTTCTAGATCTGGATGATTCTGATTAGGCTTAAGAAGATTGACTTTCCGATAGTTGTTCTCAGCCCCGAGCTAGATATCGTGTTCCTCAAAGAATTCCATAAGATTTCTCATGTACCTCATTAACGCAACTCTACCAAATTCTTCATCAGGCCATTTTCCCTTTTTCTGGGAAAGGATGTCGAATAAGAAGCTAATGTCTTCGATGTTTACATACCTCAAATCTTCTTCGGTGAGAAAGTATGTGAGGTTGTTAGCTCTTTTGACGTAGAAGATGGCATATTTTATGTTGAAGTTGGTTTCGGTATACACACTGAGAAGGTCACTTATGGGATAATCTGATTTGATATCTTCTGGTTTGGTTTGTGAACGAGTGAGAATATGATCATATCTCCTTCTTTGTTTATCGTTCATGTTTCTCAGCTCGGGTGAGATAACCTCTATCAACTGACTGCTGCAGATTTCAGGAATTCATTCTTCAAGATTGGCAGCGTTGACAAAGAAAGGTTTCCATATCGGGTTTTTTGCAGCATTCCTTGTGAACATATTCCCGACATCAAGACCAGGATCTCCATGATGCACTGGAGGAGCAGGTGGGACTGTGAAGCTTTTAGGCAAGGGCCATTCTGATTCTGCTCTAAACTTTTCAGCTGCCTCTGCTTGTCTGTTTCTTTCTAGTATGTCGGCAACTGATTCTTGAAATCTACCAGGAGGAGGAGGGAATTGTTGGTGAACTTCAAAATTTAACCCACTGAGGACCCTGGAAACATCAAAGAGAGGCTTTGTCTTCTTTGGTTTCCTTCTTGCTTCTCTCCTAGAGATTGCTAACCTTTCTTTCCTTCTTTGAGCAAGTTCCCTATCACTAGGAATGTCATCAAAACGGTCTACAATTCTAGGTGAGTCTGGGCGCGTTGCAACCTCGACATATTCATCAATGCCGGCAAATAGTCTTATCATTTCTGGGTCATCAGTTTCCTCCTCCTGTTCATAGACCCTACCTTCTCCCAAATCCCTGACGGGTGAATTTCCTAGTGACCCATACAGCTCTTCCATCTCAGAATCGGAGCCACTAGACCAATTAACATTGTCAGCCTGGGATTGATCGAACGATAGTTCTCCTTCTTCGAGTTCTGTCGGCCTTAGTTCAGATTGTTGCTGGGGTACATAGAGTACGATTTGTTTGTCAGCATTCTCTTTCTGTTGTAATTCATAAACTTCGTCGGCCGTTAATGATTCGGATCTATGTTGTTGACCCGTCTGGCTTCCAGATCCAGCAGAACCTGTACCTGTAGATAAGTATCTGCTCAATGATGGTACTGGTATAGTTGCGGCGGAGGGAGTTGTGATATATCTTCTTCTTTTCTCCCCCTCGGGACGATCATCAGGATCTTGATCTTCCCGCCTCCTTTTTGACCCCTGAGCCTGGGCCTGACAGGTTTGTTCAAGTACCGTCAGCCGGTCAGTAACTTTTTGCAGGGAAGTATAGAACCCTCTTGTCACCCCATCAATCTTGCTGTTTACATCTTCATGAAACTCTGTAAATTCATCCAAGGAGATTCCCTGTGGACGTAGTTCAGTTTGCAGAGTAGTCAGAAGGTCTTGATTATAAGCAGAGTCTGGCCTTTGTTCAATCAGTTTAGCATAGAGGATGCTTTTTAAGGCGTCGACCGATAGTGAAGTGACATCCGGTTGAGATTGAGGGACCGTTGCTGGAAGACGAGCTGCAAGTAGATTTTCAATACGCGACAGCTGCTCAGTCTGTTCCCTGGAATCCCTTTCGATCTGATCCAACTTTAGATTTGTCTCCTGCAGTTGTTGGCGGATTGGAGACACGGCTTGGTTGATAGCATTGTTAAGATCTGCACATGTAACGAACCCGGAATCACTAAGACTTCCGGTTGAGGTACCTACCACAGAGGCAGGACCACCTACTGGAGCAGCAGGGATGTTGGCTCCAGCAGGATTTCCTTCCGATCCTCGAATGGCACCTTGAGAGGTACCACCTACGGAAGTTGAGGAGACTTGTTGACTCAACAAGCTCAGTGCATCTATAGTTACCTTGTGTTGTTCAAGATATGCGGATATCCGCGGCAAATCAAATCGTGCACGAAGAGGAGTTGAGGACGAGGGAGGCAGTCCTCTGTTTTCAATAGGTGTCAGGATCGGATATAGATTATATCAAATAACAAGAACTAACTTTAAATAATCAATCAGAGTAAAATAAAAGTTAATCTTTAACTATGATCACAATCAATTAAGAAGTTGCGGAATCACACTTAATTGATTAAAGAAGGTTTTAAACAAAGATTAATTCAATCAAACAGTAGTTTTATTAACCAACCAGAATGATTACAAAAGCAAACTTCACCCCCAATCTAACTTATTCTGTTAGACGAAGAACACAGACTGTTCTTAGGTTTCAACAAGAAACTTAGAGGCTAAACACTTTCAGAAAAATAAATAACAATAAGAACAAATGCTTTGAATAATGAGATCAAATCGTCGTACTAAATTGATCATCTAATGAAGTATATATAGACTCTTGATCCTCCTTGAATTGTTGACAGTTAGGTAATCTTCTATCTTCTGAGATAATCTTGATAATCTTCAAAGTATTTCGAGATATCTTCTAAGATAGGATTTTCCAAATATAGCTCAACAGAAACTGTTTAATGAACACAACAGTTCTTTAGTCTTCTAACAGTCTTCACTTCAAGGTCTTCAAACAGTTGTAGATGTTCATACTAACAGTTTTCAACTGTTTTCATATTTTCAACAAACAGTTTTAAACTGTTTTCACCAACCTTTACCAAACAGTTCTCATTTTTATACTCAATAACTTAGATTATTTCCCAACAATCTCCCCCTAACTTAAAGTATTGAACAATACATTTAAGTTTTTGGTTTGATCATAGACAAATTGATATAAGTAATGAGTCACATTTCTTCTAATCTCCTTTTGAATCTGTTCAGTAAGTCTTCCTTCTGTTTTGAGTCTCCATGGAATTTAGCTTTAATCAAAAACTCCAGCTTAGTCTTGTGATGCTCAATGAAGTTCAAATCAAACCACTCATGCAATGTATTTCCCATTACCACGTAATACGTCCTTGATCTTGCATATACCTTCACTGCCTTTATGGAAAAAGCTTCCTCTGCTGTCAGTTTGGGCATAATCTTCAATGGGTTGCAAATGCTTGTAAGATATTCCATTAGAATCTTGATTCCTTCATTTGAGTCACTAAAATGCTTAATTCCATATGCATACAATTCTTGTACATCTTCTGGTGATATTTTTGTCATCATTTGTACAAAATTGTCATACACCTCAACAGATCCATCAATGCATGTTGTTTCAGTCTAGTCTCAATGTCAGTTAGTGTTTCCACTGTGACCATATCATTGACATTTTTCACTGGTGGTTGACTCCCCTGAGTATCACCATCAGTACCCCTCTTTTCTTGGTTCTGGGGATTACCAGAAACTGTTTTACTAGTCTCTGTTGCCATGGTTGAGGTCTTAAAGATGTTGACACTATCCTGTTCACCCCTTGTGGATGAAACAGTAGTGTCAGCCTCACAAACCACATGATCATCCTCTTGAGGAATGATCACCTCCTCATTGTGCCTGGGAGACAGCACAAGGGGTTCCCTTTGGATATTCTGCACAGGTGAATGCACATGTGCAGGGCTAACAGTTTGGGGTTCTCTAACTGTGGTGGAAGGAGCACCAACAGTTTTCCTCTTCTTTCTAAATACTTTTAGTGCAGGGGCTTGTGTTGTAGCTTTTTCAAAGGAAGCAGGTTGGGAATTTTGAGTATCTTGGACTGTGGGTTCCAGTGTTGGTGGTGTAGCAATACGATGGGTTTCATGCTCAACACTGGCAGTCCTGTTTCTTGACAGAAACTCCATCATTTCAGAGAGTGGAGGAGTTATGGCACCAGAGAAACTCTTGCCATTAATCAACAGTTTGCTCAAAGTGGAAGCCACATGAGCAGAGGGAATAATGACCCTCTTGTGTACTTTAAAGTTTGGCGTCAAAAAGTTTAAGAAAGTTTGCACAAACCTGGGGTACATCAAAAAGAGACACTAACAGTTATGCATTCTACACACTAACAGTTGAAGACTGTTTTTGTTAGAAAGTAGAACGGTTATTAGACGAGTTTCTCCCCCTCAGATGCACATGGATTTTGCCTAACAGTTGTGCAGGCCATATTCAAACAACTGTGATTTTTCCTCCCTTAGCATTTCCTCCAAATGCTACAAATCCACCATTGATGGTTCTGAAATCCTTCAAACAATGTGGATTTCTAGTCATGTGCCTTGAGCATCCACTATCCACATGCCACATAGATCCATGATTGGCCCTATGAATGCTCTGCACAAATAAAATCAGTTAGTAGCAGAAAGTACCCAGGCCATGCAGGTCTTGGGTACACCATTCAAGTCATAATACTTAAACAGAGTTTTGTTCTTTTTGATTTCATCCAAATTAGATTTCTCTAACTTGTGTGAAGAATACTTTGTAAGAACATGTGGTTTCCAACTGTTGTGATTAACAGTGGACACCTTTGAACAAACAGCTGGTGGAGTTGATAAAACAGATGAATCAACTTGTGATTCCTTTTGATTTTCAGTATGAAGAACAGTTTTACCTTCTCCAGAATCAGTTTGTTTTTGAATTTTCATCCAAGCCAAACCAGCAGTTTTTGGTTTTGCTAAAACAGTTTTGGAACTGTTAGTTGGTTTGGATGTAACTGTTGTAGAACTGTTAGCCTGTTTTGGCTTAGCAGTTTTAGAACTGTTAATCTGCTTTGACTTAACAGTTTTAGAACTGTTAGTTTGCCTTTTGAAACTTGGTTTCTTGGTGCTATACAGCTATGGGTTATAATAACAGTCTTGAGCCAAGTGATTGGATCTCCCACATATATAGCATTTTTTAGTTTTCACAATAGGCAAACCAGTTCTTTGTGACCAGAACTGGTTCCTATTTCTTTGATTTCCTCTAACAGGTGCTGACTGAGGAAACTTTTGTACACCATGCTTTTGGCATGTGCATGCAGGCATTTCAGTATGCCTTTTTACAGAACTGGGTTTAGTTTGTGCTTTTGCAGCCTTCTTCTTGGGCTTTTCAATTTGAAATTCATCAACCTTCTCTTTTCCTTTGGACTTAACACTAACAGTTGAGATGTGTGATTTAAAACTGTTTGGGCTCGGTTTAGAACTGTTAGTGTAAAGTTGGGGACTATTTGTAGCAGTTGTGAAACTGCTAATAGAGTTAACAGCTTTTGAGGGTTTTGGCTCATTGGTGAGGGGTTCAGTGGATGCTTTTACAAACACCACAGGTTGTAAAGATGATTTTGTGGGAATGGGCTCACACAGGATGTGATTTTCATATGGAATACCTTCATCCTTCTTCACAACTTCCTCATTATCTTCAACACTTACTACTGACACAACTTCATCTTCATAACTCTCAAACTTTGGATCAGCTGACTTAAGTTCATCTTCCAAAGGTTCATTAACATATCTGTCAGCTACCTCAGACATTGGAGTTATGTAGTTTTGGTTGTATGGAGGTGGGGTTTGTTTGTATCCTAGGCCAGTTTTCACCTTGTCTCTCACTTGAGATTGTAGCAGAGTCTCAAGCTTAAGGTTTGCAGCCTTGAACATTCCAAGATCAATGTCCACACCTTCCAATTTCTTTGTGAGTTCATCCACCTTGCTTTCTTTTTCAACCAATTTCTTTTTCAGACTATCAATCTCATCTTGAAACTGCTCTTTCTCCCACTTATGATATTTTCTATCATAGTCCATTTGCAGTTCATTAGCCTGATAGTCTTTAATTTTCTTTTCAAAATCTTCTAACAGTAGTATACTCATACCTTCTCTCCTCTATTTTACTTAGAGCAGCACATACTTTCTTATTGTGCTCTCTAATTCTCTTAACAATAGATCTACATTCACCAGGATATAGTTTAGAAGATACCTATATGTCCTCAGATTCTGGAGAATCCATCTTGATGGAGGAGTCAGTCAATGCCATCAAAGCTTTGTTGCTGGTAGCCTCCTCTGCTTGATCACTCCAATCAAATCCATGGCCTTCTTGTGAGACCAATGCTGAGAAGGTATGGTTCTGAGTTGACCTCTGACCTTGATTCTGAACTTGTCCACCAGATCTGCATTCTCTTGCAAAGTGGCCAAGTTGTTGACATTTGAAGCATCTAACCTTTGACTTGTCAAATCCAGTCTTGCCATCAGCTCTGAAATTCATGTTTTGCCTTCCAGTCCTTTTAATGAATCGCTTGGCTCTAACAGTAAGCATGGCCATCTGCCATTTGAGATCCATTTCCTCAAGATCATCAGGGTGCACTTGTTCAAGATCCTCATTGGTGAGGGTTGAATGTGCATGGCTGGCAAGAAAAGCTTCAAGAACTGCATCTGGAGTATTCATATCTAGTCCAACAACAGAACTAGTACCTGCACCACTATCAAGAGAGTTAGTTAATGAATGGTTTGATTCCATACCTGAGGAAGACAAGAGAGCAGCATTATGGCTAGGGATAGCAGTTTTTCTTTTTCCCTCTATCTCTCCCTCAAACACTATCAAACTATTATAGAGGTCATCTAACTCTATGTCTTCAAGAGAATCCTTGGTTCTCCATTGTGCAGCAAACACAGTCCATTCATCACCTAGAGACCTAAGAAACTTTCTATTTATCTCATCTTGATCAAGCCTAACCTTAGCACTCTCCAGTTGACTCACCAGTTTGTAAAACCTATCAAAGATTTGGGTGATATTCTCATTCTTCCCACTGGTGAAGTTCTCATAGGCTTGTTTAAGAAGATCTCTTTGGTTTCTCTTAGAACTAGCATTCCCAGCAAAACTCTTTTCCAGAGCATTCCAAAGTTCATGAGCATCATCAAATTTCTTGAATTGATGTTGATACTCATTGGGAATTGCAATCTGAAGGATGCTGAGGGCTTTCATCTCAATCATTCTATTCTTCTTTTCAGCATCTGTCTTTGGTGGTGGTTTCTTCTTTGGTTTTCCATTCTCATCCAGTTCAATGGTATTAGTAGGAACAGTTTCAATGATTTGCCAAACATCATAGTCCATTAGTTGGACATGTTGTTTAATTCTTAGTTTCCACATCTCAAAATCAGATGGTTTGAGCATAGGAACACGAATGTTGGACCCTGATCCACTGTTATCAGAAGAACCTCCCGAATCCATTGAAACAAATTGATTTAAACAAAAAAAAAAAAATTTTGAAAAATAAAGCAAGGTAAAGCAAAAACCTTCAACCGGTGATCAAAGGAACCTTAATGATAAGGCTCTGATACCACTTGTAACGCCGCCGTTTCACAAGCTTACTTTTATAAAATAAAGTTAAGCGTTTAACCAAAAGATATATTTACAAAACACAGCGGAAGCTAAATTTAGTTATTTACATAAACTGTATCAGTGTTTAAACAAAAACGCTAGCGGAGTTACCAAATATCTGCCGACCATTACCCAGTAAGTCAGAGTTAACAAAAACAACCAGAAAGTAGTGTTCCCCAAAAACTTCGGCAGTACAAACCAAAACATGGCACCCCATCTCACCAGCAGCTAATTACCTGAACATTGGTCATAAACATGGAGGGGTTAGCTAAAAATAGCTAGTGAGTAACGATTAAACATAAGTATCGTTACAAAATGTTATAGCATGCAGAAGGTATCACAAAGTATCAAACAAGTCTATCCAAACAGCTAGTGATGTTCCGGTGCCCAGGAGGAGTAACGTCTTGCAGGGTTGTGAGCCCGGCTCAATGATCCAAACTGGGGGAAACCGAACACATCCATAATATCGCGCTGGTGGGGGAGCGGGTAGCAGTCCACCATTGCATTAACGAGCGGGGAAATCCAATGAGAGCCCCTTTAACGAGCGGGGAAGTCCAATGAGAGCCCCTGGTTGAGGCACGGGTTTTGCAAGAACCCGATCCGCGGCCGCGAATCACCGTACCTCAACAATAACAAAGTGCCGGCACGAACACGTATTGGCCGACTCTGGCCGCATCATAAACATAACTGGCCTACTCAAGCCATAGCATATCATATTGGCCTACAAAAGCCATAACATAACTATTGGCCTACATAAAGCCATAATACCAGCATACACCGAGCTTATAACATGATTGGCCTACTCAAGCCTAACATAAGTGCATAGCAACGTATACCATAGCAAATTAACAACACATAAACCATAACTTACCTTAAACATGGTTATAACATGTTTATCTCGAAACCTAAGGTTAACCGGTACTCACCTCGAGATCACATGAGGCAAATATGAATCCGGGAATCCCAGGAGCACACAGAATCGTCCGAATCACCTAACACATCATGTGTAGGTTCAGTCAGCAGCTAAAAGTACTACCAATGCTTCTACGTAAACGTACAACAAACAACAAGAAAACAGGCAACCTGGAAAACTACTACGGCCGCAGTAGACATGTCCTACGGCCGTAGGACACCTTCCAAAACACCTCCTACGGCAGTAGGATTACATCCTACGCCCGCCGGAGCTTCCTTTCCTAAAAACCATATCCTACGGCCGAAGGGACCACACCCTACGCCCGTAGGAGTGATTCTTTGGGTACCAACGGTCGTAGGTTATGTACCTATGCCCGAAGGCTTCTTTCCATCACCCGTAGGTGGTAAACCATGCAAAACACTTTACTACGGCCGCAGAGAACCCTGCCTACGGCCGCAGTGATATTGACAACCTCCTACGGCCGCAGGGAATACTTCCTGCGCCCGTAGGAAACCTCGTTACAGTAAGCTTCGTCCCTGTTCTTCGACAGCGACTGTAAACACCCATTTTTACCAACAAATCGATCAAAACTCGGTTTTAATATCTCATACATGTTACTTAGCATCATATAGAGCTTAGGAAACCATTTGACACCAAAGAACAACATCAAAACACCACACAAATCACCAAAATGGTGAATCTCTCTCAAGAACACAAAACTAGATTTTAAATTAAGAAAACTTACAAATCAATTGAAGAGCAGCAATTGGAACTCGAATTTGATATTGAAATCACAAACAACTTTCCTTCTTTGATCTTTTCTTCCAAAATTTAGCAAGAGTTTGTGGTGTGTGTGTGTAACCGAGAGAGTGTGTGTGTTTAGTGTGTGTGTACCGTGTTTTGAGTTAACCCAGGGGATAAGGAAGAAGGAAACCGACCCTTGTGGTCTAATTAAATCAAACGAGGTATTTTGTTCCCCTTTTCAACCTACAACTTAATATCCGTTTACCTGTTTCACCTAACGGAGATATATTTGGAACCCTTATCTAAAACCAGCTACTAATATACCAATTTTACTTATTAACATTACTATTTTACATTACACCTTTTTATCACGTATAATTAACAAACAATACATTTAGCAACAAAATACATTGATTAAAATCAATGTACAAGTATACAAGCACATAGTACAACACAGTACTACTAGGCTCTAATTTAGGATGTTACAAATCTACCCCCCTTAAGAAGATTCCGTCCTCGGAATCTGTTCTACCGCAAACAAATGAGGGTATCGAGCTTTCATCTCATCCTCTGCCTCCCAAGTCAAGTTAGGACCCAAATTGTGCTTCCACTTTACCAAAACCAATTTGATCATATTTTTACGTAGCTTTTTGACTTTAGCATCTAAGATTTCAACAGGTTCCTCCACAAGGCGTTTAGATGGATCAACTTTTAACTCTTGCAGAGGTAAGATCTGATCATCTTCAACCTTACACTTTCTCAGATAACATACGTTAAAAGTGTTGTGAATACCAGACAATTCAGGTGGCAACTCAAGCGATACTGTCTGATCGTTAACGCGTTGTAGAATCTTAAACGGACCAATATACCTGGGACTTAGTTTACCTTTACGACCAAATCGTATCACCCCTTTCCAAGGTGAAACTTTCAGAAACACACGGTCACCTACTTCAAACGTAACGGGTCGCCGTTTAGGATCTGCGTACATTTTCTGCCTATCACGTGCCGCTTTCAACTTCTCGCGTTCCACTTTAACTTTATCAGCGGTTATTTGAACAATATCAGTACCCGCATATTGCTTTTCGCCAGGTTCTAACCAACAGGTAGGAGTACGACATCGCCGACCGTATAGCATCTCATAAGGCGGCATACCAATACTCGAATGATAAGAGTTATTATAAGCAAATTCAATTAAGGGTAGGTGAGAATCCCACGAACCACCAAATTCGAGTATACACGCTCGTAACATATCTTCAAGCGTTTGAATCGTTCGCTCGGATTGACCGTCAGTTTGAGGATGATATGCCGTGCTGAGATTTACCCGCGTACCAAGCTCACGTTGAAGACTACTCCAGAAGTGAGACGTAAAACGCGCATCTCTATCACAAACAATAGACAACGGTATACCATTACGAGATACTATTTCGTTAACGTAGAGTTGGGCTAACCGATTCATAGGTGCAGACTCGTTAGTCGCAAGAAAATGAGCGCTCTTGGTAAGTCGATCGACTATAACCCATATCATATCGTGCCCTTTAGAAGTATGAGGAAATTTTGTAACGAAATCCATAGTAACATGATCCCATTTCCACTCCGGAATTTCTAACTGTTGTAATTTACCATAGGGCTTCTGGTGTTCCGTCTTGACTTGAGCACAAATCTGACACTTTTCAACGAACGAAGCTATATCACGTTTTAAGGTAGGCCACCAATACAAAGTCTTCAAATCCTGGTACATCTTGGTAATGCCAGGATGGACAGACAACTTTGACTTATGCGCCTCTTGCAAAATGATTTCTCGATTACCACCAATATTGGGTACCCAGATTCGAGATTGAAATGTTTTCAAACCTCGACTGTCTTCTTCTAACAGCTTTGACAATTTAACCATCGTCTCAGCCTTCAAATTAGCTTCTTGTAGTGCTTCCTGTTGTGCCTCCTTCAATTTAGCAATAATATCTGACACAATCGTAAGTTTCATGAACTTAGCAACTCCAGGAGAACTTTTCCAACTCAGTGCATCAGCAACAACATTGGCTTTTCCCGGATGATACTTGATCTCACAATCATAATCCTTGATCAACTCCAACCATCGTCGTTGTCTCATGTTAAGTTCCTTTTGTGTGAACACATACTGCAAGCTTTTGTGGTCGGAATATACCACACATTTGGTACCGTATAAGTAATGTCGCCACAGCTTCAAAGCAAACACCACGGATGCTAGCTCAAGATCATGGGTCGGGTAATTCCTCTCGTGAGGGTTCAGTTGACGCGAAGCGTACGCAATCACCTTATCTCGTTGCATCAGAACGCAGCCGAGACCTGCATATGAAGCATCGCAGTACACAACAAAATCTTCGCACCCACTAGGCAGCGTTAGAATTGGAGCTTGGCATAACAATTGCTTCAGAGTTTGAAACGCTTTCTCCTGCTCATCAGTCCACACATAAGCAACATCTTTGCGAGTCAATCGGGTTAACGGACCAGCAAGTTTAGAGAAATTTTGAATGAAACGCCGATAATACCCAGCAAGACCCAAGAAACTCTTAATCTCTGAAGGATTTCGAGGAGTTTCCCAGTTCATCACAGCTTCAATTTTGGTTGGGTCGACTTTAACACCTTCATTACAAATGACATGACCCAGAAAGTGCACCTCTTTGAGCCAGAATTCACATTTGGACAGCTTAGCATAAAGTTGTTCCCGCTGAAGGGTTTCTAAAACCACACGTAGGTGTTGCTCGTGCTCCGCTTCGGTTTTGGAATAGATCAAAATGTCATCAATAAAAACAATAACAAATTTATCAAGGAAGGGACGACACACACGGTTCATCAAATCGATGAAAACAGCAGGGGCGTTGGTTAAACCAAATGGCATCACCAAGAATTCATAGTGCCCATACCGAGTTCGAAAAGCAGTTTTAGAAATATCATCATCATGAACGCGGACCTGATGATAACCAGAACGAAGATCAATCTTCGAGAAACATGTAGCACCTTGCAACTGATCAAACAGATCATCAATACGGGGTAACGGATATTTGTTCTTTACCGTTCGCTTATTCAGCTCCCGGTAATCGATACACATGCGTAAGGTTCCGTCTTTCTTCTTAACAAACAAAACCGGAGCTCCCCATGGTGAAGAACTCGGGCGTATGAAACCTTTATCAAGAAGTTCTTGGATCTGTGTCATCATCTCCCGAATTTCAGACGGTGCAAGACGATACGGAGATTTAGCTACAGGTGTAGCACCAGGAACAAGATTAATCCGGTATTCTACATCCCTGACAGGAGGTAAACCCGGTAATTCCTCAGGAAACACTTCAGGGTACTCCGAAACCACCCTGATATCTTTGACAGCCTTTCCTTCCTCCTCAGCATTAATTACATATGCCAAGTAGGAATCACAACCTTTAATAATGGATTTTTGTGCTTTGACCATTGTCATCAACGGAATATCAGATCTAGGTCTTTCTCCTCGCGCCACCGAATAAGTACCATCAGGTAGTGGGATTTTGATTAACTTTTTGGAACACAATATCTTGGCATTTTGACTGGTAAGCCAATCCATGCCAATAACAACATCAAAACCAGTAATCGGCATGAGGAGTAGGGAAACAACAAAACAGTGCCCATCAATAGTTATAGAAACCTGAGGTACGTGCGACGTAACACGAACTCGACTACCGTCAGCTACTTCAATTCTAACAGAGTCTTTCATCGTTATAATAGGTAGTTGCCATTTATCACAGAAAATGGTTGACACATAGGAATAGGTAGCACCAGTATCAAACAAAACACATGCTGGTACAGAATTAATTAAGAAAGTACCAGTAATAACATCACCTTCACTCTTTGCTTCGTCTGTAGTCATTTGAAATGCTCTCCCTTGAGGACGTGGAGCACCTCCCTTTTTCTGAGCAGCAGCTCCAGACGATCCACCAGCTCCCGAACCTTGCCACTGAGGGCAATCAGCTATTCGGTGTCCAGACTTATGACATTTGAAACAAACATTATCTTTGAACCTACAGTCACGCGTCTGGTGACCCTTCACTCCACACTTACCGCACTTTACCACGTCCCAGCTTCCAGACCTCTGGAACGAATCACCTCTTGGCCTATTTCCAGACCCACTATCACCTCTCCTATTGCCAGACGACTGATCAAATTTCCTCTTGTACCCTCCTCCCTGTTGCTGTGGTTGTGCCTTCGGTTTCTGCCTATAATCGTCTTCAGTCTGCCGTGCTAGATCAAAGGCTGCATCCAAGGTTGCTGCAGACCTCACAGCAGATCGATATTCAACAGGTAAAGCGTTGGCAAACTTGCTAATCTTAGCTCTCTCGTCCGGTAGCAAATGAGGAACAAACTTCATCTTTTTTGAAAACTTAGATATCAAATCCTCTACTGGTTTATCGCCTTTATGGAGAGCTCGAAACTCATCCTCAATCTTTTGCATGTCGTAATCTGAACAGTATTTCTTTCGGAGCTTTACCAAAAATTCCTCCCAAGTTAAAGCATCCAAAACCTCTGGCGGTGTAACACTTACAACCGTATCCCACCAGTTAAGTGCTTGATCACGTAACATCTGTCTGGCAAAAGTAACCTTCTTCTTCTCTTCACACTCGCTGGACTCGAAAGCGTTTTGTATGTTTCGAATCCAAGTTTCTACAACCGACGGATCACCTACACCATTAAAAACCGGAGGTTTACAGCTCATAAAATTCTTATAACCCGCAGACTTAGAGACTTCATGAGCGATTCGTAACAACTCTCGATCATTCGCTTGCTTCAATTGGGTCTCCAACTGACGTATGTAAGCATCCCTGTCTTCATTACCGGAAGAACTAGCCATCTGATTCAACTTCTATACCAAAACAAGAATACTAGCTATAACTCTAGTAATCTAACAATTACCACATACTAACACTAATTTAACACATAACAATTTATATACAACTCTCATCACATCCCAATACCACCCAGGGAACACTTAATAATGGTCGGGCCTAGGTTTGAGATTGAATACTCGTCAAAGTACCCAATTCCCTCAAACCAAGGCTCTGATACCAACTTGTAACGCCGCCGTTTCACAAGCTTACTTTTATAAAATAAAGTTAAGCGTTTAACCAAAAGATATATTTACAAAACACAGTGGAAGCTAAATTTAGTTATTTACATAAACTGTATCAGTGTTTAAACAAAAACGCTAGCGTAGTTACCAAATATCTGCCGACCATTACCCAGTAAGTCAGAGTTAACAAAAACAACCAGAAAGTAGTGTTCCCCAAAAACTTCGGCAGTACAAACCAAAACATGGCACCCCGTCTCACCAGCAGCTAATTACCTGAACATTGGTCATAAACATGGAGGGGTTAGCTATAAATAGCTAGTGAGTAACGATTAAACATAAGTATCGTTACAAAATGTTATAGCATGCAGAAGGTAATGTGATCCCACTTCCACTCAGGGATCTCGAGTTGCTGCAGACTACCATAAGGTTTCTGATGTTCTATTTTAACTTGCGCGCAGATTTGACATTTCTCCACAAAGGAAGCAATGTCTCGTTTCAAAGTACGCCACCAATATAATGCCTTTAAGTCATGATACATCTTTGTGCTGCCCGGATGAACCGACAGCCTAGATTTGTGAGCTTCCTGCAGTATCAGCTCACGATTTCCACCAGAAAGCGGCACCCATACGCGAGACTGAAAATTCTTTAGCCCGCGAGTATCATCAACAAGTTGATCTTTCAGCTTCTTCATCGTTTTTGCTTTCAGGTTCTCGTCTTGCAATGCCACTTGCTGCGCTTCCTTCAATCGAGCAATGATATCAGGAACCACAGTGAACTTCATAAACTTCGCGTCTACAGATGAGCTTTTTCGACTCAAAGCATCCGCCACCACGTTGGCATTACCGGAATGGTAGCGAATTTCACAATCATAATCTTTTATCAACTCGAGCCATTTGCGTTGTCTCATATTAAGTTCTTTCTGCGTGAAAACATATTGTAGGCTCTTGTGATCTGTGCAGACCACACATTTGGTGCCATAGAGATAGTGCCTCCACAATTTCAACGCGAATACCACCGCTGCCAACTCAAGATCATGAGTCGGATAGTTGCCTTCATGAGGTTTCAATTGCCTTGAAGCGTAGGAAATTACTTTATCGCGCTGCATTAATACACACCCCAATCCAGAATACGAAGCATTGCAGTAAACAACGAAATCTTCAGATCCCTCTGGCAAAGAAAGTATTGGAGCTTCGCACAGTAGCTGTTTCAGAGATTGAAACACTTGTTCTTGAGCTTCTGCCCAAACGAATGAAACATCTTTACGAGTTAGTTTTGTCAAAGGACCTGCAAGTTTAGAAAATTCGCGGATAAACCGCCGATAGTAACCAGCTAAGCCAAGAAAACTTCTAAACTTCAGAAGGAGTTCGAGGAACTCCCCAATTCATAACCGCTTCAACTTTCGCCGGGTCAACTTTCACGCCATCACTGCAGATCACGTGACCAAGAAAATGTACTTCTCGCAGCCAGAATTCACACTTCGAGAATTTAGCGTAAAGCTTCTCTCGTTTGAGAGTTTCGAGAATCTCTTGCAAATGCGACTCGTGTTCAGCTTTAGTCTTAGAGTAGATAAGAATATCGTCAATAAACACAATCACCGATTTATCAAGAAAAGGATGACAAACCCGATTCATCAGGTCAATGAAAACAGCAGGAGCATTGGTTAAGCCAAAAGGCATCACCAAAAACTCATAATGACCATAGCGAGTACGGAAAGCCGTCTTTGGAACATCTTCGTTGGCAACCAGCACTTGGGGATATCCAGACCGCAGATCAATCTTTGAGAAGCACATCGCTCCCTGCAGTTGATCGAATAAATCATCTATTCGCGGCAGAGGATAGTTGTTCTTTACCGTTCTCTTATTCAGCTCCCGGTAATCAATGCACATTCTCATCGTTCCATCTTTCTTTTTCACGAACAATACCGGAGCACCCCAAGGAGAAGAACTCGGGCGAATAAAGCCTTTGTCAAGCAACTCCTGAATCTGCGTCATCATCTCGCGAACCTCGGAAGGAGCAAGACGATATGGAGCTTTAGCCACAGGGGTAGCCCCCGGAACAAGATCAATACGATATTCAACATCTCTAACTGGGGGTAACCCAGGCAGCTCGTCAGGAAATACCTCTGGATAATCGGTCACCACCGGAATATCACGAACGATACATTTCTCCAATTTAGCGTCAATCACATGGGCTAAATAGCAATAGCAGCCTTTTGAAACCGACAATCTTGCTTTCATCAGAGAAATGATAGGAAATCTGACTTTCGTCTTTCGCCACGAGCCACCGCATATGACCCGTCAGGTAGAGGAACTTTGATCAACTTCTTGGAAGAAAAAATCTCAGCGTTCAGCTTGCTAAGCCAGTCCATCCAAATCACAACATCGAATCCCGTAATCGGCATAAGAAGGAGAGAAACAGGAAAACTACTCCCGTCGATATCAATAACCGCTTGAGGGACATTATCTACAACTGGAACTACTTTACCACTAGCAGTCTTTACTCTTATTGGCTCAGATAACACAGATACATGCATTTGCAGTTTATCACATAAAGATACAGACACAAAAGAATATATAGCTCCAGAATCAAACAATACGCATGCTGGGGTAAGTTAATAAGAAAAGTACCAGTAATCACGTCCCCAACACCCTTCGCTTCCTCTTTGGTAATCTGAAACGCCCGCCCTTTAGCACGGAGAGCGTTGTCTTTCTTTTGCCCTGAGGCAGATCCTCCAGCTCCAGCGTCTGACTTTGACCTAAAATCGGAAATCCTGTGCCCTGGCTTGTGGTACTTGTAGCAGACTATCTCTTTGAACTCGCACTCTGTCACTGAGTGCCCCTTCTGACCACATCTAAAACATCGGGTAGTAGCCTTTGAACAATCACCAGTATGATAGGTGCGACATTGAGAGCACCACGAACCCTCAAATTTAGCCTTCTTCGAAGAATCAGGCTTTCCACCAGTCGACGTATGCCCCATTGAAGTACCCGATTTTGAAAACTGCTGGAACTTCCTTTTCTGACCCTCAGCATCATGATCCCCCTTACTCTGACGACGATCCCCATCAACCTGTCGGGCTATCTCAAACGCCCGATCCATGGTAGCCGCAACTCTCACATGAGCACGATAATCAAGTTGTAACATATTCACAAACTTCCGCATCTTAGCCTTCTCGTCAGTCACCAAATGCGGAATAAATCACACCTTATCTGTAAAAGCGTTGATAAGGTCCTCTACTGGTTTGTCCCCCTTACAGAGACTGTTAAACTTGTTTTCCATCCTCTCATGATCATAATCTGTGCAGTACTTGGTCTTCATTTTCTCAGAGAACTGCTCCCTAGTCAGAGCAGCAATCACCTCCTTGCTTAACGTATCTTTCACCGTATCCCACCAATCCAAAGCACGCCCTTTCAACAGTCAAGAAACGTACTTGACATGGATTTCATGTTCACAATCACAAGTTTCGAAGAATTGATCCGTCTCACGTATCCAACGTATAGTCTCAAAGGGATTATCACTACCCTCATAAACTTTCGGCCCGCAAGACATGAACTTCTTATAGGAACACTTTTCTTGCTTCTTTCTTGCCATCGCGTTTTGTAGTAGCTCCCTCGTCAGTAGGAGCTCCTCTTCTAACAGTCTAACATACGCCGCCTGATCTTGATCAGGTCTAAGCGGCTCGGTGTTATGCTGATAAGCCTCGTCCTCAACTTCCCGACGTACACTTGAGGCCTCATCCTCTATTTGTTTAAGAGCCTCTTCAGTCGTAGCTCTACGTTCGGCCATTTCTAATCAACTTACTAGGTACACATAAACCACAATTAGTACACCATTTATTCGACAATTATTATCACTACATATAATCTATCACATAGGACAGTCACATAACGTTCAACTCAACCCCAATTACCCCCATAGGAACACTTAACGATGGTCGGGCCCGAGCTTGAGATTGAATACTTCTACGAGTACCCAATTCCTCAAACTTAGGCTCTGATATCTACTTGTAACGCCACCTCTAACGAGCTTAAAATTAGAGTTAATTTAAACTTTTTAACGACAATTATCAAAAGTGAGCAGCGGAGTTAAACGCCATTTACAAAAGAAAAGTTAAATGACTCGGCTGTTTAATTACATCATAAGAATTAGCAAAGTTCATAAACTACAAGCGTTACTAACTAGTTCCGACCACCGGATCCATATACAACAAACGTGTTCCCCAAAATATATGTACATAAAAAGACTACCATCAGTACCCGCCTTACCAGGCCTCTAGCATCAACCTGCGAAAAAGGGAAATCTTGCACCGTTAGCTACAACTAGCTAGTAAGCACCAATTACACATAAGCATCAATAAGCAGGCTATCACACAAAGGAACATCACACAGGGCTATCCTATCATCTTGCGGCGCGCTAATCATATCAGCAGGTGTCGTATCTCGCAGGGTAGCTAGCACCGCTCAACAACCCAAGTCGGGGAATCAACCACAACCAATTGCATCAGTGGGGGAGCAAAAAGAAGTCCACCTGGTACACTCTGTCTATCATGCTGGTTCCAGCCTAAGCGAAGAACCTAATTCCATAGAGGAACGGTGGCCTGCAGAGCCATACCCAAGCGTATACTCCTGAGTACCGTTAGTTCCCCAATTCATAGCCCCTAAGGACCCTGGGAACCCAGCCATGTATTATCATCCGTCTACCTGACTGACCTCAGTTGTTCACTCGTCAGTGTCCGGACAGAATCTCATAAACAAATAGCTAATCCAATTAGGATCCAGTTCATGCGTGCATATAATCACAGCAATATCTTTCATACTGATAATCAATCATGCGTGTATTACTCTATCATAGCATACCTCGTGTCTCATGTATCAATACACCAATCACGTGTCAACATGTACAACAGATACTTACCTACTGAGACTCATGGGAAACCGGTACTCACTTCGAGATTACAGGACGCAGATATGAATTCGGGAATCCCAAGAACACACAATGTCGTCCGAATCACCTAACACATTAGGTTCAGGCTTAGACACCAATCAACTACAATTACGAGGCTTAAAACACAAGACCACAAAGCTATCAACACAACAACAATGCTTGCGATCGCAAGTCATAGCCATGCGGCCGCAAGGGTTACCTTAAACCCCTTCTTGCGCCCGCAAGGGTCCTACCCAAAAACCCACTCTTACGGCCGCAAGGGATTATCCCTACGACCGCAAGGGTTGTTCTTAGGTTCCTGCGGCCGTAGGTTATGTACCTACACCCGTAGGCTTCATTCCATCACCCGTAGGTGGTAAACCATGACCACAACCCCCTACAACCGCAAGATCCAATGCCTGTGACCGTAAGGACTTAAGACCTCCCCTTGCGACCTCTTGGCATTCCCCCGGCGACCGCAAGGACTACTTTCACAGTATGTTCTTGCTCTGTTCGAACACAGCAACTGTTTTACGGGTTTTTGACTCAAAATTCAACTTGAATCCGTATTCAAGTGTTTACACAACATTTCTAACATACATATGCATCTATTACACGAATCCTTGCTTCAAAACAATTTCAATCCATCATTTAAATCATCAATTTGACCTATCTTTATCACAACATCAAGAACATGGTTTATTAATTAAAATCTTACCAACAAGAGGGTATAGAACAGATTGAGGACTGATTTCTGACTTGAATCTTCTCTACTAACTTGTTCCTTCTTGAATTCTTTCTTCAATCTTAGAGAACCAAAGTGTGTGTGTGTGTGTGTAATCGTGAGTTTATGTGTGTATTTAGATGTGTGTTATGTGGGTTTGTGTCACAGGGGATAAGGGAAGAGTCAATAGGCCGACTCATGGTCTAATACCCCTACGCAGGTATTTCGTTCTCCTATTCAACTTATTACTCGACTTAGGTTTATCCGTTTCAACTAACGGAGATATTTTCGAAATCATTATCTAAAACCTTTCAACTATTTATCTACTTGATCAACTTATGACACTTTTGATAATACCACATTTTATCCCCAATTAACACCAGTTAACGCCATTTCACGTTTAAAACACCAATTAACACATAGTACACCATTTAACAACATGTATACTACCATTAACAACAAAACACCAATTAAAGTCAACGTACAACTAATAAAGCTACATGTACAACAGTTTACAACTAGGCCCCACCTTTGGAGTGTTACAGTAAGTCCAAAGAACTCAACACTGGTAAGTCCAAAGCTGTTGAAACTGGTAAGTCCAGGAAACATGACAATGGTAAGTCCAAAGTCATTGAAAAGAAGTTTGTTGGTCAAGATTCTAATCAAAAGGATAATAAACCTAGATCTAACAAAGGAAAGTCCAAAGTCAATGAGGATCAGGTGAATCAGCTTGCGAAGAAAGTTGAGAAGTTATCCACAACCATTAATCCTAAAACTGAGAGTAAGTTCTCTAAAGGATTATCTAATGATATATCTCCTGTTGTCATTGGTAGAAGGAAATGCTACAAGTGTAGAGGTAGATGACATGAGGCCAAGGACTGTGACAGTGAAATCTTAAGGCCTGAAAAGGTACAAGCTGATCAGCCTACACGGGACTCAACACCTGCTCAAGCTGACCAGTCAGTTCCACAAGATGAAGCTGCTAAGTTCTCATCATCTGAACCTACTACAAAATGAGTTCCCAAACAAAACTAATTTCTTTAGTTTTCTTATCATGTGTAGGGTTCAAGTAAATGGTACTTGGATAGTGGATGTTCAAGGCACATGACTGGGTGGAAAGGACTTCTAAGTGAATTCCAGGAAGATGAAGGTCCTATAGTAACATTTGGCAATAACTCCCATGAAAGAACTAAACGATATGGGAAGATGCATTCTAGCAAGGTGACTTTCCAGAAAGTTGCATATGTTAAAGGTCTTAAACACATTCTAATAAGTATCAGCCAATTGTGTGATGAAGACAATGTTGTTACTTTTAGGAAGAAAGCAGGTACAATAAACAATGCAAAGGGTAAGCTAGTGCTAATAGCAAAAAGAGAAAGAGATGTGTATCTACTTGATCTTAACTCTGCTGATCCCTATACTAAAACCTGCTTATATTCCCAATCTGTTCCTAAGCTGAGTTAGTCTCTAGACTGCCAAAGATCACATTTGTGAAAGACAAATTGTGCTCAGCTTGTGAACAAGGGAAACATCATAAAGGGTCCTTCAAGTCAAAAGCAAAATTTTTCAATAACAGACCCACTGCATATGTTGCATATGGATCTGTTTGGACCAATAAGTACTCCAAGCCTAAGTGGCAAGAAGTATACTCTGGTGATAGTATATGAGTTCTCACGATTCACCTGGGTAATATTCCTTAACGCCAAAAGTAAAGCTGCCCTGGAGATAATAAGTTTTATCAAACATGAAGAGTTGCAAAAAGGTAAGTCTGTTAAGCAACTCAGAAGTGATCATGGGACTGAGTTTAGAAACTCAACCCTAGAAAGCTTTTGTGAACAAAAAGGAATATTACAAAATTTCTCCTCAGGCAGAACTCCTCAACAAAATGGAGTTGCTGAAAGGAGAAACAGAACCTTAATTGAGGCTGCAAGAACAATGCTATGTGAGGCAGGATTGAAACTCAATTTTTGGGATGAAGTTGTAAGTACAGCATGCTATACCCAGAATAGGTAAATCATAGTCAAAAGACATGGCAAAACTGCTTCTGAGATGTATAAATCAAGAAAGCCCAATATAGGTTACTTCCATGTCTTTGGTTCAAAATGCTATGTGCTGAATCAAAGAGATCAGCTCCATAAGTTGGAACCTAAAGCTAATCCTGAAATCTTTGTTCGTTATTCCTCAATCTCCAAGTCTTACAGAGTATATAACTCAAGGAGAAAGGCTATAGAAGAATCAATTCATGTCTCATTTGATGAAGACAGTTTTGATCAAGCTGATAAAAGACAAGCTGACTTGGTCAGTCTGAGTGAGCTTGAAAAGCCTGAGGAAACCAAAATGTCAAAACCCATGTATGTTATGGATGATGACAGTGATGATGATGTGTGTTCATCTAAGAAATCATCACAAGCTCCAAGGGACTCACAAGCTGAGAAAGGAGATGAGTTTGTTAATCATTTGGAGTTGACACTACTCAGACTGAATATCTTAGTGATCAACAGTTTGATGACAATGTTGTAGTTGAGACTGAGGATGTAAGTTCACCTCAGAGTCCTCAACATCA
The DNA here is from genome assembly GCA_947179395.2 of Pulicaria dysenterica. Classification (NCBI taxonomy): domain Eukaryota; kingdom Viridiplantae; phylum Streptophyta; class Magnoliopsida; order Asterales; family Asteraceae; genus Pulicaria; species Pulicaria dysenterica. Next base: position 30,656,976 of record OX359290.1, read on the forward strand.
GTCAGATCTAGAACCACAATCTCCTACTACAACATTTAAATTCCTCAAGGATCATCCTCAGGATCAAGTGATTGGTAATGTTCTAGAAAGAGTAATTACCAGATCAAAGGCAACAACAAACTATGCTGCTTACTTTGATTTTCTATCTCAAATGGAACCAAAGAAGACTGAAGAAGCCTTAGAGGATGAGGAGTGGATTGAAGCTATGCAAGAGGAATTAAATGAGTTTGAGAGAAACAAGGTATGGAGTCTTGTCCCAGCCCCCAAAGATCATACAATTATAGGCACTAAGTGGGTCTATAGAAATAAAATGGACAAGGATGGAGTGATTGTTAGGAACAAAGCCAGGCTAGTAGCACAAGGGTATAAACAAGAAGAAGGAATCAATTATGATGAGACATTTGCCCCTGTTGCTAGAATTGAAGCCATAAGATTGTTCTTAGCCTATGCAGCATATAAAGACTTCAAAGTCTATCAAATAGATGTGAAGAGTGCTTTCTTAAACAGAAAACTTCAGGAGGAAGTCTATGTGAAAGAACCTCCTTGCTTTGTCAGTTCAAAGTATCCACATCATGTCTATAAGTTAGACAAGGCTTTGTATGGTCTTAACCAAGCTCCAAGAGTTTGGTATGATACTCTGTCCAACTATTTACTATCAATGGACTTCACTAGAGGTAGTATAGATAAGACACTCTCTATTAAAAAGAGTAAATGACAGGTGATTCTTGTACAAATCTATGTGGATGACATTATCTTTGGTTCTACAAATGAATCTCTGTGTGAATGGTTCTCTAAAGTTATGTCAAAAAGGTACAAGATGAGTATGATGGGTTAAATGACATATTTCTTAGGCTTGCAAATTCAACAAAAGCCTGATGGAATATTTATTAATCAAAGCAAGTATGTTCTTGATTTGATCAAGAAATATGGTTTTGATTATAGTTCAACCATGAAAATACCCATGTTACCAGCTGTCATGCTGAGCAAGGACTCAGATTGAAAGTCTGTATGTTAGTCTACCTATAGAGGAATGATAGGTTCATTACTCTATTTGACAGCTAGTAGACGTGATATCATGTTTGCTACATGTGTTTGTGCAAGATATAAGGCATATCCTAAGGAATCACATCTTCAAGCTGTAAAAATGATCTTTAGGTACCTTAAATGTACACCAAGTCTAGGTCTTTGGTATGGACTCTGGATTTGAGTTAGTTGGATTTTCAGATACTGACTATGCTGGGTGCAAGTTAGATAGAAAATCAACAACTGGAGGATGTCAAATGCTTGGAGGGAAGTTAGTAAGCTGGACCAGTAAGAAACAGAACTCAATGCCTACCTCAACTGCTGAAGCTGAGTATGTTGCTGCAGGTAGCTGTCGTGCTAAAATCCCGTAGATGCAACATCAGCTTCAAGACTTTGGTATGAATTTCAAGAAAACACCCATATTTTGTTATAACCAAAGTGCAATAGCCATTACATATAATCCAGTCTTCCAGTCTAGAACCAAGCACATAGAAATTCGACATCACTTCATCAGAGACATCGTGGAAAAAGGTAAAGTTGAAATCAAATTTATCTCCACTGATGATCAATTAGCAGACATCTTCACAAAACCACTTGATGAAAAGAGGTTTTTATATCTGCTAAGTGAATTGGGTATTCTCAACCCTTAGATAAGTCTCTAAAACTGAGTTTCAGTTTGACAAAGACTAAGTGTCTTAAGCTGAGTGGACAATTTATAGATAAGTTTTCATAAACTGCCTACCTTGTCAAGCTGAGTGATAAGTTCACACCTTTGGTTTGTTCCAAACATATTTTAACTACTCAGTGTGGTTAAAATATTAATTTGAGTTAGTCTCAAATAAAAATGACTAAGTGTCATTGATTCTGAGTTGTATGCTCCACTCAAGCTGAGTGCAAATCTCAAGCTGAGTGCTCAAATCAAGCTGAGTGATAAGTTTACTCAGCTTGGTGTGTCCAAACCATGTTTTAAATACCGTGTGTTATTAATCCATGTGTCATTGTATTTGAGTCAGTCTCAAATTACGTTTTACACCGATTATGTATTGGTGTAATATAACAATGTAAATAATATTTTTGTAAGTCTAGGATGTTCTTTTACTTACTTATCCGTTGGGAGATGATGTGTTTCTACTCTATTACTGTTACATCAAGCTGTAGGTTTGTTAGAGTAACAGATAAATAGGGATTCACAACAATAACTTTTCTCTTGCCTCAAAAAGGTATATATATCGGTTGTAACCAAAATTAAGACGTTTACGCTTCCTAAAATTCTGATATTCTCTCTATAGCTTCTACAACCACCTATTTGCTAAGTGCAATTCACCATTCAATCGATCGTGAAACCCTAAATCGCTCAGTGCGAACTGCATATTTACTCAGTGTGAATCAAAACAATCTACGATGGACGGGACCATTCTGAATCTGAGTGATTGAATGGTAAGGGGTGCTGCATTTAAGAACAACGGATTGCCATTGATTAAAATCAACAATCAACCAGCATGTCCCGCCATCCCTGAACGCAAAAGAAACAGGGGATACGAAGCATGGGTGGATTACATCAGGAAATGCCCGTTGGCATTCGATTTTACTGGAGCACCGATTCACGTTGTTCCTCAGTACTTACTGGAGTTCTGGTATACGTGTGTTTATGACCAAGATGGAGGCGTCATTCGAGGAACTGTGCTGAATGGGGAGAGAACCATTTCTCTCACAGTGCAAAGGCTAAGGGAGGTTCTACAACTCCCTCAAAATGATGTGTTCAAGCCTATTGTGACGAGGCAGGTAGCAAGGTCGGTCCTACCCAGAATGGGTCACCCACAAACAGAGGGTGTTATAAAAAAGCCCACCTTTCCAACCGGATGGGGTTTCATGGTGTCCACAGTGATTCGTTCACTTGGTACCAAGGTAGGAGGACTGGACCAGGTGAATGAGTTCGAGATGCAACTGCTCTACAACATATATTTTGCGCGAAATTTGGATTATGCATAGCTCATCTTCAACGAACTCAAGATCCAAGTGATGAATACTACAAGAGATCTTTATGTACCATTTATAAGGTACCTGTCCTTGGCATTTGAAGCCGAGCTGGGGACAGCACTGTATGAAGCTGGGCAGGATGTGTTCCTCACCACAGCACTCAGCTCAAAGATGTTCAACATTGACATCTTTCCAGAGCAAGAGTGTCTGGGTGATCCTATGTGTTGGATAGCTTAGGGAGATTCATCTGAAAGTGAAGCTGAGGGGTCAAATCAAGGGGGAACAGCTCAAGCTGATCAAGAGGTTCAAGCTGAGCACCCTGCTCAGGCTGAGCCATCACACATTCAGGCTGCTTCTGGTAAGATCTCTCCACTTTCTTCTTCTTCTCATTATTCTCCATATTCCTTTGGAGATAAGACTGCAGTACACCTAACTCAGTCTAACCTATCTCCTCCACCTTCTATCCATCATAAACTCCACTCTGAAGCCAACCTTGGTGTGCTCACTACTGCCAAGGTAAATATCCAAACCTACAATAGAAAGACTGCCAAAAGTGGTGCCACACCTAAAGGTACCACTAGAGCTAAAGTCACATTGACTCCTCCACCGGCAGGAGTTGAGGGGGAGACACCTATTCTTAAGGTGCCAACCTCAAGGCTTATTCAAACCCTTAAGCCTAAACCGGGTGTGGTGTCTACTCAGCCCACACTCTCGAGAGCCATGGGAGAGCCTACTACTGTGCCTGAGCTGACACACTTAGGTAACATTGAAATAATGACCAATCCCCAGGGTCAATCACCCCCCTCTCACCAAATAAGACAACCACCAACCCATACACATCATATTTCGAGCCTCATTACTTCTCTTCACTTCTCACACTCACCAGCATGACCTGCCAATGATTCATCTCAATACCAAGGTGAATTACAGGGTCCAAACTCTGGTGCACATGACTTTGAGGGTATACACTAACCCTCGGATGATGCACCCAAACACTCATCAATTGATGTTCTTGACTCCTTCAATTCCAAAGATCAACATTTTGAGTTTAAGGATAGGAGTCAGACTCCTCTAGATGAAGCTGCCTCCTCAGGCATTCAAGAGCTGAAACATACATCACAGCTCAGTTTGGTTTGTTCCATCTCAAGCAAAAGAAGCACAAACACCAAATCTATCAGAGACTTGAGAAGCTGACTAATGATATTAAAGAGATTGTCTCTGCAGTTGCTGCTCTACAAAAAAAACAGACTTCGAACCCTGTTGATGATGACAAAAAGAGGGAGAAGGTTCAAGCTGAAGCTAACGCTGAGTTAGTTCAAGATGAAGCTGAAGCTCTACTAGTGCTAGCAAGAGGAGCAGAGAGGCAAACTCAGTTTGAGAGGGAGGTGGAGTTAGAAAAAGAGGCACCTGCAGCCAAAAGACAAAAAGTGATAGATTATGAATTTGAAGCTGACAGTGTTTCTGAAACAGAGGAAGAGAAAGCTACAAGGCTGATGATTGAGATGCTCAATCAAGAAGAAGTTGATGAGCTTGGGGTCTCTGTAGTTGAGCTGAAAAAGAGAAAGGAAAAGGAAGTGAGGGACCAAGAAAGGGAAAAAGAGAGAAAGGCTTTAGCTCAAGCTGAAGCTGAGTATTTTGGTCCAAGGCCTGATCCGATCCCATATACTGATGCAGATATTCAGGAGTGCTACTTCAAACGAAGCACCAGCAAGGAAATGAAGGGTATGACTCTGAGCAGAGAAAATGGAGCCAGAATTTTCAGTATATCCTGCTTTATCGGCTTTCGAATGTAAAATTCTTGGTTCCAGAACTTCCAACAAGTAATCCAGATCCTCCAGACTTAGATATTTCAAATCCACTTGACTAAAGTTGTAAACTTTCTGATCAGCACGTTTGACAGCAAAATGAACCCAAGTATAATGCAGAACATTTTGAAAAGAACAATGAACTTTTAAGATTGAATGTTTAGAAGCTACTTGATCTTTTGTCTTTCCATGCCAGTTCAATAGTACCTTTTTACCAACTTCAGATACATCATCAACACCGATCATGTCAATTGATCACATGTCTTCATGTTCCTCAGTGAATATTGCACCAATCTTTTCTTCTAGAAATACAACTGCTATATCTTGAAATTTCCAGTTGGTTCTTGGTTTGTTTAGTGCTTCTATTGTTATTATAACCCTTCTTTTGAGATCTCTCAATGATCCAGTATTGATTGGATCCACTGTATATCCCTTAGATACTTCCCATTCTGCATCCTTTCTCAGCTCTTCTTCCTTTTCTTTTCTCTTATTTTCTCTCAGAATATCCCTTAGGTACTTCCCATTCTACAACTTCATGTTTTTGTCTCAACACTTTATTAATATCCAACTTTTCAATTCTCAAGTCTTCCTCAACAATAGGATCATCCACCATCAAAACCTTAGGATTTTCAACCGTTGGTATCTTTTCAATATTTTCTTTAAGCTTAGTGATCTGATCTTGTAAATTAAGCTCTGTATTATCTTGAAATGACCCATACGTATCAAACTCAAAATCAGCATTAGTTTCCGTCTCATGTGTTTCCATGATAGTTTATGTATTCTCATCTACCAAAGTCAACTGTCTGCCTTTACCTTTCTCTTGACCTCTACCTTTCTTTGGTGTTGGTGTTTGCTTGCTTTGAAATGACGAGGTAGGTAACTTTGAAACTAATGAAGTCTCTAGCACAGTTGTATCACGGTTCTCCCCCTCATGACGGTCTGGATCTTCGTCACGATCATCATGTCTTCGTTTCGTTCCATGTGATTGGGTCTGACAAGTTTCAAGTGAGGCTTTTAAAGCAGCATTAAGAGCAGCCTCTTCCTCTGCAGTAAGTGTCTCCCCCTGAACAACTGGCTCACCCTCAACATCCTTCATTGGATCAATAGCATCCATCCGTTTGTGAAAAGAAACTCCAAAAGCCACTATGATGTCTCTCATTTCTTTCTTAAAACTTTCAAAATCTGATTTCTTGAATTCAGTTCTTAGTAAATCAACCAGAGTAGCATCTTCTTCATTATTATCTGGTCTAGCCATCAGCTTTACATACAACTGAGATTTCAACTCCTCCACCGACACATCAGGCCCTTGTTTAGCTAGCAGCCTGTCTAACTTCTCATTTACAACATTAACCTTAGAATTTAATTCCTGATGTAGCTTATCCATCTTAGCATGTACTTCAGACAAAGCAGTTTCAAGGTCAGCCTTAGAAACAAATTATGAGGCAACCTGAGAAACGATTGGGGTTGTAACAAATCTGGGATCACTGAGATTACCCGTTGAGACCTGAACAACTAGAGGAAAAAATCATTCAAATGTAGAGCTTCCCACATGCACAGCTGGACCGATATTGACTGTGGTGGGATTTCCATCTAATCCTCGAATGACACTGTCAGTAGTGCTTTCTATAGATGTTCCGGTAGGTTCTTTTGAGAGAACACTACTTGGTGGTATGAACGTGTCATCTGATTGAGAAATGAATGGTTCATCAATGTGCATTTTCAAATGAACATCGGAAGCCTGGGGCGAACTGGCTCCTTTTTCAATACCTACTGTTTCAGAAGGAAACTTCGGTAGATCATGTGATATGTCCCCGTGAGAAAATGAAACAATTTCCTGTTGAGAGGAAACTGAGTGGCTATGTGGGGTGAGTGCATGCTCTACTGGGATGACAGAGTCTTTTTCAATACCAGGACTGACTGTGTCAGACCTGATAGTGGACATGGTTTCCCGGCTTTTTGTGGCTGGAGAACTCTCAGCACTCAACTGTTCTTTTCTCACACTCTCACCCTCTTGTTCTTTTGATCTTTCCACTTCATCTCCTCCACCAAAGGTAAGATTGTCAAAATCAAACATATCATCATGTTGAAATACTTGTGCTTCTTTATCGGTACCCTCAGGTGTAATAATCATAGTTTCAACATTAAGCTGTACACCCTGATCTGGTGTATCCTGAGATTGAGATTTTGCAATGAATTTTCCTATCGGCATATCATCATCCTCATCTCCCTCACCTACGCTCACATCACCAACTACCTCTTCTCCACCCCTCTTAGAATTTTTGCTCGACTCTTCCCTGTCAGTGTCACCCGAAGACGACTGACCACTAGATACTAATTCCTCAGGTTCTACTATTCTTTGGGTAAGATCAACAGGTTCTTGTCGATCCGGAAGAACTAGATTATTCTCACTCACATATGCCTCTACCACAGGATCATGATGATCCATTAACATGAGCAACTCCACAGGCATCACATAAGCCTGGATTTCAGAAGTGTTGTCAATTTTATATAGCTTTTGCATGATGTAAATGGTAGGCTTAGAATCATTATCCCTCCTATTGATTTCAGTTGAGAATTCCAGCATGATACTCTGCACAATCATCGATAAAAACCTTGGATAAGGTAAAAACTTCTTTGCTAGAAGTGGAATCTGTTTCTGATGAACCACCTTGTGCAGATCTTGAAAGATAATAGACGCGTAGTCTATGTGCCAATGTTTAACCATGGCAACCAGAATTTGAAAAGCACTTGTACTTCCACCATCAACTCCCTTGGAGATACTTGTGAGGCATCTGTTGATTATTGCATACAGTGTTTGCCAGATTGGAACCAAGTTAGATCGCTTGAAGTGTGCATTTTTGGTTAATACACCATTAAATCCCAGATCCTTCACATGTGCATAAATCTCCTTGCTATATGGTATAGGATCAAACTTTTTCTTTTAGGCATAGGTGCCAGCCTCAGATGGCAGTTTCAGCATTCTCCTTAACTGATCCACATCAAAAGAGAATTCAAAGTGTTCAATCTGCCCAGCAATTTGTTCATGGCCCTCATCATATACTATATTATGCATTGAATTCAAAAGTTGTTGCACATAAACCTCTGGGATGTGAGGTTCTTCTTCGTCAGCAGTGGGATTATAAGAAAATATGTGGTTTAATGAATGAGATTCAATAAGCTCTGAAAGAATAGGAAATTGGGTAGTGGTAGTGATGGAGTCAAAACAGTGGTTGTTTAAGAGAGAAGGAAGGTAGTTAGCAAAAGGAAACAATTGTTCAGAAGGAACAAATGCAGGTAGGTTACCAGGGTTAGTCATCTGCAATAAGACATAATAATACCCATGATTAATCATCAGATGTTCAACAGATAAGATCAGATGCAATTGTTTCTTCTCTTTTTGAAAAATTTGAAATTTTGAAAAATTTGAAAAATTTTTAAAAATAAAATAAAAATTCACTAAGTGTTTAGTCGGAATTGAGGATTCCGACTAAAACTTAATCTTAATTCCGAGAATATCTTTGATTCCGAGAGAAATAATTGTTGAATTCTGAGGAAAAACTTGGAATCTGATCAAAGACTATCTTGAATTCCGAGGAAATGGAATTCCTATTGATTTGGACATTCCGAGTGACTTGAATTCTTTGTAATTTCACATTCCGAGTGAATTTGAATTCCTTGTAAATGGACATTCCGAGCGATTTTGAAATTCCTTGTGTGATCTTTCCGAGTAAAATGATCATTCCGAGTGAACACAGATTCCGAGTAAAACAGTTATCATTTTCAAATAATGAAAACAGTCGGAATTCATAATTCAGACTCATTCATCAGTTGTTCATCTCAGATTCAACAAAAATTTCTCAAAGTAAAAATTTTTACATTACAAATCAAAACCGAGTGATCTTATCACCATTCCAAACACATTTAACAAAGAAACTACCTCCTTTTAATTTCATTTGTCATGCCTATTTTAAGATCTAATAGCTGTAAACCCAACATTCAAAGAACTCGAAGAACAAAGTATCAAATCATACTCAAAACCCAACCTAAACACTGAAGAACTTACACTAAACATGATAATCACTAAGACAAAGCATGCAATGATCAATAATACAAGATTCAACATCATTTGAGCATCAATTTGAACAAAAACATAGTCGGCAGTTAGGGTTTTCGCAATGACAAATCAAAAATGCAGAAAAAGATACAATGAAGTAGAAAATGAGAATTGTACCACTAGATTCGCGAAGAAAAGACGACCTAAAACTGAAGAAATCAAAGCAATCCGAAACTTGTTGCAAATCACCAGTACAGAGAGAAAAAGTCATTGAGAGAAAAGGATATTTTGAAAACCGAGCGAAAAAGTCAAAATTCCGAGTTCGTTTGCTTTTAAACAAATAAGATTTCACGGATTCTGACTAAAAGACCCGGAATGAAGAATTCCTTCTGAAATGAGTCGGATTCCGACTAAAAGACTCGGAATGATGAATTCCTTGCAATTTGCTCGGAATTGGCAAATCCTAGTGAATTTAACTTGTGAAAATTTGGACTTTTTCTCTCATGACCATATTTGAACAAAACAAAGACACAGAAAATAAAAAAAACTCCCCCTCAAATCAAACATTAATTTGAGAAAGAAGAAAAAATCTTTTTGCCTTTTTAAACATTTTGCACATGTTTTTGAATTTTAATGATTTTGAGATGTTTTTGAGTTTTTCAGATTTAAACAAAACATATAAAACAATTATGGTAACTCTTGTCAATTCAGATTTAGCTCCCCCTGAACTCAAGTACCTATGTTTGCAGATCTTGATTGTTAGACTTAAAGTACAGTCAAATACTCAAATTCAACATGCCCAATTTTGAAGCAAGAGTATTAAAACGGTTTTCATCCAACGGTTTGGTGAAAATGTCAGCAAGTTGATTTTCAGTATTAACATACTTAAATTCTATCAATCCCTTTTCAACATAATCCTTTAAAAAATGATATCGAATGTCAATATGTTTCGTTTTGGAGTGATGCACGGGATTGCATGATATGGAAATTGCACTCTGAGAGTCGCACATCAGCGGAATGTGAGAATAGTCTAGCCCAAAATCTGATAATTGTGTGCGAATCCACAGACTTTGAGAACAGCAGCTGGCAGCAACAACATACTCAGCTTCCACAGTGGAAGTTGATACACAATTTTGTTTCTTCGATGCCCAGCATACCAGTCTGTCTCTGAGGAAGTGTGCACTGCCTGATGTACTTATTGGGGTTCGTGGTTGAGCTCAGCGGAAACATGCAAGTATAAAAATCGAAATTTAAAGACAAAAACAAACCACATGGTGAACCCCATAAGTGTACCAAGCTCTACAACAAAGATTTGCATCTAGAAAAAGAAAAGAGTGAAGATTTATACCCTTGATGTCTCTGGATTGTTGAATGCTAAGCTCCAAGCTTGATCCTTCTTCTTGAGCTATCCAAGTCCACCCCAAGAGATAGTGTGATCCAAGTGTACTAGCACTCCAAAGTGTCCTTCTCTTGATGAAGACACTATGCTGGAACAACAACCCAAAAAAACCACTAGGAACTTCTTGCTCTCTCTCTCTCTCTCTCTCTTTTACTTAGACAACTCACCAAAAGTTCAAAGTGTAAATTATCACAAATGTGCAAGAGTATCAAATGAGAGAGTTGCATTTCCTTTTATAATCTCAATGGTGCCTCCAGGATTCCCCTACGTCGGCCCAAAGACAATCATTAAGATACACATGCATTGGTGGATAGAGGAGGTGAAAAGAATAAAGTTGTTTCTGTCAGACATTTAGAATGCAAATACATTCAGGGAAGAACAAAACATGCTAAGTTGGAACACAGTAAAAATTTAAAGAAATACCCACAACTTGCGTATTACTAAATCTCATTTAATAATCGATAAATAAAATAAATACAATACTGCTTCATGTTCCCAAAAGGGTAAATACATCAAATATACTAACCAAATACATAATCAAACCAAATCACTAGCAAATCTAATCCCAATAGCACGTGTATGAGCATCGTGCTTTGCTTACGATAATGGATTGGTGAATGGATCCGCCACATTGCTATCCGTGTGTACTCTGCTGATGACAATGTCTCCACAATCGACCACGTCCCGGATGGAATGATACTTCCACGGAATATGCCTCGTGCGTTGGTGAGACCTTGGTTCCATTGCTAGAGCAACCGCACCCTCGTTGTCACAGAACACCTCAACAGGGTCGGCAATACTAGGAACCACTCCCAGATCTTGGATGCACTTCCTCAGCTAAACAGCCTCCTTCGCAGCTTCACTGGCCGCAATATACTCCGACTCGGTAGTAGAATCGGCCACAGTGTCTTGCTTGGAGCTTCTCCAGGAAATAGCACCACTATTGAGTAGGAACACAAACCCCGATTGAGATCGGCAATCGTCTCGATCGGTTTGGAAGCTAGCGTCGTAGTAACCAGTTACCCGAAGCTCTTCTGCACCTCCATACACCAAGAACATCTCCTTTGTCCTCCGAAGAAACTTGAGAATGTTCTTCACTGCCGTCCAATGTGCCTCACCAGGGTTGGCTTGATATCTACTTGTCATACTTAATGCACAAGATATATCAGGCCAGGTACATAACATGGCGTACATGATCGATCCAATTGCCGAAGCATACGGGACTCGCCTCATTACTTCCCGTTCCTCAGGGGAACTCGGGCTTTGAGCTTTGCTCAACACTAAACCATGTGACATAGGTATGAACCCCTTCTTAGAGTCATCCATCCTAAATCTCTTTAAGGCCTTGTCAATGTACGTACTCTGGCTTAATCCGATCAATCTGCTGGATCTATCTCTATAGATTTTAATCCCAAGAATGTAAGCCGCATCCCCAAGGTTGGGACGTCATTCCCAAATAGTAGAATATCATCAACATAAAGAACTAGGAATACAACTACGCTCTCACTAGCTCTAATGTAAACGCATGGCTCATCCTTGCTCTTAGAGAAGCCAAACTCTTTGACCTTCTTATCAAAGCACAGGTTCCAGCTCCGAGAGGCTTGCTTAAGCCCATAAATGGACTTCTTAAGCTTGCATACTTTATCCGGAAACTCTGGATGTTCAAGACCCTCAGGCTGTGTCATATACACATCCTCTGAAAGTGTTCCATTAAGGAGCGGGGTTTTGACGTTCATTTGCCAAATCTCATAATCATGAAATGCGGCAATGGCCAAAAGTATCCGAATAGACTTCATCATAGCCACCGGGGAAAAAGTTTCCTCATAGTCTACACCATGAGTTTGAGTGAAACCCTTAGCCACCAGTCGGGCCTTGAAGGTGTCTACCTCACCATCCATGCCGATCTTCTTCTTGAAGACCCACTTGCACCCTACGGGTTTACACCCCGGCACGGGATCAACCAAGTCCCAGACTTGATTATCCGACATGTATTGAATCTTGGATTCCATTGCTTCTAGCCACTTGGCGGACTCAGGGCCCACCACAGCGTCCCGGTATTTGGTAGGCTCATCAGAGACCACTACCATGTCGGTGCCCTCAGATATGTTAAAACCATATCTCTCTGGCTCATGCCGACTTCTACCAGGTCTTCTAATAGGCAATGGGTTTACATTATCTCCAGTGTCATCATGCTGAGAATCAACCCTTACAGGTTGTGAGCTAGTCCTAACATCAGGTTCTACATTGGCAGGCTCTTGAATTTCTTCAGGATCAACCTTTCTCCCACTAGCGTCTTTGGATAGCAGTTCCCTCCCAAGGAACATTTCCCTTCGAGCAACAAATACCTTGTTCTCCGAAGGTTTGTAAAACAAATATCCCATAGACCCAGCAGGATAACCAATGAAAAAGCACCTTTCGGCCCTGGGCTCCAATTTGTCCTCGACCTCACGCCTCACGTAGGCAGGACAACCCCAGACCTTCAAAAATGAAATGGATTGAACCTTTCCATGCCACATCTCATACGGTGTTTTCTTAACCTTCTTTGTTGGTACAAGGTTTAGGATTCTACCAGCCGTTTCTATTGCATATCCCCAAAACGTAACGGGAACGTCCGTACGAATCATCATTGACCGAACCATATCTAACAATGTCCGGTTCCTCCTCTCGGCGACACCATTTAATTGTGGTGTCCTAGGAGGGGTTAATTGCGAGATAATCCCACAATCCCTTAGATGTTCACGGATCTCAGAACTAAGATACTCACCGCCTCTATCAGATCGAAGTGATGCACGGGATTGCATGATATGGAAATTGCACTCTAAGAGTCGCACATCAGCGGAATGTGAGAATAGTCTAGCCCAAAATCTGATAATTGTGTGCCAATCCACAGACTTTGAGAACAGCAGCTGGCAGAAACAACATACTCAGCTTCCGCAGTGGAAGTTGATACACAATTTTGTTTCTTCGATGCCCAGCATACCAGTCTGTCTCCGAGGAAGTGTGTACTGCCTGATGTACTTGTTGGGGTTCGTGGTTGAGCTCAGCGGAAACATGCAAGTATAAAAATCGAAATTTAAAGACAAAAACAAACCACATGGTGAACCCCATAAGTGTACCAAGCTCTACAACAAAGATTTGCATCTAGAAACAGAAAAGAGTGAAGATTTATACCCTTGATGTCTCTGGATTGTTGAATGCTAAGCTCCAAGCTTGATTCTTCTTCTTGAGCTATCCAAGTCCACCCCAAGAGATAGTGTGATCCAAGTGTACTAGCACTCCAAAGTGTCCTTCTCTTGATGAAGACACTATGCTAGAACAACAACCCAAAAAAAACCACCAGGAACTTCTTGCTCTCTCTCTCTCTTTTACTTAGACAACTCACCAAAAGTTCTAAGTGTAAATAATCACAAATGTGCAAGAGTATCAAATGAGAGTGTTGCATGTCCTTTTATAATCTCCATGGTGCCTCCAGGATTCCCCTAAGTTGGCCCAAGGACAATCATTAAGATACACATGTATTTGTGGATAAAGGAGGTGAAAAGAATAAAGTTGTTTCTGTCAGGCCGGGTTAGCGCCGCTAACCGCCCAATCTTAGCGCCGCTAACCACTTAGGGTTAGCGCCGCTAACGCGGTTGAGATAGCGACGTCTTGGTTAGCGTCGCTAACCTAGTCCTGGAAACCAACTATCATTATTTATCCTTTCTCACCCTCATCTTTTAGGTTGTTGTCAAGATCAACCCCTGGCGTGTGACCCGATAGGCCCATACATCATCACTAGCGATCATTTTGCGTACGTGCGTCAGTGGGCATTCTCCAAAAAACTCCCACTTGGACATGACTCACCGTACCCAATGCATCACAGACAGAGAGCGGCTTCTAGTAAGACATCTCTGCCCCCAAGTCAGTATGAGTTTGTCTTCAGCACAAAAACCAAACTGCAGCCCATGTGAAATGGTCCTATCGATAAGAGATCAATTATCCTTTTATTCTCGATATCCAAGTGAACACGAGACATGGTACTAAGTCGTTCTCCATTCGTTCACGATTATGTTTCTCGATCTAGAATGGTGGTGACCAAAATATTCAAGTTGCAATCAATCATAAATTATTGCAAGCTTTGAGGATGACCATGCATTTTGGTGTCAGCGACCAATTATCGAGGGGCCCAAGGATATCTCTCTAAACAGAGGAACAAATTCCTTTGACTACACTGCCCACCACAGTGATCATACTCTGCCAACTACTCCGTTTATAACAGCCAGTTACGGACTACGTTTGAAAGCAATTAGAACAAAGAAAACCAAAGTGATGCAGACACATGCATCTCCTGTACGAGGATGAACTGATATTATCATCCTGATTTACTCATGACATGTACCATAAAGTAAAATAAGGTGTGGGTCGTCCAGTCACTTGAAACACTTTCAAGTACAGGCGAAGAATTGCGTCCCCGTGTCCCAATCCCCATTAGACACATGACAAATTACTTCCCTCAGTCTTAGTTCATACTTCCTTCCCGAGAAGAATGACCGACTGCATACATTTAGAATGCAAATACATTCAGGGAAGAGCAAAACATGCTAAGTTGGAACACAGTAAAAATTTAAAGAAATACCCGCAACTTGCGTATTACTAAATCTCATTTAATAATCGATAAATAAAATAAATACAATACTGCTTCATGTTCCCAAAAGAATAAATACATCAAATATACTAACCAAATACATAATCAAACCAAATCACTAGCAAATCTAATCCCAATAGCACGTGTATGAGCATCGTGCTTTGCTTACGATAATGGTTTGGTGAACGGATCCGCCACATTGCTATCCGTGTGTACTCTGCTGATGACAATGTCTCCACAATCGACCACGTCCCGGATGGAATGATACTTCCGCAGAATATGCCTCGTGCATTGGTGAGACCTTGGTTCCTTTGCTAGAGCAACCGCACCCTCGTTGTCACAGAACACCTCAACAGGGTCGGCAATACTAGGAACCACTCCCAGATCTTGGATGAACTTCCTCAGCTATACAGCCTCCTTCCAGCTTCACTGGCCGCAATATACTCCGACTCGGTAGTAGAATCGGCCACAGTGTCTTGCTTGGAGCTTCTCCAGGAAATAGCACCACTATTGAGAAGGAACACAAACCCCGATTGAGATCGGCAGTAGTCCCGATCGGTTTGGAAGCTAGTGTCATAGTAACCAGTTACCCGAAGCTCTTCTGCACCTCCATACACCAAGAACATCTCCTTTGTCCTCCGAAGATACTTGAGAATGTTCTTCACTGCCGTCCAATGTGCCTCACCATGGTTGGCTTGATATCTACTTGTCATACTCAATGCACAAGATATATCAGGCCAGGTACATAACATGGCGTACATAATCGATCCAATTGCCGAAGCATACGGGACTCGCCTCATTACTTCCCGTTCCTCAGGGGAACTCGGGCTTTGAGCTTTGCTCAACACTAAACCATGTGACATAGGTATGAACCCCTTCTTAGAGTCCTCCATCCTAAATCTCTTTAAGGCCTTGTCAATGTACGTACTCTGGCTTAATCCGATCAATCTGCTGGATCTATCTCTATAGATTTTAATCCCAAGAATGTAAGCCGAATCCCCAAGGTTGGGACGTCATTCCCAAATAGTAGAATATCATCTACATAAAGAACTAGGAATACAACTACGCTCTCACTAGCTCTAATGTAAACGCATGGCTCATCCTTGCTCTTAGAGAAGCCAAACTCTTTGACCTTCTTATCAAAGCACAGGTTCCAGCTCCGAGAGGCTTGCTTAAGCCCATAAATGGACTTCTTAAGCTTCCAGACTTTATCCGGAAACTCTGGATGTTCAAAACCCTCAGGTTGTGTCATATACACATCCTCTGAAAGTGTTCCATTAAGGAGCGGGGTTTTGACGTTCATTTGCCAAATCTCATAATCATGAAATGCGGCAATGGCCAAAAGTATCCGAATAGACTTCATCATAGCCACCGGGGAAAAAGTTTCCTCATAGTCTACACCATGAGTTTGAGTGAAACCCTTAGCCACCAGTCGGGCCTTGAAGGTGTCTACCTCACCATCCATGCCGATCTTCTTCTTGAAGACCCACTTGCACCCTACGGGTTTACACCCCGGCACGGGATCAACCAAGTCCCAGACTTGATTATCCGACATGTATTGAATCTTGGATTCCATTGCTTCTAGCCACTTGGCGGACTCAGGGCCCACCACAGCGTCCCGGTATTTGGTAGGCTCATCAGAGACCACTACCATGTCGGTGCCCTCAGATATGTTAAAACCATATCTCTCTGGCTCATGCCGACTTCTACCAGGTCTTCTAATAGGCAATGGGTTTACATTATCTCCAGTGTCATAATGCTGGGAATCAACCCTTACAGGTTGTGAGCTAGTCCCAACATCAGGTTCTACATTGGCAGGCTCTTGAATTTCTTCAAGATCAACCTTTCTCCCACTAGCGTATTTGGATAGCAGTTCCCTCCCAAGGAACATTGCCCTTCGAGCAACAAATACCTTGTTCTCCGAAGGTTTGTAAAACAAATATCCCATAGACCCAGCAGGATAACCAATGAAAAAGCACCTTTCGGCCCTGGGCTCCAATTTGTCCTCGACCTCACGCCTCACGTAGGCAGGACAACCCCAGACCTTCAAAAATGAAATGGATTGAACCTTTCCATGCCACATCTCATACGTTGTTTTCTTAACCTTCTTTGTTGGTACAAGGTTTAGGATTCTACCAGCCGTTTCGATTGCATATCCCCAAAACGTAACGGGAACGTCCGTACGAACCATCATTGACCGAACCATATCTAACAATGTCCGGTTCCTCCTCTTGGCGACACCATTTAATTGTGGTGTCCTAGGAGGGGTTAATTGCGAGATAATCCCACAATCCCTTAGATGTTCACGGATCTCGGAACTAAGATACTCACCGCCTCTATCAGATCGAAGTGATGCACGGGATTGCATGATATGGAAATTGCACTCTGAGAGTCGCACATCAGCGGAATGTGAGAATAGTCTAGCCCAAAATCTGATAATTGTGTGCGAATCCACAGACTTTGAGAACAGCAGCTGGCAGCAACAACATACTCAGCTTCCGCAGTGGAAGTTGATACACAATTTTGTTTCTTCGATGCCCAGCATACCAGTCTGTCTCCAAGGAAGTGTGCACTGCCTGATGTACTTGTTGGGGTTCGTGGTTGAGCTCAGCGGAAACATGCAAGTATAAAAATCGAAATTTAAAGACAAAAACAAACCACATGGTGAACCCCATAAGTGTACCAAGCTCTACAACAAAGATTTGCATCTAGAAACAGAAAAGATTGAAGATTTATACCCTTGATGTCTCTGGATTGTTGAATGCTAAGCTCCAAGCTTGATTCTTCTTCTTGAGCTATCTAAGTCCACCCCAAGAGATAGTGTGATCCAAGTGTACTAGCACTCCAAAGTGTCCTTCTCTTGATGAAGACACTATGCTAGAACAACAACCCAAAAAAAACCACCAGGAACTTCTTGCTCTCTCTCTCTCTTTTACTTAGACACCTCACCAAAAGTTCTAAGTGTAAATAATCACAAATGTGCAAGAGTATCAAATGAGAGAGTTGCATGTCCTTTTATAATCTCCATGGTGCCTCCAGGATTCCCCTAAGTCGGCCCAAGGACAATCATTAAGATACACATGCATTGGTGGATAAAGGAGGTGAAAAGAATAAAGTTGTTTATGTCAGGCAGGGTTAGCGCCGCTAACCGCCCAATCTTAGCGCCGCTAACCACTTAGGGTTAGCGCCGCTAACGCGGTTGAGATAGCGACGTCTTGGTTAGCGTCGCTAACCTAGTCCTGGAAACCAACTATCATTATTTATCCTTTCTCACCCTCAGCTTTTAGGTTGTTGTCAAGATCAACCCCTGGCGTGTGACCCGATAGGCACATACATCATCGGTAGCGATCATTTTGCGTACATGCGTCAGTTGGCATTCTCCAACAGTACTCTTCCGGTCAATCATGCACCCTGCATAATCAGAATCCGAGTATGCAATTAGTTAAAAATTAGAATTTCTAGGATACCACAAACCAAGATTTGGGGTACCCTTAAGATATCTAAGAATTCTTTTAACTGCTAACAAATGCGACTCTTTAGGATTAGCTTGAAATCTAGCACAGAGACAAGTAGCAAACATTATGTCAGGTTTACTAGCAGTCAAGTACAATAAGGATCCGATCATACCACGAAAAGTTAAACTCCCCCGTCATGCTCATTTCAAATCTCTGTTTCATGGTATTTGCGAAATCATCACCATACTTTGGACTTGTTGAACAAAAGATAATATCATCTACATAAATCTGTACTAGAATGTAATCTGAACCAATCTGCTTTTTGAAGAGAGTAGTGTCTGTGGTCCCTTTGGCATAACCCTTGCTTAGCAAATAGTCTGACAGCTCATCATACCAAGCTCTCGGGGCTTGCTTTAGTCCATACAAAGCTTTGTCAAGAATATATACGTGATGCGGACGTTTGGGATCCACGAAACCTTCAGGTTGACCGACGTAGACTTCCTCCTTGAGTTTACCATTGAGGAAAGCAGTTTTAACCTCCATCTGGAAAACCTTGAAGTTCTTATATGCAACATAGGCCAGAAATAATCTGATAGCTTCCAACCGAGCTACAGGGGCAAAGGTTTCATCATAGTCAATTCCTTCTTGCTGGTTATACCTCTTAGCCACTAGCCTTGCCTTGTTTCGCACAACTACTCCATCAGAGTCTTTCTTGTTTTTGAAGATCCATTTAGTCCCCACAATTAATTTACCTTCAGGTATGGGTACTAATTGCCAGACTTTCAACCGTTCAAACTGATTCAGCTCGTCTTGCATAGCAAGAATCCATTATGGATCTTCTAAAGCGTTAGATACGCGTGTTGGCTCTATCATACTCAGAAAATTAAGATTCAGACATTCGTTGGCGGTTGCGGAGCGAGTTCGAACACCGGCGTTCAAACTGCCTATCACCTGAGTTTCAGGGTGACTTCTCAACTAGACAGGCTCAGGGGATCAGACCTGTATGAAGTCATCTACTGGTTGAACGTCCGTTGCAAATGGATTTACCATTTCAGCTTCGGCAAATGGATTGACAGTATCAGCTGTTGCAACAGGAGAAGGAGTCGGTTGTACAAGAAATGGACTGTTTGTAGCTTCAAACTCAAAACTCTCCTGATCAGTGTCCCGTGCAACAGACGGAGTGGTAAGTGTAACTGATTCTTCCGGTTGTGCTTGGTTAGCCCTATTCACATTGACAGAAGAAGATTCATTAGTATTGAAAAATTCAAACATGAAATACAAATTTATATCTTCATTCTGAATGTGTTGATTATCAGATTTATTTGCTTGGTAAACAGGATTTTTATTATTTGAAGGTTTCGCTGTCAAAGAGTTTAAGTTTACTAAATCATCAAACGTCACATTGATGCTTTCGACAACAACGTTAGTTCTCCGATTTAGAATTCGAAAAGCCTTTTTGTCATTTGAATACCCCAAAAAGATTCCCTCGTCAGCTTTTGGATCAAACTTAGACAGTTTGTCTGTTTCATTCAGAACGAAGCACCTATTACCAAATACATGGAAGTATTTGATATTAGGCACTACTCCGTTACATAGCTCGTAAGGAGTTTTATTAAAACGACGGTGAATTAGGGATCTGTTTTAGGTGTAGCATGCAGTATTGACAGCCTCAGCCCAGTATGATGCTGGCAACTTGGAATATTGTAACATCGTTCTCACAGCTTCAACCAGTGTTCTATTCTTTCTCTCAACAACTCCATTTTGTTCCGGAGTGTAGGCTGCTGAAAACTGATGCATTATGCCTTCGGAATCAAGATAAGAATCCAGAGTTCTATTCTTGAATTCTGTGCCATTGTCAGTGTGTATCGCTGTCACAGGTTGTCCTTGTTGTGTCTTGTGCTTAGTCAAAAATAGAATGATCTGATGTGGCACTTTAGACTTATGACTGATGAACCGAACCCATGTGTAGCGCGAATAGTCATCCACCATCACTAGAATATAACGCTTTGAATTTCGAGACTGAACCTTCATAGGTCCACAAAGGTCCATGTGTATCAGCTGCAAGGGAGCTGATGTTGTTGAAATCTGAACAACCTTATGCGGTAACCTCTTTAGCTTCCCTATCTCACAATCCTTGCAAAGATGCTATTTTTCAAACTTCAGCTTAGGGATACCTCGGACCAGATTCCAATTTATCAGCTTGTTGATATTTTTAAAGTTCAAATGGGACAGTTTTCTATGCCACGACCAATTCAAATCTGATGCAGCCTTCGAAAGCAAGCAAACAGACAAACTTGATGCCTTTCCAGACAAGTCGATAGTATAGAGATTCGACTTTCTGTTTCCTCCCAGAATTTCTGTCCCTTCCTCAGTTCTCAAAGAGCATGATTTCTTCTTGAACAGGACCTCCATGCCCTTATCACAGAACTGACCAATTGAGAATAGATTGTGTCCAAGCCCCTCTACATATGACACTTTTTCAATTTTAACATTCCCTGCCTCTAAAACACCATGACCGAGGATGGGTGCAACTTGGTCATTCCTAAACTTTACATTTCCAGAATATTTCCCCACAAAATGTTTGAGAAGACCTTTGTTGCCGGTCATATGTTTTGTGCACCCGGAGTCAATGTACCAAAGATTACTCTTCTGCACACGGAAACAAAAGGTGATGACCTTACCCATTGTGAAATGGGATTAGGCATGTTAGAGATAGAAACAGGGGAAATCACAGGTTCATTAATCACATATTCAATTTTCTTTACCTGTTTGATTTGCCACATTTTGATTTGCCATTTTTGATTAATTTGAGCGCTGGGGACTATGGAAGATTTGGTCTGTGATTGAACAACATAATTGTTTGATTTGTTCGATTTGTGTTTACCACCGTTGACAATGGGAGAAGTGTAGTGAACAGGTTTAGCTGTTTGATGTTTGTTTATGTTAGCTTTGAATGATGATTGTGAGTTGTGTGGTTTATGAACAACTTTAGAAACTGATTTTTTATTCTTTTTCAAAAAATGAGATTGAGTAGAAACTGATTTTGTTGTTGATTGTACAACCGGTTGCTTAGATTTATTTAGAAAAATTTGTCTCAGCTTCCGATTGATTTCTCTACTTCAATCTTTTGGAGTTTCTCTTGCCTCTCGGATTCAGTCACCATGCGCATTTCTGAAAGATGTTTTTCCCATTCACCGGGTAGCATTGGCATCCTTCGATATGCGTATTTGTGTAGGAAAAAACGCAGTTCACTTTTCGTGATCCACTGATGAATAATATAGCTACTGCGGTTGACAAACCAAGTGAAAACCATATTATCTTCAGGATTCTTCCAATTCGGAACTGGTTTAAACCCTCTCAGCATCCGCTCTTGATGATATGAGCACGCATTTGTGCAATGTCCCTCAACACAACCAACACTTGCACAAAAAGTTTCAACTTTTACAATTTGTGGTTTTGGAATATCAGATTGACAATTTGAGACAGTATCAGTTTTTACTTTCCAGTGCAAAACAGATTTACAATTAGACAAACAAACTTTCTTATGAATTGAACAATAAGATGGAAAGAAATGCTTTCTTGAGCGTGTTGGTTTTGGTTGTCTCTTCTTCTTAACTTTCGGCTTCACAAATGGTTTTGGTGCTTTCGTATTCTTCTCCGATGGTTGTGCCTCAATCTTCACAATTCTTCTCACTTCCTGTTTTGCATGAGTTCCTGAGGAACCTTGGCGTTTAAATTTATCTGGTTTAGAAGGAAGATTAGAAGATGTGTTAGTTTTGTTAAGAATGTTTGAAGGCACAGAAGAATATGATGTAGATGTTGAAGGCTTGGTGCCTGATGTAGACCCTTTTTCACGAACACTGTTTGGATCGCAAAACTGATTGCATTTGTGAGCCACAAATTCTCTACAAACTTTTGGGCAAGTAGGAATCTTAACACTCCAGCCTAGATATACTTCTGCCAAAAGCCGCTTGATTTTCTCATCTCGAAGTTGAGTTTCTATTTCGTATGTAATGAGTTGAGGAACAAGAAGATGTGCACAGTCTAAACATTCTAAATTAGAAACATTTGATTTTTCAGATTCAATCACTTTTCTTTTCAAATCCTCACATAACTGAAGTGTGCTTGTTCCAGTTGATCAGAAAGTACATGAACTTGTTGAATTAAAACATCATTTTCCAGTTGAAGTTGTATCACAAAAACAGAGTTATTAATTTGTGCAGCGGAAGACTCAGATTGTGTTTGCGACAACTTATCTTGTATAATCAGATTTTCTAATTCAAACATGATGTTGTTAATTATGCAACGTGTTTCAAGAATTTCCTGTCTGCGCTGTAATTCCATGTGTGGAATATACACGCGTGGTGCATAAGAAGTGGCTGTTTGCTCAGGTGCTTGAAAAATTAAATGTTCAGCTTGAAAAACAGATTTGTTTTTGAAAGTTGATCTATCAGGTGTTGCGTATGATGCATTCAATGAGTCATAATTAAACTGTTGTTGACATTTTGTGGTTGTTTGGCGTTTGAATGCTTCCTCCCTTTTAACTTCCTCTTTAGCGACAAAAACCATCTTTTCAGTTAAACCACAATTCATTCGTTCAGCCTGATATAACTGAGTGCAATTGATTTTCGCAAAGAAATCACTTTCATCATACCCTAAGCCTTTATATTTGTTTCTTATGTCAGGTGTAAGACTTTTGAAAATGATGTGACGAGTCGTGGGTTTCTTTTTGAAAGATTCTTCAAGATTTTGTACTTTCGTTTGCAAATTCAGTTTCTCTTGGAAAATCAGATTCAAATTAATTTCTGCACTTAGCTTTGCAGCATTTAAATCATGAACTTTTCTTTCAGTTTCCTCTTGAATCTGACTTAACTCATCCTCCTTTTGTTTGATTATTTCCTGAAGTTGATTAAGTTTGATCGTGTGTTCAGATGAGACGGCTTGGTTCATTTTAAGATTAAGGTTTTGTGATTGCAGTTTCTGATTTTTAGCTGTTAAGGTTTGTACTTGATTGACTAAAGTCATAATATGATCAGCAGATATATGAGAGTCATTGAGATGTACCTTCTCAGCAGTAGACTCAAACTCAGTTGAGAGAGAACTGGTGCTGGAAGTAGCTTCTTCAGCTTCATTGTCACTCTCATATTTACTTTCTGGATCTAACTCGTCAAACTTTGCCATGAACCCCGTATCAGCTTCACCCATCACTGCATCCTCAATAACAGCTTCATCCTCAGCAAACACTGAACCCTCATCCTCATCTTCACTTTCCCCGTCACTCTCCAGAAACTCAAACTCTTCCACTTGAGCCATCAGTACAAATTGTGCCTAAACTTCAGAATCCTCCTCTGAATCATCTGTGTCGGACAGAAACTGATCCTCATCTGCAAGAAGAACTGTTCCACTATTCCGTTTCTTGATTAGATTAAGCTTTGTTTTGTAATACTTAGAGTCCTTCACCTTCGGCTTTTTACAATCTTTTATCACATGCCTCGTGCTGCCACAATTGTAGCATTTCTTGGGTTGAGCAGATTGGATCTTTCTCTCATATCTTTTCTCCATATTTACCCAGTCATTTCTTTGAAAATTTTCATCTCTTTTCCGAGATCCAGAAGTGAATCTCTGACGGTTGTTGGTTTTTGATTTGGTAAACTGGTTTTGTAGCATATTAGTGAGATAAGCCATAGCCTGCATTACTTTCTCATTGTCAGCCGGTTCATCGGTGTCAGACTCAGAAGTTTCTGATTCTTGTATCTGTTTCAGTTTCAAGGATCTGCCTGAAGATCTACCTTTTCTTTCATTTACTACCAATGCCAGTGGATCAACATTCTTTTTCTGAGTACCCATACCAACATCATCTTGGTATTGATAGAGCTCCTCAAATATCATGTGATGAGTGACTTTATTTAGAACCTTTTGGTTCATTTGCCTGTAAATGGTCACTTGGGTTTTCCACTCAGTACCTAGTGAATTAAGGAACCTAGTGTTCTTTGTTAAGTCTGAAAAGCTATCCAGCTTTTGATTCCTCAAATCATTAAGCAGTTTGCAAAACCTGCTGTAAGTATCCTGTAGAGTTTCACCTTCACGAGAATGGAAGTGATCAAATGAATTTACAAGAGTTGTTTCTTTGATCTATATGCCAGACTCAGTTCCCTCCATCTGCTTCTGAATTTCATCCCAGATTTCTTTAGCAGTATTAAGCCCATTGACCTTAATGTAGAACTCTGCTGACAAGCCATGCTTTAAGTAGTACTTTATTTTCTGATCTGCAGTAGCCCTCAGTTTTTCTTCTGCTGAATACTCTGAAGGAGTTTTGAGACGATGAATTTCTTGAAGTGGTGTATTGTTGGTTGGATCAGCCGCTTGATGAAACATAAAGATTTCATTCCCCTCTTGGATACTTTGTTTCATTAACTCTCCATATTTCTCATTATTTTCAATAAAGTCCATAAATCGCCATTTCCACACATTATACTCTCCACGATAAAGCACGGGAGATTTAGTGTCAGAACCAAACGAAAGGGTTTTACTAAAAGTACTCATTCTTGGATCTTTGCTCTGAAAGAGAAGCTGAAATTTCGCAGACATTTTAGAAACTTGCTCTTTGAGCTTGTCATTCTCTTTTGTTAGAACTTTGTTAAGCTGACAGTTCATATCAAGCTTTTGTATTTTTCCAGTCAATTCAGACAATTGAGTCAAAATCTTTTCATTTTCAGCTTTATATGCTAGGAGTTTGCTAGCACTCTCAGATGATTTTGTTTCAAGTTCGGCATTTTCTTCTATTAAATCGTCATATAAAAGAAACATCTCGTTCAACTTTATTCGTAACATTTCTTCACCTTCTGTCGTGTTCTAGTGCCTTAAACTCCAATCTGATAAATCTTCTTGAATTTTTATCCTTGTAAGATTCATCTTGATACCTGAAAAATAATTATCGTTTAGGAATGATTTGATTTGATCAAACATTTAATCAACTAAAATAATTTTAAAATCAATTTATTTCGAGTTGATTAAACGCAACAAAAATAATTGTTGACAACAATGATTTAGCAATAAGTGCGAAATCAAAGCACCAACGTTGCTTAAAAATTTGGACGTTCAAGAAAATTCCATAGCTAATAATATTTGAACACCACAAACATGACAACTCAATTAATTCAAAGCAAATGAATTCAATTAATTTAAAAAAAATGAAATACAAGCAAAATGAATTTTAAATGACTACTATTCTCGATGGAAGGATGGATGTATGTATGGATGGATGAATGTATGGATGTATGGATGTAATATTTCTCTCGGCAACAATAAATGTTCTACCAACTAAAAGGAAAAAAAATTGTAGTTGAGATATTATTTGATGAAAAGTTTGATAATGTGGGTTTCTCGATAAAAAAAAATAGGCGTGGTGATATTCAGATAAAGAGAGTCAAAATCGATGATGGAATGTACTTCTCGATGAGCTGGCAGATTGAGGTGTGGACAGCTCAATTAAAGATAGCTGTCAAAAGCAATTAATGTACAGTCAGCAATTGAAAAAAAAATGACAGCTTTTTGATGTTGACTGCTTTGTCTCGAGAAGTTCAGTTCATGTCTCGATTTAAAAAAATTAAATCTGCTTTTTTTAAAGAAACGACAACAAACCTAATATTAAATGGTATCCATCAATAATCACGAGCAGTGATCGTTTACACCGGCGGGACCAAACGCCGGTGTGTCCAACGTCGGTATCTCATCCCAGCGTCCTGCCTGCTTCTCAGCATCCTGCCTTCCTTCTCAGCGTCCTGCCTTTCATAGGTGTTGGTGAGAAGGTGTAGGTGAGAAAGGGGTGAAGGTGGGTCTGTGACAGTTTCTTCAATGGCGAGAGTAGAAGGAGAGTGAACAGAGGTGATTCGCAGGAGGAAGCAAAGTACAAGGCTCCAGAATGCAGTGGATAGAGGGCTATTTGAAGATAAGAGCAGTAACAGAAAGGAGAGGGAAGGTTTGTTCCCCGGAAAAGCAGTATCCTTCTACATCTCCAATCTGTCGGACGAAATTAACGAAGCCATTGCTTGGAAAGCTCTCATGAAAGTGGGGAAGATTGTTGACGTTTACATAGCAAAAAAAAGAAACAAGGAGAATAAGAGGTTTGGCTTTGCGAGATTCCTTGACATAGCAAATATCTCGGAGCTTGAGAAAAGACTTAAAGGCTTGCCTATTGGAAATTCTAGAATAACAGCAAATGTTGCTAAGTATGAAAGAGGGAAACAAGATTACGATAAGGCTGACAGAATGAATGACCTAAGGTGGAAGAGGCAGTACACTAAAGTTAATATGGAAGGGAGGAAGAAATCTTATGCGGAATGTGTCAGAGGGGAGGCAAATAAAACTGTAAATCAGAATAGCTATAAGATAAATTTTTCGACTTCAGTTGAAATGAAACTCTGGGCATATTCCAATCTTATTGGAAAAGTTGCTGCGATAGAAAATCTATTTAGTCTGCAAAATGTACTTGAGACACAAGGATGTGATAATGTCAAGTTGAGATATATGGGTGGTTTGAGTGTTCTCATTGAATTTCCATCAATTGATATGGCTGAAAGTTTTCTCAAGGATGCCGGTGAAACATGGAAGAGCTGGTTCGTATCACTCGAACAATGGTCTCCGAAGTATGTAATCAAAGAAAGGTTAGCCTCATTATGGATCTCTGGTTTACCGCCCCATGCATGGTCCATGGACGCCTTTGCAGAAGTTGCTAAAGAATGGGGTGAAGTTATAGAAAATGACATCGGGTCGGAATTTAGTAGCAATATTTCTTCTGTCAAAGTTGTAGTTTTGACTACGCAACTTGATTCGATCAGTTCTACTTGTAATATTCTAGTGGATGGAGTTACTCATAGAATCGCTATCACGGAAGATCGTTTGGATTGGGTCAAATTTAATCCATTTCGATTATCAGGTGACGAAGAGGTTGAAGAAAGCAACGGGAACAGGTCGGATAACGGAAGCTCGGAGGCCTCTGGATATAATTCTAACGGCGAGGAGGAAGAATTTTTGCCGGACACCGATCCTCCGGCGAATTGCTATGGAATACGAAGAGATAGTATTGGGAAAGAAAATGAACAGGAACATAATGATGATAGGAGGGGAAGCGGCGCTGCTGTTGATAATAATTCCAAAGTCTCTGATACACCAGTTCTTGATTCATTAAATTTGGAAAATGATAATTTAAACAAGTTTAATACGGTCCATGGGGATGAGTCTAATATGGCCCAAGAGGATGGTGCTAATGGGCCTATGAATGACCCAATAAATGAGAAACCATTGGATGATAATAATGTTGGGCCAGTGGAGTATGTGGGGCCTCCGTTGAGAGCTGGTAATGCTTCTTCAAGTCAACGCCCTCCTAGGACAACCACACGTTTTTCTTCTACTTTCCCACTGAACTCAAAAAACATTTTGAGGAATAGCCTTCGCAACAGACAAGTGATATTTTCAATGGGGTCTTCTCATTCAAGGGTTTCTTCTTCTCCAAAGAATAAAAGATCGGTTTCGTTTGATCTCAACAAAGGTCCGGCAGATTTCTCCCGAGAAGATAAAAGCGATGGTATGGCCCCCGCTGTGGATATTAGTGCCGACAATTCTCAGGGCGTCTTCTCTGAGATTAGAAATACGGTGGAGGTAGGTAACATTATCGGATTTAGGATGGATGGATTTGAAGAAGAAGTTAGGAAAACCATCCCCAACAGTGGTGATGTTAGAGTTAATCAATGAAGATCCTATCTATTAATGCTAGAGGAGTGACTGCGGAATTGAAGCAGTCGTGGATAAAGGAACTTCGAGTCAGTAACAAGGTAAATTTTCTGGGAATTCAAGAATCATTTATTGTTCAGCCTGATCCATCTCTGTTAAAATCACTGTGGGGTAATTCTCAATTTGAGTTCGATCATGTGGAAGTTAGGGGTAGATCTGGAGGAATTATATCTATTTGGGATACTGCTTTTTTCTCAAAAACGGATGTTATTCACGGTCCTGATTTCTTGGCGATATGGGGATATTGGGCGGGCCTGGATAATAGGTGTGGTTTCATCAACGTTTATTCTCCACAGTGCCTGTCTGATAAGAAAAGATTATGGGCAAACATATGTAGAATTTTGTCCTCGAATAAGGAAGTTAAATGGAATGTCTTTGGTGATTTTAACGAAGTTAGGAACAGGGAGGAAAGAAAAGGAACTGCTTTTTCGTCTTTGGGTGCTAGATGGTTCAACGAATTTATCTATGAAGCGGGCTTGTTGGAAGTTAAATTGGGGGGGCGTAAGTTTTCTCGTATGAGCAAAGATGGGTTGAAGCTGAGTAAATTAGACAGATTTCTTGTCTCCAATAATTTCTTTAGCTGCTGGCCTAATCCCACTGTCGAGATTCTTCCGAAACTTCATTCAGACCACAGCCCTCTCTTATTTAAATCGGAGGTAGAAAACTTTGGAGCAACTTATTTTAAATTCTTTAACTCATGGCTTCTTGATCCTAGCCTCGATGGAGTTGTGGAAGCTTCTTGGTTTAGTTGTACCAATCGGAGTAATTACTCATCTATTCTGGATTTCATGGCTAAACTGAGAAGGCTAAAGAATGGTATAAAATCTTGGAGGAAAGAAGCAAATGAAAAAGAAATGGGGAAAATTCAAGAGGTTAAGAGAATCATTGAAGTTATAGAAGCTAAGGCGGAGCTGTGTAATGTCTCGGAAGCTGAAATCAATCTGAGAAAAGAAAAAATAGTGGAGCTAAATCTTATATCTAAAAAGAGAAACTTGGATCTAAAACAGAAATCTAGGATTAAGTGGGCTATTGACGGGGATGAGAACTCCCGTTATTTTCACGGTATTCTTAATCAGAATCAAAGGAGGAATTTCATACATGGCATCTCTCTCAATGGCTGCTGGATTACTGACCCTGTTGCAATCAAGGAGGCTGCAGTTTCATTCTTTTCGAACAGATTTAAACACCCTCCCCTGACCACTCCCTCATTTTCAAGTGTCAAATTTCTGAAATTAACTTCTGATCAGAGCAGTGGATTGGAGTTTCCTTTCAGTATAGAAGAACTCAAGACCGCAGTGTGGGATGTGGGGTCGGAAAAATCCCCGGGGCCTGACGGGTTTTCTTTTGCTTTTATTAAAAAGTACTGGGACATTCTTAAAGATGATCTATGGATGGCAGTTAAGTAGTTTGAGGAGTCGGCTGTTCTTGATAGAGGTTGTAACAGCTCCTTCGTCGCACTTCTCCCCAAGGTCTGTTCTCCTTTATCCTTCAACGACTTCCGGCCTATTAGTCTCCTTAATTGTTTTT
The DNA here is from genome assembly GCA_947179395.2 of Pulicaria dysenterica. NCBI lineage: Eukaryota > Viridiplantae > Streptophyta > Magnoliopsida > Asterales > Asteraceae > Pulicaria > Pulicaria dysenterica. Next base: position 30,686,629 of record OX359290.1, read on the forward strand.
ACAAAATTGTAGCAAAGATTCTCGCTAATAGGCTCAAAAATGTTATTGATAGTGTTATTGGTCAAGAACAAACAGCCTTTATACATAATCGTTTTATTCTTGATGGACCTATGATCATTAGTGAAATTATATCTTGGGCAAACAAAAACAAGAAGAAGGTCATGGTTTTTAAAATTGACTTTGAAAAGGCGTTTGACTCTATATATTGGCAATTTATTGACGATATTATGAGGCAAATGAATTTTGGAATCAAATGGAGGAAATGGATCTCCGGTTGTCTTAAGTCGGCAACTGTGTCGGTCCTTGTTAATGGTTCCCCGTCAAAGGAGTTTTCTATGGGCAAAGGGGTGCGTCAAGGAGATCCCTTGGCCCCTTTTCTATTTATTATTGCAGTAGAGGCTTTAAACGTTGCAATGAAAGAGGCGTGCCAAAAAGGGGTCTTTAAAGGGATCCATCTGCCTAACAATGGGCCGGTTGTTTCACATATGCAATATGCTGATGACACTATTTTCATTGGTGAGTGGGCAAGCTCGAATATCGCTAATATTATCAGAATTATGAGATGCTTTCAACTTGCATCAGGTTTGGTAATCAATTTAAATAAAAGCAGTCTTATGGGGGTTGGGGTTGAGTCAAATGAAATTAATTTTCTTGCTTCCAAATTCAATTGCAAAAGTGGATCATTCCCTTTCAACTACTTGGGGCTGCCAATTGGGTGCTCAATGAACAGATGTGAATCATGGGATCCAATTATTAACAAGTTTCAATCAAAATTATCGAAATGGAAATCAATTAATCTCTCATCAGGGGGCAAATTGGTTTCTATTAAATCGGTTCTTGGAAGTTTGGGTTTATACTTCTTTTCGCTGTTTAAAGCTCCGGAAAAAATTATCAAAAAGCTTGAAAGCATTAGATCCAAATTCTTTTGGGGATCAAATAACGAGTCCTCAAAGATATCCTGGATTGCTTGGAGTGTTGTGCTAAATACAAAAGAAGATGGCGGCCTGGGAATTGGAAGTCTAAAGGCTTTAAATGTTGCTTTATTAACAAAGTGGTGGTGGCGATTTATGACGGAACAGGGTTCTTTATGGAAGAAGGTGATAGCTGCAACTCACGGAGAAAACGGTGGATGGTCCACTCCTTATTTCGGTAAACATGCAGGTATTTGGAGAGGTATCTTAAAAATGTCAAAGGAGGCGGATAAAGTAAACATTCCTTTGATAAATTGGTTTCAAATTGAGCATAGTCCGATTGGTTCTTCGAATAGAGCTCCATGGATGTTGGACTCATCAGGGGTGTACACAGTAGCGTCGATGAGGTATGCATTTGACAGGCTGTTTCTAACAAAAGTTCAGATTGATCAGGTGATTTGGTCCAAACTGTTACCATCAAAAATTTATGTACATGCATGGAGAGTGGCTCACAGAAGGCTAGCGACTAAAGTTAATCTTCAAAAACGTGGAGTGGTAATGCTATCTACGGATTGCTCTCTATGCAGAGAAGAAGAAGAATCTGAAGAACACTTGTTTGTTCGATGCGTGGCTACCAGAAGAATTTTATTTGATATCTGCGCTCGAGACATAAGGCAGCTCTCTGATTTGTTTAAATGGGGTGCTTCTTCCAAATTAACAGGTGATAAGTTAAAGGTATTCATGGCTATGGTATATACCTTTATGTGGTTGCTGTGGAATGAGAGAAACGGGGAGATCTTTCAAAGGGCTGTGCGGAAAAAAGAGAAGCTGATCATCAGTCAGATTCAAGCGCAAACCTTTTTCTGGATCAGCCATCGATCGGATAAGTTGAAGCTGAAGCTGAAATACAGGTGGAATGAGTGGATCAATGATCCATTAGGTGTCTTTTAATTGTATGGTTTTCTAAGGTTTCGTACTATTTTCGTTGGATACTTTTGCATCGCTAGCATCTTGCTAGTTGCTTTGGTTGTATCTCTGGTTCTTATCTAATAAAATTTCTTGGTTGGTTAGGCGGGGTGATGGCCATGCCGAAGCTCCGCCTTCCCGTCCTCTTTTTTGCCGTTAAAAAAAAAAAAAAAACCGAATATTAAATGCATTAAATTCCAACAGTTCTCTATGGCACACAAAATTTCTCGATGCTTAATGCTCGGTGTTTTCTCACACGTTTTCAGACCTCGAGACACACACCACACGCGTTTTCTGACCTCGAAAACCGTATACTACTGCTCACAAAAACAATTCCGGATAAACGCAGATTCCGACCACAATTCCGATCAAATTCACAATTCGATCAAATTCACAATTCCGAGCACTTTTGAATTCCGATAAAACTCAATTTCGAGAATTTTTAATTCCGAGAATTTTCAATTTCGAGCAAATTCAAAAATTCCGAGTATTTTTATTCGGAATCTTCATCAAAAATACACACAAACACCTTTTTCACACACTAACTCACTCAAATCAGATCAAACATGAACAATTTCATCTTCTTCCTCAACACTCCTCTCAAGAACATGAAGAACACGAATTTTAAAATCACATCAAAAACGATTTTTCTCTTCAGATCTATCCTTCTCCACTAACACAAACACATTTTATGTACTCCAAACTCGAAAACAAGTATCAAAAAGCCGTTTTTGGGCAAAATTTCGTGAAGAACTCAAGAAAAAAAAACCCAGAAACAAAAATTCAGATTTCTCTCGAACCGTAAGGAGCTTTGATATGAAAGTTTTACACAATGTTCCTTTCATCATGGAGAACAACATATCCAAAAATGAGATCAATCGGAGCTCGTATGAATTTTCTAGAATTTTCTGAAATTTCCAGCCTTCTTGAATACGAAAATTTTCAAAAACTCTTCAAAATTTGATCAAAAATTCTTCAAATCACTCCTAATTCGGCTCTGATACCAATTGATAGGTTTTGAATGAGTAGAATATAGTATGATGTAGAGAGAATTTAGGCAAAAACACCTTTAAGCGTGTGTTTGATATATTTCAATAATGCCAAAGTTACAAACAGATAATAGAGAGATCACCTTATATACCATTCACATATTGACTACTAATCTAAGGTATTAAGGTGATCTAAATGACAAATTACATTGTTAAAGACCTTTCTAATTGTAATCAATGAACATAATCAATAATGTAGAGAGAGAATTATTAACATCATGTAAAACACACACTTAATATTGTGATTATGCTAAAGACCTTACTAGTGACTAATTAGTCATTAGTATATATACCCCTAAGGGTATTTACAATATTAGTCCCTGAAGTTCGTATTTTAATACGAACTTCACCTAGAATGTAATATTCTATTCTATACAATATTTATATCCTAACACCCTATATATACTCCATTAGTATATTACATAAAAACTCCTATTTCTATACAATTTATGAATTTAAAAAAAGCAAAGTTAAATGACTCGGCTGTTTAATTACATCAAAAGAATTAGCCAACTTCATAAACTACAAGTATTACCAACTAGTTCCGACCACCGGATCCATATACAACAAACGTGTTCCCCAAAAGATATGTACAACAAAAGACTACCATCAGTACCCGCCTCACCAGACCTCTAGCATCAACCTGCGAAAAAGGGAAATCTTGCACCGTTAGCTACAACTAGCTAGGGAGCACCAATTACATATAAGCATCAATAAGCAGGCTATCACACAAAGGAACAGCACACAGGGCTATCCTATCATCTTGCGGCGCGCTAATCATATCAGCAGGAGTCGTATCTCGCCGGGTAGCTAGCCCCGCTCAACAACCCAAGCCGGGGAAGCAGCAGCAGCAACCAATGCACCAGTAGGGGAGCGAAAAGCAGTCCACCTGGTACACTCTGTCTATCATGCTGGTTCCAGCCTAAGCGAAGAACCCAATTCCATAGATGAACGGTGGCCTGAAGAGCCATACCCAAGCGTATACTCCTGAGTACCGTTAGTTCCCCAATTCATAGCCCCTAAGGACCCTGGGAACCCAACCATATATTATCACCCGTCTACCTGACTGACCTCAGTTGTTCACCCGTCAGTGTCCGGACAAAATCTCATAAACAAATAGCTGATCCAATTAGGATCCAGTTCATGCACGCATATAATCACAGCAATATCTTTCATACTGATAAACAAGCATGCGTGTATAACTCTGTCATAGCATACCTCGTGTCTCATGTATCAATACACCAATCACATGTCAACATGTACAACATATACTTACCTACTGAGACTCATGGGAAACCGGTACTCACCTCAACATTACAGGAGGCAGATATGAATTCGGGAATCCCAAGAACACACAGAGTCGTCCGAATCACCTAACACATTAGGTTCAGGCTTAGACACCAATCAATGACATAACGAGGCTTAAAACACAAGACCACAAAGCTGTCAACACAAGAACAATGCTTGCGATTGCAAGGCATAGCCATGCGGCCGCAACGGTCACCTTAAAACCCCTTTCTGCGACCGCAAGGGTTTTCCTTGCGACCGCAAGGGTCCTACCCAAAAACCCACTCTTACGGCCGCAAGGGATTATCCCTACGGCCGCAAGGTTTGTTCTTAGGTTCCTGCGGCTGAAGGTTATGTACCTACGCCCGTAGGCTTCATTCTATCACCCGTAGGTGGTAAACCATGACCACAACCCCCTACTACCGGAAGACCCAATGCCTGCGACCGTAAGGACTTAAGACCTCCCCTTGCGACCGCATGGCATTTCCCCTGCGGCCGCAAGGACTACTTTCACAGTATGTTCTTGCTCTGTTCGAACACAGCAGCTGTTTTACGGGTTTTGACTCAAAATTCAACTTGAATTCGTATTCAAGTGCTTACACAACATTGCTAACATACATATGAATCTATTACACGAATCCTTGCTTCAAAACAACTTCAATCCATCATTTAAATCATCAATTTGACCTATCTTTATCACAACGTCAAGAACATGGTTTCTAAATTAAAATCTTACCAACAAGAGGGTATAGAACAGATTGAGGAATGATTTCTGACTTGAATCTCCTCTACTAACTTGTTCCTTCTTGAAGTCTTTCTTCAATCTTAGAGAACTAAAGTGTGTGTGTGTGTGTGTAATCGTGAGTTTATGTGTGTGTTTAGTATGTGTGTTATGTGGGTTTGTGTCACAGGGGATAAGGGAAGAGTCAATAGGCCGACTCATGGTCTAATACCCCTACGCGGGTATTTCGATCTCCTATTTAACTTATTACTCGACTTAGGTTTATCCGTTTCTACTAACAGATATATTTTCGGAATCATTATCTAAAACCGTTCAACTATTTATCTACTTGGTCAACTTATGACACTTTTCATAATACCACATTTTATCCACAATGAACACCAGTTAACACAATTTCACATTTAAAACACCAATTAACACATAGTACACCATTTAACAACATGTATACTACCATTAACAACAAAACACCAATTAAAGTCAAAGTATAACTAATAAAGCTACATGTACAACAATTTACAACTAGGCCCCACTTTTGAGGTGTTACAAATCTACCCCTTAAGAAGATTCCGTCCTCGGAATCTAATCGTCTACAAGTGAGGGTATCGAGCTTTCATGTCGTCTTCCGTCTCCCAGGTCATATTTGAACCCAGGTTATGCTTCCATTTGACTAACACCAGTTTGATCATCTATCTGCGCAACTTCTTGGTCTAGAACCAAGTATCTCGATAGGTTCTTCAACTAGGCGCTTTGAAGCGTCAACCTTCAATTCTTGTAAAGGTAGAATCTGGTTCTCCTCTACTTGCACTTATGCAGATAACACACGTTGAATGTGTTGTGGATTCCAGAAAGCTCTGGAGGCAACTATAGTGTAACAGTCTGATCATTAACCTTGTGAATGATCCGAAATGGACCAATGTAACGCGGACTCAACTTACCCTTTCTACCAAAACGAATCACACCTTTCTAGGGAGAAACTTTCAGGAACACCCGACGCCCTCCTGGAATACAACTGGTCTGCGTTTAGTGTCAGCATATACTTTTTGTCTGTCACGGGCCGCTTTAAGCTTTTCACGCGCAATCTTCACTTTATCTGCTGTAATCTGCACAATTTCAGGTCCGGCAAACTGCTTTTCACCGGGCTCTAACCAACACGTGCGAGTACGACAACGCCTCCCATAAAGCATCTCATAAGGTGGCATCCCTATACTGGAGTGGTACGAGTTATTATAAACAAACTCGACCAACGGCAAGTGAGAATCCCACGCACCACCGAATTTGAGAACACATGCGCGAAGCATGTCCTCTAACGTCTGAATCGTTCTCTCTGACTAGCCATCTGTCTGCGGATGATACGCCGTGCTTAGGTGAACAAGTGTACCAAGTTCGTGCTGTAAACTCTGCCAAAAATATGAAGCAAAATGTGCATCACGATCAGATACAATCGAACATGGCAAACCATGTCGTGACACCACTTCATTTACATACAACTTTGCTAACTTTTCCAGTGTAGTAGACTCACTGATAGCTAGAAAATGAGCGCTCTATGTCAATCTATCGACAATGACCCAAATTGTGTCATGACCTCTGAGGGTTTACGGAAATTTTGTCACAAAATCCATCGTAATGTGATCCCACTTCCACTCAGGGATCTCGAGTTGCTGCAGACTACCATAAGGCTTCTGGTGTTCTATCTTAACTTGCGCGCAGATTTGACATTTCTCCACAAAGGAAGCAATGTCTCGTTTCAAAGTAGGCCACCAATATAATGCCTTTAAGTCATGATACATCTTTGTGCTGCCCGGATGTACCGATAGCCAAGATTTGTGAGCTTCCTGCAGTATCAGCTCACGATTTCCACCATAAAGCGGCACCCATACGCGAGATTGAAAAGTCTTTAGCCCGCGAGTATCATCAACAAGTTGATCTTTCAGCTTCTTCATCGTTTCTGCTTTCAGGTTCTCGTCTTGCAACGCCACTTGCTGCGCTTCCTTCAATCGAGCAATGATATCAGGAACCACAGTGAGCTTCATAAACTTCGCGTCTACAGATGAGCTTTTTTGACTCAAAGCATCCGCCACCACGTTGGTCTTACCGGAATGGTAGCGAATTTCACAATCATAATCTTTTATCAACTCGAACCATCTGCGTTGTCTCATATTAAGTTCTTTCTGCGTGAAAACATATTGTAGGCTCTTGTGATCTGTTCAGACCATACATTTAGTGCCATAGAGATAGTGCCTCCACAATTTCAACGCGAATACCACCGCTGCCAACTCAAGATCATGAGTCGGATAGTTGCCTTCATGAGGTTTCAATTGCCTTGAAGCGTAGGAAATTACTTTATCGCGCTGCATTAATACACACCCCAATCCAGAATACGAAGCATTGCAGTAAACAACGAAATCTTCAGATCCCTCTGGCAAAGAAAGTATTGGAGCTTCGCACAGTAGCTGTTTCAGAGACTGAAACACTTGTTCTTGAGCTTCCGCCCAAACGAATGCAACATCTTTGCGAGTTAGTTTTGTCAAAGGACCTGCAAGTTTAGAAAAGTCGCGGATAAACCGCCGATAGTAACCAGCTAAGCAAAGAAAACTTCTAACTTCAGAAGGAGTTCGAGGAACTCCCCAATTCATAACCGCTTCGACTTTAGCCGGGTCAACTTTCACGCCATCACTGCAGATCATATGACCAAGAAAATGTACTTCTCACAGCCAGAATTCACACTTCGAGAATTTTTTGTAAAGCTTCTCCCGTTTGAGAGTTTCGAGAATCTCTTGCAAATGCGACTCGTGTTCAGCTTCAGTCTTAGAGTAGATAAGAATATCGTCAATAAACACAATCACCGATTTATCAAGAAAAGGACGACAAACCCGATTCATCAGGTCAATGAAAACAGCAGGAGCATTGGTTAAGCCAAAAGGCATCACCAAAAACTCATAATGACCATAGCGAGTACGGAAAGCCGTCTTTGGAACATCTTCATTGGCAACCAGCACTTGGTGATATCCAGACCGCATATCAATCTTTGAGAAGCACATCGCTCCCTGCAGTTGATCGAATAAATCATCTATCCGCGGCAGAGGATAGTTTTTCTTTACCGTTCGCTTATTCAGCTCCCGGTAATCAATGCACATTCTCATCGTTCCATCTTTCTTTTTCACGAACAATACCGGAGCACCCCAAGGAGAAGAACTCGGGCGAATAAAGCCTTTGTCAAGCAACTCCTGAATCTGCGTCATCATCTCGCGAACCTCGGAAGGAGCAAGACGATATGGAGCTTTAGCCACAGGGGTAGCCCCCGGAACAAGATCAATACGATATTCAACATCTCTAACTGGCGGTAACCCAGGCAGCTCGTCAAGAAATACCTCTGGATAATCGGTCACCACCAGAATATCACGAATGACACGTTTCTCCAATTTAGCGTCAATCACATGGGCTAAATAGCAATAGCAGCCTTTTGAAACCGACTTTCTTGCTTTCATCAGAGAAATGATAGGAATATCTGAATTTCGTCTTTCGCCACGAGCCAACGCATATGACCCGTCAGGTAGAGGAACTTTGATCAACTTCTTGGAAGAAAAAATCTCAGCGTTCAGCTTGCTAAGCCAGTCCATCCCAATCACAACATCGAATCCCATAATCGGCATAAGAAGGAGAGAAACAGGAAAACTACTCCCGTCGATATCAATAACCGCTTGAGGGACATTATCTACAACTGGAACTACTTTACCACTAGCAGTCTTTACTCTTATTGGCTCAAATAACACAGATACATGCATTTGCAGTTTATCACAGAAAGATACAGACACAAAAGAATATGTAGCTCCAGAATCAAACAATACGCATGCTGGGGTAGAGTTAATAAGAAAAGTACCAGTAATCACGTCCCCAGCACCCTTCGCTTCCTCTTTGGTAATCTGAAACGCCCGCCCTTTAGCACGGAGAGCGTTGTCTTTCTTTTGCTCTGAGGCAGATCCTCCAACTCCAACGTCTGACTTTGACCTACAATCGAAAATCCTGTGCCCTTGCTTGTGGCACTTGTAGCAGACTATCTCTTTGAACTCGCACTCTGTCACTGAGTGCCCCTTCTGAACACATCTAAAACATAGGGTAGTAGCCTTTGAACAATCACCAGTATGATAGGTGCGACATTGAGAGCACCACAAACCCTCAAATTTAGCCTTCTTCGAAGAATCAGGCTTTCCACCAGTCGATGTATGCCCCATTGAAGTACCCGATTTTGAAAACTACTGGAAGTTCCTTTTCTGACCCTCAGCATCATGATCCCCCTTACTCTGACGACGATCCCCATCAACCTGTCGGGCTATCTCAAACGCCCGATCCATGGTAGCCGCAACTCTCACATGAGCACGATAATCAAGTTGTAACATATTCACAAACTTCCGCATCTTAGCCTTCTCGTCAGTCACCAAATGCGGAATAAATCTCACCTTATCTGTAAAAGCGTTGATAAGGTCCTCTACTGGTTTGTCCCCCTTACAGAGACTGTTAAACTTGTTTTCCATCCTCTCAAGATCATAATCTGTGCAGTACTTGGTCTTCATTTTCTCAGAGAACTGATCCCTAGTCAGAGCAACAATCACCTCCTTGCTTAACGTATCTTTCACCGTATCCCACCAATCCAAAGCACGCCCTTTCAACAGTCAAGAAACGTACTTGACACAGATTTCATGTTCACAATCACAAGTTTCGAAGAACTGATCCGTCTCACGTATCCAACGTATAGTCTCAGAGGGATTATCACTACCCTCATAAACTTTCGGCCCGCAAGACATGAACTTCTTATAGGAACACTTCTCTTGCTTCTTTCTTGACATCGCGTTTTGTAGCAGCTCCCTTGTCAATCGGAGCTCCTCTTCTAACAGTCTAACATACGCCGCCTGATCTTGATCATGTCTAAGCGGCTCAGTGTTATGCTGATAAGCCTCGTCCTCAGCTTCCCGACGTATACTTGAGGCCTCATCCTCCATTTGTTTAAGAGCCTCTTCAGTCGTAGCTCTACGTTCAGCCATTTCTAATCAACTTACTAAGTACACATAAACCACAATTAGTACACCATTTATTCGACAGTTATTATCACCACATTTAATCTATCACATAGGACAGTCACATAACGATCAACTCAACCCCAATTACCCCCATAGGAACACTTAACGATGGTCGGGCCCGAGCTTGAGATTGAATACTTCTACGAGTACCCAATTCCTTAAACTTAGGCTCTGATATCTACTTGTAACGCCACCTCTAACGAGCTTAAAATTAGAGTTAATTTAAACTTTTTAACGACAATTATCAAAAGCGAGCAGCGGAGTTAAACGCCATTTACAAAAGCAAAGTTAAATGACTCGGCTGTTTAATTACATCAAAAGAATTAGCAAAGTTCATAAACTACAAGCGTTACCAACTAGTTCCGACCACCGGATCCATATACAACAAACGTGTTCCCCAAAATATATGTACATAAAAAGACTACCATCAGTACCCGCCTCAACCAGGCCTCTAGCATCAACCTGCGAAAAAGGAAAATCTTGCACCGTTAGCTACAACTAGCTAGTGAGCACCAATTACACATAAGCATCAATAAGCAGGCTATCACACAAAGGAACATCACACATGGCTATCCTATCATCTTGTGGAGCGCTAATCATATCAGCAGGTGTCGTATCTCGCAGGGTAGCTAGCACCGCTCAACAACCCAAGCCGGGGAATCAGCCGCAACCAATTGCACCAGTGGGGGAGCGAAAAGAAGTCCACTTGGTACACTCTGTCTATCATGCTGGTTCCAGCCTAAGCGAAGAACCTAATTCCATAGAGGAATGGTGGCCTGCAGAGCCATACCCAAGCGTATACTCCTGAGTACCGTTAGTTCCCCAATTCATAGCCCCTAAGGACCCTGGGAACCCAGCCATATATTATCACCCGTCTACCTGACTGACCTCAGTTGTTCACCCGTCAGTGTCCGGACAGAATCTCATAAACAAATAGCTAATCCAATTAGGATCCAGTTCATGCGCGCATATAATAACAGCAATATCTTTCATACTGATAACCAAGCATGCGTGTATTACTCTATCATAGCATACCTCGTGTCTCATCTATCAATACACCAATCACGTGTCAACATGTACAACAGTTACTTACCTACTGAGACTCATGGGAAACCGGTAATCACCTCGAGATTACAGGAGGCAGATATGAATTCGGGAATCCCAAGAACACACAGTGTCGTCCGAATCACCTAACACATTAGGTTCAGGCTTGACACCAATCAACGACAATAACGAGGCTTAAAACACAAGACCACAAAGCTGTCAACACAACAACAATGCTTGCGATCGCAAGGCATAGACATGCGGCCGCAAGGGTCACCTTAAACCCCTTCTTGCGCCCGCAAGGGTTTTCCTTGCGACCGCAAGGGTCCTACCCAAAAACCCACTCTTACGGCTGCAAGGGATTATCCCTACGACCGCAAGGGTTGTTCTTAGGTTTCTGCGGCCGTAGGTTATGTACCTACACCCGTAGGCTTCATTCCATCACCCGTAGGTGGTAAACCATGACCACAACCACCTATGACCGGAAGACCCAATGCCTGTGACCGTAAGGACTTAAGAACTCCCCTTGCGACCTCATGGCATTCCCCCGGCGACCGCAAGGACTACTTTCACAGTATGTTCTTGCTCTGTTCGAACACAACAGCTGTTTTACGGGTTTTTGACTCAAAATTTAACTTGAATCCGTATTCAAGTGTTTACACAACATTTCTAACATACATACACATCTATTACACTAATTCTTGCTTCAAAACAACTTCAATCCATCATTTAAATCATTAATTTGACCTATCTTTATCACAACATCAAGAACATGGTTTATTAATTAAAATCTTACCAACAAGAAGGTATAGAACAGATTGAGGACTGATTTCTGACTTGAATCTTCTCTACTAGCTTGTTCCTTCTTGAATTCTCTCTTCAATCTTAGAGAACCAAAGTGTGTGTGTGTGTAATCGTGAGTTTATGTGTGTGTTTAGTATGTGTGTTATGTGGGTTTGTGTCACAGGGGATAAGGGAAGAGTCAATAGTGTTGGGATTTCATGAACACGCAACGGAAGCGAAACAAACAAGAAATATGCATAAAAGTGTTCAAAACGAAATCCCAAAGGTGGATCTACTCTATGTACAAAATAGCAACAAAACAACAAGGTAAGAATGTTATACCGTGCTCCTAAACTCCAGTAAACTCCTTGTTGATGGCTGATCGTGGATGTGGAAGCAACGAACCCCTTCTATTCCTTCTTGGCCTTCTCTCGAAATCTCAAACCGGGAACAAAGTCCAACAAGATGTGCTAGCACCCTTTGATGATATCTTCCACTGGAAATATCACCTAAGAACAACAAATGGTCTCTGGAACCCGAGATTGCCCTCACTAGATCACTCAACTTAGTATATAATGAGAGAGAGAGAGATGTGTGCTTTAAAGAGAAAATATGACCAAGATAGTAAAAAGTCCAGATCTTAAGTCTTTAAAAGACTCAAAACCGACCCTATATCTCTTCACTAACTGGCCAAGTCAGTTCTAGAAGCACACACCCATTGGCTACAAGTGGAGGTGAATTTGACATAATGCCCATGCAGGGTTAGCGGCGCTAACCAAGAGTTAGCGGCGCTAAACCTTGACCCGTAGCGGCGCTAACGCGGTCTGACTTTGATTTGACATAAAGCACATGCAGCCGTAGCGACGCTAACCTTTAACAGTTAGTGGCGCTAACTCGTTAAGTTAGCGGCGCTAATGCGGCCTGCATTGCTAACTTCCACTTTTGCCATCTTTGGTCCCTCAACTTATTTGCTGTCATGTTAGACCCCGGTTTGTGACCCATATAGGCCCATACATCATCGGCAGTGCTCTAAGGCGTACATATATTATCGGGCAGATTCTAATAAACTCCCACTTGCACATAATATACTGTACCCTAGCAAGCACAGACAAAGAACGGCCTCTAGCAAAGCATCAATGCCCCCAAGTCTGTATGGGTTCTGAATCCTTGCAGAAAACCATAACCTACATAAAAACGTAGAGGTCCTATAGATAAGTGATCAAACATCCCTTTGTTCGCGATATCCTTGTGAACACAAGACATGGATTAATATGTCAATCTCCAGATCGTTCACGATTATGTTTCTCGATCTTGATTGGTGGTGACCAAAATTTAAGGACATATCTGATTCTTAATCAATATTCCTTTGCACATGGCCATGCTTGTTTTGGTGTCAGCGCCCAATCATCAAGGGGCCCAGGGATATCTCTCATACAAGAGGAACAAATTCCGTTGACTGTACAACCCCATAGCGTGAACCTTGTCTTACCTAGCTATTCCCTTTATAATAGCCAGTTACGAACTATGTTTTGAAATAACCAAAGTAAGAAAGTTTCATGCTATGGTAATTCATACATCTCAGGTCGAAGGACGTAATGATATTATCATCCCGAGTTACTTGTGACCTTGATCCATGAAGTGAACTCAGGTGCGGGTCTTCCAGTCACTTGAAACTCATTTCAAGCACAGGTTACTGTTGCGTTTCATGCATTCAATCCTTGATCAATGCATAACCAACACCTAACCTCAGCCTTATTTCAAACTTCCTTCCCTTGAAGAATGACTGACTGTGGAAATTTAGAATGTATAAACATTCTGGGAAGTGGTTAAACATGCTAAGATGGAACACAGTAAAGTCTTATGAATGTAACCGTATCACACGCATATATAATCCCCATTATATATCGAAACAAGCATAAGTTACAATATTGTCTGTATCGTTCCCAAAACTTATAATTAATCAAACATTTACTAAAACGATATTCAAGCCCAGTCATAAGCATAAACAGTGCTATAATACCTAGTATGAAATTCATCACTAGAATTTGACAATGGCTTAATTATGGGGTCATCTATACGATATCCCTTTGTACTCTTGTGTATTCTCTTGTTAAACCACTTGCAAAGTGTTTATCAAAAGAGATCATACATAATATTATCATAGTCGTCATATCCTCAATGTTACCGAAGTCTACAATAGGATAAATGACACTTATGATTATTAGAGTCGACATGCTCTCAATGTAACCGAAGTTCACAATAGAGTCACTGACACTCACTTTTATTAGAGTTGACATACCCTCAATGTCACCGAAGTACACAATAGGGATAATGACACTCATTGAATCTTAAATGTCGTATCTACACCACATATTTGTATATTCAAAACTTCGATTAAGATCGACAGTTTCACAAGTATAGATTTGCTTGCAGTAATAACTTACTCAAGATAAGTCTATTTACGTCAAACATCAAGAACATACATCAGTATTTCTTGAATTTAGAATCCACTTGATTCCATATTCTCAATTTATACTCATGTAACAATAATTCCATCAATAGGTTGAGAACAACCCTAAATTAGGACATTATTTTCATTGAGTATATTTTACTAGGAACACATGAAGCTCCCACTAGCCCTAACAAGAGTATATGGCTTAATCTATGCTATCTAGAAAACTCATTCCATTGATTTTCTCATAAAGCAGGATTACAGCCACAAGATGCAAGTTTTGTCAACTTCAGTCATGGACATAACTTGAATATAATGGATATGTAAGACCTTGGAACATGCTTCAAAACATTTCCTCAACTTAATCCTGTGAAGGATCAAAGTATTCTAATTTCCATGTGAATTTACTTGTTTTCCCAAGCGACAACAATGCTTCACATAATCCAGACTTAATCTGGATATTATGGATGTTTAAGAGCCTCGGAAAGTGCCTTAAGCATTTCCTCAACTTAATCCTATGAAGGATACAGGTCTCTTACGTCCACGTGAACTAACTTGTTTCCGCAAGGTGACAACAATACTTCACTTTATCCAAGTCATCTTCAACATAACCACTAGAAAATGTTTCCATATAACCAATATGAAACGCTTTGTCTCTAGTCGGTATTTGAAGTTGTCTATGATTGCATATATGTTAGTCCCTTCACCCTTCTTGGATCACACCGTAGGTGTGGGATTAACCCAAGTCAAGTACTTGGAAGCAGCAAATGGATTACATCTATTTATACCATTCCCTTCTTTTATTCACTAGTGAACTCAGGGTCCCACTATGTTTCCGATGAATGGTAACATCACAATGATTTACCATCAAGCTGCTGTTGCTAAAATATGACAACATCATATCTAAACAGCCTTCTTGATTTCCATCAGATTTATAGAAGCAATGGATATTGTCAGGTTTTACCAGCATCTCTATGCTGATTAAATGCTAGTGTCAACATTAGGTCTCTTATTTAAGTTTTACGTTCTTCCACTGGAATGCTTTTGTAAATTGTCCTTTCCCTTTTGAGCAACCAAACATGGTTCCCATAAGTTCAGGAAACAATTTCCAAAACTCAGATGAACTACTTAAATATATGAGCATCAACTTAATTTACAATTCATCCATCTCCTACTGACTGTAAACTGGACAATTTTAAGTTATGAGATTGACAAGTAAAGGACTCTTTCTAGTCAAAATCTCATTGGATGCTTAGATGACCATCATGTTGGGGTTTAGATTGAGGACTTGGTTCATAATATTAATGTATACCAATCACATCGAATACATATTTTAGGCCTCCTTTTTACCAGATCATCAGCAAAGATATCCGGGTATCTTTAAAGTAACACCATGTACAAATGTGTTTATTCGAGAAAACGAATTATGGGTTAAACCCATGATTCATTTCATGTTTAAAACAATATACATAGGAAAACTTAGCATCTCTACTGGATCTAAGAATTTGATATCTATATGCCCTTATTGATTCTTAATTCTTTTTAGGTTAGTTCCGAACACCACTAGGTTCCAGACACAAGCCTTTTCTCTAGTAAACATTCTCTCAACAACTACCATAAAGAGGGTGATGAAGAATTTCACTAGTATCACTCTTTGTGGCATACTTGAACGGATTATCCACACAAATGTGATCAAATCCAACAAGTCACAATCCTTCCTACCAATAATGGTGAAGGATTTCTTAATCATCCTATTCCAATAAACAAGATTTGCATCTTTCATTTAGCCCGAGGTTAAACTTTTACAAAGATCCTAACCACATGGATCTAAGCGATGTAAATGTTGTTTACTTGGTCAAGTTTGATTATGCCATAGAGCTTATGTATCCAAACCACTTTTGGATTTAAGAATCAATTGTTCATGATTGCCTTATTACTTATAACGAGTCTTTATGTATGCAATGATATGGATAAGTTTTGATAAAATCATCTCAAAATAATTTTTTAAAATTGTTTCAATTCCTAGTCATATCCATCGTCATCAAATGTGTATTTAAGCACTAAAATAGTCAAAAATAACACATAAGCATAGACATGGATGGAATTTGAAATGAAACTATCAAGATGAAAAATCTTTTCATGAAATACAAGATACAAAAATATCCATCATCTTCAAAAGAACATACAATAAAGCAAGTCTTGCCACGCAGGGCATACAAACAAAAGTAATAATTAATCCGGAATTAATGGCGAGACCAACACTCCCAATTCTCTTGTAGAAGACAATCAACAAAATTTCTTCTTGAGAGATCCGGTTCTTCAAGCTTTTCCTACTTGCAACAAACAGACCTACACTTTGTAACAAAAAATAAATTTGTGACAAATGTGAGTCTTATAGCTCGGGTAAACAACCTAGCTTATTAAGGAATAGCAATGAAGTAAAATCATGAATGTACCTCAAGTAGGAAAATTAACTCTCTCTTTTCTGAGAAGTTTTATATCCTCTCGGCACGAAGGGCAGGCATGACGGCCCCAATCCCCAAATCTTCCGCAGAAGTAGCAAACCACCCTTTGTTGAGTCTCCTTAGGCACATCATCAATGTCCATAGACTCAAAACTTGAAGCAAACTTGGATACTCCAACTTCTTCTGATGGGATCGATTTCTTCTTCCTCGTAATGTGTTGTTCCTTAGAACCAAGAACGGGAGTGGATGAGGATGATGCATGCTTGGACATGTTAGATTCTACAACCTTCAACATTCCATGCAATTCATCTATAGATATTTCCTTTCCATTCATATGATAGTCCATTACAAACTTCTCATATGATGCGGGCAGAGACTGAAGTATGAAATTCACACCAAGCTCCCTCCCTATAGGAAAACCTAATCTCTCCATATGGTCCATGTATGATTTCATCTTCAAAACATGGGTACTAACACTCCCGCCTTTCCGCATCTTACAACCGGTTAGACTTTTAACACACTCATAATGTTCTTGCCTAACTTGTTGTTGGAATACATCCTTCAGCTTGCTAATCATGTCATACACAGTCATGTGCTCAAATTGCTTTCGCAGTTCTAAGCTCATACTTGATAACATGAAACAAGCAACATCGTGCGTATCCCGAACACGCTTTTCATACGCGTATCGGATAGTCCATTCCGCATTGATAGCAGGTGGTTCAGGAAGGGGTTCCTCAAGAATGTGCAACTTTGACTCGGCACGTAGGACAATCCTCAATTGCCTAAGCCAGTCAACAAAGTTCACTCCCCTGAGTTTTTCCCTTTCAAGGATCATGCGTAGTGAAAAGTTCGACGTGGTGTGGTTTTGATTCGACATCCTATATAAAATAGAGTACACGAATTAGTTTGTTTGATTTGATCCTCGTTAAAATAATTACCCAAATCGTCTTGAAAAATATTTTAACAAGGGCTAAGAACCATATTTCACTCCAATCCATGACGGGGTTGCCGCGGATCACTTCATGGATCTATTTAGGCCGATAACCATCTTACCGATTGCAATCTCTATTGCAACTCTTAGACACTTGCGGGATCCTATGACGACCATCGGTCGTTTGGCATGTTTGATCCCTACTAGCACTAATTCGAAATTAAAATTCTTGGTTGACTCGTGCTAAGCTCAACAATCACTCAAGGATTTTAATTTGTAATTGCAAATCGTCCGTCAAGACATACGATGTCAAACCCACCAAAATTGGCTCGTGCTAAGCTCGACAACCAAAATTGTGAATTTGTCACACGCACCTTCCACACAGTTTTATGAGTGTTGGCTCGTGCTAAGCTCGACAACCAAAACTTATAAATCTAGAATCGGGTGGTATCGACTTACGGATGGTGCATAATTTACGTTTTATGAAAACGGGCTTTTGTTTCCGGCTTGGTTACAGATTAACTTGTTTAGTGACAAACCTATTTCCACTAGGTGAGTTAATCTTGTATGTGAGCGCGCGAGAGAGTTGTAAACCATTTTTACCAAATCTCTTGTGATTTTATTAATTTCGAAAAATTATCTAGCATGCGAATCCTAAGGAAACCATGCAAGATAAATAAAATCACATCACACGCAATATACAACATAGTCGGTAATCCTTGCCAATAAACCTATGCGTTCCTCCCGTGAGCCAAAACAGGAGGAACTAGGTCAAACTAAGGGACAAAACAATCTTGATGCAAGCTCCCACTAGAAGCACCATCTCCATAGGACTTCATTGGCTTCTAAGGGCATCAAACTCCATCTTGTTTTGCGTCCTTCTTGTGTCTTCATCCCTCCATCATACAAATTACATACAATAGAAAATAAATGGCATACAAGCCACATAATTTTCCTATTTATCTAATACTTGTACATGGATGAATGAAATGGCATGCAAGCCACAAATTTATTACAAACAATTTGATTTTAATAAATTTACAGCCATCTAATGTGGATCAAAACCACCAAATAACATGCACAACACAAATCAACCAAATGGGCCAAGACAAGATTACCAACTCATGTTAACACATACAACCAAACATATCATGCTACTACTGGATCATGAAGAGAAACACCTTTGGAACAAAATTCCAGAAGGTCTAAGTGCCAAAAATCCCGAGACAAAAACTGTTTTACTCAAAATTTTCGAAAATTCCAGTAACGTTAGTGCCGCTAACGTGTGAGACTTAGCGCCGCTAACCTCAGCGTAGCGCCGCTAACACTAACGGCAGAATACAAATATTTTGATTTTGGGTTTTTCAAGCCACCAAGTGCTATTATAACATAGAGGTGGCTCTGATACCACTGTTGGGATTTCATGAACACGCAACGGAAGCGAAACAAACAAGAAACATGCATAAAAGTGTTCAAAACGAAATCTCAAAGGTGGATCTACTCTATGTACAAAATAGCAACAAAACAACAAGTTAAGAATGTTATACTGTGCTCCTAAGCTCCAGTAAACTCCTTGTTGATGGCTGATCGTGGATGTGGAAGCAAGGAACCCCTTCTTATCCTTCTGGTCCTTCTCTCGAAATCTCAAACCTGGAACAAAGTCCAACAAGATGTGCTAGCACCCTTTGATGATATCTTCCACTGGAAATATCACCTAAGAACAGCAAATGGTCTCTGGAACCCGAGATTGCCCTCACTAGATCACTCAACTTAGTATATAATGAGAGAGAGAGATGTGTGCCTTAGAGAGAAAATATGACCAAGAAAGTAAAAAGTCCAGATCTTAAGTCTTTAAAAGACTCAAAACCGACCCTATATCTCTTCACTAACCGGCCAAGTCGGTTCAAGAAGCACACACCCATTGGCTACAAGTGGAGGTGAATTTGACATAAAGCCCATGCAGGGTTAGCGGCGCTAACCAAGAGTTAGCGGCGCTAAACCTTGACCCGTAGTGGCGCTAACGCGGCCTGACTTCGATTTGACATAAAGCACATGCAGCCGTAGCGGCGCTAACCTTTAACAGTTAGCGGCGCTAACTCGTTAAGTTAGCGGCGCTAATGCGGCCTACATTGCTAACTTCCACTTTTGCCATCTTTGGTCCCTCATCTTATTTGCTGTCATGTTAGACCCCGGTTTGTGACCCATATAGGCCCATACATCATCGGCAGTGCTCTAAGGCGTACATATATTATCGGGCAGATTCTAATAAATAGGCCGACTCATGGTCTAATACCCCTACGCGGGTATTTCGTTCTCCTATTCAACTTATTACTCGACTTAGGTTTATCAGTTTCAACTAACGGATATATTTTCGAAATTATTATCTAAAACCGTTCAAATATTTATCTACTTGGTCAACTTATGACACTTTTGATAATACCACATTTTATCCCCAATTAACACCAGTTAACACCATTTCCCGTTTAAAACACCAATTAACACATAGTACACCATTTAACAACATGTATACTACCATTAACAACAAAACTGTCAGGATCGGATATAGATTATATCAAATAACAAGAACTAACTTTTGAATAACAAATCAAAGTTGAATAAAAGTTAATCTTTAACTATGATCACAATCAACTAAGAAGTTGCGGAATCACACTTAATTTATTAAAGAAGGTTTTGAACACAAGACAATTCAATCAAACAGTAGTTTTATTGATCAACCAGAATGATTACAATAGCAAACTTCACCCCCAATCTAACTTATTATGTTAGACGAAGAACACAGATTGTTCTTAGGTTTCAACGAGAAACTTAGAGGCTTAGCACTATTCTGAAAGCAAATTACAACTTTAAGAATGAATGCAAAAACTTAATCAACGAGTAAGTACAAATTATAAATTCTAATCTAGCATTTATACTCCTTGATCTTCCTTGATTTGCTGACAGTTAGGTAATCTTCTATCTTCTGAGATAATCTTGATGATCTTCCAAGTATTTCGAGATATCTTCAAAGATAGGGTTTCTCCATATTTAGCTCAACCGAAACTGTTTATTGAATGCAACAGTTCTTGGTTCTTCTAACAGTCTTCGGCTTCAAGGTCTTCAAACAGTTTTAGAAATTTGAACTAACAGTTCTGAACTTTGTACTAACAGTTGTAATGCCTACAGCAACTGTTATTCACAACTGTTTTTCATATTTTCATCTAACAGTTTAAAACTGTTTTCCATAAACTCTTCTAACAATTTCAACTTTGCATGTTAAACAGTCTTAATGCCTTAGTTAATTTCCCAACAATCTCCCCTAACTTAAAGAATTTATCAAACCCTTTAAGTTCTTTCGATCATAGGGTTCAATCACAGACAAATTAAGCATAAGCAAAGAATGAATTCCATATATTTATGCAAAGTAAACTGTTACAATCAAAATTGAGAGAAAACTTACATAGACTTGACTCATGCCAGTCTTTCTTTCAATCTCTTGAACAAATCATCTTTTATTCTATCTGATCCATAGAATTTTGCTTTTAGCATATACTGAAGCTTGACTTTATTGTGCTCTATGAACTCCAAAGCAAACTATTGTTGTTTAGTGTTAGCCATCACCATATGGTACACTCCAGCTTTAGCATACACTCTTACTGACTTGATAGGAAAAGCTTCATCAGCAATCAAAGCTTGCATAATCTCATTTGGACGACATATGCTTGTTAGATGCCTCATCAAAACTTTTATCGCAATCTCCTCAGTATTAGCAAAATGATTAACCCCATATATATACATTTCTTCAAGATCTCTCCTTGTACAATTATTCACTAATTGAAAGAAATTAGAGTAACTTTCAATCAACCCTTCTCTAACCACAGTTACTCCTGTCTTTCCAGTGTCCTCTCTTAACACCTCAAATCTCCATTCTGTGACCCAACTGTTCTTTTACAAACTTTTCAATCCCTGTTTCAAGCTCAGATCTTAGTCGGTCTTGGAGAATTGTTTGAACCATTTGAGCCTTTTCCTTTTCAACTTGTGGCTTGGGAGGAGGTAAAACAGTTTTCTTCTTTACAATTCTTTTTCTTTTCACTCCCTTATCAGCTTTCTTTTCCTCATCAATCTCTTTTGTGAACTCATCAGCTAGCTTCTTTGCTATTTCAAAATCAGTCTGTTCTTGTTGTTGAAGATCAGCAGCCAACCTCTGAGCACATTCAAAATCCCTTTCTTCTTGTTGTTGTTTTGTTAATTTTAGCTTTGGTAGCTTAACAACAATCTCCTTTCCTTTTCCTTGTACCTCTTGCACTGGCTTTGCAACAACCTTTTCTACAATATGAATTCCTTTGAATCTAGGCTTTGGCTTAATAGGTTTTAACTTTGCACATTTGCCCTCAAGCCATCCATCATCAATCTTTTGTTTCATCTAGAATTCATTGCAGTTCAGCATCTGAGCACCCACTTTAATCAAATATTCTTGTTTCACCTTGGGCCATGACTTGTAAACCTCAGTTGTTGGATAATCACCAGACAAAATTATCGTGTTAATCAGCACTCTATCCACCGCTGATAGTTTCTCTTCAACTGTTGATTCACTGGGTGCAACTGTTAGTTCATGTTTGTTCTGGCACTTCAACAACTGTTGGTAATGAACTCTCCCCCTCTTTGATTGGAACAGTTGAAGGGGGTCTTGCAGCAGCTGTCAACTGTTGTAGTACTTGATCATGCAGCTTTAGCACCTCATTAGCATGCTTCAAACTGTTGGTCAAAACCTTGATTTGCTGGTCTTGTTGAAGAATCCTTTTGTTTTGTAAGGCAATCTTCTTTTTGAGTTGTACATATGCAGCAAAGAAAGGTGCAATGTTGGAATCCGTCATTGCTTGGTGTTGCATTCTAGCCTCAATGTCAGCCAGTGTTGCCACTGTTAACATATCATTGACAGATAAAACTGGTGGTTCACACAATTGAGATTCCACACTAGTACCCCTCTTTTCTTGGTACTGGGGATTTCCAGAAACTGTTTGACCAGCCTCTGTTGCCGTGGCTGAGGTCTTAGTTATGTTAACCCTGTCCTGTTCACCCCTTGTGGATACAACAGTAGGGTCAGCCTCAAAAACCACATGATCACCCTCTAATGGAGTGATCACCTCCTCATTGTGCCTGGGAGACAGCACAAGGGGTTCCCTTTCGATATTCTGCACAGGTGAATGCACCTGTGCAGGGTTAACAGTTTCAGTTTCATGAACTTTGGTGGAAGGAGCACCAACAGTTCTTTTCCTCTTCTTTTGAAATATTTTTTAGTGCAGGGGCTTGTGTTGTAGCTCTTTAAAAGGAAGCAGAAGGGATTATTTGAGTATCGTGAGCTGTGGGTTCCAGAGGTGGTGGTGTAGCAATAAGTTGGGCTTCATGCTTACCCCTAGCAGCTCTGTTTCTTGAAAGAAACTCCACCATTGCAGAGAGTGGTGGAGTTATGGCACCTGAGAAATTCTTCCCATTAACCATCAACTTGCTCAATGTGGAGGCCACATGAGTAGAGGGAATTAGGACCCTCTTGTGTGCTTTAAGATTTGGCATAAAAAAGTTTAACAAAACTTGCACAAATCGCGGATACATAAAAAAGAGACCATATTTGGTTTCTAGATGCTTTACCATTCCATTAAAGATCATTTTTGAGAAATTAAAAGCTCTGTTGTTGGCTAAACAAATGAGTGCGAGAGCAATATTGCTCCCAAATTCATTCCAGCCAGTTCTCTTAGGGCTCATGCACTGCTGGAGAGTATGGATAATGAACTTCCAGTGCGAGCAAAATTGCCCTTTGTAGAAGGTGCCCTTTCCCCTAGGGCCCTCATACCCCAACTTTACGAGTTCAGCATAAATAAACTCAAGTGATACAGAATCAGAATACTCACCATCCTGATCATTTAGTTGAAGTTGTTGGCTTATTATGCTTTCAGAGATGGAGATAGTGATATCATCCACCATAGAGTCGATCCATTTCACTCCATTTTCTTCCCTTAGTGAGGCATTTTTCCAGAACTGATCAATATGAGAGAGGTAAATGGTGGGGTTGACAGTAAGAGCATGGTGGAGGGTGGAGAGTGAGAGGTAGTAAATCACATCATGGAAAGCACCGAGATGATCGGGTTTGGACAAATATACGAGCATGTTGTGTTCCTTAACGAATGGAAGGGGAGCCATGTCGATTTGTGAGCAGGTTTCTAGGGTTTGAGCGTTCAAGAGCAAGTATATTTAGTAAGCGTAAATAAACTTGTGAGGAGGGAATGGCTTATATATGTTTCGAATGTTCAATGCAATTCAAACCATTCTCAAAATTCTGCAAAGACCAAAACACCCTTTAGTAACTTAACAGTTGACGGACAAAAATAACGCTAACAGTTGAAGAACTGTTTTCATAAGATGTAACAACTGTTATTTAGAAACAACTCCCTTTTCGAAGATCATGATTTTGGACTAACAGTTTTGTATTCTACACCCTAACAGTTGAAGACTGTTTTTGTGAGAAAGTACAACTGTTATTGGACGAGTTTCTCCCCCTCAGATGCACATGGATTTTGCCTATCAGTTGTGCATGCCATATGCTAACAGTTGAAAACTGTTAGTAGTATTTCAAACAACTGTCAAAAACAAAATGTGCAACTGTCAACAAAACTTATCACATACACTCATCATAAGCTGATTCATCATAAACAAACCATTAGCCAACACAGATAGCAACAAAATATGCATTTTATTCATGTTTAACACAGATGAACTACAAAGTACATGCATTTTCACAAGCTATTGTTGGTACTGTCTATCTAATTGTGCAAGGGTCAACGAAATTCATTCTTTACTGATTTCAATTTCTACACCCATCTCTTTCTCTAACGGTTGTTTGTCGCTAGAGGTTATGGATTCCATTAGACCCGGATGATGATGATGAGCACTTGCCAATCCATCATCAGCTAAGACCATGATGTGCAATGGAACTAGTCATCGATAACAATGACCTCCACTGCATCATCATCCGAGGCCAGAACGTCATCATCAACATCATTTCTTCGAACATTGAACCACACTACTAAGCCTGTAGTGTCTTCCAGGTTCAAGTCGAACCTTAAACAGCAGTTAGTAGGCAACTCGTGGAAGAGAGTGAAGTTTTCAAAATCACCTCTTATACGAATATGATCAGTCATTTTATATGGCCTACGTGGGTCTGGGTGCTGTGTCAAGGTGAACCTATCTCGATCATCATGCATCTCAAGAACACAAGATGAGTATTTCCAAAGCTCATGCATTCGAACAAATGGGGCAGGGATGGTTACATAACTTTGTTTAGCATTAATTTCTTTGAAGTTTATGAGAAAGAAGTTAGTAGCCATTTGCAAAGAAAAGTTTGCTCTCTGGAATGCAAATGTAGGTGTGATTTGTGAAGAATGCATGCAAGCTAATTTATAGACAAACTTGTGGTTGTGAATTGGTCAATAATTTAGCATGTAGTGACTTGTCATGTCCATTCACAACACTACAAAATAAAGTGACTTACCTTTATCAGTCTGGAACTGTTCTCAATAAAGTATTTTACCTTTACCACACATCAAGGACATTCACGGATTTGAAAACTGTTCATGGGATAGGCAACCAGATATGTCCAAAACAGGTTTGGGATTTATACTTTTACTCTTCCCTGAACACTTAAAGGCAACAGTTGTGAGATAACAATACTAACAGTTGCAAACTGTTAGAGTGAAAAACATTGAGTAATGAACAACTGTTAGTCCAAGTTAATCATTCCAATGTTTGAGATCAAAAAGTTGAATCTGCTCACATCAAATGCTTTAGTGAACATATCAACTAATTGATCATCAGTATGGATTTTCATAACTTGGATTAACTTCTTCTCATTGCAATCTCTTATGAAATGAAATCTGATTTCATTGTGCTTGGTTTTAGAATGCTTCACTAGATTATTAACTATGCTAATAGCACTGTTGTTATCAACATAAATAGGTGTATGTAAGAAAGACAAACCATAATCCAGAAGCTGATTTTGAATCCACAACACTTGTGAACAGCAGCTTGATGCAACAATATATTCAGGCTCAGCTGTTGAAGTTGAAACTGTTGTTTGTTTCTTGCATTGCCATGAAACCAGCCTTGATCCAAAGAATTGACATCCTCCAGAGGTTGATTTTCTGTCCACATTGGCTCCACCATAGTCACTATCAGAATATGCCACCAAATCAAAAGGTGAATCTTTAGGATACCAAAGTCCCAATTTTGGTTGGCCTTTGAGGTACCTAAAGATCCTCTTCACAGCAAACAAGCGTGACATCTTCGGACTGCATTGAAATCTGGCACAAACACACACAACAAACATTATATCAGGTCTAGAAGCAGTTAAATACATTAATGAACCTATCATTGACCTATATAGATGTATGTCAACATCCTCCCCCTCAGAGTCTGCTCCCAACTGTTTGTGTGTTTCCATAGGAGTGCTTGCCAGTTTCACATCTTGATAGCCAAACTTGTCCAATATGTCTTTGACATACTTAGATTGGCTTAGAAATATACCAGAGGGCTTCTATTTTACTTGTAATCCCAAGAAAAATGTGAGTTCACCCATGGAACTCATCTGAAACCTTTTGTGCATAATGACTTCAAATTCTTTGCACAAGCTGTCATCAGTGGATCCAAAGATTATATCATCAACATAGATTTGAACAAGCAAAATCTCTATTTTAACAATCTTTGTAAACAATGTTTTGTCAATTGTGCCTCTCTTAAAACCATTCTCAAGAAGGTATGATGATAATGTCTCATACCAAGCTCTAGGAGCTTGATGTAGTCCATATAGAGCTTTATCCAACCTATATACCCTGTCAGGGTACGTTGAGTCTTCAAAGCCAGGGGGTTGACACACATATACCTCCTTATCAATAGTTCCATAGAGAAATGCAGACTTGACATCCATTTGATACACCTTAAATCCTTTGAAGCTTGCAAAGGCAAGAAATAGTCTAATGGCTTCAATCCTTGCAACAGGTGCAAAGACATCATCATAGTCTATTCCTTCCTCTTGTGTGTAGCCTTGTGCAACCAGTCTTGCCTTATTCTTGATTACAATCCCTCTTTCATCTTTCTTGTTTCTGAACACCCACTTGGTGCCAATTACTCTTTTGCCTCTTGGAAGCTCAACCAACTTCCAAACTTGCTGAATTTGAAATTGTAAGAGCTCCTCTTGCATTGCTTCCACCCATGAAGGGTCTTTTAATGCCTCAATTGCTTTTTTTGGTTCTATTTGAGATAGAAAGCAGGAATTCACATCAAATTGGGCAAGATCCACACCACTGTTTTTATTTTGCAGCATATTCCTTGTTCTGATAGGAGTGGTTGGATCACCAATTATTTGTGATATTGGATGATTCTTGTGAACTCTTGATGTAGGAATGTTTTCTTCAGTCAGTTCATTCCCTAGATTAGACAGATCAAACTCACATTCACTTGAATTTTTAGCAGTATCACACACTTGATCAGCAACTGTTTGGGATGCAGAGTCAGTGTGTTGTTGAGGATCATGGGATTCCATGTCCTTAGAAGATTCATCATCAATCAATGGATCAACAGTATTGGAGAACTCTTGTTGAAGCATAGGAATCACAACAAAGTCTTCAGTAACTTTGTTTGAACCAACAGTTGTTGGTTTTGAGCTAACAGTTTCAAAACTGTTTGGGCTGTTGGAAACCGATTGTTGATTTTTACCAACAATTGTGGAGGTACCTGCAGCTGTTTCAGTAGAATACTCAAAAGAAAGAGATTTAGACAATGCATCAATATCAAATAACCAATCAGGCCCATTGCCTGCAATATTGATCCTATTCTCATTGAAAGAGACATTCATACTCTCTTCTATGATTCTAGTGACATTGTTAAAAATCAACAATTGTTGGTAAAAATCAACAAAGTTACTGAATTTGGTATTAAGGATAGTGCAAGGACAGCCAAATGGGGATTTGGTATTAAGGATAGTGCAAGGACAGCCAAATGGTTTGAAGAAGTTGATTAAAGGTTTTCTCTTGAGGAACAACTCATAAGGAGTTTTCCCTTTGGACTTGACTACTTGTACTCTATTCTGAACATAGCAGGAAGTGTTCACTGCTTCTGCCCAGGATGTCATTGGAAGCCTAGAATCAGCTAACATGGATCTAGCAGCCTCTATCAAAGTCCTATTCCTTCTCTCAGCAACTCCATTCTGTTGGGGAGTCCTAGGGGCACTAAACTGTCTTTCAATACCTTTACTTTCACAAAAAACTGTTTAACTCATAGTTCTTAAATTCAGAACCATTGTCAGATCTAATGACTTTCACCTTCAAATCAGATTGATTTTCAATTTTAAGAATAAGATACTTAATTAACTCAGCAGTTTCATCCTTAGTTCTAAGAAATTGAACCCATGTGAACCTGGTGAAATCATCAACTATGACTAAACAATAGGCTTTCTTCCCTATACTCACCACAGATGTAGGACCAAAAAGATCCATATGTAACAATTGTAAAGGTGCAGTAATGGAAGAAACTTCTTTGGTCTTATAAGAAGTTTTGTGTTGCTTGCCTTTGAGACAAGCTACACAATGATCATCACATGAGAATTCTTTTTAGGGCAAACCTCTTACCAAACTGTTTTTAGCTAACAAGTTCATGGTTTTAAAATTCATGTGACACATCCTTCTATGCCAAATGGCAGACTCATCATGAGATGCCTTTGAGAGTAAACAGCTTAACACATTCTGTTTAGCAATCTTTTGTGTATCTAGACAGTATACATTATCTTTTCTAGGTGTTCTCAAAAGAACATCCTTCTCATTTAGTTTAAAATCTTTTGAAAGAATAATGCATTCTGAATCTGTAAACAAAACTTTGTTTCCATTGTCACAGGTTTGAGATACACTTAACAGATTGTACTTAAGCTGTTCAACAAAGAAAACATCATTAAATGTAAGTGTACCTGCCTCAACAGCTCCTTTACCTGTGATTTTTCCTCCCTTAGCATTTCCTCCAAATGCTACAAATCCACCATTGATGCTTTTGAAATCCTTCAAACAGAGTGGATTTCCAGTCATGTGCCTTGAGCATCCACTATCCACATGCCAGATAGATCCATGATTGGCTCTATGAATGCTCTGCACAAATAAAATCAGTTAGTAGCAGGAAGTACCCAGGCCATGCAGGTCTTGGGTACACCATTCAAGTCATAATACTTAAACAGAGTTTGGTTCTTTTTGATTTCATCCAAATTGGATTTCTCTAATTTGTGTGAGGAATACTTTGTAAGAACATGTGGTTCCCAAATGTTGTGATTAACATTTGAGACCTTTGAACAAACAGTTGTTGTAGAAGGTAAAACAGTTGAGTCATCATGTGACTTATTCTGTTTTGCAATTTGAGTACCAGTTTTACCCTCTTCACAAACTGTTTGTTTCTGTAGTTTCACCCAAGCCAGACCAACAGTTTTTGGTTTTAAAACAGTTGTTGAATTGTTAGTTTGTTTGGATGTAACAGTTGTAGAACTGTTAGCCTGTTTTGGCTTAGCAGTTTTAGAACTGTTAATCTGTTTTTTGAAACTTGGTTCTTTGGTGCTACACAGCTGTGGGTTATAATAACAGTCTTGAGCCAAGTGATTGGATCTCCCACATGTATAGCACTTTTTAGCTTTCACAATAGGCAAACCAGTTCTTTGTGACCAGAACTGGTTCCTATTTCTTTGATTTCCTCTCACGGGTGCTGACTGAGGAAACTTTTGTACACCATGTTTTTGACATGTGCATGCAGGAATTTCAGTATGCCTTTTTACTGATCTGGGTTTAGTCTGTGCTTTTGCAGCTTCCTTCTTGGGCTTCCCAACTACAACTTCATCAACTTTCTCTTTTCCTTTTGACTTAACACTAACAGTTGAGCTGTTTGGGTTAGAACTGTTTGGGTTCCTTTTGGGACTGTTAGCGTAAAGGTAGGGACTGTTTGTAACAGTTGTGGAACTGCTTATAGAATTAAGGGAAAATTACCATTTTTGCCAACATACTATTCTTTTTTTTCCAATTTTACCAACATTCTTTTTATTTTATCAATTACACCGTTACACTTTCAATATTTTTCTAATTTTACCAACATTCTTTTTATTTTATCAATTACACCATTACACTTTCAATATTTTTCCAATAAACACAAGGTTTGCCTACTAAGCGGTAAGGCTGACAACTTGGGTCGGGTTCGTGTTATTGGGTTCGTGTCAGTTTCGTGTCGACCCAATTTCGACCTATTTATTTTCGTGTCAGGTTCGGGTCGTGTCACTTTTTTCGTGTCGGGTTTGGGTCGTGTTTTGTGTCAACCGATTTCGGTAAAAAGTATTTGACTAGTTAACAATTAGATAAACATCAAGCTACAAAAGTTAATATAAGAAATTTATATATCGTAAATAAGAGCCTTAACTATAAACCTTTGCAAATTTACTTTAGTACGTGATTTCCGTAATTCTAAATTGCATAGTTTCTTTTTTTTTAAAAGTTAATATAAGAAATTTATATATCGTAAATAAGAGTCTTAACTATAAACCTTTGCAAATTTACTTTAGTACGTGATTTCCGTAATTCTAAATTGCATAGTTTGTTTGTTTTTAATATTACTGCAAAGTTTTTTCTCCATTTTCATATAATTTTAAGAATTTCTTTTCATTTATGGTTTATATTATGTTTAATCCAAAACCGTATTTGAAACCCATAATCGAAAACCGTAATTGCTAACCGTACCCGAAACCCGTATTCAAAAACCATAATCGAAAATAAAAAAAAATACTAGTCAAATACTTTTGACCGAAATGGGTTGACACGAAACACGACCCGAACCCGACACGAAAAAAGTGACACGACCCGAACCTGACACGAAAATAAATAGGTCAAAATTGGGTCGACAAGAAACTGACCCGAACTCGAACAACACGAACCCAATAACACGAACCCGACCCAAATTGTCAGCCTTAGTAGGTAAACCTTGTGTTTATTGGAAAAATATTGAAAGTGTAATGGTGTAATTGATAAAATAAAAAGAATGTTGGTAAAATTGGAAAAATATTAAAAGTGTAATGGTGTAATTGATAAAATAAAAAGAATGTTGGTAAAATTGAAAAAATGTGAATAGTATGTTGACAAAAATGGTAATTTTCCCTAGAATTAACAGCTTTGGTCAGTTTTGGCTCATTGGTGAGGGGTTCAGTGGATGCTTTTACAAACACCACAGGTTGTAAAGATGGTTTTGTAGGAATGGGCTCACAACAAATGTGATTTTCATATGGAATGCCTTCATCCTTCTTCACAACTCCCTCATTCTTATCATCACTCACTGCATACACAACTCCTTCCTCATCACTTTCAAATGGTGGATTAGCTGACTTCAGTTTCTCTGGTAATGATTCATTAACATACCTATCAGCTACATCAGACATGGGAGTTATGTAGTTGTGATTGTATGGAGGTGGGGTCTGCTTATATCCTAAACCAGTTTTCACCTTGTCTCTGATTTGTGATTGTAACAAGGTTTCAAGTTTAAGATTTGTTGTCTTGAACATGCTCATATCAATATCAACACCCTCTAACTTTTTGGTTAACTCATCAACCTTACTTTCCTTCTCACTTAGCTTCTTTTTCAGACTATCAATCTCCTCTTGAAGCTGCTCTTTTTCCCACTTATGATATTTTCTATCATAATCCATTTGCAGTTCATTGGCTTGATAATCTTTTATTTTCTTTTCAAAGCTTTCAATGACTGCACTTGATTCATATCTTCTCTCCTCCATTTTGCTTAGAGCATCACACATTTTCTTAGTGTGCTCTCTAAACATTTTAACAATAGCTCTACATTCACCAGGACATAGTGTAGGAGATACCTGAATGTCCTCAGTTGCTGGTGAATCCATCTTGATGGAGGAGTCAGTCAATGCCATCAAAGCTTTATTGTTTGTAGCCTCTTCTGCTTGATCACTCCAATCAAACCCATGACCTTCTTGTGAGACCAATGCTGAGGAGGTTTGATTCTGAGTTGGCCTCTGACCTTGATTCTGGACTTGTCCACCAGATCTGCACTCTCTTGCAAAGTGGCCAAGCTGTTAACATTTGAAGCATCTTACCTTTGACTTGTCAAATCCAGCCTTGCCATCAGCTCTGAAATTCATATTTTGCCTTCCAGTCCTTTTGATGAACCTCTTGGCTCTAACAGTAAGCATGGCCATCTGCCATTTGAGATCCATCTCCTCAAGATCATCAGGGTGCACTTGTTCAAGATCCTCATTGGTGAGGGTTGAATGTGCATGACTGGCAAGAAAAGCTTCAAGTACAGCATCTGGAGTGTTCATATCTAGTTCAACAGCAGAACTAGTACCTGCACAACTATCAATAGAGTTAGTTAATGAATGGTTTGATTCCATACCTGAGGATGACAGGAGAGCAGCATTGTGGCTAGGGATAACAGTTTTTCTTTTTCCTTCTATCTCTCCCTCAAACACTATCAAACTATTATAGAGGTCATCTAACTCTATGTCTTCAAGGGAATCCTTAGTCCTCCATTGTGCAACAAACACAGTCCATTCATCACCTAGAGACCTAAGAAACTTTCTATTTATCTCATCTTGATCAAGCCTAACCTTAGCACTCTCTAGTTGGCTT
Source organism: Pulicaria dysenterica (assembly GCA_947179395.2). Lineage (NCBI taxonomy): Eukaryota > Viridiplantae > Streptophyta > Magnoliopsida > Asterales > Asteraceae > Pulicaria > Pulicaria dysenterica. Next base: position 30,719,036 of record OX359290.1, read on the forward strand.
ACCAGCTTGTAAAACCTATCAAAGATTTGGGTGATACTCTCATTCTTTCCACTGGTGAAGTTCTCATAGGCTTGTTTAAGGAGATCTCTTTGGTTTCTCTTAGAACTAGCATTCCCAGCAAACCTCTTTTCCAGAGCATTCCAAAGTTCATGAGCATCATCAAATTTCTTGAATTGATGTTGATACTCATTGGGAATTGCAATCTGGAGGATGCTGAGAGCTTTCATCTCAATCATTCTCTCCTTCTTTTCAACATCTGTCTTTGGTGGTGGCTTCTTCTTTGGTTTTCCATTCTCATCCAGATCAATGGGGTTAGTGGGAACAGTTTCAATGATTTGCCAAACAGCATAGTCCATTAATTGGACATGCTGCTTGATCCTCAGTTTCCAAATCTCAAAATCAGTTGGTTTGAGCATGGGAACACGAATGTTTGACCCAGAGCCATTGTTATCAGAAGATCCACCAGAATCCATTGAAGCAAAGTGATTTGAAAACAATTTTAAAGAACAAAGCAAGATTGAAGCAAAAACCTTCAACTGGTGATCAAAGGAACCTTAATAATAAGGCTCTGATACCACTTTTCAGGATCGGATATAGATTATATCAAATAACAAGAACTAACTTTTGAATAACAAATCAAAGTTGAATAAAAGTTAATCTTTAACTATGATCACAATCAACTAAGAAGTTGCGGAATCACACTTAATTGATTAAAGGTTTTGAACACAAGACAATTCAATCAAACAGTAGTTTTATTGATCAACCAGAATGATTACAATAGCAAACTTCACCCCCAATCTAACTTATTATGTTAGATGAAGAACACAGATTGTTCTTAGGTTTCAACGAGAAACTTAGAGGCTTAGCACTATTCTGAAAGCAAATTACAACTTTAAGAATGAATGCAAAAACTTAATCAACGAGTAAGTACAAATTATAAATTCTAATCTAGCATTTATACTCCTTGATCTTCCTTGATTTGCTGACAGTTAGGTAATCTTCTATCTTCTGAGATAATCTTGATGATCTTCCAAGTATTTCGAGATATCTTCAAAGATAGGGTTTCTCCATATTTAGCTCAACCGAAACTATTTATTGAATGCAACAGTTCTTGGTTCTTCTAACAGTCTTCGGCTTCAAGGTCTTCAAACAGTTTTAGAAATTTGAACTAACAGTTCTGAACTTTGTACTAACAGTTGTAATGCCCATAGCAACTGTTATTCACAACTGTTTTTCATATTTTCATCTAATAGTTTAAAACTGTTTTCCATAAACTCTTCTAACAATTTCAACTTTTCATGTTAAACAGTCTTAATGCCTTAGTTAATTTCCCAACAAAAAACACCAATTAAAGTCAACGTACAACTAATAAAGCTACATGTACAACAATTTACAACTAGGCCCCACCTTTGGGGTGTTACAGTAAGTCCAAAGAACTCAACACTGGTAAGTCCAAAGCTGTTGAAACTAGTAAGTCCAGGAAACATGACAATGGTAAGTCCAAAGTCACTGAAAAGAAGTTTGTTTGTCAAGCTTCTAATCAAAAGGATAATAAACCTAGATCTAAAAAAGGTAAGTCCAAAGTCAATGAGGATCTGGTGAATCAGCTTGCAAAGAAAGTTGAGAAGTTATCCACAACCCATAATCCTAAAACTGAGAGTAAGTTCTCTAAAGGATTATCTGATGATCTATCTCCTGTTGTCATTGGTAGAAGGAAATGCTACAAGTGTAGAGGTAGATGACATGAGTCCAAGGACTGTGACAGTGAAATCTTAAGGCCTGAAAAGGTACAAGCTGATCACCCTACACGTGACTCGACACCTGCTCAAGCTGACCAATCAGTTCCACAAGATGAAGCTGCTAAGTGCTCATCATCTGAACCTACTACAAAATTAGTTCCCAAACAAAACTAATTTCTTTAGTTTTCTTATCATGTGTATGGTTCAAGTAAATGGTACTTGGATAGTAGATGTTCAAGGCACATGACTGGGTGGAAAGGACTTCTAAGTGAATTCCAGGAAGATGAAAGTCCTATATTAACATTTGGCGATAACTCCCGTGAAAGAACTAAAGGATATGGGAAGATGCATTCTGGCAAGGTGACTTTCCAGAACGTTGCATATGTTAAAGGTCTTAAACACATTCTGATAAGTATCAACCAATTGTGTGATGAAAAAAATGTTGTTACTTTTAGGAAGAAAGCAGGTACAATATACAATGCAAAGGGTAAGCTAGTACTAATAGCAAAGAGAGAAAGAGATGTGTATCTACTTGATCTTAACTCTGCTGATCCCTATACTAAAACATGCTTATATTCCCAATCTGTTCCTAAGCTGAGTTAGCTGTGGCATAAAAGGTTGTCACATTTAAATTTCAAGAATATAAATATGCTTTCCAATAAAGAGTTAGTCTCTAGACTTCCAAAGATCACATTTGTGAAAGACAGATTGTGCTCAGCTTGTGAACAAGGGAAACATCATAAAGGGTCCTTCAAGTCAAAAGCAAAATTTTTCAATAACAGACCCACTGCATATGTTGCATATGGATCTGTTTGGACCCATAAGTACTCCAAGCCTAAGTGGCAAGAAGTACACTCTGGTGAAAGTAGATGAGTTCTCACGATTCACCTGGGTAATATTCCTTAAAGCCAAAAGTGAAGCTGCCCTGGAGATAATAAGTTTTATCAAACACGAAGAGTTGCAAAAAGGTAAGTCTGTTAAGCAACTCAGAAGTGATCATGTGACTGAGTTCAGAAACTCAACCCTAGAAAGCTGTTGTGAACAAAAAAAAATATTACAAAATTTCTCCTCAGGCAGAACTCCTCAACAAAATGGAGAACCTTAATTGAGGCTGCAAGAACAATGCTATGTGAGGCAGGATTGAAACTCAATTTCTGGGATGAAGTTGTAAGTACAGCATGCTATACCCAGAATAGGTCAATCATAGTCAAAAGACATGGCAAAACTACTTCTGAGATGTATAAATCAAGAAAGCCCAATATAGGTTACTTCCATGTCTTTGGTTCAAAATGCTATGTGCTGAATCAAAGAGATTAGCTCCATAAGTTGGAACCTAAAGCTGATCCTGGAATCTTTGTTCGTTATTCCTCAATCTCCAAGTCTTACAGAGTATATAACTCAAGGAGAAATGCTATAGAAGAATCAATTCATGTCTCATTTGATGAAGACAGTTTTGATCAAGCTGATAAAAGACAAGCTGACTTGGTCAGTCTGAGTGAGCTTGAAAAGCCTAAGGAAACCAAAATGTCAAATCCCATGTATGTTATGGATGATGACAGTGATGATGATGTGTGTCCATCTAAGAAATCATCACAAGCTCCAAGGGACTTACAAGCTGAGAAAGATGACGAGTTCTTTAATCATTTGGAGCTGAGACTACTCAGACTGAAGATCTTAGTGATCAACAGTTTGATGACAATGCTGTTGTTGAGATTGACGATGTAAGTTCACCTCAGAGTCCTCAACATCAGTCAGATCTAGAACCACAATCTCCTACTACAACACTTAAATTCCTCAAGGATCATCCTCAGGATCATCCTCAGGATCAAGTGATTGGTAATGTTATAGAAAGTGTGATTACCAGATCAAAGGCAACAACAAACTATGCTGCTTACTTTGGTTTTCTATCTCAAATGGAACCAAAGAAGACTGAAGAAGCCTTAGAGGATGAGGAGTGGATTGAAGCTATGCAAGAGGAATTAAATGAGTTTGAGAGAAACAAGGTATGGAGTCTTGTCCCAGCCCCCAAAGATCATACAATTATAGGCACTAAGTAGGTCTATAGAAACAAAATGGACAAGGATGGAGTGATTGTTAGGAACAAAGCCAGGCTAGTAGCACAAGGGTATAAACAAGAAGAAGGAATCAATTATGATGAGACATTTGCCCCTGCTGCTAGAATTGAAGCCATAAGGTTGTTCTTAGCCTATGCAGCATATAAAGACTTCAAAGTCTATCAAATGGATATGAAGAGTGCTTTCCTAAATGGAAAACTTCAGGAGGAAGTCTATGTGAAACAACCTCCTTGCTTTGTCAGTTCAAAGTATCCACATCATGTCTATAAGTTAGACAAGGCTTTGTATGGTATTAAACAACCTCCAAGAGTTTGGTATGATACTCTGTCCAACTATTTACTATCAATGGACTTCACTAGAGGTAGTATAGATAAGACACTCTTTATTAAAAAGAGTAAAGGACAGGTGATTCTTGTACAAATCTATGTGGATGACATTATCTTTAGTTTTACAAATGAATCTATGTGTGAATGGTTCTCTAAAGTTATGTCAAAAAGGTACAAGATGAGTATGATGGGTGAAATGACATATTTCCTAGGCTTGCAAATTCAACAAAAGCGTGATGGAATATTCATTAATCAAAGCAAGTATATTCTTGATTTGATAAAGAAATATGGTTTTGATTATAGTTCAACCATGAAAACACCCATGTTACCAGCTGTCAAGCTGAGCAAGGACTCAGATTGAAAGTCTGTATGTTAGTATACCTATAGAGGAATGATAGGTTCATTACTCTATTTGACAGCTAGTAGACGTGATATCATGTTTGCTACATGTGAAGATATCAGGCAGATCCTAAGGAATCACATCTTCAAGCTGTGAAAATGATCTTTAGGTACCTTAAAGGTACACCAAGTCTAGGTCTTTTGTATGGACTCTGGATTTGAGTTAGTTGGATTTTCAGATACTGACTATGCTAGGTGCAAGTTAGACAAAAAATCAACAACTGGAGGATGTCAAATGCTTGGAGGGAAGTTAGTAAGCTGGACCAGTAAGAAACAGAACTCAGTGGCTACCTCAACTACTGAAGCTGAGTATGTTGCTGCAGGTACCTGTTGTGCTCAAATCCCGTGGATGCAACATCAGCTTCAAGACTTTGGTATGAATTTCAAGAAAACGCCCATATTTTGTGATAACCAAAGTGCAATAGCCATTACATATAATCCAGTCTTCCAGTATAGAACCAACCACATAGAAATTCAACATCACTTCATCAGAGACATCGTGGAAAAAGGTAAAGTTGAAATCAAATTTATCTCCACTGATGATCAATTAGCAGACATCTTCACAAAACCACTTGATGAAAAGAGGTTTTTGTATCTGCTAAGTGAATTGGGTATGCTCAACCCTTAGATAAGTCTCTAAAACTGAGTTTCAGTTTGACAAAGACGAAGTGTCTTAAGCTGAGTGTACAATTTATAGATAAGTTTTCATAAACTGCCTACCTTGTCAAGCTGAGTTATAAGTTCACACCTTTGGTTTGTTCCAAACATATTTTAACTACTCAGTGCGGTAAAAATATTAATTTGAGTTAGTCTCAAATAAAAATGACTAAGTATGCTCCACTCAAGCTGAGTGCAAATCTCAAGCTGAGTGCTCAAATCAAGCTGAGTGATAAGTTTACTCAGCTTGGTGTGTCTAAACCATGTTTTAAGTACTGTGTGTTATTAATCCATGTGTCATTGTATTTGAGTCAGTCTCAAATTATGTTTTACACCGATTATGTATTGGTGTAATATAACAGTGTAAATAATATTTTTGTAAGTCAGAGATGTTCTTTTACTTACTTATCCGTTGGGAGATGATGTGTTTCTACTCTATTACTGTTACATCAAGCTGTAGGTTTGTTAGAGTAACGGATAAATAGGGATTTACAACAATAACTTTTCTCTTTCCTCAAAAATATATTTATATCGGTTGTAACCGAAATTAAGACATTTACGCTTCCTAAAATTCTGATATTCTCTCTATAGCTTCTACAACCACCTATTTTCTAAGTGCAGTTCACCATTCAATCGATCATGAAACCCTAAATTGCTCAGTGCGAACTGCATATTTACTCAGTGTGAATCAAAACAATCTACGATGGATGGGACCATTCTGTTTCTGAGTGATTGAATGGTAAGGGGTGCTGCATTTCAGAACAACGGATTGCCATTGATTAAAATCAACAATCAACCAGCATGTCCCGCCATCCCTGAACGCAAAAGATACAGGGGATACGAAGCATGGGTGGATTACATCAGGAAATGCCCGTTGGCATTCGTTTTTACTGGAGCACCGATTCACGTTGTTCCTCAGTACTGACTGGAGTTCTGGTATACGTGTGTTTATAGTGTTTCAGACTGAGCATAAGCCAAGTATAAGCTGAGCATATATTTGATCAGCTTTAACTATATCTTAGTAAGATTATCACTATGTTTGATAAGATGTGTGTGTCACCTAAGATATAGGTTGATTATTCAGCTTGATGCGTTTCGAGCTGAGTGACGCAGCTTCTAGACTGAGTCAGTTCAACAGAGTTGCTAAGTAAGTTCTAGCCAAGTCTTATGACTTTTAAGGATGAGTTAGTTATTATACGTGTTAGTACATGTTTGATTTCGGGTTTGTTCTCGAAGAACTCAGCTTGATGAGTTTCAAGCTGAGTAACTCAGCCCAACTAAAGAAGTCAGCTTAAGAGAATTTAAACTTGATTTAAATTCCTTTTACTCTCTATATCTACGACATGGATAAGAAGATTCCAGAATCAAGATTGAAGATTGAAGACTCAAGATAGAAGATTCAAGATTCAAGATTCCGGGGTATCCGTTAGTTTGTTAGCAGATTAGAATAAGTTCTAGTTTGTTAGGATCCGTAGGAACAGGATTATAAATACTTATCTCCCAATAAGTTTAGAGGTACCTCATCTCACCTCAACCTATTGATCATATGTGTTACCAATCTTGATACACAGTTTGTAAGTTCAACGTGATCAAGAGATTCACAGATTGCCAATTGTTCGTGTGTTCGAATCTTCACGTCTGTTGTGAAGTTGGTAAGCATTCAATCTGTGAATAAATCCTGTTTAGAGAGTCAGTTCGTATCTATAATCATAAGTTGATTATAGATAGCAAAGTTTGAGAAATTGAGATATTTGATTTACATTAGGTGTTTACATATCAAGTGTTGCTTACTTGGTTGTTACTGTAATCATCTTCTTAATAATGAAAGCATTCGATTTCATGTGGTTTGATGTGTGTTAACACTTTTTATTGATTTGTTTAATTTTCCGCAAAAAGTGTGTTAAACCCCCCCCCCCCCTTCTACACGTTACTTGCTTGTTGATACTCTCACCAAGGGACCAACAATCAGCCTTGTCCTTAGCATCCTGAATTTCTTCACTTAGAAGTTTGTTAATGTGTCTTTGACATTCAAGATCACATTGTACTTTCTTTCCAGCAGTAATGAGAGTTTGATTTTCCTTAATCTCATTTTTAAGCTTAGTTATTTCAGCTTTGAGGTCAGCTTGAGTCTTAAGGCTGGTATTAAAGTCATTTAACAGATAATCAAACGTAAGACCTTTTTCTTCATCGGTGTAAGAGTTGAAATTACTAACCTTGTACATGGAGGAAGGATCCCAATCGCTTAGTTTGCTGTTTTCCTTAGCTTGCTTCATGTCAGCTTCAAAAGTTGATTTAGACAGACCATAATCAACTTCATCTATTTCAAACACTTCATCTTCTTGAGCCATCAGACACTTTTCATCATCATATGAGGTAGATGGTTCTGTATCCCAAGTTTCAGCATAAAGTCCTTTAGCATTGGATTTGTCTTCAGGTTTTCCTTTCTTGAGCTGAGTATATTTCTTCTTGTACTTATCAGCTCTATAAGCATTCTTGTCTGCTACTGAAGCTGTTTCACCCTTCTTTACTCTGCACTCAGCAACAATGTGTCCCTTCTTCTGATAGTTAAAGCACGCAGCTTTCTTGGGGTCAAAAGAACTCTTTCCTTTGCCTCTGTCAGATCTTCCTATTCCCCTTTGTGCTCTTGTCAATCTTCTAGCAAGCATAGCCATTTGTTCTATAGGACCGTGCGGGTTCTAAACTAAAACACCCTAATGCTAGGACTGATCTAGGACGAGAAATAGTGCGGAATATCTATTTCCCAAACCTCCTAAGGATTCTAAGATCTGCTTAGGTGTCCGGCACACAGTTAACACGAAGAACACACAGAGTAGGACGAAGAACAACTCTAAGAACTCACATAGAATGCTTAAGGCTGCCCTTGGATTCGAGATTAACACTAAGTTCGCGATTACCGAGGTTAAACGTACGATTACGAAGGCTCACTAAGGCTTAAGGTCGATTTCCGGTAGTTATATGCGATTACGGACGATTACCTCACGATTACCGGTCAAACTCTGCGATCTTCACGCTAATACGCGGTTAATGAGTATTTATAGTGTAATTAATTTCACTACGCACGTAATGTATCAAACTTCGCACGAAGTGAATCCAGTACGCACGTACTGGGTGTTTTAATAATAATTAATTTAACTTTAATCGACCACCTCACCACGCACGTAGTGAGATCCACTACGCACATAGTGGACTCATCACGCACGTGATGACATTCACACATATTTAAACTTCCAAACACAAATCAACACATGACTAAGTACTTGTAAGCTTAAGACAAACATAAGTAACCACTTAGAATGTATAAACATGCAAACCATTAATCAAAACACATTTGAATTAACATTTCAACTAAACATGTATGTATTGGATTGATAAGAACTAGGGATTTACAATTATACACCAACAAAGTCCCCCTAAGACCTAGTTCTATCAACAAAAATTGCACTAAGCAAAATACACAAAGCAACAAAAGCGACAATCTATCTATTACAAAGTTGTAGACTTGACTTCATCAGATCCAGCATAGATGTCGAATGCAAAACAAACTCGAACGACTTTTTGAAATTGCAATGCCAAATCCATATTCTGATTTTTGTAGAGGATTGGATTGTAGTACAAAACAGTAATGTCGTCCTTCCCAAAATTTTTAATCCACATAGGATCAAATACTTTAACCGTTTCTCCACCAGACATGTCATCATCCAATACAATCACTGCCTCAGTTGTTTTCTCGTTAAAGTACCACCATTTAAACCTTGCACTCCACCCAGTAGGCATGGTTCTCAACGGTAACTTTTTCATACAACGAGGAGCTTTGCAGTTAAGCACTTTGAGCTTTCTTCCTGTCAGTGGATCAATCTTAGTTGGATGGCTCTTGACACCTAGCACATAAGGCTTTAAGTTTTTCCATCCAAATCGAGCCTCACGCTTCACCAGCGTCTCAAACCATTTTGCCATGCTGTGATCGTCACAATTTAAAAGGGACAGACGAGCAAGTTGTCGGATATCATAAAACGGTAACGTTTGAATATCATTTGCTCTCTGGAAGTACTCAACTCCCCTTTCCCTCTTAATTGCATAAACGTTAAATTCAGGCACATAGCACCAACCAACTATTTCACCATCAGTCTTTTTACCAAGAGTTTGATAAAACTTTGAATATTCTGGTGAGCTTGCAGCCTTTTTCTCCTTTCCTACCTGACGCTCAAGATAGCGTTGAAACTTCTTTCTTCTTGCCTCTCTTTCTTCTTTCTTAGACTTTCAATTACCTAGATATTTGTCTAAGTCGAAATCAACAGTTGTTTGTTCTCTCGCTTCAGCTCGTCTATTGATTTCCTCAGCATTAGCTTTTTTAAAGAGATCTACAAGGTCAGGCAGGTTATCGTCCTTTTGTTGGCCAGGATAGTGCTGATCTGTTTCATCCTCAATCTCTATGTCATCGGTATCAAACACCGGTTCCTGTTCTGCTTGAGGTGGTGGCACAAAGCTTTGATCCACCTCTTCTAGAATTACGTCCTCGACAGGAATCTGCAGTAGTTCGGCAATTAGTTCTTTAGTCAAGAATGGAAGTATTTCTCCTTCCTCTTCATCATACTCATTTTGAGAAACAATTTGCCCTTGGACACTCAGCAGACGAGACGATTGAGGAATCTCAGCTTTCAACGGCTGAACAATTAAAGGATCTTCACACAGAAATAAGAAACCATAAACATGTGTAAGTTGAAAACAAACATTTCATTTCAAAATAAACATTTAAATACATATGATTGTTTCAATTCTATACATGATAACTAAATAGTTACAAAGTCACATAGATTAAAAATCAACCTTGTTCATCTCCTGAGTATGCCCCAGCTGGTTCAAACTCGGCAAACTCCTTCAGCTTTAGCACCTCTTCGTCTTGCTTTTCCACGTGTGCCTTCAGCCTCTTTAACTCTTGAGTGTATTCAATTAAGATCCTTTCCATGGTCTCATTCTTTTTCTCCAACTCAATTATTTTCAAATCTCTCTCTTCATCCATTTTCACCAAGCTCTCTATTTGCACATCTTTCTCCACATCTCTTTTCAACAAATCCTCAATTTGTGCATCTTTCTCAACCATTTTCTGTTTCACTTCCTCTAGCTCCAACTTCCTTTCTTTCTCATCTTTAATCATATCTAGCACGTAGCTTTGGAGCTTGCTCAGACTTTCTTCGACGTCTATATTTGGTAGCTGAGAACCAGTTTGAGACGGTCCTGCAGCACCTTGAGCAGCGGTAGTGACTGGAGCGGCTGTTACTGTGGAGGGTTTGACAATAATCTCTGCAGAAGCAACCAGCGGCTTGAACTTGTAAACTTTCTTCTTCTTTTTCTCAGGCTCATCTACTGCAGCCTTTTCCTTCCTTTTTCTAGTCAACTCATCCTCATCCTCCTCGAAAAAGTCATCAACATATATATCATCCAAGCTTGCGGGGATAGCCTCTCCCCCAGTGGGATCACGAGCCTCTTGGCTCTGAACTTCAGGTTCCTCATCCTCATCGTCAGACACTATTTCAATATTTTCAACCTGAGATGTTGAGCCCTCGTTTCTCCATAGATGTTTTCTTTCTGGAGCTTGATAATCTTTGTTTCCCAGGTGGCAGATTAATCTTCTTTTCGGAGGAACTGAGGTGCCTATGTATCTGCTCATTTGTCGCACTGTCTGATCATTCATATGTTTCAACTTGATTCGATCCCCATCTTCTTTTACCAACCCCTCAACTTGGGCATCAATCACTATCTGAATAAACCTGGGATACATTAAGAACTTCCCCTCCTTCTTGGACAAGTTTTCCTTTAGGCAGTTGAAAATAACCCTTGAGATGTTGAATTTAACATTTAGCACAAGCGCCACAAACAAATGAGAGAACGTTTGATTTAGCTGATCATGGCCAGTTCTCCGTGGCCCCAAACAATGAGATATAACATGCATCAAGTAGCGATACGGAGGGCAGAATTTGGTTTTGTATACAGATTCATTTCTAATTTCACCGGTGTATCCACACCTCAGCAGACAGCCCTTCACCCGGCAGACGTTTAGAGAGGTTGGATCGGTGATATCGTCTCCGAGCTCGAGCAGCTCATTTAATATCCCTTCAGAAACAAACACGGGTTGTTCTTTCACTACCCCTTTAATCCCACTCATATCTTCATCATAAACGGCAGTTCTCCAGAACTCTACTTGATGCGAGGTGTAAGCAGTGCATGTAGTTGTGATTGCTGTATAGATTCTCGACCTCTTCAAATAATCAATGATCTCATCACAATCCCTGGTCAATTTATTCTTAGTCATAAATCCCTGACTACCAGATGCAGTCCGAGTGATGTTTTGAGTCGAGGAGCTTCCAATTTGTGCAGGTTCCATTGTTTAAATTCTGTGGAATAAAAATTATGCTCATTATAATGAAACATCCAACAATTTCAACACACAGCTAAAATCTGAATATTAAAAATTAAACGTTCATTTCGAAAATTTGAAGTTTTCACCACGCGCGCAATGACCATCATTACGCACGTGATGAAAGGTCTTCGTGCGAAGTGGTTTGACGTAACAAAACTTTAATTTATTTAAACCATGATGCACTTCGCACGTGATTCACACAGATCGCACGAAGTGGAGTTCACTTCGTGCGGCCGAAACTCATCAAGTTCATCGTCTTCATTACTGAGTGCGTGCGAGATGGAATCATTTCGTGCGAAATGACCTTCACTTCGCACGACTAACATTCAAGCTTCAAGAACAGTTCGTCGCAACTTTTAACTTAAAACCCTTGATTTATGATGTTTTTGTTTCGATTTAGTGATTAAAGATCATCTAATTAAGTCCATGAACGTTCCTTTTCACTTACATCTAACAAATTAACACATTACGATCACTTGTAATCCGGTTTTAAAGTTTTTAGTCTTTCAAACATAAAATCGAGTATAACTTGAGATCCAACCGTTGGATTGAAGCGAAAAGCATACCAAAATGATCACAACACAAAGGCGAATCACACGAATGAAATGAATAACTCTTTCAACATAAAAGTCAGAATCAAAATCGAGAGAGAATGGAGTGTACTGTAGAAAGTATGAATGCGTAATGACGAATACGCACGGAACCAACTTATATACCCTATTTCACTCCGTGCGAAGTGAGATCACATCGGCAAACTCCTTCAGCTTTAGCACCTCTTCGTCTTGCTTTTCCACGTGTGCCTTCAGCCTCTTTAACTCTTGAGTGTATTCAATTAAGATCCTTTCCATGGTCTCATTCTTTTTCTCCAACTCAATTATTTTCAAATCTCTCTCTTCATCCCTTTTCACCAAGCTCTCTATTTGCACATCTTTCTCCACGTCTCTTTTCAACAAATCCTCAATCTGTGCATCTTTCTCAACCATTTTCTGTTTCACTTCCTCTAGCTCCAGCTTCCTTTCTTTCTCGTCTTTAATCATATCTAGCACGTAGCTTTGGAGCTTGCTCAGACTTTCTTCGACGGCTATATTTGGTAACATATCTTTAATCTTCTTTTTGGAGGAACTGAGGTGCCTATGTATCTGCTCATTTGTCGCACTGTCTGATCATTCATATGTTTCAACTTGATTCGATCCCCATCTTCTTTTACCAACCCCTCAACTTAGGCATCAATCACTATCTGAATAAACCTGGGATACATTAAGAACTGCCCCTCCTTCTTGGACAAGTTTTCCTTTAGGCAGTTGAAAATAACCCTTGAGATGTTGAATTTAACATTTAGCACAAGCGCCACAAACAAATGAGAGAATGTTTGATTTAGCTGATCATGGCCAGTTCTCCGTGGCCCCAAACAATGAGATATAACATGCATCAAGTAGCGATACGGAGGGCAGAATTTGGTTTTGTATACAGATTCATTTCTAATTTCACCGGTGTATCCACACCTCAGCAGACAGCCCTTCACCCGGCAGACGTTTAGAGAGGTTGGATCGGTGATATCGTCTCCGAGCTCGAGCAGCTCATTTAATATCCCTTCAGAAACAAACACGGGTTGTTCTTTCACCACCCCTTTAATCCCACTCATATCTTCATCATAAACGGCAGTTCTCCAGAACTCTACTTGATGCGAGGTGTAAGCAGTGCATGTAGTTGTGATTGCTGTATAGATTCTCGACCTCATCAAATAATCAATGATCTCATCACAATCCCTGGTCAATTTATTCTTAGTCACAAAGGCCCGAATATTGTGCATGTCACTTGCTTTAAGATCCGCCTTTGCCTGACTGCCAGATGGAGTCCCAGTGATGTTTTGAGTCGAGGAGCTTCCAATTTGTGCAGGTTCCATTGTTTAAATTCTGTGGAATAAAAATTATGCTTATTATAATGAAACATCCAACAATTTCAACACACAGCTAAAATCTGAAGATTAAAAATTAAACGTTTATTTCGAAAATTTGAAGTTTTCACCACGCGCGCAATGACCATCATTACGCACGTGATGAAAGGTCTTCGTGCGAAGTGGTTTGACGTAACAAAACTTTAATTTATTTAAACCATGAAAGGTCTTCGCACGTGATTCTCACAGATCGCACGAGGTGGAGTTCACTTCGTGCGGCCGAAACTCATCAAGTTCATCGTCGTCATTACTGAGTTCGTGCGAGATGGAATCATTTCGTGCGAAATGACCTTCACTTCGCATGACTAACATTCAAGCTTCAAGAACAGTTCGTCGCAACTTTTAACTTAAAACCCTTGATTTATGATGTTTTTGTTTCGATTTAGTGATTAAAGATCATCTAATTAAGTCCATGAACGTTCCTTTTCACTTACATCTAACAAATTAACACATTACGATCAATTGTAATCCGGTTTTAAAGTTTTTAGTCTTTCAAACATAAAATCGAGTATAACTCGAGATCCAACCGTTGGATTGAAGCGAAAAACATACCAAAATGATCACAACACAAAGGCGAATCACAAGAATGAAATGAGTAACTCTTTCAACATAAAAGTCAGAATCAAAATCGAGAGAGAATGGAGTGTACTGTAGAAAGTATGAATGCGTAATGACGAATACGCACGGAACCAACATATATACCCTATTTCACTCCGTGCGAAGTGAGATCACATCGAATGTTGTTGCCTGAAGTGTACATCCGAAGTGACTCTTCATTTCGCACGTGATGACCTTCACATCGTGCGAAATGGGATTCACTTCGCCTCTTGATCCTTGACCGCGGAGTATACATACACAACGCACGATTTATCACACAGTTCGTGCGAGGTGTTCTTACTTCGTTCGAATTGAATTTCTCACATAAAGTTAGAATTTTTCTTGATGATCCTGTACTCAGCACATAACGGTTAGTAACTTCAATGCAAGTCATAAACTTTTAAGCACACGAAAACACAAGAAACACACCAAGAGATAAGAACACACCAAAAAATCTTTTTGTATTTTTCTGATTATAAAGAAAATGAAAATGCAGACTGTAAACAAATTAAATCCTAAACACTAAGAGACAGAAATGAAAACACTAAAGATTTGCAAAAAGTAAATTACTGAAATTAAATCTTTTTGTGAGAAGGTTCCAAGATGGAGTCAGTACCAGCACATCTATACTTAGTTATCATTCATTTCAGAACCTTAGACACAAACATACTCTCTCAATTTCTGTCTGTCAATCTAACTTTCCTCAGATAATGACAGATTTGATTTCAACATTTTCTGATTATCTAGAACTGAGTACATGGTTAAGACTATCTCTTTTAAAATCTCACAGTGTTTTGACTCACTCAGTAGGGTGCACAACTTGAGTACCCAACCACCATGCTTATGTGCTTTGTGACTTTGTCAACGCATTTTATGCTCTTTGACATGGAGGTCAATTTTTCACCTCTTCTGATAATTTCTGTTGAGCTTTTGTCACTGCATTTTATGCTCTTTGACAATTCAAAACTAATAGATCTATCTGTTGAGCTTTTGTCACTGCATTTTATGCTCTTTGACAATTCAACACTAATAGATCTATGTATCTATTTATTTTGACATCTCAGATTGGGGTCAAGGCTGCCCTTGGATTCGAGATTAACACTAAGTTCGCGAATACTGAGGTTAAACGTACGATTACGAAGGCTCACTAAGGCTTAAGGTCGATTTCCGGTAGTTATATGCGATTACGGACGATTACCTCACGATTACCGGTCAAACTCCGCGATCTTCACGCTAATACGCGGTTAATGAGTATTTATAGTGTAACTAATTTCACTACGCACGTAATGTATCGAACTTCGCACGAAGTGAATCCAGTACGCACGTACTGGGTGTTTTAATAATAATTAATTTAACTTTAATCGACCACCTCACCACGCACGTAGTGAGATCCACTACGCACGTAGTGGACTCATCACGCACGTGATGACATTCACACATATTTAAACTTCCAAACACAAATCAACACATGACTAAGTACTTGTAAGCTTAAGACAAACATAAGTAACCACTTAGAATGTATAAACATGCATACCATTAATCAAAACACATTTTAATTAACATTTCAAGTAAACATGTATGTATTGGATTGATAAGAACTAGGGATTTACAATTATGCACCAACATGTTCAGTGAAAGTCTGAACATCATCAGTATCACTTGAGTCTGAGTCTGAGTGGTCAGCTTGAGAATCTGACTCAGTCTCAGATTCAACTATGAAGGCTTTTGAGCTCTTTTTCTTCTTTTCTGCAACTAATGCAATTTCAATTTTCTTAAGAGAGTTCTTCATCTATTGTTGAGAAGATTTCTTGTGTTCTGTGATTTGTTCATGATTAAGCAAGAACCCATATAAGGACTGTAGGTTATACATATGTAATGTACCTCCAGCCCTTAGTGCTATGGTCACTTCATTGAATTTCTCTGGTAACACATCCAAAATTTCAGCACTAGGTCAGCTTCATCCTTTTTAATGCCTACACTTAGCAGGTCATTAATGAAGCAGTAAAACCTTGTGAACACATCAGTTAAGGTTTCATTCTTCTTAGAAAAGAAGTTTTCATAAGATCTGTTAAGATTATTCTTCTCATGCTGCTTGACCATCTCTGTACCCTCATATGTGATACTTAGAGTATCCCAAATTTCTTTTGCAGATTGACACCCAGTCACAGTATGCAGAATCTCATTTGTCAGGGCATTTGCCAGAACACTCTTTGCTTTGTCCTCAAGAGAATGTAACATCCAATCCTCTTCAGTCCAAGATGCCAAAGGTTTCTTGACTTCCTGTTCAATCTTGTCAGGAGACTTATCACTGACAACAGCAGGAATCTTGGGGATAATTGGTCCACGGGTTATGACATCATACATTATGGTGTCAATAGACTTAAGGAAAAGCATGGCTCTGAATTTCCACATAGGATAATCAGATCCATCAAACATGGGACATCCTTTAGCAGTCATCTGAGGAAAGTTTGATGAATTATTGCTTGTTGACATCTTACTCAATCTCAGAATCTTGATCTTCAACTTATGAAAGATTTCACACTGCTCTGATACCAGTTGTTGGTCCCTTTGTGAGATAAACAACAAACAAGTATTGTGTAGAAGGGGGGGGGGTTGAATACACTTTCTGCGAAAAATTGAACAAATCAATAAAAAGTGTTACACACATCAACTTGAATAAAACTGAATGCTTTTATTAATAAGAAGATGATTACAATAACTTATCAAGTATGAAACACTTGATGTATGAACACCGAATACAATTCAACTCTCTTAATCTCTCAAACTAATTCAACAAACTTAATATCTATAATCAACTAATGATTATAAACACCACAAAATTCTCTAAACAGGATTTATCACAGATTTATTACTTACCAACTTTACAACAAACATGAAGATCGAACACACGAACTATTGTTGGAAATCTGTGAATACTTGATCACGTTGATCAACAAACAATCAATGTATCAAGCTACGTAACACATTGGTTTGAGGTGGTACCTCTAAACTAATTAAGAGGTTAGTATTTATAATCCTGTTCTACGTATCCTAACAAACTAGAACTTATCCTAATCTGTTAACTAACTAACGTATAATCCGGACATCTTGAATCTTGAATCTTAAATCTTGATTTTGGAATATTCTTATCCGCACCATAGATAGAGAATAATATATTCAAAACATATTTAAATTCTATTAAACTGACTTCTTTCATCAGGCTGAGTTACTTAGCTTGAAACCTATCAAGCTGAGTTAATCGAGAACTAACTCGATATTAAACATGTACTAACATGTATAATGACTAACTCATCCTTAGAAGTCATCAGAGTTAGCTAGAACTGACTTAGCAACTCTGTTGAGCTGACTCAGCCTAAAGGCAGAGTCACTCAGCTTGAAACACATCAAGCTGAGTATTTAACCTATACCTTAGGTAACACACATCTTATCAAACATATAGATAAACTGACTAAGATATAGTTTAAGCTGATCAACTATAATGCTCAGCTTATGCTAAGTCTGAAACACTATAAGTGCTCAGTCTGACCAATCTTCATAATTCTGTTTAAGTTATATTTAGACATATCTTACAAACTTAACTTTGTCTCATCAAATCTTAACTAAAAAGATCATTTGACCAACAGTATGTTACCGGTGGACTATCGTCCACATGTCAGAGAGCTGGAGTTACTTTCGATCGACCATTCGAGATAGCTCGACAGATAGAGGGGGGTCTATTAAATGCTAGAGGTGACCAGACTGGCGAAGGTCACAAGAGAAAATTCCAACAGTCTTCTAAGAGTGGTCCCTCCGAAGGGCAGTCTTCAACTGGTGGAAAGCCTGATACCTCGAAGAAGGAGAAGTTTGATGGTCTGTGGTTCTCTCAGTGCCGTATGTACCAGACTGGTGAATGTTCCAAGGCCACTACCCGATGTTTTAGGTCTGGTCAAAAAGGGCACTCGACGACGGAGTGTAAGTTTAAAGATAACGTCTACTATAAGTGCCACAAGCCGGGGCACAGGATTTCTAATTGTAGACCGAAGTCGGATGCTGGAACTGGAGGATCTGCCTCAAGAGGATTTCTGATTCTAAGACTGAAGCTGAACATGAGTCGCATGTGCGACAAGTCCTTGAAACTCTTAAACGGGAAAAGCTTTACGCTAAATTCTCGAAGTGTGAATTCTGGCTGTGCGAAGTGCATTTCCTCGGTCACGTGATCTGCAGGGTTGACATAAAGGTTGATCCGGTGAAAGTCGAAGAAGTTATGAATTGGGGAGTTCCTCAGACTTCTTCTGATGTTAGAAGTTTTCTTGGCTTAGCTGGATATTATCGGTGGTTTAACCGCGAATTTTCCATACTTAAAGGTCCTTTGACTAAACTCACTTGCAAAGATTTTGCATTTGTTTGGGCGAAAGCTCAAGAACAAGCGTGTCAGTCTCTGAAACGGCTATTGTACGAATCTTCAGTTCTTTCCTTGCCAGACAGGTCTGAAGACTTCGTTGTTTATTGTGATGCTTCGTATTATGGATTGAGGTGTGTATTGATGCAGTGCGATAAAGTGATTGCCTACGTTTCAAGGCAGTTGAAACCCTATGAAGGCAACTATCCTACTAATGATCTTGAGTTGGCAGCTGTGGTTTTCGCATTGAAATTGTGGCGACATTATCTTTACGTTACCAAATGTGTGGTCTGTACGGATCACAAGAGCCTACAATATGTTTTTACCCAGAAAGAGCTGTTGGTCCCTTGGTGAGAATAACAAGTAACAGATGTGTAGAAGGGGGGGGGTTGAATACACTTTCTGCGAAAATTGAACAAATCAAAATAAAGTGTTACACATAGTAAATCAAACCACAGTCGAATGCTTTGCTTTTCATTAATAAGAAGATGATTACAGACTCTATCAAGTGTTACACATAGTAAATCAAACCACAGTCTGTAATCATCTTATTATTAATGAAAAGCAAAGCATTCGACTATGGTTTGATTTACTATGTGTAACACTTTATTTTGATTTGTTCAATTTCAGCAGAAAGTGTATTCAACCCCACTTCTACACATCTGTTGCTTGTTGTTATTCTCACCAAAGGGACCAACAACTGGTATCAGAGTAGGTTGAACAAGTTCATAAGTTGAAAGTTCATGATGTCTACAAGCAACAATTCTTCAAACTTTCCTCAGATGTCTGCCAAGGGTTGTCCCATCTTTGATGGATCTGATTATCCTATGTGGAAATTCAGAGCCATGTTATTCCTCAAGTCCATTGACAATCGTATGTCCGATGTCATTACCAAAGGACCAATTATCCCCAAGATTTCTATTGTTTTCAGTGATACATCCGCTGATAAAACATACAAAAGTGAAAAAGAAGTAAGGAAGCCCGTTGCATCCTGGACAGATGAAGACTGGAAACTGTTCAATATGGATGATAACGCAAAGAGCGTTCTGGCATATGCCTTGACCAACGAGATCTTGCATACAGTGACTGGGTGTCAAACTGCAAAAGAGATCTGGGATACATTAAGTATTACATATGAGGGCACTGATCTGGTCAATCAGCAAAAGAAGAGTCATCTGAACATATCCTATGAAAACTTCTTTTCGAAGAAGAATGAAACCTTGCCTGATTTATTCACAAGGTTTTACTGCTTGATAAATGACCTGCTAAGTATAGGTGTGAAGAAAGATGAGGTTGAACTTGTGCTGAAGTTTCTGGATGTGTTACCAGAATGGTTCAATGAACTAACCACAACATTGAGGGCTGGAGGAACACTACATGTGTATAACCTATAGTCCATCTATGGGTTCTTGCTCAATCATGAACAGATCACAGAGCACAAGAGAACTTCTCAACAATAACCTAAGGAGTCCTTGGATAAAGCAGATATTGCATTAGTTGCACAGAAGAAGAAGAGAAGTTCCAAGACATTAGTTGTTAAATCTGAGACTAAGTCAGAATCTCAAGTTGGCCACTCAGACTCAGACTCAGATGATACTGATGATGTTCATACTATCACTGAGCAAATGGCAATGTTAGCCAGACGATTGAGAAGAGCTTAAAGGGGAAGAGGAAGATCTGACAGGGGCAAATAGAAGAGTTCTTTTCATCCTAAGAAAGCTGTGTGCTTCAACTGTCAGAAGAAGGGACACATAGTTGCTGAGTGCAGATTAAATAAGGAAGAATCAGCATTAGTTGCTGATAAGAATGCTTACAGAGCTGATAAAAACAAGAAGAAATATACTCAGCTCAAGAAAGGAAAGCCAAAAGACAAACCCAGTGCAAAAGGATTATATGCTGAAACCTGGGATACTGAATCATCTACCTCAGATGATGATGTATGTCTAATGGCTTAAGAAGATGAAGAGTTTGAAATTGACGAAGTTTATTATGGTTTGTCTGAGTCAACTTTTGAAGGTGACATGAAGGAAGGTGAGGAAAATAGCAAGCTTAGTGATTGAAATCCTGCTTTCATGTACAAGGTTAGTAATTTCAACTCTTACACCGATAAAGAAAAGGGTCTTGCTTTCGATTATTTGTTAAATGATTTCAAGACCATCCTTAAGTCTCAAAAAGATCTCAAAGCTGAGTTAGCTAAACTGAAGAATGAGATCAAGGAAAATCAATCTCTCATTGATGTTGGTAAGAAAGCACAATGTGATCTTGAATGTCAAAGACACATTAATAAAATTCTAAGTGAAAAACTTCAGGAAGCTAAAGTCAAAGCTGACAAACTTCAAAAGGTCACTGAGTCTTGGTGTAAGTCATCAAAGCTTGCTGAAAAATGTATAAACAAGTACAGACTCTGAGGAGGATAGACAACTGATTGAGTCTCAGAAGTTGGCCTCAGAGAAGAAACATGGTCAAAACCATAAATACAATATGTTTGTAAAGGCTAAAGATAATGGAAATGAGTGCTCAACGTCCAAACAGCATGGTAAGTCTGTGCTGGACAGATTAGGCACTCATCCTATTCAAAGAAATTCAATCATAGAAAGCCTTAATCCAAATCCTTTTAAAAGACAACACTCTCTATGTGGCTCGGAGAGAAGTGACAAGAATAGGAAGACCACTGTAAGTCAGAGGTCAAATCACAACAATGGTAAGTCCAAAGTTGTGGATCTTGGTAAGTCCAAGAAGATCAACAGTGGTAAGTACAAACCTGTTAAAATTGGTGAGTCCAGTAAGCATGACAAAGGTAAGTCCAAGGTCATGGAAAAGAAGTTTGTTGGTCAAGCTTCTAATCAAAAGGATAACAAACAAAGATCTGACAAAGGTAAGTCCAAATTCAGTAAGCATCAAGTGAATCAACTTGCAAAGAAAGTTGAAAAGTTATCCACTACATATAATCCCAAGACTGAGAGCAAGTTCTCACAAGGATTATTGGACATTCTACCTCCTGTAATCATTGGAAGAAGGAGATGCTACAAGTGCAGAAGTAGAGATCATGAGGCTAAGGACTGTGATGTTGAAATCTCAAGGCCTGAACAAGAACAGGCTGATCAATCTACACAGGACTCAGCTCCTGTTCAAGCTGAACAGTCAGTTCACCAAGATAGAGATGCTAAGTGCTCCTCATTAGAACCCACCAAGAAGTGGGTTCCCAAACAAAACTAATGTGTTTAGTTTTTATATCATGTGCAGGGTTCAAGTAAATGGCACTTGGATAGTGGATGCTCAAGGCACGTGACCGGGTGGAAAGGACTTCATAGTGATTTCCAGGAAGACGAAGGTCCTAAAGTAACATTTGGAGATAATTCCTATGGAAGAACTAAATGCTATGGGAAGATGCATGCTAAGGGAACAATATATAATGCTAAGGGAAAGCCTGTATTAATAGCTAAAAGAGAAAGAGATGTGTATCTACTTGATCTTAATTCTGCTGATCCCTATACTGTAACCTGCTTGTATTCCCAATCTGTTCCTAAGCTGAGTTGGTTGTGGCATAAACGTTTATCACATTTAAATTTTAAAAACATAAATATGCTATCCAATAAAGAGTTAGTATCTGGATTACCAAAGATCACATTTGTCAAGGATAAATTGTGTTTAGCTTGTGAACAACGGAAACACCATAAAGGGTCCTTTAAATTAAAGCAAATTTTTTCAATAACAGACCCACTGCATATGTTGCATATGGATCTGTTTGGACCCATAAGTACTCCAAGCCTAAGTGGCAAGAAATACACACTGGTGATAGTAGATGAGTTCTCACGATTCACCTAGGTAATATTCCTTAAAGCCAAAAGTGAGGCTGCCCTGGAGATAATAAGTTTTATCAAACAGGAAGAGTTATAGAAAGGTAAGTCTGTAAAGCAACTCAGAAGTGATCATGGGACTGAGTTCAGAAACTCTATCCTTGAAAGCTTCTGTGAACAAAAAGGAATATTACAAAATTTTCATCTGTCAGGACTCCCCAACAAAATGGAGTTGCTGAGAGGAGAAATAGAACCCTATTCGAGGCTGCTAGAACAATGCTGTGTGAGGCAGGATTGAAACTTTATTTTTGGGATGAAGCTGTCAGTACAACCTGTTATACCCAAAATAGATCAATCATTGTCAAAAGGCATGGTAAAACATCATATGAGATGTATAAATCTAGAAAGCCCAATATAGGTTATTTCCATGTCTTTGGTTCAAAATGCTAAGTGCTGAATCAAAGAGATTAGCTCCATAAGTTGGAACCCAAAGCTGATCATGGAATATTCGTTGGTTATTCCTCAATCTCCAAATCATATAGAGTATATAACACTAGGAGAAAGGCTATAGAAGAATCAATTCATGTCTCATTCGATGAAGACAGTCTTGATCAAGCTGAGAAAAGGCAAGCTGACTTGGTTAGTTTGAGTGAGCTTGAAAAGCCTGAGGAAACCAATATGTCAAATCCTATGTATGTCATGGGAGACGATAGTGATGATGATGTGTGTCCATGAAGGAAATCATCACAAGCTCCAAGGGACTCTCAAGCTGAGAAAGATGATGAGTTCGTTAATCCTTTTGGAGCTGAAGTCACTCAGACTGAAGATCTCAGTGATCATCAGTTTGTTGACAATGCTGCTATTGAGACTGAGGATGTGTGTTCTCCTCAGAGATCTCAACATCACTCAGACCTAGAACAAGATTCTCCAACTACAACAATCAAATTCCTCAAAGATCATCCTCAAGATCAAATAATTGGAAATGTCCAAGAAAGGGTTATGACCAGATCAAAGGCTACAGCTAACTATGCTGCTTACTTTGGTTTCCTATCCCAAATGGAACCAAATAAGACTGAAGAAGCCTTAGAGGATGAGGATTGGATTGATGCTATGCAAGAGGAATTAAATGAGTTTGAGAGAAATAAGGTCTGTAGCCTTGTCCCTGCCCCTAAAGATCACACAATTATAGGCACAAAGTGGGTCTATAGAAATAAAATGGACAAGGATGGAGTGATAGTTAGGAACAAAGCCAGGCTGGTAGCACAAGGGTATAAGCAAGAAGAAGAAATCGATTATGATGAGACTTTTGCCCCTATTGCTAGAATTGAAGCCATAAGGCTGTTCCTAGCCTATGCAGCATATAAAGACTTCAAAGTCTATCAAATGGATGTGAAGAGTGCTTTCCTTAATGGAAAACTTCAGGTGGAAGTCTATGTGAAACAACCTCCTGGGTTTGTTAGTTCAAAGTTTCCACATCATGTCTATAAGTTAGACAAGGCTTTGTATGGTCTTAAACAAGCTCCAAGAGCTTGGTATGATACCCTGTCCAACTATCTACTATCAATGGACTTTACCAGAGGTAGTATTGATAAGACACTACTTATTAAGAAGAGTAAGGGGCAGGTGATTTTTGTACAAATCTATGTGGATGACATTATCTTTGGTTCTACAAATGAATCTCTGTGTGAATGGTTCTCCAAAGTTATGACAAAAAAGGTACAAGATGAGTATGATGGGTGAAATGATAGGTTCATTACTCTATTTGACATCTAGCAGACCTGATATCATATTTTCTACATATGTTTGTGCAAGATATCAGACAGATTCTAAGGAAACACATCTTCAAGCTGTGAAAAAGATCTTTAGGTACCTTAAAGGTACACCAAATCTAGGCCTTTGGTACCCAAAGGACTCTGGATTTGAGTTAGTTGGTTTTTCATATGCTGACTATGTTGGGTGCAAGTTAGATAGAAAATCAATGACTGGAGGATGTCAACTGCTTGGAGGGGAGTTAGTAAGATGGACTAGTAAGAAACAGAACTCAGTGGCTACATCAACTGCTGAAGCTGAATATGTTGCAGCAAAAAGCTGTTGTGCTCAAATCCTATGGATGCAACATCATCTTGAAGACTTTGGTATGAGTTTCAAGAAAACTCCTATCTTCTGTGATAACCAAAGTGCTATAGCCATAACTTACAATCCAGTCTTCCACTCACGAACCAAGCACATCGAAATTAGACATCACTTCATCAGGGACATCGTGGAAAAAGGAAAAGTTGACATTAAATTTATCTCCACTGATGACCAATTAGCAGATATCTTTACTAAACCCCTTGATGAAAAGAGGTTTATGAATCTGCAAAGTGAATTGGGTATGCTCAACCCCTAGCTAAGTGTCTTGAATCTGAGTTTTCAGTTTAACAAAGACTAAGTGTCTTAAGCTGAGTGCACAGTTTATAAATGAGTTTTCATAAACTGAATAACCTGTCAAGCTGAATGATGAGTTCACACGTTTGGTGAGTTCCAAACATATTTTAACTGCTCAGTGTAGTTAAGATATATAGTTTGAGTCAGTCTCAAACAAAATGACAAAGTGTCATTGAATCTGAGCTATGTGCTTAACTCAAGCTGTGTGATTGGTTCACACGTTTGGTAAGTTCCAAACATACTTTAACTACTCAGTGTAGTTAAACTTTAAGTCTGAGTCAGTCTCAAACAAAAATGACTAAGTTTCATTGATTCTGAGCTATGTGCTCCACTCAAGCTGAGTTTCAATCTCAAGCTGAGTGCTCATTTCAAGCTGAGTGCTTGACTTAGGCTGAGTGATTAGTTTACTCAGCTTGGTTTGTTTAAACTATGATTTAATTACTAAGTGTCATTACTTCATATGTCAATGTGTATTTGAGTCAGTCTCAAATCGCATCGTATATTAATTGTGTATTGGTATAATTTAACAGTGTTTATAATCTTATTATGAGTTAATAATATTATTTTACACTTGTATCAGTTGGAAGATGATGTGTTTCTACCCTCTCACTGTTACAGCAAGCCGTAATTTTTCCAGCGTAACGGATAAAAAGGGATTCCAACGGTAACTTTTCTCTCTTCTCATAAAGGTATTTATACCGATCATAACCGGTTTAGAGAAGTTTATGCCTAAAAATCTGACTTCTCACCTTCTAAAATACCTTTCGCAAACACCTCTATTGCTTAGTGCATTCTTCCGTTCAAAACCCTAATTTGCTAAGTGCAGTTTTCGAACCGCTCAGTGCGAACTCTACATTGCTTAGTGCTGCATGAACAAATTACTTCGTGTGATTATAAAATGGACGTAATCACATTAATTCTCGGTGATCGAATGGTTAGAGGTGCTCAGTTTAAGAACAATGGAGTGCCGGTGATCAAAATTAACAATCAACGTGCCTGTCTTGCAATTCCTCCAAGGAAACAAGGCAGAGGTTATGAAATATGGGTGGATTACATCCGTAAATGCATCCTGGCATTCGCCTTCTATGGCGCACCACTCCATCTTGTTCCTCAACACCATTTGGAGTTCTGGTACACTTGTACTTACAACCAGAACAGGGGAGAGATTACAGGGACAGTTCTCAATGGCGATAGAACGGTTGTCCTTTCTGTGCAGCGGCTAAGGGAAGTTCTTCAACTCCCTCAATCTGATGTGTTCGAGCCGGCTGTCACGAGGCAAGTGGCTAGGTCTGTCCTACCCAGAATGGGTCACCCGCAGAAAGAGGGTGTTATCAAAAAGGCCACCTTTCCAACCAGTTGGGGTTTTATGGTGTCAACAGTGATTCGTTCTCTGGGAACCAAGGTTAGAAGACTGGACCAAGTAAACGAGTTCGAGATGCAGCTGCTCTACAACATGTACTTTGCAAGGAATTTAGACTATGCTCATCTCATCTTCAAAGAACTCCGGGTCCAAGTGATGAAGACCACAAGGGATCTTCATGTACCCTTCATAAGGTACCTGTCCTTGGCATTTGAAGCCGAGCTGGGGATAGCACTCTACGAAGCTTATCAGGATGTGTTCCTGTTTCCTACACTCAGCTCTAAGATGTTCAATAATGACATCTTCCCCGAGCAAGTGGGTCTAAGTGATCCCATGCGGTTGATAGCTGAGGCAGCTTCTTCAGAAAGTAAAGTAGAGGGATCCAATCAAGGGGGAGATTCCCAAGCTGATCCAGAGATTCAAGCTGAGCACTCTGCTCAGGCTGAGCCAACCAACATTGAAGCTACCACTGGTAAGGTCTCTCCACTTTGTTCTTCTTCTAACTATTCTCCATCCACTTTTGGAGACAGGACTGTAGTAAACCCAACTCAATCTAACCCATCTCCTCCACCTTTTATCCATCTTAAATCCCAGTCTGAAGCCACCCCTAGTATGCCCACTGCTACTAGGGAGAAAATCCAAACCTATACTAGAAAAACTGCCAAAGGTGGTGCCATTCCTATAGGCATCACTGGACCTGAGATCACACTTATCCCTCCGGCAGGAGTTGAGGGGGAGACGCCTACTCTTAAGGTGTCAACCTCGAGGCTCATTTCAACCCAACAGCCTAAACCGGGTGTGGTGTCTACTCAGCCCACACTCTCTAGAGCCATAGGAGAGTCTGTTACTGTGCCTAAGCAGACACACTTAGGTAACATTGAAGAACTGACCAATCCCCAGGGTCAATCACCCCCCTCCAAACCAATAAGCCAATCACCTACCCATATACTTCACGTCTCTAGCCCTATTACTTCTCTTCACTTCTCACACCCCCTTGCATGACCTGTCAATGTTTCATCTCAACACCAAGATGAATCACAGGGTCCAAACTCTGGTGCAAATGAGTTTGAGGGTATACACCAACCCTTAGATGATGCACCCACATACTCACCCACTATTGTTCTTGACTCCTTTTCATCAAAAGAAGAACTTTTTGAGTTTAAGGACAAGGCTCAGTCTACTCCGGAAGCATCTGCCTCCTCAGGCATTCTACAGTTAAAGCAATATTTAGTAGTTCAGTTTGATCTGTTCCATCTCAACCAGAAGAAAAACAAACGTAAGATTTATCATAGGCTTGAGAGGCTGACTAATGACGTTAAAGAGATTGCCTCTGCCGTTGCTGTCCTATCTGACAAACAGACTTCAACCCTAGTGATGATGACAAAAAGGGGGAGAAGATTCAAGCTGACGCTGATTTGGTTCAAGCTGAAGCTTTACTAGAATTAGCAAAAGGAGTAGAGAGGCAAGCTCAGTTTGAGGGGGAGCTGGAAATAGAGAAAAAGGAACCTGCAGCTAAGAAACAAAAAGTAACAGAATCTGAGTCTGAAGATGAAGCTGACAGTGTTCCTGAGACTGAGGAAGAAACAGAAGAAGAGAAAGCCACAAGGCTTATGATTGAAATGCTCGAGCAAGAGGAAGCCAATGAGTTAGGCATTTCACTTGAAGAGCTGAGAAAGTGAAAAGAGAAAGAGGCAAAGGACCAAGAAAAAGAAAAACAGAGAAAAGCTTTGGCTCAGGCTCAGGCTGACTACACTGTTCCGAAACCTGATCCTTTCCCATATACAGACGAGGACATTCAAGAGTGCTATTTAAGAAGGAGCACCAGCAAGGAGATCAGAGGCATGACTTTGAGCAGAATAAATGGAGCCATCATTCTCAATTTTGAATTTGATGATAAATCTACAATGGGAATGGACCTGAGATTTGTTCACAGGATGGGTTACCAAGAATGGTAGAGAATATTAATGATGCTCAAGAAGTTCAAGAAAAGCCAAATCAAGCAAGAGATCTTTGCTGAAGTTTCCAAGCTGACTAATAGAGTTGAGGAGCTGAGATATGTTCCAGTTCCTGGTCTACAGTAGGAGAGGTTATTCGAGATACCTGAAGATGTAGAGTTTAAAGAAAACCAAGGTATTGATACACCTGTTCAGGGATTCATGTTTAAGGATCAGGCAGGCAATCCCAACTTTATCAAGCTGAGTGAGTTATGTTATCTAAAAGCTAGGGATGCCATACATATAAGAAGTTGCTGTGGTGATAGCTCAAATCATTTTGTAAAGTATAAGCTGAATAAGATCATCAGAATACAACAGAGAGAACTCAGAGAGGATGCAGAAGCTGAAAGCCTCCTAGAAGAAATCAACAGAGAAATCATTCTTTGGGAGGTTCTACATCCTGAGTTCAAAAGATAATATATTAGTTCTATTGTAAATAATAGATTAGTTCTAATATTTTGTAAGCACTAAGTGTGCATGATCTAAGTGATCAAATTTTTTTTGTATTATGATATGTTCAATTAATACAAGTATGAGTTTGATATGTTCAACTGTGTTATAATATGTTCATAATTATTAGACTGATAAGTTCAGCTTGAATGAATAATTGATTAGTTCTTATTCATTATTATGTTTAGTTGGTTTGTTCAACTTAAAGTTGGTATGTTCCACTTATAATTGATAAGTTCAATTAAAATTGATATGTTCAATTAATATTTGATTAGTTCAAATGCAAAATCTTAATAAGTTTGAGATTTAAAACATAATACTGTTAAACAAACTTGAGAACTGTTTGATGGTTTTGTCATCATCAAATAGGGGGAGTTTGTTGGGAAGATAATCTCATCAGTTGAGATTTGATGAGACAAAGTTAAGTTTGTTAGATATATTCTAGATATAACTTAAATAGAATTATGAGGCTTGATCAGACTGAACACTTATAGTGTTTCAGACTGAGTATAAGCTGAGCATATGTTCGACCAGCTTATACTATATCATAGTAAGATTATCACTATGTGTGATAAACTGTGTATGTTACCTAAGATATATATTCAGCTTTCAGCCTGATGTGTTTCAAGCTGAGTGACACAGCGTATATATTGAGTCAGCTCAACAGAATTGCGAAATAAGTTCTAGCTAACTTTTACGACTTCTAAGGATGAGTTTATTAATATACGTGTTAGTTCATGTTGGTTTTCGAGTCTGTCCTCGAAGAACTCAGCTTGATGAGTTTCAAGCTGAGTAACTCAGTCCGAGTAAGAAGTCAGCCTAAAGAAAATTTAAATATGTTTTAAATTTATCTTTAAGTCTCTATATCTACGGGAAGGATAAGAAGACTCCAGAATCAAGATTGAAGATTGAAGACTCAAGATAAGAAGATTCAAGATTCAAGATTCCGAGTTATCCGGTAGTTAGTTAGCAAATTAGGATTAGTCCAGTTTGTTAGGAACCATAGGAACAGGATTATAAATACTTATCATCCTGATAAGTTTGGAGGTACGACTACAACGACGATTACAACTAAGTGTTGCAGAGCCAAATACCTCACCTTAACCGTATGTGTTACGATTCTTGAATCACTGTTTGTCAGTTCAACGTGATCAAGATATTCACAGATTGCCAAGCTATTCGTGTGTTCGAATACTCACATTAGTTGTGAGATTGGTAAGTTTTCAATCTGTGATTAAATCCTATTTAGAGAGTCGTCCAGTATCTATAATCATAAGTTGATTATAGATAGCTAAGTTTAAAAGATTGAGAGATTTATATTAGGTGTTTACATATCAAGAGTTGCTTACTTGATAGAGTCTGTAATCATCTTCTTATTAATGAAAAGCAAAGCATTCGACTATGGTTTGATTTACTATGTGTAACACTTTATTTTGATTTGTTCAGTTTTCGCAGAAAGTGTATTCAACCCCCCTTCTACACATCTGTTGCTTGTTGTTATTCTCACCAAAGGGACCAATAGCTTATTTCTCGTTAGCTAACACAGCTTGAACATCTATTTGTCTTCTTCTTAACTCGTTGATTGACATCCCAAGCTGGTCAGCGTCTTCTTGTTACATCCTTCTTACTGCCAACAGAGAAGCTCTTTCTTGTAAAGTCTTTTTGTCAGCAAAGTCTTCATCTGATGCTAATTCACTGAGAATAATCTTTCGTCTTTTCTGCTGAGGGGGTTTTGACTCATCTGAGCTGACCACTACCAATCTTTTGCCTTTTGCTTTTTCAGTCAGCTCAGCTTCTATCTCTATTTCTTTCTCCCCCTCAATCTGTTCTGCTCCCTTTGCCAATAATAATAAAGCTTCAGCTTGGACTGACTCAACTTCAGCCTTTTGAACATTCTCCCCCTTTTTGTCATCATCACTAGGGGTAGAAGTCTTGTTTTGTTCTAGGGCAGCAACAACAGATTTCAAGTTTAGCACTTCCTCATCCAAAGAATCCAAAATTAGCATAATATTCTTCTTGGCTTGCTTTCTCTTGAGGTGTAATTTATAAAACTGACCTTGAAAAAAGTTCATCAAGTCGTCCAAGTCAGCTTGAGAAGGTTGGAATTTGGGTGCATCATCCAAGGGTTGGTGTTTACCCTCAAACTCATTCGCACCAGAGTTTGGACCCTGTGAGTCATCTTGGTATGGAGATGACACATTGACAGGTCGTGCATGGGGGTGTGATAAGTGAAGAGAAGTAATTGGGCTAGAAACGTGAAGTGTATGGGTAGGTGGTTGGCTTATTGGTTTGGAGGGGTTGATTGACCCTGGGGATTGGTCATTTCTTCAATGTTACGTAAGTGTGTCTGCTTAGGCACAGTAACAGGCTCTCCCATGGCACTGGAGAGTGTGGGCTGAGTAGACACCACACCCGGCTTAGCCTCGAAGTTGACACCTTAAGAGTAGGCGTCTCCCCCTCAACTCCTGTCTGGGGAGGGATGAGTGTGATCTCAGCTCCAGTGATGCCTATATGAGTGGCACCACCTTTGGTAGTTTTTCTAGTGTAGGTTTGGATTTTCTCCCTAGCAGCAGTGGGCATACTAGGGGTGGCTGCCGATTAGAGTTAAATGGAAGGTGAAGAAGATGGGCTAGACTGGGTAGGTTTACCACAGCCTTGTCTCCAAATGTAGATGGAGAATAATGAGAAGAAAGAGAAAGTGGAGAGGTCTTACCAGAGGAAGCTTGTGTAGTGGCTGGTTCAGCCTGAGCAGAGTGCTCAGCTCGAACCTCTGTGTCAGCTTGAGAAGTTCCCCCTTGATTTGATCCCTCTGCTTCACTTTCTGATGAAGCTGCCTCAACTATCACACGCATGGGATCACTCAGACCCTCTTGCTCTGGGAAGATGTCATTATTGAACATCTTAGAGCTGAGTGTAGGCGTCAAGAACACATCCTGATCAGCTTCATACAGTGCTGTCCCCACCGCGGCTTCAAATGCCAAGGACAGGTACCTTATAAATGGTACATGAAGATCCCTTGTGGTCTTCGTCACTTGGACCTTGAGTTCGTTGAAGATGAGCTTTGCGTAATCCAAGTTCCTTGCAAAATACATATTGTATAGCAGCTGCATCTCAAACTCATTTACCTGGTCCAAACCTCCAACCTTGGTACCTAGTGAACGGATCATTGTAGACACCATAAAACCCCAACTGGTTGGAAATGTGGCATTTTTGATAACATCCTCTGTTTGTGGGTGACCCCATTCTGGGTAGGACATACCTAGCCACCTGCCTCATCACAGAAGGCTCGAACTCATCATGAACAGGGAGTTATAGAACTTCCCTTAGCCTGTGCACTGTGAGAGCAATAGAATTTCATCGTTGTTTTGGTCGTAGACACACGTATACCAAAACTCCAGTAGATACTGAGGAATCACATGAATAGGTGCTCCAGTAAAAATGAATGCCAATGGGCATTTGTGGATGTAATCTACCCATGGTTCGTATCCCCTGTTACGCTTGCGTCCAGGTATTGCAAGGCACGCACGTTGATTATTGATTTTGATCACGGGCAATCCATTGTTTTTGAACGCAGCACCCTTTACCATTCTATGGCTGAGTTTGAAAGATTACACTGAGTAACTTATAGAGCTTGCACTGAGCAAAATGAAATCGCACTGAACGTTTGTGAAATCGCACTGAGCAATTTAGGTTTGAATGTGAAAGGTTGATTGCACGTAGCAAAGATGTGGTAATAGAAGGTATAGTATAGCAGAAGTTTAGTAAGCATAAACCTCTGTAAGTCGGTAATGATCGATATATATACCTTTCCGAGGAGAGAGAAAAGTTATCGTTGGAATCCCTTTTTATCCGTTAAGCCGGAGAAATTACGGCTTGATATAATAGTAATAGGGTAGAAACACATCATATTCCAACGGATAAATGTGTAAAATAGTATTCTTGACTCACAACAATATTATAAACACTGTTGTATCATACCAATACACAATTGGTATACGATGCGATTTGAGACTGACTCAAATACACATTGATATATGAATTAATGACACATAGTAATTAAATCATAGTTTGGACACACCAAGCTGAGTAAGCTAATCACTCAGCCTAAGTCAAGTACTCAGCTTGAAATGAGCACTTAGCTTGAGATTGAAACTCAGCTTGAGTGGATCACACAGCTCAGAATCAATGACACTTAGTCAATTTCATTTGAGACTGACTAATACTTACATTTTAACTACACTGAGTAGTTAAAGTCTGTTTGGAACTTACCAAACGTGTGAACCAATCACACAGCTTGAGTTAAGCACATAGCTCAGACTCAATGACACTTAGTCATTTCTGTTTAAGACTAACTCAAACATGTGAACTCATTACTCAGCTTGACATGTTTGTCAGTTTATGAAAACTTATTTATAAACTGTGCACTCAGCTTAAGACACTTAGTCTTTGTCAAACTGAAACACACATTCTAGACACACAGCTATGGGTTAAGGATACCCAATTCACTTAGCAGATACATAAACCTCTTTTCATCAAGTGGTTTAGTAAAGATATCTGCTAATTGGTCATCAATGGAGATATATTTAATGTCAAGTTTACCTTTTTCCACGATGTCCTAGTGATGTCGAATTTCAATGTGCTTGGTTCTTGAGTGGAAGACTGGATTGTAAGTGATGGCTATAGCACTTTGGTTATCACAGAAGATAGGAGTTTTCTTGAAACTCATACCAAAGTCCCGAAGTTGATGTTGCATCCACAGGATTTGAGCACAACAGCTTCCTGCTGCAACATATTCAGCTTCAGCAGTTGAAGTAGCCACTGAGTTCTGTTTCTTACTAGTCCAGCTTACTAACTTCCCTCCAAGCATTTGACATCCTCCAGTTGTTGATTTTATATCTAACTTGCACCAAGTATAGTCAGCATCTGAAAAACCAACTAACTCAAATCCAGAGTCCTTTGGATACCAAAGACATAGATTTGGAGTACCTTTAAGGTACCTAAAGATCCTTTTCACAGCTTGAAGATGTGATTCTTTAGGATCTGACTGATATCTTGCACAAACACATGTAGCAAACATGATAGCAGGTTTACTAGCTGTCAAATAGAGTAATGAACCTATCATTCCTCTATAGGTAGACTGACGCACAGACTTACCATCTGAGTCCTTACTCAGCTTGACAGCACCACATGGGTGTTTTCATTGTTGAACTTGAATTAAAACCATATTTCTTTATCAAATCAAGAACATGCTTGCTGTTAGATTATGTACAGAGATAATTAATGGCCACATTGTATCCAATGTTATAAGAGACTAAAGGGTCACACTGCTACACACCCAATACAGAACAGTTGGATTTCATCATAAGTTTGTTTGGAAATAATTAATCAGTTGGATTAATTATTAAAGAGAAAAGTAAATAATTAATCAGTGGTATTAATTATTAAAAAGAGAAAAATAAATAATTAATCAGTTTGTATTCATTATTAGAAAGGAAATAAATAATAAATAGTTATTTATTATCTAAAGAGAATTAAATATTAAGTTTTAATATTTAACGGACAAGTTAATTAATAGTTGATTAATTAATTAGTAATGTCCAGGGGGTCAAAATGAGAAGAGTTGAAAGTTTAATTAAAACAAGTGGGCTTTTAATTAAACGGGCTTAGGTCCATCTAATCCTTATATATATCCTTAAGCCTTAAGGATTAAGATATAAGTGACAAGTGTTAGAATTATTAAATTGAGGTGTGTAATCATTCACAATAAATAAATACATAAATCTATTCGTATGCCGATTTGTTGTGAATGCCGAATGCCACTTGCCATTTGCGAATTTGCCTTCTGCTATCCAGTGTCGTTCTCATCCTTTCTATAGCACGATAGG
Source organism: Pulicaria dysenterica (assembly GCA_947179395.2). NCBI lineage: Eukaryota > Viridiplantae > Streptophyta > Magnoliopsida > Asterales > Asteraceae > Pulicaria > Pulicaria dysenterica. The sequence continues at coordinate 30,753,531 of OX359290.1, forward strand.
CTTGAGCATGTTCTTCATCAGTGTATGATGTACGGTTATTCCATATTTTCTGATGTATCTTATGATGGAAAATTTTTCAAAGTGCCGTCTGAATACGCCATTAGTTCATCAAGTCTGATGAAGATCTTTTCGCCTTTTGTATTCTTTGAGACGACCCCTCGATCACCTTTGAAGTTTGTATGACCATCATAGATAACTGTCAACTCTTCAAGCTCTTCAAGATCTGGATGGCTTTGATTAGGCTTAAGAAGATTGACTTTCCGATAGTTGTTTTCAGCTCCGAGCTGAATATCATGTTCCTCAAAATATTCCATAAGATTCCTCATATACCTCATTAACGCAACCCTTCGAAACTATTCATCAGGCCATTTTCCTCTTTTCTGAGACAGAATGTCAAATATAAAGCTGATGTCTTCAATATTAATGAACCTCAGATCTGCTTCTGTGAGGAAGTATGATAGGTTGTTGGCTCTTCTGACATGGAAAATAGCATATTTTATGTTGAAGTTGGTTTCGGTATAAACACTGAGGAGTTCAACTATTGGAAATTCTGATTTGATATCTTCTGGTTTGGTTTTGGAACGAGTAAGGATGTGATCATATCTTCTTCTTTGTTTGTCATCCATGTTTCTCAGCTCGGGTGAAATAACCTCTATCAGTTCACTGCTGTATATATTAGGTATTCTTTCTTCAAGATTTGCAGCATTGACAAAATATGGTTTCTATATAGGTTGTTGACCAGCACTCCTAGTGAACATGTTACCTGCATCAAGTCCTGGATCCCCACGATGTATTGGAGGAGCAGGTGGCACTGTGAATCTCTGTGGCAAGGGCCATTCTGATTCTCTTCTAAATTTTTCAGCTGCTTCTGTTTGTCTGTTTCTCTCCAAAATATCAGCAGCTGATTCTTGAAATTGACCAGGAGGAGGAGGGAATTGTTGATGAACTTCAAAGTTTAGACCACTGAGAACCCTGGACACATCAAAAGTTGGTTTCTTCTTTTTAGGCTTTCTCCTAGAGATTGCTAACCTTTCTTTCTTTTTTAGTGCAAGCTCCCTTTCACTGGGGATGTTGTAGAATCTGTCAACAACTCTAGGTGAAGCTGGATGTGTAGCAACCTCTTCGTTTTCATCAATACTCATGAAAAGTCTTTCCATCTCAGGATCCTCAGCTTCCTCCTCTGGCAAAGCAGTACTGCCTTCCCCCATATGCCGTGTAGGTGAAGTATGCATAGACTCATATAATTCCCTTGTTTCACCTTCTGAGTCTAAGAATCCCTCAAACATCTCGGCATGGGACTGCTCATAAGGTATCTCACCTTCTTCAAGTTCTATTGGCCTCGGTTCATATTGTGGAGGTACATAGAGTACAATCTGTTTGTTAGCATCATCAGTTTGTTGTTCAGGAACTTCATCGGCCACTTGTTGTGTAGTTTGTTGTTGTTGTTGACTCCCGGACCCAGCTGAACTTATACCTGTATATAGATATGAACTCAAACGTGGAACCGGTACGGTAGGAACCTGAGAGGGATATGTCTCTTGAACAGGTACAATTGCAACCACAGAGGGAGATGTCATATACATTCTTCTCCTCTTCTCCCCCTCGGGTTGATCATCAGGATCTTGATCATCCCGTCTCCTTTTGCTTCCCTGAGCCTGAGCCTGACAAGTTTGTTCAAGTAGTGTCAGCCGGTCAGTAACCTTTGATAGTGAAGTATAGAAACCTCTGGTGATCCCATCTATCTTGTTGTTTTCATCTTCATGAAACTCTTGAAAGTCATCCATGGAGATTCCCGATGGACGCTGTTCGTTGCGAAGAGTAGTCAGAAGGTCTTGGTCATGAGCTGATTTTGGTTGTTGTTCCAGAAGTCTGACATACAACAAACTCTTTAGAGCATCAACTGACATAGAAGCAGGATCAGGTTGTGGCTGTGGTTCTGGCATTGGAGGCCTAGCAGTAAGGAGTGCCTCAATCCTGTTGAGTTGCTGTTGCTGGGACTGGGAGGCTTGCTCTATCCGATCCAACTTTTGATTTGTCGTCTGTAGTTGTTGGTGGATTGGTGCCACGGCTTGTTGAATTTGTTATTGAAGTTCTGCATGTGAAACAAACCCTGAATCACGAATAGTTCCGGTTGAGGTACCAGCCACAGAGGCAGTACCACCTACTGGAGCAGCAGGAATGTTGGCTCCAGCAGGATTTCCTTCTAATCCTCGAATGACACCTTGAGAGGTACCACCTATAGAAGTTTGGGAGACTTGCTGAACATACAAGCTCAGTGCATCTATGGTAACTCGGTGTTGATCAAGATATGCGGAAATCCGCGGTATATCAAATTGTGCACGAAAAGGAGTCGAGGACGAGGGAGGCGGTCCTCTTTGTTCAATAGGTCCAACACCCAATTGGGGTTGACCCAGTGTATGTGCTATAACCCTGTGCAATAAAGACGGTGCCTGTTGAGAGACACCGTAGTGGCTTTGTGGGGCAGAAACTTGCACGGGTGGGATCACCACGACTTCTTCAATATGAGGCCCAGCAGTGCTAGGCCCCATAGCAGATGTGGCTTTCCGGCTTTCTGGGTTTGGGGAACCCTCAGCACTCACTTTTTGTTTTCTCACCCCCTCTCTATCACTCACACTCTTAACAACAAAACTATCTTCATTATCACCGCTACCAGCACCATACCCCGCATATTGATCAGGTTGAATGAGAGAGTCAGGGGTGACAGAACCAGTTTCAACAGATAGGCTATGAGTTGGAGAAGTGACTGGAATGTCATGCTCTGGGGCTATAATAACCTGGCCAGTGGTAGGAAATTCAGGAGGTTGCAAAGAGATGACCAGACCACTAGGTTGTTGAGTGACCTGAGCAGGTTGAATGGGGTGTGTCTGGTCAGGAGAAGTAGTATGAGGTTCAGTAAGTTTCATGAATGAGGGTGTGCTTTCTGCTGGTTGTTAGATTGGGTGCTCAGGGGTACCCACAGGAGATATAACAGGTTCAAAGGCAGTGGCACCTCCTGGATGGGAAGCAGACTCATCATGAGAAGAACTGGATGACTCTGAAACGTCAAGACCAAGTTCAGTAAGAACAGCTTGGGTTCGGGTGATCTGAGAAAGTGATTGAACGATGGCTTGAATAGTGGTGGGATCATATGCATCCCCTCCCTCTCTAGTCTCATCACCTTCACCCGCTTCTCTACCCCTCTCTGAATTTTCCCTCTCCTCTTCCCTCTCAGCATCTCCCATATGTAGCTGAGGCCAATCCTCTATTTCCTCACCAGGTGCTACTCCTCCTTGGGCAGGTCTGGCCGGCTCTGGCACAACCAAAGGAGGTATTCCTACACTCTCCCTATAACTCTTAACAATATCATTCTGCTCACAAAGGTCTAAGAGAGATACAGGGAATGCTCTTGGAATAGGCAGATTGGTCGGGTTAGCAGGTTTAATATGAATAAAGAGTTTTGGAGAAACAGAAGGTAAACCTGCCCGACGAGGGATGTCTGGATATCTTTCCATCAGACTCTGGACTATCATAGGAATGAACCTATGATAAGGCAAGAAGTTGCCCTCCTTCTTCTTTTGGGAGTGCTTTCTCAACATAGTAGCTTTGAAGTCTTGAAAGAAGAGGAAAGCATAGTCCACATTCAAATGAGTTGCAGCCACTACAAAGATTTTGAATTGGTGCTCTGTAGGGAACTCATACCCTGAGTGCTTTGGTGTCAAACACCTTTGAAGTACAGTCAGCAGGGAGTTGTATTTCGGGTGTAAGATGGTCCTTTTGAACTGGTTTTTCCTTACAAGCTCACCATCATAGCCCATAGCCCTCACGGTAGCTAGACAATCTTCCTCAGTTGGTATGTCATCAAAAGCAGTGGCAGGTGGCCTACTGTTTGCTCTTGGAAGTCTGAAGATGCTTCTTAGGCGACTGACAGTAATTTCAACAGTGTACTCATCAACCTCAGCATATATGACCTCTTGGTCCCTGTCATTGGTGCGGACCTCACATGTTTTCCAGAGACATAGAGTTCAGGGACGTGTATGCCATTGATGGCATGGTTATAGGTTAGAAGGTAGTTCAAAGGGTGGATTTTCAGAATCTCAGTGATGATTGGGTAGTTAGGATTTCTGAGTTTGGTGAGGTCAGTGTAATGGTTGTTCTCATGGGATTTGGAATTTAAGAACTCAGACGGAGGCATGATTTCCTCTGGGTCAACAATAGCTTGAGCCATCTTATCTGCACAGATAGGTAAAACATTCAAGTCACAGATAAAGAGATATATCAGTTGACCTCACTTATCTTTGAAATGATTGGAAATATGGTCAAAGTTGAGTGAAAGAGTCAAGATTGACTGACATTTGACCAAACGTATAAAGTTGGAAAAACTTTGGTAACACCCTAAGTCTGAAAATTCCATTGTGTACACGATGATTTTGTGTATAACAAAATTTTTTGAACACTTTGAAAATGTCAATTAGTTGAGTACAAAAAACTTTGTAATACATGTGTGTAGTCCAAAAATCATCATAACACCTCTTTCTAGAGCAAAGAATGAATTTGTAGTACAAATTCATACACGCCAAGAACACAAATAACACTTTTTGAGATTTATGAAATATTGTTATATAAAAGTGTTCCCCATGTGATCCTAAGCCCCATCACAAACATTGTTTTACCAATCAAGTTCATTTTGTAACTCAAACACTCGATCAAAGTCACAAAAACCCTATGCGCATACGGTGCATTAAAGCCCTAAAAACACAATTTTAACTCAAAATATCCAAAATGTAATCCGTACAAGTTGTTACCTTTGTTATTAGGAGTACTTTGATATAAAAATCGTAAATTTTGGCAGAGTAACGAGAGAGTTCGAAAAAATCAAGTAGCCAAGATTGAGAGAGTTTGAGAGTTTTCTAATTTTGAATCGTATGAAGGAAGTTAACTGATGGGTAACTTATGTCAGTGAAAATGACACGTGTCAAGCTCCGATTGGTCCTCACAGTCGGTAAAAAACCCGGCTGATAGAAGTGATCAATCTCATGCGATTCACAATTTGGTGTGTTAATCGTATGCGATTCATAAAAGAATGTGGCTGATAGAAATATTGAATCGTATGCGATTCACATTTCAGTGTGTTAATCGCATGCGATTAAGCACAAGTGTTCGATTCTATCAACACATCCGAATCGCCTGCGATTATCTCCTTTTCTTCTTCAATCGCATGCGATTGATTGTTCAGTTGGAGACACGCGATTGATACTTGGTCATGATAGTTACTCTATCGCATGCGATTGAGGGATAAGTAAAGTGTTGTAATCCCATGCGATAGATTATCAATGTGATTGGAGGCCTATGCGATTGAACCAAGACTTAGAAAATTATCATTGTGTTGGGTTTGTAAGTGATTCCATGCGATTGATTGTGAACAAATCTCAACACTTATAGATTTTCTGAAAATTCAAAGTATCTGGAAATTTTGAGTTTAAAAAAAAATTTATATTCCAAAATACTTTGATCTGAGTTGTTTGTTTTGACACACTCCCCCTAGACTCTTGCATCTTTTTATGAGAAATGAGAAATTTTCAAATTTAGGAAATGTATCAGTTGTATATGCCTCCCCCTACACATGTGCAGTATGTGTATAATTTTTCTCCCCCTACACATATGATACATGTGTGTCACCAGAAATTCACTACCCCTTGAGTGTTGCATCATGAAGCTGCACAAAGAACAAACAGTGTAAAACCTACCCTAAACAAAAAAGAAAGAAAGGAAAAATGGAGCAACAGTATGTTATATTTTCAGGTTGAGCATGCCTAACTTGGATACCAATTCAGTGAATCGACTTTCGTCTAATGGTTTGGTAAACAGGTTAGCCAGCTGATTTTCAGTAGGCACATACTGTAGCTCAATTAATCCTTTCTCAACGTTATCTTTTATGAAGTGATAACGTATATCAATATGCTTGGTTTTAGAGTGGTGTACCGGATTGCAGGAGATGGCGATGGTAGACTGAGAGTCGCATAAAAGTGGAATTTTGTCATACCTGAGACCAAAGTCTGAAAACTGTGTACGTATCCATAGACTCTGTGAACAGCACATTGCAGCAGCAACATACTCAGCTTCTGTTGTAGAAGTAGATACACAGTTTTGCTTCTTTGATGCCCAACTGACTAACCGATCTCCCAGAAAGTGTGCACTACCAGAGGTGCTTTTCCTATCAATCTTGCATCCGGCATAGTCAGCATCGAGTAGGCATGGAGATCCAGATTTGAGTCCTTGGGGTACCACAGACCAAGATCCATAGACCCCTTGAGATATCTGAAAATACGCTTAACAGCTAACAGATGGGACTCCTTTGGATTCGCCTGATATTTGGCACAGAGACAGGTAGAGAACATGATATATGGACGACTTGCAGTTAGGTACAGTAAAGATCCAATCATCCCATGGTAGGTTTTGAGATCCACTAGAGAGCCATCTGGATCTGCTGATAGTTGTGCTTTAGCAGCCATGGGTGTGGAGATAGGATTACAGTTGAGCATATCATACTTGGTGAGAAGATCTTTGATATACTTAGACTAGAAAATGAAACTGCCATGACTCAACTGTATTACTTGGAGTCCGAGAAAGAATGACATCTCTCCCATCATACTCATTTGAAACCTGTTTGCCATTGTTTGTGCAAACTCTTCATGTTGGAGTCTGCCCACTGACACAAGTACATTGGTGTTACTGCTGATGAAGTGCGAGCCTATTGGGTCACATGCCAAGGATTGATCCTGACAGCTTACTGATAAAGAAAGAAGGTCCAAAAATCAAATTGTTTTTTACTGCCCTCACGAATGGCTCAATGGTTTTTACACGGCTCGTGGAGTCTTCACGGGTCGTGAAGAGGTCGTGAAGGGGTCGTGAAGGAGATGCCCTCACGAGTCACTCGAACACGGCACGGGCCGTGAAGGACTATGGCCAGTCGTGGCACATTTTGTCTTCACGGGCTCTTCACGGGCCGTGAGAGGCCGTGAAGACCTGTCTGCATGAAAATCTTGTATTTGATTGGGCCATTTCTTGGTCCAATAAGTATACACTTAACAATCCGGCCAAAAAGAGGATCTTAGAGTAATGCACTTTTTCATAAAAGATAGTGGGAGCATCTGACTAATGTATTTATCAAAGTTAATAAAAGTTTCTTTTAACTAATATGATAAATACAAGATTGAACTTTTAGAGTATATAATTGTCGGATAATTTTAGAAGTTGTCTAAAATAGTAATTCCTTGAGAAAGGACTAATCCGAGGAATGCATGACTTATTGAGAGGTACTCAATAAAGACATCATTGCAAGTTTTTTGAATCAAGTTAAGAGTTGAATGAAATTATACACGTTCTAAAATGTTCAAGTAAGTCAGCTTAATTAAATGATTGTTGGTTAGTCAACGTTAGAAATGATGAAATAAGATGTTCTTTAACATTCTTAGTAATGATATTAGATTAGTGTTGGTATACACAGGGAATCTAATTTCAAGGTTCTTACAAGTAGGTGTAAGAAAGTTTTATCATTTCAAAAGGACATGAATCTAGTAAGATTTAATACATCTACAAATGTAATTAAAGTTTTAATTACAGGGAGATTATTTTATAAGATCAGAAACTGAGGAGTTATTTCCAGTTCTCCAAGTTTAAGGAATTTTATAAAATAAGTAAGTCTAGTTTTGTTCTTAGGTTGCAAGAACGATTTCTAGCAAAACCAAGAAAGAGTACTTCATGGTACTAGTCTTGTGTTTTAAGGTTTATGATCATATTATTTTTCTTTGTAATCCGTGATAAGTTACAAATGTAAAATAATAAAGTAATTCAGATAGACACCGTGAATCGAGTCAGTGAAATGGTAGAAATTATGCATCTTTATTTCAGGATGGAATATGGAAGGGTGCAGAAATTAGTTTCATTGTTCTTCACAATTTTGTATGTTTTTAGTTAATCCAGGAATAAACTAGGTTTATTCAAAACATTATCCGTGACTACTTATCGTGGTAGGAACTATGATAGGGCTATAAAGTCATCGTAATTTTTGGGCTAGATTCGAAAGTATGTCGAATATAGCTGCAAAAGGTTTTTGCGGACCAAAATTGACGGATATTCGTTAGGGTTACGAATATTGGATTGACCCACCGTGAAAAATACTTCGTGGATTTGTGTCAAAAGTATTTATCACATAGGTTATCATCAAGCCTGAGGTATTTGGTTTGGAATGCGGTAACTATTGTCTTCTTAGCGCGTTCTAACGCCACGCCGTAACAGGATGGTCATAAGGGGCGTGTCTAGATTCAGTGGGAGCCGTACTTTCAAATGCAGATATGCAAGATGGTAATTGCAAATTCTTTTTAGAAGAGATATTTCCGGTCCCCTTGACTGAATAAAGAAACTGGTAACTGCACGGCCGTGCCCAAACGAACTGATCTGTTCTTTGTCGTTTATCACGCAGTTTTGAAATCAAGTATGTCATTAACAATTTTTTGAGTCTCTGAGTTGACCTTTTCCATGCTCATGCTCAAAATTGAAATATCGCGCTGCAAGGGACAAACATATATATATATATATATATATGCAAGTTTGTATATATAAAAACGTACCCATTCATGAACAGGGAGTTTATGATAGTTTAGTTTATAAACAGTTAGGTTATAACAGGTTACTTCTAAGCAGGTTGCTTATGAAGTTTTATCACAAGTTACTTTGGGGTATAAGAGTTCTTATAACCTGGTTATCCTAAGTGTCTGGCTAGGGACCTCCTTAGCCTAACAATGTGCAGTAACTATTACTTATCTTGCACAAGTGGGAGTCTGTTAGATTATGTGCAGAGATAATTAATGGGCACATTGTATCCAATGTTATAAGAGACTAAAGGGTCACACTACTACACACCCAATTCAGAACAGTTGGATTTCACCATAAGTTTGTGTGGAAATAACTAATCAGTTGGATTAATTATTAAAGAGAAAACTAAATAATTAATCAGTGGTATTAATTATTGAAAAGAGAGAAATAAATAATTAATCAGTTTGTATTAATTATTAGAAAGGAAATAAATAATAAATAGTTATTTATTATTTAAAGAGAATTAAATATTAAGTTTTAATATTTAACGGACAAGTTAATTAATAGTTGATTAATTAATTAGTAATGTCCAGGGGGTCAAAATGAGAAGAGTTGAAAGTTTAATTAAAACAAGTGGGCTTTTAATTAAACGGGCTTAGGTCCATCTAATCCTTATATATATCCTTAAGCCTTAAGGATTAAGATATAAGTGACAAGGGATTAAGAAAAGAAAACCTAGCCACCATACCAACTCTCTCTCTCGATCTCGACTCCGTCACTCTCGTCGCTCTCACTCTCTCTCTCTCTCTCTCGTCGCTATCTCTCTCTCTAGTGGTTCAAGTCGAAGCCGAAGGAGAAGAACACCCGAAGGTGTTTTAGCGATTGATGATCGACGCATACACACACACATTCTTGGATTGCCGAGTTTTGTTGTTTGGTAATCCAGGAGCGGTCTAACAGCCAGTTCCAAGGAGGTGCAGTAGTGGTGGACTTTCTTTAGCAATCCTAAAGGTTTCTGATCAGGTATATTATTATAACCTTATTCTGTGGATTGTTTTGTAAGAAGCTATGTTTGATCATTGAATTAAAGATCCTAACCCTTTTGGGGTTTAGAGGGTTGTGTTCAATCCAGTTCTGCTTTTAGGATTGAACCAGTGAAATCAAACCCAGGTTTGACCAGTTTGAGTCATATGGTGGTTTGGTCAAGTTAAAAACCCTTCACTTTCTTTGATTGATGAATATTCCATCAGGATTTTGTTGGATTTGTAAGCCTAGGAAGTATGTCATCTCACCCATCATGCTCATCTTGTACTTTTGTGACATTATTTTGGAGAACCATTCACAAAGAGATTCTTTAGTAGAACCAAAAATAATGTCATCCACATAGATTTGTACAAGAATCACCTGTCCTTTACTCTTTTTAATAAAGAGTGTCTTATCTATGCTGCCTCTGATGAAATCCATTGATAGCAGATAGTTGGATAGCGTATCATACCAAGCTCGTGGAGCTTGTTTAAGACCATACAAAGCCTTGTCTAACTTATAGACATAATGTGGAAACTTTGAACTAACAAATCCAGGAGGTTGTTTCACATAGACTTCCTACTGAAGTGTTCCATTTAGGAAAGCACTCTTCATATCGATTTGATAGACTTTGAAGTCTTTATATGCCGCATAAGCTAAGAATAGCCGTATAGCTTCAATTCTAGCAATAGGGGCAAAGGTCTCATCATAATCGATTCCTTCTTCTTGCTTATACCCTTGTGCTACCAGCCTGGATTTGTTCCTAACTATCACTCCATCCTTGTCCATTTTATTTCTATAGACCCACTTTGTGCCTATAATTGTGTGATCTTTGGGGGCAGGGACAAGGCTCCAGACCTTATTTCTCTCAAACTCATTTAATTCCTCTTGCATAGCATCAATTCAATCCTCATCCTCTAAGGCTTCTTCAGTCTTCTTTGGTTCCATTTGGGATAGGAAACCAAAGTAAGCAACATAGTTAGCTGTAGCCTTTGATATGGTCATAACCCTTTCTTGGACATTTCCAATGATTTGATCTTGAAAATGATCTTTGAGGAATTTAAATGTTGTAGTTGGAGAATCTAGTTCTGGATCTGAGTGATATTAAGAATTCTGAGGTGAACAAACATCCTCAACCTCAATAGCAGCATTGTCAACAAACTGATGATCACTAAGATTTTCAGTCTGAGTGACTTCAGCTCCAAAAGGATTGACGAACTCATCATCCTTCTCAGTTGAGAGTCCCTTGGAGCTTGTGATGATTTCTTTGATGGACACACATCATCATCACTATCATCTCCTATGACATACATAGGATTTGACATATTGGTTTCCCCAGGCTTTTCAAGCTCACTCAGACTAACCACGTCAGCTTGTCTTTTATCAGCTTGATCAAGACTGTCTTCATCAAATGAGACATGAATTGATTCTTATATAGACTTTCTCCTCGAGTTATACACTCTGTAAGATTTGGAGATTGAGGAATAACCAACAAATATTCCAGGATCAGCTTTGGGTTCCAACTTATGTGGCTGATCTCTTTGATTCATCACATAGCATTTTGAACCAAAGACATGGAAATAACCTATATTGGGCTTTCTAGATTTGTACATCTCATATGATGTTTTGCCATGTCGTTTGACAATGATTGACCTATTTTGGGTATAACAGACTGTATTAACAGCTTCATCCCAAAAATAAAGTTTCAATCTTGCCTCACATAGATTTTTTCTAGCAGCCTCAATTAAGGTTCTATTTCTCCTCTCAGCAACTCCATTTTGTTGTGGAGTTCTGACAGATGAGAAATTTTGTAATATTCCCTTTTGTTTACAAAAGCTTTCAAGGGTTGAGTTTCTGAACTCAGTCCCATGATCACTTCTGAGTTGCTTTACAGACTTACCTTTTTGCAACTCTTCCTGTTTGATAAAACTTATTATCTACAGGGCAGCTTCACTTTTAGCTTTTAGGAATATTACCCAGGTGAATCATGAGAACTCATCTACTATCCCCAGTGTGTACTTTTTGCGACTTAGGCTAGGAGTACTTATGTCCAAACAGATCCATATGCAACATATGCAGTGGGTCTGTTATTAAAAAAATTTGCTTTGATTTAAAGGACTCTTTATGATGTTTCCCTTGTTCACAAGTTGAACACAATTTGTCCTTGACAAATGTGATCTTTGGTAATCCAGAGACTAACTCTTTGTTGGATAGAATAATTATATTTTCTAAATTTAAATGCGATAATCTTTTATGCCACAACCAACTCAGCTTAGGAACAGATTGGGAATACAAGCAGGTTTTAGTATAGGGATCAGCAAAATTAAGATCAAGTAGATATACATCTCTTTCTCTTTTAGCTATTAATACTGGGTTTCCCTTAGCATTATATATAGTTCCTGCTTTCTTCCTAAAAGTAACTATATTGTCTTCATCACACAACTGGCTGATACTGATCAGATTGTGTTTAAGACCTTTGACATATGCAACCTTCTGGAAAGTTACCTTGCCAGCATGCATCTTCCCATAGCCTTTAGTTCTTCCATGGGAGTTGTCACCAAAAGTTACTTTAGGACCTTCATATTCCTGGAAATCACTAAGAAGTCCTTTCCAGCCAGTCATGTGCCTTGAACATCCACCATCCAAGTATCATTTACTTGAACCCTGCACATGATATGAAAACTAAACAAATTAGTTTTGTTTGGGAACCCACTTCTTGGTGGGTTCATATGATGAGCACTTAGCATCTTCATCTTGTTGAACTGACTGTTCACCTTGAGCAGAAGCTGAGTCCTGTGTAGGCTGATCATCCTGTTCTTGTTCAGGCATTGAGATTTCAACATCATAGTCCTTAGCCTCATGACCTCTACTTCTGCACTTGTAGAATCTCCTTCTTCCAATGATTACAGGAGGTAGAGTGTCTAATAATCCTTGTGAGAACTTGCTCTCAGTCTTAGGACTATATGTAGTGGATAACTTTTCAACTTTCTTTGCAAGTTGATTCACTTGATGCTCATTGACTTTGGACTTACCTTTGTCAGATCTTTGTTTGTTATCCTTTTGATTAGAAGCTTGAAAAACAAACTTCTTTTCCATGACCTTGGACTTACCTTTGTCATGCTTTCTGGACTCACCAGTTTCAACAGGTTTGGACTTACCAAGATCCACAACTTTGGACTTACCATTGTTGTGATTTAACCTCTGACTTAAAGTGGTCTTCCTATTCTTGTAACTTCTCTCTGAGCTAGATAGAGAATGTTATATTTTGAAAGGATTTGGATTAAACCTTTCTATGACTGAAGTTCTTTGAATAGGCTGAGTGCCTAATCTGTCCAGCATAGACTTACCATGCTGTTTGGATGTTGAGAACTAATTACCATGATCTTTGGCCTTTACAAACATATTGTATTTAAGGTTTTGACCATTTTTCTTCTCTGAGGCTAACTTCTGAGACTCAATCAGTTGTCTATCCTCCTCAGAGTCTGTACTTGCTATCTCATCCTCATCAGATGCATAGGCTGCAGATTGATAGTCACCTCCAAGTACAGCTTGTACCTGTTTATGAATTTGTTGGTTGATGCACTTTTCAGCAAACCTTGATGACTTACACCAAGATTCAGTGACCTTTTGAAGTTGGTCAGCTTTATCTTTGGCTTCCTGAAGTTCTTCACTTAGAAGTTTATTAATGTGTCTTTGACATTCAAGATCACACTGTGCTTTCTTACCAACATCAATGAGAGATTGATTTTCCTTAATCTCATTCTTCAGTTTAGGTATCTCAGCTTTGAGGTCATTTTGATACTTAAGGTCGGTCTTGAAATCATTTAACAAATAATCGAAGGCAAGACCCTTTTCTTCATCGGTGTAAGAGTTGAAATTACTAACCTTGTACATGGAAGCAGGATCCCAATCACTAAGCTTGCTGTTTTCCTCAGCTTCCTTCATGTCAGCTTCAAAAGTTGACTCGGACAAACCATAATCAACTTCATCAATTTCAAACTCTTCATCTTCTTGAGTCATTAGACAAACATCATCATCATCTGAGGTAGATGATTCTGTATCCCAGGTTTTAGCGTAAAGTCCTTTGTCTTCTGGCTTTGCTTTCTTGAGCTGAGTATATTTCTTTTTATACTTATCAGCCCTGTAGGCTTTCTTATCAGCAACTGATGCTGATTCTTCCTTCTTTAATCTGTACTCAGCAGCAACATGTTCCTTCTTCTGACAATTGAAGCACACAGCCTTCTTGGGATCAAAAGAACTCTTCCCTTTGCCCCTGTCAGATCATCCTCTTCCCCATTGAGCTCTTCTCAAACGTCTGGCTAACATGGCCATCTGCTCAGTGATAGTCTGAACATCATCAGTATCACCTGAGTCTGAGTCTGAGTGGTCAGCTTGAGATTCTGACTCAGTCTCAGATTCAAAAACCAAGGCCTTGGAACCTATCCTCTTTTTCTGTGCAACTAATGAAATACCTGCTTTATCCAAAGACTCCTTAAGTTGTTGTTGAGAAGTTCTCTTGTGCTCTGTGATCTGTTCATGATTGAGCAAGAACTTGTAGATGGACTGTAGGTTATACAAATGTAGTGTTCCTCCATCCCTCAGTGCTTTGGTTACTTCATTGAACCTTTCTGGTAACACATCCATAAATTTTAGCACAAGTTCAGCTTCATCTTTCTTAACACCCACACTTAGCAGGTCATTTATCAAGTAGTGAAACCTTGTGAACAAATCAGGCAAGGATTCATTCTTCTTCGAAAAGAAGTTTTCATAAGATCTATTCAGATGACTCTTCTTTTCCTGCTTGACTAGATCAGTGCCCTCATATGTTATACTTAATATATCCCAGATCTCTTTTGCAGTTTGACACCCAGTCACTGTATGCAAGATCTCATTAGTTAGGGCATTCGCCATAACACTCTTTGCCTTGTCATCCGGATTGAACAGTTTCCAGTCTTCATCTGTCCAGGATGCAACAGGCTTCCTTACTTCTTTTTCACTTCTGTCTGTTTTATTAGCGGACGTATCACTGACAACAACAGAAATTTTGGGGATGATTGGTCCTTTAGTAAGGACATCGGACATACTATTGTCAATGGACTTGAGGAATAGCATGGCTCTGAATTTCTACATAGGATAATCAGATCCATCAAAGATGGGACATTCCTTGGCAGACATTTGAGGAAAGTTTGATGAATTGTTGCTTGTAGACATTGCGAACTTTCTCAGAATCTTGAACTTTCATAGTATGAATTTGTTCAGCCTGCTCTGATACTAGTTGTTGGTCCGTTGGTGAGAATAACAACAAGCAATAGATGTGTAGAAGGGGGGTTGAATACACTTTCTGCGGAAATTAAACAAATCAAAATAAAGTGTTACACATAGTAAATCAAACCACAGTCGAATGCTTTTATTTTCATTAATATGAAGATGATTACAGACTCTATCAAGTAAGAAACACTTGATATGTAAACACCTAATGTAAATCTCTCAATCTTTCAAACTTTGCTATCTATAATCAACTTATGATTATAGATACCGGATGACTCTCTAAACAGGATTTAATCACAGATTGAAAACTTACCAATTTCACAACTAATGTGAATATACGAACACACGAATAGCTTGGCAATCTGTGAGTTTCTTGATCACGTTGAACTAACAAACAGTGAATCAAGACTCGTAACACATACAATCAGTAGGTTGAGGTGAAACTGAGTTTGGCTCTGTAACTTGTTGAATAGTAGTCGTCGTACCTCAAAACTTATCAGGAGATAAGTATTTATAATCCTGTTCCTACGGATCCTAACAAACTAGAACTAATCCTAATTTGCTAACTAACTAACGGATAACCCGGAATCTTCAATCTTCAATCTTGATTCTGGAATCTTCTTATCCTTCCCGTAGATATAGAGAGATAAAAGATAAATTTAAAACATATTTAAATTCTCTTTAAACTGACTTCTTGCTCGGACTGAGTTACTCAGCTTGAAACGCATCAAGCTGAATTCTTCGATAAGAAACTCGAAAACAAACATGAACTAACATGTATATTAATTAACTCATCCTTAAAAGTCCTAAGAGTTAGCTAGAACTTATTTAGCAACTCTATTGAGCTGACTCATTATATACGCTGAGTCACTTAGCTTGAAACACATCAGGCTGAAAGCTCAATATATATCTTAGGTGACATACATAGCTTATCACACATATTGATAATCTTCCTAAGATATAGTATAAGCTAATCGAACATATGCTCAGCTTATATTCTGTTTAAGTTATCTTTAGAAAACATCTTACAAACTTAACTTTGTCTCATCAAATCTTAACTGATGAGATAATTTTCCCAACAAGAGCTCAATATGAGACAACGCAGATGGCTCGAGTTAATAAAAGACTATGATTGTGAAATTCGCTACCATCCTTGTAAGTCCAACGTGGTGGCGTATGCTTTGAGTCGTAAAAGCTCTTCTATAGACGCAAAATTTATGAAACTTACTGTGGTTCCTGATATCATTGACCGATTGAAGGAAACACAGCAAGTGGCGTTGCAATATGAAAACCTGAAAGCCGAAACAATGAGAAAGCTGAAAGATCAACTTGTTGATGACACTCATGGGTTGAAGATTTTTCAGTCTCGTGTATGGGTGCCGCTTCATGGTGGAAATCGTGACCTAATACTGCAGGAAGCTCACAAGTCTAGGCTGTCGGTTCATCTTGGAAGCACAAAGATGTATCACAACCTGAAGGCATTATATTGGTGGCCTACTTTGAAATGAGACATTGCTTCCTTCATGGAGAAATGTCAAATCTATGTGCAAGTTAAGACAGGACATCAGAATCCTTACAGGTAGTCTACAACAACTTGAGATCCCTGAGTGGAAGTGGCATCACATTACGATGGATTTCATGACGAAGTTGCCGAAGACCGTCAGAGGTCATGACACAATTTGGGTCATTGTCGACCGGTTGACCAAGAGCGCTCATTTCCTAGCCACCAACGAGTCTGCTCCATTGGATAAGCTAGCATAGTTGTATATCGCTGAAGTGGTGTCGCGCCATGGTTTGCCTTGTTCTATTATGCCTGATCGCGATCCACGATTCGCTTTAAATTTTTGGCAGAGTTTACACCGTGAGCTTGGCACTCGTGTTCATCTGAGCACGGCGTACCATCCGCAGACAGATGGTTAGTCAGAAAGAACAATTCAGACGCTAGAGGACATGCTTCGCGCATGTATTCTCGAATTCGGTGGTGCGTGGGATTCTCACCTGCCGCTGGTCGAGTTTGCTTATAATAACTCGTACAACTCCAGTGTAGGGATGCCACCATACGAGATGCTTTATGGGAGGCGTTGTTGTACTCCTACTTGTTGGCTTGAGCCCGGTGAAAAGCAGTTTGCCGGACCAGAAATTATGCAAATTACAGCAGATAAAGTGAAGATTGCACGGGAAAAGCTCAAAGTGGCCCACGATTGCTAGAAAGTGTATGCTGACCCCAAACGTAGACCAGTTGCGTTCCAAGAGGGCGATTGGGTGTTTCTGAAAGTTTCTTCTTGGAAAGGCGTTATTAGATTTGGTCAAAAGGGTAAGTTGAGTCCGCGTTACACAGGTCCGTTTCGGATCGTTTGCAAGGTTAATGAACAGACTGTTACCCTCGAGTTGCCTCCAGAGCTTTCTGGAATTCACAACACGTTCAACGTGTGTTATCTGCGTAAGTGCAAGGTGGAGGAGAACCAATTTCTGCCTCTACAAGAATTGAAGGTTGACGCTTCGAAACGCTTAGTCGAAGAACTGTCGAGATACTTGGTTCAAAAACTAAGAAATTGCGTAGAAATATGATCAAACTGGTGTTAGTCAAATGGAAGCATAACCTGGGTTCGAACATGATCTGGGAGACGGAAGACGATATGAAAGCTCGATACCCTCACTTGTTCATAGATGATCAGATTCCGAGGACGGAATCTTCTTAAGGGGGTAGATTTGCAACACCCCAAAGTGGGGCCTAGTTATAAACGTTTGTACATGTAGCTATATGGTTTGTACTTTGACTTTGATTGGTGTCTTGTTGCTAAATGATGTCTTATGTGTTAACTGGTGTTAATTGCACATAAAAATGTGGTTTCGTGTAAAGTGCTATAAGTGGACCAAGTCTGTATTTTATTGAACGGTTTTAGATAATGGTTCAAAAAATATCTCCGTTTGTTAAAACGGATAAACCTAAGTGGTGTTATAAGTTGAATAGGGGAACAAAATACCCGCGTATGGGTATTAGACATTTAAGGTCGGTCTAAGACCTTCCTTTATTCCCTGGAAACACATCCTACACACACAACACATACAAACATACGTACAAAAACTTTCTCCACATAAACCCTTAATAAATTGGAAGAGAAATCAAGAAAGGATTCAAGATTGATTCAAGATTGAAATAAGTTCTTGTAGCTGGTGTTTACCTTCTTCGAAGTTTTCTTGTTCAAACCTAGTTTAATGTGGTAGTGATGAGAGGATCCATTTTGACTGATTGAAATGGGTTGTAATGGTTATTTTGTGTCAAGTATGTATTACTTAGTTCATATGTATGTTAAAGATGATGTATAAACACTTGAAACTGGATTCAAGTCAATTTTTGTGTCAAAAATACGTAAAACAGCAGCTGTGCTCGAACAGAGCAAGAACACATTGTAACAAAGGTCCTTGTGGTCGCAAGCATGGTGTTGGGTCCCTTACGGTCGAAAGCGATGGGTCTTGAGATCGTAAGCACGTTGCGTAATGGTTTACCGTCCAAGGACGAAGGAAATACTCTTGCGGTCGTAGGTACATAGCTTGCGATAGTAAGCACCCTAGGAACCACCCTTCCGATCGTATGGATGACCCCTTGCGATCGTAAGCCGGGGTGGTTTGTGAAGGACTCTTGTGATCGCAAAGATATGCCTTGCGATCATAGGGGGGGGGTTAAGATAGCCCTTGCGACCGTAAGGTTATCCCTTGCGATCACAAGCAGTGTTGTTTTGCTGTAAGATTTGTAGCTTTGTGTTTTAAGCTACGTTAGTTGTTGTTAATTGGTGATTAAGCCTGAACCTATTGTGTTAGGTGATTCGGAGGACTCTAGGGATTCCCGACATTATATCTGCCTCTTGTGATCTCGAGGTGACTACTGGTTTCCCATGAGTCTCCGTAGGTAAGTTATTGTACTTGTTATCATGTGCTTGGTGTGTTCATACGTGCACACTCGATGTATGCTATAATATGATTTAACATGTCGTATTAATTTTCGTATATGATGCATTAATGCAACTGGACCCGATTGGGTCGTACTTGTTAACTAGAGTTTGTCCGGACACTGATTGGAGGACGATTGAGGTCAGCCGGGTAGGTTGGGTTCCCGGGGTGCCTTGGGCAACGAGATGGGGGTCTAACGGTACTTAGGTGTATACATTTGGGTGTGGCTCTGCAGGCCGCCGTTCCTTGATAAGATGGGGTTCCTTGCTGTTAGCCGGAACCGGTATGACTAGAGTTGCTCTAGGTGGACTGATCTTTGCTCCCTCACTGGTGCAGTTGGTTGTGGCTGATTCCCTGACAAGGGTTGTTGAGTGGGGCTAGCTACCGGGTAACCAAAATTGGTAAAAAGCTAGAATCGGTAACCGGACCGATATAAGGGAACCGGTTCTGGTTATTAACAGGTTATTTCGGGTATAGAACCGGAAAAACAAAAAATAACCAAAAATTTATTATGAAACAGGTTTCAAGCGTAGGAACCGAAAGAACCGATAACCGGTAAATATTTTTGCTATTAAAGACAAATATGAAATGTTTGTATTAGTTGTTTTTACGTGTAAATGTTTACTAATAACCAATCAATAAGTTAGATATAATATAACGTTATATTTATCATAGAAATTGACAACTAAACGAATTCAAGTTAAGCTAAAAAAGTAAAAATACTTAACATCACAATTGAACATGCATGCATCTTTACACTAATATATGATCAATATATAAAAGTTCGTTGATTTCGAATTTTTAAAAAAATAACTATTAACTATTTAAGCAACAATAATAGTTCAATAACAAACTATATCATCAACAATATTCATTAACCATATAACCAACAATAGTAGTTCAATAACAAACCATATCACCAACAATAATAGTTCTTAGCCAACCATATGAAAAATACAAAATCTAAAACCAACCAGTTCCGGTTTTTAAGACCGAATTACCCGATAACCGGTGGAACCAGAACCGAAAACTGAAAATGAGATTTTAGGAGAACCGATAACCGGACCGAATATTCCGGTTCCGGTTTGGTACCGGTTCCGGTTCGGTTTTTCGGTCAAAAAGCTCATCCCTAAGCTACCCTGCGAGACACGACTCTTGCCTACATTATTTGCGCTCCGCAATATGATAGGATAGCCCTGTGTACTGTTCCTATATGTGATAGCCTGCTTGTTGATGCTTATGTGTAATCTATGCTCACTAGCTAGTTGTAGCTAACGGTGCATGATTTCCTCTTTTTTCACAGATTGATGCTAGTTGGCCTTGTGAGGCAGGTGCTGATGGTAGTTTTTATTGTATATATCTTTTGGGGAACACATTTGTTGTATATATGGATCCGGTGGTCGGTTAACTAGTTGGTAACGCTTGTAGTTTGAAACTTGGACTATTCTTTTGATGTAATTAGTAGCCAAGTCAGTGACAATACTTACTTTTGTAAATGGCGTTTATTTTGTGCTGCATTCTTTTGATTAAAAAGTTTAATTTAACTCTAATTTTAAGCTTGTGAGATGTGGCGTTACATATCATGTAAGGGTGTTTATGACTTTTCCCTACCATGTAAGTTATACCCCTTAAAAGTTTTAGGGGGTGTTTATTTTAGCTTATCAAGGACTTTTTTTCGGGTTTATTTTTCAAAAGCTCATTTTTTCCGGTTTATTTTTTATGAGCCAGACTTATTTTCTCATTATAACCGATAATAAGCTCAAAAGTCATAAAATAAGCCGGAAAAAACTATCTTATAAAAAATAAGCTCAAAAAATAAGCCCTAAATAAACTAAAACAAACACCTCCTTAATGCACCCTACATCTTTAGTCCTGAAACACCCGTAAATTTTTAAAAGAGTAGTTTAATTGATGAAGAGAATTAGAACTTGGAGGTATAATTTAATTGGAATTTTTAGTTAAACCGAAATATGAAATGAGAAGAAGAAGATAATTATTAAATATTTATTTTGAGTAGTAAGTAAGGTAAATATGAGGTATTATTTTTATCCTTAATTATTTTAAGAAATCCCCCCTGTTAAGTCACACCTGCACACACATATTAAGGTGTAAATAGTGTGTGTGTGGTCTCGTGAACAAGAAGAGAGACAGAGAGAGACAGAGAGGTGAATGAGGGTTTGCTAAGGTGGATCAAGTGGTCAAGCTAGTTTCATGCAAGCCAGGATTTTAGATTCATAGCAAGTTTTCTACACCAATTAAAAGTTCAAATCTGCAATCAAGGTAAGAATCATCAAAAACTTTTGTGTACTTGAAGGTTTATGGGTGAAAGGAATGTTTAACCCAAATTGAGAGTATTCTAAGCATGCCTGTTAAAGATTATGATAGATTTAATGATCAAATAGTGTTATTTTAATGTTTATGGGAGTTATTAGATGTTGTATGATGATAGAAATGTACTAGAATCGATCTGGTCATGAATTATTTGGGTTTTGGTGAGAAAGTATCGAGGTCCTGTCGAACAGTTTGTTGTTCTGATGCCTACACAAGCCGTGTAGTTAAGGGAGGCTGTGTAGGAGGCTATGTAGGCTGAACACAGGCCATGTAGGGCAACACAGGCCGTGTAGGTATGAACACGGGCCGTGTAGATTAAGGGAGGCTGTGTAGGTTGAACCCTAGCCGTGTAGGTCAACACTGGCAGTGTAGGGGGCCATGTAGGTTGAACACAGCCCATGTAGGTTGACACCAATAGGATTTGTGTGCATAACCGTCAAACCTTGATAACACACCCAATGCCATATGACATTCAAGGGTCACACATGTGAGGGCATGTAATTCAAGAGGCTATATAAAATTGGGAGAAAGGTTTTATGACAGTCAATTATAAACCGGTACACATAGTTATAATTATCAAGATTAATTAATTAACAAGAAAGTATATATTTATTAGTTAATAAATATATATTGTTAATTAATAATATTCAAGATTAATATTTTGGATATTATCTTGAATAAAGGTTATTACTAATTAATTGTTAAAAGGAAAAACAATATATATATATATATCTATATCTATATATGTATGTATATATATATATATATATATATATATATATATATATATATATTCAGCCGAATATATATATACATTATATAAGATAATATATGTTTTGTATTTTTAATAATTATTAGTATATGGTAATTAATCAAAGTTTCCTAAATTAACCCTATATGGATTTCATCTATAAATAGAGTTTAACAAGGATTTGATTAGGGTTAACAAAACACATTACAAAAGAAAATTACTCTCTCCCTCTCTCCCTCTCTTTTTCGGCCGATAACAGCCCAATGTCAAGGGGGTTTCGATTTTGGTGATTAAATCATCAAGGAGCCAAGACCAAGTTGTGTGATTAATCATTCTAGCGGATACTTGTGGTGCCTCATTACGGGTGGACAATCTTGAGCAACCCTAGTTAAGGTATAATTCATCTTAATTCTTGTTTTTGGTAACATGGTTAATCAATGATATATGTATATATATATATATATATATATATATATATCGAATGTATGTATGTATGATTGCATGCTTGTTTGAATGACGATCTTTATTAGAATGATAATGCATGTTTATGGAAAATCTAGATTATCATGTGTTTGTGTTTTTCGAACATATCTATGTATATACACATATATATCGATTTTATTATATATACCATACATACTTGTGATATAACTAATGATCTTAATCTTTTAGGGTTTTAAGGATTAAAGTTATTGTTTTAATTCCGCTTTGATAAATAATAAATGTTTTGTTGTAATTCTGAGTTGGTTCAAATAAGATAGATTATGAATCAGGATAACTCCAGTTGATATGAATTGCTCTGTATAAAACCCAACATACACAACTCATTTAGGTTGACACAGCCCATGTCAGAGGCCATGTAGACCTCTATTAGAGTATAAGTTTGGCTTAATGATATGTATAAGATATATGATTGTTATGCTATCATTACATAGGTCTTATGGGACTTAAGGAAACAATGAAAGATGACATTGGAAGCTATGGACCAAGGAGAGTATTTCAATTTTGTCTCTTGTACATATAAATTATGATTGGATAAGGTTTGTTAAATTAATATCTTAAATGATAGCATTAGAAATGTTGATTATTGAATGGTATCAAGTCCTGGAATATTAGTGTACTGTTGGTTCTTAAAATGTTTACTATTATTATTAATAGCAAGATCCTAATGTTATTATAGACAGTAAGTAAACCTTGACGTGTTGACTATATGAACCTCCAACTGGAGGTGGAAATTAAGCAAAGATAAATGGAGGATAGTGTAATGATATAAGATTATAAAATGAATAAATTATTAATGATATAATTCTATGCTTAATATGAAAGATAAATATAAAAAGTAATAAGCTTGTGATTTAGTGTTATGTTAATGAGATAAGTTAGATGTTAATGAATTGCTTTATGAGTAGTATGTTAATGTATTAGAATGGCTACACATGACATAACTAATTTTGATATGTGTAGAGTATTAGTAATGAAGAATAAAATGTATGAATGGTTTCTATACTTAAGATTTTTCTATATATCTATATATGTATACATAGATAAGGTGAGTTAATAATATTATAGTTTGAATAGAGGAAAGATGTTCTAGGTTAAATAATAGAAGTATTCGATTATGAAAAGGGAAGTATCAATTAATTATTATGGATGTGATGCTTGAAAGAAGGATATTGTTAATGTACTAAAAGTAGTAAAATAAACTAGTATGGATCTTTTAGTATTCTTTATTAAGATATCATGTTAAATATGAGGCGAAGCGAGACGGAACGATGATGGAGGGTTTAGCAAAGTTTTAATGTATGGTAAAGATAACAGTTTATAATTATGCATCCTTAAAGGATGACAATATGAAAGTATGTGATTATATGAGGGATTATATTCCCATGAAAAGATGAAATGTAAAGAAGGTAACGCTAAGTTTAACCTTATTGTGGAGTTTTATACAAAAAAGTTGTCCAATTAAATTACGTTGTTTTGAATTCCTTATGATATGATTATATATTTTCTCGAGTTTCCAAATTGATTTATTCACTGAGCTTTATAGCTCGTCAGATGTTTTATAAACCTTTCATGTGACTTTTGTTGCTGTTATCGAGGCTCAGGATGGCGTTGTGCAACTTTTTAGCTTTATGTTTTAGTATCAAGTTGATGTCCCCAAAGTTTAAGATAATGTGTCTTTTTTCTTAAACTAAGTTATTTTTATTTTCTTCAAGACACCGATGTTGTTGAACTCCTTTGTTTATTAAATATCATTTAAACCGCTTCCGCTAGCTTATTTCAGAAAAGTTTAAGTTGCGCATGATTTTTAAGAAAATTATTATAAAGTTTTTATCAAATCAGCTTTTTGTGAAAATGAGACATTACAAATCCTCGTTGAATTCCCCTCCCCTCCCCCTAAAGAAAAATTTCCATCCACATTCTTCACCTTCATCATCGACATTACGTAAAGAAGAACAAATTTGTAACACCTCAAAATTCAAAAAGAATATCATATTATAATATATATATATATATATATATATATATATATATATATATATATATATTTATATATATAATAACAAGATTTATGAGTTTAAAGTAATCAGAGTTGACCTTTTTTTAGGTTAAACTATAATTTTGAAAGAAAAACAAGTTTAAGAGACTAAGTTCATAACAAAAATAAGTTGTAAGTTGGAAAAATGTGTAACATACTCATTTAGAGATATATAGTATAAAAAGGGGCTTACGCATAAAAACGCATAGTGTGTATGGGTGTTTGTTTAGAATTCTCTTATTTGAGAGAGAGTGTTGTGACCAGGAACTAAAGGAAGAACATGAGCTTGGATTATGAGAAGAACAAGTACAAGGAACTAAAGGAAGAAGCTTAACAAGATTTCAACATCAATTACTCAAGGATCAATGTTAAAATCTCTTATAAATATGTGTTATATATTTTTAGTGAGAGAAAATTAAGATTAGTCAATATTTGGCTATGATTATGGGATGAATGTTATGTATCTAAGGTTGTTTGGTGTTTATACACCTATATATACATCTGGTAATAAATTCGTGTTGTTAGATTAATATTAGAATGAGTTTTGGATGATATTTGGAGCTCGATAGGGCTGTTCACAAAAAAACAATATGTTGTTTTGAGGTTAACGCAGGCCGCCAGGCCGTGTTGATATGGGTAGGCTGTGTAGGTATGCCATGTAGGCGGAGGCGGATCCGTAAAATCATGACGCTGGGACTATAGGAATCGTAGTCATAGTTGTATTAATCATTTCCTTGTATTTATCTTCTCCAAACTTAAAGGTTTTTATTTAGGGATAGGATTATAGCTAGGCTTTGGCTTTATATATATATATTCATTGTTCTCTCCGATTGGTTATAAAAATAAAAAACCCAAACCAGAAACTTTTTCTTTTGTTCTCTGTCCATCGACTTCTATATGGTATCAGAGCAGGTCTTCAAAAACCTTGCTCTCAATTGATCATAAACCTAAAAGATGGCAGAGGATGACAGCAAAAAGGATACGGGTGGAGGCGGTATCACACATGATTCACCCTATTACTTCCATCTATCCGATTACCCCAAATAATTACACGTAAATGAACTCCTCACGGACAGCAACAATGCAGATTGGAGCCAAGATATGACAAACTTTCTCTTTGCAAAGAAGAAGATGGAGTTTGTCGATGGCACGATAAACAAACCGGAGAAAACGTCAAAGGATTACATGCCATGGATGCGTGTCGATGCAATGATTAAGGGTTGGCTAACGACTGCCATGGAGAAAAACATAAGGAACAACGTTAAATATGCAGATACAGCGTCAAAGATGTGGTCCGATTTGAGTGAACGTTTTGGGAAGGAAAGTGCCCCTAGGGCATATGAATTGAAACAAAACATAGCCTGTGCGAGACAAACCGGCGCTTCCGTGTCGACTTATTTTACCTAGTTGCGATCCATATGGGATGAATCTCAATCCATGCAACCCTTTCCTCTGTGCACCTGCAACAAATGTGATTGTGACATCGGAAAAGGGATCAATGAGTATCAAGAGAATGAACGCCTATATGAATTTCTTATGGGTTTAGATATTGAGTTTTCGGTTATTAAAACTCATATCTTAGCCACGAAACTGACTCTTTCACTAGGTGTAGCATATCACATGGTGGCCGAAGATGAGAGGCAAAGAGCTATCTCGAATGAAAATATGAGTTCCCATGAACCTGCTTCATCTAAAGACTTTCAAAAAACAGAATGGTCCAACAATTTGGAACAAAGAAAAGGGTGTAGCAAAGACTGTCAAGGAAGGGATTGAACATTGCACTGAATGCAATAAATATGGCCATAAACGTGAAGGATGTTTCAAGTTGATTAGGTATCCGGATTGGTGGCCCGGGAAGAAAGAAGGAAAGACCAACCCCAAGGCTGCGTGTGTCGAGACGGAGACATCTACCATTCCCGGATTAACATACGAAGATTATCAAATTTTTATGAAACAATTTTCTGGATCGACTAACGGTAAAGTTACCAAACCTGCTGCTAACATGGCTCATAAAGAGGATATAGAAGGTGAGTGGATCATTGATTCAGGTTGCACATAATATATAACTCAACTATCTCATGTTCTTGACAACAAGAAAACCACCTCTCTTAAGGAACCCATTGTCATCCCCACTGGGGACTCGATTCCAGTTAAAGGGATAGGGGATCATACCCTTCCTGGAGGAGCTAAAGTGAAGGGGGTTCTTTATATCCCTTAATTTAAATGCAATCTTCTTTCTGTTAGTCGCCTTTGCCGTGACCTACAATGTTCCATATCTTTCTTTCCTAATTTTTGTGTTATGCAGGACCTACAAAGGAGGAACTTGATTGGTGCATGTAGGTGTGAAGGGGGACTATACCGGATGAAGATGGTTGAAGGAAGAAAAGCAATGGCTACTACAGTTGAAACATGGCACAAAAGACTTGGACATGCATCAAAAGGGAAGCTTGCTAAAGTTGATTTCCTTCTAGTTATATAAAGACCAGTGCTCCTTTTGAATTAATTCATTGTGATATATGGGGAGGTTATCGGGTACCATCATATACCAAAGAAAATTATTTCCTTACTATAGTAGATGATTTTAGTAGGGCGGTCTGGGTGTTTCTCATTAAACATAAAAGTGAAGCCAGCAAATGCTTAATGGATTTTTACAAGATGGTTGAAATCCAATTTGAAAGGCAAAGAATAAGATCAGATAATGGTGGGAAAATCACGTCTAATGACATGGTGAATTTTTATAATAAAAAGGGAATCTTATTAGAAACATCTTGCCCAGACACTTCCCAACAAAATGGTGTTGTCGAAAGAAAGCACATGCATTTGCTTGAAACTGCTCGAGCCTTAAGGTTTGATGCAAATCTTCCCAAACAATTTTGGGGTGAATGTGTTCTAACTGCAGCTTATGTGATTAATCGCCTTCCTTCTATGGCCATTAAAAATAAAACCCCTTTTGAGTTGATTTGGAATCAAAAACAAGATTATAATTCTATAAAGGTTTTTGCGTGTCTTGCATATTTTACTAACAACAACACCAAGGGAGACAAGTTCGAAGAAAGGGGGAAGGCAGGAGTTTTTATTGGCTATCCACATGGGACTAAGGGTTATAAAATTTTTGATCTAAAAACCAGAATAATAGTACTTAGTAGAAATGTTTAGTTCTATGAGCAAAAGTTTCCCTTCAAGGGTATCCAAGACATCAATGAAGAATCCATCGAGGAACCAATAAAATTTAATGATTTTAATTGTCATCACGAAACCACGAACGTTCAAAATGGAAGAGATCCCAACGGCTCAAGAACAGGTTATTGATTTTATTCATACAGAAGAAAATAGAGCCAATGATATCCCAAATGGACCACACTTTGAAGATAGTTTTGATCAAAATAATGATGTTAGGGATGATGATCACGTTAATGTTGATAATGAGGATGTCATGTATGAATTTGTTGATGAAGTTGAGAATCGAGCTGAAACAAGACCCACTAGAACAAAATCTTAGCCATCAAAGTTCAAAGACTATGTTGTCCAAGTTCCCCCTTCGGTTAAGCACCCAACATCTAATCAAGCTACCTCCACGGTACGTTATCCTATATCTAGCTTCGTTTCTTATGATAAGTTTTCTACTAATCTTAAGGCGCTTTTTGCGGCCATCACTGATAATGATGAGCCTCAGACTTTTCATCAAGCTGCGTAGGATGCAAGATGGCATGAAGCCATGAAGAAAGAAATTGAGGCCCTTGAAAAAAGTGGTACTTGGACTCTAGAAGACTTACGAGCAGGAAAACGGGCTATTGATTCAAAGTGGGTTTACAAGATAAAATTTAAACCAAATGGTGAAGTTGAAAGGTACAAGGCTCGGCTAGTCGCGAAGGGATTCACTCAAATGGAAGGTGTTTGATTACCATGATACCTTTGCTCCCGTAGCCAAATTAGTTACCGTTCGTACCCTTTTAGCGGTAGCGGTAAAGAGGGAGTGGATTATCCATCAACTTGACGTAAACAACACTTTCCTACATGGAGACCTAGATGAAGAAGTCTATATGAAAATTCCTCAAGGTTTTTCCAAGGATAACGATACCCGTGTTTGTTGACTAAGAAAATCTTTATACGGGTTAAAGCAAGCTTCACGAAATTGGTATCACAAGTCCACTACTTTTCTCTTAAGTCTAAGTTTTAGACAATCCAAGGCTGATCACTCATTATTTCTTTATCAAGAAGGGAATACAATGGTGGTCATTCTAATTTACGTGGATGACATTATCATTACCGGGAATAATTTCACCAAGATACAAGAAACCAAGAATCAACTTGATGATGAATTTAGCATTAAAGATCTTGGTACAAAATGGACGATGGACTTGTCTTAAGTCAACGAAAATATACCTTGGATATCCTTGAAAGTAGTGGGAAAATGGGATGTAAGCCAAGTTCTTTTCCTATTGAACAAGGATTAAAATTAGACAAATGAGATAGTGAAGCTCGAGTAGATGCAAGTCAGTATCGTCGTCTCATTGGTCGACTTCTTTATCTTCAGACAACCCGACCAGACATTGCTTACTCCATTAACGTTTTAAGCCAGTTTGTTGTTGACCCACGAACCAGTCATTTGGAAGCAGCAAACCGTGTTCTTGCATATTTAAAGGCCACACCGGGTCAAGGTATTCTTCTCTCATGAACGGGAGATCTTAGCTTAACTGCTTATTGCGATTCTGATTGGTTAGGCTGCCCCTATACAAGACGATCATGCACTGGCTATTTTCTCTTGCTTGGTGGAACCCCTATTTCTTAGAGAACCAAGAAACAATCAATAGTTTCTCGCTCTTCAGCCGAAGCAGAATATAGGGCAATGGCTTCCACTGTGAGCGAAGTCATTTGGGTTCGTTGGTTACTCAGGGAGTTGCAAGTTCACAATCTGGTTCCAACCCCTTTGTTTTGGGATAATCAAGCAGCACGACACATAGCGAATAATCCCGTCTTTCATGAAAGAATAAAGCATGTTGAGATGGACTGTTATTTTGTTTGTGAAAGGGTTGAATCGAAGGAAATGATGCCAATGAATATTAGCATCAAAATGCAAATAGCAGATTTGCTTACAAAGGGTCTCAGTACTCAGCAACTTAACTTCCTTCTTAGCAAGATTGGCATTGCAAATTTGCATGCTCCATCTTGAGGGGGAATATAGGAATCGTAGTCATAGTTGTATTTATCCTTTCCTTGTATTTATCTTCTCCGAACTTAAAGGATTTAATTTAGTGATAGGATTATAGCTAGGCTTTGGCTTTATATATATTCCTTGTTCTCTCCGATTTGTTATAAAAATAAAAAACCCAAACCAGAAACTTTTTCTTTTGTTCTTTGTTCCATCGACTTCTAGAGGGACACCAACAATTATGTCTTATCATACAAGTCAAATCGGGTTGGGTCATATTGACCTGTAAACCAATTTGGTCAATTCTTAACCAGTATAACTTAGTTAACATTTCAATGTTCATCAAATTAAGAAAAACCCACCATTTTAACAACCAACTATTCTTTTATCATGTCAAGAACTATTATCCTACGACTCCTTAGGTAGTATTTTCAAGTTCCCAAGTATAAACAACATTTATATTTTGATATGACCGAATCCACTAATGTTGTTAGGCCCTAACATACTACCTACTTACCCACTAAATTGAAGGACTATCATATGTAATATCAGCATTGCCTTAGAAGATATTGCACTTAATCATTTACCTTATTTAATTAGTTTGTAACTCGAATCATTCAAAAAGTAAACAACAATTTCTCTATTTCTTCTTCTTTCTAGTTGATTTCATGAACACATGGGGGCCTCATATTTTTTGGTTGGGGGCATGGGTTTCAAAGCCAATAATTGACCTATATTTTTTTCAAACTCATTGGGGGCCTTTCCTCACTCTTCTAATGTTATAGATCCGCCGGTGCATGTAGGCTGAACACATACCATGTCTGACACATGCCATGTCGGTCCAACATGGGCCTTGTAGCTTTAGACACAGGCCGTGTAGGGTTAACGCGGGGCATGTAGGGTAGACATAGGCAGTGTAGGGTTAACATAGGCCATGTATGTTGTCACATGTCATGAAGGTTTACGCAGGCCATGCCGGCCTCTACCAGCTTAAAAGTTCGGTTTATGTTTTATATAAGATGTGTGATTGTTATATGATTACTTAGGTCTTTGGGGACTTAGGAAAATGACAAGTGAAAACATTTAGATGGCATGGACCACACGTGAGTGTATACTAATATATAAGATAGATGAGTGTCTTCAAACTAGGGTAAGCATGGTTCGCTTTGGTTCGGTTTTGGCATAAAACCGAAACCAAACCGAAATTTTCGGTTTTTGGAAAACCAAAACCAAAACCGTCGGTTTTGGAGTGGTTCGGTTTTTGGTTTTTGATTAGGTTTTACACCTTTTCTGTTTTAACCATCAAGATATGAACCCATACAACCTTCATTGTAAAGCTATAAATTAAATGGGATTGAAGTTATATAAAAAAACATCAAGATGTGTGACACCTAATTCAAGCTATATATATTGCAATTGATGCAAGCAAAATGTCTGTCATTATAAAATCATGTTAGCAAAGCTGAAAATCGAGATGAACAACCAACTTTAGATGAACTACATACAACTCTGAAAACTAGAATATGAAAATCGAGTTAAACAACTAGAAATGGATTTCTGTATTAAGTGAAAATGGATAAGTCGAGAAGAAGTGAACTCGTCGACTCGAAATGAAGTGATGTAGATGAACTCAATCGAGTAGTAAGACGACTAAACAAAGTTGCAACTTCGAAGGAGATCTAAATCGGTGTGATATCTCTTTGAAGGAACCCTAATGTAAATGGGGAGTGGCTATGAAATAGGAAAGTCATAGGGTATTTGTTTTTGGATATGTACATTTATAATATTACCCCTTGGAATAGTTCGGTTCGATTTTTTTGGTTTTTGAAATTGTAAAAACCAAAACCAAACCGAAAAAGTCGGTTTTTGAAATGTTGAAAACCAAAACCGTCGGTTGCTATATTGGTTTGGTTTTTTTGGTTTTTTGTTCGGTTTCGGTTTTTGTGCTCACCCTATCAAAATGCTTTTCGACTTCTTTCTTCAAAGCTATCCAGGATGACTTTATAGTCTTCACTATAGTAGGTATGAATTATCATATTTTCTATCATTTGTATATACCATGTAATTATCAAAAGTCAAGAAAGATATGGAAGTAAACCTACGCAAATATGGTGACACTAGCTACATTTACTATGCGTATCATATCGAATTGGGTTGATAAACATAAATATGAACTATTATAGTATGAGAAATGTATATTTAATAACTACCATATGAGAGATGAGAAAGTATACTAATATATCCGGGAATATATGAATGAAATCATGATAAGTTTATATGAGCGACTATATGTTAAAGTCATATAAATAGAGATGAATAAAAGTATGTTAAAGATGTTTACTTACCATATTACTGAATAGGTCCTATTTAAGGTATGAAGTGAAATAGAACTCATATATATATAATACTAATACTAATTATGATTACATGCACGGGCTAGTACTCGAGCACACACTTACGTTCAAATAGATTATCTATATATATACTACTCTATAATGCATTTACTCATTTTTACTTAAAACTCTTAAATTTTAAGTCACTTAAAAATATGTTAGTCTTGATTTGTTTACATTCCATCAGCACTGAAGTCTTCGAAGAAGGTTTCAGTAGAAGAAGCTATCTGAAGAAACGTCTCAACGCACAAATGATGCTTGCATCTGAAGAGCTTAAAGTTTCATCACTGAAACTTTTAGTTAAGGTTTACTGAAGTCTGTCTTCAGCAAATGGTCCCCTCAGTGACGTCATTGTTGGGATCTCGTGGGCACGCAGCGGAAGCGAATGTACAACAAATAAAGCCCAAGGTACAAGCAATCAAAGCATAAAACCGAAATCCCAAACATGGACCAAACTCTATGTATAAAAATGCAACTGGTAAAGAAAAGAGATTTATACCTTTCTCCTAAGCTCCAGAATGTGATTGACTCGTGGCGTTGAGCTCCAAGAACGAAACACGGATCGGCTAAAGGGTAGTGCCCCGGGAACACGTCCAACCACACGAGCTAGCGACCCTTCGTGCTTCTTCACCACGAAAAGCACTCCGGGACAACAACAAAGAGACCACAATTCTGGAACAAACTCTCTGGAATAAACCTCTCTTGGGCTCTTGTAGCACCAAAGAGTGTAATGTGTGTTTTAGAGAGAGTGAGAGCAAAAGAACCAACTCTCCCAAACTAAAATGAGTTCCTCTTCAATTTTGTCTCCAGATTCGTGTATTAACCCCACAAACCGGCCAAATCTCGAAAGTGTAAAACTCACATGCATTGGCTAGTTTGGAGGTGGATATGACAAATGGCACTGCCAGGGTTTAGCGGCGCTAACCATGAGTTAGCGGCGCTAACTCAAAAAGGTTAGCGGCGCTAACGCGCCCTGTCAGTGATTTGACACAAAGTACATGCAGCCGTAGCGGTGCAAACCTCTAGGACTTAGCGGCGCTAACCCCTAATAGTTAGTGGCGCTAACGCGGCCTGCGATGTCAACTTTTGTCTTTTGTCATATTTGGTCCCTTAACTTAAGTTGCTGTCAGGTTAGACCCCGGTGCATGACCCTATAGGCCTATACATTATCAGCAGCGGTCCATATGGCGTATGTGTATTAATGGGCATATTTCTAACAGTCATCAACTATCACTTTCAAGATAGTATTGCGTGATGAGAATCTGTTACTTATCAGTCTACAAGATTGTGACGAGTGTCACTATATCAATGGCTAGGATTGATAAGGGAAATGTATAAATACTCTTCTCTTTGTTGAGAAGAGTGGCTTGCTCATTCTGTATGTTCAGATAGTAATAGCTTTGTGTTTGCATTTTCTCTCAAGTTTGTTCTTGAGTTTTCAATTGAATTTAAGAAGTATGTTCTTCTTAAATTCCAGTCTGTAAGTTTGTTATATCAATATTAACAACCTTAGACATTTCTCACTGTTCTTATAATTACTATTTTCGCACTTAATATTTCTTTAAGTTAGTATTATTCACAATTTGGGAACAACAATTGGTATCAGAGCGGGTTCAAATTCTTCAATAATTTCAGATCTGCCGAGATGTCTAAAGTTGACTATAACGACAATGGGTCTTTTGGTAAGCCACCAAAGTTCTCTTCTGAAAATTTTTCCAGCTGGAAGGGAAGAATGCTTCTCTATCTTGAGAACTTGGATACTATGTCTCTATCTGTTCTAGAAAATGGTCCTATCATTCCAAAAACCATTTCGCTTATGAGTGAAGAAGGTGATCTACTGGAACCTCGTCCTAAAACGAAGAACCTGTGGACTGATGAAGATAGAAGACAGGTAAACTTGGATGCTAAGATTAGAAACAACATTGCTATCTCACTTCCCAATGATATCTATCATACCATCTCTAATGTGAAAATTGCAAAGGATATGTGGGAAACCTTGTGTATAGCATACGAAGGAACTGAAGAGGTGAAGGAGAACAAAAGGACGAATGTCATCAGGAAGTACGAAAGATTTTGCTCTAAAGAATCTGAGACTCTTACTGAAGTTTATACAAGGTTTACTTGTCTGTTAAATGATATGTTAGAGGCTGGTGTTGAGAGAGAGAAGATCCAAATTCTTAACAGATTCCTGGATGCTCTCCCCAGTGAGTGGGATACCATGTGCCTCGTTCTCAGGACCAATAATAAGTTAAAAACATTGGATATGAGAAATCTGTATGGCATATTACTGAATGATGAGCAAACAAGAGCTCAGAAACAGGAACTAAAGAGATCAGCTAAGAAGAGTTTAGCTCTAGTTGCAGAAACTGAAGTATCAGCTCAACAATTCACTGAAGATTCTGACACGGAGACAGAGAATGACTGGGTAGCTGAAGGTGAAGAGGGTCATCCAGAGTTCAAGGTTGAACGAGCTTTCATAATGAAGAACTTCAGCAAGTTCTTAAAATTCAAGGCCAAAACTAATGATCAAGGGTCAGGAAGCTTCAAATCCACCACTGATAAATCAAAGCTGGAATGTTACAAATGTGGCAAGCTTGGCCACTTCGCTGCTAACTGTATTGTCAAATCCTCATCTAAGAGTTATCTATCGAAGGCTGAAAAGTACAAGTATAAGTACAAGGCACTGAAGCTGAAAAATCAAAGTTCAACTGAAAAGAAGAAAGAGAAGGCAATGATAGCTAGAAAACTGAATTGGACCGACTCTGAAACATCCGATGATGATCAAGAGTCTAAAAAAGCTATGTTTGCTGAAGAATTCTCAGGGTGTGCTCAGCCTTACATGTGTCTGATGGCTACTGAGAGCCAGTTAAAGAAAGACCTAGCTACTGCTGAATGGTTGAATTCAGCTGAGGGTTGGAATTCCTCTATGATGTACAAGGTATCAAACTTTCAGAACAATGAGTCTAATGTGAAAAATGATATGTTTGCTTATTTGGTGTCTGATTTAATTTCTGCACATGATGAACAAAACAAAATCAATAAAATCTTTTCTGTTCAACAAAACCTAATTCAGGAAACTGAAACTGAGAACGACACTCTTGTTCAAGAGTCCTTTGCCTTGAAAAGTCATCTAGAGCTATTAACAAATGAACTAAAAATGGCCAAAGCTGAGCTATCTTTAACAAATGATAAACTCAAAGATCGTCAGTCCATCATTGATCTCTGGCTCAGTCCTAATAAACTCGCCTTTGAGAGTATCAATCATCAAATGATCATTCAGAGAGAAAGAGTTGGGTTAGGAAAAATCAAAGAAGCTGCTTCAATCAGCAAAAAGTGCAAAAAGGTTGATGAAATTTTTTTCACTGATTTAACATGTGAAAACATAGGAAACTCAGATATGCTATATAAAAGATTTACTAAGGCAGACTGTGAAGTTCCTGAATTCAATGAGGAAACAAATTCTGAAATCAGAAACATACAGTTGTCTTCCGATAACTTGTTTGAAAATCAGAATGATTATCAGCAAAAATTTTCCAATCTCACTGAATTTGAACTTACCGTTGTCACTGACTCTGAATCTATTACTTCAACTGAATTTGAACCCATGGCTTCCACCAAAACTGAATCCACTTCAGTTCACACCTCCACTAAACCTCTGATAGTTGAAGCTCCACTTGAAACTAATCCTTCAATACAAAATCAAAACTACAAAAGATCGAAAACTCAAAGTCATCAGTCTAAAAAGCCAAAATCAAAAAGGTTGAGCAAATTACAAAAATTTGAATCAACACTGAAGATAATGATGAATCAGTTAAAAGGGTTAACTAGATCCAATACTCAGAAAAGCAATATCAAACGTCAAAAGGATAACAAATCAACACGTAAATGCTATAAATGTGGTGTTAGAGGTCATGAAGCCAAAACATGTGATTCACCTGTTGCTACTTGTGTACTTCTTCCGAGCCCATCAGCAGGTGGGTTCACAAATTGGTTTAATTCTTTGTTAACTTGTGCAGGGTGGTCAAGGAAATAACACCTGGTACCTTGACAGCGGATGCTCCCGTCACATGACTGGATGCAAATCTTTACTAACAAAAGTTACTCCAGTCGATGGTCCACAAGTTATATTTGGTGGAGGAAAATGTGGAAAAACAGATGCCTATGGTCAATTAAAGAAAGGTGTTATTCATATCAAGAATATCGCTCATGTCACCGGACTTGAGCATAATCTGATAAGCATAAGTCAGATGTGTGATGCAGATTATTCCGTTCTATTCAAAAAATACAAGTGTTCCATCAGAAACAAAGAGGGTACTGAAGTCCTTCAGGCCAAGAGAATAGATAACATGTACGTTCTCGACTTCAATTCAGTTACTTCACCCTCAGATGTATGCTTTATCTCACAGTCAGTCAAAGAACTACATTGGTTGTGGCACAAAAGGTTATCTCATCTGAATTTCAAAAATATGAGCAAACTAGCACAAGGGCAACTAGCAAAAGGGTTGCCTAAGATTAGCTATGTGAAAGACAAAGTTTGTCATGTTTGCGAGAAAGGAAAACAAAAGAAATCTATTCACAAATCAAAGCACTGTGATCAGATCAACAAAGCATTTCAGTTGCTTCACATGGATCTATTTGGTCCAGTCAGCACTCCAAGTATTAGTGGTAAGAAATACAATCTTGTAATTGTGGATGAATATACACGTTTTACTTGGGTATTCTTTCTATCTAAGAAGAGTGAAACTGCTGAGATCATAATTAGCTTCATCACATGAATGAATCGTCAGTACGATATTCATGTCAAACAGCTAAGAAGTGATCATGGTACTGAATTTAGAAATGGGATTGTTCAGAATTTTTCAGCCGTGTACACCCCTCAACAGAATGGAGTTGCTGAAAGAAAGAATCGCACACTAATTGAAGCCGCAGGAACCATGCTTGCTGAAGCAAAGATATCATTACGTTTCTGGGCTGAGGCCATCAATACAACATGTTACACACAGAACAGATCATTGAAAGGTAAAAGACATTTGAAAACTCCTTACGAATTGTTGCACAATAAGATTCCAAATGTTGGTCATTTGAGAATCTTTGGCAGTACATGCTTTATATTGAACAATAAGGATCGCCCGAGCAAGTTTGCATCCAAAGCTGATGAAGGAATATTTCTTTGGTATTCTAGCATCTCAAAGGCATACAGATTGTTCAACTTCAAAAGCAATACAATCCTTGAAACAATGGATGTCACATTTGATGAATTAGATCTTTAGTCAAGATATTCAGATCAAAACACTGCAAATTCAGACGACTAGGATGCATTGCTTTCTTCTCCATTTGAAGACACTTTAGCCGCTCAGCCAAAAGAAACAGTTTGCGAAGATTATGACGATAACGACATACCTCCTATTACTCATATACCCATTTTAGTTGAAACATCCTGTAAAACACCAATTCCTGAACCCATAAACTACAAAATACCACTGATTGATTTTGAATCCCAGTCTCCATCTTCAATTGAAGTTCCCTCCGTTGGAACACGGTATGGAGCAAAACACAGCGGAAGCATAAAACAAAGGTTTAAAACAGAACGAAATCGGGTCCGTATCGTGTTCCAAAGTGATAGTTTCTCTACAAAAACAAATTGCAACTAAAAGAACAAGAGAAAGGGCAGAGAATACCTCACTACCTTCTCAACAATCGGCTGTAGCAAGTGACAAGTCGGGACAACAAGGAACTCAAGTGAATCCTTCTCTATTGCATGATCCACACCAAGTTAGCTTGACCCCAAAGTGCTAGCAATCCATCAAGAAGACATCCATATGATTCTCCTTTTCTGGAACAGCCACTAGAATATCTCCTCTTGCACTAACACACTCACCACACTCAAGATCTTAGTAACTTAGTGTATGTGTGTATGTGTGTATGTGAAGCTCCAAAATCAAACAATTTGATTTTTGGACCTTCTCTCTTTATCAGTAAGCTGTCGGGATCAATCCTTGGTGTGTGACCCAATAGGCTCGCACTTCATCAGCAGTAACACCTATGTACTTTTGTCAGTGGGCAGACTCCAACAGACTCCCACTTGCACATGACACAACGTACCCAGAGGTATCACAGACAGGGAGCGGCCTCTAGCAAGGCATCCCTACCCCCAAGTCAGTACGAGGTATGTCCTCGCATAGACAAGTACCAATTCACAACCCAAAGGTTTGAAATGGACCTATAGATAAGTGATCAACCATCCTTTTGTTCACGATATCCATGTGAAGACGAGACATGGTACTAAGTCATTCTCAGTCCTTCACGATTATGTTTCTTGATCGAGATTGGTGGTGACCAAAAAATACAAGTTGTAATCGATTACCCAAATCATTGCACACTCGAGCACGGCCATGCATTTTGGTGTCAGAGCCCAATCATCGAGGGGCCCAGGGATATCTCTCTAAACAGAGGAACAAATTCCTTTGACTACATTGCCCACCACAGTGATCATACTCTGATCAGCTACTCCCTTTATAACAGCCACTTACGGACTGCGTTTGAAAGCAACTAGAGCAAAGCAAACCAAAGTGATGCAGACACATGCATCTCCAGTATGAGGATGAACTGATATTATCATCCTGAATCACTCATGACAAGTACCACAAAGTGAATTCAGGTGTGGGTCGTCCAGTCAATTGAAACACTTTCAAGTACATGCGAAGTATTGCGTCCCTGTGTCCCAATCACCATTGGACACTTGACCAATCACTTGCCTCAGCCTTCATTCATACTTCCGTCCCTTGAAGAATGACTGTCTGTGGACATTTAGAATGTAAACACATTCAGGGAAGAGGTAAAACATGCAAAGTTGGAACACAATAAGGCATACTGAGAGTACCCGCTACACGCGCATTACCAAACCCCTTTGATAATCGATGCAAGCAGAAGCACAATATTGCTTAATGTTCCCAAAGATAAAACATATCAAAACTTTACTAAAACAAACTCAAGCCAAGTTCATGCAGACCTTAGTATGACATTCATCACTAGACTGTAACTATAGCTTAGTAAACGGACCATCCACGATGTCATCCGTGTGTACTCTGACATTGAACATATCCCTACTGCAACCAACCACATCTAAAGTGTACGTTGATGAGATTTCGATCATTTGTCCAAGCCGTTATACCTTCATTGTTTCAATGAACCCAATAAGGCAAACAACGCTTGGTTTTATGATTTTATGTGCATAAGCTATCGTACTCTCATAGTATTCATAAAGATCTCTATAGAGTCGGCGATGCTTGGTTCTCAGTGATCATATCCCTGCTACAACCAACCACTTCCAAAGTGTGCGTTGATGGGATTTGATCATTTGTCCAAGCAGTTATGCCTTCATTGTTTCATAAAGAACCCAATAAGGCAAACAATGCTTGGTCCACAGAAATTAACGTGTATAAGCCATCGTACCCTTATTGCCTCAAAAGAACTCAATAGAGTCAACGATGCTTTAAGAAACATGTAAATTAACAACACCATATTTAGAAAAGGATCACAAACCCCAATTAAGATCGGCGGTTGTCCTTTAAAGTAGAAGCCATCATAAGAGTAACAACTCACTTTAAGCTTCTTCTAATTACATCACCACAAGAACATATACTCATATTTCTTGTATTCCATAAACTTCTTTGAATATTCCATATTTATTATGAACGCATAATTCTTGATTTACGCTTCTATCCAAGCTAAATCAAGACATTATCTCCAAAACATAGCATGTTCAAGACATACCAAATAGGATAATAACAACGCTCCCACTAGCTCTGGCATCTATCCAAGTTTCATCATTGCTAACTGAAAACTCAAACACTTGATTTTCTTAGCAAAGATTCCAAAACATAGATTTATTCTAAGCCCAAAAGGACTCTATATTTATAGACTTCATAAGGATACTCAGGATGTGAAAGACCCTCGGACAGTGTTGTGAGCACTTCCTCATAAAATTCCTCTAACGGAATGCGGTCTTTGCATCATACTGCCATAACACGGCATAAGCATCCCCTTAAACTTCAACATAACTACTGAGAGGATATCTTCATGTGATTCCTACCCAATGGTCAATCATCATGAAACCAATTCCTTCCAGTCAGTATTTGAAGTTATCTACAAATTAATCCATGCAGATCCAAAAGATCTATATACACCTTATAGTTCAATACTTAGGTGTTAGATTAACCAAGTTCAAAACTTGGAAATCTAGCATGGAATATATCTTATGTTATTACACTCCTCTTCTTAGCAGACTCAAGGGCCCACTACAGCTTCCGGTAATTGATCCATACAACACGTATCATCAATAAGTCATCGTCCTCAGATATAATACATTATACTCTTCTGGTCTTATGACGACTCTTACTAGACATATGAAGAAGTAATAACATTATGCCAGATACTCCAACATAGCCATGTTGAGTTTCAATCATTTCTGATTGAATGCTAGTGCCAACATCAGGTCTTTTTATTTATATCTCACGTTCTTCCACTGGAATGCTTCAGTTGTTCATTTCCCTTTTCGTGCAACCAAAACCGGTTCTCAAAAGGATATGAAATGAATATCTGAAACTTAGAAGAACTATTAAGTACATTAGCATCCTTTAAGTTCATCCATCTCCCACTAAATGTAGACTCAAAAACTCTGATCTATGAGATAGATAAGCAAAGAACACTTTCTAGTCGAATCTCCTTAGATGCTAATTTGACCATGATTGTTGATTTAAAAACAAGAACATTGCCTGCCACTACCCAAGTACACCTTTCAAGCAGGTTACTTAAGTTTAATCCATCAAGACGGAACCATAACCAATATGTTCTATTCCTCCACAAAGACATCCATGTAAAACATGTATCCTAGGAGAAGTGAATTATGAGGCAAACTCACAATTCTTATGATGGTTAAGAATGTAGATGCTCAACATCTCACAAGATGTGAGTATCTTTATTCCCTTTTGCCCTCTTCATTTTAAATTTGTTAAGGGTGAGTCTTCAACACCTCTCAGGTTTCAGACATTCGTCTAATAAATTAGACTTACCCATTCCTTCTACCATCATCGGTAAAGGTAACAAATCACATATAGTTAATCATTATGATTTTGCTTGAACGGTCTTTACACCAACGTGCAAACGAAATCCAACAAGCTTTTATTCCTCTCACATTCACAAGTGAAGGATGTCTTAGTTATTTAGCCTTATAAGCAAGATTTACCATCAACAATTGACTCAAAGTCAAAAGTTTCCAAGTTCCTAACCACATGGAGCTTGGTGATGCTAGTCTTGTTTATATGGTTAAATCAACTATTTCATAAGGATAACAATTCAATAATCATTCATAATCATTCCATTACTTCCTTACGCAAAAGCTTATTATAAATGCCAAGACATGAATAAACTTTGAAATAAATCTCGAAACCCATAATTACATAATTCAATGAAATATTCATTGTCATTACAGGAAAATAAGATACAATGCTTCTTGCCACGCAGGGCGTAAGACAAAGATCTAAATGAAGTAATAGTATAGCTGGATGGAATGGAAAGACTCTTCTTCCAATCCTTTTAGTTAGAGACAAACACTATGTTTCTTTTCACTATCCCAGCTCTCCATGCATCATCGGCCTACTTCGGACAAACACCTACACTTTGCAACAAACAAGTTTGTAACAAATGTGAGTGTTTTGACTAGCGTTCAAAAACCCAGTTTGTTGAAGTAGAAGATCAATGGAGTTTAATCATGAATGTACCTGAAGTCGATGAGCTATCATTCTTCCGCTTTAGGATACTTAGCTCTTTCAGGCATTTAGGGCAGGTGTGACGGCGCCAATTTCCAATTTCTCCGCAAAAGGAGCAAACTACCCCATGTGGAACATCATCTTGAGGCACAATCTCATTGTCCTCCGACTCCACAATTACGGAGAGCCTAGTCATACAATGGTTTCCTTTTGAGGTCAGTTTCTCCTTCTTGCTTACATGTTTCCTAGTAGCCATAGCGGATCTGGACGAGATACGAACCTTCTCAACCATGTAAGATTGTACAGCCTTCAGCATGTCTTGAAGTTTGATCAAGGATTTTTCCAAATTGTCTTTATGATAGTTCTTGAAAAACTTCTCATAAGACGCGGGCAGGGACTGGAGGATCATATCCACCGCAATTTCCCTCCCTATTGGAAGTCAAAGTCTCTCCAATTGGTCCATATATCC
Source organism: Pulicaria dysenterica (assembly GCA_947179395.2). NCBI lineage: Eukaryota > Viridiplantae > Streptophyta > Magnoliopsida > Asterales > Asteraceae > Pulicaria > Pulicaria dysenterica. The sequence continues at coordinate 30,795,761 of OX359290.1, forward strand.
CTTCATCATAAGGAAATGGACATTTACATCCTCACCTTCCTGCATCCTACAACCGACCAAAGCCTTTATACACTCAAACCGTTCTTGTCTAACCTGCTGCGGGAACATGTCCTTTAGCCGGTTTATCATGTCATACGCACTCAATTGTTCAAGCTGCTGACGCAACTCAAAGCTCATAGTCGATAACATGAGACAAGAAATATCTTGTGTATCTCAAATACGCTTCTCAAAAGCGTATCGAGTGGCCCAGTTCGCGTTGGTAGCAGGTGGCTCCGGAAAGGGTTCCTCAAGGATGTGCAACTTTGACTCGTGACGAAGGACAATCCTAAACACACGATACTAGTTAGCGAAGTTAACTCCTATGAGTCTCTCCCTTTCTAGGAATAATCGAAGTTTAAAGTTTGGTGTGGTGTCGTTAATATTTGCCATCTATAAAAGAGTACACGTTTTAGTTAGTTTCGATATAATCCTCGTTAAAATAATTACCCAGCTAATTAAGAAAATCAAATTATCTTAACAAGGGCTAAGAACCTTATTTCACCCCAATCCATGACGGGTTTGCCGCGGATCACTTCATGGAGCTATTTAGGCCGGTAAACATTTTACCAATTGCAATCAGAGATTACAACTCTTAGACACTTGCGGGATCCACCGATACTCATAGAATCTGTTTGGCATGTTTGATCCCTCCACACCATTCCTCATCAATCCACCATGGTAGCTCGGTATGGGCACGACAACTACCAAGGTGTTTTAAGTCTTGGAATTGTAAATTGACCATCAAGATACACGGTGTTACTCTAGCCCCATGGCCGACTCGGCTAAGCTCGACAACCGACCCTTGCGAGTTGCCACACGCACCTTCCACAAAGTTACACAAAACCGATCTCGGCTAAGGTCGACGACCGATCTTGTTTCACTAGATTCGGGTGGTGTCATTTTATGGTTGGCGTGTGGTTTACTTTGAGAAAAATGGGATTTAGTTTTTCAAGTGGTCTTGTGGCGCGCGAGGTTTGTTAATCAATTAAAACTCTTGGTTTTATTATTTTGAAAAGTTTTCAAGCAAGCGAAGAAACTAAACAACCACGCAAGAAACTAAACAAAACAACAACCATGCACAAGTAATATCCAGTAACATGCCCCTAAACCCTATGCGCTTTCCCCGTGAGCCAAACGAGGAAAGCAAGGCCAAACTAAGGACACAACCACTCGGCCCAGCTGGAAGTGCTCCCACTGAATCCGTCATCTCCAATGAACCTCCGGATCCACCATAGCCGAGACGTCTCCTCCACGACTCTCGATGGTTGTCTTCGGTCTTCTTTTACAAATACATACAAATATTTGAAAAGAAACGGCGTGCAAGCCGCGAAATGCTAATCTATGCTAATCTAACAATTACAGAGAAAAGCAATCGGCATGCAAGCCAAAATAAAGTACAAAATACAAGACCGAATAAATTTAATTATTACAAATTAATTATGGTACAAACCACCAAATGAATGAATAATTAAACACAACCAAACAACCAACACATAGGTCTAATGGGCAAGGTGTTACCGGATCAAACGACAACCACAAACAAAAACACGGTGTGCCACAACAAAACCGTGTAAAATGTATCTTGATTAAGATTGTTCAAACCTAGCTAAACACTCAAGGCACAAAGTGAACAATCCTTGTGCATTAGTACCCCAAACACTTTGAGAATACATATTCATATATACACAATACAAGTATATGCATGTGTGCATTTCATGCCAAAAATCACCCAATACATACAAATGCATGAATCAAGACACATATGGGACTTTTCAAAAATCCAAACACTTTGGACAGATTCTGGAAAAACAGAATAGCAAGGAGGCTAAAACCGAAAACAATGTTCTTTTTCAAAAGGGACAAAAATACTGTTCATGAGCTCCTTCACGACCCATAAGCCTTCACGGCCTGTCACGGTCCGTGAAGCCCATAAGTTCCACGACTCTGACTAGTGGAAAACCCTTCACGACCAAGCACCCCACGAGACTGGTCGTGAGCCTTCACGACCGTGAAGAACAAGCCTTCACGACCCGTGAAGACATTCTGGACAGAATGTCCAGATTCGGTTTTCAAGCCAAAAATGTGCAATTTGTTTGTAGATTTGGCTCTGATACCACTGTTGGAACACGGTATGGTGCAAAACACAGCGGAAGCATAAAACAAAGGTTTAAAACCGAACGAAATCGGGTCTGTATCGTGTTCCAAAGTGATAGTTTCTCTACAAAAACAAATTGCAACTAAAAAAACAAGAAAAATGGCAGAGAATACCTCACTACCTTCTCAACAATCGGCTGTAGCAAGTGACAAGTCGGGACAACCAAGAACTTAAGTGAATCCTTCTCTATTGCATGATCCACACCAAGTTAGCTTGACCCCAAATTGCTAGCAATCCATCAAGAAGACATCCATATGATTCTCCTTTTCTGGAACAGCCACTAGAATATCTCCTCTTGCACCAACACACTCACCACACTCAAGATCTTAGTAACTTAGTGTATGTGTGTATGTGTATCATCAAGATACCAAAAGAGAAAAGAGAGAGTTTCTAAGTTCTAATGCATGTTTCTTCACCCACCAGACCACAATAACCTGTATTTGGTCGGAGTCAAAGGCTTAATCTCATTGGACCACAAGATGGCCCAATCAGAAATAAGAATTTCATGCAGATGGTCCTTCACGGCCCCTCACGGCCCCTCACGGCCTCTCACGGCCCGTGAAGACAAAAATGCGCCACGACTGGCCATATTCCTTCACGGCCCGTGCCGCGTTCGAGTGATTCGTGAGGGCGTCTCCTTCACGACCCCTCCACGACCTCTCACGACCCGTGAAGACTCCACGAGCCGTATGAGAGTCGTTGAGTCAAACGTGAGGGCAGTAGGCTTCACGACCCATGGAGCATCCCTCACGGCCGTGAAGCTCCAAAATCAAACAATTTGATTTTTGGACCTTCTCTCTTTATCAGTAAGCTGTCGGGATCAATCCTTGGTGTGTGACCCAATAGGCTCGCATTTCATCAGTAGTAACACCTATGTACTTGTGTTAGTGGGTAGACTCCAACACCCTCTGATCCATTTATTGAAGTAAAATCTCCCATTTCTGAATTCCCAACTGAACCTTCTCTAGTTCAAAATCCAATACCTCCTAACACCAAATGGACCAAAGATCATCCCATTGATCAAGTAATTGGTAATCTAAATGAAGGAGTTCGTACTAGAAGATCTCCAACACCAGGGTTTTGCATGTTTGCTGATTTCATTTCTCAAACTGAACCTAAGAAGGTTAATGATGCTTTAAAAGATTCACACTGGGTATCAGCAATGCAAGAGGAACTGAATGAATTTAAAAGGAATAAAGTATGGAATCTCGTACCACCTCCTTCGAGTCAGTCTGTGATAGGAACCAAATGGGTTTTCAGGAACAAGAAAGATGAATCAGGAGTAGTAATTCGAAACAAAGCAAAACTAGTTGCAAAGGGATACTGTTAGGAAGAAGGAATTGACTATGATGAAACGTTTGCTCCCGTTGCACGATTGGAAGCAATTCGCATATTTCTTGCTTTTGCTGCTCATAAAGGATTCAAAGTTTATCAAATGGATGTCAAATGTGCTTTTCTCAATGGTGAACTAAAAGAAGAGGTATATGTTCAGCAACCTCCCGGTTTTGAAAATCCCAAGTATCCAAATCATGTGTACAAGCTAGACAAAGCACTGTATCGATTGAAACAAGCACCACGAGCCTGATATGATACTCTTTCAGCATATCTTCTTAAAAAGGGCTTCAAACGAGGTACAATTGATAAAACTCTCTTTCTTGGTAGGGAAAAAGGTGATTTGCTTCTTGTCAAAATCTATGTTGATGACATAATATTTGGGTCTTCTAATGAAAATTTGTGTAAGGAATTTGAAAGAATCATGACCAAAAAGTTTCAAATGAGTATGATGGGTGAGCTAACCTACTTTTTAGGACTTCAAATTAAGCAAACTGAAACTGGTATCTTCATCAATCAAGGAAAGTATATCACTGAATTACTGAACAAGTTCAAATTCACTGAATGTTCAGTCATGAAAACACCCATAGCTCCCAAAACAAAGTTAACTGCTGATCTTGACGGAAAGGCAGTTAACTTGCCTACTTTTAGAGGTATGATTGGTTCTTTGCTTTATTTAACTGCTAGTAGACCTGATATCATGTTTTCCACATCGTTTTCAAGCAAATCCAAAAGAGTCTCATATGTCTGCTGTTTCGAGGATCTTAAGGTTTCTGAAGGGTACTCCTAATCTGGGTCTTTGGTATCCCAAAGACTCAAGTTTTGATCTAATGGGCTTTTCAGATTCAGATTATGCGGGCTGTCATATGGACAGAAAAAGTACCACTGGAGGATGTCAGTTGCTTGGGCGTAAACTCGTCAGTTGGCAAAGCAAGAAACAAAATTCTATTTCTTTATCTACCGCTGAAGCCAAATATATTTCAGCAGGGAGTTGCTGTGCTCAAATCTTGTGGATTCAACATCAGCTTGCTGACTACGGTGTTTCTCTTTTCAAGACTCTCATCTACTGTGACAACACCAGTGCCATAGCCATTTCTAACAATCCTGTGCTTCATATGCGAACAAAACATATCGATGTTCGTCACCACTTCATCAGAGATCACATAGCTAAAAATGATATTGAGCTGTACTTTGTTCCAACTGAACATCAATTAGCTGATATATTTACAAAAGCTCTGGATGAGACACGATTCAATTATCTTGTTTCTGAACTTGGTTTGCTGAACCTTTGACATCTGCCCATGTTCAGCTTACCTTGTTGCCTAACGTGGTCGACTGACTTTCTCACATCTGAAAGCCTTCAGCTGACAGATTCAGAGGCAATTGAACAGACTGTTGTTCCTTCAGCTGAACCAATACCTGCCCCAAAGAAGAGAAAGCGACTGCCACTCAAGGTACCCGCTTCAGTCACCATTACTAAACTTGTGCCCACATCACATGGAGTTCTTCTTCAAAAGACTTCATCCGCAAAAGGGGCATCCGATTCAAGTCCTTCTGTTAAACCAAAACGACTAAAGCGTAACACCCCAACTTCTTCTCCTGATACATCTGACACAACACCTGCTGACACTAATGTTCAGACTACATCTGTTGCTGACTCTGAAAGGAAAACACCACGAATCCTTCGTCACAAAAGTTCCTCGACTGGACTTTCAGCACCTACTACAACAACTAAGGCGATCATTTTTTATCCAATTTCCACTGTAAGTCCTCTCTCCCCTGCTCAAATTATTTCACTCGCATCATAGACCCTTAGTACTCTTGTCGACCCAACTAGTTTACTGGTCCACACTATTGTTCGTGATGTATCGGTTCAACACCAGACCGAGTCTGAAGCACACCCTTCTCAGCCCTCACAAAGTTCAGCGGCACCAACTGAACTTCTTGGGTTTGCCTTTGCAACTAATGATACATTCGTCAACCTTTTTGTTAAAGTTGCTCAATCACCTTCTACCAATGATGAGTGTAAAATTCCCTCACTCAGAGGCTCCAAAAACCAATGATGTTGAGAAAATCACACCCTCAACTATGGTTCTCACCACTTCAGTTGCAGTAAATCCCCCTGCTTCAGATGCCACTACTACTGCTAACGTTTCAGTACCACCAACTGAAACTACAGTTCAGCTACAATCCCTTGATAGATCCGTCATCCCAACTGATCTTATGGATTTTACGAATACAAATGATATCTCGGAACCCAAACCCTCTGAGTCTGATGTATTTCACCTCAATGATGAATCATATAAATCATCTGATTCTGAGACACCCCTAACTCATGATGTTTCAGATATCCCTGACACTGAAGGTTTTCCCTTCTCTCCCATCTTGGCCACTGATGGTTCAGCTAACCCAACTGTACCTATGGCTACTTCTTATACTCATGAAGATGTAGTTATACACAAAACTACTACTGAAGCACAGCCTAATATAGCCCCTCATGATTCATTAAACCCAAATGTTTCTATGGCTATACCTACCCCACTTACACCAATTTCTTTTAAAAATTTAAAGAAAGAACAAGGTCTCATTTGGGATCCTGTCTCTGGTTTTGAGTATCCTGTCAATCTTCTACCTCCCACTTCCAATCAAGCTCATCTTGATCGACTGATGGTTTTTGGGAAAGAAATCTCTGCTGACTACAATGCTCAGTTTCCCTCTCTAAAACACGTACTCTCTGAAAAATCAATAACCGATCCTCACGACGGTTCTGAAAAATCTGAAACCTCTTCTTCTTCCACTAATCACGACTTTCTTACTGAAACAACAACCCCTCTGTCACCTCCCATAATCCGTTCACCTACTGAAGTTGATGACGACTCAATGTCTATTCTTGATGCTTACTTAAAGCTCGATGACACCATTCATCTTCTTCAAAGTCAAATTACCAGAGAATTCCATCGGTTCAATATTCAGCATATGTCAAATGTCAACTTCGCTGACGAAATTAAACTCCTTACTGCACTTTTGGTAGACTACATCAGTACCTTGAATAAGGAGTTTCAGTTTCACAACCAACTTCGGGTCACTCTTTTTAAACAACTTCGTGACTATATTGCCAATGGTAATAAACGTTACGAGGATGTGTTATCTCAGCTTTCCTCCTCTCAGTCATCTCTATATGAGTCTCTTTCATCCTTTCAAGCCACATTTCTGAAATCCTTCACTGATACTATCTCACAACTTCGAGACTCACTGAAAGCATATCCTTCCAAATGTCATCTTCAGTCCTATCACAAAAAGGTAGTCCTGAAAGACATGCAACGTATGCTGTTAGCCACACTAAACAAACACATTGTTCCAAGATTACAAAGAACAGAAGCTGCTACAGTCTCCTCCTCAGCTTCTAAGGGGGAGAAATTTCTGAGATCTTCAGTTGTGGCTAAAGCAATAAGAGCAAACATCAAGAAAAGGAAAACAGAGTCTTTAAGAGATAAGGAAGAAATCAGTCTGCTGAAACGAACGATTGAGGAATACTCAGTGATCTGAGACAGAAACGAAAAAGAAAGGAAAGAGCTACATAGAATTTTGAGGAATCCCTAAGTGAACCAGGAGATGAAAGCAACACAAAATTCTCCGAAAGGTCATCTCCAGAGCTTGATTTTAACTTGATGATTCAATCCTCCCCACAGAACATCACTCAACCTGAGACAGCCTTGATTATACATCCCAATGCACCACTCACTGCTGGAAGTTCACTCTCAGCTTCTAAAACAAAAATGAATATTGATGTTCCTAGTCCTAAGGAACTAACCTCCAATATTCTGAAACCAACATTCCTGGAGCAGTTCCCATTGATAATTCCTAAAAATGATTTCTCTTCAGTTATAAGTGAAAAAGCTACCTCTCCTATCAAAAATCCTGATAAAGGTAAAGGTATTTCAGATGGCACTGAAACTGAGAAACCCAAGGTTGTCAACACTGAGAAACTAATGTTTGACAGCATGAAGGCAATTAGAAATCCGGTGTCCAAAACAGGGGGAGGAAAATCTGAAAATCTGTTCACTGAAGAAGAACAAGCTGCTGCTTTCGGTATGACGTTGGAAGAATATAGAAGAGAAAAAGAGTTAGCTGAAGAAAGAGCTAGATTACAAAAGCTATCTGAAGTAGAAGCCTTAAGGACTGCTGAACTTGAGGCTGAACAGCAAAAAGCTTCAAGGAAAATGTCTCCTCAATCTCTCCAACATGCAGTAGAACGAAAAGTTGAAGAGGAAAGAATTAAAAAGGAAAAAGCAAAGGCAATCAGAGAACAGAAGGAGAAGGAATGGTTTGAGTCTAAAACTAACAGAGTTGATCCTGATCCAATCACAGCAGTCAGAGTCACAAAAGAGAAATGTGGAATCATAGTGGAGATTTCAATGAACAAAAATCGCCTCAAAGTTCAGTACGTCACCCATACCAATCTTACAAAATTCAGTCTCTCTGAATGGATTGAAATTGGAAAATTTTTAAACAAACTGAAACTAACGGAACTTCTTAGGACAGTTAAAAGAAGGCTTTCTTATCTGCAAGAATCCTATGATAAACTGAAAGAACGTTTTCAACCTACTGAAGGTGACTCTGAAAATCTAGAAAAAGATCAACCAACAAAGAAAAGAAGAAGAAAATCTTCTAGAAGATCTCAAGAAGAGACTATAAAGCTTATGGCTGCTGGTATTCTTCCAAAATGCAGAAATATGAATTTTTAAATCCCTCCAGGTTTCGTGTTTATTGACAAACAGGTTCTTAAAAATCCTAGAGGATTTTTCTTCAAAGATGCTTATGACAGACCAAGGTTTCAGAGAGTGTCAGAACTGGACAATGCTGATTGGATGCATCTACAGGCAATTTCATCCTACTTTGATACAAGGGATCCTGATACAGCTGACATTTACATGAAGATTGTAAAATTGTTCGACGCCAAGAAGCCCAGAGATCCTGACACTGAAATGTGGGAAGAAAAAGCCAAAGTTATAGAGAGTACTCAAGCACACAAACCTTCAAAGAGTTCTTGATTCTACATGTATTTTATCTCCATATTTTTACTCTCAGTATGTACTATTTTCTTTACTCTTGGATATTTGAAAATTACAAAAACATTGAAAAATGAAAAGAATCCAAAAACAAGACAGTCTGGATCATGTACATATGAGTTATATTGAGTAAATAGTTCTATTTGTTTATTCTTTTTAAATAATGATGGATTATAAACAAATAGGGGGAGATTGTTAGTCTTGATTTGTTTACATTCCATCAGCACTGAAGTCTTCGAAGAAAGTTTCAGTAGAAGAAGCTATCTGAAGAAACGTCTCAAAGCACAAATGATGTTCGCATCTGAAGAGCTGAAAGTTTCATCACTGAAACTTTCAGTTAAGGTTTATTGAAGTCTGTCTTCAGCAAATGGTCCCCTCAGTGACGTCATCAACTGTCACTTTCAAGATAGTATTGCGTGATGAGAATCTGTTACTTATCAGTCTACAAGATTGTGACGAGTGTCACTATATCAACGGCTAGGATTGATAAGGGAAATGTATAAATACTCTTCTCTTTGCTGAGAAGAGTGGCTTGCTCATTCTGTATGTTCACATAGTAATAGCTTTGTGCTTGCATTTTCTCTCAAGTTTGTTCTTGAGTTTTCAATTGAATTTAAGAAGTCTGTTCTTCTTAAATTCCAGTCTGTAAGTTTGTTATATCAATATTAACAACCTTAGACATTTCTCACTGTTCTTATAATTACTATTTCCGCACTTAATATTTCTTTAAGTTAGTATTATTCACAATTTGGGAACAACAAAATACAATATTACCCCTCCTAACAAAGAAATATTACGCCTGGAAATTGATAACAATAAAAGGAAATGAATCAATTGCTGCAAAATAAAAGGAAATGAAAGCCGTCAAGTAACAATAAAAGGAAATAAGCTACTCGCAAATAGCAATAAAAAGAAAGTATTTTTTTAAATACATACCTTTTAAAAGACTAAAAAATAACAGAATTCATTTAATGAAATTTATTGTTTGCATCATTTTAGTCAAAACTCAATTATAGCAACTTCAAACAATCAATTCCAATATACTCCTTCACAAGCTTCTAGAATTCACTTCGGTCCACACTCAATGCCACATCTTCTAAAATCAAAATGAAATTCTCTATATATTGGAAAGTCAAAATACTACATAATTAAACACCAAAATTCTATACTATATAAACTTGTAGAACTATTCGTTTTTATTCATCTATACTACTCTATAATGTATTTAGACATTTTTGCTTAAAACTCTTAAATTTTAAGTCACTTAAAAATACAATATTACCCCTCCTAACAAAGAAATATTACGCCTCGAACTAGATAACAATAAAAGGAAATGAATCAATTGCTGTAAAATAAAAGGAAATGAAAGCTGTCAAGTAACAATAAAAGGAAATAAGCTACTCGCAAATAGCAATAAAAAGAAAGTTTTTTTTACATACATACCTTTTAAAAGACTAAAAAATAACAGAATTCATTTAATGGAATTTATTGTTTGCATCATTTTAGTCAAAATTCAATTATAGCAACTTCAAACAATTAATTCCAATATACTCCTTCACAAGCTTCTAGAATTCACTTCGGTCCACACTCAATGCCACATCTTCTAAAATCAAAACGAAATTCGTTATATATTGGAAAGTCAAAATACTACATAATTAAACACCAAAATTCTATACTATATAAACTTGTAGAACTATTCGTTTTTATTCATTTGTAATGAAGCACTCACCAATCTGAAATGATCACCATGAGCAGTGAATCTAAACATCATCAAAGCTCCGGTAAATGAATGTCAATCAGATTGAGGTAATGTGACAAGAGAAACTATTTACCCCTTACATTGTTTAATTATAGGTTTTCAATTTAATGTTAATGCATACCATGTCATTGAAGATTTGACTGTAACCATAATCAATTTATGTCTCAAGTTGAACTCTGATGTTACTTGTGTCGATGCTCCAACCATTACACCTACAACAAAAGATATCATAGAGGTGATCAATCTATTTCACTGTTTTAGTTTGATTGTTAGTGTTCTATTAACACATGTCTATAAAAACATAATTACATACAAAAAATGTAATATACAGCTCAATATCACATGCACAATCATTTGGTTTCTATGCATGACTCCTCTTCCATTTCAAAAAACTTAACCGTTTATTGCAGCTTCTATTTAGTTTAGTGAACTATTTGTTTTTAATATTGAATAGAAAGTTGTTACAACATCTATTGAAACATAAAAAACTAACATATAATTTTGAATTGTAATGGTGGCTTAAAATTTTTAGTTCTCAACTGCCGTCTAACATTGTTAGTGTGACAAATACTCTAAAACTATCATTATTCACCCTTATATTAAATGTGTGACACCCCTCTTATAGACCCAGAACGATACTACTAACCAAATTCTGTACACCTTTCTCTTTAGAGCACTACAACCCATGCGATGACATTAGTAATCTTAGCATTACTTTTACAAGTCATTTCCCTATCAAAGCGTCAAACTCAATTGTGTGACATGAATTGAATTTCTTAAATATGTTACGAAATCAATAATTATTCTGTCATTTATCTAATGCTTCCCATTTATGCAATTGCACTAAAGGATGCAAATTGAACTCCTAATCCTAAAATTTGTTGCAATGTAAAGGGAGAGCTTTGTATTAGTTTGAGTAGTCTTCTTGTTTTTGCATCTTGCAAGTGCATGTGGAGGAGTTGGTTGTAAGGTTTTTTATCTTTAAATAAATTTTCCCTCTCAAAAAAATGTAATTAAAAATCTAAATACTTGATAATATATTGAACATTTTATAGTTTAAGTGTAAATAAAAAAATCTCAAATATAGATTCTTTTGTAAAAGGAAGCATCCAAATATAACTTTCTCTTCTTTAGAATTTCCTGTAGTCAAACTCTAGTGTGGTATTATGAACATTAATAACTATTGAATCACGTGCATTAAAAAATTTAATTTAGATGGTTTTTATGCTACCAATTAATCTTGTGGTTTATGTATAAACAATAATCTTTTAATAGGATTAAATAAAACAAATATAATTAGAGCCTCCTAAAGTTACTCCAGATTGTTCTAGTTTTTCAATATTCAATTTAAACCTTTATTAAGTCAATAATCATTTTATACAATCCAATAGGACTTAATCACTTCAAATCGCAATAGGACTTGAGCACACAAATAAAGTTTATTATGTACCATATGGAGCAAGAAGACGGATAAGATGGTCATACATCGACCCAGGGTTGAACTTGGCCACCGACGGTGAATAGGGGCTAAAATTGGAGCAGTGGTTCTTGGGACACAAAACAATAGGACTTAATCGTGCTTACTGGGTTGAAATCGTAGTGACCACAGCTGGAGTCATGGTGATCAGTGTACTTTCAGCAAGGGAGGATCGAACCGTGAACAACGGCGGCTCTTGTGAAACAAAGCAATAGGTCTACATCGGTGACCAGGGTTGAAATCTTGGTGGCCGGGGTACTGTCGACATGGAGAAGGATCGACAGATTCAAATGAGAGGATGAACCGTAACAAAGGTGACTATGTAAAGGAGAAAAGGGACCTAGGATAATCAAATTTGCTACACGTAATTTATCTTTCTAGATTAGGGTTTTCTTATCATTATTTTAATTGCTAAATTGTAGTTTACTTTTTTTAAAGAGAATAATATTATTAATATCTTAGTTCCTAATTTTTATGTCTCATATTCATATATTCATATTTATATAGTTTTTTTCCTATTTAAATATAATGAAGTTATTCATTGAACTGTTTTTTATATTTGAATGAGTCACAATAAATTTTTAAAGAATAGTGAATTAATTAGATAGTTTCTTACGATGTATCAAGTTTTTTTTAATTCGAACCATGTTATGAGATACTCAAGATAACATTGATATCTGTATCGAATAAAACATATTTTTATACATTCTAACACGCACGTTATATTGGACCTTTTAAGTTATCAAACATTTTAAAAGACATTATCCAATTATTCATCTATCTAAACTATATTATAAAGCATTTTAATATGTTACTTAAATTTTTTAATTTTAAGTAACTTACAATGACAAAACTTCCTCTAACACCCTCCTATCAGGCCTAGTAGTTTACATGGCGAAGGTAAACTATTTATTTATTATTTATATTTGTTTGTTTATTTAATTGACTATTTAATTGTTATTTTAAATGATGTTTATTTGAAAATTTAATTGGACCGCGAGGTAAAAAGGTGAAATATTAGTTTTAATATTTCTTATATGTTAGTTGGACCATATGATTCGTTTTTACACGAGGGTCCCAAATAATATCTCGTTGCATGAAAATTAATTTATTAGGATGACCGCTTTAATTAAGTTCCTGTACATCAGATAACAGTATAATATACTGTATGTTTATGTGTTAAATTCACCAACCGACCTTAGGGGTTATATTTGACTTTTTGAAGTCAAATTTCATAAGAAACTTCACTGTGAAGTGTGTGTGTGTGTGTGTTTATGCAATTCTTCCATATCAACGAAGAACAGCCTCTTGATTCTCTAAATTGTGTTGTTTGCTACAGATTTGAGGTTAGTTATATGATTCTTGAAAGCTCTTGACATGTTCTTCTTCATACCTTGCATAAAAACACCTTACTTGAATTCTAGGGTTGATGATCGCATGGGTTTATGCCAAATTCGAGTTGCGTATATGTTCTAATATGTTCTATGGATAGTATTTACTGGTTTAGATTAGAAAATATGTTGATTTTAGTGTTCTTGCTTGATTTGAACTCAAAAACCCATTACTTGAATTTTTAGGGTTCATGATTTAGTTTGGTGGTTGAAGAATTGATGATTCTTATGCGTTTGATATGTTTAAATGTTGAGTTCTAAACTGAATTAGCTTCCATATATGCTTCCATAGCTGTGTGTTACTGATTTGAGCTCCAAACTCCATTAACGGAGGTTTGTGGAAGAAAAGCATGAAACTTGAATTTGTGAGTTTATGATTTGATGATCCATATTGTGTTTTAATGCTTTCCATGTATTTAGTATGCATAAATATCAAGTTCCAAACTGATTTGATATCATTTGAATGATGAATTACTATGGTTATGATGATTGAGCATGAAACTCCATTAAAGGAGGTAGGAGATGAATTTGAAATTAGGAATTCATGAATAAATGGTTCTAAATTAGTCAAATTCGCAATTGACCATTAAGGGACTGATTGATATGCTTCACATAGTTCCTACAACACATATAGATTGATTGAAACTCAAATTATGGATTAGAAGTGTTAGTTTTGATTAATTTCAAGAAATTGCTAAATTGGACATTTCTTAGTTAATTAAAGTTGGATTTTTGTTTGAATTAATTGTTAGATCAAGAATTTAGTGATTAGATCTAGTCTTTATATGATGTAATATGTATGTTTTAGTACTTAGTATAAATACTAAGTAAACATTGACATATTGTAACCTTTTGACATATTGAATAGAAAACACACACTTAAAGGTGTTATTGGCATATTCTCTCTACTCGTATTTGAATTCATACACTATACACTCAATCTTGACTTTCAATTTGTATCAGAGCCAACTCTGATTGGTTTCTGAAGGATCACAAGCAAGATCATCAACTGATTGGTGAAAATTTGATTAAAATTTCGAGATTTTCAAGAACTTCATCTTTTACGAGCTTGATTCTAATTTTGAAGAATTAATGGATTAGAATTGTTGAATTTGTGTTCATTGGGAAGGAATTGAACAACACAACACTCGAAAATCAAATTTGGATCATTACAAACAACATATTTGAAGTTATGATTGATTGAAGGGTTTTCGAGTTCGTGAGAAATTCTGTTGAAAAATTGATTTGTAGTGATAGACATCGAGGAATTATGATTTAGAAGAGTTATTTGAAGTATTTCGAACTGTTCTGAACAATCTCAGATCAATTGGAAAGGATTTGATCAAAAATTCGATTTTCAGATCTGAAAGTTGAAGTTCTCGGATTGTGCTTGTTGAATTAATCGGAATTCAAGCTTGAATCGATCGGATTCTCTAATTCCGATAGATTTTTATCGGATTTCGATCAATTCCGATAGAATTGTTCTCGGATTACCTCAATTCCGATAGAATTTTCTCGGATTTTGATTTTGTCGGATTTGCTTAATCGGATTTGCATTTTATCGGTTTTTGACTCATCGGATTTGAAATTCTTAGATTTCTAAGTTCATCGGATTTCAAGGTTATCGGATTTCTAAGTTCATCGGATTTCAAGGTTATCAGATTTCTAAGTTCATCGGATTTCAAGGTTTTCGGATTTCTAAGTTCATCGGATTTCAAGGTTATCGGATTTCTAAGTTCATCGGATTTCAAGGTTATCCGATTTCTAAGTTCATCGGATTTCAAGGTTATCGGATTTCTAAGTTCATCGGATTTCAAGGTTATCGGATTTCTAAGTTTGTCGGATTTCAAGTATCAATCGGATTTCAAAGTTTGTCGGATTTCAAGCTTTATCGGATTTCAAAGTTTATCGGATTTCAGAGTGTAGTTTTATCGGAATTCACACTTTGTCAAATTTTCACAATACAAGAAACTTTTCAGAGAAACGATCTAAACATGAGTGCTTATAGTGAAACGTTGTCATTTGGTTCTGACACTAAATCGCCCGTACTGTATCGAGGAGAATACAATGTATGGAAATGGAGGTTTATGGATTTTATTGAAAATAATGAAAAATATGGAGAGTATATGAAGTTAAGCATCAAGGAAGGAAATGGTATCTTCATGTTTCATCAGCCAGCTGATTCAACCAACAATCCCCCACTTCGTGAAATTAATCGTCCTAAAACTCCTGCAGAATATACAGCTGATGAAAAGCTTCGAGCAACAGCAGATCAAAAGGCAAAGTATTATTTGAAGCATGGTTTATCTGCAGAGTTTTATATTAAGATCAATGGACTTGATACAGCCAAAGAAATTTGGGATGAGATTGCAAGACAAATGGAAGGGACTGAGTCTGGGGTTTGGATTAAGGAAACTGCACTAGTAAATGCATTTGATCACTTCCGTTCTAAGGAAGGTGAAACATTGTTTGATACCTACAGCAGATTCTGCAAGCTACTTAATGATCTCAGAAATCAAAAGCTTGATACTTATTCTGATATTACAAAGAATACCAGGTTCATGAATTCACTTGGACCTGAGTGGAGAACTCAAGTGACCATCTATCGACAAATGAACCAAAAGGTTCTGAATAAGGTCACTCATAACATGATCTTTGAAGAATTGAACCAATATCAAGATGAGGTTGGTATGAGTTCTCAAAAAGAAAATGTTGATCCTTTATCATTGGTTGTGAATGATAGAAGAGGCAGATCTTCAAGCAGATCATTGAAACTTAAGCAAATACAAGAATCTGACTCTTCTATGAATAACACTGAGAAGCCAGCAGATAATGAGAAAGTTATGCAGGCAGTTGCTTACCTCACCAACATGTTGCAGAACCAGTTCACAAAGTCTAAAACCAATAATCGTCAGAGATACACTTCAGGATCTCGAAGAAGAGACAATAATGTTCAAAGGAATGACAGTGTAAATCTGGAAAAGAGGTATGAAAGGAAGATTCAAACTTCACAGCCCAAGAAGTGTTATAACTGTGGAAGCACAGGACATGTTATCAAAGACTGCAAAAAGCCGAAGGTAAAAGATTCGGAATACTACAAAGCTAAGCTGAATCTGATCAAAAAGAGGAACAGTGGTACAGTACTACTGGCAAAGGAAGATCAGTTCCTGTCTGATACTGATGATTCAGATGAAGATGATGATGTTCATGCTCAATTTGTTCTCATGGCTAATGTTGAAGAATTTGAATTTTTAGAGTCTGATGGTGAGAGTGAAGATGAGATTGATGGGTTGGAGTTTACTGAAGACATAACTGTGCTTGAAGATGTAGAGATAGGAGATGCAGATACTGGATTAATGGCTAAGTGTGATAAATCGGATCAAGAGAGTGAGTATGAAAGTGATGATGAAGCTGAAATAGCACCTTCCAGCTCCAGTTCTCTCTCAACTGAGTCAAAGTCTATAGCTGAGAAGGTATCTCTTGATAACTCTCATATCTCTGCTGCTCAAATCATGGCACTTGCTGATAAAATTCAATTTTTAACTGCTAAGAATCAAAAGCTGCAAACACAAAACATTAATCTTAAAATGAATCAAGCCGTCAATTCTGAACATACGACACATCTTAGTCAACTTCAAGAATTAATTAAACAAAAAGAGGATGAATTGAGTCAGATACATGAGCAAACAGAAAGACAGATTCATGATCTAAATGCGGCTAAATTGAATGCTGAAATCAATTTTAATTTGATTTTGAAAGAAAAACAAATTTTGGAAATGAAAGTTAACAATCTTGAAGAAGTTGTTCGTAAGAAACCCACAACTCGTCATACTCTTTTCAAAACATTAAATCCAGATCTTCGAAATAAGTACAAGGGTTTAGGTTATGATGAAAGTGATTTTTTCAAGAAAATCAATTGTACTCAACTCTATCAGGCCGAAAGAATGAATTGTGGATTAACTGAAAAGATGGTTTTTGTTACTGCTGAGGAAGTTAAAAGAGAAGAAGATTTCAAGAGAAAGACCATGGCAAAATGTCAAAAACCATTTAATTATGATCCACTGAATGCCTCGTATGAAACCACTGAAGGTTCTTCATTCAAGAATAAATCTGTTTTCCATGTTGAAACTCTACTTTTTCCAAATCAAGAGTAAAATGTCACATCATATGCACCACGCTTGTACATTCCTCACATGGAATTGCAGCGTAGACAAGAAATTCTTGAAACAAATTGCATAGTTAACAACATCATTTTAGAAATTGAAAATCTAATGTTGAAATAAAAGGTGTCTCACTTACAGTCTTCCACTGTTCATTGTAATAAATCTAACTCTGAAGTGGTGAATCAACTGAGATTTGAAAATGATGTTTTAACTAATCAAACTCAAGAATATTATGAGGAATTGGAACGAACAAAGAAGGAAGTTGAGCATCATAAAAGAACCATCATTCAGTTGAGTGCGAATTTAAAAAGGAAAGTAATTGAATCTCAAAAATCAGATGTTTCTAATTTAGAACATTATGATTGTGCACATCTGGTAATTCCTCAACTCATTATCTATGAATTGGAAACTCAACTTCGTGATGAAAAAATCAAACGGATTTTGGAAGAAGTGGAACGTGGCTGGGGTGTTGCAATTCCTACTTGCCCAAAAGCTTATAGAGAATATATTTCTCACAAATGCAATCAATTTTGTGATTCAACAAGTATTCGTGAAAAAGGGTCTACATCAGGCACCAAGCCTTCATCATCTGCATCATCTTCTTATAGAATTTCATTCCATAAGGAATCTAACAAATCTTCTTCTCAATCAGATAAAAACAAAAGTGTTTTCCAAACGGAAGTGACAAAGGAGAAGAAAGCAGAAATTCCACAAGTCAAGCAGACAACAGTCAAGGACAAGATTCAAATCACAAAACATCATTTTATAAACCGAAATATTTTTCCTTCTTTTTGTTCAATCCATCATAAACGTTGTGTGAATAATTGTGCATCTAGTTTCATTTGGCAGAAAAAGACTGATATTGTTTCAAACAGCCAAAATCGTGTTTCAAAATCACAGGTTGTTGAAAAAGAAATTTTTTGTGCTAGTACTGATTGTGTTAAGGGTCATTGTATAAATGCTTTTTCATATCATCAAGATCGAAAGTTGCGTGGTTACAAATCTGTTCCAATCTGGAGAAATCCTGAGGAAGATATGATCCTTGCTTGGTTTGTTAATCGTAAGGGTTATATTATTCATCAATGGATAAAGAAGAATGAACTGCGGAGTTTCCTTCATAAATTTGCACATCGAAGATTACCAATGCTGTTTGGTGAATGGGAAAAACATATTGAGGAAATGCACATAATGGCTGAGTCAGAGAGGCAAGCAATAATACGAAAGATTGAAGTAGAGAGACTCAATCGTTCACTGCAAAAACAATTTTTAAATAAATCCAAAACTCAAGTTGCAAACTCACCAAATAAATCTGTTTCCCACAAAATTGTTAACAAACCAGTTTCTCCATTTTCCATACCACAGGTAACTGTAAACTCTAAATCAAACAAATCACAAAAAACTCAGTCTTCTCGTAAATCAGTTCATCAAAATCACTTTGTGATTCATAAACACCACAACTCAAACTAAGTCCCTCCTGATACAAATAAACAAACATAGGAACCTAGGAAATGGCAAATAAAACAACAAAAGAAATCTGAATCTTTGATTGCTGATCATGTTATTCCTTCTGTTTCTATCTCTAACATACCTCATCCCATTTCACAATGGGTAAGGTGTTCACCTTTTTTCTTTATGTGCAGAAGAGCAATCTTTGGTACATGGACTCCGGGTGTACAAAACATATGACTGGGGATAAGGGTCTTCTCAAATAGTTCGTGGACAAATACTCTGGAAATGTTAAGCTTGGGAATGACCAGGTAGCACCAATCCTTGGCCACGGAGTGTTGGAAATAGGGAATGTTAGAATAGAAAAGGTTTCTTATGTAGAGGTACTTGGTCACAACTTATTTTCAATAGGACAATTCTGTGATAATGGTATGGAGGTTCTTTTAAAAAAGAAGTCTTGCTCTTTGAGAACTGAGGAAGGAACTGAGATTTTGGGTGGTAACAAAAAGTCAAATCTGTATACTATTGACTTGTCTGACAAAGGATCTAGTTCTTCTGTTTTCCTGCTATCAAAAGCTGCGTCAGATTTGAACTGGTCATGGCATAGGAAATTGTCCCACTTAAACTATAAAAATATCAATAAATTGGTGAATGGAAATCTGGTTAGAGGAATCCATAAACTTAAATTTGAAAAAGAGCATTTGTGCAAAGATTGTGAGTTAGGGAAGCTGAAGCGGGTACCACACAAAGTTGTTCAAGTGTCAACAACATCAGCTCCTTTGCAGTTGATTCACATGGATCTTTGGGGCCAATAAGGGTACAGTCCAGAAATGGGAAAAGATATATTCTGGTGATAGTGGACGATTATTCTCGGTACACATGGGTTAGGTTTGTCTCTCACAAGTCTGAAGTGCCTCAACAGATTATTCTGTTTCTGAAAAAGCACAAGACTCAACAAGGACAACCTGTAAAAGCAATTCGTACTGATAATGGCACATAATTCAAGAATAGAACTCTGGAATCTTATCTTGATTCTGAAGGCATTTCCCATCAGTTCTCTGCAGCATACACTCCGGAGCATAACGGAGTTGTGGAAAGAAAAAATAGAACTTTAGTTGAAGCTGCAAGAACTATGCTACAGTACTCACAGTTGTCACCATCTAACTGGGCTGAGGCTGTCAATACAGCTTGCTATACCCAAAACAGATCCCTAATCTCAAGAAACTCCACATAGAGGTGTTGAGCTGAATGCTGAAACTTTGATTGTCACACCTGAGGGTGTTAACTTGAAAGCTCTAGTTTTTTAGCATGATGATATGTTTGACATAGACAATCTTGATACTGGAAGCTTGAATGATAATACTGAAGATAAAGTTGAAAGGTTAAAAGAAACAGAGAGTGAGGGTGGGAGAAAAGAACATGAGAGTGCTGAGAGTTCCACAACCACATCTAGCCGGGAAACCACATCTGCCATCGGGTCTGACAGGGTCAGTCCTGGGGTTGAAAAAGACTCTGGCATCCCACCAGAGCATGCAAAAACCCCACTCAGCCACTCAGAATCCTCTCAAATGGATATTGTTTCATCTTCTCATGGGGATTTAACACATGATCTACCGAAGTCTCCTTCTGAGACAGTAGGTATTGAAACAGGTGCCAGTTCTCCCCAGGCTACCGACTTTCATTTTCAAGAGAACATTGCAAGCCCACTTCTTTCTAAACACAAAGACACATCTATACCACCAAATAGGATACTACCTGAAGGACCTAGCAGAACATCTATAGAAGCTACTCTTCGTAGACTTCAAGGATTAGATGGAAATCCTGCCACAGTCAACCCTGATACAGCTATGCATGTGGGTGGCTCAACTTCTGAAGGATTTGTTCCTCCAGTTGTTTAAGTCTCAACGGGCAATCTAGGTGATCCCGGTTTTGTTACACATTCAAAAGTTTCTCAGGTTGCCTCAGAATTTGTTTCTAAGGCTGACCTTGAAACTGCTTTGTCTGCCGTTAATGCAAAAATTGATGTTCTAATTGAGAAGGTGGATAGGCTGTTGGCTAAACAAGGCCCGGATGTTTCGGTAGAGGAGTTTAAATCCTAGTTGTATGCAAAGCTAATGGCTAGGCCCGATAACAATGAAGAAGATGCTAAACTGGTTGATTTATTAAGAACTGAATACAAGAAATCAGACTTTGAAAGTTTCAAAAAGGAAATGAGGGATAGTATGGCAGCTTTTGGAGTTGCTTTTCACAAGAGGATGGATGCCATTGATTCTAATAAGGATGTTGAGGGTGAGCCAGTTGGGCAAGGGGAGATTTCAGGCAGAATTGATGGTGAAGAGGAAGCTGCAATTGCTGCTGCACTTAAGCTTCTCTGGAAACATGTCAGGCACAGGGAATGAAACGAAATCATAATGATCAAGATCTTGATCCCGATCATTCTGAGGGGGAGAAACGTCGTGCAACTGTGCCTGTGACATCTCTAATATCAAAGCTACCTGCTGCTTCGTCTTCACAAAGCAAACAACCAATAACTCCAAAGAGAGGCAGAGGTAGAGGTAAAGGAAAAAGACAAAGGACTTTGATTGATGAAAAATAAGAGTACACAGACAGACTAGTAGATGATACATTTGACTTTCTTACAAGTGCAGGTTCAGACTTTGATGCTTATGGGTCATTTGTAGCAGAAGCTGGTGAACATGAAAAAGAGTTAACTCTTCAGCAACATATAAGCAAAATTAAAGAAACTGTGACAACACCAAGGGTTGAAAAGCCTGAGGTAGATGAAATCTCCACTCCTGATCCATTCAATATAGAAAATGTTCTGAGATTAAACAAAGAAGTGGATGACTTGTTTCCTCCTTCTCCGGGAAAATTTAGAAAAACAGCAAGAGATTTGTTGAGAGAACAAGAGAAACAGAAAAGATTGAGAAAACTAAAGCAAGGTGCTGAATGGAAAATTCCTAGAGGTTACAATCCAGATCCCATTTTGACTTCAAGCATGAGAGACATCAGGAAAAGAGTGGTATTAACTAAAAAGGCTCTAAATAAGATAAACAGAAATTGGAGTGCTTTTGATGTTGCAGTGGCCTTTCTTGAAGAGAAAATTTCTGAGATTTATTCTGAACAAATTCAACAGGAATTACCTATCAATCTACTCGGGGTAACAGATGTCTCTGATGCAGGTAGAAGACTGATAATGAATTGGCATGGTAAATCAAGAGATCAAGTGGCTTCCAAACATCCAGTTTCAAAAGTGAAGTGCTCATTTGGAAAAATTCTTAATTTGATTTGGGTTTACTTCTGTGTGCAAAGAATAGATCAGAAATCTTACTGGTTCACTCAAGTAGATCTGAAACATTTAAACTTGGAGGATGTTGAACACATGATGGAAGAACTTGAAGCAAAGAAACACAGCTCCAAAGCAAACAATGCAGGCTACGAGATCTTGCTAGACTTTATGAAGCAAAGAATTTGACTTGCTGAGAGAAATGACATCCAGCTTGGTGCAGAGGCAGACAAATCTAAGATCAATGTTCTGAAGCCAAACACCACACATCCCAGAATTGAAGAGCTAGAAATTTTTCAAACTATTTGGAAGGATGATGAGACTGAAGAAGATGATGGAATAGTTCTCTTCAACAGTAAGAAGGAAAAATTCTTTCTAAGGACCAAGGAACTAAATGCTTATTCTGATGGTTCACTTAGAGTCTGGCTTATCAAGATCAAAGAGCATAGCTTCAGTCTCAAGGATGACTTTGATCAATCTGCAAGAGTAAGCATGACTGATGTTATGGAAAATATAGAAGCAAAGATGCGTGAAAGAGCTACTCTTCGTAGGTGGCAAAGGATCTTGGGTGAACGGAACATAGACTAGATCCAATCAAGGGGGAGATTGTTAGATCAAGAATTTAGTGATTAGATCTAGTCTTTATATGATGTAATATGTATGTTTTAGTACTTAGTATAAATACTAAGTAAACATTGACATATTGTAACCTTTTGACATATTGAATAGAAAACACACACTTAAAGGTGTTATTGGCATATTCTCTCTACTCGTATTTGAATTCATACACTATACACTCAATCTTGACTTTCATTAATTGGATGAGTGAAATGTATGTTAGATAGCTTCTACAAGTGCTAAATGATGTTAGTAATCACCGAAAAATGAGTAGCATTGATTTGGGATTGAATTGCTAAAACTTACCGAAATCTCGCTAAAGTTGACTTTTGTTGACTTTGGTTGTCTTTCCGAGTTAGGACCTCAAAAAGTTCAGATTAAATCCTCATCATAAGGGGAACAAGCTGTATTTAGAAAGTTTTTTCAAAAAATGTCGTTTTGGTGTCGATCCGTTAGAGTTAAAGTTGTGGTTATTTGACCCGTTTAGTCAAAATTGGGCTTTGGTGCATAGTTTTATGTTTTGAGCATAATTTTGGGAGAAACTTACATTCTTAAAGATTGATTATGATTATATGATATAGAAGAGGTGGCTAGGATGTTTGATGCTATATGTGTAGGTATTTGTGTTAATTGCCTACTTTAAAGTATGAAATTGACTTGGATGAACTATATGTTGGAGTATGCCCACTGACACACGTATATTAGTAATGCTACTGATGATACACGATCCTAGTGGGTCACATGCCAAGGATTGATCCCGACAACCCGCAACTAGAAGAGAGAAAGAAATATTCTGTAGACGGAGTTTACGCGCCGCGTAAACTATTGGTTTCCGCGACGCGTAAACCACCTGACTGTAACTTGACTTGTTGGTTATTGTTTGGCTCAAGTTATTGACTTTGGTGACATTGGGGAATGTCATGCATGACTTTGTTGCCTGATATATCAGAAGTAGAAGGTGATAAAGTAATGGTAGATCATTCACATGTCCATAGGTTGGATAATTGATCAAGTAAGAAAAGTGGAATTCTCTCTCTCACTCAAGAACACATGCATACACTTTCATAAGTGTTCTTGGTTGTTCTTGATCTTTTCCAGAAAATCATAAGTATGTTTAGTGATTTTATGGAAGTTGTGAGTTGTTCTAAAGACTGATTTCAAGTCTTGAAGATCACAACTTGGCATACTAGCATTTGGGGATCAAACAAACTTGGTGTGGACTTACAATAGAGAGTTGATCTCTTGTGACTTAGAGTTCATCCCAACTTGAAGATCTCAGAAGCTGGAGCATGGTATAATTTCTTATTCCATCTCTTCCTTTTACTTGTTGCGTTTTATAGTTATAGAGTTCTTGGTCCTTTTTGGGTTTCAAGCCTTTTATGCTTCATATTCTTGGGCTATGCTTCCGCTGCTATGTTCATTGAAACCCAACAGTGGTATAAGAGCTACCTCTATACTAAAAATGCACATGGTGGCCTCAAAAACCCGAAATCGAAAAACTGGTTTTGCTGTTAGGTAGTTTACGAGGCGCGGAAGCACTTGGGTTACGCGGCGCGTTATTTGGTCTGACAGATTGTTTTAAATTTTTTAAAAACAGTTTTGCAGTCGGGTTTTTGGCATCCAAAAATGGTTTCTGGAATTTTTGTTCCAGAAATTATTTTTTGGTATATTAAGATGCCTTGTATCTTGGTTGGTGTATTTATATGTATATTATTAATTTGGCATATAAAAAAAATAAAAAATAATAATTGCATATACTTACATTATGTATATATGAATATGTTTCATCAAAAATGGTTTGTTGTTACTAATGCATATAATACATGGGATTATTTAGTGCCTTGAGTTTTGAGAAATAATCTTAATCAAAATATATAAGTTTACATAGTTTTGTGTGGCACACCATGTTGTTCATGTTGTTCATGTGATGTTGGTAACCAATAGATGTCCTAGACCTTGTAAATGTTTGGTTGTGTTAAATTAGTTATTCATTCATTTGGTGACTATATGTCACATGGTATGTAATAATTTATTTATTTAATTTATTTGGTATGTAAATTATTGTGTGGCTTGCATGCCATTTAAAATCCATGTTATGTATTTTGTACTAGAAAATAGGTTTTGTGGCTTGTATGCCATTTATTTCATTTTCTGTGTAAAATTAATATGGAGGCAACCATCGGGAGTAAAGGATTGACATTTCTGCAAACACGAAACCGAGAGGCCCAATAGAGGTAGCGGGTTTAGTGGGAGCATATCCAAGTCAAGGAAATGTCCTTAGATGACTTTGTTTTTCCGTAGTGGCTCACGGGAAAACGCATAGGTTTTAGGGCCATGGTTACCAATCTTAAGGTATGCGTGTGGTTGTTTTATTATTTATTGTTTATTCATGAATTATAGGATGATTGCATGGTAGACAATTTTTACAATAATAAAACTCAAGAGTTTTTAACAATGGTTTAATAAACTCTCGCGCGTATACATGATTAACAAGATGGATATAAAATTGGTTTAGTATCCGCTTAGTGAAAAATTTTGGTTGTTGTCACTTTTGTTAATCAAACTCAAAATGGTTTTATAACCGGAAAACTAAATCCCGTTTTCTAAATGTAAATTGCACACCACCCATAAGATGACACCGTCCGAATCTAGCCATGCAAAGGTTGATTGTCGAGCTTTAGCCGAGTTGACCTTTGTATGTACTGTGTGGAAGGCGTGTATGGCAACTCGCAAGGTCGATTGTCGAGCTCTAGCCGATTCGATCATTTGGGCAAGAGTACCAAAGTGTATCTTGATGGTTGATTTACGATTTCAAAATAACATTTTGGATAATTTTTTAGCTTTAGCCGAGTTATTCAAAATCTTAGTTTGAAGTTGGTGTGGAGGGATCAAACAAGCCAAACTAGAAACAATAGTTGTCTAGTAGGATCCCGCAAGGAACTAAGAATTGCAATAATGGATTGCAATCGGTCAATGGTTGCCGGCCTAAATAGCTTTGCCACGTGATCCGCGGAAAACCCGTCACGGAGCAAGGTGAAATAGGGTTCTTAACCCTTGTAAAAAATAGTTGTTTTTAAACACATGGGGTAATTATTCTAACAAGGTTTATCAAACTTAAACTTCTCTGCGTTTTTAGATGATATCGACAAACATCAACAACACCGACTTTACTCTACGTATGTTTCTTGAGAAGGAGAAACTCAATGGAAGTAACTTTATGGATTGGTCTAGGCAATTGAATATTGTCCTACGACGCGAAGACAAGTTACATACCATTTAGAATCCCCTTCCGGAAGCCCCTGCTACCAACGCAAGTAAAACCGTTCATGATGCCTATAATAAATGCGTCAAGGACACCAACGAGGTCTCTTGCCTAATGTTAATCATGATGAGCCCCAAATTGCAAATGCAATTGGAGCATCTGAGTGCTTACAAGATAATGCTTGTGTTGAAGGACATGTTCCAACAACAAGCGAGGCAAGAACGGTTTGTGTGTTTGAACGACCTACTTGGTTGCCGGCTGCAGGATGGTGAGAACATAAGCATTCATGTGCTTGAGATGAAAGCACCTGTGGAGCGCTTGGAAAGGTTAGGATTTACTATTGAAAGGGAGATGACGGTAGATATTATCCTACGATCCCTTCCACCATCATATGAACAATTCATTATGAATTATCACATGCATGGTATGGTCAAATCCTTAATGGAGCTTCACGGCATGTTGAAGACTTTTGAGTCTAACATGGCCAAAGGTAAGCTCACCTTGTCCACTCTCACTAAGGCTACCAACAAACAAACTACCTCAAATGGGAAGTTTGGTCTAACTAAACTCACTATGACCATGGAGTCTGTGGGCAATGAGATTGCGCCTCTTGATGAGACTCCTAATGGGGAAGTTTGCTACTTTTGTGGGAAGATTGGAAATTGGCGCCACCACGCCTGCCCTAAGTGCCTGGAAGAGCTAAGGACACACAAAATGAGAAATGGCGGTTCCTCGGTTTCAGGTACATTCATGACCAAACTTTACTGATCTTATACTTCTATAGGCAAGTTTTGGATACTGGCCATAATACTCACGTTTGTTACAATCTTGATTGTTGCAAAGTTCAGGTAAGAAGTAGAAATATAAGATATGGAGAGCTGGACTTCATAACGGGAAACAAGATGGTTGTCCCCTATTGAAAAGGATTGGAAGACAGGATCTTGCCACTCCTTCCAGCTATACTATTACTTTACAAGATCTATGTTTTATGCCCTGCGAGGCAAGAAAACTATAAATCTATTATGCCGTTGATAACGATGGATATTGCTTTGAATTATGTATTTTTTCGTGGTTTATTTCAAAGTTCATCCATGTTGTGGCATTTGCAAAACAAGTAATAGAATGATCATAAATGGTTTATATAAGTTACTCTTATGACAATAGTCAATTTAACCATATAAACAAGCGTGCATCACCAAGCTCCATGTGGTTAGGAACTTGGGTTCTTTTGATCTTGTATCAATTGTTGAGTGCAAATCTTGTTTATTAGGCTAAGATGACTTAGACATCCTTCACTTTTGTATGTGAGAGGAATGAAGGCTTGTTGAGATTCGTTCACATTTATGTGAAGATCATTCAAGCAAATCGTGAGGGGTAACTATGGATAGTTTGTTACCTTTACCAATGAAGGTAGAAGGGATGGGAATGTCTAACTTGTTAGACACGCGTTTGAAACCTTGAAAGGTGTTCAAGACACACCTGTGACAAAGTATACGAATAAGAGGGCAAAAGGACTACAATACTCAAATCTAATAGAGATGTTGAGTGCTCTAGTTCAGGATTTTAAATGACCATCATAAGATTTATGATGTAATCTCATAATTCATTCCTCCTAGGACACATTGTGAAATGAGTCGCCAAGTGGAGGAATCAGATATTTTTTATATGGTCCGTCTTTGATGGAATATATTATGAAAGTGGTGGGCATTTTTCCTAATCGAATACCAACAAAGATGGTTCAGTA
This sequence comes from Pulicaria dysenterica, assembly GCA_947179395.2. Lineage (NCBI taxonomy): Eukaryota > Viridiplantae > Streptophyta > Magnoliopsida > Asterales > Asteraceae > Pulicaria > Pulicaria dysenterica. Next base: position 30,823,502 of record OX359290.1, read on the forward strand.
CACACCTTAGATGATAAGACTAGAAAGAATGTCTTTGCTATTTCATCACAAAGTCTGGATTATCCAGCCTGCGTTTAGACGTGAGGTGGTGGAATCCGGAATCTAGAGGTGCTGCTGTGTTAGGTATTTTACTAAGGCAAATGAGAGTAAATATACCTTAAACATAAGAACCTGATGTTGGCACTAGCACACAATCAGATATGATTGTAACTCAGCATGGTAATGCTGGAGTACGTGACATTAAATTCATTACCTCTCTAGAGAATTAGTAGAAGTTGTCATAAGTCCAGAAATATATAGTTTTATATCTGAGGGAGACAACTTAATGATGGATACATCAACTACTGATAAACCAGAGTGGGCCCAAAGTCCACTAGGAGAAAAAGGTAGTGATAGTGAGATGCAATCCATGTAGATACCCAAGTATTGGACTTGGTTAATCCTACACCAAGGTGGCAACCCAAAGGGTGAAATTGGTTCTTTATAGAAAGAGACCAACATGGATAAATATGCAAGTTCGAATACCGACTGATAAGAAAAGTTTTAGTGATGATTGACCATTTGGAAGGTATCATCTAGAAACTTTATCTCAGTGGTTATGTCGAATAATAAGATTGTAGACAACTTCAAATACCGACTAGTAGGAGATGGTTTTATGATATTTGACCATAAGGAAGGTATTATCTAAAACTCTCTACTGGTGGTTATGTCGAAGTTTACTCGGATACTAATTGTGCCTTTTTGATGGCTGTGACAATTTGATGTAAAAACCACATTCCTTAATAGGAATTCTCTGAGGAAGTGCTGACAACACTTTCCGAGAGTCTGTTACATCAAGCGTATCCTTCTAGAGTCTACAAACGAAAAGGAGTCCACTGAAGGACTTATATAAATATGCATCTCAAAGTTTAATACTTTCTTAAATATGAAAATCAATAGTTTGAGTTTTCAATAAACAAGAATGAAACATGAATAAATGTCAGGGCTAGTGGGAGCGTTGTTGTAATTCTATATTTGTACTCACATACTACGTAATGGAGATAATGTCCTGACCTTACTTTAAAAGATAAGTTAAGGAATTACGCATCCATAACGACTATAGAATATACAAAACCATATTAGGGGATCAAGAAATATTGAGATATGTTCTTGGTGCTCTATACAAGAAGAAGCTAGGAGTAAATTATTACTCAAGTGCTGTCTTCTGAATAGAGAGGGATAACTGCCGATTTTAATCGGAGATAACGATCCTACAAAATTTGATGTTGTTGATCAAAAAAATTGTTCTTAAAATCATCGCTAACCCTATTGGGATCTTTTGAGACAATGAGGGTATGATGACTTTCATATAAGAACTAGAATCCCAAGCATCATTAAACTTGTTGGGCTTTTGAGACAATGAAGGTATGATGGCTTGGAGTTCGAGCTTCATTTACCTTATTGGGATCTAATGAAACAATGAAGGTAAAATGGCTTGAACGAATGACCATTATCTCTCCAACGCATACTTTATAAGTGATCGGTTGAGGAAGAGATATGGTCACTGGCAGAGAACACACGGATAGCTTTATAGCGGATCCGTTAACTAAGCTGTTGTTACAGGCTAGTGATGATTGTCATACTAGGCCTAAGTGAACAATGCTTGAGTTTGTTTTAGTTATAAGTTTGATACATATATTTCTTTGGGGAACGTAAAGCAGTATTGTACTTCATACTATATCGATTATTAAATGGGGATTTAATAATGCGCTTAGGGCGGATATTTTAATGAATCCTTACTGTGTTCCATCTTAGCATGTTTAATACTTCCCAGAATGCTTTTTCATTCTAAATGTCCACAGTAGGTCATTCTTCATGGGGAGGAAGTTTGAGATAAGGCTGAGGGAAGTGGTTGGTCGCTATCTAATAATGGATTAGATAAAAGAGACGCAACACTTCGCCTGTGCTTGCAATGGTTAAGTGACTGGATGACCCGCACCTGAAATTACTTCATGGTTTCTGTCATGAGTAATTCAGGATGATAATATCATTTCGTCCTTAGACCGGAGATACATGTGTTCCAAAGCATGGTCCAGCTTTGCCTTGATTGCTTTCTAACGCAGTTCGTAACTGGCTGTTATAAGGGGAGATTTTGGGTAAAGTATGGGGTATGTAGCGGAGCAATGTAGTCAAAGGGATTCATTCCTCTAGTTTTAGAGAGATATCCATGGGCCCCTCCATGATTGAGAGCTGATGTAAAATGCATGGCCATGCTCAAGCTGCAATGATTTATGATCGATTGTAACTAGATTTTGGGTCACCATCAATCGAGATCGAGAAACATAATCGTGAACGATCTGGATATTGACATCTAACCATGTCTCGTGTTCACTTGGATATCGCAAAAGAAAGGATGATTGATCACTTATCAATAGGGCCATATCAAACCTACAAGGTTGTGATTTGGTACTTGTCTTGGGATGACATAACTCGCGTTGACTTGGGTGGTAGAGATGCTTTGCTAGAGGCCGCTCTCTGTCTGTGTTACTTATCGATATGCTGTGTCATGTGCAAGTGGGAGTTTGTTGGAGTATGCCCACTGACACACGTATATTAGTAATGCTACTGATGATACACGAGCCTATAGGGTCACACGCCAAGGATTGATCCCGACAACCCGCAACTAGAAGAGAGAAAGAAATATTCTGTAGACGGAGTTTACGCGCCGCGTAAACTATTGGTTTCCGCGACGCGTAAACCACCTGACTGTAACTTGACTTTTTGGTTATTGTTTGGCTCAAGTTATTGACTTTGGTGACATTGGGGAATGTCATGCATGACTTTGTTGCCTGATATATCAGAAGTAGAAGGTGATAAAGTAATGGTAGATCATTAACATGTCCATAGGTTGGATAATTGATCAAGTAAGAAAAGTGGAATTCTCTCTCTCACTCAAGAACACATGCATACACTTTCATAAGTGTTCTTGGTTGTTCTTGATCTTTTCCAGAAAATCATAAGTATGTTTAGTGATTTTATGGAAGTTGTGAGTTGTTTCAAAGACTGATTTCAAATCTTGAAGATCACAACTTGGCATACAAGCATTTGGGGATCAAACAAACTTGGTGTGGACTTACAATAGAGAGTTGCTCTCTTGTGACTTAGAGTTCATCCCAACTTGAAGATCTCAGAAGCTGGAGCATGGTATAATTTCTTATTCCATCTCTTCCTTTTACATGTTGCGTTTTATAGTTATAGAGTTCTTGGTCCTTTTTGGGTTTCAAGCCTTTTATGCTTCATATTCTTGGGCTATGCTTCAGCTACTATGTTCATGGAAACCCAACACTATATGCATGTTTAGTTAGTTTGTACATGTTAAAAATGAAATATAAAGAGATTATAAATGGTTTTTTTGATATATTTCAAGTTGGTTTGGTGTGTTTAACCTAACGGGTTGATTTTGACCCGTTTGCGAGGTAAATTGTCATATTTGAACTTTGAGCCTCTTTTGTCGATTGCTACACCTTGCTTATAACATATATGATTATCTTAAATGGTTTTGAATGTTTTTCATGTTGATTATATGTGTTTTGTGTAGCGGGTTAGTTTTGATCCGTTTGCGTTGTAACGACCGGAATTTTGAGGTAATAGTTATAGAATATATATTTACTTTCATCAATTATAATTGGGTGATTATTCGAAGGTTGGAGTCGTAATATTATTGGGTGTTTAGTGGCTTAAAAGTTATAGTTTTGAATCGAGCAAAAGAATAGGGACTTAAGGGTTATTAAGAGAAACATTAAGGATTAAGAGGGGATTAAAGGAGTAACTTTGTTAGGGTTATTTAAACTTCTTGGACAGCTTCTTGTTCACGTACGGCAATTTTTGAAGCAAATAGGCTTTCTCGATCGGGAGTTGAAGAACACGCAGAAAATCGCAAGTTTGGTGAAGCAACCATCAAGTAAGGATCCTAACTATTACCTATGTGTTTGTACGTTATTAATTAAGGCTTCATCATGGTTTAGTTGTTGAAATATGGTTCGAGCAGGGGTTTTAATGGGTCGATGATTTGATTCAAAAATTGTAAAAGTGGTTGAGAGCATGTGATTAAATCTGAAAGTCGACATTTGGGGTGTATGTGTTTATGATTTTCAAGCATAATTTTGTATGGAATCATGGTTTTAATATAGAAAAATTGATATTTGTTTTGGATTTGTTGTTTGAAACCGTGAGGAAGGATATGTGGGTTAGGTGCATTAGGGGTTTAATTAGTTAAGTATTTAAATGTTTCTTAACCTTGAAATTAACAATAGGATTGGGAAGTGTGATGAATGTTAAGTTTTGTGATCTTTATTAATATTGTTGTGTTTTGGTTGGTCCCACATGGAAGGATTAATATGTCTATAAGTCAAAGCTACAAAAGTGTTTGCAGACTTTGTACAAAAGTGTTTGCAGAATTTGTACATTTTCATACGCAATGAATTAATTATTTTTGTACTTTTTCACTTATTAAATAAATAAACAATTTTTTATATCTTTTTCTTAGTGGTGGATATTATGGCATGGCAGTTATTTTGATTGAAAACTGCCACTAGTTGCAGTATAATGATGCCATAAGATTCCATTTTAGCATATACAAAAAAAAGACATTCGTCTTCCTCTCTTTCATTTTTCAGTATTAAAACACAACACATCCATGTTCGTAGAGAAGTTCAAAAAACGTTGTTTGATCTTCTAAAATCGTGGGTAAATCCTGAGAGGAAGTAGCCTATTCAACCATCAGCGTTTTTGTAGTGGGGGCTATAATTCCTTAAGGACAGTGATTTTATCACGTCCACGATCGTCTGAACTTTCATATTTTCTTTATCAATCTTAAGGAATTATAGTATGGATTCTGCTGGTACTTTCATGAAGATGCTTGGTCAAGATGCTGTAAAACTTGACCCAATGGATGGAATGAGTTTCACCCGTTGGAGAGAAAAGATGAAATTTCTTTTGATTGCCCTTAATGTCTACTATGTTTTGGAACCAGAAAATAGAACGATAACAGAGATTGTTGATGCTGATGTACGGAGACGCGCCCATGATGACATGCTTTGTCGTGGATACATCCTTACTACCCTCACTGATCGATTATATGACTTGTATGCTCCAATGAAATCAGCCAAGGAAATCTGGGATTCTCTGGAAAATAAATACAACACTGAAAAACAAGGGGCAGATAAGTTTATCATCTTTAATTTCTTTGAATTTATAATGAAAGATGAAGGTTCCATTCTTGACCAATTTCATGAATTTCTTGTTCATGTATCTAAATTTAAAGAATTAAAAATTGATATTCCAGAAAAATTGTTAGTTGGGGCAATTATTGCAAAGTTACCCCCTTCATGGCGTAACTACACAAAGAAGTTGATGCATACAACCGAGGACTTCAATCTTGAACAAATTCAGAAACACTTGAAGATTGAAGAGGAAACTCGGATGCGTGAAAAGAATTTAAACGAAGCATCAACTTCCAAAGTCAACTATGTGGATTCTGGAAAGAAACAAAGCAATAAAAGAAAGGACAATTCAGACTCTTTCAAATCAAACAAGAAAGGCAAAAAGCCTTTTGCAGAAGTTGTTTGTTACCGTTGTGGGGAAAAGGGTCATATTAAACGTTACTGCAAGAATCCCAAGAAAAAGATGGAGTCTCAAAACCAGACACCAAAGGATGCAAACATGGTAGAAAAGGCTGACTGCACAGAAATTACAACCATGGTTTCTGATTTGAATATTGGAATGATTCAAGAAATGCACATGGCAAATATTACCATATCAGATGACATTCTGGAGCAACAACTCATGTTTGCAACAATAAGTCTCTTTTCAAAGACTACAAAGAATCAGTTGAAGGACATGAAGTAATGATGGGAAATCACCACACTTCAAAAGTTCTGGGAATAAGAAATATTGAACTTTATTTCACTTCTGGAAAGAAAGTTGTTCTCAAGGATGAACTTCATGTTCCTAGTATTAGAAAAAAATTGGTTTCTGGTTACAAACTATGTAAAAGTGGGATTAAAGCTGTGATAGAATCAGATCATGTGATTCTATCAAAAGCTAGTATGTTTGTAGGAAGGGCCTATGCTTGTGATGGCATGTTCAAACTATCTATTAATAAAGTTATTAGTTCTGCTTATTTGTTTGATTGCAACTTTGCTTCTAATTTTAATATTGAAAATTCTAATTTTAGTTTATGGCATAATCGTTTAGGACATATAAACTATAGGACTATGAAAGATATGTCTAAACAAGGTATAATATCCTATAGTGATGAAAACAAATATAAATGTGAGATATGTGTCCAAGCAAAAATGAAAAAAAAAACCATTTCCAAAGGTTGATAAACGTACAAAAATTCTTGAGTTAGTTCATTAAGATATTTGTGAATTAAATGGTCAACTAACTAGAGGTGGCAATAGGTACTTTATAACCTGTATAGATGATTGTTCAAGATATAGCTATGTTTATCTGCTAAGAACAAAAGATCAGGCTTTTGAAACTTTTAAGATTTATAAGGCTGGAGTAGAAAATCAAAAGGGTAAGAAGATACAAATTTTAAGAAGTGATAGAGGCGGAGAGTACTTTTCAACCGAATTTTCTTCTTTTTGTGAGTCACAAGGATTGATTCATCAAAGGACGGCACCATATACACCCCAACAAAATGGTGTTGTGGAAAGGAAGAATAGAGTGTTGCAAGACATGATTAATCCTATGTTAGTTAACTCGAACTTGCCTAAAAACTTGTGGGGAGAAGCTTTACTTACCTCATGTCATGTAAGTAATAGAATAGTTTCAAAGAAACTCATAGTATCTCCTTATGAAATATGGAAAGGGAGGAAACCAAATATAAATTATTTTAGAGTTTGTGGTTGTTTAGCCTATTATAAGGTCCCCTTACCTAAAATGTCAAAATTAGGACCTAAAGCCTTAAAGAGTGTGTTTGTGGGTTATGCAGAAAATTCAAAAGCTTATTGCCTTTTGGATTTGGATTCAAATGTCATCGTTGAATCAAGGGATGTAGAGTTTTTTTAAAACAAGTTTCGTCATGATTCAACAAGTATACATGACAACGTTATTCAAGATCCAAAAAATGTCCCTGGTTGTGATATGAACTATAGTAATAAAAGGGACTCACCTGAATCTTCTAGTGCTCCTAGAAGAAGTGAAAGGACAAGAAAAGAGAGATTCTTGGATGATGATTTTGTTGATCCTAATTCTATTATATTCCTTGTTGAAGGTGATAGACATAATAATGTGTTAAATAAAATACCTATTCTACTTAATATAGAGGATACGCCTAGAACATTTTAAGAGGCCATCACTTCTAGAAATGCTGCTTTCTGGAAGGAGGCAATTAATGATGAAATGGATTCCCTTTTATCGAATACTACTTGGGAAATTTCTGATTTACCTTCTGGTTCTAAGGCAATTGGGTGTAGATGGGTATTTAGAATAAAATACAATACTGATGGATCCATTCAAACATTTAAGGCTAGGTTAGTTATTCAAGGTTTTAGTCAAAGGCAAGGAGTTGATTACTTTGATACTTATGCTCCTGTAGCAAGGATTACATCTATAAGAATACTATTTTCTTTAGCCTCTATCTATAACTTACCTATACATCAAATGGATGTGAAAACAGCCTTTCTGAATGGTGATTTGGACGAAGAAGTCTTTATGAAACAACCAGAAGGTTTTGTATTTCCTGGTTATGAAAATAAAGTTTGCAAATTAAAAAAATCATTATATGGGTTGAAACAAGCACCCAAGCAATGGCATGAAAAATTTGACAAGGCAGTACTTTCAAATGGTTTCAACCATAATTCAGCAGATAGATGTATATATTCTAAGTTTACAAAGGAATATGGTGTTATTCTATGCCTATATGTTGACGATATATTGATAGTTGGAACTAATATGGATGGTATAGATGAAACTAAAAGGTTTTTAACAACTTGCTTTAAGATGAAGGATCTTAAAGAAGTGGATACCATATTAGGAATCAAAGTTAAAAGGCATAGTGGGGGTTTTGCTTTGAATCAGACTCATTATATTGACAAAATTCTAATTAAATTTGAGCATTTGAATATTAAAGAAGTAAATACACCATATGACTCAGCATGTAAACTTGAAAAGATTTGTGGTAGAGTTGTTGCTCAAATAGAATATGCCAGTGCAATAGGTTGTCTTATGTACGCTACTCATTGTACTAGACCCGATATTGCATTTGCGGTGTGTAAAATTTCTAGATATACGAGTAATCCTAACCATGAATATTGGAAAGCAATTGGTAGGGTTATTGGTTATCTTAAAAGAACCAAGGATCGAGCTTTATATTATGGCCGCTTTCCGGCTGTACTGGAAGGATACTCGGATGCTAGCTGGATATCTAGTGGAAGTGATAACAAATCCACGAGTGGTTGGATTTTTACGTTAGGTGGTGGTGTTGTTTCTTGGGCTTCTAAGAAACAAACATGTATAACACATTCCACCATGGAGGCTGAATTTTTAGCTTTAGCTGCAGCAGGTAAGGAGGCACAATGGCTGAGAAATATGTTATTAGATATAGAGTTGTGGCCACAGCCGATGCCAGCTATTTCCTTACGCTGTGATAGTGAGGCAACATTGTCGAGGGCATATAATAAGATTTACAATGGAAAATCTAGACATATTAGCCTTAGACATGCCTATGTGAAACAGTTAATATGAGATGGTATAATAACTGTTACATACATACGCTCTTGTAGGAATTTAGCGGATCCGTTTACAAAAGGTCTTCCTAGAGATATAATCTTTGGAACTACAAGAGAGATGGGTTTAAAACCCATTGAATAAAAGTGGCAGTAGGAACCCAACCTTTACTTAGACTAAGATTTACTTAAAGGTTCAATGTGATATAAACAAATTGTTGTCTACTTGGATACTAGTTATAAGTTGCTAACTAGTAAGTAATATTTTAAAGGGTGAGTATTTGATTATTCTTAATGAAGTTTACCTTAGTAATTTAAGGAGCTTCGCCTATATGGATATAAAGAGTGGTGCCGCTCTTGCAGAAGTAAGTATAACTTTTGGAGATATCCATGAAACCGGGATAAGCACATGGCCATAAAAGTGCTACCTAGTTATGAACATTAATGAACTGAATATGTGTGTTATTTCTCCGAGTTTCACACTAGGAATTATGGCTCAAATGCTGCAAGCCGCCACTGATTTTGTTAGGCTATCTAAGAAGTATACACTATGTTAAAGTTCAAAGCGAAAGCTACCTTAATTTATGTATATTTGGTTGGATATTGTTAATAAAGATCAAGTGGGGGATTGTTAAGTTTTGTGATCTTTATTAATATTGTTGTGTTTTGGTTGGTCCCACATGGAAGGATTAATATGCCTATAAGTCAAAGCTACAAAAGTGTTTGCAGACTTTGTACAAAAGTGTTTGCAGAATTTGTACATTTTCATACGCAATAAATTAATTATTTTAGTACTTTTTCACTTATTAAATAAATAAACAAATTTTTATATCTTTTTCTTAGTGGTGGATATTATGGCATGGCAGTTATTTTGATTGAAAACTGCCACTAGTTGCAGTATAATAATGCCATAAGATTCCATTTTAGCATATACAAAAAAAAAGACATTCGTCTTCCTCTCTTTCATTTTTCAGTATTAAAACACAACAAATCCATGTTCATATAGAAGTTCAAAAAACGCTGTTTGATCTTCTAAAATCGTGGGTAATCCTGGGAGGAAGTAGCCTATTCAACCATCAGCGTTTTTGAAGTGGGGGCTATAATTCCGTAAGGACAGTGATTTTATCACGTCCACGATCGTCTGAACTTTCATATTTTCTTTATCAATGAATTACCGATTCAAGGGTGAGAATTTGTAGTTAATAGGAAATTGAATCTACAATTGCTACATGTATAAACTACGAATGATGGCTTGGAAGAAATTAAAATTAGCCTGTGTGTGTATGTCTCCACCATAGAAATGGCATGGAAAAAAGGGTTTTAGGCCGTAATTACAATCACATGGGACTGGAAATCATGTTTAATTACCAGTTGAGAATTTTATTGTTATCATAAATTAATTAACAATTTGGACTTTTGAGATGGAGAATGGAATTCGCTATTGTTATTGATAAGGACTTTAATTGGGATTAATCGTGCGACTCGGATGTTTATTAGGACTCGTTATTTCGTTAGCTTGCTCGATGAACTCTTTCGGCGACTTCTCTCGGTTTATTCTCTCGAAACATCAGGTGAGTTCAATAGTTTACAAAACCGAGTACAACGACAAAATCTGTTTTTTTTACATTTAAAACGAATATATATTATCGTTTAATGTGCTAAGTGTATTACTTGCAATTATATGATTATGTATGCTTACAGGGTTGTTTATGCATGCTACAGTTCATTTACGGTTTATATGATTTATATACATGTATATAACTTGATGGGCGGGGGTAGTAACCTTTCATGCTCGCTTACGGTTTAAGGACCTATTAGGTTTTAATGACCTTCTAGGTATAAGTGCTAGCCACATACGGAGTTGTGGGGTTTCTAGATAACCTTTGCAACGTATGGTATGAGGGTATGATTGAGTGCTCGAGTACTGGAGTGATGTATGTAGTCATATCGATAGCATCACGCGAGTGTCAGGAGGGGTTGATAGCGGTTGCCCCCGTTTGTACTTACACTTGAACGACGACACGGTACTTGTACTCGCACCGTCAGAGTAGCGAAAGCATCGTCTAATGAATACTCATGCATGGATCGGGAGTAGCTACCCAATCGATGCACGGGTTGCTTAGCGTGTGATAAATGAACGGGTTACCTAGCTGGTCGGGGTCCCAATGGCTAGAGAAACTTAATGGGTAGAACGGACTACGGTATACGGAATGTGTTGATATGTGGTATGTGCTTGATATGCGGTTTGTGAACGGTTTTGATATGTTGTGTTAATTGAAACAGTTATTTGACCCATTAATATGATATATGTTATGCGGGATTTAGGGGATGTGTCAAATATATATTTACGGGACGGACATGGTTATTTGATAACTTTATTAATGCTCATCTTTAATGTTTTTTACGGATTTCGTTATTCTAACCCTATTGACTCACGAGGCGTAAGCTGACACTTGTTCTTTTGAAATGGTGTCTTGTACTCGTGCAGGTGGCTTAGAGATTGGCTTTGTGAGATGGATGCTTATTGGGTAGATAGTTTATGGACATTGATACCAATGAACTCTTTTTATTTTATTTATGGTTGAATTTGTAACGGCTTAACAGTTTTGAACACGGTGTGACACTGTGGTTTTGTCGGGTTACATTTTTCGTACTTATGGTTTTAAGACTTCCGTTGCTTATGGTTGATTAATAACTAAAAAATTTTGTTAAACAGTATTTCTGGAAATCACGGTGTTACATGCGTAGTAACTTGACTTTTGCGGATTAATTGGAGATATATGAACCTTATGAATGTTTAGTTTATTTCTACGTGTTTAATATCATATATAATGATATTCTAATTGATTTTGAGTATATTTCCTGTTGGTTATACATGTTAGGTGTAACGATTAAGCTTTGACCTGTTTGTGAATTGACTTGACTTTTGGAGTTAATTATGATTTGAATTACTGATTTGTTTATATTGTGTTCTTAGGGGACTCAAAGACTCAGTGATATAAGACAACTGAGTGTAGATTTTGAAGGACACAGGTGAGTGGACTTTAATTCAATGGTGGTATTAGTTATGATTATGATGATTATGTGGATTCATATATTTAATCATGCGATAGATTGTTTAATCTGATATGATTATTCAGAGATTGAGATTGTGATTGTATGGTGATTGGCACTATGATTGTGCGGTGATTGAAAGTTGTGATTATTTGATTGGTTGTTTATTGATTACAATCGAGACCAGGATATGTGCACGGTGAAGATTACTATGCACATGCTGTCTTTGAGAGAGGTTAGCCAATTTGTGATGGGCTGGACTGGGTTGCTTCTGGTTGTGCGGTTGTTCACCCCCTGTTACATTTGTTGTAGCAGAGGGGGTTTAACTGTGCCAGTTAGAGGGCAGTCATCGGTAAACCTATGCTTTGGCCGGCATATGGGTTGAAGGCTCTGCAAAGCCGCCGTGCCTCCGATGATACGTGGTGGCCCGCTCTTGAGTAGTCCTTGTGTGTCATGTATCTGTGGTGATTTTTGTGATTATGCTATTGCTGTTTGTGGCTTAAATTCTATTCACTTAGCCTTGTGCTAATTTCCCACCCTAACTCTTTGTTGCAAGGTTTTGGTGAGTTACGGTAGGTGTTTGTTCGTACAGGGGAAGTTTGACCGTCGCTCTGATATTATATTTTGAATTGATGAGCCATGTTTCATAACTCGTTTGTAACATGAAGCGATATACTGTGTTGTGATACAATATGGGTTTTAAGGTTGTGGGTGTTGCTATTTCCTTACTATTTTCTATCGCAATACTTCCGCTGTGATTTAAAAAAAATGGCTTGTGTTTTACGGTGTTACACTTCCCAAGCCGCATACATGGAATTATATATGCAATTAGTAAATAGCCCTTTTTGTTACATCTCACAAATACCATCATTTTACAACTGTAAATTGAATAAAAAATAGAAATTGTACTAACAATTTGCAAGACAAATATTATTGCTCATTTATATGTGTTGGCTTGGCTCCCTAACTTTATAACCTCTGCTGGTCTACCGGTAAAGGCAATCTTTTTAATCTTCATAAAAAAGCACGGTTCGAGTCTCACTACTGATTTATTTTTTTGCTTTTAAGTTGCTATTTTTACACATTACCAAGTAGACTCCATATGCTACTTTGCTTTTCCCTCACCTGCCACTGCCACATATGTGTCTTCATCGCTCCTACCCATACCTCACAGACACCGAGACACCCATATCTTTTGTGCAACAAGTCTCCTCATATACCCAATAAAAAGGTTTTTACTTTAGTATTAGGGCAGACTTAAAATCAAACTCCTCTTCATGTGGTTCATCACCTTTTCTCCTTATTTTGTAGGCTTTGACTCATCCTAGCTTCTCAGTCCTCGATTCATCTCATGACAATTAGGTGAGTTCATCTTCGATTAGGGTTGTGACTGTAGTTTAGTTTATTTATTTATCCTCATCTCATATTAACAGCTTCGCAAGTTGATTTCCTTTCAAAAAGGCTTGAACTATAGGAATATCATCTTTGAAGTCAAACACTTTTATTGGTACACGGTTTTTAATGTCACTGTCTATGTTAATTGTTTATTTCTTATCATGCACATCCATCTTGTTGGATTTCGGTTTTCTTTGTGACATTATTGATGGTTCCATAAACCTGACCTATAGGAAATTGAGTTTTCTTTCTATTTTTTCTCAAGTTGTAGGCTGAAATTACTAAACCCATCACTTTTTGGGTTTGAAAATCATAGTTACACACGGGTACATATGGTTCAAATTAGTGACAAATTTATAAATTATTAAAATAAGGGTTGATTATTTGTTAGTTTTTTTCATATGTATAACCTTAACTTGTTTAAAATCATTACACTACGATGATTTGTGTGATTATTTGTTACATACCAAGAATCCAAACTTATTAACATTAAATTTTCACAATTTATATATGATAGTTAAATAGTAGTATGATTTTAAATCAAATTTTGTGTAAAATCCGTAACTACCATTAAAACCATCATTTAATTACCATCACCAAAGTCTCCCTCCTCTCTTACCACCATCCACCATCAAAATTCATTAATATTCCTCTTTATTCACCACCGCTACATTGCGCAGGCATCCCGCTGGTAGAAGAAAAGAAATGAATTTTTTTCTTATTTGAGAGCACACACATACCTGTACAAACCGATCATGTGTGGCATCATGACATAACAAAGTCTGTTTTTCATAATATAAGTCTTATATTTTATTGTTGTCTAGCTTATACTCATGCCCATGTCTTCCAACCAAATAATGCTCATGTATTAGCAACCAAAGATAAACCAATCGTAATTTTTAAAGAAGGTTTCATAAAAATAGAAATCTATCGGGCCCAATTTCTTACCTTAAAAAGATAGGTCACCAATCCCATAGGGTTATGCGTACAAATAATCTTCGCAATGTCGAGTTTAAAGAAGCAAGCTAACAGAACGACTAAGAAGGTGAAGGTGAAGGTGGATGAGCGAATCAGAGCCCAAATTCATAACGGGGTCGCAACCAAACAACATTCTATTTTCATCATGATTAACAGCAGCAAGTCCCAGGTCATTTACACACACTTTCTTGTGTTTACACATATACATAAATATCAATCAAATAAAAAGTTATTCAATGGACCAATCCTTACATCTCCAACTACCGGTGGGGCTGGTTTGGTATGTTGAGGGAGATCATTATTGCTGAACACAATGCCTACATTGCCTTTGCGGGTAAAAGAGTAATTGAATAAACATTGAATAAAATAGTACCCGACAGTTCACAAGGAGCTGAGTATTTATTCCATAAGGGCTTATTCGATCTAATCGTACCACGTAATCCTTTAAAACATGTGAAGTGTTTTAGTTGATGGAAGGGATAAACCTACTATCACTACTTTTTAGTACATTAGGGAATATTGTATGAGACGAATTATAATTGTTTAATAGGTCATTGAGAAGAGTGATGGACCTCTTACCCCAGCTACAACTAAATTGTTAGAGAATATCATAATTTAGTGTTATGTGAAATGATGGTTGCAAATACCAAGTTACTAGTCTTTGGATGGACCCGATTGACCCAAACAAAGGAATATACTTGTAGGAGATGGGAGATCACTGGAATTCCTTGTATGCATGTGTTGGAAGTTATTTTGAATATGTCATTCGATGTTGTGGATGTTTGGTTACCTTAATTCTGGGTAGATCAAGTATATTGGTTGGACTTAGGAAAAGTGCATACAACTTAAAAATTGGTCCCGTAAATGGTAGAGAGTTGTGACCTAGATCAAATTGAGAAACTACAATCATTGCACCTAACCATCACAAACACATAGGGACACAAAGAAAGAAGATAAAGAGAGGTATAGATGAGGTTGAATCAATGGATAATTGTAACGCCCCAAAGTTCGTAAGTTCCTATATAAGAGTTTGTACCAATTAACTTGTTAAGTGTTATAGATGTTTCGCAAGTTGCCTTTTTTGTGCTAGGTGTATTAAGAACTTACTAAAGTTGAGGGGTTAAAATTGCCAATTGATGAAACTTGTAAGTCCAGGGGTTGTTTATGCCATTTTTGAAAGTTAAGATATATATGATAGTTGTTTTGACTTTGTGTAGTCAAAAACCCTTCCCAAACACTTACACCATATGATACACACACTACCACAATATGATTAGAAATCAGAAGTTTAGTAGTTGAATTCGTTCCTAAAGTGAAGTTCAGCAACAGACAATAAGAGTTGACGTTTCGGTGATAGAGAATAGCTGTTTAATTGTTGCTAAGGTGAGTGTACTTACCTTTAATCAGATTAGCATATGTACGTAAACTAAATGAATAGTATATCAATTGTATGTTTGTTATGTGAAGTTAAAGGCTGCTGTTCAGAGGTTCAGTAGCACTATGTTATAGTATTTGATATGATTAGTATGCATTTATCCACAAAGTGAATAGTATGATATCTATGTTTTGATATGTGATATGTTTGTGTAAAAATATAGCAGGTACAAGGCTTAGAGAAGCCTTGTATAAAGAAAAGCTGATACTTTGTATCCAGGAATGTGATACGGGTATATTGAGATCCTTATACCCAAACAGAGTGTCAGGGATTTGATTATTCGCGAGGTGTGATCATACCCTGGACCAGTTAATAGTTTGAATAGTTTTGCAGGTGTTCAGCTTGGATGTGAGACATCCCCAGAAGAGTTACTCATGCTTTATGTGTTTATCTGTTCAGTTAGTATGCTCACTAAGCGAAAGATTATGTTTCAGTATGTTATGCATGCAGGTGAACTAGTTTCCAGTGAGGGTAAGGCCCCAGTGCTCTGCATAGTCGGATAGCTCCAAGCTTTTGAAAAAGAGTACTTTTAACACTACTTTTGTGTAACTATTAGCACTAAAGTGATTTAAACCTGTTTTCCGCAAACTCTGAGGTTTTAAAGTGCTAATTATGTAGTAATAGAGTTTTAAAAGCTATCTTAGAAAAGTGGTGTTACAATTTGGTATCAGAGCCAAGGTTTAAGGGATTTGGGCACACACGAGTGTGATTTCTGAACTTAAACCGTGGTTTTGAGGTCAAGAGGAGCTACCCCTGGGGCAGTAGCCTTGGTGAGCATAAGGTTAGTAGAAGTTTATGATTTGTTATCTGTTTACAGATCGAGCATGAATAGCAATGTTTTTGCATGTGTAATAGTTATGTGGCTAAGTGCAAAATGACAATATGTCTATATGATATCAGAGAAAAGAATAATGTTTAACAGATGTAATTTCTTATGCCATATACGTGACCTAAGCTTGTGAATCGGGGTATTCCATGACGGTATTAAGAACAATTGTGTATAATATGTTCCTCACAACGCCTGGCCAGTGTATGTAAAGAACATGTGATATGCAGTTGAACTTAAGATTGCAATGTCATTTCCTTGTGAATCAAGTGAGGGGTGATACGTGACAGTACAGTATGTGTGAATAAGACAAGAACAGAATATGAGATATATGTAGTATTAATAATATTACATACCTTATTATGAGAAACAGAAAAAGTTGTTTGGTAGTATATGTTAAAGATATCTGACCATGAGTTTATACTATGTTGTAAGTTGATACGAGTTAGATATAGCAACCTGAGGCTGGTATACTTCAGGAGACCAGAAATACCTAGGTTAGAGAGGCAATTCTTATTTTAAACCATTAGACCTACGAGTGACCCTTTAGAGCGAGTTGTTACAGATGAGTTTGCAAGATTGAGAGTGTGATTCTGTAAAAGAGATAGTAGTAACAGAGTTGAGTAAAGTTCTACAAGCAAGCATTTTAGATAATATCAACCAAGTGGTTGAGCAAGATACAGAAAGGATGAAAGTTATGTAACAGCAGAACGTGGATGCAGCAGTATAGGCTACATTCAAGGCACCAGTAAGAGCTAAAGCTAAAATTGACCAGTTGTAGGGGTGCATGTGTAAAGATTTCAGAGTGCAAACCACCTCTCTTCAAGGGGGTTACAGATTCGAGTATGGGCAGTTGACGGTTAGTAGAGACGGAGAGAGGTTTTCCATACCAGTAGGTGTCCACCAGAGAGAGAACAATTACAAATGTTTCTAATTTTGTGAGTAGAACAGTGAAAGACAGGTGGACCATGTTATTACAGAGAAAGGTAGAAGTACAGATTGAGGATATTACTAGGCCTAGTTTAAAGAATTGTTACAGTTGTACTAAAAGCTTGTGTAGACCAGATTACAGATTAGTTTCAAGATTGATGATAGACGATAAAGTTGGTGAATGATATCACTAAGAAGTTGTTAGAAATATGTCGATTCATTCAGAACAAGTTGGTACAGAGGTTATGTAAATAATTGTTATAGTTTGATGTTAAAAGTGATATGTATGAAGCTTAATAGTAGTTACTTGTAATATAGTAGGCAAGATGATATATCTTGCACAAGAGGAAGAGGAATGGCTGAGTAAGAAAAGAGTGGTAAATGAAAAGAGAAGGGTTGAGCCGGTAAGTGTGTTAAGTAAGAGGTTAGTGGTTGTATTACAATAGGGGTGGTTAGCTTCCTCACTCAGATGCGTGAAGTGTGAAAAGCATAAACATGTGACCAAAGATTTGAAGTAGCTCGCTTTAAGTGTGCTATCAGTTTATTAGTTTGGATATAATAGGTTGTTGTTCTAAGTTATCAGGGATAGAGAGAAAGTTAATAAAATACTTACCCTAGTTTTGTTATAACGATGATCAGTACCAGAAAGCAGAGGTGCCCTGATAAAAAAAGGGCAGAGTTTTCCAGTTATAGTTAAAGAAGAAGGGGTGGAACCTGATGTGGTTGCAGGTAGACGCAACATATGAGACTTGTATTCTGAATAGAATGTGTAAGTAAAAAGTGATAGAGATAGAATTTGCCATTTTCCATTGAGTATATGATAACCGCAATGAAGGAGTTTCGAGCAGTTTTTGAGATTGATTGGTTGAGTTAGTAGTAAGTTCAAGTACACAATGATCAAAGAACAGTATGAGTTAAGGCCCCATACAAATTGGCCCCGCTAGAAATGTAATAGTTGATGAGTCAACTGCAAGAAATGACAGATAGAGATTTCAATTGGCTTAGTAGTTTACCGTAGGGGCGCATTACAGATTGTGAAAAACAAAGATAAGTTAGTTGATCAGCTTCAGGATACTTTGTAATGTTCAAAGATAGATTTGCAGTCAGAGTACCATCAGTTGAAGATTAGAAAAGAGAATAGGACTATACTAGTGTTACCCCTACGTGAGTAGCAAATAGGGGTGTAAAGTTGAACTGAGAAGCTGAACAGAAGAGAGTATATGATACTTTGAAATATAAGTTATGTGATACTCCAATGCATATGTTTATAGATGAAATGAGAGACGAGGTAGTTGTTGTGATACATTATACAGAGTAGTAAAGCTAGTACTTAGGTTTTCCCCTAGTTATATATGAGTAAGAGTAATTACCCTTCCCATGATTTGGAACTGAAACGCAAGAGTTTGAACAAGCTTCAGAGATGCTGGTTAGAGCTTTTAAAGGATTAGTAAAGTGTGGTTTTAGACCACCTAGATGAAGTTAATATAGTGGTAGATGCTTTAAGAAGAAAGTAAGGTACCATACATATAAGGAAGCATTGAGTAAGAAGGTCAGTTGTCACTACAATACTTAATAAGATTAAAGTAGTTCCAGATAGCAGCCCAAGATTTAGTGTACCAAAGAACAGGCGGTAAAGTTAGTAAGAGATAGGCGAGATCTATTGATCCGAGTATGAGTACCCAGTTAAAGGAATGTGTGAGACAAGTTCTTTTAGAGGAAGCAGATTGCTCTCAGCTTTCAACGCGCCCAGTATCAACAGAGATGTATAGAAATATGTAGATGATTTCTTCGTGACCAGGGAGGACGCATGATATAGAGAGATATGTTGATTAATGTTTGACGTGTCTTTATATAAAGGCAAAACACCAGAATCCCTATAAAGAGTTACTGTCGTTTGACGTTCCAGCTTGAGAGTGAAAACATAAGTTGACGCCATTTATGTAACAGTTGTCAGACTTACGAAGAATGTGCATATTAGTTTGATAAAGGAAGGGTACTCTTCAGAAAGAAAGACAAATGTTATGTGAAAGAGATAATAGTCGGACAAAGAGTGTCAGTTTTAGAGAGACGTTCGATTCACCTCTAGGCACTGGAGTAAGTTGAAAAGATATTTGGGGACAGAGTTATATATATTGAAAAAATGTTCCAGCTTATGACAGACAGATAGAGTGAGAGGATTGTATAAATATTAGAGAACATATTAAGAGCACAAGGTGCTTATGTAGTAATAGTTACCGACGAAGTGTTGGTACACCATGATACAAGATATCGTATGTTAGAAAATGTAAGACCTTAACTGTTAGGGTGTGGTTATTCAGAAAGAGAGAATTGAGCAGATGAGAGAATGTAAAGATAGTACAACAGATATATGAGTGGCTTAGGGTTGCACAGAATAAACAGACTAGTTATGTGAGTAAGAAGAGATTGTTATTAGAGCTCCAGATTGGAGGCTACGTGTAGTTGAAAGCGCTTGGATATTGCTTATCAGATTCAGAAATAAAGGTAAGTTAGGGCCTCGGCTTATAGGTCCTTTCGAGAATATTGCGAGGGTAGGGAAAGTAGCATATAGACTGGAATTTCCAGATGAAGTGATTCAGATTCGTGATACCTGTCATGTATTCTACCTTGGTAAGAGTCTAGCTGATGTTTAGTAGTTCTCTTGTTGATCCCTTGGTGATAATAACAACAAGCAACAGATGCGTAGAAGGGGGGTTGAATACACTTTCTGCGGAAATTGAACAAATCAAAATAAAGTGTTACACATAGTAAATCAAACCACAATCGAATGCTTTGATTTTCATTAATAAGAAGATGATTACAGACTCTATCAAGTAAGCAACTCTTGATATGTAAACACCAAATATAAATCTCTCAATCTTTCAAACTTAGCTATCTATAATCAACTTATGATCATAGATACTGGCGACACTCTAAACAGGATTTGATCACAGATTGAAAACTTACCAATCTCACAACTAATGTGAGTATTCAAACACACGAATAGCTTGGCAATCTGTGAATATCTTGATCACGTTGAACTGACAAATAGTGATTCAAGAATCGTAACACAGACGGTTGAGGTGAGGTACTTGGCTCTGCAACACTTAGACGTAATTGTCGTTGTAGTCGTACCTCAAAACTTATCAGGATGATAAGTATTTATAATCATGTTCCTACGGTTCCTAACAAACTGGATTAATCCTAATTTGCTAACTAACTACCGGATAACTCGGAATCTTAAATCTTGAATCTTCTTATCTTTAGTCTTCAATCTTCAATCTTGATTCTGGAGTATTCTTATCCTTCCCATAGATATAGAGAGTTAAAAAAGATAAATTTAAAACATATTTAAATTTCCTTTAAGCTGACTTTTTGCTCAGACTGAGTTACTCAGCTTGAAACTTATCAAGCTGAGTTCTTCGAGGACAAACTCGAAAACCAACATGAACTAACACGTATATTAATAAACTCATCCTTAGAAGTCCTAAGAGTTAGCCAGAACTTATTTAGCAACTCTGTTGAGCTGACTCAGTATATACGCTGAGTCACTCACACATCAAGCTGAAAGCTCAATATATATCTTAGGTGACATACACGGCTTATCAAACATATTGATAATAATACTAAGATATAGTATAAGCTGATCGAACATATGCTCATCTTATATTCAGCTTATGCTCAGTCTGAAACACTATAAGTGTTCAGTCTGATCAAGCCTCATAATTCTGTTTAAGTTATATCTAGAACACATCTAACAAAATTAACTTTGTCTCATCAAATCTCAACTGATGAGATCATCTTCCCAACAAACTCCCCCTATTTGATGATGACAAAAGCACCAAACAGTTCTCAAGTTTGTTTAACAGAATTATGTTTTAAATCTCAAACTTATTAAGATTTTATATTTCAACTAATCAAATATTAATTGAACATATCAATTATAAGTGGAATATACCAACTTTAAGTTGAACACACCAACTAAATACATTAATGAATAAGAACTAATCAACTATTCATTCAAGCTGAACTTATCAGACTAATAATTATGAACATATCATAACACAGTTAAACATATCAAACTAATACTTGTATTAATTGAACATATCATAATACAAAGTTTTTTTGATCACTCAGATCATACACACTTAGTGCTTACAAAATTATAAATAATCTAATTTATATAATAGAACTAATTTATTCAGGATGCAGCTCTTCAAACTTCTTGATCTCCTTGTTAATTTCTTCAAGGATTTCTTGCAAATTAGGCAAGTGTTGAAGCTGATCCTTCTGTGATCTTATTGCTCTGTTAATTCTGTATCTGAACCTTGCAGTTTGTTCAGTCTTTTCCACTATTTGTCTTAGAGCAAACACTTGTGATACCCCACATGTATATATACTTGCATCAGACTGGAAGCATTGTACACCATTTCTGTCCAAATACATGAATCCTTTCTGAGGTTTTTCCACATAGGTATTTTCTTTGAATTCCATGTCTTCAGGATGATTTAGACTGTACTGGTCTGTATTTGCTAGTCCAGCTGGCTTTGTTTGCTTCTTCTTTCCAACTTTATGAAAAGAAGTCAGTAGGGTAGCTATTTTAGATCTAGGTATAATTTGCATCGCATCAGCTCTTGCAAGTAGCCTTAAGATTTCGTCTTTAACTTGATTCCTGGCAGAGGACTTTTCCATCTGCTTAATGAGGATGGCTACTTGTTTCCACTTTTCATATCCCAGTTTATGAAGTTGATTCAGCTCCAGAGAATATGATTCACCATTCTTTAAGACGAACTCCATAATGATAATTCCTTGAACTGAACATAACTTGAGTGAATCAATCTGAGAAGAGAAGTAGGTTCTTGTATAACACTAAGTTATGTTCTCCTCCTCTTGTTGATCCTGAACAGGAGGTTCTTCTACCTCTTCCTCCTTGGGCACAATAGGAAGATTGAGTTTAGCTAATTCTTCATTCTGCTTTCTGATTTCCTCAGCCCAGACCTGTTCTCTTGCTTCTTTCTCTTCAACTAATACAGCTTGAGCATCCAATTGTTTTCTTCTTAACTCGTTGATAGATATCCCAAGCTTGTAAGCATCTTCTTGTTTCAATCTCCTTACTGCCAGCAGAAAAGCTCTTTCTTGTAGTGTCATTTAATCCGCAGAGTCTTCATCTGAGGCTGATTCACTTAGAATCATCTGAGCTGACCACTACTGGTCTTTTGCCTTTTGCTTTCTCAGTCAACTCAGCTTCTTTCTCTATTTCTTTCTCCCCCTCAATCTGCTCTGCTCCCTTTGCCAATAGTAATAAAGTTTTAGCTTGGACAGACTCAGCTTCAGCCTTTTAAACATTCTCCCCCTTTTTGTCATCATCAACAGGGGTCGAAATCTTTTGTTGTTGAAGGGCAGCAACAACAGATTTCAATCTCAACACCTCCGCATCCAGAGAATCTAGAATCATCAGTATATCCTTCTTAGTCTTCTTTATTTTGAGATACAAGGTAACAAACTGACCTTGAAAGAAGTTCATTAAATCATCTAAGTCAGCTTGAGAGGGTTGGAACTTGGGTGCATCATCTAAGGGTTGGTGTATACCCTCAAACTCATTTGCACCATATTTTGGACCCTGTGATTCATCTTGGTGTTGAGATGAAACATTGACAGGTTGTGCAAGGGGGTGTGAGAAGTGAAGAGAAGTAACTGGGCTAGAAACATGAAGTGTATGCGTAGGTGATTGGCTAATTGGTTCGGAGGGGGGTGATTGACCCTCGGGATTGGTCATTTCTTCAATGTTACCTAAGTGTGTCTGCTTAGGCACACTAACAGGCTCTCCCATGGATCTGGAGAGTGTGGGCTGAGTAGACACCACACCCGGCTTAGGCTTTTGGGTTGAAATAAGCCTGGAGGTCGACAACTGAAGAGTAGGCGTCTCCCCCTCAACTTCTGCCGGTGGAGGGATCAATGTGATCTCAGCTCCAGTGATGCCTATAGGAGTGGCACCACCTTTGGAAGTTTTTCTAGTGTAGGTTTGGATTTTCACCCTAGTAGCAGTGGGCATACTAGGGGTGGTTTCAGAGTGAGATTGAGGATGGATAAAAGGTGGAGGAGATGGGTTAGACTGAGTTGGGTTTACTACAGTCTTGTCTCCAAAAGGTGTTGAGGAACAATGTGGAGTGGTGCGCCACAGAAGGTGAATGCCAGGGGGCATTTACGGATGTAATCCACTAATATTTCATTTCCTCTGCCTTGTTTCCTTGGAGGAATTGCAAGACAGGCCCGTTGATTATTGATTTTGATCAACGACACTCCATTGTTCTTAAACCGAGCACCTCGAGCCATTTGATCACCAAGAACTAATGTGATTCCTTCCATTGTATAATTACACTGAGTAATTGGTTGAAAAAGCACTGAGCAACTTAGAATTCGCACTGAGTGGGCCGAAAACTGTACTTAGCAATTTAGGGTTTTGAAGATGAACGGAAGAATGCACTGAGCAATAGAGGTGTTTTCGAAAGGTATTTTAGAAGACGAGAAATCGGATTTTTTAGGTGTAAACTTCTCTAAACCGGTTATGATCGGTGTATATACCTTTTTGAGGAGAGAGAAAAGTTACCGTTGGAATCCCTTTTTATCCGTTATAGAGTAGAGACACATCATCTTCCAACAGATACAAGTGTAAAATAATATTAATGACTCACAAAAATATTATAAACACTGTTATATTATACCAATAAACAATTGGTATACGATGCGATTTGAGACTGACTCAAATAGATATTGATATATGAATTAATGACACAATTAAATCATAGTTTGGACACACCAAGTTGAGGAAACTAATAACTCAGCCTAAGTCAAGCACTCAACTTGACATGAGCACTCAGCTTGAGATTGATACTCAGCTTGAGTGAAGCACACAGCTCAGGCTCAATGACACTTAGTCATTACTGTTTGAGACTTACTCAAACTTTATATTTTTAACTGCACTGAGTAGTTAATGTATGTTTGGAACTTACCAAACGTGTGAACCAATCACACAGCTTGAGTTAAGCACATAGCTCAGACTCTATGACACTTAGTCATTTATGTTTGAGACTGACTCAAACTATATATATATATATATCTTAACTACACTGAGTAGTTAAAATATGTTTGGAACTTACCAAACATGTGATCTCATCATTCAGCTTGACAGGTTATTTAGTTTATGAAAACTTATTTATAAACTATGTACTAAGCTTAAGACACTTAGTCTTTGTCAAACTGAAAACTCAGATTCTAGACACTTAGCTAGGGGTTGAGCATACCCAATTCACTTAGCAGATACATAAACCTCTTTTCATTAAGGGTTTTAGTAAATATATCTGCTAATTGGTCATCAGTGGAGATAAATTTAATGTCAACTTTACCTTTTTCCACGATATCCCTGATGAAGTGATGTCTAATTTCAATGTGCTTGGTTCATGAGTGGAAGAGTGGATTGTAAGTTATGGCTATAGCACTTTGGTTATCACAGAAGATCGGAGTTTTCTTGAAACTCATACCAAAGTCTTGAAGCTGATGCTGCATCCATAGGATTTGAGCAATATTCAGCTTCAGCAGTTGAAGTAGCCACTAAGTTCTGTTTCTTAGTAGTCCAGCTTACTAACTTCCCTCCAAGCATTTGACATCCTCCAGTTGTAGATTTTCTATCTAGCTTGCACCCAGCATAATCAGCATCAGAAAAACCAACTAACTCAAATCCAGAGTCCTTTGGATACCAAAGACCCAAATATGGTGTACCTTTAAGGTACCTAAAGATCCTTTTCACAGCTTGAAGATGTGTTTCCTTAGGATCTTCCTGATATTGTTGGGAAAATGACTTCATCAGTTTAGATTTGATGAGACAAAGTTAAGTTTGTTGGATATGTTTTAGATATAACTTAAACATAATTATAAGGCTTGATTAGACTGAACACGTAAAGTGGTTCAGACTGAGCATAAGCTGAATATAAGCTAAGCATATGTTCGATCAGCTTATACTATATCTTAGTAAGATTATCACTATGTGTGATAAGCTGTGTATGTCACCTAAGATATATATATTGAGTGTCAGCTTGATGAGTTTCAAGCTGAGCAACTCAACGTGAATACTGAGTCAGCTCAACAGAGTTGCTAAATAAGTTCTAGCTAACTCTTAGGACTTCTAAGGATGAGTTTACTAATATACGTGTTAGTTCATGTTGATTTCCGAGTTTGTACTCGAAGAACTCAGCTTGATGAGTTTCAAGCTGAGTAACTCAGTCCGAGTAAGAAGTCAGTTTAAAGAGAATTTAAATATGTTTTAAATTTATCTTTTTAACTCTGTATATCTACGGGAAGGATAAGAAGACTCCAGAATCAAGATTGAAGATTGAAGACTCAAGATAAGAATATTCAAGATTCAAGATTCCGAGTTATCCGGTAGTTAGTTAGCAAATTAGGATTAGTCCAGTTTGTTAGGAACCGTAGGAACAGGATTATAAATACTTATCTTCCTGATAAGTTTAGAGGTACGAATCAGGTACGACAACAACAACGACGACTAAGTGTTACAGAGCCAAATACCTCACCTTAACCGTATGTGTTACGATTCTTTAATCACTGTTTCCAAGCTATTCACAGATTGCCAAGCTATTCGTGTGTTCGAATACTCACATTAGTTGTGAGATTGGTAAGTTTTCAATCTGTGATCAAATCCTGTTTAGAGAGTCTTCAGTATCTATAATCATAAGTTGATTAAAGATAGCTAAGTTTAAAAGATTGAGAGATTTATATTAGGTGTTTACATATCAAGAGTTGCTTACTTGATAGAGTCTGTAATCATCTTCTTATTAATGAAAAACAAAGCATTCGATTGTGGTTTGATTTAGTGTGTGTAACACTTTTTTTTTTGATTTGTTCAATTTCCGTAGAAAAAGTGTATTCAACCCCCCTTCTATAAATCTGTTGCTTGTTGTTATTCTCACCAAGGGACCAACAACTGGTATCAGAGCAGGCTGAACGATTTCATAAGTTGAAAGTTCGAGATTCTGAGAAAGTTTACAACGTCTACAAGCAACAATTCTTCAAACTTTCAACAGATGTCTGCCAAAGGTTGTCCCGTATTTGATAGATCTGACTATCCTATGTGGAAATTCAGAGCCATGTTGTTCCTCAAGTCCATTGACAATCGTATGTCTGATGTCATTATCAAAGGACAAATTATCCCCAAGATCTCTGCTGTTGTCAGTGATACGTCCGCTGATAAAACAGACAAGAGTGAAAAAGAGCTAAGGAAGCCTGTTGCATCCTGGACAGATGTAGACTGGAAACTGTTCAATCTGGATGATAAGGCAAAGAGTGTTCTGGCAAATGCCCTAACTAACGAGATCTTGCATACAGTGACTGGGTGTCAAACTGCAAAAGAGATATGGGATATACTAAGTATTACATATGAGGGCACTGATCTGGTCAAGCAGCAAAAGAAGAGTCATCTGAACAGATCCTATGAAAAATTCTTTTCAAAGAAGAATGAAACCCTGCCTGATTCGTTCACAAGGTTTCACTGCTTGATAAATGACCTGCTAAGTGTAGGTGTGAAGAAAGATGAGGCTGAACTTGTGCTGAAATTTCTGGATGTGTTACCAGAAAGGTTCAATGAAGTAACCACAGCACTGAGGGCTGGAGGAACATTACCGGTGTACAACCTACAGTCCATATATGGGTTCTTACTTAATCATGAACAGATCACAGAGCATAAGATAACTTCTCAACAACAACTTAAGGAGTACTTGGATAAAGCAGAGATTGCATTAGTTGCACAGAAGAAAAAGAAAAGTTCCAAGGCATTAGTTGTTGAATCTGAGACTGACTCAGAATCTTAAGCTGACCACTCAGACTCAGACTCAGGTGATACTGATGAGGGGCAAAGGGAAGAGTTCCTTTGATCCCAAGAAGGTTGTGTGCTTCAACTGTCAGAAGAAGGGACACATTGCTGCTGAGTGCAGATTAAATAGAGAAGAATCAGCATCAGTTGCTGATAAGAATGCTTACAGAGTTGACAAATACAAGAAGAAATAAAATTAGCTCAAGAAAGGAAAGCAAGAAGACAAACCCAGCACAAAAGGATTAAATGCTGAAACCTGGGATACTGAATCATCTACTTCAGATGATGATGTATGTCTAATGGCTTAAGAACATGAAGAGCTTGCAATTGACGAAGTTGATTATGGTTTGTCCGAGTGAACTTTTGAAGCTGACATGAAGGAAGCTGAGGAAAACAGCAAGCTCAGTGATTGGGATCCTGCTTCCATGTATAAGGTTAGTAATTTCAACTCTTACACCGATGAAGAAAAGGGTCTTGCCTTCGACTATTTGTTAAATGATTTCAAGACCATCCTTAAGTCTCAAAAGGACCTCAAAGCTGAGATAGCTAAACTGAAGAATGAGATTAAGGAAAATCGATCTCTCATTGATGTTGGTAAGAAAGCACAGTGTGATCATGAATGTCAAAGACACATTAATAAACTTCTAAGTGAAGAACTTCAGGAAGCTAAAGTCAAAGTTGACCAACTTTAAAAGGTCATTGAGTCTTGGTGTAAGTCATCAAAGCTTGCTGAAAAGTGCATAAACCAACAAATTCCTAAACAGGTACAAGCTGTACTTGGAGGTGACTATCAAACAGTAGCTTATGTAGCTGATGATGAGATAGCAAGTACAGTCTCTAACGAGGATAGACAACTGATTGAGTCTCAGAAGTCAGCCTCGGAGAAAAGGCATGATCCAAACTTGAAATACAATATGTTTGTGAAAGCTAATGATCATGAAAATGAGTGCTCAACATCCAAACAGGACAGTAAGTCTGTGCTGGACAGATTAGGCACTCATCCTATTCAAAGAACTTCAGTCATAGAAAGGTTTAATCCAAATCCTTTCAAAAGACAACATTCTCTATCTGGCTCGAAGAGAAGTTAAAAGAATAGGAAGACCACTGTAAGTCAGAGGTCAAATCACAAAAATGGTAAGTCCAAAGTTGTAGATCTTGGTAAGTCCAAGAATATCAACAGTGGTAAGTCCAAACCTGTTGAAACTGGTGAGTCCAGTAAGCATGACAAAGGTAAGTCCAAGGTCATGGAAAAGAAGTTTGTTGGTCAAGCTTCAAATCAAAAGGATAACAAACAAAGATCTGACAAAGGTAAGTCCAAAGTCAGTGAGCACCAAGTGAATCAATTTGCAAAGAAAGTTGAAAAGTTATCCACTACATATAATCCCAAGACTGAGAGCAAGTTCTCACAAGGATTATTAGACACTCTACCTCCTGTATTCATTGGAAAAAGGAGAAGCTACAAGTGCAGAAGTAGAGGTCATGAGGCTAAGGATTGTGATGTTGAAATTCCAAGGCCTGAACAAGAACAGGCTGACCAGCCTACACAGGACTCAGCTCCAGCTCAAGCTGAACAGTCAGTTCAACAAGATGGAGATGCTAAGTACTCCTCATCTGAACCTACCAAGAAATGGGTTCCCAAACAAAAATAATGTGTTTAGTTTTTATATCATGTGCAGGGTTCAAGTAAATGGTACTTGGATAGTGGATGCTCAAGGCACATGACCAGGTGGAAAGGACTTTTTAGTGATTTCCAGGAAGATGAAGGTCCTAAAGTAACTTTTAGAGACAATTCCCATGGAAGAACTAAAGGCTATGGGAAGATGCATGCTGACAAAGTTACTTTCTAGAAGGTTGCATATATCAAGGGTCTTAAGCATAATCTGATTAGTATCAGCCAATTATGTGATGAAGACAACATTGTTACTTTTAGGAGAAAGCAGGAACAATATATAATGCTAAGGGAAAGCCTGTATTAATAGCTAAAAGAGAAAGAGATGTGTATCTACTTGATCTTAACTCTGCGGATCCCTATACGGAAACCTGCTTGTATTCCCAATATGTTCCTAAGCTGAGTTGGTTGTGGCATAAACGATTATCAAATTTGAATTTTAAAAATATAAATATGCTATTCAATAAAGAGTTAGTCTCTGGATTACCAAAGATCACATTTGTCAAGGACAAATTGTGTTCAGCTTGTGAACAAGGGAAACACCACAAAGGGTCCTTTAAATTAAAGCAAATTTTTTCTATAACAGACCCATTGCATATGTTGCATATGGATCTGTTTGGACCCATAAGTACTCCAAGCCTAAGTGGCAAGAAGTACACACTGGTGATAGTAGATGAGTTCTCAAGATTCACCTGGGTAATATTCCTTAAAGCCAAAAGTGAGGCTGCTCTGGAGATAATAAGTTTTATCAAATAGGAAGAGTTGCAGAAATGTAAGTCTGTAAAGCAACTCAGAAGTGATGATAGGATTGAGTTCAGAAACTCTACCCTTGAAAGTTTTTGTGAACAGAAGGGAATATTTCAAAATTTCTCATATGTCAGAACTCCCCAACAAAATGGAGTTGCTGAGAGAAGAAATAGAACCCTAATTGAGGCTGCTAGAACAATGATGTGTGAGGTAGGATTGAAACTCTATTTTTGGGATGAAGCTGTCTTATACAGCCTGTTATACTCAAAATAGATTAATCATTGTCAAAAGACATGGTAAAACATCATATGAGATGTATAAGTCTAGGAAGCCCAATATAGGTTATTTCCATGTCTTTGGTTCAAAATTCTATGTCCTGAATCAAAGAGATCAGCTTCATAAGTTGGAACCCAAAGCTGATCCTGGAATATTCATTGGTTATTCCTCAATCTTCAAATCATACAGAGTGTATAACACTAGGAGAAAGTCCATAGAAGAATCAATTCATGTCTCATTTGATGAAGACAGTCTTGATCAAGCTGAGAAAAGACAAGCTGACTCGGTCAGTCTGAGTGAGCTTGAAAGGCCCGAGGAAACCAATATGTCAAATCCTATGTATGTCATGGGAGATTATAGTGATGATGATATGTGTTCATCAAAGAAATCATCAGAAGCTCCAAGGTATTCTCAAGCTGAGAAGGATGATGAGTTCATCAAACCCTTTGGCGCTGAAGTCACTCAGACTGAGGATCTCAGTGATCATCAGTCTGTTGACAATGCTGCTGTTGAGACTGAGGAGATAAGTTCACCTCAGGACTCTCCACATCACTCAGATCCAGAACCAGATTCTCCAAATACAACATTCAAATTCCTCAAAGACCATCCTCAAGATCAGATAATTGGAAATGTCCAAGAAAGGATTATTACCAGATCAAAGGCTACAGCTAACTATGCTGCCCACTTTGGTTTTCTATCTTAAATGGAACCAAAGAAGACTGAAGAAGCCTTAGAGTATGAGGATTGGATTGAAGCTATTCAAGAGGAATTGAATGAATTTGAAAGAAATAAGGTCTGGAGCCTTGTCCATGCCCCTAAAGATCATTCAATTATATGCACTAAGTGGGTCTATAGAAATAAAATGGACAAGGATGGAGTGATAGTTAGGAAAAAAGCCAAGCTGGTAGCACAAGGGTATAAGCAAGAAGAAGGAATTGACTATGATGAGACCTTTGCCCCTGTTGCTAGAATTGAAGCCATAAGGCTGTTCCTGGCTTATGCAGCATATAAAGACTTTAAAGTCTATCAAAAGGATGTGAAGAGTGCTTTCCTAAATGGAAAACTTCAGGAGGAAGTCTATGTGAACCAACCTCCTGGCTTTATCAGTTCAAAGTTTCCACATCATGTCTATAAGTTGGACAAGGCTTTGTATGGTCTTAAACAAGCTCTAAAAGCTTGGTATGATACACTGTCCACTTATCTACTATCAATGGATTTCACCAGAGGTAGTATAGATAAGACACTCTTTATTAAAAAGAGTAAAGGACAGGTGATTCTTGTACAAATCTATGTGGATGACATTATCTTTGGTTCTACTAATGAATCTTTGTGTGAATGGTTCTCCAAAATAATGTCACAAAAGTAAAAGATGAGCATGATGGGTGAGATGACATATTTCTTAGGCCTACAAATTCAACAAAAGCCTGATGAAATATTCATCAATCAAAGCAAGTATGTTCTTGATTTGATAAAGAAATATGGTTTTGATTCTAGTTCAACCATGAGAACACCCATGTCACCAGCTGTCAAGCTGAGTAAAGACTCAGATGGTAAGTCTGTGTGTTAGTCTACCTATAGAGGAATGCTAGGTTCATTACTCTATTTGACAGTAAGTAGACCTGATATCATGTTTGCTACATGTGTTTGTGCAAGATATCAGGCAGATCCTAAAGAATCACATCTTCAAGCTGTGAAAAGGATCTTTAGGTACCTTAAATGTACTCCAAATCTAGGTCTTTGGTATCCAAAGGACTCTGGGTTTGAGTTAGTTAGTTTTTCAGATGCTGACTATGTTGGGTGCAAGTTAGATAGAAAATCAACAACAGGAGGATGTCAACTGCTTGGAGGGAAGTTAGTAAGCTGGACCAGTAAGAAACAGAACTTAGTGGCTACTTCAACTACTGAAGCTGAATATGTTGCAGCAGGAAGCTGTTGTGCTCAAATCCTATGGATGCAGCATCAGCTCCAAGACTTTGGTATGAGTTGCAAGAAAACTCCTATATTCTGTGATTACCAAAGTGCTATAGCCATAACTTACAATCCAGTCTTCCACTAAAAAACCAAGCATATTGAGATTAGACATCATTTCATAAGGGACATCGTGGAAAAAGGTAAAGTTGACATTAAATTTATCTCCACTGATGACCAATTAGCTGATATCTTTACTAAAACACTTGACGAGAAGAGGTTTATGTATTTGCTACGTGAATTGGGTATACTCAATCCCTAGCTAAGTGTCTAGAATCTGAGTTTTCAGTTTGACAAAGACTAAGTGTCTTAAGCTGAGTGCACATTTTATGAATTAGTCTTCATTAACTGAAAATTCTGTCACACTGAATGATGAGTTCACACGTTTGGTGAGTTCCAAACATTTTGGTAACTACTCAGTGTGGTTAAAATATTAGTATGAGTTAGTCTCGAACAAATGACTAAGTGTCATTGAGTCTGAGCTATGTGCTTAACTCAAGTTGTGTGATGAGTTCACATGTTTGGTTGTTTCCAAACAAGTTTTAACTACTCAGTGTAGCTAATATACATGCTTGGGTCAGTCTCAAACAAAAATGACTCCGCGTCATTAAGTCTGAGTTGTGTGCTCTACTCAAGCTGAGTACCAATCTCAAGCTGAGTACTCAACTGAAGCTGAGTGCTTGGCATAAACTGAGTAATAAGTTTACTCAGAATTGATGTGTCCAAAGCCATGGTTCAATTACTAGGTGTTATTAATTCATGAGTCTCTGCGTATTTGAGTCACTCTCAAATCGAGTATTATACTAATTTGGTATTGGTGTAATACGACAGTGTTAATAATATGTGTAAGTCACTAATATTATTTTAAACTTGTATCCGTTGGAAGATGATGTGTTTCTACCCTCTCACTGTTACATCAAGCCGTAAGTTTTTCCGGCGTAACGGATAAAAAGGGGAATCCAACGGTAACTTTTCTCTCTCCTCACAAAGGTATATTTACCGATCCTAATCGGTTTAGATAAGTTTACGCTTACAAATCCGACTTCTCACCTTCTAAATACCTTACGCAAATACCTCAATTGCTCAGTGCATACGTCCGTTCAAACCCTAAATTGCTAAGTGCAATTTTTTAACCAAATCGCTCAGTGCTTTTTCAACAAATTACTCCGTGTAATTAAACAATAATGGATGGAACCATTCTCATTCTTAGTGATAGGATGGTTAGAGGTGTTGCGTTCAAGA
This sequence comes from Pulicaria dysenterica, assembly GCA_947179395.2. Lineage (NCBI taxonomy): Eukaryota > Viridiplantae > Streptophyta > Magnoliopsida > Asterales > Asteraceae > Pulicaria > Pulicaria dysenterica. The sequence continues at coordinate 30,856,613 of OX359290.1, forward strand.
ACAATGGGATACCGGTGCAAAAAATCAATAATCAACGTGCCTGCTTGGTAATCCCAGAACGCAAAAGGAACAGAGGCTATGAAGCCTGGGTGGACTACATCAGAAAATGCACTTTGGCATTGCTTTTACTGGCGCACCACTCCACATAGTTCCACAACATTTGTTGGAGTTCTGGTACACCTGTACCTACAACCAGAACAGGGGAGAGATCATTGGCACTATTCTAAATGGCGATAGAACAGTTGTTATTACTGTCCAGAGGCTAAGGGATGTTCTTCAACTCCCTGCTAATGATGTGTTCGAGCCTGCTGTGACAAGGCAAGTGGCAAGGTCGGTCCTACCCCGTATGGGACACCCACAAACAGAGGGTGTAATAAAAAAGGCCACCTTCCCTACGAATTGGGGTTTTATGGTTTCTATGGTGATTTGTTCACTGGGAACAAAGGTTGCAGGCTTGGACCAGGTCAATGAGTTCGAGATGCAGCTCCTGTACAATATGTTCTTTGCTAGAAATCTAGACTATGCACTACTCTTCTTCAATGAGCTCAAGGTCCAAGTTCTAAAGACACCAAGGGATCTCCATGTGCCTTTCATAAGGTACTTGTCCTTGGTGATTGAAGCTGAGTTGGGAGATCAACTATACGAAGCTGGGCAGGATTTGTTCCCTGGTCCAGCACTCAGCTCGAAGATGTTCAATTGTGACATCTTTCCAGAGCAGGAAGGTCTGAGTGACCCAATGCGATGGATAGCTGAGCAAGCTTCTTCAGAAAGTGAAGTTGAGGGATCCAATGAAGGGGGAGCTTTACAAGCTGACACCGAGGTTCAAGCTGAGCACTCTACTCAAGCTGAACCAGCACACACTGAAGCTACTTCTGGTAAGACCTTTCCAATTTCTCTTTCTTCTCATTTTTCTCCATCCACCTTTCGAGATAAGACTGCGGTAAACCCAACCCAGTCTAACCCATCTCCTCCACCTTCATTTCATCTACAATTCCACTCTGAAGTCACCCCTAGTATGCCCACTGCTGCTAGGGAGAATATCCGAACCTATAGTAGAAAAACTGCCTTAGGTGGTGCCACTCCTAAAGGCATCACTGGAGCTGAGATCACACTGATCCCTCCACCGGGAGGAGTTAAGGGGGAGACGCCTACTCTTAAGGTGTCAACCTCGAGGCTCATTACAACCCAACAGCCTAAACCGGGTGTGGTGTCTACTCAGCCCACACTCTCCAGTGTCATGAGAGATCCCACTACTATGCCTAAGCAGACACACTTAGGTCACATTGAAGAAATGACCAATCCCCTACCCATACACTTCACGTTTCTAGCCCTCTTACTTCTCTTCACTTCTCACACCCCCATGCATGACCTGTCAATGTTTCATCTTCAAACCAAGGTGATTTACAGGGTCCAAACTTTGGTGCACATGAATTTGAAGGTAAACACCAACCTTTAGACAATGCACCAAAATTCCAAGCTTCTCAGGCTGACTTGGATGATTTAATGAATTTCTTTAAAAGTCAGTTTGAAAAGCTGCACCTCAAGAGAAAGCAGACCAAAAAGGAAATGATCATGATTTTGGATTCTCTAGATGAGGAGGTGGTACAATTAAAACTGCGGTTGCTGCCCTACAACAACAAAAGACTTCAACCCCTATTGATGATGACAAAAAGGGGGAGAAGGTTCAAGAAGCTGAAGCTGAGTCAGTCAAAGCTGAAGCTCTACTACTATTGGTAGAGGGAGCAGATCCGATTGAGGGGGAGAGAGGAATAGAAAAAGAAGTTGAACTGACTGAAAAAGCAAAAGGAAAGAGACCAGTTGTGGTCAGCTCAGAAGAGTCAGAACACCCTCAACAGAAAAGAAGAAAAATGATTCTTAGTGAATCATCAGCCTCAGATGAAGACTCTTCGGATAAAATGACCTTACAAGAAAGAGCTTCACTGATGGCAGTGAGGAGAATGGAACAAGAGGACGCTGACCAGCTTGGGATGTCCATTAATGAATTAAGAAGAAGACAAATGGATGTTCAAGCTGTGTTAGCAGATGAGAAAGAGAGAAGAGAAAGAGCTTGGGCTGAACAGATCAAGAAGCAGAATGAAGAGCTATCTAGACTCAGACTGCCAATCGTGCCCAAGGAGGAAGAAGTATAGGAGCTTCCTGTCCAGGATCAACCTGAAGGGGAAGACATAACTCAGTGTTATACAAGGACCTACTTCTCCTCTCAAGTAAATTCACTAACGTTGAGTTCAGCTCAAGGAATCATCATGATTGAGTTTGTCTTAAAAGATGGTGACACATTTTCTTTGGAGCTGAATTAACTTCATAAACTGTGATATGAAGAATGGAAGCAAGTGGCCGTACTTATCAAGCAGATGGAAAAGTCCTCTGCCAGAAGTCAAGTTAAAGATGAACTGTTGAGGCTGCTTGCAAGAGCTGATTCGATGAAACTCATATCCAGGTCAGAGATTGTAACCCTACTAACTTCCTTTCATAAAATGGGGAAGGAAAAGTTGAAAAAGCCAGCTGGATTAGCAAAAGCAGATAAGTACACTCTGAATCTTCTTGAAGGCTTGAAGTTTAAAGAAAACACCTATGTGGAAAAGCCTGAGAAAGGATTCATGTACGTGGATAGAAATGGAGAACAATGCTTCCAGTCTGATGCAAGCATATATACATGTGGGGTATCTCAAGTGTTTGCTCTGAGAAAAATTGTGGAAAAGAATGAACAAAGTGCAAGGTTCAGATACAGAATAAATAGAGCAATCAGATCTCAAAAGGGTTAGCTTCAACACTTACCTAATCTGCAAGAAATCCTTGAAGAAATAAATAAGGAGATCAAGGAGTTTGAAGAGCTGCATCCTGATTAGATTAGTTCTAATGTAAATATTAGATTAGTTATAATATTTTTTAAGCACTTAGTGTGCATGATCTATGTGATCAATATTTTTGTATTATGATTAGTTCAATTAATACAAATATTTGTTTGATATGTTTAACTGTGTTATGATATGTTCAATTAATACCAACCTCATCTTGATATTGGTTCAATTCTTCAAAGATCTAAAGATGAGTGCTTATAGTGAAACGTTGTCATTTGGTTCTGACACTAAATCTCCTGTACTGTATCGAGGAGAATACAATGTATGGAAAGGGAGGTTTATGGATTTTGTTGAAAATAACGAAAAATATGGAGAGTATATGAAGTTAAGCATCAAGGAAGGAAATGGTATCTTCATGTTTCATCAGCCAGCTGATTCAACCAACAATCCTCCACTTAATGAAATTAATCTTCCTAAAACTCCTGCAGAATATACAGCTGATGAAAAGCTTCGAGCAACAGCAGATCAAAAGGCAAAGTATTATTTGAAGCATGGTTTATCTGCAGAGTTTTATATTAAGATCAATGGACTTGATACAGCCAAAGAAATTTGGGATGAGATTGAAAGACAAATGGAAGGAACTGAGTCCGGGGTTTGGATTAAGGAAACTGCACTAGTAAATGCATTTGATCACTTTCGTTCTAAGGAAGGTGAAACATTGTTTGATACCTACAGCAGATTCTGCAAGTTACTTAATGATCTCAGAAATCAAAAGCTTGATACTAATTCTGATCTTACAAAGAATACCAGGTTCATGAATTCACTTGGACCTGAGTGGAGAACTCAAGTGACCATCTATCGACAAATGAACCAAAAGGTTCTCAATAAGGTCACTCATCACATGATCTTTGAAGAATTGAACCAATATCAAGATGAGGTTGGTATGAGTTCTCAAAAGGAGAATGTAGATCCTTTGGCATTAGTTGTGAATGATAGAAGAGGCAGATATTCAAGCAGAACTTTGAAACTTAAGCAAATACAAGAATCTGAATCTTCTGAGACTGATACTGAGGAGTCAGTAGATAATGAAAAAGTTATGCAGGCAGTTGCTTATCTCACCAACATGTTACAAAATCAGTTTTCAAAGTCCAAAACCAATAATCGTCAGAGATACACTTCAGGATCTCGAAGAAGAGATAATAATGTTCAAAGAAGTGACAGTGCTAATCTGGAAAAGAGGTATGAAAGGAAGATTCAAGCTTCACAGCCCAAGAAGTGTTATAATTGTGGAAGCACAGGGCATGTTATCAAAGACTGCAAAAAGCCAACGGTGAAAGACTCGGATTATTACAAAGCTAAGTTGAATCTTATCAAGAAGAGGAACAGTGGTACAGTACTACTAGCAGAGGAAGATCAGTTCCTGCCTGATACTGATGATTCAGATGAAGATGATGATGTTCATGCTCAATTTGTTCTCATGGCTAATGTTGAAGAATTTGAATTCTTGGAGTCTGATGGTGAGAGTGAAGATGAGATTGATGGGTCAGAGTTTGCTGAAGACATAACTGTGGTTGAAGATGCAGAGATAGGAGATGCAGATACTGGATTCATGGCTAAGTTTGATGAATCAGATCAAGAGAGTGAGTATGAAACTGATGATGAATCTGAAATAGCACCATCCAGCTCCAGTTCTCTCTCAACTGAGTCAGAGTCTACAGCTGAGAAGGTAGCTCTTGATAACTCTCATATCTCTGCTGCTCAAATCATGACACTTGCTGTTGGTGCATATTTTATGAATCCCTAGTTCGTATCAATAAAGTACATACATGAAATATTAATTCAAATGTGTTTTGATTAATTGTTTGCATGTGTATATATTCTTAGTGATTCTATGTGATTATCTTAAGCTTACAAGTACTTAATCTTGTGTTGATGTGTGTTTGGAAGTTTAAGTCTGTGTGAGAAATCACCACGTGCGAAGTCAGGCTCACTACGTGCGTAGTGGAGCTCACTACGCACGTAGTGAGTAGGTCGGTTTAAAACTATTTAATTATTATTAAAATAACCAGTACGTGCGTACTGGACTAGCTACGTGCGCAGTGAAGTTCATCACGTGCGTAGTGACTTTAATTACTCTATAAATACCGCCTAATCTCGCATTAGCGCGGGTATCGAGCGAGTAACCTACGTAATCGACGAATCAATCAAGTATTTTACGGGAGCCTTTGTAATCGACCTCATAAGACCTTAAGCCTTACTAAATCGCGACTTTAAGCCTCGTAAACGAATACTATGTGTTTAATCCGAATCCAAGGGCAGCCTTAAGCATCTCTGTGTGAGTTCTTAGTGTGTGTTCTTGTTTTTACTCTGTGTGTTTCACTGTGTGATACTGTGTGCCGGACACCTAAGCAGATCTTAGAATCCTTAGGAGGTTTGGGAAATAGAAATTCCGCACTATTTCTCATCCTAGATCAGTCCTAGCATTAGGGTGTTTTAGTTTAGTTTAGAACCCCGTCCCCCAGCCGGTCCTACAAAGTGGTATCAGAGCCTTGTGCTTTGATTGATCACTTTTCCTTTAGGATTTCGTGATCTAGGTGTCGATTAGGCCTGTGTGTTTGTCCTTTTCGTCGTTTTAAACCGGTTAGTAGGTCGAAAATAGGTCGTTTTGCGTTAAAAAGGTCGTGTTTTTACGTTAACTGTTTGAGTTTTACTCGTGCGAAGTGAATCCCTGTGCGTGCGTAGTGATCGTTAGTGCGTGCGTAGTGTCGTTGATCCTCTAGAATCTTCCATAGGCTGTGTGTTCATTCCGTGCGTAGTAGGTACTCAACGCGTGCGTGGTGTGTCCAGTTCGTGCGAGTTGAGTCTGTGTGGTTTAGCTTGTCTTTAAAAATTTACCTTGTTACTTCGTGCGTATCAGCTTCACTCCGTGCGTCCTAGGTTTCAATCCGTGCGTACTAGGTTTCAATTCGTGCGTAGTAAAGTTTGTGTGCTTCGTGAGTTGTTCTGTGTGTTCGTGCGAAGTGACTTCCCACTCCGTGCGTATTGAATCTGTGTGGTCTCTCAAAATCATTTTTTACTCTGTGTGCTTGCTGCCTTGGTTCTCAAAGTCAATCTAAATGGCCTCTAAACAAACCACTGCCTTAAATAACCTTTTACTAGAAACAGAAATGGGCAGTATAAACAAAGTGCCGAAATTGCTAACCATGGAGGACTATCCTATGTGGAAGCCCAGGTTCGAAATCTTTCTAGATGGGGTTGACTGTAGATTGCGGCGAGCCATGAACGTTGAGTATATGGTTCCGAAAGGGGAGGGAAACATTGAAACCCCTTACGACAAGATGACTGTCGAACAGCAGACCAATTACAATGCCGAAAAGAAGGCATATGCTCAACTAATTCAGGCGATTCCCAACGAGATTTTCCACCAGTTTAGGAGGTATCGAACTTCCTACAGTCTATGGAGAGCCCTTGAGAAGAGGAACGAGGGAAACGCTGCTCTGAATGAACTTAAAGCAAGTCAATTAAGGAAGGAATTAGACCATTTCATGGCTACGAGAGATGAGAAAATTCCTTCTCTCATTACAAGATATAATCATCTTCTCAGTGAACTGGACAGTCTGGGTGTTACTGTTCCAGAGAAGCAGCAGGTGGAAATTTTGGCAAAAACCTTGCCCAAGAGCTGGCGGCCATATATTATGATATTGAAGAATAGTGGTGGTTTTGACGGGTTGGATCTAAATGATTTCACCACCAAGTTGAAAGAGCAAGAGCAGGAGGAACAAAATTTGGATTCCCTGTCCAGTTATCAACAAAATCCTTCTCTCTACTACTCTGGGACACCTGTATCGTCATCCACTTCTTCAAATGCCCCCTTACAATCTGCCTATGTGAGTAATGTGAATGATTCTGGCAGATCTACACCTGAAGCCTCATCTTCTGGGCCATCCTATACTGTGTCTACTTCTGGATTCAATGCCGAGCATTTCAAGTATGGGAGTGCAGATGAAGTTAAAACACATATGAGCATGCTAAGTGCACTAGTCTCCTCTTATGATGATCTACTGAAGGGGAAGATTGGTAATGCTCATCTGACTCAAGAGGATTATGACCAGATTGATGACGATGAGATGGAGAGACAAGATATCCTCTGGTCATATGCTAACTTAGTCAGAAGGGCGAGGGCATATGAGAAAAGAACAGGGAAGTCAATATCAGCAACAAAGGATACCAAACTTGGTTTTGATAAATCTGCAGTAACATGCTATAATTGCGGTGAAAAAGGTCATTTCGCGAGAGAATGTGATAAGCAAAAGAGTATGGGACCAAGGTATCCGTTCAAAACCAGTCCTGGCAGCAGATCATCTTCCTCTACAACCATAATGTCTGAATCAACTCCAACACCGGCTAAGGCAATGGCAGTTGTTCAAAAGGACGAGGGAATTGACTGGTCAGTACAATTTGGGAATGATGGTGCTGATATTAATGTGGCAAATGTTCATGTGTTGAACGAAGATTCTCAATCCGAGACAGAAAGTTACTCAAGTCAGGAAGAATCAATTGCCAGCGTTGATGATGAACCAGCCCCGATTCCAGCTGCAGAAGAGACACCAGTGAAAGTTCGTGCCAACGAGTCAAACCAAAAGGTGTGCAGTTGTGGTCAATCATCAGAGGAAAAGGTATGTACTTTTGGCTTACCTTGTGGTTCTTGTAATGACTATGTAAAACAGATAGTGTTATTGAAGTCTACTATTTCAGAGCTCACATCTAAGTTAGATAAAAACCTGTTAATCAAAGAAAGAGAAAAACAATTAAAAGAAAAGAATGAAAGTCTAGGCAAACAGGTGCAAGAACTAGGTGTGGCTCTGTTAAATAAACAGGATGCTATCGTGTTTTACATAAATGAGATTGATAGGCTGAAACGAGACCTTGCTACTTCAAAGGTCGATTATGAGACTCTGAGTCAAAAACTCAAAAGTTATTCCACGTCTTCTTACTTATTTGAGTACATAATCGATCAGAGAGGTCAAGGTACCGATTCAGAAAAGAACAAAAAGTTATATTCTAAATGTCCACCACCAGTGTTAAATCAACTGGTGAATGATGATGTTCACTCTGAATCTGACTCACTACTCACAAAGGTTGATGAATCTTCTACATCAACCCCAAAAGAGGATTTAAAGTTAGACGAGAATGTGGGTGAGCCTCAGAAGAATGAGGTTCAGCAAGAAGAAATCAAAAAGGCTGAATCAGGCATAAGAGAACTGTTGGCTAGTTCTAATGTGAAAGGTCCGTTGATGCATCGTATCCGCGATGCCCTTCGGAAATTTGAAAAGGAGGGTGTAAAGTCTCCTGATACCCGTCCGTACCAAGAGGTCAAACTCCTACCCAAACATCAAGGGTTAGGGTATCGATCTCAAAGGATATCGAAAGGTTCTGTAAAGCAATATCCAGACAGGATTTGCTATGTGTGCAGGAGACCTGGTCACCTCAGTTCCGAGTGTGATCAGCAGCCACATCAGCGCTGTAACAGGAAAGTTGAGACTTTTCAAAAGAATAAAACGTTTACTAAAAACAATCAAAACTCAACTCTTCCAGTTCAGCATCAAAAGGCAAACGGGGATACCATAAGAAAATCTAAAAATCCTGAAGTTGTTAGCAAAAGAAAATCTTCGCTCAATCAGACTTCTAAGTGGACTAACAAATTGTGTGTTCAAATGTCTAAGGATTCGAGTGACAGGTTCAGCAAGGCTGCTGAGAAGACTGGAACTTGGATGAAACTTCCAGTGATTGGAGAAGACGGGAAACCCATGACTATTCGGGCTTGGGTTCCTAACGCTCTCTAATTCATTCTTCTATGTGAAGGGTGTCTACCGCTATAATCAAGTGTGAGGTTTTTGTGACTAAATTGTTCGTTTGTCTTTCAGTTTATTCTCTGTATGTCGTTGCATTTCTATTTTCTTAGTTTCTATTTTGTTTAGTATTTTAGGGGGAGAGAGCTCAGAAAACTTAGAAAATACAAAAAAATCAGAAAACTTAAAAAAAAATAAAAATAAAAATAAAAAATAAAAATAAAAATAAAAAAATCAGAAAAACAAAAATGAGAAGTTGATCCAACTCAAATGGAAAATGATGGTACACTGGCTTCCAATACAAAGTACGTCTAGTAAATTTAGGACTGAAGGCATGTACATATTCTTGAGAAAACTGTCTGAAAATCTAATTGAATCAGATAAGAAACAGATAGTGTGTAAGACATATAATGAAAGTCTAGACTGATAAATGGTTATGCATGTGAAAATCAATCATAGATTTAAGCTATCGAGACATTCCAAGTCTATAAGTCAATAACAGTTGAGAATGACTTAGTTTGTTGCACACACCTGTTACCATGCCAAATGTGCTTAGATGACTATGAGCAAAATGTAAAAGAGGGTGAAAAATTAACCCCAATTTGAGATGTCAAGGATCTTTCAATGTTGAATTGTCAAAGAGCATAAAATGCAGTGACAAAAGCTATATTGATCTATTAGTGTTGAATTGTCAAAGAGCATAAAATGCAGTGACAAAAGCTCAACAAAATTATCAGAAGAGGTGAAAAATTGACCTCCATGTCAAAGAGCATAAAATGCGTTGACAAAATCACAAAGCACATAAGCATGGTGGTTGGGTAATCAAGTTGTGTATCTACTGTGTGAATCAAAATACTGTGAGACTTTGAAAGAGATAGTCTTAACCGTGTATCCAGTCTAGATAATCTGAAAATGTTGAAACAAAATCTGTCATTATCTGAGGAAAGTTAGGTTGACAGACAGAGTTTGAGAGAATATGTTTATGTCCAAGGTTTTGAAATGAATGACTACTAAGTATAGATGTGCTGGTACTGATTCCATCTTGGAACCTTCTCACAAAAAGATTTAATTTCAGTAATTTTATTCCTGCAATTTTCTTAGTATTTTAAATTATGTTCTTTAGGATTTAATTCGTTAATAGTTTACTTATGCATTTTCTTTTTCCTTTTTAATCCGAAAAATACAAAAAGATTTTTGGTGTGTTTCTTATTTCTGTTGGTATGTTTATTTTCTATATATATATAATTTCTTGTGTTTGCATGTGCTTAAACGTTTTTATCTGCATTGAAGTTACTAACAGCTGTGTGCTGAGTACAGGACAATCGAGAAAAAGAGCCAACTCTATGTGAGGAAGCTGACTCACACGAAGTGAATCAAAAAGCACGAAGTTGATAAACAAAACATACGAAGAGGATTGATATGTTTTTATGTCTTTTAGTGTGTTATTTGTTTAGACTTTCTCTTTTCGCTTTGATGTACTTAGATGCTTATTAGTGGTCTTGAAATTACTGACTGGTTGCTGCTGAGTGTAGTACTAACAGTATCAAGGTTCACAGAGGAGAAGCTCATCACATGCGAAATGGACTCACTAAATACGGGTTACAACTCACAATGTGCTTAGTGCAGGTAAGGGTGTAACGAAAGGTATTCCAATAGCATTGTGCTGTGTGCAGCATGCTATGTACTTTTTGCTTTGTGATGTTTTGCTTTGTGCAAATTTCATTGTGTGCATTTTGCAATTCTGCTTAGTGAAATTTACTGTGTGAATTTTTTGCTTAGTGAACTTTACTTTGTGAATGTTTACTTAGTGAAATGGTTATTGATAGAACTAGGTCTTAGGGGGAGTATGTTGGTGCATATTTTATGAATCCCTAGTTCGTATCAATAAAGTAGATACATGAAATATTAATTCAAATGTATTTTGATTAATTGTTTGCATGTGTATATATTCTTAGTGATTCTATGTGATTATCTTAAGCTTACAAGTACTTAATCTTGTGTTGATGTGTGTTTGGAAGTTTAAGTCTGTGTGAGAAATCACCACGTGCGAAGTCAGGCTCACTACGTGCGTAGTGGAGCTCACTACGCACGTAGTGAGTAGGTCGGTTTAAAACTATTTAATTATTATTAAAATAACCAGTACGTGCGTACTGGACTAGCTACGTGCGCAGTGAAGTTCATCACGTGCGTAGTGATTTTAATTACTCTATAAATACCGCCTAATCTTGCATTAGCGCGGGTATCGAGCGAGTAACCTACGTAATCAACGAATCAATCAAGTATTTTACGGGAGCCTTTGTAATCGACCTCATAAGACCTTAAGCCTTACTAAATCGCGACTTTAAGCCTCGTAAACGAATACTGTGTGTTTAATCCGAATCCAAGGGCAGCCTTAAGCATCTCTGTGTGAGTTCTTAGTGTGTGTTCTTGTTTTTACTCTGTGTGTTTCACTGTGTGATACTGTGTGCCGGACACCTAAGCAGATCTTAGAATCCTTAGGAGGTTTGGGAAATAGAAATTCCGCACTATTTCTCATCCTAGATCAGTCCTAGCATTAGGGAGTTTTAGTTTAGTTTAGAACCCCGTCCCCCAGCCGGTCCTACACTTGCTGATAAAATTCAATTTTTAACTGCTAAGAATCAAAAGTTGCAAACACAAAACATTAATCTTAAAATGAATCAAGCCGTCAATTCTGAACACATGACACATCTTAGTCAACTTCAGGAGTTAATTAAGCAAAAAGAGGATGAATTGAATCAGATACATGAGCAAACAAAAAGACAGGTGCATGATCTAAATGCGGCTAAGTTGAGTGCTGAAATTAATTTTAGTTTGCTTTTGAAAGAAAAACAAATTTTGGAAACGAAAGTTAACAATCTTGAAGAAGTTGTTCGTAAGAAACCCACAACTCGCCATACAATTTTCAAGACTTTCACTCCAGATCTTCGAAAGTACTACAAGGGTTTAGGGTATGATGAGAGTGATTTTTTCAAGAAAATCAATTGTACACAACTTTATCAGGTAGAAAGGATGAATTGCGGACTAACTGAAAAGATGGTTTTTGTTGCTGCTGAGGAAGTTAAACAAGAAGAAGATTTCAAGAGAAAAACCACAACAAAATGCCAAAAATCATTTAATTATGATTCACTGAATGCCTCGTATGAAACCACTGAAGGTTCTTCATTCACAAATAAATCTGTTTTTCATGCTGAAACTCTACTTTTTCCACATCAAGAGCAACATGTCACATCATATGCACCACGCTTGTACATTCCTCACATGGAATTGCAGCGTAGACAGGAAATTCTTGACACGAACTGCATAGTTAACAACATCATTTTAGAAATTGAAAATCTAATGTTGAAAGAAAAGGTGTCTCACTTACAGTCTTCTGATGTTCATTGTAATAAATCTAACTCTGAAGTGATGAATCAACTGAGATTTGAAAATGATGTTTTCACTAATCAAATTCAAGAATTTTCTGAGGAATTGGAACGAACAAAGAAGGAAGTTGAGCTTCATAAAAGAACCATCATTCAGTTGAGTGCGAATTTAAAAAGGAAAGTAATTGAATTTCAAAAGTCAGATGTTTCTAATTTAGAACATTATGATTGTGCACATCTGGTAATTCCTCAACTCATTATCTATGAATTGGAAACTCAACTTCGTGATGAAAAAATCAAACGGCTTTTGGAAGAAGTGGAACGTGGATGGGGTGTTGCAATTCCTACTTGCCCAAAAGCTTGTAGAGCATATATTTCACACAAATTCAATCAGTTTTGTGATTCAACAAGTATTCATGAAAAAGGGGTTACATCAGGCACCAAACCTTCATCATCTGCATCCTCTTCTTATAGAATTTCTTTTCATAAGAAATCTGACAAATCTTCTTCTGAATGAGATAAAAACAAAATTGTTTTCCAAACGGAAGTGACAAAGGAGAAGAAAGCAGTAATTTCACAAGACAAGAAGAAGTCGGATGTTGGTCAACCTGTAACACCGTGATTTCCAAAAATACTGTTTAATTAAAAAATTTCAATATTTAATAACTAATAGCAAGGGAAGTCTCAATCCATAAATATAACGAAAGTAAACCGATAGTACCACGGTGTCACACCGTGTTCAAACCGTTAAAAATCGTTACACAATTCAAACTGTAAAAGAAATATCAAGTTGTTCATTGGCATCAACTGTCAACTAACTAACTACCCATGAGTAACCCGCCTCACTAAGCCGCACCTCTAAGCCACCTGCACGAGTACAAGACACATTTCAAAGAAACAAGTGTCAGCTTACGCCTCGTGAGTCAATAGAGTTAAGTCTGCAAAATCCGTAAAATTTGTGTCTAAAATAAACATCAAAATTATAATATAAACATACCCGACCCGCATGTGTGTTTGACCCATCCCGTGAAACCCGCATAACACAAAACATGTATATGGGTCAAACAACTGTAGCATATAACCATTCATGTACCGGATAGCAACCACATACCGCATAGCAAACCATATACCGCTTACCGTAGTCCGTATATCTACCCGCTAGGTAACCCGTTCGCTAATCACACACTACACAACCCGTGCATCGATTGGGTAGCTACTCCCGATCCATGCATGAGTATACATTAGACGATGCTTTCGCTACTCCGACTGTGTAGGTACAAGTACCGCTTTGTCGTTCAGATGTAAGTACAATCGGAAACCACCATCATCTCCTCCTTACACCCACGTGATGTATGATCTAGCCCACCGTATCGGCCTACATCACTCCAGTATCTAAACCCAACTGAGTTCGTTTACCATGTGTTGCAAAGGTTATCTAGAAAACCCCGCAACTCCGCTTGTGGCTAGCACTTTTACCTATAAGGTCATTCAAACCTAATAGGTCCCTATACCGTAAGTGAACATGTAAGGTTACTACCCCCGACCAGCCGTTCATGTACATAAATATAAATCATATAAACCGTAAATTAATCGTAGCATGCACAAACAACCTTGTAAGCATACATAATTATATAATTGCAAGTAATACACTTAGCATATTTAATCATTAAAAATAGATTTTTGTCATTGTACTCGGTTTTGTAAAACTACTGAACTCACCTGAAGTTTCGAGAGAATAGACCGAGAAAAATCACCGAAAGAGTTCACCGAGCAACCTAACGAAATAAGGAGTCCTAATAAGTACCCGGGTCGTATGATTCGAAAAACAATTGTTACTACAATTAAGAGTCACAACACCTATCCTACAATTAAAAATCACCAAACATATAACATTGACAATTTACTTCCTAACTAATTAAAATTAATTACCAGCCAACTACAATGCTAACTACGGCACAAATTAACATTAGTAAAAAAAAAAATCGTAGTTCCTTAATTTATTCATTTGCCCAATTATAATTATTTCCATCCATGCAAATAATATTCCATGTATAATAACCCAATTATATTTCTTTCTCACCACTAATCGTAGTTCACAATAGTTGTTTTAGACAAATACATGAATCGCATTTGACAAAGTTGACCGTGATTGCCTTTGCAGCCAACCAATCGTAATTAACTGCCGATAGTATTTGACTAAAACATCCACCTGCAACAATTGTATTTCAGCCCCTGCCACCATATTCAATCATAATTCCAAGTTGTCCAATATTGAATCGTAGTATGCCATAATCGTAGTTCATATACAGACGAAGTAACCATAACTTTAAAGCAACTCCTTACCCTACGAATCGGTAGCCACCACAACCCACGAAACTTAACAATTTAATCTCTATTCTCAACTAAAATCATAAATAAGAGCATCGTTGTTCTAGAAATCAAAATAGATAGCCGGTCCTTAATATTTCACATGTAAACATTCTAAACCTAATAGATTGTATGATTTAACTTAAACCCATATACCTAAATCTGCAACCCCTCCCTGATTGATAATAAAGCAGCCCCAAAACTCCAATAAATCATTCAAATCCTATAATAAACATGTACACAATAGCAAAGATTAAAGACACTTACCTCAACAACGATCTTCACCAATCACCATGATTTTCTTGTGTTTCTCCAAGTCGGTCGAGAGAAAACGAAACCACCAAAAAAACTGCCGTGAACTACAATTAGGGCTGCCAAGAGAGGTTTTAAAAAAACCCTAATAAAATTATTCCTTTAATCCCCTCTTAATCCTTAATGTTTCCCTTATTGACCCCTAAGTACCTATTCTTTTGTTCCATTCAAAATTATAACTTTTAAGTCACTAAACACCCAATAATATTTAATTACGACCCCGGCCGTCTAATAATTATCCAATTATAAGTATCCGAAATATATTTATATTTTCTATATAAATTTACCTCGAAAATCTCGTCGTTACAATTCTCTCCTCCTCAAAAAGATTCCGTCCCGGAATCCGCATAGCCAAGCAATACGCAATGTATCATTCATTCTGAGGTTCGATCGTTCAACACATGCCTCATTCGAATCTTTTGTTGTTGTTAGATCTATTCGTTCATTACTTAAAGGTTTAATTTCAAGAACAACTCTTTATAACTTATTGCAACTATATGAATTAATTCTCTAAATCCGTAAATCAGGAGTCGACGACCATTCAACTAAAACTTTAAATCAATCAACAAGAATTCGATCACAAACCAACATCCACCGTTTCTCTTCATATTGTAACTTAGGTTGTCGCTTTAGTCGGTTTCTTATCCTTTCCCAACTAACCATACCTTCGAGCACATAGCAATCATAGCATTCTAAAGGTCATTCGTAACAAATTATAAGCGTTTAACAACTCTATTTCTCGAGTACTTTATGTCTCATAATTCGATATATGTAACTATTAAGTATACACAAGATTCTTTTTTTTTCACTTAGTCATTCTAATCAAACCCTTTTTCACGTTCTTCTAATATCCATGATATCTTTTATGACTCGTAATGTAAACTTGTCACTCAAAATCCACCTCAAGTAATGCAGGTTCGGTTATGGAGCACGAATATGTTGTGGCATTTTAGTGATGACGTTGGCCAGGCGGAATCACAAAAGTACCTCACATGAGTGTCCTCCTCACCGCCCTCACATCTCTCGAAATATTAAAAACATCCACCGTATGAGTTTTTCAACTCCTATTACTACCTCATATGTCTTATGTACACATCCTTACTTGAATTTATCTATACACACGTTCTAGTTTCTTACTATGCACAGGTCTAACCCGTGCTCGACCTACTTCCCTCAATTGTATCAGTCTCATTCCTCCAATTTTTTTTATTCTTCGTTTGTAGTAAACCTTTCGTTCAAACCGTATTTAGCTCTCAATCCCGCTACATACTCATCCATGCAACTTCTAAATTTCATCTTAGTCATCTCTTATGTCAAGTCACCTCGCTCCCAATTTGAGCATGGCGCGTTCTCTTCCAATCTTAATATACGAACGAGACGAAATCTCCGGTTTTCCGCCCAATGAATAAGACCTACCCAAGGCAAAGCTTAACTAGATAATCGCGTCTATCGGTAGTCCAATATGCATTGTCCTCAAATATATAACCCTGATAATAACGTCATTAGTATCATCTATACATATACCTATTTTTATCATATCACCGTTATATACATTTATATTTATATTTCATTTTTAACGATCCCGCATGTGACCATTAGTGGTCTCGTTTTCCCATCTTAGCCATGTTTTTTTTACAACCGTTAGTATGATTCGGGAACCCATCTCACACATCCTGATATCAACTAACCTTTGAGTACATAATATCCACGTGAGGTAATATACTATTAACCGACTAAAACTATCCATTAAGCACCTATCATGAAATATCTCAATCGTCTAATATTATCAAAAGAAACTAAGTAATATGACTATACTATATGCAATTCGCCACTCCATCGCTAAGACCTTGTCGTTGCCTAAATTGTATAGATCGTTAGCTCCATTGTCTCTGCCCTAATCGTCATTCCAACCTCCGTTGTTGTCCGATTTGTCTCCACAATCAAAGTTTACTGGACGCGGAGTCACAGGGGAACCATAACCAAGCGGAGAAGACTGGGTACACATGCTCATCCTCGAAAAGCTTCCACTATGAGTCTCATGAATAGCTATAAGAAGTCATTGTATAATGGGCACCGGTCTTCACAATCAGAATTGTACCAATTAGCATACTTGACATCGTGCGCTTTACGAAGGGTTGCGGTGGTCGAGTGCCACCCCTCACCGTTGCATCCGAACCTTTGGTTACTAATTTGTTTTTCATGCTAACTTCATTCAAATTTGTGTCGTTTTCTAACTAACTAATGAGATTCACATGCACGAATGTAGACGGGGTGTGTTCTTTACACTGTATACCTTCATGCATTCTCTCCGGAGTTCCTCTTAAGGAGCGAGCCATCAGCCTTCCTTAATCCAAAAGGGAGATTCTTCGATGTGTCTATTCTCTGAGTATTGCGAAAGTGACCCAACTTAAAACCGAATATTGGAGTAATTTCGTACTGTTCTAATCATAAAAGCTATTGCGATGTATAGACATTCAATCTATTCATATATCAAAATCCTGATGCGCCGCATACACGTCGAACGCCCAAATTCCAAATTAGTCGAGCCGTAAACTTAACAAACCATAGCCGGCCTTCCTAGGGTCTACTTAAGTACTTAAATCACAAAATATAATCCAAGCTCAAAAGCAATAAAATCACATAAACACTCGTCTCTCACCCAACCACCCAAAAAGTCCAAGTCAATCCTATTCGAGCTGATCTAGGCATGAGTCCAAGTGCCGGTCTCAGCACTTAGTTCACTCACAGCCTGGCTCTGATACCAACTTGTAACACCGTGATTTCCAAAAATACCGTTTAATTAAAAAATCTCAATATTTAATAACTAATAGAAAGGGAAGTCTCAATCCATAAATATAACGAAAGTAAACCGCTAGTACCACGGTGCCACACCGTGTTCAAACCGTTAAAAATCGTTACACAATTCAAACTGTAAAAGAAATATCAAGTTGTTCATTGGCATCAACTGTCAACTAACTAACTACCCATGAGTAACCCGCCTCACTAAGCCGCACCTCTAAGCCACCTGCACGAGTACAAGACACATTTCAAAGAAACAAGTGTCAGCTTACACCTCGTGAGTCAATAGAGTTAAGTTTGCAAAATCCGTAAAATTTGTGTCTAAAATAAACATCAAAATTATAATATAAACATACCCGACCCGCATGTGTGTTTGACCCATCCCGTGAAACCCGCATAACACAAAACATGTATATGGGTCAAACAACTGTAGCATATAACCATTCATGTACCGGATAGCAACCACATACCGCATAGCAAACCATATACCGCTTACCGTAGTCCGTACATCTACCCGCTAGGTAACCCGTTCGCTAATCACACGCTACGCAACCCGTGCATCGATTGGGTAGCTACTCCCGATCCATGCATGAGTATACATTAGACAATGCTTTCGCTACTCCGACTGTGTAGGTACAAGTACCGCTTTGTCGTTCAGATGTAAGTACAATCGGAAACCACCGTCATCTCCTCCTTACACCCACGTGATGTATGATCTAGCCCACCGTATCGGCCTACATCACTCCAGTATCCAAACCCAACTGAGTTCGTTAACCATGTGTTGCAAAGGTTATCTAGAAAACCCCGCAACTCCGCTTGTGGCTAGCACTTTTACTTATAAGGTCATTCAAACCTAATAGGTCCCTATACCGTAAGTGAACATGTAAGGTTACTACCCCCGACCAGCCGTTCATGTACATAAATATAAATCATATAAACCGTAAATTAATCGTAGCATGCACAAACAACCTTGTAAGCATACACAATTATATAATTGCAAGTAATACACTTAGCATATTTAATCATTAAAAATAGATTTTTGTCATTGTACTTGGTTTTGTAAAACTACTGAACTCACCTGAAGTTTCGAGAGAATAGACCGAGAAAAATCACAGAAAGAGTTCACCGAGCAACCTAACGAAATAAGGAGTCCTAATAAGTACCCGGGTCGTATGATTCGAAAAACAATTGTTACTACAATTAAGAGTCACAACACCTATCCTACAATTAAAAATCACCAAACATATAACATTGACAATTTACTTCCTAACTAATTAAAATTAATTACCAGCCAACTACAATGCTAACTACGGCACAAATTAACATTAGTAAAAAAAAATCGTAGTTCCTTAATTTATTCATTTGCCCAATTATAATTATTTGCATCCATGCAAATAATATTCCATGTATAATAACCCAATTATAATTCTTTCTCACCACTAATCGTAGTTCACAATAGTTGTTTTAGACAAATACATGAATCGCATTTGACAAAGTTGACCGTGATTGCCTTTGCAGCCAACCAATCGTAATTAACTGCCGATAGTATTTGACTAAAACCTCCACCTGCAACAATTGTATTTCAGCCCCTGCCACCATATTCAATCATAATTCCAAGCTGTCCAATATTGAATCGTAGTATGCCATAATCGTAGTTCATATACAGACGAAGTAACCATAACTTTAAAGCAACTCCTTACCCTACGAATCGGTAGCCACCACAACCCACGAAACTTAATAATTTAATCTCTATTCTTAACTAAAATCATAAATAAGAGCATCGTTGTTCTAGAAATCAAAATAGATAGCCGGTCCTTAATATTTCACATGTAAACATTCTAAACCTAATAGATTGTATGATTTAACTTAAACCCATATACCTCAATCTGCAACCCCTCCCTGATTGATAATAAAGCAGCCCCAAAACTCCAATAAATCATTCAAATCCTATAATAAACATGTAGTACACAATAGCAAAGATTAAAAACACTTACCTCAACAACGATCTTCACCAATCACCATGATTTTCTTGTGTTTCTCCAAGTCGGTCGAGAGAAAACGAAACCACCAAAAAAACTGCCGTGAACTACAATTAGGGCTGCCAAGAGAGGTTTTAAAAAAACCCTAATAAAATTATTCCTTTAATCCCCTCTTAATCCTTAATGTTTCCCTTATTGACCCCTAAGTCCCTATTCTTTTGTTCCATTCAAAATTATAACTTTTAAGTCACTAAACACCCAATAATATTTAATTACGACCCCGGCCGTCTAATAATTATCCAATTATAAGTATCCGAAATATATTTATATTTTCTATATAAATTTACCTTGAAAATCTGGTCGTTACACAACCACTCAAGCAGACAACAGTCAAGAACAAGCGTCCAATCACAAAACATCATAGAAAAGTTTTTCTTACTTTTTGTTCAATTCACCATAAACTTTGTGTGAATAATTGTGCATCTCGTTTCATTTGGCAGAAAAAGATTGATATTGTTTCAAACAGTCAAAATTGTGTTCCAAAATCACAGGTAGTTGAAAAAGAAATTTTTTGTGCTAGTACTGGTTGTGTTGAGGGTCATTGTATAAATGCTTGTACATATCATCAAGATCGAATGTTGCGTGGTAACAAATCTGTTCCAAACTGGAGAAATCCTGAGAAAGATATGATTCTTGCTTGGTTTGTTAATCGTAAGGGTTATATAATTCACCAATGGATTAAGAAAAGTGAACTGAGATTTTTTCTTTGCAAATATGCACATCGAAGGTTACCTATGATGTTTGGTGAATGGGAAAAACATCTTGAGGAAATGCGCAAGGTAGCTGAATCTGTGAGAAAAGCAAAAATACAACATATTGAAGTGGAGAAACTCAATCATTCGCTACGTCAAGTATTTTTGAATAAATCTAATCCTCAAGTTGCAAAGTTACGAAATAAATCTGTTAACAAACCAGTTCACAATTCTTTCAAATCACACTCATCAGTTCATAAACCAACTTTGAATAACAGAATTCAAAACAAATCAATGCATAAAAACAAATTTGTTGTTCATTCAAATAACAAGTCAATCAACGCCCCTCATGTGACAAATCACCAAACATGGAAACCTAGGAAATGGCAAATAAAACAACAAAAGAAATCTGACTCTTTGATTGCTGATCATGTTATTCCTTCTGTTTCTATCTCTAACATACCTCATCCCATTTCACAATGGGTAAGGTGTTCACCCCTTGTTTCTATGTGTAGAAGAGTAATCTTTGGTACATGGACTCCGGGTGTACCAAACATATGACTGGGGATAAGGGTCTTCTCAAACATTTCGTGGGCAAATATTCTGGAAATGTAAAATTTGGGAATGACCAGGTAGCACCAATTCTCGGCCACGGAGTATTGGAAACAGGGAATGTTAGAATAGAAAAGGTTTCTTATGTTGAGGGACTTGGTCACAACTTATTTTCAATAGGACAATTTTGTGATAAGGGTATGGAGGTTCTTTTCAAAAAGAAGTCTTGCTCTTTGAGAACTGAGGAAGGAACTGAGCTTTTGGGCGGTAACAGAAAGTCAATTCTGTATACTATTGACTTGTCTGACAAAGGATCTAGTTCTTCTGTTTGTCTGTTATCAAAAGCTGCATCTGATTTGAACTGGTCATGGCATAGGAAATTGTCCCATTTGAACTTGAAAAATATTAATAAATTGGTAAATGGGAATTTGGTTAGAGGCATCCCTAAACTTAAGTTTGAAAAAGAGCATTTGTGCAAAGATTGTGAGTTAGGGAAGATTAAGCGAGTACCACACAAGGTTGTTCAAGTTTCAACAACATCAGCTCCTTTGCAGTTGATACATATGGATCTTTGTGGGCCTATGCGAGTACAGTCCAGAAATGGGAAAAGTTATATTCTGGTGATGGTGGATGACTATTCACGGTACACATGGGTTAGGTTTGTCTCTCACAAGTCTGACGTGCCTCAACAGATTATTCTGTTTCTGAAAAAACACAAGACTCAACAAGGACAACCTGTAAATGCAATTCGTACTCATAATGGCACAGAATTCAAGAATAGAACTCTGGATTCTTATCTTGATTCTGAAGGCATTTCCCATCAGCTCTCTGCAGCATACACTCCGGAGCAAAACGGAGTTGTAGAAAGGAAAAATAGAACTTTAGTTGAAGCTGCAAGAACCATGCTACAGTACTCACAGTTGTCACCATCTTACTGGGCTGAGGCTGTCAATACCGCTTGCTATACCCAAAACAGATCCCTAATTGATCGTCGTTTCAACAAAACTCCTTATGAATTGTGCAACGGCATTGTACCTAATATCAAATACTTCCATGTATTTGGTAATAGGTGCTTCGTTCTAAATGAATCAGACAAACTGTCCAAGTTTGATCCAAAAGCTGACGAAGGAATCTTTTTGGGATATTCTAATGACAAAAAGGCTTTTCGAATTCTAAATCGGAGAACTAATGTTGTTGTCAAAAGCATCAATGTGACGTTTGATGATCTAGTAAACCTAAATTCTTTGACAGCCAAACCTGTAATCAATAAAAATCTGGTTTCTCAATCAAATCACTCAGATTTTAATCACATTCAGAATGAAGATATAAATCTGGATTTCATGTTTGAATTTTTTAAAACTGATGAATCTACTTCTGGTAATGTGAACAGGGCTGAATCATTTCAAACACAACCTGAAGAATCTGTAACGTTAACAACTCCTTCTGTTGCACGTGACACTGATCAGGAGAATTCTGAGTTTGAAGCTACAAACAGTCCATTTGCAACCGATGACACTATCAATTCGTTTGCTGACCCTGAAATGGTAAATCCATTTGCAATGGAACCACAACCACTTGATGACTTCATTCAGGTAAGAACCCCAGAACCTGTATGGTTGAGAAGCCATCCTGATACTCAAGTAATTGGTAGTTTGAACGCCGGTGTTCAAACTCGTGCTGCAACTGCAAATGAATGTCTGAATATGAATTTTCTGAGTATGATTGAACCAACTCGTGTATCAGAAGCTTTAGAAGATCCAGACTGGATTCTTGCCATGCAAGATGAGCTGAATCAGTTCGACCGTTTAAAAGTATGGCGTTTAGTACCCAAACCTGATGGTAAATCAATTGTGGGAACTAAATGGATCTTCAAAAATAAGAAAGACTCTGATGGAGTGGTTGTGAGAAATAAGGCTAGGCTTGTGGCTAAGGGGTATAATCAGCAAGAAGGGATTGACTACGTTGAGACCTTTGCCCCGGTTGCCCGTTTGGAAGCGATCAGATTATTTTTAGCCTATGCTGCCTTCAAGAATTTTAAGTTTTTCCAAATCGACGTTAAAACTGCATTTCTTAATGGTAAACTCAAAGAGGAAGTCTATGTTGGTCAACCTGAAGGTTTTGTGGATCCCAAACGCCCGCAGCATGATATCTACTTGACAAAGCTTTGTATGGTTTAAAACAATCCCCGAGAGCTTGGTATGATGAGTTGTCAGATTACTTGTTGACCAAGGGCTATGCAAAAGGAACCACAGACACAACCCTCTTCAAAAAGCAGATTGGTTCAGATTATATTCTTGTACAGATTTATGTAGACGACATTATCTTTGGCTCAACTAGTCCAAAGTATGGTGATGATTTTGCTAATACCATGAAACAAAGATTTGAAATGAGCATGATGGGGGAAGTTAATTTTTTCCTTGGATTGCAAATTTCTCAATTTGATCATGGGATTTTTATAAATCAGTCAAAATATATAAAAGATTTATTAAAACGTTTTGACATGACTGATTGTTCTCCAATTTCAACTCCCATGGGAATTAAAACAAAACTATTTGCTGATCCTGATGGCAAATCAGTAGATTTAAAAACATTTCGTGGTATGATTGGATCATTATTGTACTTAACTGCTAGTAGGCCATATATAATGTTTGCTACTTGTCTCTGTGCTAGATTTCAGGCAAACCCAAAAGAGTCTCATTTGTTGGCAGTAAAAATAATATTAAGATATCTTAAGGGTACTCCAAATCTAGGTTTGTGGTATCCTAGAGATTCTGATTTTGAACTAATTGGATACTCAGATTCTGATTATGCAGGATGCATGCTGGACAGAAAAAGTACATCTGGCAGTGCATATTTTCTGGGAGACAGACTAGTATGTTGGGCATCAAAGAAACAAAATTGTGTGTCAACTTCCACCGCGGAGGCTGAATATGTTGCTGCTGCCAGCTGCTGTTCTCAAAGTCTGTGGATTCGTACCCAACTATCGGATTTTGGATTGGAATATTCTCACATACCGCTGATGTGTGACTCTCAGAGTGCCATAGCCATCTCATGCAATCCCGTGCATCACTCTAAAACAAAACATATAGACATTCGGTATCATTTTCTCAAAGATTATGTTGAAAAAGGTTTGATAGAATTAAAGTATGTTAATACTGAAAATCAACTTGCTGACATTTTCACTAAACCGTTGGATGAAAATCGTTTTAACACTTTAGTTTCAAAATTGGGCATGTTGAATTTGAGTATTTGACTGTACTTTTATTCTATTAATTACATTCTGCACAGTTAGGTGTTTTAGGGTCGGGGGTGTCTGATCTAAGTTGACAAGTTATGAACTACGGATGGTTCATACTTGTAGGGGGAGATTCATTTGTATTATTGTTTTTTTTGTGTTATAATTCTGAAAAATCCAAACACATTTGCAAAAGTATAAAATAACAAAAAGATTGTCTTTCATTCATTGGTCAAGTAAGTACTTTTATCGGAATCCGAGCAGTTGCACAACACATTCAAAATTCCGATACTTTTATCGGAATCCGAGTATTTGGATTATACATTCAATATTCTGATTAGTTTATCGGAATCCGATTCTTTTCTCGGAATCCGATAAGTGTTGTGGGCCTACAAGACATGAACAATCGGATTCTTGACTTTTTCTCGGATTTCAGTTCAAAACTTGACCTCTTCTCTCTGTTTCATCTAGATTTCAAAAGGCTTTGGATTTCTTCAAGTTTCTAATTTTTAGTTTGGTTTTCACGTGCGCATCTCATGGTACAATTCGATTTCTTTGTAGTGTATTACATTTCTATGTATGTTTGAATTAGTAGGCCGAAAACCCTGTTTTGACGCTGATCTAATCTTCTGTTTTTTTTGTGCTTATTTCTTGTTATTCAATGTGTTTGTGGCTTGAGTATGCTTAGTTAAACATGTTACATGTCTTACTACTGTTAGATTACTACTATTGTCTCTGTTTAAGATGGATTTGAGTGGAGTTTAGTCTGATTTACGTAACTGGGTTACGGGATGTACATTGAGTATTTAGCATGTCTAATGAACGCTGATGGGGATACATGTTTTGTTAATAATACTTAGAAGGATAAATGCTACAATCGACTTGAATTTGTTTATTGAATTTTTTTGAATTTTTTTAAACAGTCTGATTTTGGATGGTTGGTTCACTGGTATGATTCTATCGGATTGTTTGAAAAATGTCGGATTCCGATACTTTTGATCGGATTCCGATCCTTTTGATCGGATTCCGATACTTTTGATCAGATTCCGATACTTTTGATCGGATTCCGATACGTTTGACCGGATTCCGATATAATTAATTGGATTTCGAGACTTCTGATTGGATTCTAAGATTTTTGATCGGATTCCGAGAATTTAGATTGGATTCCGAGCATTTTGACTTTTGATCGGATTCCAATACTTTTGCGTGGATTCTAGGTTTTTGTCGGATTCAGAGAATTTTGACTTTAATCGGATTCAGTAGTTCTAATCGGATTTATTGTTTTTCTCGGATTCCTTGATTCAATCAAAATTAAAGAGTTTTAATCGGAATCCTACTCTAAAGGAAGTTTATCGGATTTCTCTTTAGTGTTTATCGGATTCTTCAAATCCGATAAAACACTTAGAAAATTTTTGAAAATTTTTCAAAATTTTCAAACTGTGAATTTTTCAAATCAGAAAAGAAAACAATTTCTATAGTGTTATCTGCTGGACATCTGATCATTAATCATTGGTATTATTCTTTTCTTGCAGATGGTTAATCTTGTTCCTTCTGACCAATTGTTTCCCCGAACCAATTACTTACCCAATCTCATGAACAATCATTGTTTTGACTCTCTAACCACCACCACTCAGTTTCCTATTCTTTCTGAACTAATAGCTTCTCATCCACTATATCACATTTTAACATATAACCCGACTGCTGATGGAGAAGAACCTCATGTTCCAGAGGTATATGTACAACAACTGTGGCATTCTTTGCATACTACTGTTAATGATGAAGGAGAGGAGATCTTGGCTGGTCAGATTGAAAATTTCAAATTTTCTTTTGGTGTTGATCAACTTCGGACTATGTTCAAACTTCCATCTGAGAGAGGTACTTATCCTGGAAAATCAAGCTTTGATCCTATCATATCAGGCAAAGCTATCTTTCCACATGTCAAGGATCTTGGGTTTAATGGAGAGTTCACCAAAACTGCTCAATTCAAGAGAAATAATATGGTCTCAATCTGGCAGTCTCTGTATGCTATCATTAATAGATGTCTTACTAGTATTTCAAGAGGAGTTGATGGTGCTAGTTCAAGTTCGTTTCAAATTCTGGTCTCAATGGTCAAACACTGGCATGTCGACTATGCATCTATACTTTTTCAGGATATTTACACAGTTGTACATCAGAAACAAATACCACAAAAGGCTAAGAAATTTCTACCGTATCCAAGGTTTCTATCGATGATTGTGCAATGTGTCATGCTAGAGCATCCTCATGACATCAATCTAAGGGATAATGATCCTATGCCGATGGTGTATGTTATGCAGAAACTATATAAAATTGAAAAGACAATTGATGTTCAGCCATTTATCATGCCTGTTGATCTGTTAATGTTAATGGATTTAGATGATCCCATAGTTCAGGCATATGTAAGTGAGAATAATATAGTTCTTCCGGATCGACAAGAACCTGTTGATCCTACCCAATGAACAGTAGCACCTGAGGGATTAGTTGTTAGTGATCAGATGTCATCGGGTGACTCTGACGGGGGTGAGCAGAGTGAAAATCTCGAGAGGGGAGGTGAAGTGAATGAGGGTGATGTGAGTATAGGAGAGGGAGATACGGATGATGATATGCCTCTAGGGTTGTTCCTTTCTAAATCTCAATCTCAAGAAACTCCAGATAGAGGTGTTGAATTAAATACTGAATCTTTGCTTGTTGCTCCAGTTTTTACACATGATGATATGTTTGACATAGATAATCTTGAAACTGGAAGCTTGGATGATAATGTTGCAGTAGAAGTTGAAAGGTTAAAAGAAACAGAGAGTGAGAGTGGGAGAAAAGAAAATGAGAGTGTTGAGAGTTTACCAGCCATAAAAAGCCGGGAAACCACATATGCCATCGGGTCTGACAGGGTCAGTCCTGGTGTTGAAAAAGACTCTGGCATCCCACCAGAGCATGCACAAACCCCACCAAGCTACTCATAATCCTCTCAAAAGGATACTGTTTCATCTTTCCATGGGGATTTAACACATGATCTACCGAAGTCTCCTTTTGAGACAGTAGGTATTGAACAAGGTGCCATTTCTCCCCAGGCTACCGAATTTCCTTTTCAAGAGCACATCGCAAGCCCAATTCTTTCTAAACACAAAGACACGTCTGTACCATCAACTAGGTTCCTACCTGAAGGACCTAGCTGAACATTTATAGAAGCTACTTTTTGTAGACTTCAAGGATTAGATGGAAATCCTGACACAGTCAATCCTGATACAGCTGTGCATACGGGTGGCTCAACTTCTGAAGGATTTGTTCCTCCAGTTGTTGCAGTCTTAACGGGCAATCTAGGTGATCCCGGTGTTACAACTTCAAAAGTTTCTCCGGTTGCCTAAGAATTTGTTTCTAAGGCTGACCTTGAAAATGCTTTGTCTGTGGTTAATGCAAAGATTGATGTTGTCAATGAGAAGGTGGATAGACTGCTGGCTAACCAAGGCCCGGATGTTTCAATAGAGGAGTTGAAATCCCAGTTGTATGCAAAACTAATGGCTAGGACAGATAATAATGAAGAGGATGCTACACTGGTTGATTTATTAAGAACTGAATTCAAGAAATCTGACTTTGAAAGTTTCAAGAAGGAGATGCAAGATAGTATGGCGGCGTTTGGAGTGGCATTTCACAAAAGAATGGATGCCATGGATCCTCTTAAGGATGCTGAGGGTGAAGAGTCTCCAGCTTTTGTTCAGGGGGAGACTTCAGGGAGAATTATTGATGAAGAGGAAGCTGATATTGATGTTACACTTAAGGCCTCTCTTGAGGAAACCTGTCAGGCACAAGGAAAGAAGCGAAAGCATAAAGATTAAGATCCGGATCCCGATCATTCTGAGGGGGAGAATAAAAAGTGAAGAAATTTTACATTGTTGATTCAGTTGTTGAGGTTGTCTACTCAAGGGGGAGAGAGAAAAAGAAACATCAGTCTATATCATATCTAGGGGGAGTCAAGATTATCAGACTTATGAATACATGGAAACAATCTGAGCTACATTGTAGGGGGAGACAAAAAGAAGATTCTTCCCAACACATCAAAAGTGTTTATGCTTCAGTTGTCAAAGGCTCAAGATAAAACAATGTTTCAGACTGATGTATTTGGTGGGACGCTACATCCAAAACTGCTTATATAATCTAAGGAAGACTTAGGTTACTGGCGTGTACACTCCTATTTCAATACAAAGGGGGAGAATGTAAATTCATATATTGTATAGAAATAGGAGTTTCTATGTAATATACTCATGGAGTATATATAGGGATATGACATGTTGTAATCCCTAAGGTTTAGGCATAATGAATAAATGAACTATGTGTTTTTCATGGTGTAAACCATATTCTCTCTAGTTCAACATGCAAACCTTCAATCTATCCTACATTATACTTGATCCACTTGTTATATGGGACTAACAGTCTGATAAGTTCAGCTTAATGAATAAATGATTAATTCTTATTCAGTGACATATTTGGTTGGTTTGTTCAACTAAAAGTTGTTTTGTTCCACTTATAATTGATAGGTTCAATTACAATTGATAAGTTCAATTGATATTTGATTAGTTCAAATATAAAATCTTGATAAGTTTAAGATTTAAAACATAATTCTGATAAACAAACTTAAGAACTGTTTGATGGTTTTGTCATCATCAAATAGGGGGAGTTTGTTGGGAAAATGACTTCATCAGTTTAGATTTGATGAGACAAAGTTAAGTTTGTTGGATATGTTTTAGATATAACTTAAACAGAATTATGAGACTTGATCAGACTGAACACGTACAGTGGTTCAGACTGAGCATAAGTTGAATATAAGCTGAGCATATGTTCGATCAGCTTATACTATATCTTAGTAAAATTATCACTATGTGTGATAAGCTGTGTATGTCACCTAAGATATATATATTGAGTGTCAGCTTGATGAGTTTCAAGCTGAGTGACTCAGCGTGAATACTGAGTCAGCTCAACAGAGTTGCTAAATAAGTTCTAGCTAACTCTTAGGACTTCTAAGGATGAGTTTACTAATATACGTGTTAGTTCATGTTGATTTCCGAGTTTGTTCTCGAAGAACTTAGCTTGATGAGTTTCAAGCTGAGTAACTCAGTACGAGTAAGAAGTCAGTTTAAAGAGAATTTAAATATGTTTTAAATTTATCTTTTTAACTCTCTATATCTACGGAAGGATAAGAAGACTCCAGAATCAAAATTGAAGATTGAAGACTCAAGATAAGAAGATTCAACATTCAAGATTCCGAGTTATCCAGTAGTTAGTTAGCAAATTAGGATTAGTCCAGTTTGTTAGGAACCGTAGGAACAGGATTATAAATACTTATCTTCCTGATAAGTTTAGAGGTACGACTCAGGTACGACTACAACAACGACGACTAAGTGTTGCAGAACAAAATACCTCACCTCAACCGTATGTGTTAAGATTCTTGAATCAATGTTTGTCAGTTCAACGTGATCAAGATATTCACGGATTGCCAAGCTATTCGTATGTTCGAATACTCACATTGGTTGTGAGATTGGTAAGTTTTCAATCTTTGATTAAATCCTGTTTAGAGAGTCGTCAGTATCTATAATCATAAGTTGATTATAGATAGCTAAGTTTGAAAGATTGAGATATTTATATTAGGTGTTTACATATCAAGAGTTGCTTACTTGATAGAGTCTGTAATCATCTTCTTATTAATGAAAAGCAAAGCATTCTATTGTAGTTTGATTTATTGTGTGTAACACTTTATTTTGATTTGTTCAATTTCCACAGAAAGTGTATTCAACCCCCTTCTACACATCTGTTGCTTGTTGTTATTCTCACCAAGGGACCAACAGATATCTTGTACAAACACATGTAGCAAACATGATATCAGGTCTACTAGCTATCAAATAGAGTAATGAACCTATCATTTCTCTATAGGTAGACTGACACACAGACTTACCATCTGAGTCTTTACTCAGCTTGACAGGTGGTGACATGGGTGTTTTCATGGTTGAACTTGAATCAAAACCATCTTTTTTTATCAAATCAAGAACATACTTGCTTTGATTGATGAATATTCCATCAGGTTTTTGTTGAATTTGTAACCCTAGAAAGTATGTCATCTCACCCATCATGCTCATCTTGTACTTTTGTGACATTATTTTGGAGAACCATTCACACACAGATTCATTTGTAGAACCAAATATAATGTCATCCACATAGATTTGTACAAGAATCACTTGTCCTTTACTCTTTTTAATAAAGAGTGTTTTATCTATACTACCTCTGGTGAAATCCATGGATAGTAGATAGGTGGACAGTGTATCATACCAAGCTCTTGGAGCTTGTTTAAGACCATACAAAGCCTTGTCTAACTTATAGACATGATGTGAAAACTTTGAACTAACAAAGCCAGGAGGTTGTTTCACATAGACTTCCTCCTGAAGTTTTCCATTTAGGAAAGCACTCTTCACATCCATTTGATAGACTTTGATGTCTTTATATGCTGCATAGGCTAGGAACAGCCTTATGGCTTCAATTCTAGCAACAGGGGCAAAGGTCTCATCATAATCGATTCCTTCTTCTTGCTTATACCCTTGTGCTACCAGCCTGGCTTTGTTTCTAACTATCATTCCATCCTTGTCCATTTTATTTCTATAGACCCACTTACTGCCTATAATTGAATGATCTTTGGAGGCAGGGACAAGGTTCCAGACCCCATTTCTCTAAAACTCATTTAATTCCTCTTGCATAGCTTCAATCCAGTCCTCATCCTCTAAGGCTTCTTCAGACTTCTTTGGTTCCATTTGGGATAAGAAACCAAAGTGAGCAGCGTAGTTAGCTGTAGCCTTAGATCTGGTCATAACCCTTTCTTGGACCTTTCCAATGATTTTATCTTGAGGATGATCTTTAAGGAATTTGAATGTTGTAGTTGGGGAATCTGGTTCTGGGTCTGAGCGATGTTGAGAACTCTGAGGTGAACATACATCCTTAGTCTCAATAGCAGCATTGTCAACAAACTGATGATCACTGAGATCCTTAGTCTGAGTGACTTTAGCTCCAAAAGGATTGACGAACTCATCATCCTTCTCAGCTTGAGAATCCCTTGAAGCTTGTGATGATTTCTTTGATGGAAACACATCATCATCATTATCATCTCCTATGACATACATAGGATTTGACACTTTGGTTTCCTTAGGCTTTTCAAGCTCACTCAGACTAACCAAGTTAGCTTGCCTTTTCACAGCTTGATCAAGACTGTCTTCATCAAATGAGACATGAATTAATTCTTCTACAGCCTTTCTCCTAGTGTTATACACTCTGTAAGACTTGGAGATTGAGGAATAACCAACAAATATTCAAGGATCAGCTTTGGGTTCCAACTTATGTGGCTGATCTCTTTGATTCATCACATAGCATTTTGTACCAAAGACATGGAAATAACCTATATTGGGCTTTCTAGATTTGTACATCTCATATGATGTTTTGCCATGTCGTTTGACAATGATTGACCTATTTTGGGTATAACAGACTGTATTAACAGCTTCATCCCAAAAATAAAGTTTCAATCTTGCCTCACATAGATTTGTTCTAACAGCCTCAATTAAGGTTCTATTTCTCCTCTCAACAACTCCATTTTGTTGGGGAGTTCTGACAGATGAGAAATTTTGTAATATTCCTTTTTGTTCAAAGAAGCTTTCAAGGGTAGAGTTTCTGAACTCAGTCCCATGATCACTTCTGAGTTGCTTTACAGACAAACCTTTCTGCAACTCTTCCTGTTTGATAAAACTTATTATCTCCAGGGCAGCCTCACTTTTGGCTTTTAGGAATATTACCCAGGTGAATCGTGAGAACTCATCTACTATCACCAGTGTGTACTTCTTGCCACTTAGGCTTGGAGTACTTATGGGTCCAAACATATCCATATGCAACATATGTTGTGGGTCTGTTATTGAAAAAATTTTCTTTGATTTAAATGACCCTTTATGGTGTTTCCCTTGTTCACAAGTTGAACACAATTTTTCCTTGAAAAATGTGATTTTTGGTAATCCAGAGACTAACTCTTTATTGGATAGCATATATATATTTTTAAAATTTAAATGTGATAATCGTTTATGCCACAACCAACTCAGCTTAGGAACAGATTGGGAATACAAGCAAGTTTCAGTATAGGGATCAACAGAATTAAGATTAAGTAGATACACATCTCTTTCTCTTTTAGCTATTAATACAGGCTTTCCCTTAGCATTATATATTGTTCCTGCTTTCTTCTTAAAAGTAACAATATTGTCTTCATCACACAGTTGGCTGATACTAATCAGATTGTGCTTAAGACCCTTGACATATGCAACCTTCTGGAAAGTAACTTTGCCAGCATGCATCTTCCCATAGCCTTTAGTTCTTTCATAGGAATTGTCTCCAAATGTTACTTTAGGACCTTCGTCTTCCTGGAAATCACTAAGAAGTCATTTCTGTTGGAACACGGTATGGAGCAAAACACAGCGGAAGCGAAAACAAAGAGTTCAAAAACCGTACAAAAACGGGTCCATACATGTTCCAAAGTGATAATGTTCTACAAAACCAAATTGCTACTTAATAGGAACAAGAAGGATAGAAAATATACCTCCTTACAAGCTCCAAAATCGGCTGTAGCAAATGCAAAACGGGATGAATCCGAGAACCCAAGTGTGTCCTCCTCTATCGTTGATCCACACCAAGTTGGTTCGCCCCCGTATGCTAGTACTCCGTCAAGCGGACGTTCACCACGACTCCACCTTTCGGGACAGCCAACTTGAATCTCCTCTTGTACCAAAACAACCACACAACACTCAAGAACAACCAATCTTAGTGTATGTATGTATGTATATCTCTTCAAAGGCACCAAGAGAGAACTATTTTGAGAGAGAGAGAGCAAGTCATTAGCATGTCATACCTCTGTTCCAGACCCCTATTGCTTCAATATGGCCGGATTAGAAGTGGTGTCTCATTGGACCACATGATGGCCCAATCAGAAAACACGTTTTCATGCAGACAGACCTTCACGGCCTCTCACGGCCCGTGAAGAGCCCGTGAAGACAAATGCGCCAAGACCGGATATAGTCCTTCACGGCCCGTGCCGCGTTCGAGTGACTCATGAGGGCGTCTCCTTCACGACCCCTCACGACCTCTTCACGACCCGTGAAGACTCCACGAGCCGTGTAAAAGTCATTGAGCCATTCGTGAGGGCAGTGGGCTTCATGACCCATGGAGCATCCCTCACGGCCGTGAAGCCCCAAAATCAAACAATTTGATTTTTGGACCTTCTCTCTTTATCAGTAAGCTGTCGGGATCAATCCTTGGTGTGTGACCCAATAGGCTCGCACTTCATCAGCAGTAACACCAATGTACTTGTGTCAGTGGGCATTCTCCAACATACTCCCACTTGCACATGACACAACGTACCCAGAGGTATCACAGACAAGGAGCAGCCTCTAGCAAGGCATCCCTGCCCCCAAGTCAGTACGAGGTATGTCATCCCATAGACAAGTACCAATTCACAACCCAAAGGTTTAAAATGGCCCTAGATAAGTGATCAACCATCCTTTTGTTCACGATATCCATGTGAAGACGAGACATGGTACTAAGTCATTCTCAGTCCTTCACGATTATGTTTCTCGATCGAGATTGGTGGTGACCAAAATATACAAGTTGCAATCGATTACCCAAATCATTGCACACTCGAGCATGGTCATGCATTTTGGTGTCAGCGCCCAATCATCGAGGGGCCCAGGGATATCTCTCTAAACAGAGGAACAAATTCCTTTGACTACATTGCTCACCACAGTGATCATACTCTGATCAGCTACTCCCTTTATAACAGCCAGTTACGGACTGCGTTTGAAAGCAACTAGAGCAAAGCAAACCAAAGCGATGCAGACACATGCATCTCCAGTATGAGGATGAACTGATATTATCATCCTGAATCACTCATGACAAGTACCACAAAGTGAATTCAGGTGTGGGTCGTTCAGTCACTTGAAACCCCTTTCAAGTACAGGCGAAGTATTGCGTCCCTGTGTCCCAATCACCATTGGACACTTGACCAATCACTTCCCTCAGCCTTCATTCAGACTTCCTTCCCTTGAAGAATGACTGGCTGTGGACATTTAGAATGTAAACACATTCAGGGAAGAGGTAAAACATGCAAAGTTGGAACACAATAAGGCTAACTGAGAGTACCCGCTACACGCGCATTACCAAACCCCTTTGATAATCGATACAAGCAGAAGCAAAATATTGCTTAATGTTCCCAATAATAAAGCATATCAAAACTTCAACTAAAACATACTCAAGCCAAGTTCATGCAGACCTTAGTATGACATTCATCACTAGACTGCCACTATAGCTCAGTAAACGGATCACCATCCACGATGTTATCCGTGTGTACTCTGACATTGATCATATCCCTACTGCAACCAACCACTTCCAAAGTGTGCGTTGATGGGATTTCGATCATTTATCCAAGCTGTTATACCTTCATTGTTTCAAAAGAACCCAATAAGGTAAACAACGCTCGGGTCTCAAATTTAATGTGCATAAGCCATCGTACCCTCATAGTTTTCACAAAGATCTCTATAGAGTCAGCGATGCTTGATTCACAAAGTTTAGTGTGTATAAGCCATCGTACTCTCATTACCTCAAAAGAACCCAATAGAGTCAACGACGCTTTAAGACACACGCAAACTAACAACACCATATTAAAAAGGATTACAAACCCCAATAAAGATTGACGGTTATCCTTTCTAGTAGAAGCTATCACAAGAGTAACAACTCACTTTAAGCTTCTTCTCTTTACATCACCACAAGAACATATACTCATATTTCTTGTATTCCATAAACTTCTTTGAATATCCCATATTTATTATGGACGCATAATTCTCAATTTACACTTGTTGCCAAGCTGTATTAAGACATTATCTACAAAACAAAGTATGTGCTAGACATACCAAATAGGATTATGACAGCGCTCCCACTAGCTCTAGCATCTATCCAAGTTTCCTCATTGCTTACTGAAAACTCAAACATTTGATTTCCTTAGCAAAGATTCCAAAACTTAGATTTACTCTGAGTCCAAAAGGACTCCATATTTGTAGACATCATAAGAACACTCAGGATGTAAGAGACCCTCGGACAGTGTTGTGAACACTTCCTCATAAAATTCCTATAACGGAATGCGTTTCTTGCATCATACTGCCATAACACGGCATAAGCATCCCCTTAAACTTCAACATAACTACTGAGAGAATGTCTTCATGTGATTCCTACCCAAAGGTTAATCACCATGAAACCAATTCCTTCCAGTCAGTATTTGAAGTTATCTACAAATTAATCCATGCAGATCTTATATCCAAAAGATCTATATACACCATCAGGTCAAAACCTAGGTGTTGGATTAACCAAGTTCAAAACTTGAAAATCCAGCATGGAATATATATTATGTTATTACACTTCTCTTCTCAGCAGACTCAAGGGCCCACTACAGCTTCCGGTAATATATGCATACATCACGTATCATCAATAAGTCATCGTCCTCAGATATAATAAATTATATTCTTCTGGTCTTATGACGACTCTTACCAGACAAATGAAGAAGTAATAACTTTATGCCAGATACTCCAACATAGCCATGTTGAGTTCCAATCATTTCTGATTTAATGCTAGTGCCAACATCAGGTCTTTTATTTAGATCTCACGTTCTTCCACTGGAATGCTTCAGTTGTTCATTTCCCTTTTCGAGCAACCTAACCTGGTTCTCAAAAGGATATGAAATGAATATCTGAAACCTAAAAGAACTATTTAAATACATTAGCATCTTTTAAGTTCATCCATCTCCCACTAAATGTAGACTGGATAACTCTGATCTATGAGATTGACAAGCAAAGAACACTTTCTAATCGAATCTCCTTAGATGCTAATTTGACCATCATTGTTGATTTAAAACAAGAACATTGCCCGTCACTACTCAAGTACACCTATCAAGCAGGTTACTTAAGTTTAATCCATCAAGATGGAACCATAACCAATATGTTCCATTCCTCCACTAAGTGATCCATGTAAAACATGTATCCTAGGAGAAGTGAATTATGAGGCAACCTAACAATTCTCATGATGGTTTAGAAATTTAGAATGTAGATGCTCAACATCTCGCAAGATTTGAGTATCTTTATTCCCTTTTGCCCTCTTCATCTTTAATTTGTTAAGGGTGAGTCTTGAACACCTCTCAGGTTTCAGACATTCGTCTAATAAATTAGACTTACCCATTCCTTCTACCATCATCGGTAAAGGTAACAAATCACATATAGTTGATCCTTATGATTTTGCTTGAACGGTCTTTACACCAACGTGCAAATGAAATCCAATAAGCCTTTATTCCACTCACATTCACAAGTGAAGGATATGTTAGTTATTTAGCCTTATAAGCAATAATTGCAATCAACAATTGACCCATGGTCAAAAGATTCCAAGTTCCTAACCACATGGAGCTTGGTGATGCAAGTCCTGTTTATATGGTTAAATCAACTATTTCATAAGGATAACAATTCAATAATCATTCATAATCAATCCATTACTTCTTAAGCAAAACTTATTGCAAATGCCACGACATGAATAGACTTTGAAATAAAACTCGAAAACCCACAATAACTTAATTCAAAGTAATATTCATCGTCATCAAAGGCAAATAAGATACAATGCTTCTTGCCACGCAGGGCGTAAGACAAAGATCTAAATGAAGTAATAGTTTAGCTGGATGGAATGGCAAGACTCTTCTTCCAGTCCTTTTAGTTAGGGACAAGCACCATGCTTCCCTTCTCTAAGATCCAGCTCTCCATGCATCCATTACCTACTTCTGATTAACACCTGCACTTTGCAACAAACAAGTTTGTGATAAACTTGAGCGTTTTGACTAGCGTTCAAAACCCAGTCATTAGAAGTAGAAGATCAATGGAGTTTGATCATGAATGTACCTGAAGATGAGCTAACGTTCTTCCGCTTTAGGATACTTAACTCTTCCAGGCACTTGGGGCAGGCGTGACGGCACCAATTTCCAATTTCTCCGCAAAAGTAGCAAACTACCCGATGTGGAACATCATCTTGAGGCACAATCTCATTGTCCTCCGAATCCACAATTACGGATAGCCTAGTCATACTAGACTTTCCTTTTGAGGTCAGTTTCTCCTTCTTGCTTACTTGTTTCCTAGTAGCCATAGTGGATGTGGACGAGACACGATCCTTCTCAACCATGTAAGACTGAACAGCCTTCAGCATGTCTTGAAGTTCGATCAAGGATTTATCCAAATTGTCTTTGTGAAAGTTCTTGACAAACTTCTCATAACACACGGGCAGGGACTGGAGGATCATATCCACCGCAATCTCCCTCCCTATTGGAAGTCCAAGTCTCTCCAATTGGTCCATGTATCCCTTCATCATAAAGAAATGGACATTTACATCCTCACCTTCCTGCATCCTACAACCGACCAAAGCCTTTATACATTCAAACCGTTCTTGTCTAACCTGCTGCGGGAACATGTCCTTTAGCCGGTTTATCATGTCATACGCACTCAAATGCTCAAGCTGCTGACGCAACTCAAAGCTCATAGTCGATAACATGAGACAAGAAATATCTTGTGTATCTCTAACACGCTTCTCAAAAGCGTATTGAGTGGCCCAGTTCGCATTGGTAGCAGGTGGCTCCGGAAAGGGTTCCTCAAGGATGTGCAACTTTGACTCATGACAGAGGACAATCCTCAATACACGATACCAGTCAGCGAAGTTCACTCCTATGAGTCTCTCCCTTTCTAGGAATAATCGAAGTTTAAAGTTTGGTGTGGTGTCATTAATATTTGCCATCTATAAAAGAGAACACGTTTTAGTTAGTTTCGATATTATCCTCATTAAAATAATTACCCAGCTGATTAAGAAAACCAAATTATCTTAACAAAGGCTAAGAACCTCAAAGTACCCCAATCCATGACGGGTTTGCCGCGGATCACTTCATGGAGCTACTTAGGCCGGTAAACACTTTACCAATTGCAATCCGAGATTACAACTCTTAGACACTTGCGGGATCCTAGGTACTCATAGCACCCATTTGGCATGTTTGATCCCTTCTCTCACCGATTCCTCATTAATCCGCTTTGATAGCTCGGTATGGGCACGACAACTACCAAGGCGTCTTAAGTCTTGGAATTGTAAATCGACCGTCAAGATACACGGTGGTACTCTAGCCCAATGGCCGGCTTGGCTAAGCTCAGCAACCGACTCTTGCAAGTTGCCACACGCACCTTCCACACAGTTACACAAAACAGATCTCGGCTAAGCTCGACGACCGATCTTGTTTCACTAGATTTGGGTGGTGTCATCTTACGGGAGGCGAGTGATTTACATTTGATAAAAACGGGATTTTGTTTTTAAAGTGGTCTTGTGGCGCACGAGGTTTGTAAACCAATTCAAAACTCTTGGTTTTATTATTTTGAAAAGTTTTCAAGCGAGCGAAGAAACTAAACAACCACGCAAGAAACTAAACAAATCAACAACCACGCACAAGCAATATCCGGTAACATGCCCCTAAACCCTATGCGCTTTCCCCGTGAGCCAAACGAGGAAAGCAAGGTCAAACTAAGGACACAACCACTTGGCCCAGCTGGAAGTGCTCCCACTGAATCCGTCATCTCCAATGAACCTCCGGATCCACCATAGCCGAGACGTCTCCTCCACGACTCTCGATGTTTGTCTTCAGTCTTCTTTTACAAATACATACAAAATATTTGAAAAGAAACAGCGTGCAAGCCGCGAAATGCTAATCTAAGCTAATCAAACAATTACAAAGAAAAGCAATCGGCATGCAAGCCAAAATCAAGTACAAAATACAAGACCGAATAAATTTAATTATTACAAACCAATTGTGGTACAAACCACCAAATGAATGAATAATTAAACACAACCAAACAACCAACACATAGGTCTAATGGGCAAGGCGTTACCGGATCAAACAACAAACCACAAACAACAACAACACGGTGTGCCACAACAAAACCGTGTGAAATATATCTCGATTAAGATTGTTCAAACCTAGCTAAAACACTCAAGGCACAAAGTGAACAATCCTTGTACATATGCATTAGTACCCCAAACACTTTGAGCATACATATTCATATATACACAATACAAGTATATGCATGTGTGCATTTCATGCCAAAAATCACCCAATACATATAAATGTACGAATCAAGACACATATGGGGCTTTTCCAACATCCAAACACTTTGGACAGATTCTGGAAAAACAGAATCGAAAGGAGCTAAAACCGAAAATATTTTTCTTTTACCAAAAGGACAAAAACACTGTTCACAACGTCCTTCACGGCCTTTCACGGCCCGTGAAGCCCATGAACTCCACGACTCTGACACAGTGAAAAAACCTTCACGACCAACACCCCACGTAACTGGTCGTGAGCCTTCACGACCGTGAAGAAAAATCTTCATGAGACAGGTAGTAAGCCATCACGACCGTGAAGTAGAAACCTTCACCACACTGGTCGTGAGACTTCACGACCATGAAGAATAATCCTTCACGACCCGTGAAGACATTCTGGACAGAATGTCCATTTTCGGTTTTCAAGCCAAGAAACTGCAATTTGTTTATAGATTTGGCTCTGATACCACTGTTGGAACACGGTATGGAGCAAAACACAGCGGAAGCGAAAACAAAGAGTTCAAAAACCGTACAAAAACGGGTCCATACATGTTTCAAAGTGATAATGTTCTACAAAACCAAATTGCAACTTAAAAGGAACAAGAAGGACAGAAAATATACCTCCTTACAAGCTCCAAAACCGGCTGTAGCAAATGCAAAACGGGATGAATCCGAGAACCCAAGTGTGTCCTCCTCTATCGTTGATCCACACCAAGTAGGTTCGACCCCCATATGCTATTACTCCGTCAAGCGGACGTTCACCACGACTCCACCTTTCGGGACAGCCAACTTGAATCTCCTCTTGTACCAAAACAACCACACAACACTCAAGAACAACCAATCTTAGTGTATGTATGTATATCTCTTCGAAGGCACCAAGAGAGAACTATTTTGAGAGAGAGAGCAAGTCATTAGCATGTCATACCTCTGTTCCAGACCCCTATTGCTTCAATATGGCCGGATTAGAAGTGGTGTCTCATTGGACCACATGATGGCCCAATCAGAAAACACTTTTTCATGCAGACAGACCTTCACGGCCTCTCACGGCCCGTGAAGAGCCCGTGAAGACAAATGTGCCACGACCGGCCATAGTCCTTAACGGCCCGTGCCGCGTTCGAGTGACTCGTGCGGGCGTCTCCTTCACGACCCCTCACGACCTCTTCACGACCCGTGAAGACTCCACGAGCCGTGTAAAAGTCATTGAGCCATTCGTGAGGGCAGTGGGCTTCACGACCCGTGGAGCATCCCTCACGGCCGTGAAGCCCCAAAATCAAACAATTTGATTTTTGGACCTTCTCTCTTTATCAGTAAGCTGTCGGGATCAATCCTTGGCGTGTGACCCAATAGGCTCGCACTTCATCAGCAGTAACACCAATGTACTTGTGTCAGTGGGCATTCTCCAACAATTTCCACCCGGTCATGTGCCTTGAGCATCCACTATCCAAGTACCATTTACTTGAACCCTGCACATGATATAAAAACTAAACACATTAGTTTTGTTTGGGAACCCACTTCTTGGTGGGTTCAGATGAGGAGCACTTAGCATCTCCATCTTGTTGAACTGACTGTTCAGCTTGAGCAGGAGCTGAGTCCTGTGTAGACTTACCATTGTTGTGATTTGACCTCAGACTTACAGTGGTCTTCCTATTCTTGTAACTTCTCTCCGAGCCAGATAGAGAATGTTGTCTTTTGAAAGGATTTGGATTAAGCCTTTCTATGACTGAAGTTATTTGAATAGGCTGAGTGCCTAATCTGTTCAGCACAGACTTACCATGCTGTTTGGATGTTGAGCACTCATTTCCATGATCTTTAGCCTTTACAAACATATTGTATTTAAGGTTTTGGCTATTTTTCTTCTCTGAGGCTGACTTCTGAGACTCAATCGGTTGTCTATCCTCCTTAGAGTTTGTACTTGCTATCTCATCATCAGCTACATA
This sequence comes from Pulicaria dysenterica, assembly GCA_947179395.2. Lineage (NCBI taxonomy): Eukaryota > Viridiplantae > Streptophyta > Magnoliopsida > Asterales > Asteraceae > Pulicaria > Pulicaria dysenterica. The sequence continues at coordinate 30,897,825 of OX359290.1, forward strand.
AGCTGCAGTTTGATAGTCACCTCCAAGTACAGCTTGTACCTGTTTAGGAATTTGTTGGTTTATGCACTTTTCAGCAAGCTTTGATGATTTACACCAAGACTCGGTGACCTTTTGAAGTTGGTCAGCTTTGACTTTAGCTTCCTGAAGTTCTTCACTTAGAAGTTTATTAATGTGTCTTTGACATTCAAGATCACATTGTGCTTTCTTACCAACATCAATGAGAGATTAATTTTCCTTAATCTCATTCTTTAGTTTAGCTATCTCAGCTTTGAGGTCCTTTTGAAACTTAAGGATGGTCTTGAAATCATTTAACAAATAATCGAAGGCAAGACCTTTTTCTTCATCGGTGTAAGAGTTGAAATTACTAACCTTGTACATGGAAGCAGGATCCCAATCACTAAGCTTGCTGTTTTCCTCAGCTTCCTTCATGTCAGCTTCAAAAGTTGACTCGGACAAACCATAATCAACTTCATCAATTTCAAACTCTTCATCTTCTTGAGCCATTAGACATACATCCTCATCTGAGGTAGATGATTAAGTATCCCTGGTTTCAATATATAGTCTTTTTGCATTGGGTTTGTCTTCTGGCTTTCCTTTCTTGAGCTGAGTATATTTCTTCTTGTATTTGTCAGCTCTACAAGCATTCTTATCAGCAACTGATGCTGATTCTTCCTTCTTTAATCTGCACTCAGCAGCAATGTGTCCCTTCTTCTGACAATTAAAGCACACAGCCTTCTTGGGATCAAAGGAACTCTTCCCTTTGCCCCTGTCAGATCTTCATCTTCCCCATTGAGCTCTTCTCAATCGTCTGGCTAGCATGGCCATCTGCTCAGTGATAGTCTGAACATCATCAGTATCACCTGAGTCTGAGTCTGAGTGGTCAGCTTGAGATTCTGACTCATTCTCTGCTTTATCCAAGGACTCCTTAAGTTGTTGTTGAGAAGTTCTCTTGTGCTCTGTGATCTGTTCATGGTTGAGCAAGAACCCATAAATGTACTGTAGGTTGTACAAATGTAGTATTCCTCCAGCCCTCAGTGTTGTGGTTACTTCATTGAACCTTTCTCGTAACACATCCAGAAACTTCAGCACAACTTCAGCCTCATCTTTCTTCACACCTACACTTAGCAGGTCATTTATCAAGCAGTGAAACCTTGTGAACAAATCAGGCAAGGTTTCATTCTTCTTCGAAAAGAAGTTTTCATATGATCTATTCAGATGACTCTTCTTTTGCTGATTGACCAGATCAGTGCCCTCATATGTAATACTTCATGTATCCCAGATCTCTTTCGCAGTTTGACACCCAGTCACTGTATACAAGATCTCGTTGGTCAAGGCATTTCCAGAACACTCTTTTCCTTGTCATCCAAAGAATGTAGTTTCCAATCTTCTTCAGTCCAGGATGCAAAAGGCTTTCTCATATCCTTTTCAGATCTGCCAAGAGACGAATCACTGACAGTTGCAAGAATCTTGGGGATTATTGGTCCTTTTGTGATAACATCGTACATACGATCGTCAATGAACTTGAGGAATAGCATGGCTCTGAATTTCCACATAGGATAATCAGATCCATCAAAGATGGGACAACCCTTGGCAGACATCTGAGGAAAGTTTGAAGAATTGTTGCTTGTAGACATCTTGAACTTTCTCAGAATCTTGAACTTTTGAACGTATGAACCTGTTCAACCTGCTCTAATACCAGTTGTTGGTCCCTTGGTGAGAATAACAATAAGCAACAGATGTGTAGAAGGGGGTTGAATACACTTTCTGCGGAAATTGAACAAATCAAAATAAAGTGTTACACATAGTAAATCAAACCACAATCGAATGCTTTGCTTTTCATTAATAAGAAGATGATTACAGACTCTATCAAGTAAGCAACTCTTGATATGTAAACACCTAATATAAATATCTCAATCTTTCAAACTTAGCTATCTATAATCAACTTATGATTATAGATACTGACGACTCTCTAAACAGGATTTGATCACAGATTGAAAACTTACCAATCTCACAACTAATGTGAGTATTCAAACACACGAATAGCTTAGCAATCTGTGAATATCTTGATCACGTTGAACTGACAAACAGTGATTCAAGAATCGTAACACATACGGTTGAGGTGAGGTATTTGGCTCTGCAACACTTAGTCGTAATTGTCGTTGTAGTCGTACCTCAAAACTTATAAGGATGATAAGTATTTATAATCCTATTCCTACGGTTCCTAACAAACTGGACTAATCCTAATTTGCTAACTAACTACCGGATAACTCGGAATCTTGAATCTTGAATCTTCTTATCTTGAGTCTTCAATCTTCAATCTTGATTCTAGAGTCTTCTTATCCTTCCCGTAGATATAGAGAGTTAAAAAAGATAAATTTAAAACATATTTAAATTTTCTTTAAGCTGACTTCTTGCTCGGACTGAGTTACTCAGCTTGAAACTTATCAAGCTGAGTTCTTAGAGGACAAACTCGAAAACAAACATGAACTAACATGTATATTAATAAACTCATCCTTAGAAGTCCTAAGAGTTAGCCAGAACTTATTTAGCAACTCTGTTGAGCTGACTCAGTATATACGTTGAGTCACTCAGCTTGAAACACATCAAGCTGAAAGCTCAATATATATCTTAGGTGACATACACAGCTTATCAAACATATTGATAATTCTACTAAGATATAGTATAAGCTGAGAACATATGCTCAGCTTATATTCATCTTATGCTCAGTCTGAAACACTATAAGTGTTCAGTCTGATCAAGCCTCATAATTCTGTTTAAGTTATATCTAGAACACATCTAACAAACTTAACTTTGTCTCATCAAATCTTAACTGATGAGATCATCTTCCCAACATTGTCCCTCTGTAAGACGGGGCAAGAGATGAGAAGCTCAGTTATATAGCAAAGTCAGTGGCTTTAGTAGAGAGAAAAGTTAAGGGTTTGTGTAAAAAACATAATAGATTGGTAAAGGTAAAGTAGAAGTACAGGAAGAGCAGGTTACACTTAGGTGTAAGTATGCTATCTTGTAAGTGTAATACTCTGTTTATGTTCAGTAAATATAGTAAACCTTCTACTTTGGTAGTAGGTAGCGTTGCAATAGCGTTCAGAGATGAGGAGATGTAAGACTACCACTAGTGCGCTACGGTAGCATTCAGTATGAATTAATTCACAGATAGTTGTTCAGTAGATTTCGGGGACGAAATCGTCCCAAGTGGGGAAGAGTTGTAACGCCCCAAAGTTCGTAAGTTCCTAGATATGAGTTTGTACCAATTAACGTGTTAAGTGTTATAGATGTTTAGCAAGTTGCCTTTTTTGTGCTAGGTGTATTATGTACTTACTAAAGTTGAGGGGTTAAAATTGCCAATTGATGAAAGTTGTAAGTCCAGGGGTTGTTTATGCCATTTTTGAAAGTTAAGATACATATGATAGTTGTTTTGACTTTGTGTAGTCAAAAACCCTTCCCAAACACTTACACCATACGACACACACACTACCACAATCTGATGATGTTATTTTTGAGCAAGAAATCAGAAGTTTAATAGTTGAATTCGTTCCTAAAGTGAAGTTCAGCAACATGCAATAAGAGTTGACGTTTCGGTGATAGAGAATAGTTGTTTAATTGCTGCTAAGGTGAGTGTACTTACCTTTAATCAGATTAACATATGTATGTGCACTAAATGAATAGTATATCCATTGTATGTTTGTTATGTGAAGTTAAAGGCTGCTGTTCAGAGGTTTAGTAGCACTATGTTATAGTATTTGATATGATTAGTATGCATTTATCCACAAAGTGAATTGTATGATATCTATGTTTTGATATGTGATATGTTTGTGCACAAATATAGCAGGTACATGGCTTAGAGAAGCCTTGTACAAAGAAAAGCGGATACTTTGTATCCAGGAATGTGATAAGGGTATATTGAGATCCTTATACCCAAATAGAGTGTCAGGGATTTGATTACGCGCGAGGTGTGATCATACCCTGGACCAGTTAATAGTTTGAACAATTTTACAGGTTTTCAGCTTGGATGTGAGACATCCCCAGAAGAGTTACTCATGATTTATATGTTTATCTGTTCAGTTAGTATGCTCACTAAGCGAAAGCTTATGTTTCAGTATGTTATGCATGCAGGTGAACCAGTTTCCAGTGAGGGTAAGGCCCCAGTGCTCTGCAGAGTCGGATAGCTCCAAGGTTTTGAAAAAGAGTACTTTTAACACTACTTTTGTGTAACTATTAGCACTAAAGTGATTTAAACCCATTTTCCGAAAACTCTGAGGTTTTAAAGTGCTAATTAGGTAGTAATAGAGTTTCAAAAGCTATTTTAGAAAAGTGGTGTTACAATAATGAAAGAAACAAGTGCATAAATCAAAGGCTTATGTGGGCCTAGGTTCAAGTCAAGCAACAAGACTAAGTTAGGAACAATGTTAGATATCAATGGTTAAGAAATTTTTGTAACACTAATTATGTATTTCTAATATAAACTTTGATCCTTAAATTGCTTATGTACTTTGGTTGTTGGACAATATCAGTCTTGATTATTATGTTTTTGGTTATTGATGTTTTGATGTACTTTTGTTTTTAGATGGGTGTATTACAACCTATGTTTGGTTATCACTTTGGGTATCACATATTTGGTTAAACACATGTTCCTTTTTTGAAAAGATGTTTGAGAATATCACCTTTTTTTGTTTCACTATAGTAACCATAACACACATTACTTTAAAACATCATTAGTATCCATATAGATACATTTAGAACCATATAGCACCATACTTTAACAACCATACATCAAGAGAGTAGACCAACCTATATCTAGCACAACCATACAACACCCATCACCATCAAACACCCATCACCATCAAACCATCATATAATCTAGAGTGAATTATTGAAATGGTCTATGTGATTTGTCAAAAGTTGATGGTTTAGTCCTTTAGGATAAAAAAATTATGCTACATATACATACGGTTGCATTTTTGTTACTTGTTTGGTATTTTTGACTAACGGACTTTAGGTTGGAAATCGTTTGAGGCGATGGCGACGATAGGGTTATGATAAGAGGGATGGAGATCCGGCACCGGTGTTGAGGTGTAGAGATGTCTACGACATCTCAGTTGGAAAATTGATTTCGCTCTTTCTTCTTCGATTACATATTTACATGGTTACTATGTTTAATGAATGGTTTGATGCGTTGTTTTGATTTCATAGAAGGGTCACGATTTATAATTATTAAATTAAGTGTTTGGGTATTTACTTAAGGTTATAGGTTTTATAAGGATATATAGATAACAAAGTTTACAAGAATATATATGTAATTAAGTAAGTTTATAAGGATATAAATGAATCTCTCCCTAATTTTAATTGCTACATTTAACAAAAACTAGATTTGGTTTTGATTAGTTTCTATTATTAAGTAACATCAACGTTTAACTAATAATTTTGATTTTGATTTTTTTTCCTTTATAACAATAGATTTATCTCTTATTTTCTTTTTTAATACAGTTATATAAGTGTGAGATATGTTTTTTACGTTGTTTAATCACCTTAGATCGAAGATGACTGAGTATGAAGGATTGCAGTTGAACAAGAATCAACTACTTGAACGCGATTTCGAAAGAGAAAATTAGATTCCTGCAAAACGGATAACTTGCTAGAGGTACTAGAGGTGGAGTCGCTTTAGTAGGCTTTCCGACACCAAAGTCATTACAAGATATGGAGGAAATATGCGATAAACCATCTCAAGATAGAGTAGGTTGTCAGGAAAGTCTCAAAAGCGACTTAGGTTTAGTCTATTCTCAAAAGTGACTCGTGTTGGATTATGTGCAGAGATAATTAATGGGTACATTGTATCCAATGTTATTAGAGACTAAAGGGTCACACTGCTACACTCCCAATTAGAACAGTTCGGAATTTACTAGTATTTTTGTGTGGAAATAATTAATCAGTCGAATTAATTATTTAAGGGAGAAATAAATAATTAATCAGTTGGATTAATTATTAGAAGGAAATAAATAATAAATAGTTATTTATTATTAAGGGAAATTAAATATTAAGTTTAATATTTAACTGACCAGTTAATTAATAGTTAATTAATTAACTAGTAAAGTCCAGGGGGTCCCAAGATCACAAGAGGTATTGATTTCTTAACCTATTATCTCGATTGTTGATGAGAAACTGATGTGATCATTGGAAAGATCCTAACCCTTTTAGGCTTAAGAGGGTTGTGTTCAATCTGTTTCCGCTTTAGGATTGAACCAGTATAATCAAACCCAGGTTTGACCAGTTTGTGTCTTAGGGTGGTTTGGTCAGATTAAAACCCTTCAGTGGTATCAAAGCCTCGACTCTATGATCTAAAGTTTCTAGCTTTATTTGTTTTTAGATTTAAGGTTTATTCTTGATCTCTTACTTGCTTCTAGTGATTTTCGAAAATCAAGAAGGGCAACAAAACAGTTTGTTTTTGTTATCCAGTTGTTAAAAGGTTTAATCCTATTGATCAAAAAGTTTAAACAGTTAGTTTAAACGGTTAAAAGGATTGAATCTTTTGTGAAACAAGTTTTTGATCAAGAAAATTGAACAGATTGTTTGATGGATAGAAACCTAGTTAATCTAGAAAATTGATTCGTTTAAGTTATGTGATCTTCTGCTTCATCTTGTTTCTCTGTGTTAAAATCGAAAACCTCAAAAGTGAGAAAAACAAGGTTTTTGTTTTTCATCCAGAATATTAAAAGGTTTTATTTTAATGAGATAACTTTAAACAAAGTTTTGTTTAAACGGTTAAAATATAAATCTTTTATTTAAAAACTGATCTTGACCAGGATTTTAAACAAGTTTTTGTTTAAAGGTTGAAATCTAGTTTTTAGGATTGTTAATTATTAATGGAACGGTTTTTGGTCACATTAATTATTAAAGTTTTTGGTTTTTGATTAAGTCTTGTTTTCAGGTTATTAAAACTAGTTTGTTTTAATAGATTAAAAGGGATTAAGATTTAAAAGGATTTACTTTTTTTTGTGTTAATCGGAAAGAGACAAAATCACCACCATCACCGGCGGTTCAGGTCGACAGCAGCTGCGGGCAGCGGCGGTCGTCAGCAGCGTGGCCAGGTGGCTCTCGGCCCAGGTGGCTCACGACCCAGGTGGTTTCCGGTTCAGGTAGCTCTCGGCCCAGGTAGGTGTTTTGGTCCAAGAGGACTTTCGGCCCAAGGGGACAAATGGTCCAAGAGGGTCCTTGACCCAAGGAGTTGTTTGCCCAAATAAGTTTTTCCGATTAAGTACAAAGTTATTAATTTTAAGTGTTAAAATTAATAAGTTTTTATATAAACTAGTATCATATATATATTTTAATTAGTCTTAGTTAAAATATATAGTTTTTGGATATTTGTTTATCATGGCCAGTTGAGACGTTGTAAATAAACTCTAAAAGGTAAGTTTATATAAAAAGAAACGAAACAAGATGCTGTTATTTAAATTATGATCAACTTTTGTCGTGTTTTAGTTTTTTGGAAAAACTAGAAAAAAACTCGACATAGGAATTATTCTTTTTGAATAAGGTTATGTTTTTCAAAATTTATTGAAAAACTATTTTGATCAAGTTAATTTAAATAACTTAGATGATTATAATTCTCATTTTTGATTAATAGTTATTAGTCAAAAGGGTAGATGAGAATTAACGAATCAGGTTCTGTGTTTATCGCTTTTATATAAATTAACTGCGTGGTTGTGTATATATATGTTGCTTATATATATATTGCGTGGTTGTGATATATAACTATAGTTTTTCCAACTTAGGACTCGTTTTTTTCTTCTTCTTTTTCTTTGGTTTTGGGAAGGCATGCATGCCAATTACAATCCCTTTTTCAATTGTAATAATGTACTGGTTCGGGGAGGCCTGCGTGCCATTTACAACCCCTTCTTCATTGTATTGTAGTTGTAGTTTTGTCCCATGATTAAGATGGAGTTCAAGGAGATTTTCAAGATGATGGCTTGCATAGTGCTCGGGTACTTCGGAGGAGGTGTCAATGCAATTGGAGCAATGCATCATGAGGGCGAATCCAAGTTGCTTATATCTTTAGGATTGACCCTTAGGATTAGTTGGAAAAATTATAGGTTTTTATCTGCTTATTATCTGTGTGGTTGTAATCCTTTTATGCTTATTCATACTTGTATGTGATGCTGTAAAAAAGGGTATAATAATAGGTACTTATTAAACAGTGAAAAACCACGATTTATGACAATATAGAATACGACTTTAGTTTGCAAGTCGTATTGGTTAAATTTTTTGTAAATTTAAAGTTTTGTCGAGGTTATAAGTTTGGAACTTATAAAGCCGTTTTGTGCACCTAGTATAGATACACATGTAAATCGTATTTTTTAAAACAGATAGTTTTAAAAACGGTTTTTCAAAAACTGGAAAGTTAAGTTTTTCCTTTTAGACTTAACTATAAAACCCAAGAGAATCTTAGATCAGTGTGCTACCCATCTAATGGTACACCTTTGCTGTTAAACGGTACTCGGGTGTAGGAAGTGCCCAAACCTTGGGCATCCGGGTTCAAACCATTGCGGCAAAGGGTATGAAAGATTCTGCGATAATCGGGAGTCCCGACCAGAATTCATACTGTCCTAGGTGGTGCGATCTATTTTGGTGATAATCGGGAGTCCCAGCCCAAAATGCACTAGAGTGGAGTTAAACATACTAGACTGGGTCTAAGTGCTCTACGAGGTTCTAGGAGTCGTATAAGCTAGGTATGATTGGTACAAGGTGTTACCTACCAGAAATAGCATGACTTGGCGGAAAGTGACCAAACCTTGCGTCAAATGTGTGAAATATGGGTCCTAGGTCTGATATATATTATTTATGGGTTTGATAATATATGTTAGAAAATTTTATTTGCAATTACTAATTAAACCGAGTTTTAATTTGTAGATGGCAACCAACGTTACCAACTCTAACAACCTCTATCTTCGCTCTATCCTAGAGAAGGATAAGCTCACCGGGCCAAACTTTCTCACTTGGGAGAGAAATATCCGAATCGTGCTTAGGCACGAGAGAAAGTGGTACGTCCTAGAACAACCTCTGGGAAATCCCCCTGCCAACGACGCTAGGGCAGACGTCAGGGAAGCTTTTCAGAAGCGCTCAAATGACGCCCTGGACGTGAGTTACCTCATGATTGCAACGATGAGTCTTGAATTGCAGTCAAGCATGATGGAAACTCCTGCTTACGACATGATCCACCAGCTGAGGGACATGTTCCAGGAGCAAGCCCACACGGAGCGTTATGATGTCACTAGGGCATTTAACTCGTGCAAGATGGTCAAGGGGACATCGGTCAGTACCCACGTCATGAAAATGAAGGGGTACAAGGACAACCTAGAGAGACTTGAGCACCCAGTACCGTTGCAGCTAGCAACGGACACGATACTCAGTTCTTCGTCAGACGACTATAAGCCTTTCATAGTCAACTACAACATGAACAACATGGAGAAATCCGTGGCGGAACTGCATTCTATGCTTAAGACTACGGAGCAGAGTATCGGGACCAAGTCTAAGGACGTTCTCATGGTGGGCAATGGCAGTTGTAAGAAGAGGAAGGGGCGCAACGTAAAGGGAAAGGGTAAGACCCAGCCCAGCCAGAATGCACCCAGGGCTAGTGATAACAACAAGGGCAAGAAGCCAAAGCCTAACAAGGCAAGAACCGAGAATCGGTGCTTCAAGTGCGCCGAGACCGGACACTGAAATGAGATTGTCCGAAGGGTCACGAAGTAGGAGGCAAGTCTGGCTCCTCAGATATCGTGTGACTAGATTCTTTGTCACTTTCAACTTGTAAAGTTTCTTACGAGTTTTCTAATATCTTTCAATCGTTTATTGCAGGAGGTGATGGAAAGTGAATCGGCCCAGCATTCAAGATCCTACGTTCTTTATCCGGATATTTAATAATTCTTTTTCCTAGTTATTAAACTTTAAAAAAAATTGGATTTGATTGTTTTGGTTTTAAACTATTGGTTGACTTTATGGTTTGAATTTTGGAAATTTGAATTATTTGACTAATATCCGTGCACGTATGTTTTAAATGAATCAAGTTAGTCCAGTTGTGACTAAAGGCTACTAATAAGTCAAGTTTTGACTTAATAGATGATTCATAGTAATCTTATGTAGAAATTGTTATAATTACATCTCACTACATAAATACTTAGATAAACAAGTTGTGTTTATAAAATTAGAAAGTCTTTCTAATTTACAAGTATTTAAGGATTTCATGAAAGATAAATGTTCAAAGCATTGAACATGATCACATAAGAAATAATAGTTATTATTTCTAGATGAAGGTTTTTGGATAAAACATTTAAGAAAGTATAAAGGTGATTATAATAGTTATTATGATCAAGGTTATACTAAATGTTTTAAGCAAAGAAATTTAAAATACCTTTACAAGTGTTTTATACTTGTAATCGTGTTTTGGGTTTAATGAAACCTTCTTCCATAATTGGAAAGGTGGATATATGAGAAATCCAAGTTCTGGTTTCATAAAACGCTTAAATTTCTCAAAAACTGCTTTAAGAGCAAGTGTTTAAAACACAAGTTTTAGGCGTATTAGTCAAGGATTGACTGAGTCTAAAAGGGTGTTTTAAGGTAATGCACTTTTTCATAAAAGATAGTGGGAGCACCTGACTAGTGTATTTATCAAGTTATCAAAGTTGATCTAAATAGTATGATAAATACAAGTATGAACTTTTAAAGTATATAATTATCGGATAATTTTAGAAGTGGTCTAAAATAAAAGGTTCTTGAAAGGGAACTGATCCGAGGAACGCATGACTTATTGAAAGGTTTTCAATAAGGATGTCATTACAAAGTTTTTTTTAAGTCAAGTTATGACTTAAAAAGAATTATATATGATTTGAAAGGTTCAAAAGTCAAAATAATTAATGTTGGTAGTTGATTAACGTTAGAGATGATTAAATATGATATTTTTCGATATCCTTAGTAATGAAATTAGATAAGTGTTGGTGTACACTGGGGATCTAATCTCAAGTATACAAGTATGTGTAAATGGATTTATCATTTCAAAAGGGGATATGAATCTAATAAGATTTAACACATCTACAAGTGTAATTAAAATTTTAATTACAAGGGGATTATTTTATAAACTCAGAAACTTTGGAGTTATTTCCAGTTCTCCAAGTTTAAGGAATTTATAAAATAAGTAAGTCTAGAATTGTTTTTAGGTTGCGAAAACGATTTCTAGCAAAAACCACGAAGGAGTGCTTCAAGGTACTAGTATTGAGTTTTTGGGTTTATAGGCACATTATTTTCTCTGTAATCCGCGATAAGTTACAATGTAAAATAATAAGTGATTCAGATAAACGCTGTGAATCGAGTCAATGAAATGGTAGAAGTTATGCATCTTTATTCCAGGGTGGAATATGGAGGGTGCAGAAATTAGTTTCATTGTTCTTCACCATTTTGTATGTTTTAGACCATCCAGGAATAAACTTGGTTTATTCAAAATATTATCCGTGACTACTTGTCATGGTGGGAACCTTGGTAGGGCTGTAAAGTCATCGTAATTTTGGGGTAGATTCGATGGTATATTGAATATAGCTGCAAAAGGTTTTTGCGGACCAAAATTGACAGATATTCCTTAGGGTTAAGAATATTGAATTGACCCACTGTGAAAAATACTTTGTGGATTCGTATCAAAAGTATTTATCACATAGGTTATCCTTAAACCTGATGTATTTGGTTTGGGATGCGATAATTGTTGTCTCCTTACTGCGTCCTAATGTCACGCCGTAACAGGGTGGCTATAAGGGGCGTATCTAGATTCAGTGGGAGCCGTATTGCCAAATGTAAATAGGCAAGAAGGTATTTGATCCTCCTTTTTAGGAGAGATATTTCTGGCCCCTTGACTGATTAGAAAAACTGGTAAGTGCACGGTCGTGCCCAAACGAACTGATTTATTCTTTGTCGTTTATCACGCAGTTTTGAAATCAAGTATGTCATGAAATAATTATTGAGATTTTGAGTTGACACTCTCCATGCTCATGCTCAAAATTGAAATATCGCGCTGCAAGGGACAAACCTATAAAAACCGTACCCATTCATAAACAGGTAGTTTATGATAGTTGGTTCATGAACAATTAGTTTATGATAGATTGCTCATAAACAGTTGTTTTATGAGAATTTACATTATCACATGTTACTTTGGGTATAAGAGTTCTTATAACCTGGTTATCCTAAGTGTTTGGCTAGGGACCTCCTTAGGCTAACAATGCACAGTAACTATTACTTATCTTGCACAAGTGGGAGTCTGTTGGATTATGTGTAGAGATAATTAATGGGTACATTGTATCCAATGTTATAAGAGACTAAAGGGTCACACTGCTACACACCCAATTAGAACAGTTTAGAATTTACTGGTATTTTCGTGTGGAAATAATTAATCAGTCGAATTAATTATTTAAGGCAGAAATAAATAATTAATCAGTTGGATTAATTATTAGAAGGAAATAAATAATAAATAGTTATTTATTATTAAGGAAAATTAAATATTAAGTTTAATATTTAACGGACCAGTTAATTAATAGTTATTTAATTAACTAGTAAAGTCCAGTGGGTCAAAGTGCAAGGAATGAAACTTTAATTAAAGTCATTGGCTTTAATTAAATGGGCTTGGGCTTGGATAAGGTTTAAAGTATTTAAACCTTGTAAAGCTTATTTTTCCAGATGAGATAACATTAAAAAAAAAAGGAAAAAACCCTAGCCTCCACCCCTCCTCCCTGCGTCGACCTCTCTCTCTCTCTCTCTCTCTCTCTCTCTCTCTCTCTCTCTCTGCGTCGAGTTTGACCAACACCCAAGGGGTGTTCTCGGTTTTGCTTGCGTCGATCACTACAAACACACGTAAAGTTCGCGTGTTGTTTTTCCGGGTAATTCCAGGAGCGGTCTAGCAGCCAGTTCGTTGGAGGTGCAGTAGTGGTGGACTAACTTTAGCAATCCCAAGATCACAAGAGGTATTGATTTCTTAACCTATTATCTGGATTGTTGATGAGAAACTGATGTGATCATTGGAAAGATCCTAAGCCTTTTAGGGTTTAGAGGGTTGTGTTCAATCTGTTTCCACTTTAAGATTGAACCAGTAGAATCAAACTCAGGTTTGACCAGTTTGTGTCTTAGGGTGGTTTGGTCAGATCAAAACCCTTCAACTCAGGTTTGGTCTTTGTTAGGTGCAAACATCTTAGATAGTGACGGAGAGTATTAATAAGGGTCGTAGAAATGGTTATAATACATACATCAAAGCATATGAGTTGTACAAGTTATTACTCTACGGTTACTTATAGGCGTACAAAACGGTTATAATCCTCCAATAGAGCGTCACAAAGATCATGTGTAATAACTTCTCGTAATCAAAAGATAACCTGTCCTTTGATCTATTTCTATTCCTATAAGTCCATAACCATATCCATAACCATTTAAAAGATACATTAATACTACTTTATACTTAAAAAAGGGAGATTATACACAATCAAACAATCATGTCCAAATTGACATATAAATCTAGTTGAAAATAAATAAGACATAATTAATAGAGTTAATTACATTGTTCGTCCTTTTAGAATAGGGCCTTTTGCACTATTGGTCCATTAGCCAAAATTTTTGCAATTTTAGTCCTTTATTTAAGAATTTGTTACACTATAGGTCCTTTAGACTAACTCTGTTAGATTTGACTGTTAGTCAAAGGGGTAATTTGGTCTTTTTGCTAGTAAAGGACCAATTTTGTAATTAAATCTTGATTTTATAATTTTTTTACCATTTTTTAATTATTAATTTATTGATTTAGTTATTGTTAATATGATTTAGAGTTAATTAGTAATTAATAGCTTTTCTCTCTCTTCACAAACACACACACTCTCTCTCTCTCTCTCTCTTCACAAACACACACACAAACTCTCTCTCTCTTCACAAACACAACAGACACACACTTTCTCTTACACACTCTCTCCATGTCTCCCTCTTCCCTTTTTCTCTCTCAATCAATTAACAGCACCAGCCACCACCACCGCCGACTCCCACCGCCACAACCTACCAGCGCATCCACCGCCACCACCTACTAGCACCGTGACCGCCCACCGTCGCATATAGGGTTTTCGTCGCACCGTGACCCGCCACCTACAGCACAATCGCCGCCATCATCAACCAAAACCGCCACCACCTTCAACCATTATCATTCATTGTTTTGAGATGTGTTTACTCCAAGAAAACCCTAAGAAAGCCTGAAGAAAACCCTAAGAAAACCCTAATCCGTTGTTGATGGCGGTGGATTTTCAGATCTGGTTCTTGATGGTGGTTTAGGTTTTAAGATCTTGGATTTTCAGATCTGGTTCTTGATGGTGGTTCTTGTGGCGGTGGTGGTGATGGCATGCCGTACTTCATAATGGTTCTTGATTGTGGTTTTCTTCGGGTCATGTGGTTAGAGAGAGAGAGAGAGAGAGTGGGTGTGTGTGTGTGTCTGTTGTGTTTGTGAAGAGAGAGAACCCATTAACGGCGGTGGTGGTGGCTGTTAAGTGACCGAGAACCCATTAACGGCGGTGGAGGTGCTGTAGGTGACCGAGAACCCATTAACGGCGGTGGTGGTGGCTGGTGGTTGTGGCTTCCAAAATTGCAACCTCTGTCTTCTTCGATGTTTAGGGTATGATCATTTCCATTTCAGTCTTCTCTCCGCCATCTACTCATGTTACTGATTAATTTTTTAGTAGAGAGTGTGGTGGTGGTGGCCGTACGGCGGCGGTGGCCGGCGGTAAGGGTGTCACTCTAGCTCCAGTATGAGAGTGTGTGTGTGTGTGTTGTGTTTGTGAAGAGAGAGAAAACATTAATTTGTAATTAACTCTTAATTAATATATTAACAATTATTAACAATCAATTAATAATTAAAAATGGTAAAAACAATAATATAATCAAGATTTAATTACAAAATTAGTCCTTTACATGCAAAAAGACTAAATTGCCCTTTGACTAACGGTCAAAACTAACGATGTTAGCCTAAATGACCTATAGTGTAACAAATTCTTAAATAAAGGACTAAAATTGCAAGAATTTTAGCTAAAGAACCAATAGAGTAAAATGTCCTATTTTAAAAGTATGAACAGTGTAAGTAACTCTAATTAATATGAACCTTTGTGCATAATAAATGCAGATTTAGTAGTCCCAAATGTAGTACAGTAGTACCCCCAAATTGTATAGAAAAACTTTAATCAGTGTTAATGACGACAAACCAAACCTTATAACCTACCCCTTCAGCCCTTCTCCTACACCCTATCTTTGTGGTTCACCATCAACCACCCATTACCAATTTGTTCCCTAAATTCACCAGCTGCCGCCATGGATTCGCCATCAACAACCAAAGACCCAAAGACCGAAGCTTTGGATGCTCCGCTGCATGCAATCGGCTTTCAGATCGATGAGTTGTCTCCACAAAAGGTCACAGGTCGTCTTCAAGTCACCCAAAAGGCTTGCCAGGTGATATTACGTTTTTCATCCTTGAATCAAATTCAAAATCGAAACTGAAACTGAAATTGAAATTGGAAAACAGCCGTTCAAGGTCTTACATGGAGGGGTATCTGCCCTGATTGCAGAGGCTCTGGCGAGTATGGGAGCTCATATGGCGTCTGGGTGGAAGAGAGTTGCAGGTTTACAATTAACCATTAATCACCTTAAACGGGCTGACCTTGGCGATCTGGTGTTTGCTGAAGCCACACCTCTTCATGTTGGGAACACAATTCAGGTCAAAATTCAATCTTTTTTGCAGAAATTGGACTGTTTTATGGATTTTAACTTCTGGGTGTGATTTGAATTTGAGCAGGTTTGGGAGGTGAGCTTGTGGAAGATTGATCCATCTTTGAATTCAGAGAAAAGATTACTTGTGTCTTCATCAAGGGTTACTCTGTTGTCAAACTTGCCTGTCCCCAAAAATGCCAAGGATGCTGCTCATAATCTAAAGAAGTATGCTAAGTTATGACCATTGCCAAGAATGAAATTGGCTACCACTTGTATCTACATATGTCAATTTGCTTGTTAATAATACACTATTCCTTTTATGTTGTAACATATGGATGGAGTTAACAAGAGAACAAGTTTATACCACATGATGCCTTCAACCATGCATATGAATTGAACCTTGTTGTGTGTGAGTTCTTCTTGGTTTCCCTTTTCTTCTACTTATCATTCATACCCTTTTGGAATTGGTTTAATGACTCTTGGGGTTCACTTGATTGACAGCATTAAGGTATACTTCATGGGTTCCCATTGTTGGTTTATGTTTTGATGGATTAATGTTTGAAGAGGTGAGTATATGGAAAGAGAGTTCATGATGTCATTCTACTTATTATAGTCTATTTCTATTTGTCCATGAAAGTTTCTTGTTTGAAAAGGTAGTTAATAACATGATTGTTTCACTTGTGTTCTTGTCACTTGTATGTTTTTTTCTATTTTTAGGACATGGGTAAACAAAAGGAGTGGGTGGGTGGTTTTCTTTTGGCAAGTTGGAGTACTAATTTGACCTAATAAACCTAGAATATCGGCTTGAAAAGAGAAAAATGAACCCATGAACATAGCATAAGCATCATCATTAGACCATCCGCATCCAACCCAACTTACCTTACTAAAAGCAATGCCACATCAACATTCACATTATCCTCCACCTCTAACCCTTTCTAACCCTACAACCCCCATATCCAACCCTATTTAACCCCACATCAAATAATAATAATAAAATATTGATTAATATGAGAGAGAAAGAGAGATAGAGAGATAGAGAGAGGAAAAGAAAAAAAAACAGAGACCCGCTTCGGGTCTGTGGACTGGATCGGTCGGGAACCCGCCACCACCCGATGGGGTGCTCTTCGGCTTCTTCCCTCCACCTCAGCCCAACCATCGGGTTGTGTCACGGATGCGGCCGGTCTTAAGGTGGACGGATTACAGTCTTACACCATCTATAGTGGTATCACGAGATGGTTACCCACGTGATGAAGTAACATCATTGCATCAGTCATGTAAGATAAACCCCGAATCGCAGCAAATAGAACAAAATTTAGAATATATGTGGGTGAATTTTATAAACGTCCATCTAAACTATTGGTATCAATCATAACTAATACATCTAAATTTATTCACCTTACGGATTGGACGATAAACACAAGCGGATGGCTGGAATTTCTTCGATGGTGTAACAGCCAACGGGAATTGCGTTATAGATGTAAAATGTGGCGTGTGTTGTTTGCAAATTTGGTGTCTAACAGATGTAAAATGTGGAATTGAAGTGGTGAGAGAACTTTCTACGTAAGAAATGTAATAAAGGATATATATGTTTTTCAAATTTAATAGGAAAAGTATGATACTTTAAAGTTTAATAAATTTATACAGAATTTTCCTAATATATATTTGCTCAAATCCGTATAAATGTGAAGAAAAAGGGGCTATTTTATTAATATCCTTCTAAAAATCATAAATTACGTAAATATACTTAAAAAATTCAATATTATTTTGTGATATACGGGTAGGTTTTAAAAAGGTTAAATATAAGTTATAAATAGGATAATCATGATATGCGAAAGAAATGAAAATCTAAAAAAATAATAAATAATAATAATTTAAAAATAATATGTTTTGAAATGTTAATTTTAAATACTCATAATTGAAAATTAACTAACAAATAAAATGACAATAATACTTTCGTAACTTAAATGTGTCTAAGAACTATACGAGAATGTCTCAACATTGGAAAAAGAAAAGTAAATAAACTTTGATAATAAAAGATAACAACACTTACTTAACTAACTAGTGAGGTATCCGCGCAATGCGGCGGCGGCGATTAAAGAACAATGATGGTGAATACTTGTCGTGGTGAGTACGGAGGGGGCAACGATGCTTACGAATAAAGTCTGAATGTTACAATAAAATTGAATTAATTTAGATAATATTATTCATCGAATTTATTTTTTATGAAAGTTTTTATTTAATAGTGGGTAATATTGTTTATAAACTTTTACTTAAAAGCCATAGGAGACAGTTAAATAATATTAATATTATATGTTGAACTTGAATATTATAAGTACGATTTAAAAAAATTGAAATTTATGTTTTTAGAGAAAAAGAAGTTTTAATTAGTCCAAATTAAAATATTTATTGTCAAGGGAAAGAAGAAGATGAGATGTTTAATGAATTGATTGTTGAGATTAATGTAAATAAAATTAAGGGTAGAGATTTAGTTTTAATTGAAAATTAAGAACTCTTAATTTTTAAAGAAGAAATAATATTGTATACTTTGTAACATCCTGAAATTGGGCCTAATTGCGTATGCTTGTACCTAGTGTTTGGATAGTTGTACTTTGACTTTAGTCAAAGTGTTTATTTATTAATTGGTGTTAATTGTGGATAAAATGTGGTCGTGTGAAATAGTGTCGTAAATAAGTAAAAGTGATAAAATGTTAAACGGTTTCAAGTAATGATTCCGAAAATATCCCCGTTAGTTGAAACGGGTAAACCTAAGTCATGTTGTAAGTTGAATAGGGGAATAAAATACCCGCGTTTCAAATATTAATCACTTAAGTCGGTTCTTGTGTTCTTATCCCTTTTGTTTACCCTGTTGACACAAACACACAACCTACATATATACGTAGCTACACATGCACACACAACTCTTAGACTTTTGAAGAGAAAAATCCAAGAAAAGCTACTGATTTGGGATTCTAGCAACTGATTCCAGTTTTTAAAGTTGTTCTTGTGGCCTATTATCATTTTCAAGTAAGTGATTTGTTGTGATAAACCTAGTTCTTTATGTTGTGAAGATGATGACCCAATTTGAGGGTTTAATTGTGTAGTAAGATGGGTTTTTGTGTCAAATACATGTAGGTGATGTTGTATTAATGTTAAAGATTAAGTATGAGTGTTAGAAACATGTTTTTAGTCGAAAAAAGGTGAAAACGACAAATTGCAGGTCTGTGTTGCGAGCAGGGGCTGAAAACTCGTCACTGGTCTGTAACCAGGCCCTTGCGGCCGTAAGGAAAACCCTTGCGACCGTAACGGGGTGATTTTCAGAAAAGCCCTTGCGGCCGTAAGGAAAAAT
This sequence comes from Pulicaria dysenterica, assembly GCA_947179395.2. Taxonomy (NCBI): domain Eukaryota; kingdom Viridiplantae; phylum Streptophyta; class Magnoliopsida; order Asterales; family Asteraceae; genus Pulicaria; species Pulicaria dysenterica. The sequence continues at coordinate 30,916,936 of OX359290.1, forward strand.
CCTTACGACCGTAAAGGGGTGTTTTTCAGAAAAGCCCTTGCGGCCGTAAGGGAAAACCCTTGCGACCGTTAGGGGATGTTTTTCAGGAACAATTGCCAGTTTTGTTGTAATTCGTGTATTAAGGCGTGAGATGTTTCTTGCGGCCATAAACTGTGTTTGTGGGTGCAAGGCATGTACCTTGTTGTTTACCGTCTACGGACGATGGAAATGGCTATTTGGGCGTAAGCACATAGCCTACGGCCAAAAGCACCGAAAGAACCAAGCTTGCGGGCATAAGCCCTGCCCCTTGCGGCCGTAAGCGTATGTCTAGTGTTGACAGATTGTGTAAATTGTGTTTAGACCTATAAGTGTTAAGTGTAAGTAATAACCAGGTCTGTATATGATGTGTTAGGTGATCTTGAGGAACCAGAGGACACCGAATACTATATCTGTCTCTTGTGAACTCGAAGTGAGTACCGGTTTTTCCCATGAGACTCAATAAGTAGGGCTAATTGTTGTGTGTTTATACATGTGCACGCTCGAGGTATGCTATGAACTGACATGTTATTCCATGAGAATTATGATGGTTAATGTGGTAATCCTGATAGACGAGTATAGTAATACGAACCATGTGATAATTGTATGCTATGATTAAGTTGTACTTGTGTATCCTACTTATCAAGCATGAGTAGAAGTTACTGTGTTGCTAAGTTTTGCATGTAATTGGATCCTGATTGGATCGGCTATTTATTGTTGTTATGTTATGTAACATCCTGAAAATGGGCCTAATAGTACCTAGTTGTACTTCTGCTCAAGTGATTGTACCTTGACTTCAAATAAATGTTTTAGTGGTTATTTATATTTTAGTTGGTTAGAGTGGATATATGAGGTGCTATATGGAAGTTAGGGTTAACAAGTAAAAGTGACAAAATGTTAAAAGGTTTTAAATAATGGTTCCGTATATATCCCCGTTAGTTGAAACGGGATGGCGAGTGTTAAGTTGTGAGCCAAAAAGGGGAACAAAATACGCGAGGTTTATTAAATAAACCTTAATGTCGGTTTATACTCCATTTTATCCCCTGGGTTAGACAAAAACACATACAAACACACACTATCATACGTACATATACACACACTCATTTCTTGGAGCTTTTGAAAAAGAAATCAAAGAAATTAGTAGCAAAGGGAGTCTCATAGCTGATTCAAGTGATTAATCTGCTGTATCTTCATTTGTTATAAGTGTTCTTTAAGTTTGAAACCTAGTTTTTGGGTTTGGAGGTGTTGAATCAATTCTAGGTGTGTAAGTTGTGTTCTAAGTGTTGATTTGTGTCAAAAACATGTTTGTAGGATTGTGTTGCTGCCAAACAAAGTGTATCGACAATTAGATCTGAGTTTTAGTCGAGTTTTATGTCAAAAATGCTAATTTGCAGAAGCTGTGTGAAACATAGTCGAAGGCCTGCTGTACCGACCTTGCTTGCGGTCGCAAGGGGAGGTACACGTGGCCGTAAGAAATATTTGAAGTCCTTGCGGTCGCAAGGAATGGCCCTTGCAACTGTAAGCTGTCGAAATGACCCTTGTGGCCGCAAGCAAGGGTACTTGCGACCGTAAGGGTGCGTTTTGTTGGTTTACCGCCTACGAGCGAAGGAAATGAGGTTTACGAGCGCAGGTTCATAACTTATGATCGTTGACAACCAAGGAACCATGCTTGCGGGCAAAATGGATTTCCATTGCGGTCATAAGCATTGGTTTATGGCAAGAGAGCTCTTACGGTCGCATGGAATGTCCTTGCGGTCGTAAGGGGTGTTCCTAAAGTACTTTGCGACCGTAAGGCATGTACTTGCGGCCGCAAGCAGGGGTCCAGTGTGACAACTAGTTTAACTTGTATTTAGACCTAAGTATGATAGGTGTAGGTGGTAATCATGTATATATATGTTGTGTTAGGTGTTCCCGAGGAACCGGAAGACGCTGATCGTTGTATTAGCTTGTTGTAAGCTTAAGGTGAGTACCGATTTCTCATGAGGCTCAGTAAGTAGGTCTAACTGTTGTGTGCTATGATGTGTTATTCGTATTCCTACATGTGTGTACGTGAGGTATGTTGTGATATGATATGCCATGCTTATGATGATTAAAATTGCCATGAAAGTAAATGAATACTTGTGACATGAATCATGTGGTAAGTGTATGCTATGATTAAGTTATACTCGTATGTTCTGCTTTTCAGTATGAGCAGTAATTGCTGTGATTATATGCGCGCATTTTATTGGATCCTGATTGGATCGGTTATGTGTTATTGTTATGTCCGGACACTCGGGGGGGCTGTATACCAGTTCCCGACTCGGTTGAGGTCAGCTACGGCTGGATCCCTTGAGGTCCTAATAGCTAGTTATTCGAGATCAACGGTAGCTCCGTGGTGCACGCCGGGTCTCAGGTACTGCAGGACTGCCGTTCCTTGTCTGGCTAACGGCTGGGATCTAGCTGAGTCCTTGGGGCTCCGTAACGTGCTGGGTGGACTGCTCTTCGCTTCCCCCACTAGTGCATTTAGGTGCGTATGATTCCCGAATTAGGGTCGTTGAGCTGGGTGGGCTCCCCCACGAGATATGACGCCTACTGATCATGTCAGGGCACCACGATGTGATAATATAGCCATGTGTGCTTTTTATGTGTTGTGGTTAGCATGCTTGTTGATACTTATGTGCAACTTGTAATCAGTAGCTAGTGTAGCTAACCGGTGCATGATTTACCTTTTTCGCAGGTAAAGATTAGGCAGCCTGGTGACGCGGGTCCTTAACGCTATTTGTAATTACCTTTCGGGAACACTACTTTGTTATGCTCATTTATTTGTGATCCGGTGGTCGGTTTATAGCGTGGTAATATCGGTTCGTTTTGGGACTTGGCTTATGGTGTTATTGTGTTATTAATCGCCAAGTCGGATAGCAACATTTTATATTTTGTAATCAGTGTTTAGTTTCCGCTGCATGCTTTTGATAAACAAACTTTAAAAGATTAAATTATTACTTATTTTAAGCTCGTGAAACCAGGTGTTACATGTTATGATGCAATTGGATCCTGATTGGATTAGCTATGTGTTATTAGATCCTGATTGGATCGGTTATGTGTTATTGTGTTATGTCCGGACAATTGGGGGACTGTTTATCAGTTCCTGGCATGGTTGACGTCAGCTCACGCTGGATCCCTAGGGCCCACTGGGCTGGGAAGTGAGGGATTAACGGAATCTGAGTGTATACGCTTGGGTGACGGGCTCTTCAAGCCACCGTTCCTTGACATAATGAAGTTCTTGGTGTAAGACGGAACTGGTTGTAACTGGGTTCTTGATGCAAGCGGGAACTGGTTGGATAATGGGGTTCTCGGTGCAAACCGGAACTGCTTGAGTTTATCTGACTCCGTAACGCGCTGGGTGGACTGCTCTTCGCTCCCCCACCAGTGTGGATGGTTGTTGCTGATATTCCCAGTTAGGGTTGTTGAGCAGGACTGATTACCCTGCGAGATATGACTCTTACTGATATGTTGGCACGACACGAAGTGATAGGATAGCATTATGTGTTGTTCTCCTATTGTGTTAGCATGCTTGTTGATGCTTATGTGTAAATTGGTGCTCACTAGCTAGTTGTAGCTAACGGTGCACGATTTTCCTTTTTCGCAGGTTAGTGACTGACGGCCTGGCGAGCTGGGGTTACTTGTGGGTTTTTATGTACGCCTTTTGTGGAACACTCGCTGTTATAATTATGCATGTGATCCGATGGTCGGTTAGTAGTTGTGGTAACACCTATGGTATATATATTGCCTACCCAGATAACGATCTGATAATTTTGTAAATGGTGATTAATTCCGCTACAAGCTTTTGATAAATAAATTTAAAAAGTTTAAATTGTTTCTAATTTTAAGCTCGTGAAAACCGGTGTTACAATTAGGTATCAGAGCCTAAGTTTGAGAGAATTGGGTACTCGGAAGAGTATTCGATCTCAAACTCGGGCCCGACCATCGTTAAGTTTTCCTATTGGGGTAATTAGGGCTAAGTGTGAGCGTTATGTGATTATTGCTCATTATGAACTAACTTGTGGTGTTAGTAAATGTCGGATAAGTGATGTGTAAAGTGTAGTTTTCGTGTATATAGTGAGTGAGTGAAAATGTCTGAGCAACGGGCTGATAATGAGGAGGCTCGTAAGCAAATGGAGGACGAGGCTTCTCGTACTCATCTTGAAGCTGAGGAGGAATCTTATCGGCATGATTCTCAAGGCCCGAGGCCGAAACCAGATCCGCAGGCGTATATTCTGCATCTTGAAGAAGAACTCCGAGTGATGAGGAAGTTATTGTTGGAAGTCGTCAAGGGCAAGAGTCCAGAGCACTGTTCCTACAAGAAGTTCCTTTCTTGTGGACCCAAAGAGTTCGAGGGTAGTGATAATCCTTCGGATACCATACGATGGCTTCGAGAGACGGATCAAGATTTCGAGTCTTGCGACTGTGAACCGGAGTACCGTGTCAAGTACGCGGTACGTATGTTGAAGGGTCATGCCATATTTTGGTGGGACACCGTGAAAGATTCAGTGAACAAAGAAGTGATTGCTGCGATTATGTGGGAGCAATTTTTTGAACGTGTGACAAAGAAATACTGCACTGATTATGATTTAGAGAAGATGGAACTGGAGTTCAATGATCTCCAGAAAGGAGATAAGCCAGTGGAAGATCTGATCCATGCTGTGTAACACCCTCTTAACCAGCCTAGACTAATGAGGTAATTAATTTAATTAACCTTGAGATTTAAATTTGATTTCATGACTTTAATTATATTTATTATGTGTTTAATTGTTTAATAGTTATATTTGTTATTAATATAGAAATATTAAATAATTAATTATAATTATTATTGAGTTAGTGATTTTATGAGGTGTCAAAGTGTTGGACACTTAAACACCTAATTGCCACCACCACATTCCATTTACATGAAATTAGAAAAACTAAGTGTGTGTGTGTGTGTGTTTGTGTTCGGCCGAGAAGAGGAGAAAGGAAAGAACCATTTAACAATTTGATTTTCTTCTTGCATGCTTAATTGTTAACAGAAGAACTGATCCAGCAGGTTAGGATTCTGAATTATAATTGTTAATTGTTAATTATCTTCGGTTTTGAATATTTAAATGAATTCCGCATGATTCTAGAGATTAATTGATGAGGATAGGATGATTGCATGTTAGAAGTTGTTGAATTATGATTCTTATGTGATTATTATAGATTCTGGAAATTTGTATAAACAATGCATGCTTACAAATCAGATTAGAAATGAAACTGTTCAAAGTTATGAATCATTCGGAATTGCCATGAATTAATCGGAATTGGTGAATTCCGAACAGATTTGATCGGAATTAGTGTGATTCCGAATAAACTGTTAGAACTTATGATTGATTTCCGAACAGAATATATGGAATTTCATAAATCCGAACAAAATACTAATTGCCCTAACATTTTATTCGGGATTGGATTGATCGAAATTGATGATTATTCGGAATTTATAATGCTCGAATTCGCCCTGTATTCCGAATTTTGTGAATTCGGAATTAAATATATGCCTTTACTAAGAATTCTATTTTGATCGGAATTGCTTATTCGGAATCTCATTTATCCGGAATTGAACATGTGCTATTACTCGGAATGTCGTTTAGTCGGAAGTTTTTTATTAGAGCATGTTTTGCAATTAACACTGTAATGGCATTTTATGTAAATGATAACCAGTCAAAGTTGTATTTATCTTTTGATTTTAATATAATTATATGTAATTAGCTTCCGCACGCTGTTTTATGTTAATTAAAAAGTACAGTGTTACAAATTGGTATCAGAGCCGTGGTTTGAGGATTTGCATGAATGATTTGTGTAATACTCGAACTGAGGATCTGGTCAGTCCAGTATTCCGAGGGTGGGTAATTAGTAGTGTAGCTTTGAGGGTGGTTAGTGTGTTTATACTAACGGATTATATCTAACAACTGGTGAGATGTTGTGTATAGAATAGATATGGCTGATAACGTGAACCGGACAACTACCCCTGCGTCCCCCAGAAGGAACAACAACCAATCTTCTACTGCAGCAAACGAACAACATAATAGAGTTAGTACATCTCACAATGGTGAGTCTGATCAACAAGAATATGTATTGCAGTTGGAAGATACTTTACAAACTCTGAGAGACCGGGTTCAGCAACTGGAGCAGCAACAACAGCAATCTCAGTCCTCCCAGCAAACTCAAACCATTCAGATGCCTAGGGAGACCCCTGTATTAATCCAATATGTACCACCTCCTGTTTATTCAGCTGCACCCTTTAATACAGTGTCGACACCATTTGGATCATTACCGTTTGTTACCTTACCACCTGTATCACAACCCCAACAACAACACCAACCTCAACAACAGAATTTCTTTATACCATGGTATCCAAATCAAGGAGGTTTTAGATCTAAATGCCAGTGTAAGGATTTCATGGATTGCCAACCACCTGAGTACTCTGGATGTTCGGATCCTACTGTTACCTTGAATTGGTTTAAAGAGACTGTAAAGGCATTGGATGCCTGTAACTGTGAGGAAGTTGATAGAGTTAAGTTTGCGACTAGGAGATTGAAGGGCCAAGCTGCAACCTGGTGGGATTCATTGACTGCTCATCTATCCAGGGAGATCGTGAATTATGTTACCTGGGATCAATTCTAGAGTAAATTCTGTGAGCATTTTTGCAATTCCTTTGATTTATCCAAAGTAAAGCGGGAATTCTTGGATCTGGCACAGGATGATAAAATGTCAGTTGATGAGTTGATTACATAATTTAATGAAAAGTTGAGATTTGCAAAGCAGTGGGTACCGGATGAACTATCCCAAATTGATCATTTTGTACAAGCCTTGTTGCCTGAATATCGGGGTAACACCCGTATGGCAACATCACTAATTCAAGCATTCACATTAGCTCGAGCTGCAGAGAGTGATGTGAAAGCCATAAAAAAGATGAATCGGGAGAAAGGATCGTTCCACAAGTCTAGTGGAAACCAAGGAAAAGGTAAGTGGCAGGGAAATCAGAATCGGAATGATCAGAAGTCGAAGAGTTCAGGGTCAAATCAGAATAGACCATGGTGTGGCACTTGCAAGTCACGGCATACAGGTCGATGCACACCACAGACTAGACGGTGTGTAAGATGTGGAGAGTTTGGTCATGAACCTTCTGCTTGTCGATTTAAGACAAATATTGGCTGGAATTGTCATGAGGAAGGTCACAGATCCGGGGCTTGCACCAAGCAGAGATCAGCAGGGACGGGGCAGGGGGTAGCAAATGTTTGGGGATCGTCTTCTGCAGGACAGAAGCAAAAGGCTGCACCTTCTGCGGAAGGGAGAGCCTTCAAAATTACTGTCACTAAGGCTGTTGAAAACAGCGATGACATCACGGGTATGTTTTTGATAAAATCTATGCCTGCCCGTGTGTTATTTGACTCTGGTGCAAATAGATCGTTCATATCTGTTTCCCTATGTGATAAATTGAATTTGCCTGCTACTGTGATTACTACTCCATTAGAGGTAGAAATAGCAGATGGTAAGTTAGTGCCTGTAACTTCATCTGTAAATGGGGTGTCGATAGATATTGATGGTACTAGTTTTCTTATAGACTGTTTGCTAATGCCTGTACCTGGGTTTGACTTAGTACTAGGCATGGATTGGTTAAGTCACCATAAAGCTAGTATTCAGTGCCACAAGAAACTCATTACTATTCCTTTGGCAGACAGGTTGCATGTAGTGGATCGTGGGGATAGATCTCGATATTCTTTTCCAATCATCTCGTATATGAAGGCTAGAAAATCTCTAGCCAAAGGGTGTGCGTCTTTTCTGGCTTATGCCATTGATGTGAAAAAGGAGAAGCGGTCTGTTACCAATGTTCGTGTTGTATCAGAATATCCGGAAGTTTTCCCAGATGATCTGCCAGGGTTACCACCTGTTCGGGATGTTGAACACAAAATAGATTTAATACCTGGTACTACACCGATTGCGAAAGCTCCGTATCGTTTAGCTCCTTCAGAGATTTGGGAGATGATGACTCAGATCCAGGAACTGTTAGACAACGAGTTTATTCGTCCGAGTTCTTCGCCGTGGGGTGCACCTGTGCTGTTTGTGAAAAAGAAAGATGGAACTCTCCGTATGTGCATTGAATATCGGGATTTGAATAAGAGAACCATCAAGAACAAGTATCCGTTGCCCAGAATTGATGATTTGTTTGATCAATTACAAGGGGCTTCATACTTTTCAAAGATTGATCAGAGATCAGGGTATCACCAAGTCAGGGTAGTAGAGGAGGATATACCAAAGACTGCTTTCCGTACTCGTTATGGTCATTACGAATTCCTAGTGATGCCGTTTGTTTTAACGAATGCACTTGCTGTATTTATGGATTTGATGAACCGTGACTGCCGACCCTTCTTAGATAAGTTTCTTATTGTGTTTATCGACGACATCTTGGTGTATTCGAAGACAGAGGATGAACATGATCAACATTTGAGACAGGTTTTGGAGATCCTTAAGCAACATAAATTATATGCCAAGTTCTCAAAATGTGAATTCTGGTTGCGTGAAGTTCAATTTCTAGGTCATGTAATTTGTCAAGATGGTATCAAAGTGGATCCGTCCAAGATTGAAGCGGTGATGAATTGGAGTGTTCCGAAAACACCGACAGAGATCAAAAGTTTTCTTGGATTGGTAGGTTACTACCGCAGGTTTATCAAGGATTTTTCTAAGCTTGCTGGTCCATTGACCAAATTGACTCGAAAAGATGTTCCGTTTCAGTGGGGTTCAGCTCAGGAAGATGCTTTTAATATTTTGAAACAGCTGTTATGTCAAGCTCCTGTTCTTGCATTGCCTGAGGGTTCAGAAGATTTTCTTGTGTATTGCGATGCCTCTCATGCTGGGTTAGGTTGTGCTCTGATGCAGAGGGGTAAAGTGATTGCTTATGCTTCGAGACAGTTAAAACCAAATGAACGAAATTACCCAACTCATGATTTGGAGTTAGCAGCAGTGGTATTTGCTTTGAAACTGTGGAGACAATATCTGTACGGAACCAAGTGCATGATTTGCACTGATCACAAGAGCTTTCAGTATGTGTTTACTCAAAAAGAACTGAACATGAGACAACACCGTTGGTTAGAATTGATCAAAGATTATGATTGTGACATTCAATATCATCCGGGAAAAGCCAATGTAGTTGTAGATGCGCTCAGTCGTAAGGGATCGTCGGATACAGTGAAATTTATGCGTTTGGAAATCAAGTCTGATTTAGTGGATCAACTGTTGGCTGCTCAACTTGAAGCTTTGAAAAATGAAAATCTGAAGGATGAATTGATGATCAAACGACAACATGAATTAACTACCGACTCGTGTGGTTTGAGGGTTTATCATACACGCGTTTGGGTACCGAAATTTGGAAATTTGAGGGAATTAGTTTTGAATGAGGCTCATAAGTCTAGATTGTCGATACATCCTGGAAGTAAGAAGATGCACCATGATTTGAAGACTCGTTATTGGTGGCCGACAATGAAAACAAATATTGCTAAATTTGTTGAGACATGTCATATTTGTGCTCAAGTTAAAGCTGAACATCAGAAGTTATACGGATCGTTGAAACAGTTAGAAATACCTGAGTGGAAGTGGGATCACATTATGATCGATTTTGTAACTAAACTTCCACGAACTCAGAGAGGTCATGATATGATTTGGGTCATTGTTGACAGATTAACTAAAAGTGCACATTTCCTTGCTACTGCTGAAACTACTTCTTTGAGTAAGTTGGCGCAACAGTATATTGATGAAATAGTATCTAGACATGGAGTACCGTTATCTATTGTTTCAGATCGGGATTCGAGATTCGTGTCTAACTTCTGGAATAGACTACAACAGGAATTGGGGTCCAAGGTAAATCTTAGTACAACTTATCATCCACAGACAGATGGTCAGTCAGAGAGAACATTCATACTTTAGAAGATATGCTTCGAGCATGTGTGTTAGAGTTTGGGGGTTCGTGGGATTCGTATCTGCCATTAGTGGAGTTTGCCTACAATAATTCCTATCACTCCAGTATCGGTATGCCACCGTATGAAATGTTATATGGTCTTCCTTGTAGAACTCCGACTTGTTGGTTAGAGGCCGGGGAAAAGCAATTTGCAGGGCCTGATATTGTACAGATGACAGCTGATAAAGTTGCTATTGCTCGGGATAAACTAAAAGCTGCAAGAGATCGACAGAAGATGTATGCAGATCCGCGTCGTCGACCGGTATCGTTTGTCGAGGGAGAGAAAGTTTATTTAAAGGTATCTCCGTGGAAAGGCGTTATTCGTTTTGGTAAACGCGGGAAGTTGGCTCCCCGTTACGTTGGTCCATTCAGAATCAGATGAGTTGTTAATGATCAAACGGTTGCCTTAGATCTTCCTAATGAGTTAGCAGGTATCCATGATACTTTCAATGTATGTTATCTGCGCAAGTGCAATGTAGAGGATCAGACACAGGTTCTACCAATACAGGATCTTCGTGTAAATACGAATCAGAGACTCATTGAGGAACCAGTGGAATTACTGGATCGTAGAGTGACAAAGCTGAGGAAGAAGCAGATACCGATGGTTTTGGTCAAGTGGAAGCACAGTCTAGGTTCAGACTTGACTTGGGAGACCGAAGCTGATATGAGGGATCGATACCCTTCCTAGTTTGAGCGCGATGAGATTCCAAGGACGGAATCTTCTTAAGGGGGGGTAGATTTGTAACACCTCTTAACCGGACTAGACTAATGAGGTAATTAATTTAATTAACCTTGAGATTTAAATTTCATTTCATGACTTTAATTATATTTATTATGTGTTTAATTGTTTAATAGTTATATTTGTTATTAATATAGAAATATTAAATAATTTATTATAATTATTATTGAGTTAGTGATTTTATGAGGTGTCAAAGTGTTGGACACTTAAACACCTAATTGCCACCACCACATTCCATTTACATGAAATTAGAAAAACTAAGTGTGTGTGTATGTGTTTGTGTTCGGCCGAGAAGAGGAGAAAGCAAAGAACCATTTAACAATTTGATTTTCTTCTTGCATGCTTAATTGTTAACAGAAGAACTGATCCAGCAGGTTAGGATTCTGAATTATAATTGTTAATTGTTAATTATCTTCGGTTTTGAATATTTAAATGAATTCCGCATGACTCAAGAGATTAATTGATGAGGATAGGATGATTGCATGTTAGAAGTTGTTGAATTATGATTCTTATGTGTTTATAATAGATTCTGGAAATTTGTATAAACAATGCATGCTTACAAATCAGATTAGAAATGAAACTGTTCAAAGTTATGAATCATTCGGAATTGCCATGAATTAATCGGAATTGGTGAATTCCGAACAGATTTGATCGGAATTAGTGTGATTCCGAATAAACTGTTAGAACTTATGATTGATTTCCGAACAGAATATACGGAATTTCATAAATCCGAACAAAAGACTAATTGCCCTAACATTTTATTCGGGATTGGATTAATCGGAATTGATGAGTATTCGGAATTTATAATGCTCGGATTCGGCCTGTATTCAGAATTTTGTGAATTCGGAATTAAATATATGCCTTTACTCGGAATTCTATTTTGATCGGAATTGCTTATTCAGAATCACATTTATCCGGAATTAAACATGTGCTATTACTCGGAATTTCGTTTAGTCGGAATTGGCCTTAGCTCGGAATTGGATTTTATTCGGAAATGAACCCATTTGGAATTGGCCTAACATTCGGAATTGAGATTTATTCGGATTTGAGAAGGAAGCCTAATACTATTCGGAATTGATGTAATTCCGTATGGATTTACCCTTGTTTATTCGGAAATGTGAAAACCACCATAAATTATGACAATTTTGTATGATACATCCGGAATTTGGGATTCTTAAGGTTTCCTTAACAAATCAGATATTATGTACTGAATTTATATGCATATCTGTGATATGAGAATGTACATGTGATGTATGAATAAATATGTTATTTATTATGTATCAGTATTGTGAATTAAATACTGACTTGTGTTCACTTAATCTCAGGAACTGAGAAGACTCAGTGAATTAGTCCACTGAGTGTGCTACAGCCTTGCTGACTGTGGTGAGTGGATTTATATCTTCGGATATACAGGATATGATATCCTGATTGTTACTTGCTCATTAGACTGTATGTCTTGATTTTGAATATGTATACATGTTACTTTTGGAGATCAGCGTGGGGGATTTTTGGCTGGGCCTGGTTTAGGGATATATAGTAGTAGCACACAGGTTGATTTGCATTGGTTGTATTCAAGGGTGCTACTATTGTTGTCCATGTAACTGGGCCATCGGTAAACCTTGGTTTTGGGCGACCGTGGTTGTAGGTGGTTGCAACACCGCCGGTTCTCCTTGGTTCATTAGCTTTGTGTTTTGGGCATGTTTGCCTTGTATATGTTTAGATATTTATTCCCTCACTTAGCTTTGTGCTACTTTCCCACTAGATTGTTTTGCAGATCCTCCATAGTAAGTTTCTAGAATATCTTGACTGGGATTTTGGACAAACCACAACTCTGATGTCAAAGTTTGTGATTAGAGCCTGTTTTGTAATTAACACTGTAATGACATTTTATGTAAATGATAACCAGTCAAAGTTGTATTTATCTTTTGATTTTAATCTAATTATATGTAATTAACTTCCGCACGCTGTTTTATGTTAATTAAAAAGTACAGTGTTACAAATTGGTATCAGAGCCCTAGTTTGAGGATTTGCATGAATGATTTGTGCAATACTCGAACTGAGGCTCTGGTCAGTCCAGTATTCCCAGGGTGGGTTGTTGGTCCCTTGTATGAGAGAGTAACAACAAGCAACAGGTGTGTAGAAAGAGGGTTGAATACACTTTATGCGGAAATTGAACAAATCAAATAAAAGTGTTACACACAGTAAATCAAACCATAATCAATCGAATGCTTTTATTAAGAAGATGATTACAATGCTTTGAATAAGAAGATGATTACAATAACTATCAAGTAAACAACTCTTGATATATAACCACCTAATATAAATCTCTCAATCTCTCAAACTTAGCTATCTATAATCAACTTATGATTATAGATACTGGCGACTCTCTAAACAGGATTTCACACAGATTGACAACTTACCAATATCACAACTGATGTGATAGTTCGAACACACGAACACTTGGGCAATCTGTGAGCTTTTCTTGATCACGTTGAACTGACAAACAGTAATCAAGATTCGTAACACATACGGTGAGGTGAGGTTTGGCTCTGCAACACTTAGTTGTTTTTGTATCAAAGTCGTACCTCTAAACTTATCAGGAGATAAGTATTTATAATCCTGTGCCTACGGTTCCTAACAAACTAAGACTCAACTTAATTCGCTAACTAACTCTCGGATAATCCGGAATCTTGAATCTTGAATCTTCTATCTTCAATCTTGATTCTGGAGTCTTCTTATCCGCGCCGTAGATATAGAGAGAGATAAAGATGAATTTAAAACATATTTAAATTATCTTTAAACTGACTTCTTCACTCGAACTGAGTTACTCAGCTTGAAACTCTTCAAGCTGTTCTTCGAGAACAAATCCGAATTCATACATGAATTAACACGTACATTGATAAACTCATCCTTAGAAGTCTAACTTAGTTGACTAAAGCATATTTAGCAACTCTGTCGAGCTGACTCTGCTTTTGAGCTGAGTCACTCAGCTTGAAACACATCAAGCTGATTACTCAATATATACCTTATGTGACATACACAGATTATTAAACATATTAATAAACAAACTAAGGTATAATATAAACTGATCAACATATGCTCAGCTTATATTCAGCTTATACTCAGTCTGAATCACTCTAAGTGTTCAGTCTGACTAAGCTTCATAATTCTGTTTAAGTTATATGTAGAACTCATCTTACAAACTTAACTTTGTCTCATCAAATTCAAACTGATGAGATCATTTTCCCAACAAACTCCCCTTATTTGATGATGACAAAACCATCAAACAGTTCTTAAGTTTGTTTAACAGAATTATGTTTTAAATCTTAAACTTATTAAGATTTTATTATTTGAACCGATCACATATTTATTGAACATATCAATATTAATTGAACTTATCAATTTAAATTGGAACACACCAATTTTTAGTTGAACACACCAACTAGTTACATAAATGAATAAGAACTTATCATTTATTCATTAAGCTGAACTTATCAGACTTATGGCTATGAACACATCATAATACAGTTGAACATATCAAACTTTATATTTGTACTAATAGAACTGATCATAATACAAAAGTTGTTGATCACTTAGATCATGCATACATAGTGCTTACAAAAATATAAGAACTAATCTAATATTTACAAAAGTAGAACTAATCTATTTGATGAACTCAGGATGTAGAAGCTCCTAGATGATGATCTCTTTATTGATCTCATCTAACAGTCTTTCAGCTTCATCGTTTCCCTGAAGTTCATTCTGTTGTACTCTAATGAGTTTATTCAGCTTATACTTTATTAACTGATTTGACTCCTCATTTCCACAACAGTCTCTTATTCTCAAGGCATCCTCAGCTTTTAGATAGCAAATCTCATTTAGCTTAATAAAACTGGGATTACCTGCCTGATCCTTAAACATGAAGCCTTGAATAGGAGTGTCGATGCTTTGATTTTCTCTGAATTCTACTCCTACAGGCATGTCGAACAAATTTTCCCACTGCAAACCAGGAACTGGGACATACCTCAGTTCTTCAGCTCTAGCAATCAACTTGGAGACCTCAGACTGAATTTCTTGTTTGATTTGGCTCCGTTTGAACTTCCTGAGCAGCATCATTATTCTTTGCCATTCAATGTAACCCATCATGTAAACATATCTCAGGTCCACTCCCACAGTTTATTTGTCACTTAGCCCAAAAGTGAGAATGATGTCTCCATTTGCTCTGCTCAATGTCAATCATCTGATCTCTTTGTTGAAGCTCCTTCGAAAGTAACATTTTTGCAATTCTGCATCTGAGTAGGAAATAGGATCAGGTCTTGGACCAGTGTAAGTAGCTTCAGCTTGTGCCAAAGCTTTTCTTTCTTTTTCTTTTTCTTGGTCTTTTACTTCCTTCTCTTTTCTCTTTCTCAGCTCTTCAAGAGAAATGCCCAACTCATTGGCTTCCTCCTGTTCAAGAATTTCAATTATAAGCCTTGTGGCTTTATCCTCTTCTGTTTCTTCCTCAGTTTCAGAAACACTGTCAGCTTCAGATTCATATTCTATCACTTTTTGATTTTTAGCTGCAGGTTCCTCTTTGTTCATTTCTGACTCCCCCTCAGTCTGAGTCTTCCTCTCTGCTCCTTTAGCTAGAACTAGAAGAGCTTCAGCTTCAGCTCGAACTAGCTCAGCTTCAGTATCAGCTTGAACCTTCTCCCCCTTTTTGTCATCATCAATAGGGTTGGAAGTCCTTTGTTGTTGGAGTGCAGCAACTGCAGAGGAAATCTCTTTAACATCCTCTGTCAGCTTCACAAGCCTTTGATAGATTTGATGTTTATGCTTCTTCTGCTTTAGGTGGAACAGACCAAATTGAGCAGCAATGTAGTCCTTCAGCTGCTGGATGCCTGAGGAGGCAGTTTCATTTGGAGGAGAGTCTTTGGGTGCATCATCCAAAGGTTGGTGTTGACCCTCAAATTCATGTGCACCAGAGTTTGGACCCTGTGATTCATCCTGGTTTGAAGATGAAACATTGACAGGTCATGCACTAGAGTGTGAGAAATGAATAGAACGAATAGGACTCGAGACGTGAAGTGTATGGGTTGGTGGTTGGCTTTTGGGTATAGAGGGGGGTGATTGACCCTGGGGATTGGTCATATGTTCAATGTAACCTGAATGTGTCTGTTCAGGCATAGAAGTAGGCTCTCCCACAGTATGAGTAAGTGTGGGCTGAGTAGACACCACACCCAGTTTAGGCCGTTGGGTTTTAAAGAGCCTTGAGGTTGACACCTTGAGAGTAGGCGTCTCCCCCTCAACTCCTGCCGGAGGGATCAATGTGATCTCAACTCCAGTGATGCCTTTAGGAGTGGCACCACCTTTGGCAGTTTTTCTTTGGTATGTATGGATATTCTTCCTAGCAGCAGTGGGCATACTAGGGGTAGCTTCAGATTGGAATTGTAGATGGAATGAAGGTGCTGGAGATGGGTTAGACTGAGTTAGTTCCACTGCAGTCTTATCTTCAAAGGTAGATGGAGAAAAGTGAGAAGAAAGAGAAAGTGGAGAGGTCTTACCAGAGGTGGCTGCAGTGTAAACTGTTTCAGCCTGAGCAGAGTGCTCAACTTGAACTTCTGTATCCGCTTGAGAAGCTCCCCCTTGATTTGATCCCTCTTCTTCACTTTCCGATGAAGCTCCCTCAGCAACCAAGAGCATTGGACCACTTAGACCCTCTTGCTCAGGAAAGATGTCATTGTTAAACATCTTAGAACTGAGAGTAGGAACAGGGAACACATCCCATCCAGCTTCATATAAGTCCCCCAACTCAGCTTCAATCACCAGGGACAAGTACCTTATGAAAGGCACATGAAGATCCCTGGTGGTCTTCAGTACTTGGACCTTGAGCTCGTTGAAAATGAGTTGTGCATAGTCGATACGGCGATCAAAGAACATGTTATACAACAGCTGCATTTCGAACTCGTTCACCTGATCCAAGCCTCCAACCTTCGTTCCCAGTGAACGTACCACTGTGGAAACCATAAAGCCCCAGCTGGTGGGAAAAGTGGCCTTCTTAATCACCCCTTCAGTTTGAGGGTGACCCATCTAAGGTAGAACTGACCTCGCCACTTGTCTAGACACGGTTGACTCGAACACATCTTGACCAGGGAGTCGAAGAACATCCCGTAGCCCTTGAACCGTGATGGCCACTGTTCTATTGTCATTAAGAACAGTGCCAATGATCTCTCCTCTGTTCTGGTTGAATGTGCACGTGTACCAGAACTCCAAAAGGTGCTGTGGAACGATGTGAACAGGCGCTCCAATGAAAGCAAATGCCAAAGGGCATTTCCGAATATAAGCAACCCATGCTTCATATCCTCTCCCCTGTTTCCTCGCAGGGATATCAAGACATGCACGCTGATTGTTGATTTTGATCAGCGGTAATCCGTTGTTTTTCAACGCAGCACCACGAACCATTCGATCACTGAGAATGAGAGTGGTTCCTTCCATCGATGAAATTGCATATTACACTGAGTAACTAATTTCGTTGCACTGAGCAATGATCTACGCACCGAGCGAGTTAGGGTTTCAAAGTCGATGGAACTGGGAATTGCACGTAGCAAATTTGTTGAAAGATATATAGGCAGATGAGAGGTGTATAGATGAGAAGTTGAAGCGTAAACCTCTAAAATGCTGTTAAGGTCGTTATATATACCTTTTTGAGGAGAGAGAAAAATTACCGTTGGAATCCCTTTTTAATCCGTTACGCCGAAAAATTACAGCTTATGGAACAGTTAGAGGGTAGAAACACATCATTCTCCAACGGATACAAGTGTAAAATAATACTATTAACAAATAATAAGATTATAAACACTTTGTGAATATATCAATACACAATTGATATATGATACGAATTGAAACTTATTCAAATACGTATGGACAGAAAAATTAAATACACTTAGTAATTAATTCATAGATTGGACACACCAAGCTGAGTAAACATATTACTCAGTCTAAGTCAAGCACTCAGCTTGATTCAAGCACTCAGCTTGAGTGGAGCACTCAAATTGAGATTGATACTCAGCTTGAGTAGAGCACACAGCTCAGGCTCAATGACACTTAGTCATGTATGTTTAAGACTGACTTAAACATGTAATTTTAGCTATACAAAGTAGGTAAAATATGTTTGGAACTTACCAAGCGTGTGAACCAATCACACAGTGTGAGTTAAGCACATAGCTCAGACTCAATGACACTTAGTCATTTTGTTCGAGACTAACTCAAACTAACATTTCAACCACACTGAGTAGTTAAATTATGTTTGGAACTGACCAAATGTGTGAACTCATCATTCAGTTTGACATATAGATCAGTTTATGAAAACTTATTTATAAACTGCGCACCCAGCTTAAGACACTTAGTCTCTGTCAAACTGAGAACTCAAATTTTAGACACTTAGCTAGGGGTTGAGCATACCCAATTTACTTAGCAGATACATAAACCTCTTTTCATCAAGGGGCTTAGTAAAGATATATGCTAATTGTTCATTAGTGGAGATAAATTTAATGTCAAATTTACCTTTTTCCACGATGTCCCTTATGAAATGATGTCTAATTTCAATATGCTTGGTTCTTGAGTGAAATACTGGATTGTAAGTGATGGCTATTGCACTTTGGTTATCATAGAAGATAGGAGTTTTCTTGAAACTCATCCCAAAGTCTTGAAGCTGATGCTGCATCCAGAAGATTTGAGCACAACAGCTCCCTGCTGCAACATACTCAGCTTCAGCAGTTGAAGTAGACACTGAGTTCTGTTTCTAACTAGTCCAGCTTACTAATTTACCTCCAAGCAATTGACATCCTCCAGTGGTTGATTTTCTATCTAACTTGCACCCAACATAGTCAGCATCAGAAAAACCAACTAACTCAAATCCAGAATCCTTTTGATACCAAAGACCTAGATTTGGTGTACCTTTAAGGTACTTAAAGATCCTTTTCACAGCTAAAAGATGTGATTCTTTAGGATCTGCCTGATATCTTGCACAAACACATGTAGCAAACATGATATCAGGTCTACTAGCTGTCAAATAGCGTAATGAACCTATCATTCCTCTATAGGTAGACTGACACACAGGCTTACCATCTGAGTCTTTACTCAGCTTGACAGCTGGTGTCATGGGTGTTCTCATGGTTGAACTTGAATCAAAACCATATTTCTTTATGAAATCCAAAACATATTTGCTTTGATTGATGAAAATTCCATCAGGCTTTTGTTGAATTTGTAGGCCTAGGAAATATGTCATCTCACCTATCATACTCATCTTGTACTTTTGTGACATTATTTTGGAGAACCAATCACACAGAGACTTATTTGTAGAGCCAAAAATGATGTCATCCACATAGATTTGTACAAGAATTATCTGTCCTTTACTCTTTTTAATAAAGAGTGTCTTATCTATACTGCCTCTGGTGAAATTCATGGATATTAGATAAGTGGACAGTGTATCATACGAAACTCTTGAAGCTTGTTTAAGACCATACAAAGTCTTGTCCAACTTATAGACATGATGTGGAAACTTTGAACTTACAAAGCCAGGAGGTTGTTTCACATAGACTTCCTCCTGAAGTTTTCCATTCAGGAAAGCACTTTTCACATCCATTTGATAGACTTTGAAGTCTTTATATGCTGCATAAGCCAGGAACAGCCTTATAGTTTCAATTCAAGCAACAGGGGCAAAGGTCTCATCATAATCAATTCCTTCTTCTTGCCTATAGCCTTGTGCTACCAGCCTAGCTTTGTTCCGAACTATCACTTCATCCTTGTCCATTTTATTTCTATAGACCCACTTAGTGCCTATAATTGTATGATCTTCAGGGGCAGGGACAAGAGTCAAGACTTTATTTCTCTCAAACTTATTTAATTCCTCTTGCATAGCATCAATCCAATCCTCATCTGCTAAGGCTTCCTCAGTCTTCTTTGGTTCCATCTGAGACAGAAAACCAAAGTGAGCAGCATAGTTAGCTGTAGCCTTAGATCTGGTCATGACTTTCTCTTGGACATTTCCAATGATTTGATCTTGAGGATGATCTTTGAGGAATTTAAATGTGGTAGTTGGAGAGTCTGGTTCTGAATCTGAGTGATGTTGAGGACCTCGAGGTGAACTGATCTCCTCAGTCTCAACAGCAGCATTGTCAATAAACTGAATATCACTAAGATTCTCAGTCTGAGTGACTTCAGCTCCAAAAGGATTGACGAACTCATCATCTTTCTCAGATTGAGAATCCTTTGAAGCTTGTGATGATTTCATTGATGAACACACATCATTATCACTGTCATCTTCTATGACATACATAGGATTTGACATGTTGATTTCCCTTGGCCTTTCAAGCTCACTCAGACTAACGGAGTCAGCTTGACTTTTCTCAGCTTGATCAATACTGTCTTCATCAAATGAAACATGAATAGATTCTTCAATGGCCTTTCTCCTAGAGTTATATACTCTGTATGATTTGGAGATTGAGGAATAACCAACAAATATTCCAGGATCAGCTTTGGGTTCCAACTTATGGAGCTAATCTCTTTGATTCAGCACATAGCATTTTGAACCAAAGATATGGAAATAACCTATATTGGGCTTTCTAGACTTATACATTTCATATGAAGTATTTCCATGCCTTTTGACAATGATTGACATATTCTGAGTATAGCAGGCTGTACTAACAGCTTCATCCCAGAAATAGAGTTTCAATCCTGCCTCACATAGCATTGTCCTTGCAGCCTCAATTAAGGTTCTATTTCTTCTTTCAGCAACTCCATTTTGTTGTGGAGTTCTGATAGATGAGAAATTTTGTAATATTCCTTTTTGTTCACAGAAGCTTTCAATGGTTGAGTTCCTGAACTCAGTCCCATGATCACTTCTGAGTTGCTTTACGGACAAACCTTTCTGCAACTCTTCCCTTTTGATGAAACTTATTATCTCCAGGGCAGCCTCACTTTTGGCTTTTAGGAATATTACCCAGGTGAATCGTGAGAACTCATCTACTATCACCAGAGTGTACTTCTTGCCACTTAGGCTTGGAGTACTTATGGGTCCAAACAGATCCATATGCAACATATGCAATGGGTCTGTTATTGAAAAATTTTGCTTTGATTTAAAGGACCCTTTATGATGTTTCCCTTGTTCACAAGCTGAACACAATTTGTCTTTGAAAAATGTGACTTTTGGTAATCCAGAGACTAACTCTTTATTAGACAGCATATTTATATTTTTAAAGTTCAAATGAGACAAATGTTTATGCCATAACCAACTCAGCTCAGGAACATAATAGGAATACAAGCAGGTTTCATTATTGGGATCAACAGCATTAAGATCAAGTAGATACACATCTCTTTCTCTTTTAGCTATTAATACAGGCTTTCCCTTAGCATTATAAATTGTTCCTGCTTTCTTCCTAAAAGTAACAACATTGTCCTCATCACACAATTGACTGATACTAATCAGGTTGTGTTTGAGGCCTTTGACATATGCAACTCTCTGGAAAGTGACTTTACCAGCTTGCATCTTCCCATAGCCTTTGGTTCTTCCATGGGAGTTGTCACCAAATGTTACTTTAGGACCTTCATCTTCCTGGAAATCACTGAGAAGTCTTTTCCATCCGGTCATGTGCCTTGAACATCCACTATCCAAGTACCATTTACTTGAACCCTGCACATGATATAAAAACCAAACACATTAGTTTTGCTTAGGAACCCACTTCTTGGTGGGTTCATATGAGGAGCACTTAGCAGCTTCATCTTGTTGAACTGACTACTCAGCTTGAGCAGGAACTGAATCCTCTGTAGGCTGATCAGTTTGTTCTTGCTCAGGCCTTGAGATTTCAGCATCACAGTCCTTAGCCTCATGACCTCTACTTCTGCATTTGTAGCATCTCCTTCTTCCAATGATGACAGGAGGTAGAGTGTCTAACAATCCTTGTGAGAATGTACTCTCAGTTTTAGGATTGTATATGGTGGATAACTTCTCAACTTTCTTTGCAAGCTGATTCACCTGGTGATCACTGACTTTGGACTTACCTTTGTCAGGTCTCTGTTTGTTATCCTGAGAAGATTGACTAACAACCTTCTTCTCCATGACTTTGGACTTACCTTTGTCATGCTTACTGGACTCACCAGTTTCAACAGGTTTGGACTTACCACTGTTGATCTTCTTGGACTTACCAAGATCAACAACTTTAGACTTACCATTGTTGTGATTTGACCTCTGACTTACGGTCTTCCTGTTCTTATAACTTCTCTCCGAGCCAGATAGAGAATTTTTTCTTTTGAAAGGATTTGGATTAAGCCTTTCTATGACTGAAGTTCTTTGAACAGGCTGAGTGCCTAATCTGTCCAACACAGACTTACCATGTTGTTTGGATGTTGAGCACTCATTACCATGATCTTTGGCCTTCACAAACATATTGAATTTTAGGCTTGGATCATGTCGTTTCTCTGAGGCTGACTTCTGAGACTTAATCAGTTGCCTATCTTCCTCAGAATCTGTACTTGCTATCTCATCTTCAGCTACATAAGTTGCTGTTTGATAGTCACCTCCAAGTACAGCCTTCACCTGTTTAGGTATCTGTTGGTTTATGCACTGTTCAACAAGCTTTGATGACTTACACCAAGACTCAATGATCTTTTGGATTTGATCAGCTTTGTCTTTAGCTTCCTGAAGTTCTTCACTAATAAGTTTGTTAATATGTCTTTGACATTCAAGGTCACACTGTGCTTTCTTACCAACATCAATGAGAGATTGATTTTCCTTAATCTCATCTTTAAGTTTAGCTATTTCAGCTTTAAGGTCAGTCTGAGACTTAAGGCTGGTCTTGAAATCATTTAGCAGATAATCGAATGCAAGACCCTTTTCTTCATCAGTGTAAGAGTAGAAATTACTGACCTTATACATGGAAGCAGGATCCCAATTACTGAGCTTGTTGTTTTCCTCAGCTTCCTTCATGTCAGCTTGAAAGATTGATTCGGACATACCATAATCAACCTCATCGATTTCTATCTCTTCATCTTCTTGAGCCATCAGACATACATCATCATCTGATGTAGATGATTCTGTATCCCATGGTTCAGCAATTAATCCTTTTGCACTGGGTTTGTCTTCAGGCTTTCCTTTCTTCAGCTGAGTATATTTCTTCTTGTATTTATCAGCTCTGTAAGCATTCTTATCAACAACTGATGTTGATTCCACCTTCTTTGATCTGCACTCAACAGCAATGTGTCCCTTTTTCTGATACTTGAAGCACACAACATTCTTGGGATCAAAAGAACTCTTTCCTTTGCCCCTGTCAGATCTTCCTCTTCCCCTTTGAGCTCTTCTCAAACGTCTGGCTAACATTGCCATTTGCTCAGTGATATTCTAAACATCATCAGTATCACTTGAGTCTGAGTCTGAGTAGTCAGCTTGAGATTCTGACTCAGTCTCAGATTCAACAACTAGTGCCTTAAGACTTTTCTTCTTCTTTTTCTGTGCAACTAATGCAATATCAGTTTTATCCAAGGACTCCTTCAGTTGTTGTTGAGAAGATTTCTTGTGTTCAGTGATCTGTTCATGATTCAGCAAGAACCCATAGATAGACTGTAGGTTGTACACGTGTAGTGTTCCTCCAGCCCTCTGTGCCGTAGTTACATCATTAAACCTTTCTGGTAACACATCCAGAAATTTCAGCACCAGTTCAGCTTCATCTTTCTTTACACCCACACTTAGTAGGTCATTTATCAAGCAGTGAAACCTTGTGAACAAATCTGACAAGGTTTCATTCTTCTTTGAAAAGAAGTTTTCATAGGATCTATTCAAATGATTTTTCTTGTGCTGCTTGACCAGATCAGTGCCTTCATACGTGACACTCAGCGTATCCCAGATATCTTTTACAGTTTGACACCCAGTCACAGTGCGTAAGATTTCATTTGACAGGGCATTCGCTAGAACACTTTTAGCCTTATCATCTAGATTGAAAAGTTTCCAATCTTCATCAGTCCATGATGCAACAGGATTTCTTGTTTCCTTTTCAGATCTGCCAGGAGACGAATCACTGATAGTGGCAGGAATCTTGGGGATAATTGGTCCTTTAGTGACAACATCCGACATACGGTTGTCAATGGACTTGAGGAACAACATGGCTCTGAACTTCCACATAGGATAGTCAGATCCATCAAATATGGGACAGCCTTTGGCAGACATCTGTGGAAAGTTTGAAGAATTGTTGCTTGTAGACATTGTCAACTTTCTCAGAATCTAGAACTTTCAACTAATGAAATCATTTAGCCAGCTCTGATACCAGTTGTTGGTCCCTTGTATGAGAGAGTCACAACAAGCAACAGGTGTGTAGAAGGGGGGTTGAATACACTTTCTGCGAAAATTGAACAAATCAAATAAAAGTGTTACACACAGTAAATCAAACCACAATCAAACGAATGCTTTTATTAAGAAGATGATTACAATGCTTTGAATAAGAAGATGATTACAAAAACTATCAAGTAAGCAACTCTTGATATATAACCACCTAATTTAAATCTCTCAATCTCTCAAACTTAGCTATCTATAATCAACTTATGATTATAGATACTGACGACTCTCTAAACAGGATTTCACACAGATTGACAACTTACCAATATCACAACTGATGTCATAGTTCGAACACACGAACATTTGGGCAATCTGTGAGTTTTTCTTGATCACGTTAAACTGACAAACAGTAATCAAGATTCGTAACACAGACGGTGAGGTGAGGTTTGGCTCTGCAACACTTACTTGTTTTTGAATCAAAGTCGTACCTCTAAACTTATCAGGAGATAAGTATTTATAATCCTGTGCCTACGGTTCCTAACAAACTAAGACTCAACTTAATTTGCTAACTAACTCTCGGATAATCCGGAATCTTGAATCTTCTATCTTCAATCTTGATTCTGGGGTCTTCTTATCCACGCCGTAGATATAGAGAGAGATAAAGATGAATTTAAAACATATTTAAATTATCTTTAAACTGACTTCTTCACTCGGACTGAGTTACTCAGCTTAAAACTCATCAAGAGATCGATAGAAGATGTATGCAGATCCGCGTCGTCGACCGGTATCGTTTGTCGAGGGAGAGAAAGTTTGTTTAAAGGTATCTCCGTGGAAAGGCGTTATTCGTTTTGGTAAACGCGGGAAGTTGGCTCCCCGTTACATTGGTCCATTCAGAATCAGATGAGTTGTTAATGATCAAACGGTTGCCTTAGATCTTCCTAATGAGTTAGCAGGTATCCATGATACTTTCAATGTATGTTATGTGCGCAAGTGCAATGTAGAGGATCAGACACTGGTTCTACCAATACAGGATCTTCGTGTAAATACGAATCAGAGACTCATTGAGGAACCAGTAGAATTACTGGATCGTAGAGTGACAAATCTGAGGAAGAAGCAGATACCGATGGTTTTGGTCAAGTGGAAGCACAGTCTAGGTTCAGACTTGACTTGGGAGACCGAAGCTGATATGAGGGATCGATACCCTTCCTTGTTTGAGCGCGAGGAGATTCCAAGGACGGAATCTTCTTAAGGGGGGGTAGATTTGTAACACCTATTAACCGGCCTAGACTAATGAGGTAATTAATTTAATTAACCTTGAGATTTAAATTTCATTTCATGACTTTAATTATATTTATTATGTCTTTAATTGTTTAATAGTTATATTTGTTATTAATATAGAAATATTAAATAATTTATTATAATTATTATTGAGTTAGTGATTTTATGAGGTGTCAAAGTGTTGGACACTTAAACACCTAATTGCCACCACCACATTCCATTTACATGAAATTAGAAAAACTAAGTGTGTGTGTATGTGTTTGTGTTCGGCCGAGAAGAGGAGAAAGCAAAGAACCATTTAACAATTTGATTTTCTTCTTGCATGCTTAATTGTTAACAGAAGAACTGATCCAGCAGGTTAGGATTCTGAATTATAATTGTTAATTGTTAATTATCTTCGGTTTTGAATATTTAAATGAATTCCGCATGACTCAAGAGATTAATTGATGAGGATAGGATGATTGCATGTTAGAAGTTGTTGAATTATGATTCTTATGTGTTTATAATAGATTCTGGAAATTTGTATAAACAATGCATGCTTACAAATCAGATTAGAAATGAAACTGTTCAAAGTTATGAATCATTCGGAATTGCCATGAATTAATCGGAATTGGTGAATTCCGAACAGATTTGATCGGAATTAGTGTGATTCCGAATAAGCTGTTAGAACTTATGATTGATTTCCGAACAGAATATACGGAATTTCATAAATCCGAACAAAAGACTAATTGCCCTAACATTTTATTCGGGATTGGATTGATCGGAATTGATGAGTATTTGGAATTTATAATGCTCGGATTCGGCCTGTATTCAGAATTTTGTGAATTCGGAATTAAATATATGCCTTTACTCGGAATTCTATTTTGATCGGAATTGCTTATTCAGAATCACATTTATCCGGAATTGAACATGTGTTATTACTCGGAATTTCGTTTAGTCGGAATTGGCCTTAGCTCGGAATTGGATTTTATTCGGAAATGAACCCATTCGGAATTGGCCTAACATTCGGAATTGAGATTTATTCGGATTTGAGAAGGAAGCCCAATACTATTCGGAATTGATGTAATTCCGTATGGATTTGCCCTTGTTTATTCGGAAATGTGAAAACCACCATAAATTATGACAATTTTGTATGATACATCCGGAATTTGGGATTCTTAAGGTTTCCTTAACAAATCAGATATTATGTACTGAATTTATATGCATATCTGTGATATGAGAATGTACATGTGATGTATGAATAAATATGTTATTTATTATGTATCAGTATTGTGAATTAAATACTGACTTGTGTTCACTTAATCTCAGGAACTGAGAAGACTCAGTGAATTAGTCTACTGAGTGTGCTACAGCCTTGCTGACTGTGGTGAGTGGATTTATATCTTCGGATATACATGATATGATATCCTGATTGTTACTTGCTCATTGGACTGTATGTCTTGATTTTGAATATGTATACATGTTACTTTTGGAGATCAGCGTGGGGGATTTTTGGCTGGGCCTGGTTTAGGGATATATAGTAGTAGCACACAGGTTGATTTGCATTGGTTGTATTCAAGGGTGCTACTATTGTTGTCCATGTAACTAGGCCATCGGTAAACCTTGGTTTTGGCCGACCGTGGTTGTAGGTGGTTGCAACACCGCCGGTTCTCCTTGGTTCATTAGCTTTGTGTTTTGGGCATGCTTGCCTTGTATATGTTTAGATATTTATTCCCTCACTTAGCTTTGTGCTAATTTCCCACTAGATTGTTTTGCAGATCCTCCGTAGTAAGTTTCTCGAATATCTTGACTGGGATTTTGGACAGACCACAACTCTGATGTCAAAGTTTGTGATTTGAGCCTATTTTGTAATTAACACTGTAATGACATTTTATGTAAATGATAACCAGTCAAAGTTGTATTTATCTTTTGATTTTAATCTAATTATATGTAATTAGCTTCCGCAAGCTATTTTATGTTAATTAAAAAGTACAGTGTTACAAATTGGTATCAGAGCCCTAGTTTGAGGATTTGCATGAATGATTTGTGCAATACTCAAACTGAGGCTCTGGTCAGTCCAGTATTCCCAGGGTGGGTTGTTGGTCCCTTGTATGAGAGAGTAACAACAAGCAACAGGTGTGTAGAAAGGGGGTTGAATACACTTTATGCGGAAATTGAACAAATCAAATAAAAGTGTTACACACAGTAAATCAAACCATAATCAATCGAATGCTTTTATTAAGAAGATGATTACAATGCTTTGAATAAGAAGATGATTACAATAACTATCAAGTAAACAACTCTTGATATATAACCACCTAATATAAATCTCTCAATCTCTCAAACTTAGCTATCTATAATCAACTTATGATTATAGATACTGGCGACTCTCTAACCAGGATTTCACACAGATTGACAACTTACCAATATCACAGCTAATGTGATAGTTCGAACACACGAACACTTGGGCAATCTGTGAGTTTTTCTTGATCACGTTGAACAGACAAACAGTAATCAAGATTCGTAACACATACGGTGAGGTGAGGTTTGGCTCTGCAACACTTAGTTGTTTTTGTATCAAAGTCGTACCTCAAAACTTATCAGGAGATAAGTATTTATAATCCTGTGCCTACGGTTCCTCACAAACTAAGACTCAACTTAATTCGCTAACTAACTCTCGGATAATCCGGAATCTTGAATCTTGAATCTTCTATCTTCAATCTTGATTCTAGAGTCTTCTTATCCACGCCGTAGATATAGAGAGAGATAAAGATGAATTTAAAACATATTTAAATTATCTTTAAACTGACTTCTTCACTCGGACTGTGTTACTCAGCTTGAAACTCATCAAGCTGAGTTCTTCGAGAACAAATCCGAATTCATACATGAACTAACACGTACATTGATAAACTCATCCTTAGAAGTCTAACTTAGTTGACTAAAACATATTTAGCAACTTTGTCGAGCTGACTCTGCTTTTGCTGAGTCACTCAGCTTGAAACACATCAAGCTGATTACTCGATATATACCTTATGTGACATACACAGATTATTAAACATATTAATAAATAAACTAAGGTATAATATAAACTGATCAACATATGCTCAGCTTATATTCAACTTATAATCCGTCTGAATCACTCTAAGTGTTCAGTCTGACTAAGCTTCATAATTTTGTTTAAGTTATATGTAGAACTCATCTTACAAACTTAACTTTCTCTCATCAAATTCAAACTGACGAGATCATTTTCCCAACATGGGTAATTAGTAGTGTAGCTTTGATGGTGGTTAGTATGTTTATACTAACGGATTATATCTAACAACTGGTGAGATGTTGTGTATAGAATAGATATCGCTGATAACGTGAACCGGAAAACTACCCCTGCGTCCCCTAGAAGGAACAACAACCAATCTTCTACTGCAGCAAACAAACAGCATAATAGAGTTAGTACATCTCACAATGGTGAGTTTGATCAACAAGACTATGTATTGTAGTTGGAAGATACTTTACAAACTCTGAGAGACCGGGTTTAGCAACTGGGTACCGGATGAACCATCCCAGATTGATCATTTTGTACAAGCCTTGTTGCCTGAATATCGGGGTAACACCCGTATGGAAACATCACTAATTCAAGCATTTACATTAGCTCGAGCTGCAGAGAGTGATGTGAAAGCTAGAGAAAATATGAATCGGGAGAAAGGACCGTTCCACAAGTCTAGTGGAAACCAAGGAAAAGGTAAGTGGCAGGGTTATCAGAATCGGAATGATCAGAAGTCGAAGAGTTCAGGGTCAAATCAGAATAGACCATGGTGTGGCACTTGCAAGTCACGGCATACAGGTCGATGCACACCACAGACTAGACGGTGTGTAAGATGTGGAGAGTTTGGTCATGAACCTTCTGTTTGTCGATTTAAGACAAATGTTTGCTGGAATTGTCATGAGGAAGGTCACAGATCCGGGGCTTGCACAAAGCAGAGATCATCAGGGACGGGGCAAGGGGTAGCAAATGTCAGGGGATCGTTTTCTGCAAGACAGAAGCGAATGGCTGCACCTTCTGCGGAAGGGAGAGCCTTCAAAATGACTGTCACTAAGGCTACTAAAAACAACGATGTCATCAAGGGTATGTTTTTGATAAACTCTATGTCTGCCCGTGTGTTATTTGACTCTGGTGCAAATAGATCGTTCATATCTGTTTCCCTATGTGATAAATTGAATATGCCTGCTACTGTGATTACTACTCCATTAGAGGTAGAAATAGCAGATGGTAAGTTAGTGCCTGTAACTTCATCTGTAACTGGGGTGTCGATAGACATTGATGGTACTAGTTTTCTTATAGACTATTTGCTAATGCCTATACCTGGGTTTGACTTAGTACTAGGCATGGATTGGTTAAGTCACCATAAAGCTAGTATCCAGTGCCACAAGAAACTCATTACTATTCCTTTGCCTGACGGGTCGCATGTAGTGGATCATGGGGATAGATCTCAATATTCTTTTCCAATCATTTCATATATGAAGGCTAGAAAATCACTAGCCAAAGGGTGTGCGTCTTTTCTGGCTTATGCCATTGATGTGAAAAAGGAGAAGTGGCCTGTTACCGATGTTCGTGTTGTATCAGAATATCCGGAAGTTTTCCCAGATGATCTGCCAGGGTTACCACCTGTGCGGGATGTTGAATACAAAATAGATTTAATACCTGGTACTACACCGATTACGAAAGCTCCGTATCGTTTAGCTCCTTCAGAGATTCAAGAGATGATAACTCAGATCCAGGAACTGTTAGACAAGGAGTTTATTCGTCCGAGTTCTTCGCCGTGGGGTGCACCTGTGCTGTTTGTGAAAAAGAAAGATGGAGCTCTCCGTATGTGCATTGATTATCGGGATTTGAATAAGAGAACCATCAAGAACAAGTATCCGTTGCCCAGAATTGATGATTTGTTTGATCAATTACAAGGGGCTTCATACTTTTCAATGATCTGATCTGAGATCAGGGTATCACCAAGTCACGGTAGCAGAGGAGGATAAACCAAAGACTGCTTTCCGTACTCGTTATGGTCATTACGAATTCCTAGTGATGCCTTTTGGTTTAACGAATGCACCTGCTGTATTTATGGATTTGATGAACCGTGTCTGCCGACCCTACTTAGATAAGTTTGTTATTGTGTTTATCGACGACATCTTGGTGTATTCGAAGAAAGAGGATGAACATGATCAACATTTGAGACAGGTTTTGGAGATCCTTAAGCAACATAAATTATATGCCAAGTTCTTAAAATGTGAATTCTGGTTACGTGAAGTTCAATTTCTGGGTCATGTAATTTGTCAAGATGGTATCAAGGTGGATCCGTCCAAGATTGAAGCGGTGATGAATTGGAGTGTTCCGAAAACACCGACAGAGATCAAAAGTTTTCTTGGATTGGCAGGTTACTACCGCAGGTTTATCAAGGATTTTTCTAAGCTTGCTGGTCCATTGACGAAATTGACTCGAAAAGATGTTCTGTTTCAGTGGGGTTCAGCTCAGGAAGATGCTTTTCAGATTTTGAAACAGCTGTTATGTCAAGCTCCTATTCTTTCATTGCCCGAGGGTTCAGAAGATTTTGTTGTGTATTGCGATGCCTCTCATGCTGGGTTAGGTTGTGTTCTGATGCAGAGGGGTAAAGTGATTGCTTATGATTCGAGACAGTTAAAACCAAATGAACGAAATTACCCAACTCATGATTTGGAGTTAGTAGCAGTGGTATTTGCTTTGAAACTGTGGAGACACTATCTGTACGGAACCAAGTGTACGATTTGCACATATCACAAGAGCTTTCAGTATGTGTTTACTCAGAAAGAACTGAACATGAGACAACCCCGTTGCTTAGAATTGATCAAAGATTATGATTGTGACATTCAATATCATCCGGGAAAAGCCAATGTAGTTGTAGGTGCGCTCAGTCGTAAGGGATCGTCGGATACAGTGAAATTTATGCATTTGGAAATCAAGTCAGATTTAGTGGATCAACTGTTAGCTGCTCAACTTGAAGCTTTGAAAAATGAAAATCTGAAGGATGATTTGATGATCAAATGACAGCATGAATTAACTACCGACTCACGTGGTTTGAGGGTTTATCATTCACGCGTTTGGGTACCGAAATTTGAAAACTTGTGGGAATTAATTTTGAATGAGGCTCATAAGTCTAGATTGTCGATACATCCTGGAAGTACGAAGATGTACCATGATTTGAAGACTCGTTATTGGTGGCCGACAATGAAAACAAATATTGCTAAATTTGTTGAGACATGTCATATTTGTGCTCAAGTTAAAGCTTAACATCAGAAGCCGTACTGATCGTTGAAACAGTTAGAAATACCTGAGTGGAAGTGGGATCACATTACGATCGATTTTGTAACTAAACTTCCACGAACTCAGAGAGGTCATGATATGATTTGGGTCATTGTTGACAGATTAACTAAAAGTGCACATTTCCTTGCTACTGCTGAACCTGCTTCTTTGAGTAAGTTGGCGCAACAGTGTATTGATGAAAATAGTATCTAGACATGGAGTACCGTTATCTATTGTTTCAGATCGGGATTTGAGATTCGTGTCTAATTTCTGGAATAGACTACAACAGGAATTGGGGTCCAGGGTAAATCTTAGTATAGCTTATCATCCACAGACAGATGGTCAGTCAGAGAGAACCATTCAGACTTTAGGAGATATGCTTCGAGCATATGTGTTAGAGTTTGGGGGTTCGTGGGATTCGCATCTGCCATTGGTGGAGTTTGCCTACAATAATTCCTATCACTCCAGTATCGGTATGCCACCGTATGAAATGTTGTATGGTCGTCCTTGTAGAACTCCGACTTGTTGGTTAGAGGCCGGGGAAAAGAAATTTGCAGGGCCTGATATTGTACAGTTGACAGCTGAAAAAGTTGCTATTGCTCGGGATAAACTAAAAGCCGCAAGAGATAGACATAAGATGTATGCAGATCCGCGTCGTCGACCGGTATCGTTTGTCGAGGGAGAGAAATTTTATTTAAAGGTATCTCCGTGAAAAGTCGTTATTCGTTTTGGTAAACGTGGGAAGTTGGCTCCCCGTTACATTGGTCCATTCACAATCAGACGAGTTGTTAATGATCAAACGGTTGCCTTAGATATTCCTAATGAGTTAGCAGGTATCCATGATACTTTCAATGTATGTTATCTGCACAAGTGCAATGTAGAGGATCAGACACAGGTTCTACCAATATAGGATCTTCGTGTAGATATGAATCAGAGACTCATTGAGGAACCAGTGGAATTACTGGATCGTAAAGTGACAAAGCAGAGGAAGAAGCAGATACCGATGGTTTTGGTCAAGTGGAAGCACAGTCTAGGTTCAGACTTGACTTGGGAGACCGAAGCTGATATGAGGGATCGATACCCTTCCTTGTTTGAGCGCGATGAGATTCCGAGGATGGAATCTTCTTAAGGGGTGTAGATTTTTAACACCCTCTTAAACGGCCTAGACTAATAAGGTAATTAGTCTAGGTTCAGATTTGTAACACCCTCTTATAGTGATTCAGACTGAGTATAAGCTGAATATAAACTGAGCATATGTTCGACCAGTTTATATTATACCTTAGTTAAATTATTAATGTGTTTGATAATCTGTGTATGTCACATAAGGTATATATCGAGTATTCATCTTGATGTGTTTCAAGCTGAGTTACTAAGCCCAGAAGCAGAGTCAGCTCGACAGAGTTACTAAATTTGTTTTATTTAACTCTTTGGACTTCTAAGGATGAGTTAATAATTATACGTGTTAGTTCATGTTTGAATTCGGGTTTGTTCTCGAAGAACTCAGCTTGATGAGTTTCAAGCTGAGTAACTCAGCCTGACTAAAGAAGTCAGTCTAAGAGAATTTAAATGTGTTTTAACTCTCTATATCTACGGCGCGGATAAGAAAACTCCAGAATCAAGATTGAAGATTGAAGACTCAAGATAAGAAGATTCAAGATTGAAGATTCTGAGTTATCCGATAGTTAGTTAGCAAATTAGGATTAGTCCAATTTGTTAGGAACAGTAGCAACAAGATTATAAATACTTATCTCCTGATAAGTTTAGAGGTACGATTCTGATAAAAATTACAGAGTCAAAAATCTTACCTCACCGTATGTGTTACGATTCTTGAATCATTGTTTGTAAGTTCAACGTGATCAAGAAACTCACAGATTGCCAGATCATTCGTTTGTTCGAATTGTCACATCAGTTGTGATATTGGTAAGTAATCATTAGTTGATTCAATCTGTGAAAAATCATGTTTAGAGAGTCGTCAGTATCTATAATCATAAGTTGATTATAGATAGCTAAGTTTGAGAGATTGAGAGATTTATATTAGGTGATTATATATCAAGAGTTGATTACTTGATAATTACTGTGATCATCTTCTTATTCAAAGCATTGTAATCATCTTCATATTAATAAAAGCATTCGACTAGTTGTGGTTTGATTTACTGTGTGTAACACTTTTATTTGATTTGTTCAATTTCCGTAGAAAGTGTATTCAACCCCCCTTCTACACACATGTTGCTTGTTGTTATTCTCACCAAGGGACCAACAACTGGTATCAGAGCAGGCTGAACGATTTCATAAGTTGAAAGTTCAAGATTCTGAGAAAGGTCACAATGTCTACAAGCAATAATCCTTCAAACTTTCCACAGATGTCTGCCAAAGGCTGTCCCATATTTGATGGATTTGACTATCCTTTGTGGAAGTTCAGAGCCATGATATTCCTCAAGTCTATTGACATTCGTATGTTTGATGTCATTACAAAAGGACCTATCATCCCCAAGATTCCTGCTACTGTCAGTGATACGTCTCCTGGCAAAACTGAAAAGGAAACAAGAAAGCCTATTGCATCCTGGACTGATAAAGATTGGAAACTCTTCAATCTGGATGACAAGGAAAAAAGTGTTCTGGAAAATGCCCTGTCAAATGAAATCTTGCGCACTGTGACTGGGTGTCAATCAGCAAAAGATATTTGGGACACACTGAGTGTCACTTATGAGGGAACGGATCTGGTCAAGCAACATAAGAGAAGTCATTTGAATAGATGTTATGAAAACTTTTTTCAAAGAAGAATGAAACCTTGTCAGATTTATTCACAAGGTTTCACTGCTTGATAAATGACCTACTAAGTGTGGGTGTAAAGAAAGATGACGCTGAACTTGTGCTGAAATTTCTGGATGTGTTACCAGAGAGGTTTAACGATGTAACTACAGCACTGAGGGCTGGAGGAACACTGCATGTGTACAATCTACAGTCCATTAATGGGTTCTAGCTAAATCATGAACAGATCACTGAACACAACAGAACTTCTCAACAACAACTTAAGGAATATTTGGATAAGAATGAAGTTGCATTGGTTGCACAGAAAAAGAAGAAAAGTTCCAAGACACTAGTTGTTGAATCTGAGACTGAGTCAGAATCTCAAGCTGACCACTCAGACTCAGACTCAAGTGATACTGATGATGTTCAGAATATCACTGAGCAAATGGCAATGTTAGCCAGACGTTTGAGAAGAGCTCAAAGGGGAAGAGGAAAATATGACAGGGGCAAAGGGAATAGTTCCTTTGATCCCAAGAATGTTGTGTGCTTCAACTGTCAGAAGAAGGGACATATTGCTGCTGAGTGCAGATCAAAGAAGGTGGAATCAATATCAGTTGTTGATAAGAATGCTTACAAAGCTGATAAATACAAGAAGAAGTATACTCAGCTCAAGAAAGGAAAGCCAGAAGACAAACCCAATGCAAAAGGACTATATGCTGAAACCTGGGATACAAAATCATCTACCTCAGATGATGATGTATGTCTGATGGCTCAAGAAGATGAAGAGTTGGAGATAGATGAGGTTGATTATGGTTTGTCCGAGTCAACTTTTGAAGCTGACATGAATAAAGCTGAGGAAAACAGCATGCTTAGTGACTAGGATCATGCTTCCATGTATAAGGTCAGTAATTTCAACTCTTATACTGATGAGTAAAAGGGTCTTGCTTTTGATTATCTGCTGAATGATTTCAAGACCTTCCTAAAGTCTTAAAATGACCTCAAAGATGAGATAACTAAACTCAAGAATGAGATTAAGGAAAATAAGTCTCTCATTGATGTTGGTAAGAAAGCACAATGTGATCTTGTATGTCAAAGACACATTAATAAACTTTTAAGTGAAGAACTTCAGGAAGCTAAAGACAAAGTTGACCAACTTTAAAAGGTCACTGAGTCTTGGTGTAAGTCATCAAAGCTTGCTGAAAAGTGCATAATCCAACAAATACCTAAATAGGTAAAGGCTGTACTTGGAGGTGACTATCAAACAGCAGCTTATGTAGCTGATGATGAGATAGCAAGTACAGACTCTGAGGAGGATAGACTACTGATTGAGTCTCAGAAGTCAGCCTCAGAGAAGAAACATGGTCAAAACCTTAAACACAATATGTTTGTAAAGGCTAAAGATCATGGAGAAGAGTGCTCAACATCCAAACAGCATAGTAAGTCTGTGCTGGACAGATTAAGCACTTAGCCTATTCAAAGAACTTCAGTCATAGAAAGGCTTAATCCAAATCCTTTCAAAAGACAACATTCTCTATCTGGCTCGGAGAGATGTTACAAGAATAGGAAGACCGTCAGAGGTCAAATTACAACAATGGTAAGTCCAAAGTTGTAGATCTTGGTAAGTCCAAGAAGATCAACAATGGTAAGTCCAAGCCTGTTGAAACTGGTGAGTCCAGTAGTCATGACAAAGGTAATTCCAAGGTCATGGAAAAAAAGGTTGTTAGTCAAACTTCTAATCAAAAGGATAACAAATAAAGACCTGACAAAGGTAAGTCCAAAGTCAGTGATCATCATGTGAATCAACTTGCAAAGAAAGTTGAAAAGTTATCCACCACATATAATCCTAAGACTGAGAGCAAGTTCTCACAAGGATTATTAGACACTCTACCTCCTGTAACCATTTGAAGAAGTTGATGCTACAAGTGCAGAAGTAGAGGTCATGAGGCTAAGGACTGTGATGCAGAAATCTCAAGGCCTGAACAAGAACAAGCTGATCAGCCTACATAGGACTCAGCTCCTGCTCAAGCTGAACAGTCAGTTCAACAAGATGGAGATGCTAAGTGCTCCTCATCTGAACCCACCAAGAAGTGGGTTCCCAAACAAAACTAGTGTGTTTATTTTTCATCTCATGTGCAGGGTTCAAGTAAATGGTCCTTGGATAGTGGATGCTCAAGGCACATGACTGGGTGGAAAAGATTTCTTAGTGATTTCCAAGAAGATGAAGGTCCTAAAGTAACATTTGGAGACAACTCACTTGGAAGAACTAAAGGCTATGGAAAGATGAAAGCTGGTAAAGTTACATTCCAGAGAGTTACCTATGTCAAAGGTCTCAAACACAACCTGATTAGTATCAGTCAATTGTGTGATGAAGATAATGATGTTACTATTAGGAAGAAAGCAGGAACAATCTATAATGCTAAGGGAAAGCCTGTATTACTAGTTAAAAGAGAAAGAGATGTGTATCTACTTGATCTTAATTCTACTGATCCCTATAATGAAACCTGCTTGTATTCTCATTTTGTTCCTAAGCTGAGTTGGTTATGGCATAAACGTTTATCTCATCTAAACTTTAAAAATATAAATATGTTGTCCAATAAAGAGTTAGTCTCTGGATTACCAAAGATCACATTTTACAAAGACAAATTGTGCTCAGCTTGTGAACAAGGGAAACACCATAAAGGGTCTTTTAAGTCAAAGCAAAATTTTTCAATAACAGACCCACTGCATATGTTGCATATGGATCTATTTGGACCCATAAGTACTCTAAGCCTGAGTGGCAAGAAGTACACACTGGTGATAGTAGATGAGTTATCACGATTCACCTGGGTAATATTCCTTAAAGCCAAAAGTGAGGCTGCCCTGGAGATAATCAGTTTTATCAAACAGGAAGAGTTGCAAAAAGGTTTGTCTGTAAAGCAACTAAGAAGTGATCATGGGACTGAGTTCAGAAACTCTACCCTTGAAAGCTTCTGTGAACAAAAGGGAATATTACAAAATTTCTCATCTGTCAGAACTCCACAACAGAATGGAGTTGCTGAAAGGATAAATAGAATCCTAATTGAGGCTGCTAGAACAATGCTATGTGAGGCAGGTTTGAAACTATATTTCTGGGATGAAGCTGTTAGTACAGCCTGCTATACCCAGAATAGGTCAATCATTGTCAAAAGTCATGGAAAGACATCTTATGAGATGTATAAGTCTAGAAAGCCCAATATAGGTTACTTCCATATCTTTGGTTCAAAATGCTATGTGCTGAATCAAAAAGATCAGCTCCATAAGTTGGAACCTAAAGTTGATCTTGGAATATTCGTTGGTTATTCCTCAATATCCAAGTCTTATAGAATATATAATACAAGGAGAAAGGCCATAGAAGAATCAATTCATGTCTCTTTTGATGAAGACTGTTTTGGTCAAGCTGATAAGAGTCAAGCTGACTTGGTCAGTCTGAGTGAGCTTGAAAGGCCTAAGGAAACCAACTTATCACATCCTATGTATGTCATAGGATATGATAGTGATGATGATGTGTGTTCATCAAAGAAATCATCACAAACTCCAAGGGATTCTCAAGCTGAGAAGGATGATGAGTTCATCAACCCCTTTGGAGCTGAAGTCACTCAGACTGAGAATCTTAGTGATCATCAGTTTGTTTGACAATGCTGCTGAGACTGAGGAGATAAGTTCACCTCAGGAATCTCAACATCACTCAGATTCTGAACCAGACTCTCCAACTACAACATTCAAATTCCTCTAAGATCAAATTATTGGAAATGTCCAAGAAAAAGTCATGACCGGATCCAAGGCTACAGCTAATTACGCTGCACACTTTGGTTTCCTATCTCAAATTGAACCAAAGAAGACTGAAGAAGCCTTAGAGGATGAGGATTAGATTGAAGCTATGCAAGAGGAATTAAATGAGTTTGAGAGAAATAAGGTCTGGAACCTTGTCCCTGCCCCCAAAGATCATTCAATTATAGTAAGTGGGTCTATAGAAATAAAATTGACAAGGATGGAGTGATAGTGAGGAACAAAGCCAGGTTGGTAGCACAAGGGTATAAGCAAGAGGAAGGAATCGATTATAATGAGACCTTTGCCCCTGTTGCTAGAATTGAAGCCATAAGGCTGTTCCTAGCTTATGCAGCATATAAAGACTTCAAAGTCTGTCAAATGGATGTGAAGAGTGCTTTCCTAAATGGAAAACTTCAGGAGGAAGTCTATGTAAAACAACCTCCTGGCTTTGTAAGTTCAAAGTTTTCACATCATGTCTATAAGTTGGACAAGGCTTTGTATGGTCTTAAACAAGCTCCAAGATCTTGGTATG
The DNA here is from genome assembly GCA_947179395.2 of Pulicaria dysenterica. Taxonomy (NCBI): domain Eukaryota; kingdom Viridiplantae; phylum Streptophyta; class Magnoliopsida; order Asterales; family Asteraceae; genus Pulicaria; species Pulicaria dysenterica. The sequence continues at coordinate 30,955,635 of OX359290.1, forward strand.
ATACTCTGTGCACTTATCTACTATCAATGGACTTCACCAGAGGTGGTATAGATAAGACACTCTTTATTAAAAAGAGTGAAGGACAGGTGATTCTTGTACAAATCTATGTGGATGATATTATCTTTGGTTCTACCAATGAATCTTTGTGTGAGTGGTTCTCCGAGATAATGTCACAGAAGTACAAGATGAGTATGATGGGTGAGATGACATATTTCCTAGGCTTACAAATTTAACAAAAGCCTGATGGAATATTCATCAATCAAAGCAAGTATGTTCTTGATTTGATAAAGAAATATGGTTTTGATTCAAGTTCAACCATGAAAACACCCATGTCACTAGCTATCAAGCTAGATAAAGACTCAGATGGAAAGTCTGTGTGTCAGTCTACCTATAGAGGAATGATAGGTTCATTGCTCTATTTGACAGCTAGTAGACCTGATATTATGTTTGCTACATGTGTTTGTGCAAGATATCAGGCAAATCCTTAAGAATCACATCTTCAAGCTGTGTAAAGGATATTTAGGTACCTTAAAGGTACACCAAATCTAGGTCTTTGGTATCCAAAGGACTCTGGATTTGAGTTAGTTGGTTTTTCAGATGCTGACTATGCTGGGTGCAAGTTAGACAGAAAATCAACTACTGGAGGATGTCAAATGCTTGGAGGGAAGTTAGTCAGCTGGACTAGTAAGAAACAGAACTCAGTGGCTACATCAACTGCAGAAGCTGAATATGTTGCAGCAGGTAGCTGTTGTGCTCAAATCCTATGGATGCAGCATCAGCTTCGAGACTTTGGCATGAGTTTCAAGAAAACTCATATCTTCTGTGATAACCAAAGCGCTATAGCCATCACTTACAATCCAGTCTTCTACTCAAGAACCAAGCACATTGAAATTAGACATCACTTCATCAGGGACATCGTGGAAAAAGGTAAAGTTGACATTAAATTTATTTCCACTGATGACCAGTTAGCAGATATTTTCACTAAACCCTTGATGAAAAGAGGTTTATGTATCTGCTAAGTAAATTGGGTATGCTCAACCCCTAGCTAAGTGTCTAGAATCTGAGTTTTTCAGTTTGACAAAGACTAAGTGTCTTAATCTGAGTGCACAGTTTATAAATAAAATTTCATAAACTGTATAACAAGTCAAGCTGAATGATGATTTCTTTTGTTTGGTGAGTTCCAAACACACTTCAACTACTTAGTGTAGTTATGATACAGTTTGAGTCAGTCTCAAACATAAATGACTAAGTGTCACTGAGTCTGAGCTATGTGCTTAAATCAGACTGTGTGATTGGTTCACACATTTGGTTGGTTCCAAACATTCTTTAACTACTCAGTGTGGTTAAAAGGTTCGTTTGAGTCAGTCTCAGACGAAAATGACTTAGTGTCATTACCATGAGCTGTGTGCTCTACTCAAGCTGAGTTTCATTCTCAAGCTGAGTGCACATTTCAGGCTGAGTGCTTGAATCAAGCTGAGTGCTTGAGTTAAACTGAGTAATATGTTTACTCAGCTTGCTGTGTCCAAACTCATGTGTTATTTACTAAGTGTGATTAATTCATGACCACTGCGTATTTGAGTCAGTCTCAAATCGCGTATTATACTAAATTGTGTATAGGTATAATACATCAGTGTATATAATCTTATTGTAAGTCAATATTATTATATTACATTAGTATCCGTTGGAAAATGATTAGTTCTACCCGTTTACTGTTACATCAAAATTTTACGGCGTAACGGATAAAAAGGGGGATTTCTAACGGTAACTTTTCTCTCTCCTTGGAAAGGTATATATACCGATCAAATTCGGATTAGAGGGTTTACGCTTACAATCCAAACTTCTCACCCTCTCAAATACCTTCCCTTTTCTTTGCTAAGTGCAAATTTTTAGTTCCATGGATCTCAAAACCCTAAGTCGCTCAGTGCGCAATCGACAATCGCTAAGTGCGAATTCCGTAGTAATTACTCTGTGTAATCAAATATTTCATCGATGGAAGGAACCATTTTAGTTCTTGGTGATCGAATGGTCAGAGGTGCTGTGTTTAAAAACAACGGATTGCCGCTGATAAAAATAAACAATCAGCGTGCCTGTCTTGCTATTCCTCCAAGGAAACAAGGCAGAGGATATGAACAATGGGTCAATTACATCCGTAAATGCCCATTGACTTTTGCTTTCACTGGAGCACCTCTTCATGTGGTTCCTCAGCACCTCCTCGAATTTTGGTATACGTGCACCTACGACCAAATCAATGATGAAATCCGAGGTACAGTGCTAAATGGAGAGAGGACTATCACTCTCATAGTTAACAGGCTAAGGGAGATTCTTCGTCTTCCTCAACATGACGAATTCGAGCCTGCTGTGACGAGACAAGTGGCAAGGACTGTTCTGCCACAGATGGGTCACCCTCAAACTGAAGGGGTGATCAAGAAGGCCACTTTCCCAACCGGATGAGGTTTTATGGTGTCCACTGTGATTCGTTCACTTGGTACCAAGGTTGGAGGACTGGACCAGATCAATGAGTTCGAGATGCAGCTGCTATACAACATATTCTTTGGACGAAATCTCGATTTTGCACAGCTCATCTTCAACGAGCTCAAGGTCCCAGTGATGAAGGCCACAAGAGACCTTCATGTACCTTTCATAAGGTACCTGTCCTTAGCATTTGAAGTTGAGCTAGGGACAGCACTCTACGAAGCCAATCAGGAGCTGTCGCTGGTGCCAACACTCAGCCCCAAGATGTTCAACAACGACATCTTCCCAGAGCAAGAGGGACTGAGTGATCCCATGCTATTATTTGCTGAGGCTTCGTCTTCTGAGAGTGAAACTGAGGGATCGAATCAAGGGGGAGCTTCTCAAGCCGACACTGAGGTTCAGGTTGAGCTCACTGCTCAGACTGAACCAGCTCATACAGAAGCTGTTTCCGGTAAAACCTCTCATCTCTCACTCTCTTCTCACTTTTCTCCATCCACCTTTGGAGATAAGACTGCAATGGAACCAACTTAGTCTAACCCATCTTCTCCTCCTTTCCATCATAAATCCCACTCTGTAGCCACCCCTAGTATGCCCACTGCTGCTAGGGAGAATATCCTAACATACCAAATAAAAACTGCCATTGGTGGTGCCACATCTAAAGGCATCACTGGAGCTGAGATCACACTGATCCCTCCCCAGGCAGGAGTTGAGGGGGAGACGCCTTCTCTTAAGGTGTCAACCTCAAGGCTCATATCTACCCAACAGCCAATACCGGGTGTGGTGTCTACTCAGCCCACACTTACTCGAGCAATGGGAGAGCCTGTTACTGTACCTGAGTAGACACACTCAGGTTACATTGAAAGAATGACCAATCCCTAGGGTCAATCACCCCCCTTTAAACCAATTAGCCGACCACCAACCCATACACTTCACATCTCGAGCCCAATAACTTCTGTTCACTTTCTACACCCTCTTGCACGACCTGCCAATGATTCATCTTCAAACCAAGATGAATTACAGGGTCCAAACTCTGGCGCATATGAGTTTGAAGGTATACACCAACCTTTGGATGATGCACCCAAAGACTCTCCTCACACTGACACTGCCTCCTCAGGCATCCAACAGCTGAAAGATTATGTTGCTGCTCAGTTTGGTTTGTTCTATCTCAAGCAGAAGAAGCATAAATGCCAAATCTATCAGAGGCATGAGAAGTTGACCAAGGATGTTAAAGAAATTGCCTCTGCAGTCGCTGCCCTTCAACAACAAAGGACCTCATCCCTTATTGATGATGACAAAAAGAGGGAGAAGGTTCAAGCTGAAGCTGACGCTGAATTGATCCAAGCTGAGGCTGAAGCATTACTTGTGCTGGCCAAAGGAGCAGAGAGGCAAGCTCAGACTGAGGGGGAGTCAGAAATGAACAAAGAGGAACCTGCAGCTAAAAAGCAAAAAGTGATAGAATATGAATCTGAAGCTGACAGTGTTTCTGAAACTGAAGAAGAAAAGGCTACAAGGGAGATGATTGAAATGATTGAACTAGAAGAAGCCAATGAGTTGGGCATTTCTCTTGAAGAGCTGAGAAACAGAAAAGAGAAGGAAGTAAAAGACCAAGAAAAAGAAAAAGAAAGAAAAGCTTTGGCACAAGCTCAAGCTACTTACACTGGTCTAAGACCTGATCCTATTCCCTACTCAGATGAAGAACTGCAAGAATGTTACTTTTGAAGGAGCTTCAACAAAGTGATCAGAGGATTGACATTGAGCAGAGCAAATGGAGCCATCATTCTCACTTTTGAGCTAAGTGACAAATCAATTGTGGGAGTGGACCTGAGATATGTTTACATGATGGGTTACATTGAATGGCAAAGAATAATGATGCTGCTCAGGACGTTCAAACGGAGCCAAATCAAACAAGAAATTTAGTCTGAGGTCTCCAAGTTGATTGCTAGAGCTGAAGAACTAAGGTATGTCCCAGTTCCTGGTCTGCAGTGGGAGAATTTGTTTGACATGCTTGTAGGAGTAGAATTCAGAGAAAATCAAAGTATCAACACTCCTATTCAAGGTTTCATGTTTAAGGATCAGGCAGGTATTCCCAGTTTTATTAAGCTAAATGAGATTTGCTATCTAAAAGGTGAGGATGCCTTGAGAATAAGAAACTATTGTGGTAATGAGGAGTCAAATCAATTAATAAAGTATAGGCTGAACAAACTCATTAGAGTACAACAGAAGGAACTTCAGGGAAACGATGAAGCTGAAAGATTGTTAGATGAGATCAATAAAGAGATCATCATCTGGGAGCTTCTACATCCTGAGTTCATCAGATAAATTACATTAGTTCTAATTTTGTAATATTAGATTAGTTCTAATTTTTGTAAGAACTATGTGTGCATGATCTAAGTGATCAACAACGTTTGTATTATGATTAGTTCAATTAATACAAGTATAAACTTTGATATGTTCAACTGTGTTGTGATGTGTTTCTATTCATAAGTCTGATACGTTTAGCAAAAATGAATAACATATAAGTTCTTATTCATTTATGTAATTAGTTGGTGTGTTCAACTCAACAGTTGGTGTGTTCCAATTTAAATTGATAAGTTCAATTAAAATTGATAAGTTCAATTAAAATTGATATGTTCAATAAATATTTGATCAGTTCAAATAATAAAATCTTAATAAGTTTGAGATTTAAAACATAATTCTGTTAAAAAAACTTAAAAACTGTTTGATGGTTTTGTCATCATAAAATAGGGGGAGTTTGTTAGAAAAATGATCTCATCAGTTAAGATTTGATGAGACAAAGTTAAGTTTATAAGATGTGTTCTACGTATAACTTAAACAGAATTATGAAGCTTAGTCAGACTGAACACTTATAGTGTTTCAGACTGACTATAAGCTGAATGTAAACTGAGCATATGTTCGACCAGTTTATATTATACCTTAGTTAAATTATTAATGTGTTTGATAATCTGTGTATGTCACATAAGGTATATATCGAGTATTCAGCTTGATGTGTTTCAAGCTGAGTTACTCAGCCCAGAAGCAGAGTCAGCTCGACAGAGTTACTAAATTTGTTTTATTTAACTCTTTGGACTTCTAAGGATGAATTAATAATTATACGTGTTAGTTCATGTTTGAATTCAGGTTTGTTCTCAAAGAACTCAACTTGATGAGTTTCAAGCTGAGTAACTCAGCCTGACTAAAGAAGTCAGTCTAAGAGAATTTAAATGTGTTTTAAATTCTGTTTTAACTCTCTATATCTACGGCGCGGATAAGAAGACTCCAGAATCAAGATTAAAGATTGAAGACTCAAGATAAGAAGATTCAAGATTCAAGATTCCGAGTTATCCGATAGTTAGTTAGCAAATTAGGATTAGTCCAATTTGGTAGGAACCGTAGCAACAGGATTATAAATACTTATCTCCTGATAAGTTTAGAGGTACGATTCTGATAAAAATTACAAAGCCAAAAATCTCACCTCACCGTATGTGTTACGATTCTTGAATCATTGTTTGTAAGTTCAACGTGATCAAGAAACTCACAAATTGCCAGATCATTCGTGTGTTCGAATTGTCACATCAGTTGTGATATTGGTATGTAATCATTAGTTGATTCAATCTGTGAAAAATCCTGTTTAGAGAGTCGTCAGTATCTATACTCATAAGTTGATTATAGATAGCTAAGTTTAAGAGATTGAGAGATTTATATTAGGTGATTATAAATCAAGAGTTGCATACTTGATAATTACTATGATCATCTTCTTATTCAAAGCATTGTAATCATCTTCATATTAATAAAAGCATTCGACTAGTTGTGGTTTGATTTAATTGTTAACAGAAGAACTGATCCAGCAGGTTAGGATTCTGAGTTATAATTGTTAATTGTTAATTATCTTCGGTTTTGAATATTTAAATGAATTCCACATGATTCAAGAGATTAATTGATGAGGATAGGATGATTGCATGTTAGAAGTTGTTGAATTATGATTCTTATGTGTTTATTATAGATTCTGGAAATTTGTATAAACAATGCATGCTTACAAATCAGATTTGAAATGAAATTGTTCAAAGTTGTGAATCATTCGGAATTGCCATGAATTAATCGGAATTGGTGAATTCCGAACAGATTTGATCGGAATTAGTGTGATTCGGAATAAACTGTTAGAACTTATGACTGATTTCCGAACAGAATATGCGGAATTTCATAAATCCAAACAAAAGACTAATTGCCGTAACATTTTATTCGGGATTGGATTGATCGGAATTGATGATTATTCGGAATTTATAATGCTCGGATTTGGCCTGTATTCGGAATTTTGTGAATTCGGAATTAAATATATGCCTTTATTCGGAATTCTATTTTGATCAGAATTGCTTATTCGGAATCACATTTATCCGGAATTGAACATGTGCTATTACTCGGAATTTCGTTTAGTCGGAATTGGCCTTAGCTCGGAATTGGATTTTATTCGGAAATGAACCCATTCGGAATTGCCCTCACATTCGGAATTGAGATTTATTCGGATTTGGGAAGGAAGCCCAATACTATTCGGAATTGATGTAATTCCGTATGGATTTGCCCTTGTTTATTCGGAAATGTGAAAAGCACCCGGAATTATGACAATTCTGTATGATACATCCGGAATTTGGGATTCTTAAGGTTTCCTTAACAAATCAGATATTATGTATAGAATTTATATGCATATCTGTGATATGAGAATGTACATGTGATGTATGAATAAATATGTTATTTATTATGTATCAGTATTGTGAATTAAATACTGACTTGTGTTCACTTAATCTCAGGAACTAAGAAGACTCAGTGAATTACTCCACTGAGTGTGCTACAGCCTTGCTGACTGTGGTGAGTGGATTTATATCTTTGGATATACAGGATATGATATCCTGATTGTTACTTGCTCATTGGACTGTATGTCTTGATTTTGAATATGTATACATGTTACTTTTGGAGATCAGCGTGGGGGATTTTTGGCTGGGCCTGGTTTAGGGATATATAGTAGTAGCACACACGTTGATTTGCATTGGTTGTATTCAAGGGTGCTACTATTGTTGTCCATGTAACTGGGCCATCGGTAAACCTTGGTTTTGCCGACCTTGGTTGTAGGTGGTTGCAACACCACCGGTTCTCCTTGATTTATGAGCTTCGTGTTTTGGGCATGTTTGCCTTGTATATGTTTAGATATTTATTCCCTCACTTAGCTTTGTGCTAATTCCCCACTAGATTGTTTTGCAGATCCTCCGTAGTATGTTTCTAGAAGATCTTGACTGAAATTTTGGACAGACCACAACTCTGATGTTAAATTTTTTATTAGAGCATGTTTCGTAATTAACACTGTAATGGCATTTTATGTAAATGATAACCAGTCAAAGTTGTATTTATCTTTTGATTTTAATCTAATTATATGTAATTAGCTTCTGCACGCTGTTTTATGTTAATTAAAAAGTACTGTGTTACATGCTGTTACTGATAAGGTGAGGTTTATCTCTCACCTAGTAGCAGATGAAAGTGCGAAGATTTGCAAGTTTGTGGGGATGTTACCGTCGAAGTATAAAGCACATGTTAGAGTTGTGTCTACCTTGGATCGGAATTTTGAAGTAGCTCGAGAAATTGAAAGAGATCGCCTCAAGTGTAAGGGAGACAAGACATCTAAGGGCCAGAAGAGGAAACTGCAGAAATCTTCTAAATCTAGTCCTTCAAAAGAGCAGCCTTCCGTAGGCGAGGAGTCGAATGGTATAAGAAGACCAAGTTTGATGGTTCCTGGTGTTCACAGTGTCGTGCGTATCATACTGGTTCTTGCTTCAAAGCTTCTACCAGGTGTTTGAGGTGCGGACAGATAGGGCATACAACGGTGGAGTGTGAGTTCAAAGGGAATGTGTGTTTTAGGTGCCACAAGTTAGGGCACTGAATTAGTGATTGTCCAATGAGACGAGACAGGATGTAGGAACTGGAGGATCTGCGTCAGGGCAAAAGAAAGAGGGCTCTTCCCGTGCAAAGGGGCGAGCGTTGTAAATGATAGCGGAGGAAGCTAAAGAGACGGGATGTATAGTTTTGGTTGTTTTTTGTTTGTAGATTTTTGGTGAACTTTAAGTGTTTGTCCTTATGTTGACTAACTCATTTAGAGTAGAGGTTACTAATGGTGAAGTAGCTGTAACTGTGGCTAGTGTTTTGTGAATAGTTGTTGGCGTTAACGGGATTAGTTTCCCCATTGTTGCTCTTTTTGTGTTTCTTGTGGATTTCGGTGTTGAACTAGAGTGGCTTAATTCGGAAATGATATTGTCGAGAAATCCAATTCAGTAGAGGTGATAGAGGTTCCGTTGTTTCTCAAGACAAGTGCTTTAGCTCGATGGAAACGACGGGAGTGTGTTATTCGTGTTGATTAAGTGTAAGGACTAAATTTGAGAGAGTTAGTCAAGAATAAATGAAAATTGTGATAAGTAAGCATGAATGCGATAGAGAAATAAAGTGATATGTGTTTATAAGTAACGTGAAAAAATAGTTTTGGCGGTAATAAAACAAAAATTAGTTAGTGTATTAAGAAATGATATGTGTCAATGCGGACAGTTGAGATTGTCCAAATGTGACTAGATTAAAAGTGATGTTTTGTGTTTATACTAACTAAGAGTTCTTTTGATGCAGTAAGATGGATAGAAACGTGAACAAACAAGCTGGAAATTAGGAAACACGTGAAGAGGCCTTGGATTTAACTACTATAGGAGAAGTTCAGGATCATATTTCCGTTTATGGAAATAGACGTGGAGCCATACCCACTAGGCGCCTCAGGGAGGTAATGTCAGATCAGTTCGATAAGTGTTTTAAGAAGAATGTGCCTCCGATTGTAGCAGGAATAAGAAATGAAGTGAGGAGCGAAATTAAAAATGAGATAAGAAACGTGATACGAGAAGAATTTCGTACGCTGAAAGAAGAGCAAAATGAGGAAGTCAAGAAGGTGAATACTCAGGTTGAGGCCGGAGGATCCAGACAACGAGTTGTGTGCGAGATTTGTGGAAATAATCAAGCCGGGTAGTGTAAATACAAGGATAAAGTGTGTTACTCTTGTGAACTCCCATGGCATTATTCTAGAGAGTGTTGGGCCACTTCTGTTATGAGTGTAGTCAGTATGGGCATGACTCCTCGGAGTGCCCTAACTAGTCAAAAGTGTTGTGTAGACTCTAAAATGGTAGTAGAGAGTTCTCTTGTGGTTAAGTAAGATGTATGTAAATGTGGTGTGTACTTTTCGTGTGTAGTGTAACGTTCCAGTTAGTCGAAATAAATAGAATTTTGTGTTAGTTGTTTTCGTGTAAATCATGGTAGTGGCCTAACGCAGGATGATTATGGCAATGTGTGACTATATGCGTGATCGTCATTGGATTTCCGAGGACGGAATCCTCTTTAAGAGGGTAAATTTATAAAAGCCTGAAATTGGGCCTAATTGTGTATACTTGTACCTAGTGTTTGGATAGTTGTACTTTGACTTTAGTCAAATTGTTTATTTATTAATTGTTGTTAATTGTGGATAAAATGTGGTCGCGTTAAATAGTGTCATAAATAAGTAAAAGTGATAAAGTGTTAAACAGTTTCAAGTAATGATTCCGAAAATATCACCGTTAGTTGAAATGGGTAAACCTAAGTCGTGTTGTAAGTTGAATAGGGGAACAAAATACCCGCTTTTCAAATATTAATTACTTAAGTCCGTTCTTGTGTTCTTATCCCTTTTGTTTACCCTGTTGACACAAACACACAACCTACATATATACGTAACTACACATACACACACAACTCTTAGACTTTTGAAGAGAGAAATCCAAGAAAAGCTACTGTTTTGGGATTCTAGCAACTGATTCCAGTGTTTAAAGTTGCTCTTGTGGCCTATTATCATCTTCAAGTAAGTGATTTGTTGTGATAAACCTAGTTCTTGATGTTGTGAAGAAGATGACCCAATTTGAGGGTTTAATTATGTAGTAAGATAGGTTTTGTATCAAATACATGTAGGTGATGTTGTATTAATTTTAAAGATTAAGTATGATGTTAGAAACATATATTTCTAGTTGAAAAAAAGGTGAAAACGACGAATTGCAGGTCTGTGTTGCGAGCAGGGCTGAAAACTCGTCACTGGTCTGTAACCAGGCCCTTGCGGCCGTAAGGGAAAACCCTTGCGACCATAAGGGGGTGTTTTTGAAAGGATTGTGTGCAGGGATAGTGTACACGTGTCATCACATCCATGGACATTATGAGCCACTAAAGGGTCACACAACTGCACACTCAAATAATGAACCAGGAAACAATACAATGTGTGTGAAGATTATAATTAACAGTTGATTAATTATAAAGAAAGAGAGAAATAATAAATAGATATTTATTATAAAGGGAATATTAAATATTAGTTAAATATTTAGTAAATCAAGTTTGGTTGGGAAAGTATTAATTAACAGTTGATTAATTAATATTAACTAAACTGGAGTGTTTGTTTTTGTTAAAAGACCAAAGTAGTTGGTCTTTGGGCTAGGCTTAAGGTCCAAGGGTTTGGTCCATTTAAATTACTATTTAAATGGATTAAGCTTTAGGTTTTAAACTAATCCTTACTTTTAACACAAAACAAAAGATAACACCCTTAAGGCTCTCCCTCTCTCTCGGTTTTGACGTCGGTCGATCACCACCCTACGATGGTCCTTCGATTTCCGGCGGCGGTTTTCCGGCGGACGACAGCGGACAGCGGACGGCGGTGGCGCACGGCGGCGGCGGCCTCCTGCGGTTGTCCTGCGATCGACGGCGCACAAGGGCGGAAGACCCCCCTTGCGGCGGGGCTTCTTGTCGGCAGCGATAAGGGCAAAAACCAGGCTAGTTTTTGCCGGATAACACACACACTCGTTATTTGTTTGTTTAGCGGTTTAGCAGATAGTTCAAGGGTGCAGTAGTTGTGTATCCCCCTTCAGCAGTTTCAGGGTATATTTTCTATCCTTTAGAAATAACTGTTTTAAACCTGTATATGTTTGCATGTTATATATTTGATGTATGATTCTGGAATTGTTTCCCCACCTGATCCAGTTGGGATCCTGGGAACGGGATTTACAAGTTTATGTTTTATTCTAGTGTGCTTGTTTGTACCCTGTAAATCCCTACAGTGGTATCAGAGCCTGCTTTTAGGCTCGATGGGGAACAAGTTAATCATAGATATATATGCATATATGTTTTTGCATAAATTAGTATGTGGTTAGGATCAAGTTTCTGATGTGTTACCCGATTAATTTTCCAGTTCTGCTGATTGTATATATATATATATATATATATATATATATATATATATATATATATTGTTTATATATTGTGTGAAACTTTTGGTTCTGGTTTAAGGATCAAGTTCTGATATTTTTACCATTAAAGTTTCCAGTTTCTGCTGATTATATATTATTTATATATCAACTGCGTGAAACTTTTTCTTTTAGTCAAAGGTCAAAGTTTATGACTTTTAACCAGTTAAAGTTTCCAGATTATCTGTTTTATATATTTATACATTTATATTTGTAAGAAACTTTTGTTTATGGTAAAAAGTCAAAGTTTTGACTTTTAACCGAATAAAGTTTCCAGTTTACATGCTTTATATATATTTGTATAAATTGTGTGTGAAACTTGGGGTAATTTAAAAGTTCAATGTTCTTGAATTTTTTTTAAATCAAGTTTCCAGTTTATATTATTATTCATTTAATAATGTTTGACGTTTAACAACTGTGGATTTTTTTGTTTTATCCAGTTGGTGATATTTAACAAAATGGCTCAGGTTTAGGCCCAGTTTGAGGTCAAGGTTAAATGTTGGGGATCAACACAAAACCAGTCTGCGTTTTGGTGTTAGAGATTCAAGTTTGAATCTGCCCGGAATTATATATGTTGGTTTATAATGCGTGTATTATTGTTATTTAATTACTTGTATGTGGTTGATTATTTATTTTAAGCCGAACGCCTTAAACCTAGTAGATCAAGTTTCTGGTTGTTTATTATTTTGTGGATTGGTTTACATTTATTATTTATCTGGTGTAAGGAGCCCTGCGTGCCACTTACAACCCCTATTCAATTTTGTAAAAGTACTAGTTTTAGCGGGCCTGCGTGCCTTTGAATTATTATGTAATAGGGCATTAGTTTTTTTATCAAATTTGTAATAGATTAGTTTGATATCTGTAAATGTAATATTGGAGCTAATCAAGACAAGGATCAAGACAAAGGAGACAGTACGTCACGGATGCTTGAGCCAGTGGGAGCATGAGCATCAGATTCATGCCTTGTGTGTTGTTTATGATCCACTTTAGGGTTTGACCATAGGGGTGCTTAATTTTAATTAAGTACCAGTGATGGTCAAAGGCGTTATGTGTGTTGGCTTATTATTGCTTTTATTAATTGCGTGGTTGTGATTTAATTATATAGTGCGCGCACGTCATTAAAAACCATATACATATATAATGGATTTTTTTTAAGATGAAAAGTTTTTCACTTAAAAGGATATATGTTTTACAAGTTTTGTAAAACGGTTAAAACTGGCAAAATATTTTTGAAACAAGTTAACCCTTTCAAAATCTTAGACCAATAGTGCTACCCATCTAATGGTACACCTTTCCTGCTCCCAGTACTTCGGTGTGTTGTCGTGCCCAAACCGTGCGCACCGGGGTTCAAACTGATGTGGAAAGGGGGTGAAAGACTTTGCGATTCCCTGATGTGACGGGCCAGAGTTCACCCCGTCTTAGATGGTGAGGTCTATTTTGGTGATTCCCTGATGTGACGGGCCCAAAGTGCTCTTAGGAGGACTAAATATGTATGAAAGGAGTCGTGTTTTGGTTTAAACACGATCGGTATGGTTTATACCCACCAGAAATAGCACGGGGTCGGTGTTGTCGTGCCCAAACCGTGCACCGGCACGTGTGAAATATGGATCCTATTCTAAAATATATTTATTGAAAGGGTTATAAATTATTTTAGAGGAATTAAATTACTGAAATGTTTATTTCTTGCTTGTTCTGTAGATGTCAATATTATCTGTTATACCGTTTTATACACCCGAGGAGTCTCTTAGCCTCATCATGAGCAAGTGGAAGCTTTCAGGTCCGAACTTTATGGTTTGGATGTTGCACTTTAGGAATATCCTAAGGGTGCATGGAAGGCTGTACACAGTAGACAAACCTCCTCCAGCACGACGTGACTATTCTGCTCAGTATGGAGAGTATGATACATATTATAAGTATCTGTCTGATGAATCTGATGTCATGTCAATTCTGATACTCTCCACAGAGTCTGAGTATTCGGATGAACTCAAGAATAAGTCGGTTTTTGAGGTTGTGCAGGGCTTAGAGGAGAGTTTCAAGGATAGCGAGCGCTATGGAAGCTTTCTGCTCATGAAGGACATTTTTTCACAGGGGATGAAAGAAGACCAGTTATTGAGCAATCATCTCATTTACATGAGAAGGCTGTTTGATTGCTTAATGATTCTGGGATCACAAGTTACTGAGCGTGAACTAGTGATACTCTTGGTCGGTACCCTAACTGACCGCTACCAGGTAGAGGTAGTGGACAAGTTTGGTGAACCAGATAGAACAGTTGCTGGTATGCACGAGTTCATAATGTGCATAGATGACCAGGTGCACCTGGACCCCTTTGATGCAACAGTAGTTGAGTCAATGGAGGAAGACAACTGGATTGATGAGCTACTAGACGTTTGTTGCCCAGTTTGCGGTAACAAGGATATTTGCAAGCACTCATTCGACATTGATCAGCTGGACGTCGAATCTACCGACGAGTCAGGTATCCTTATGATAAATTGCTTAGTTACTTCATTTGAATCATGGGTACTCGATACCAGATGTGGTCATCACATTTGAAATCATTTTCAGGGATTCAAGAGAAGTAGGAAACTAAGGAAGGGGGACATGGACCTACGGGTAGGCGAAGGCTCCATCATTGGTGCTGAAGCTGTAGCAACCTATTGTTGGGAAGATGATCTCATTAGTTTAGATTTGATGAGACAAAGTTAAGTTTGTAATATGTGTTCTACATACAACTTAAACAGAATTATGAAGCTTAGTCAGACTGAACACTTATAGTGATTCAGACTGAATATAAGCAGAATATAAGTTGAGCATATGTTCGATCAACTTAGACTATATCTTAGTAAGATTATCAATATGTTTGATAAGCTGTGTGTGTAAACTAAGATATACATATTGAGTTTCAGCTTGATGAGTTTCAAGCTGAGTGACTCAGCGTGAAGACTGAGACAGCTCAATAGAGTTACTAAATATGTTTTAGTTAATTCTTTTGACTTCTAAGGATGAGTTAATAATTATAGATGTTAGTCCATGTTTGAATTCGGGTTTGTTCTCGAATACCTCAGTTTGATGAGTTTCAAGCTGAGTAACTCAGCCTGACTAAAGAAGTCAGTTTAAAAGAATTTAAATATGTTTTAAATTCTATTTTAACTCTCTATATCTACGGGAAGGATAAGAAGACTTCATAATCAATATTGAAGATTAAAGACTCAAGATAAGAAGATTCAAGATTCAAGAGTCCGAGTTATCCGATAGTTAGTTAGCAAATTAGGATTAGTCCAGTTTGTTAGGAACCGTAGCAACAGGATTATAAATACTTATCTCCTGATAAGTTTAGAGGTACGACTACTACTCAGATATGAAAACAACTTAGTGTTGCAGAGCCGAAAAACCTCACCTTACCGTATGTGTTACGATTCTTGAATCACTGTTTGTCAGTTCAAGGTGATCAAGATATTCACAGATTGCCAGGCTATTCGTGTGTTCGAATAATCACATTAGTTGTGATATTGGTAAGTTATCAATCTGTGTAAATCCTGTTTAGAGAGTCGTCAGTATCTATAATCATAAGTTGATTATAGATAGCTAAGTTTGAAAGATTGAGATATTTATATTAGGTGTTTACATATCAAGATTTGCTTACTTGATATTTATATTAGGTGTTTACTATCCTATGTGGACGTTTAGAGGCATGCTGTTCCTCAAGTCTATTGACAATCGTATGTCCGATGTCATTATCAAAGGACCGATAATCCCCAAGATCTCTGCTGTTGTCAGTGATACGTCCGCTGATAAAACAGACAAGAGTGAAAAAGAGGTAAAGAAGCCTGTTGCATCATGGACTTATGAAGATTGGAAACTCTACAATCTGGATGACAAGGCAAAAAGTGTTCTGGAAAATGCCCTGACCAACGAAATCTTGCGTACTGTGACTGGGTGTCAATCTGCAAAAGATATCTGGGATACGCTAAGTGTTACATATGAGGGTACAGATCTGGTCAAGCAGCAAAAGAAGATTCACTTGAATAGATCTTATGAAAACTTCTTTTCAAAGAAGAATGAAACCTTGCCAGACTTGTTCACAAGGTTTCACTGCTTGATAAATGACCTACTAAGTGTGGGTGTAAAGAAAGATGAGGCTGAACTTGTGCTGAAATTTCTGGATGTGTTACCAGAAAAGTTTAATGACGTAACTACAGCACTAAGGGCTGGAGGGACACTGCATGTGTACAATCTACAGTCCATTTATGGGTTCTTGCTAAATCATGAACAGATCACTGAACACAAAAGAACTTCTCAAAAACAACTCAAGGAGTCTTTGGATAAAACTGAAGTTGCATTGGTTGCACAGAAAAAGAAGAAAAGTTCCAAGACACTGGTTGTTGAATCTGAGACTGAGTCAGAATCTCAAGCTGACCACTCAGACTCAGACTCAGGTGATACTGATGATGTTCAGAATATCACTGAGCAAATGGCAATGTTAGCCAGACGTTTGAGAAGAGCTCAAAGGGGAAGAGGAAAATATGACAGGGGCAAAGGGAATAGTTCCTTTGATCCCAAGAATGTTGTGTGCTTCAACTGTCAGAAGAAGGGACATATTGCTGCTGAGTGCAGATCAAAGAAGGTGGAATCAATATCAGTTGTTGATAAGAATGCTTACAAAGCTGATAAATACAAGAAGAAGTATACTCAGCTCAAGAAAGGAAAGCCAGAAGACAAACCCAATGCAAAAGGACTATATGCTGAAACCTGGGATACAGAATCATCTACCTCAGATGATGATGTATGTCTGATGGCTCAAGAAGATGAAGAGTTGGAGATAGATGAGGTTGATTATGGTTTGTCCGAGTCAACTTTTGAAGCTGACATGAATAAAGCTGAGGAAATAGCATGCTTAGTGACTAGGATCATGCTTCCATGTATAAGGTCAGTAATTTCAACTCTTATACTGATGAGTAAAAGGGTCTTGCTTTTGATTATCTGCTGAATGATTTCAAGACCTTCCTTAAGTCGCAAAATGACCTCAAAGATGAGATAACAAAACTTAAGAATGAGATTAAGGAAAACAAATCTCTCATTGATGTTGGTAAGAAAGCATAGTGTGATCTTGAATGTCAAAGACACATTAATAAACTTCTAAGTGAAGAACTTTAGGAAGCTAAAGACAAAGCTGACCAACTTCAAAAAGTCACTGAGTCTTGGTGTAAGTCATCAAAGCTTGCTGAAAAGTGCATAAACCAACAAATTCCTAAACAGATACAAGCTGTGCTTGGAGGTGACTATCAAACTGCAGCTTATGTAGCTGATGATGAGATAGCAAGTACAGAATCTGAGGAGGATAGACTACTGATTGAGTTTCAGAAGTTCGCCTCAAAGAAGAAACATGGTCAAAACCTTAAATACAATATGTTTGTAAAGGCTAAAGATCATGAAGAAGAGTGCTCAACATCCAAACAACATGGTAAGTCTGTGCTGGACAGATTAAGCACTCAGCCTATTCAAAGAACTTCAGTCATAGAAAGGCTTAAATCAAATCCTTTCAAAAGACAACATTCTCTATCTGTCTAGGAGATAAGTTACAAGAATAAGAAGACCACTGTAACTCAGAGGTCAAAATACAACAATGGTAAGTCCAAAGTTGTAGATCTTGGTAAGTCCAAGAAGATCAACAGTGGTAAGTCCAAGCCTGTTGAAACCGGTGAGTCCAGTAATCATGACAAAGGTAATTCCAAGGTCATGGAAAAAAAGGTTGTTAGTCAAACTTCTAATCAAAAGGATAACAAATAAATACCTGACAAAGGTAAGTCCAAAGTCAGTGATCATCATGTGAATCAACTTGCAAAGAAAGTTGAAAAGTTATCCACCACATATAATCCTAAGACTGAGAGCAAGTTCTCACAATGATTATTAGACACTCTACCTCCTGTAATCATTGGAAGAAGGAGATGCTACAAGTTCAGAAGTAGAGGTCATGAGGCTAAGGACTGTGATGCAGAAATCTCAAGGCCTGAACAAGAACAAGCTGATCAGCCAACACAGGACTCAGCTCCTGCTCAAGCTAAACAGTCAGTTCAACAAGATGGAGATGCTAAGTGCTCCTCATCTGAACCTACCAAGAAGTGGGTTCCCAAACAAAACTAATGTGTTTAGTTTTCATCTCATGTGTAGGGTTCAAGTAAATGGTACTTGGATAGTGGATGCTCAAGGCACATGACCGGGTGGAAAGGACTTCGTAGTGATTTCCAAAAAGATGAAGGTCCTAAAGTAACGTTTGATGACAACTCCCATGGAAGAACTAAAGGCTATGGGAAGATGCAAGCTGGCAAGGTTACTTTCCAGAGAGTTGCATATTTCAAAGGTCTCAAACACAACCTGATTAGTATCAGTCAATTGTGTGATGAAGACAACATTGTTACTTTTAGGAAGAAAGCAGGAACAATATATAATGCTAAGGGAAAGCCTGTATTAATATCTAAAAGAGAAAGACATGTGTATCTACTTGATCTTAATTCTGCTGATCCCTATACTGAAACCTGCTTGTATTCCTATTCTGTTCCTAAGCTGAGTTGGTTATGGCATAAACGTTTATCTCATCTAAATTTTAAAAATATACATATGCTATCCAATAAAGATTTAGTCTCTGGATTACCAAAGATCACATTTGTCAAAGACAAATTGTGTTCAGCTTGTGAACAAGGGAAACACCATAAAGGGTCCTTTAAATCAAAGAAAAATATTTCAATAACAGACCCATTGCATATGTTGCATATGGATTTGTTTTAACCAATAAGTACTCCAAGCCTAAGTGGCAATAAGTACACACTGGTGATAGTAGATGAGTTCTCAAGATTCACCTAGGTAATATTCCTTAAAGCCAAAAGTGAGGCTGCCCTGGAGATAATCAGTTTTATCAAATAGGAAGAGTTGCAAAAAGGTTTGTCTGTAAAGTAACTTAGAAGTGATCATGGGACTGAGTTCAGAAACTCTACCCTTGAAAGATTCTGTGAACAAAAGGGAATATTACATAATTTCTCATCTGTCAGAACTCCCCAACAAAATGGAGTTGCTGAAAGGAGAAATAGAACCTTAATTGAGGCTGCTAGAACAATGCTATGTGAGGCAGGATTGAAACTCTATTTCTGGGATGAAGCTGTTAGTATAGCCTGCTATACCCAGAATAGGTCAATCATTGTCAAAAGACATGGAAAGACTTCATATGAGATGTATAAGTCTAGAAAGCCCAATATAGGTTATTTCCATATCTTTGGTTCAAAATGCTATATGCTGAATCAAAGAGATCAGCTCCATAAGTTGGAACCTAAAGTTGATCTTGGAATATTCGTTGGTTATTCCTCAATCTCCAAGTCTTATAGAATATATAATACAAGGAGAAAGGCCATCGAAGAATCAATTCATGTCTCATTTGATGAAGACAGTTTTGATCTAGATGATAAAAGTCAAGCTGACTTGGTCAGTCTGAGTGAGCTTGAAAGGCCTAAGAAAACTAACTTATCAAATCCTATGTATGTCATAGGAGATGATAGTGATGATGGTGTGTGTTCATCCAAGAAATCATCACAAGCTCCACAGAATTCTCACGCTGAGAGAGATGATGAGTTCATCAATCCCTTTGGAGCTGACATCACTCAGACTGAAGATCTTGGTGATCAACAGTTTGTTAACAATGTTGCTGTTGAGGCTGAGGAGATAAGTTCACCTCAGGGCTCTCAACATCACTCAGATTATGAACCAGACTCGCCGAATACAACATTCAAATTCCTCAAAGATCATCCTCCAGATCAGATCATTGGAAATGTCCAAGAAAAGGTTATGACTAGATCTAAGGCTACAGCTAACTATGCAGCTTACTTTGGTTTCCTATCTCAAATGGAACCAAAGAAGAACGAAGAAGCCTTAGAGGATGAGGATTGGATTGATACTATGCAAGAAGAATTAAATGAGTTTAAGAGAAACAAAGTCTGGAATCTTGTCCCTGCCCCCAAAGATCATACAGTTATAGGCACTAAGTGGGTCTATAGAAATAAAATGGACAAGGATGGAGTGATAGTTAGGAACAAAGCCAGGCTGGTAGCACAAGGGTATAAGCAAGAAGAAGGAATCGATTATGATGAGAACTTTACCCCTGTTGCTAGAATTGAAGCCATAAGGCTGTTCTTAGCTTATGCAGCATATAAAGACTTCAAAGTCTATCAAATGAATGTGAAGAGTGCTTTCCTAAATGGAAAACTTCAGGAGGAAGTCTATGTGAAACAACCTCCTGGCTTTGTAAGTTCAAAGTTTCCACATCATGTCTATAAGTTGGACAAAGCTTTGTATGGTCTTAAACAAGCTCCAAGAGCTTGGTATGATACTCTGTCCACTTATCTACTATTAATGGATTTCACCAGATGTAGTATAGATAAGACACTCTTTATTTGAAAGAGTAAAGGACAGGTTCTTCTTGTACAAATCTATGTGGATGACATTATCTTTGGTTCTACCAATGAATCTCTGTGTGTGTGGTTTTCCAAAATAATGTCACAAAAGTATAAGATGAGTATGATGGGTGAGATGACTTACTTCCTAGGTCTACAAATTCAACAAAAGCCTGATGGAATATTCATCAATCAAAGCAAGTATGTTCTTGATTTGATAAAGAAATATGGTTTTGATTCAAGTTCAACCATGAAAACACCCATGTCACCAGCTGTCAAGCTGAGTAAAGACTCAGATGGTAAGTCTGTGTGTCAGTCTACCTATAGAGGTATGATAGGTTCATTGCTCTATTTGACAGCTAGTAGACCTGATATCATGTTTGCTACATGTGTTTGTGCAAGATATCAGGCAGATCCTAAAGAATCACATCTTCAAGTTGTGAAAAGGATCTTTAGGTACCTTAAAGGTACACCAAATCTAGGTCTTTTGTATCCAAAGGATTCTGGATTTGAGTTAGTTGGTTTTTCAGATGCTGACTATGCTGGGTGCAAGTTAGACATAAAATCAACTACTGGAGGATGTCAAAAGCTTGGAGGGAAGTTAGTCAGCTGGACTAGTAAGAAACAGAACTTAGTGGCTACTTCAACTGCTGAAGCTGAATATGTTGCAGCAGGAAGCTGTTGTGCTCAAATCCTATAGATGCAGCATCAGCTTCAAGACTTTGGCATGAGCTTCAAGAAAACTCCTATCTTCTATGATAACCAAAGTGCTAGCCATAACTTACAATCCAGTCTTTCACTCAAGAACCAAGCACATTGAATATATACATCACTTCATCAGGGACATAGTACAAAAAGGTAAAATTGATATTAAATTTATTTCCACTAATGACCAATTAGCAGATATTTTTACTAAACCCCTTGATGAAAAGAGGTTTATGTATCTGCTAAGTAAATCGGGTATGCTCAACCCCTAGCTAAGTGTCTACAATCTGATTTTTCAGTTTGACAAAGACTAATTGTCTTAAGCTGAGTGAACAGTTTATAAATAAGTTTTCATAAACTGAATAACCTGTGAAGCTGAATAATGAGTTCACATGTTTGGTCGGTTCCAAACATACTTTACCTACTCAGTGTAGTTAAAATGTAAGTTTGAGTAAGTCTCAAACCTAAATGACTAGGTGTCATTGAGTCTGAGTTATGTGCTTAACTCAAGCTGTGTGATTGGTTCGCACGTTTGGTGAGTTCCAAACATCTTTTAACTACTAATTGTGGTTAAGATATAGAGTTTGAGTTAGTCTCAAACAAAATGACCAAGTGTCATTGAGCCTGAGCTGTGTGCTCTACTCAAGCTGAGAGTCATTCTCAAGCTGAGTGCTCAATTCAAGTTGAGTGCTTGACTTAGGCTGAGTGATTAATTTACTCAGATTGGTGTGTCCAATCTACGATTTAATTACTAAGTGTCATTACTTCATGTGTCAATGTGTATTTGAGTTAGACTCAAACCGCATCGTATATCAATTGTGTATTGGTATAATTGAACAGTGTTTATAATATTATTATCAGTTGATTCTATTATTTTACACTTGTATCCGTTGGAAGACGATGTGTTTATAACCTCTAACTGTTACATCAAGCCGTAATTTTTACGGTGTAACGGATAAAAAGGGGATTTCAACGGTAACTTTTCTCTCTCCTAAGAAATGTATATATACCGATCATAACCGGTTTAGAGAAGTTTACGCTTACAAGTCCGACTTCTCATCTTCTCAAATACCTTTCGCAAACAACTCAATTGCTTAGTGCATTCGTCCGTTCAAAACCCTAAATTGCTAAGTGCATTTTCTGAACCGCTCTGTGCGACTTCTAAATTACTCAGTGTGTTTACTCCGAAATGGACGGAATCACGTTAGTTCTCAGTGATCAAATGATTCGAGGTGCTCAGTTTAAGAACAATGGAGTGCCGTTGCTTAAAGTCAATAATCAACGGGCATGTCTTGCCATTCCTCCAAGGAAACAAGGCAGAGGATATGAAGCCTGGATAGCTTACATCCGTAAATGCCCCCTGGCATTCGCCTTCTGTGGCGCACCCCACCATATTGTTCCTCAACATCTACTGGAGTTCTGGTACACATGTACGTATGACCAGAACAGGGGAAAGATTACAAGCACTGATCTTAATGGCAATAAAACAGTGGTCCTATCCGTACAGCGGCTAAGGGATGTTCTTCAACTCCCTCAATCTGATGAGTTCGAGCCAGCTGTCACGAGGCAGGTGGCAAGGTCAGTCCTACCCAGAATGGGTCACCCGCAGACAGAGGGTGTAATAAAAAAGGCCACCTTTCCAACCAGCTGGGGTTTTCTGTTGTCAACAGTGATTCGTTCACTAGGTACCAAGGTTAGAGGACTGGACCAAGTTAACGAGTTCGAGATGCAGCTGATGTACAACATGTACTTTGCGAGAAACTTAGACTATGCACAGCTCATCTTCAACGAGCTGAGGGTCCAAGTGATGAAGACCACAATGGATCTTCATGTACCTTTCATAAGGTACCTGTCCTTGGCATTTGAAGCCGAGCTGGGGACAACACTATATGAAGCTGATCAGGATGTGTTCCTGTTTCCTACACTCAGGTCCAAGATGTTCAACAATGACATCTTTCCAGAGCAAGAGGGTCTGAGTGCACCCATGCTCCTGATTGCTGAGGCAACTTCATCAGAAAGTGTAGAAGAGGGATCCAATCAAGGGGGAGCTTCTCAAGCTGACACAGAGGTTCAAACTGAGTACTCTGCTCAGGCTGAACCAGCAAATATTGAAGCTGCTTCTGGTAAGACCTCTCCACTTTCTCTTTCTTCTTATTTTTCTCCATCCACCTTTGGAGATAAGGCTGCGGTAAACCCAACCCAGTCTAACCCATCTCCTCCACCTTCATTCCATCAAAAATCTCACTCTGAAGCCACCCCTAGTATGCCCACTGCTGCTAGGAAGAATATCCAAACCTACACCAGGAAAACTGCCAAAGGTGATGTCACCTCTAAAGGAATCACTGGAGCTGAGATCACATTGATCCCTCCACCGGCAGGAGTTGAGGGGGAGACGCCTACTCTTAAAGTGTCAACCTCGAGGCTCATTACAACCCAAAAGCCTATACCAGGTGTGCTGTCTACTCAGCCCACACTTTCCAGTGCCATGGGAGAGCCTATTATTGTGCCTAAGCAGACACACTTAGGTGACATTGAATATATGACCAATCCCCAGGGTCAATCACCCCCCTCCAAACCAATCAGCCAACCACCAACCCATACACTTCACATGTCGATCCCCATTACTTCTCTTCACTTCTCACACCCTATCGCACAACCTGTCAATGTTTCATTTTCAAACCAAGGTGATTCACAGGGTCCAGACTCTGGTGTAAATGAATTTGAAGGTAAACACGTTTAGACGATGCACCCAAATTCCAACCTTCTCAGGCTGCCTTGGATGATTTACTGAATTTCTTTAAAAGTCAGTTTGAAGAGATGTACCTCAAGAGAAAGCAGACCAAAAAGGATATGATAATGATTTTGGATTCGCTTGAGGAAGAGGTAGTACAATTAAAATCTGCAGTTGCTGCCCTACACCAAAAAAAGATTTCAACCCCTATTGATGATGACAAAAAGGGGGAGAAGGTTCAAGAAGCTGAAGCTCTACTACTATTGGCAGAGGGAGCAGATCAGATTGAGGGGGAGATAGGAATAGAAAAAGAAACTGAGCTGACTGAAAAAGCAAAAGGAAAGAGACCAGTTGTGGTCAGCTCAGAAGAGTCTGAACCCCCTCAACAGAAAAGAAGAAAAGTGATTCTAAGTGAATCATCAGCCTCAGATGAAGACTCTGCGGATAAAATGACATTACAAGAGAGAGCTTCACTGATGGCAGTTAGAAGATTAGAACAAGAGAAAGCTGACCAGGTTGGGATATCAATTAATGAATTAAGAAGAAGACAAATGGATGTTCAAGCTGTGTTAGCAGACGAGAAAGAGAGAAGAGAAAGAGCTTGGGCTGAATAGATCAAGAAGCAGAATGAAGAGCTTTCTAGACTCAGACTGCCAATCGTGCCTAAGGAGGAAGAAGTAGAGGAGCTTCCTGTCCAGAGTCAACCTGAAGGGGAAGACATAACTCAGTGTTATACAAAAACCTACTTCTCCTCTCAAATAAATACACTAAGGTTAAGTTCAGTTCAAGGGATTATCATTCTAGAGTTTGTCTTAAGGAATGGTGAAACTTCCTCTCTGGAACTGAGTCAACTGTATAAACTGGGATATGAAGAATGGAAGCAAGTGGTTATACTTATCAAGCAGATGGAAAAGTCCTCTGCCAGAAGTCAAGTTAAAGATGAGCTGCTAAGGCTACTTGCAAGAGCTGATTCATTGAAACTCATACCTAGGTCTGAGATTGTAACCCTACTAACTTCCTTTCACAAAATGGGGAAGGACAAGTTGAAAAAGCCAGCTGGATTAGCAAAAGCAAATAAGTACACTCTGAATCTTCTTGAAGGCTTGGAATTAAAAGAAAACACCTATGTGGAAAAGCCTGAGAAAGGATTCATGTACCTGGATAGGAATGGAGAACAATGCTTCCAGTCTGATGCGAACATATACACGTGTGGGGTATCTCAAGTGTTTGCTCTAAGACAAATTGTGGAAAAGACTGAACAAACTGCAAGGTTCAGATATAGAATAAACAGAGCAATCAGGTCTCAAAAAAATCAGCTTCAACATATACCTAATCTGCAAGAAATCCTTGAAGAAATAAATAAGGAGATTAAGGAGTTTGAAGAGCTACAACCAGAATAGATTAGTTCTATTGGAAATTAGATTAGTTCTAATTTTTGTAAGAACTATGTGTGCATGATCTAAGTGATCAATCATTTTGTATTATGATTAGTTCAAATAATATAAGTATAAAGTTTGATATGTTCAACTGTGTTATGATGTGTTCATAATTATTAGTCTGATAAGTTCAGCTTAATGAATAAATGACTAGTTCTTATTCATTAATGTGTTTTGTTGGTGTGTTCAACTGAAAGTTGGTTTGTTCCACTTATAATTGATAAGTTCAATTAAAATTGATATGTTCAAATTAATATTTGATTAGTTCAAATATAAAATCTTAATAAGTTTGAGATTTAAAACATAATTCTGTTAAACAAACTTAAGAACTGCTTGATGGTTTTTTCATCATCAAATAGGGGGAGTTTGTTGGGAAGATGATCTCATTAGTTTAGATTTGATGAAACAAAGTTAATTTTGTAAGATGTGTTCTACATACAACTTAAACAGAATTATGAAGCTTAGTCAGACTGAACACTTATAGTGATTCAGACTGAGTATTAGCAGAATATAAGCTGAGCATATGTTCGATCAGCTTAGACTATATCTTAGTAAGATTATCAATATGTTTGATAAGCTGTGTGCGTAAACTAAGATATACATATTGAGTTTCAGCCTGATGAGTTTCAAGCTGAGTGACTCAGCGTGAAGACTGACTCAGCGTGAAGACCGAGTCAGCTCAATAGAGTTACTAAATATGTTTTAGTTAATTCTTTAGACTTCTAAGGATGAGTTAATAATTATACATGTTAGTCCATGATTGAATTCGGGTTTGTTCTCGAAGACCTCAGCTTGATGAGTTTCAAGCTGAGTAACTCAGCCTGACTAAAGAAGTCAGTTTAAAAGAATTTAAATATGTTTTAAATTCTGTTTTAACTCTCTATATCTTCGGGAAGGATAAGAAGACTTCAGAATCAAGATTGAAGATTGAAGACTCAAGATAAGAATATTCAAGATTCAAGAGTCCGAGTTATCCGATAGTTAGTTAGCAAATTAGGATTAGTCCAGTTTGTTAGGAACCGTAGCAACAGGATTATAAATACTTATCTCCTGGTAAGTTTAGATGTACGACTACGACTCAGATACGAAAACAACTTAGTGTTGCAGAGCCGAAAAACCTCACCTTACCATATATGTTACGATTCTTGAATTACTGTTTGTCACTTCAACGTGATCAAGATATCCACAGATTGCCAAGCTATTCGTGTGTTCGAATAATCACATTAGTTGTGATGTTGGTAAGTTATCAATCTGTGTAAATCCTGTTTAGAGAGTCGTCAGTATCTATAATCATAAGTTGATTATAAATAGCTAAGTTTGAAAGATTGAGAGATTTATATTAGGTGTTTACATATCAAGATTTGCTTACTTGATAGTTATTGTAATCATCTTCTTATTCAAAGCATTGTAATCATCTTTTTAATGAAAGCATTTGATTGATTGTGGTTTGATTTACTTTGTGTAACACTTTTATTTGATTTGTTCAATTTCCGCAGAAAGTGTATTCAACCCCCCTTCTACACACCTGTTGCTTGTTGTTATTCTCACCAAGGGACCAACACCTATTGTCTCAGGCTACCTTCAGCATTAATCATAGAACTAGAGAATTGTTTTTACGTTCCTAGATTGATTAAAAATGTATTCTCGTACGATTTATTAATAGACAGTGGATTTTACTCTCAGTCGGTAGGTAAAACAAGTTTGTGCTTTAAAGATGATTTATTCTATTTTGGAGCAAGTTCACAAAATGGTCTATATATGATAAATCTAGAAGATGACAAGGAAATCTATCAAATATGTAAGAGGTCAAATGACACTTTGAACCAGACTTACCTTTGGCATTGTCGGCTCGGACACATAAATAAGAAACGCATAGAGCAACTTCATAGTGATGGAGTTCTAGGATCATTTGATCTTGAATCAATTGACAATTGTGAATCTTGTTTGTCTTGAAAGATGCAAAGAAACCTTTCAACAGTTTGAATGAAAGGTCAAAGGAACTGCTAGGAATTATACACACAGATGTATGTGGTCCTTTCAGTCAGGAGGCCACGGGAGGATACCAGTACTTCATTACCTTTACTGACGACTTCAGTAGGTATGGTTATGTGTATCTAATGAGACACAAGTCTGAAAGTTTTAATTTCTTCAAACAATTTTAGAGTGAAGTACAGAACCAGATTGACAAGAAGATAAAACTGCTTCGGTCTGACCAGGGTGGTGAATATCTGAGTCAGGAGTTTGACGATCATCTAAAGGAATGTGGGATTGTTTCACAACTCACACCTCCATATACGCCACAGTTGAATTTTGTATTAGAAAGGAGGAATAGGACCTTACTTAACATGGTTAGGTCTATGATGAGTCGAACTAGTTTACCAATGTCGTTCTGGGGTCAAGCACTCGAAACGGCTGCTTATATGCTGAACCGAGTTCCAACTAAGTCTGTGGAATAGGGAAAGAAACCGTTCGAGTTATGGACGGGTAAAAAGCCCAAGCTGTCTTTCAAAAGATTTGGGGTTGTGAGGCGTTCGTTAAATGACCGTTCTCAGATAAACTCAAACCTAAATCAGATAGGTGTATCTTCGTGGGTTATCCTAAGGAAACCTTAGGGTACTATTTCTATAATCCCGATGAGAACAAAGTTTTTGTCTCTCGGTCAGGGACATTTCAAGAGGATAAGTTTCTAAGTTCATAAACTTCTGGAAAAGAAATAGATCTTCAAGAAATTGAAGAGAATGAAGGTATGCCTCCTCCACTAGTGGAACCCGTAAGTCAACAAAGAATTGTTGAATCCCAAACCGAGTCTGTGGTTGAGGAAGGAGTGGAAACACAAGACATTCGTAGGTCCAATAGGATTCGGACTGAGCCGGATAGATATCTTGGATTTCGAATCGCTCAAGAAGAAGGGGATCTTTATGAGCCCACATCCTACGGGGATGCTATGTCGGGCAGTGAGTCTGACAAATGGTTGGACGCCATGAAGGCAGAGATGTAATCCATGTATGACAACCAAGTTTGGGAGTTAGTAGACTTGCCACAACACAGTAGAGCTATTGGGTGCAAGTGGGTCTTCAAGAAAAAGACCGACATGGAAGGAAATGTGCATACTTTTAAAGCTAGGCTTGTTGCAAAAGGTTATAATCAAACTCATGGTATTGATTATGATGAAACCTTTTCGCCAGTAGCCATGCTTAAGTCGATTACGATTCTTATGGTCATATTTGCATACTTCAGTTATGAGATATGGCAAATGGATGTCAAAAACGCTTTCCTTAACGGGAAACTGACAGACGATGTTTATATGGCACAACCGGACGGTTTTAAGGATTCCAAGAATCCACGGTAAAGTATGTAAGTTGTTGAAATCCATTTATGGATTAAAACAGGCATCTAGGAGCTGGAACTTGCACTTTGATGAGCGCATCAAAGACTTTGGTTTTACCAAAAGCGAGTTTGAGTCTTGTGTTTACACGAAGTTTAGTGGGAGCATAGCAATCTTCCTGGTCCTGTATGTGGATGACATACTGATCATAGGAAACGATGTAGCGGCATTACAAGGAGTAAAACCCTGGTTAGGTAGATGTTCCAGATGAAATACCTAGGAGAAGCCGCATACATACTTGGTATTAAGATCTATAGAGATAGATATAGGCGGCTGATTAGACTTAGTCAGAGTACATACATAGATTAAGTGTTGAAACACTTTAAGATGGAAGATTCCAAGAAAGGATTCATCCCTATGAGATACGGTATACCATTGAGCAAAGCTCAATGCCCTACTTCTCCAGAGGAGCAGAAGAGGATGATATCAGTTCCTTATGCCTCGGCAGTAGGATCAATTATGTATGCCATGTTATGTACTAGGCCCGATGTTGCTTACCCCATTGGGTGGCTGTCAAGAACATTCTCAAGTGTTTGAGAAAGACAAAGGATATGTTCTTGGTCTTTGGTGGAAGCACGGATGAAGTCAGTGTTACTGGTTACACAGATGCGAGCTTCTAGACAGACATAATGACTTTAAGTAGCAGTCAGGGTTTGTTTTTACCGTAAACGGTGGAGCTGTATCTTGGAAAATCCATAAGCAAGATACTATAGCAGATTCAACTACAGAGGCTGAGTACATTGCGGCAAGTGATGTGGCAAAGGAAGCGGTTTGGCTGCAGAATTTTATCTTGGATCTGAGAGTGGTTGCCAGTATCTCTAGACCGATTGATATATTATGTGATAATATGGGATCTTTGGCGCAAGCGAAAGAACCAAGAGATCACCAGCGAACCAGGCACGTACTTAGAAAGTATCACATCATCCGAGAGATTATCGGAAGGGGAGATGTGAGGATATGCAAGATCCGTTGACCAAGGCGCTAGCAAGAGAAAAGCTTGAGAGACATGCTAGTTCCATAGGAAAGCAGTACATGGGACCTAGTACCTAGTTTTTAAGTATTTTATTAAAATTGTGTGGATTGGTATTTGAGGTTTATGATTATGTATTAAACATTTCTACGTGATGGAAATAGGAGGTTTAATATAATCTTTTAAATATCTCTATACTTTTAGCATATTTATTTATCCATGATATACAAGTCTTCATATATCAAAATCACTCCGTAGCTACCTGATTCGGTGGGAGCCGAATTAGGATGATACTAACGCTATTATAAATACTTGTTGGATTATTCGGGTAAAGAATAACAGCCCAAGTTATGTGATCAAGTATTTATAGATATTTTTTAGGGGTACAAATATTGGAGGTGATCCGCATCAGTCTAAGTTTTTGGAGCCAACAACATGAGTTAGCTGATTGGTTGTCCTTAGACCTGAGATGTTCTGTTTGGGGCACGAGGACTTCTGTACTTTGGAATGTTCTAACGCTACTCCGTAACTGGGTAGTAATAACGGGTGTATCTGGGTGCAGCGGAAGACGTGTGCTCAATTGCAAGCAGTCAAGATGGGATTTGCACCTTCTCTTGTAGAGAGGAGATATTCCAGGGCCCCTTGATGGTTGAGACTAAATGAAATTCGTGGCCGCGCTCGGATAGATTGATGGATATCATTTGGTAACTTCGTAACTGCAGTTAGTCGAAATCAAAATTCGAGAAACATAATCTGGATTTTCAGAATAGATCACGTGCTCCATGTCTGAAATCCATATTACGGGATATCGCGATGCGAAAGGAAAAGCCGGGTAATCCAAGTATGTGATTACAGCATCTCTGGACATAAGAGAACTTATAGTCATGGTTAACCTAAGTGTCTGGATGGGGACCTCTTTAGGCCCGTGATTGATAAGGGAGTGTAACTATCGTGCACAAGTGGGAGTCTGAAAGGATTGTGTACAGGGATAGTGTACACGTGTCATCACATCCATGGACACTGTGAGTCACTAAAGGGTCACACAGCTGCACACTCAAATAATGAACCAGGAAACAATTCAATGTGTGTGAAGATTATAATTAACAGTTGATTAATTATAAAGAAAGAGAGAAATAATAAATAGATATTTATTATAAAGGGAATATTAAATATTGTTGGAGTCTGCCCACTGACACAAGTACATTGGTGTTACTGCTGATGAAGTGTGAGCCTATTGGGTCACACGCCAAGGATTGATCCCGACAGCTTACTGATAAAGAGAGAAGGTCCAAAAATCAAATTGTTTGATTTTGGGGCTTCACGGCCGTGAGGGAAGCTCCACGGGTCGTGAAGCCCACTGCTCTCACGAATGGCTCAATGACTTTTACACGGCTCGTGGAGTCTTCACGGGTCGTGAAGAGGTCATGAAGGGGTCGTGAAGGAGACGCCCTCACGAGTCACTCGAACACGGCACAGGCCGTGAAGGACGATGGCCAGTCGTGGCGCATTTTGTCTTCACGGGCTCTTCACGGGCCGTGAGAGGCCGTGAAGACCTGTCTGCATGTAAATCTTGTATTTGATTGGGCTATTTCTTGGTCCAATGAATATACACTTAACAATCCGGCCAAAAGAGGCAGCTGAGGGCTGGATTAGTTTAGACAACATACAAGAAGGTTCTCTCTCACTCTCTCTTTGATCTCTCTTGGTACCTTCATGTAACAAACACACATTCTACACTAAGTGGTGATTCTTGAGTGTTGTGAGCAATGGCGAATCTAGGATAGAAAACAACGTGGTTCCCTATTAAGTCAAGCCATTAAAAATAAAAATAAAAAGTCAACTATTGTGTGTTGGGTCGGGTCGTTAAAACTAAATATACTCGATAATTATATTAAAGTTCTTACAATTGTACTCGACGAGGTCTTATGCCTTGAAATATTTGCATAAGTGTTTCATTACTAATATTTTCTAGGATAACTCTTTCAATATATGACACTAAATAAACCCTAAACCCTAAACAAATAACAACAATTAAAATATTAATAAAACATATACTAATTAACTTATTTAAGTTCAAATCATAGTATACATAATATAATTATATATATTAAATACCAAAAAACAAATCCAAAAGGCCATATACCTGTAGTTACACTAAATAGTAAAGTAACAAGAAATTAAAATCAACTTGAAATATTATAAATACATATATATTTATTAATAGTCAAATATGTCATGTAGTACAACTGTCCAATATCTGCACTCTATGGCTCATGCCTAAAGGCTGACAAAGTCTAAACTCTCAAAGACAACTCACAAGTCTTAAAAAACATATATGTTTGATTGTTTACCATTTGACAGGCTACTATTTCTCATATATACTTCTTCTCCATTTAAACCTCAAAATAAAAAGTATACAGCATTATAAAAACTTAAAGAAGAAGATTTGTATGAACCTGAAGAGTGAAGACTGCCACTAATGTTTGGTATCTTTAAATCGGCGATGGCGAGCGTAGATGGGGGAGACTGGCGATGCGAGAGACGGACTGCCGGAGACAGGGCTGCCGGAGAAAGGACTGACGTAGATGGTGGTCGACGGCAAGGCTTCCACTATCGATAGGTTTCACTCTTCAGTCTTTTACGAAGGAATTTTTGCCCTATTTTCTTTAACCATAGTTTAAGTTTTAATTAGATTGGGTTATTGGGTTTTTTAGTTTTGGGTTATTTTGTTAACAGATAAAACTTGGGCTTACTGTATTTTATATATATATATTATTTTATCTAATACTATAAGGTAGTTCCTCTAAACTTTTTAAGGTAGGTCATAATTTTTTTTCTATATAACTTATAAAAAAATTAAAAAATTAGGTAGGTCCCGGGACCCACCCTGGTACTACATAAATTCGCCCCTGAAGGGTATATAATTCAAGTAGGATAATCCACACGGTTCGGAGACGGGTATTATGACAGTTAGTCATAAACCAGTATTGGAGTTGAGAGAAATAACCAGATTAATATAATTAACAAGAATATATATATATTTATTAGTTAATAAATATATATTGTTAATTATTGGATTAATATCTTGGATATTAATTAAAAGGGTTATTATTATTAATTGTTGTTATTATTAATAAAGGAATAAAATATATTAAAGGATTATATATATAAATGTCGAATATATATATATTGTTGGGAAGATGATCTTATCAGTTGAGATTTGATGAGACAAAGTTAAGTTTGTTAGATATGTTCTAGATATAACTTAAACAGAATTATGAGGCTTGATCAGACTGAATACTTATAGTGTTTCAGACTGAGCATAAGCTGAATATAAGCTGAGCATGTGTTCGATTAGCTTATATTATATCTTAGTAAGATTATCACTATGTGTGATAAGCTGTGTATGTCACCTAAGATATATATTGAGCTTTCGGCCTGATGTGTTTCAAGCTGAGTGACTCAGCGTATATACTGAGTCAGCTCAACAGAGTTGCTAAATAAGTTCTAGCTAACTCTTAGGACTTCTAAGGATGAGTTTATTAATATACGTGTTAGTTCATGTTGGTTTTCGAGTTTGTTCTCGAAGAACTCAGCTTGATTGGTTTCAACCTGAGTAACTCAGTCCGAGTAAGAAGTCAGCCCAAAGAAAATTTAAATATGTTTTAAATTTATCTTTTTAACTCTCTATATCTACGGGAAGGATAAGAAGACTCCAGAATCAAGATTGAATATAGAAGACTCAAGATAAGAAGATTCAAGATTCAAGATTCTGAGTTATCCGGTAGTTAGTTAGCAAATTAAGATTAGTCCAGTTTTGTTAGGAACCGTAGGAACAGGATTATAAATACTTATCATCCTGATAAGTTTAGAGGAACAATTCTGAAAACAAGTTACAGAGCCAAATACCTCACCTCAACCGTATGTGTTACGATTCTTGAATCACTGTTTGTCAGTTCAACGTGATCAAGATATTCACAGATTGCCAAGCTATTCGTGTGTTTGAATACTGTAACGCCCGAAAGTTCTTAAGTTCCTAGATATGAGTTTTTATTAAGTGATAAAGTAAAGGGGTTAAATTTGCCACATGATGAAAGTTTTATAGTTTAGGGGGTTGTTTGTATTTAACCCAAACTTAAAGATATAGATGGCTGCATATTGAGTTCTTGTAGTCAAACCTTCATGAAACCACAGTTGTAAACACAATCATACATATGAGCTCAAGCCACTCCTTATTTTCTGATTTTGATTGATAAAGGCAGAGAAGTTGATAGTTCTAATCAGTTCCTTTTTTATTCAGAAGCAAGAGGTATATGTTCTTCATGATTTAAAGTAAGTTTTAGGTCAAGAAGTGGATTCATATGTTGAATCCTTAAGTTTTGTGTTAGTCTTTGATTTAGATGTTGTATGATGATCCAAAAGGTTGTAGTATGTGTTAAAGATTGTTGTTTGGTTAGAAATCGTGTTTTGGATCGCTGATAGAGGGTAAAAGATCGAAACCCAGCTGCTGTTCGAATAGAGCAGATGAGTCTGTTGTACCGACTGTTCCTACGGCCGCAGGGATTATTCCCTACGGGCGTAGGAAGGTGTCAAGAACTACTGGTTGTTTTGTCTCCTACGGCCGTAGGTAAGGACTCCTGCGGGCGTAGGACAGTGTTTCATGAGTTACCGCCTAAGGACGAAGGGAACTAGCCTACGGGCGTAGTACATATAGCCTACAACCGTAAGAATCCTAGAAACCTTACTACGGCCGTATGGATGAACCCCTACGGTCGTAGGGAGGGCAAGGACCAGGTTAAACTGTTTGTTACTTAATGTTCAGTTTAAGTTGCCATAGAGCGTATAGAAGCTAATGTAGCATATGTTTATTGCTTGTAGGCAATAAGAGTTTGACACTTCAGTTAGAGGAGTATATTTCTTAACTGCTGCTAAGGTGAGTGTACTTACCCTTAATTAGATTAGTATATGTTTGTGCACTAAGTGATTAATATATCAATTGTATGTTTGACGTGTAAAGTTAAAGGCTGCTCTTCAGATGTTTAGTAGCACTATGTTATAGTATTTGATATGAGTAGTATGCATTTATGTACAAAGTGAACAATATGATATATGTGTTGTGATGTGTGTTATGTATGTGCACGAGTGCATAAAGTACCTGGCTTAGAGAAGCCTTGTACAAAGAAAAGCGGATACTATGTATCCAAGAAAGTGAAAGGGGTATATTGAGACCCTTATACCCAAGTAAAGCGTCAAGGGCTTGGTGTTTGTATCCAGGAAAGTGAAAAGGGGTATATTGAGATCCTTATACCCAAGTAAAGTGTCAGGGGCTGGTTACGCGCAAGGTGTGATCATACCCCAGGACAAGTTAACAGTTTGATTGTTTTGCAGATTAAAGTTGGGATGTGAGACATCCTGATAAGAGATACTCATGCTATATGTGTTTATTAGTTCAGTAGTATACTTACTAAGCGAAAGCTTACATTTTAGTATGTTGTGCCTGCAGGTAACCAGTTTCCAGCAAGGGTAAGGCTCCGGTGCTCCGTAGAGTTGGATAGCTCCTAGTTTTTTAAAAGAGTACTTTTAACACTGCTTTTTGTAAAACTGTTAGCATTAAAGTGTTGTAGCTAGTTTTCTGCAAACTCTGATGTTTTAGATTGCTAATTAGTAGTAATTAAATTTTTAAAAGCTATTTTAGAAAAGTGGTGTTACAACTTGGTATCAGAGCCAAGGTTTAAGAGATTTGGGCACACACGAGTGTGATGTCTGAACTTAAACCGTGGTTTTGAGGTCAGGAGGAGCTATCCCTGGGGCAATAGTCTTGGTGAGTATACGGTTAGTAGAAGTTTATGATTTGTTATCAGTTTTACAGTTTGAGCATGAGTAGTAATGTTTTTACATGTGTAGTTAACTTGCCATACGTGACCTAAGCTTGTGAATCGGGGTATTCCATGACGGTACCAAGAACAGTTGTGTATAATATGTTCCTTACAACGCCTGGCCAGTGTGTGTAAAGAACATATGGTATGCAGTTGAGCTTGAAATTGTTATGGCAGTGTCTTGTGAATCAAGTGATGGGTAATACGTGACTGTATATAGTATGTGAAGAAGACAAGAATTGAATATGAGATAGATGTAGTATTAATAATATTACATACCTTGTTATGAGAAATAAAGAAAGAAGTTATTGTATAGCATGTTAAAGATATATGATTATAAAAGATGAGTATGTGAAAAGAGTTAGCATGTGTTGCTATAGTAGTCTGAGGCTAGTATACCTCGGGAGACCAGAGATACTTTTGCTTCAGATGCAAGTTATATTTAAAGTAATAGACGTATGAGTAACCCTGTAGAGAGAGTTGTTACAGAAGAGTTTGCAAGAAACAATTCTTCAAACTTTCCTCAGATGTCTGCCAAGGGTTGTCCCATCTTTGATGGATCTGATTATCCTATGTGGAAATTCAGAGCCATGTTATTCCTCAAGTCCATTGACAATCGTATGTCCGATGTCATTACCAAAGGACCAATTATCCCCAAGATTTCTACTGTTATCAGTGATACGTCCGCTGATAAACCAGACAAAAGTGAAAAAGAAGTAAGGAAGTCTGTTGCATCCTGGACAGATGAAGACTGGAAACTGTTCAATCTGGATGATAAGGCAAAGAGTGTTCTGGCAAATGCCCTGACCAACAAGATCTTGCATACAGCGACTGGGTGTCAAAGTGCAAAAGAGATATGGGATACATTAAGCATTACATATGAGGGCACTGATCTGGTCAAGCAGCAAAAGAAGAGTCATCTGAATAGATCCTAAGAAAACTTCTTTTCAAAGAAGAATGAAACCTTGCCTGATTTGTTCACAAGGTTTCACTACTTGATAAATGACCTACTAAGTGTGGGTGTGAAGAAAGATGAAGATAAACTTGTGCTGAAGTTTCTGGATGTGTTATCAGAAAGGTTCAATGAAGTAACCACAGCACTGAGGGCTGGAGGAACATTGCATTTGTACAACCTACAGTCCATTTATGGGTTCTTGCTCAACCATGAACAGATCACAGAGCACAAGAGAACTTCACAACAACAACTTAAGGAGTCCTTGGATAAAGCAGATATTGCATTAGTTTCACAGAAGAAGAAGAAAAGTTCCAAGGCATTAGTTGTTGAATCTGAGACTGAGTCAGAATCTCAAACTAACCACTCAGACTCAGACTCAGGTGATACTGATGATGTTCAGACTATCACTGAGCAGATGGCGATGTTAGCCAGAAGTTTGAGAAGAGCTCAACGGGGAAGAGGAAGATCTGACAGGGGCAAAGGGAAGAGTTCCTTTGATCCCAAGAAGGCTGTGTGCTTCAACTGTCATAAGAAGGGACACATTGCTGCTGAGTGTAGATTAAAGAAGGAAGAATCAGCATCAGTTGCTGATAAGAATGCTTACAGAGCTGACAAATACAAGAAGAAATATACTCAGCTCAAGAAAGGAAAGCCTGAAGACAAACCCAGTGCAAAAGGTCTATATGCTGAAACCTGGGATACAGAATCATCTACCTCAGATGATGATGTATGTCTAATGGCTCAACAGGATGAAGTTTGAAATTGACGAAGTTGATTATCGTTTGTCCGAGTCAACTTTTGAAGCTGACATGAAGGAAGCTGAGGAAAATAGCAAGCTTAGTGATTGGGATCCTGCTTCCATGTACAAGGTTAGTAATTTCAACTCTTACACCGAAGAAGAAAAAGGTCTTGCCTTCGATTATTTGTTAAATTATTTCAAGACCATCCTTAAGTCTCAAAAGGACCTCAAAGCTGAGATAGCTAAACTAAAGAATGAGATTAAGGAAAATCAATCTCTCATTGATGTTGGTAAGAAAGCACAATGTGATCTTGAATGTCAAAGACACATTAATAAACTTCTAAGTGAAGAACTTCAGGAAGCTAAAGTCAAAGCTGACCAACTTCAAAAGGTCACTGAGTCTTGGTGTAAGTCATCAAAGCTTGCTAAAAAGTGCATAAACCAACAAATTCCTAAACAGGTACAAGCTGTACTTGGAGGTGACTATCAAACCGCAGCTTATGTAGCTGATGATGAGATAGCAAGTACAGACTCTGAGGAGGATAGACAACTGATTGAGTCTCAGAAGTCAGCCTCAGAGAAGAAACATGGTCAAAACCTTAAATACAATATGTTTGTAAGTCTAAAGATCATGGAAATGAGTGCTCAACATACAAATAGCATGGTAAGTCTGTGCTGGACAGATTAGGCACTCAACCTATTCAAAGAACTTCAGTCATAGAAAGGCTTAATCCAAATCCTTTCAAAAGACAACATTAACTATCTGGCTCGGAGAGAAGTTACAAGAATAGGAAGACCACTGTAAGTTTGAGGTCAAATCACAACAATGGTAAGTCCAATGTTGTGGATCTTGGTAAGTCCAAGAAGATCAACAGTGGTAAGTCCAAACCTGTTGAAACTGGTGAGTCCAGTAAGCATGACAAAGGTAAGTCCAAGGTCATGGAAAAGAAGTTTGTTGGTCAAGCTTCTAATCAAAAGGATAACAAACAAAAATCTGACAAAGGTAAGTCCAAAGTCAGTGAGCATCAAGTGAATCAACTTGCAAAGAAAGTTGAAAAGTTATCCACTACATATAATCCTAAGACTGAGAGCAAGTTCTCACAAGGATTATTGGGCACTCTACCTCCTCTAATCATTGGAAGAAGGAGATGCTACAAGTGCAGAAGTAGAGGTCATGATGCTAAGGACTGTGATGTTGAAATCTCAAGGCCTGTACAAGAACAGGCTGATCAGTCTACACAGGACCCAGCTCCTGCTCAAGCTGAACAGTCAGTTCAACAAGATGGAGATGCTAAGTGCTCCTCATCAGAACCCACCAAGAAGTGAGTTCCCAAACAAAACTAATGTGTTTAGTTTTTATATCATGTGCAGGGTTCAAGTAAATGGTACTTGGATAGTGGATGCTCAAGGCACATGACAGGGTGGAAAGGACTTCTTAGTGATTTCCAGGAAGACGAAGGTCCTAAAGTAACATTTGGAGAAAATTCCTATGGAAGAACTAAAGGCTATGGTAAGATGCATGCTGGCAAAGTTACTTTCTAGAAGGTTGCATATGTCAAGGGTCTTAAGCACAATCTGATTAGTATCAGCCAATTGTGTGATGAAGACAACATTGTTCCTTTTAGGAAGAAAGCAGGAACAATATATAATGCTAAGGGAAAGCCTGTATTAATAGCTAAAAGAGAAATAGATGTGTATCTACTTGATCTTAATTCTGCTGATCCCTATACTGAAACCTGCTTGTATTCCCAATCTGTTCCTAAGCTGAGTTGGTTGTGGCATGAACGATTATCACATTTAAATTTCAAAAATATAAATATGCTATCCAATAAAGAGTTAGTCTCTGGATTACCAAAAATCACATTTGTCAAGGACAAATTGTGTTCAGCTTGTGAAGAAGGGAAACACCATAAAGGGTCCTTTAAATCAAAGAATAAATTTTCAATAACAGACCTACTGCATATGTTGCATATGGATCTGTTTGGACCCATAAGTACTTCAAGCCTATGTGGCAAGAAGTACACACTAGTGATAGTAGATGAGTTCTCACGATTCACCTGGGTAATATTCCTAAAAGCCAAAAGTGAGGCTGCCCTGGAGATAATAAGTTTTATCAAACGGGAAGAGTTGCAGAAAGGTTTGTCTGTAAAGCAACTCAGAAGTGATCATGGGACTGAGTTCAGAAACTCAACCCTTGAAAGCTTCTGTGAACAAAAGGGAATATTACAAAATTTCTCATATGTCAGAACTCCCCAACAAAATGGAGTTGCTGAGAGGAGAAATAGAACCTTAATTGAGGCTGCTAAAACAATGCTTTGTGAGGCAGGATTGAAACTTTATTTTTGGGATGAAGCTGTTAATACAGCCTGTTATACCCAAAATAGGTCAATCATTGTCAAAAGACATGGCAAAACATCATATGAGATGTATAAATCTAGAAAGCCTAATATAGGTTATTTCCATATATTTGGTTCAAAATGCTATGTGCTGAATCAAAGAGATCAGCTCTATAAGTTGGAACCCAAAGCTGATCCTGGAATATTCGTTGGTTATTCCTCAATCTCCAAATCATAAATAGTGTATAACACTAGGAGAAAGGCTATAGAAGAATCAATTCATGTCTCATTTAATGAAGACAGTCTTGATCAAGCTGAGAATAGACAAGCTGACTTGGTTAGTCTGAGTAAGCTTGAAAAGCCTGAGGAAACCAATATGTCAAATCCTATGTATGTCATGGGAGATGATAGTGATGATGATGTGTGTCCATCAAAGAAATCATCACAAGCTCCAAGGGACTCTCAAGATGAGAAAAATGATGAGTTCGTTAATCCTTTTGGAGCTGAAGTCACTCAGACTGAGAATCTCAGTGATCATCAGTTTGTTGACAATGTTGCTATTGAGACTGAGGATGTGTGTTCACCTCAGAGTTCTCAACATCACTCAGACCCAGAACCAGAGTCTCCAACTACAACATTCAAATTCCTCAAATATCATCCTCAAGATCAAATCATTGGAAATGTCCAAGAGAGGGTTATGACCAGATCCAAGGCTACAGCTAACTATGCTGCTCACTTTGGTTTCCTATCTCAAATGGAACCAAAGAAGACTGAAAAAGCCTTAGAGGATGAGGGTTGGATTGAAGCTATGCAAGAGGAATTAAATGAGTTTGAGAGAAATAAGGTCTAGAGCCTTGTCCTTGCCCCCAAAGATCATTCCATTATAGGCACTAAGTGGGTCTATAGAAATAAAATGGAGAAGGATGGAATGATAGTTAGGAACAAAGTCAGGCTGGTAGCACAAGGGTATAAGCAAGAGGAAGGTATCGATTATGATTAGACCTTTGCCCATGTCGCTACAATTAAAGCCATAAGGCTATTCCTGGCCTATGCAACATATAAATACTTCAAAGTCTATCAAATGGATGTGAAGAGTGCTTTCCTAAATGGAAAACTTCAGGAGGAAGTCTATGTGAAACAAGCTCCTGGCTTTGTTAGTTCAAAGTTTCCACATCATGTCTATAAGTTAGACAAGGCTTTGTATGGTCTTAAACAAGCTCCAAGAGCTTGGTATGATACACTGTCCAACTATCTACTATCAATGGAT
The DNA here is from genome assembly GCA_947179395.2 of Pulicaria dysenterica. NCBI lineage: Eukaryota > Viridiplantae > Streptophyta > Magnoliopsida > Asterales > Asteraceae > Pulicaria > Pulicaria dysenterica. The sequence goes on from OX359290.1 coordinate 30,996,259, forward strand.
TTCACCATAGGTAGTATAGATAATACACTCTTTATTAAAAAGAGTAAAGGACAGGTGATTCTTGTACAAATATATGTCGATGACATTATCTTTGGTTCTACAAATGAATCATTGTGTGAATGGTTCTGCAAACTAATGTCACAAAAGTACAAGATGAGCATGATGGGTGACATGACATACTTCCTTGGCTTACAAATTCAACAAAAGCCTGATGGAATATTCATCAATCAAAAAAAGTATGTTCTTGATTTGATAAAGAAATATGGTTTTGATTCTAGTTCAACCATGAAAACATCTGTCAAGCTGAGTAAGGACTAAGATGGTAAGTCTGTGTGTCAGTCTACCTATAGAGGAATGATTGGTTCATTACTCTATTTGACAGCTAGTAGACCTAATATCATGTTTGCTACATGTGTTTGTGCAAGATATCAGTCAGATCCTAAAGAATCACATCTTCAAGCTCTGAAAAGGATCTTTAGGTACCTTAAAGGTACTCCAAATCTAGGTCTTTGGTATCCAAAGGACTCTGGATTTGAGTTGGTTGGTTTTTCAGATGCTGACTATGCTGGGTGCAAGTTAGATAGAAAATCAACAACTGGAGGATGTAAAATGCTTGGAGGGAAGTTAGCAAGTTGGACTAGTAAGAAACAGAACTCAGTGGCTACTTCAACTGCTGAAGCTGAATATGTTGCAGCAGGAAGCTGTTGTGCTCAAATCCTGTGGATGCAACATCAGCTTTAAGACTTTGGTATGAGTTTCAAGAAAACTCCTATCTTATGTGATAACCAAAGTGCTATAGCCATCACTTACAATCTAGTATTCCACTCAAGAACCAAGCATATTGAAATTCGACATCACTTCATCAGGGACATCGTGGAAAAAGGTAAAGTTGACATTAAATTTATCTCCACTAATGACCAATTAGCAGATATCTTTACTAAACCACTTGATGAGAAACGGTTTATGTATCTGCTAAGTGAATTGGGTATGCTCAACCCCTAGCTAAGTGTCTAGAATCTGAGTTTTTTTAAGTTTCACAAACACTAAGTGTCTTAAACTAAGTGCACAGTTTATAAATAAGTTTTCATAAACTGAATAACCTGTCAAGATGAATGATGAGTTCGCACGTTTGGTAAGTTCCAAACATCTTTTAACTACTTAGTGTGGTTAAGATATATCGTTTGAGTTAGTCTCAAATCGCGTATTACACCATTTGTGTATTGGTATAATTCAACAGTGTTTATAATCTTATTATAAGTTAATAATATTATTTTACACTTGTATCCGTTGGAAGATGATGTGTTTTCTACCCTCTCACTGTTACATAAAGCCGTAATTTCTCCGGCGTAACGGATAAAAAGGGATTCTAACGGTAACTTTTCTTTCTCCTCATAAAGGTATATATACCGATCCTAACCGGTTTAGAGAAGTTTACGCTTACAATTCTACCCTCTCATCTTCTCATACCTTTCGCAAACACCTCTTTTGCTCAGTGCATTCTTCCGTTCATCTTCAAAACCCTAAAAGATGTTCAATAATGACATCTCAGCTCAAAGATGTTCAATAATGAAGCTGAGGAACAATATGGATTGGGTTCAAGGGAGAGCTTCCCAAGCTGATCCAATCAAGGGATCCAATCAAGGGAGAGCTTCCCAAGCTGAGGAACATCTTTGAGCTTAGATCCAATCAAGGGAGAGATTCCCAAGCTGATCCAGAGGTTCAAGCTGAGTAACCTGCTCAGGCTGAACCAGCAAATATTGAAGCTACTTCTGGTAAGATCTCTCCACTTTCTTCTTCTTCTCACTATTCTCCATCCACTTTTAGAGACAAGACTGCTGTAAACCCAACTCAGTCTAACCCATCTCCTCCACATTTTTTCCATCTTAAATCCCACTCTGTAGCCACCCCTAGTATGCCCACTTCTGTTAGGGAGAATATCCAAACCTACACCAGAAAAACTGCCAAGGGTGGTACTACCCCTAAGGGTATCACTGGAGCTGAGATCACAATAATCCCTCCCCAGGCAGGAGTTGAGGGGGAGACGCCTACTCTTCAGGTGTTAACCTCGAGGCTCATTTCAACCCAAAAGCCTAAGCCGGGTGTGGTGTCTACTCAGCCCATACTCTCCAGAGCCATGGGAGAGCCTGTTACTGTGCCTAAGCAAACACACTTAGGTAACATTGAAAAAATGACCAATCCCCAGGGTCAATCACCCCCCTCCAAACCAATAAGCCAATCACATACCCATACACTTCACGTTTCTCACACCCAATTACACGACCTGTCAATGTTTCATCTCAACACCAAGATTAATCACAGGGTCCAAACTCTGGTGCAAATGAGTTTGAGGGTATACACCAACCCTTAGATGATACACCCACATACTCACCTACTGTTGTTCTTGACTCTTTTTCATCACAGGATAAACTTTTTGAGTCTAAGGACAAGGCTCAGTCTACTCCAGAAGCATTTGCCTCCTCAGGCGTTCAACAGTTAAAGCAGTATTTAGCAGCTCGGTTTGATCTGTTCCAACTCAAGCAGAAGAAGAACAAACGCAAAATCTATCAAAGACTTGAGAAGCTGACTAATGAAGTTAAAGAGATTGCCTCTGCGGTTGCTGCCCTATCTAAAAGAAAGACTTCAACCCCTGGTGATGATGACAAAAAGGGGGAGAAGATTCAAGCTGACGCTGATTTGGTTCAAGCTGAAGCTTTACTGGAATCAGCAAAAGGAGCAAAGAGGCAAGCTCAGTTTGAGAGGGAGCTGGAGATAGAGAAAGAGGAACCTGCAACTAAGAAACAAAAAGTAACAGAATCTGAGTCTGAAGATGAAGTTGACAGTGTTCCTGAGACTGAGGAAGAAATAGAAGAAGAGAAAGCTACAAGGCTTATGATTGAAATGCTCGAGCAAGAGGAAGCCAATGAGTTAGGCATTTCACTTGAAGAGCTAAGAAAGAGAAAAGAGAAGGAGGCAAAGGACCAAGAAAAAGAATAACAGAGAAAAGCTTTGGCTCAGGCTCAGGCTGACTACACTGGTCCAAGACCTGATCCTGTCCCATATACTGATGCAGAAATTCAGGAATGTTATTTCAGAAGGAGCGCCAGTGACGAGATCAAATGCATGACCTTGATCAGAATCGATAGAGCCATCATCCTCAACTTTGAATTTGAAGATAAATCTCAAATGGGGGTGTACCTGAGATATGTTCACAGGATTGGCTACATAGAGTGGAATAGAATTCTGATGATGCTCAAGAAGTTCAAAAGAAGCCAAATCAAGCAAGAGATCTTTGCTGAAGTTTCCAAGCTGATAAATAGAGCTGAGGAGCTGAGATATGTTCCAGTTCCTGGTATGCAATTGGAGAAATTATTCGAGGTACCTAAAGGTGTGGAGTTCAAAGAAAATCAATTTATTGATGCACTTGTTCAGGGGTTCATGTATAAGGATCAGGCAGGCAAACCTAGTTTTATCAAGCTGGATGAAATTTGCTATCTAAAAACTAAGGATGACGTGCACATTAGAAGCTGTTGTGGTGGTGATAGTTCAAACCAGCTTATGAAATACAAGCTGAACAAGATCATCAAAGTTCAACAGAAGGAACTCAAAGGGAACGTAGAAGCTGAGAAGTTGCTGTATGATATAACCAAAGAAATTATCAACTAGGAACTTCTACATCCTGAGTTCATAAGATAATAGATTAGTTCTATTGTATAAATTAGATTAGTTCTAATTTTGTAAGCACTAAGTGTGCATGATCTAAGTGATCAATAATTTTGTATTATGATATGTTCAATTAATACAAGTATGAGTTTGATATGTTCAACTGTGTTATGATATGTTCATAATTATTAGTCTGATAAGTTCAGCTTGAATGAATAAGTGATTAGTTCTTATTCATTAATGTATTTAGTTGGTGTGTTCAACTTAAAGTTGGTATGTTCCACTTATAATTGATAAGTTCAATTAAAATTGATATGTTCAATTAATATTTGATTAGTTCAAATATAAAATCTTAATAAGTTTGAGATTTAAAACATAATTCTGTTAAACAAACTTAAGAACTGTTTGGTAGTTTTGTCATCGTCAAATAAAGGGAGTTTGTTGGGAAGATGATCTCATCAGTTGAGATTTGATGAGACAAAGTTAAGTTTGTTAGATATGTTCTAGATATAACTTAAACAGAATTATGAGGCATGATCAGACTGAACACTTATAGTGTCTCAGACTGAGAATAAGCTGAATATAAGCTGAGCATATGTTCGATTAGCTTATACTATATCTTAGTAAGATTATCACTATGTGTGATAAACTGTGTATGTCACCTAAGATATATATTGAGCTTTCAGCCTGATGTGTTTCAAGCTGAGTGACTCAGCGTATATACTGAGTCAGCTCAACAGAGTTGCTAAATATGTTCTAGCTAACTCTTAGGACTTCTAAGGATGAGTTTATTAATATACATGTTAGTTCATGTTGGTTTTCGAGTTTGTTCTCGAAGAACTCAGCTTGATAAGTTTCAAGCTGAGTAACTCAGTCCGAGTAAGAAGTCAGCCCAAAGAAAATTTAAATATGTTTTAAATTTATCTTTTTAACTCTCTATATCTACGGGAAGGATAAGAAGACTCCAGAATCAAGATTGAAGATTGAAGACTCAAGATAAGAAGATTCAAGATTCAAGATTCAAGATTCCGAGTTATCCGGTAGTTAGTTAGCAAATTAGGATTAGTCCAGTTTGTTAGGAACAGTAAAAACAGGATTATAAATACTTATCTTCCTGATAAGTTTAGAGGAACGATTCTGAAAACAAGTTACAGAGCCAAATACCTCACATCAACCGTATGTGTTACGATTGTTGAATCGCTGTTTGTCAGTTCAACGTGATCAAGATATTCACAGATTGCCAAGCTATTCGTGTGTTCGAATACTCACATTAGTTGTGAGATTGGTAAGTTTTCACTCTGTTATTAAATCCTTTTTAGAGAGTCGTTCAGTGTCTATAATCATAAGTTGATTATAGATAGCTAAGTTTGAAAGATTGAGAGATTTATATTAGGTGTTTACATATCAAGAGTTGCTTACTTGATAGAGTCTGTAATCATCTTCTTATTATTAATGAAAAGCAAAGCATTCGATCGTGGTTTGATTTACTATGTGTAACACTTTATTTTGATTTGTTCAATTTCCGCAGAAAGTGTATTCAACCCCCCTTCTACACATCTGTTGCTTGTTGTTATTCTCACCAAGGAACCAACATATATATATATATATTAGTATATTTTATATTAATGATAAAATGGTTTAAAAGGTTTCCTAATTAAAGATAACTAGATAAGTTATCTATAAATAGGGATTAAACCATAACAATTACGGTAAAAAATGCAAAAACAACACTCTCTCCCCTCTCTCCTTGTGTTCGACGGCCGAAGGCACCCTCTCCCAAGGGTGTAGTCTATTTTGGTGATTCTTGGTGCAAAGGATCAAGTGCAAAATCAAGTGTGGATTATACCTTTCTAGCGGGTGCTTGTTATATCTCATCACGGGTGGATTAAGCTTGACCAATTCAGGTATATTCTCATCTAATGTGTTCTTGGTGATGTATGGTGAAATCGATGGATTCAATATGTGTTTAACACATATATCGATTTCCAGTATATGATAATAAGATTGACTGCTTGCTTAGTTTTATGTTTAATTCAATCCTAGTTTGCCCTGTATGCATTCTGCGCAAAAGGCTATATGTCTGTGATCATGATTTTCGATTTCATATATATTGGATTATTATTCTGTTTCCGCACATGTGGTAAACTAAGATCTGTTTTAATCCTTTAGGGTTTTAAGATTAAGATTATTATTCTGTTTCCGCCTATGTGAATAATAACTGTTTTAATTACACAATTCTGAGTTGGTTCAAACCAAGTTGGGTTCTGAATCAGGATAACTCAAGGATGAATTGTGACCTGTAAAACCCAACAAAAGCATACACTTTCTTCAAATTAACATTCTAACACTATGTGCCCCTTCTATCCACACCCCAGACATCTAGTAGTAGCTTTTGTACAATCTCCGGTGTGATGAGTGCGGCATTTAAAACACGAAGAACCATCAAACTTCGGCCATTTTGAAGAACCAGATTTCTCAACCGTAGAAGTATGTCCTTTCGAGGAACCGAACATATAGGACAACCGAAACTTCCTATTCTGACTCCTGTTCACATGATCGCTTTTATAACGAAGAAGCTCTCCTTCAATCTGTAGTGCTATCTCAAAGGCTTCGTTCATGCTAGTAGCGGTTCTAACACAAACACGATGTCCGATCGGTAACATGCTTGTAAACTTCCGTATATTGGCTTCCTCATCTGGCTAATAACTTGGAACAAACTCCATCTTATCTTTAAAAGCATAGATGAAGTCTTTCATGGATTGATTTCCTTTTTGGAGCTTGTTAATTTCCCGCTCCATACGCTTTTTGTTGAAATCGGTACAATATTTCATCGTCAACTTTTCAAGAAACTGCTCCCAAGTCAATGTAGCTAACACCTTCTTACTGACCAAAACTTCCACGGCGTTCCACCACGAGACGGCATTACCTTTCAACATATGTACCGCGTATTCCATGCGATATTCCGGTGCACAATCACATAACTCAAAAATATGCGCCATCTCTCGCAACCACCGGATATCAACAGAAGGGTCGTCGCTACCATTAAAGCTAGGGGGTTCACAGGAAAGAAATTCCTGGAAAGTACAGTACTTATCATCTCTACTTTTAATCGAATGGAACAACAATTCTTTTGTCAGCCGTAGTTCCTATTCCAACTGTCGAACGTAAGCCTCTCGCTCTTTCTCACGCCTCAAACCCTCAGAATAGTGGCGAGAAGCTTCATGTTCCTAATCAACACGAATGCGAGCCATTTCATCTCCCACTTGCATAACATCTTGCTCAGTACTAACTTGCTGCCCCAACATTTCCTCAAACTATTAACACTACAAATTAGTTCACAACACACAATAATCACACAATGCTCACACTCAACCCCAATCATCCCACAAGGAACACTTAACGATGGTCGGGCCCGAGTTTGAGATCGAAATCTTTTACAAGTGCCCGATTTCTTCAAACTTAGGCTCTGAAACATAATTGTAACAACGGGTTTCACGAGCTTAAAAAAGTAATAATTTTAACTTTTAAAGTTTGTTTATCAAAAGCATGCATCGGAAACTAAACATTGATTACAAAATATAAAGTGTTGTTATCCGACTTGGCAATCAATAATACAATAACACTAAAAGCCATGTCCTAAAACGAACCGGTATTACCGCACTATAAAGCGACCACCGGCTCACAAGTAAATAAGCATAACAAAGTAGTGTTCCCGGAAAGTAACTATAACTACCGATAAGGACCCGCCTCGCCAGGCTGCCTAATCTTTACCTGCAAAAAAGGTAAATCATGGACCGGTTAGCTACACTAGCTAGTGAGTACAGGTTACACATAAGTATCAACAAGCAGTCTGTCATAACATAGGAAAAGCACACAAGGTTATCCTATCACATCGCGGTGTGCCAACATGTCAGCAAGAGTCATAGCTCACAGGGTTGCAAGTCCCGCTCAACGACTCCAAATAGGGAATCAGCAAAACCCAATCCACAATGGTGGGGGAAGCGAAAAGCAGTCCACCCAGCGCGTTACAGAGCCACTTGGACTCAATTCGGATCTTAATCATAAACCAAGACCCATCTGTTGTCGAGGAACGGCGGTTCTGCAGAACCTGCAACCCGGCGTGCACCACCAAGTACCGTTGATCCCGAATACCCAGCCATCTAGGCCCTCAAAGGATCCAGCCACATTCCGCAGCTGACCTCAACCATTCCAGGAACTATAAACAGTTCCCCGAGTGTCCGGACATAAACACATAAACACATAGCCGATCCAATCAGGATCCAGTTGCATGCATGCATAATGTCACGTCAAGTTCTGCTCATATTGGATGAAAAGAACATACAACGGTTAGCAACTACGTACTGACCATCGTCACAAAGTATCAGAGTTAACAAACAAGTGTTCCAAAAGATATATACAATAACACTACCCAAAGCAACCCGCCTCGCCAGGCCATCAGATCACTAACCTGCGAAAAGGGAAATATCACAAAACATTAGCTACACTAGCTAGTGAGTACAAATATCACATAAGCACCAATAAGCATGCTATCACGTCACAATAACACACACAAGGCTAAGTTAACATAGCGGTGTGCCGACATGTCAGCGGGATCATATCTTGCGAGGTAGCTAGCCTGGCTCAACGATCCGAGCTGGGGAATCAGTCACAACCAACCGCATGGGTGGGGGAGCGAAGAGCAGCCCACCATCACGTTTGAGCCAGTAAGACTCCATTCGGATCTGATCATAGACTAAGATCCTCACTGTATGTCGAGGAACGGCGGCCTGCAGAACTTTTAACCCGAAAAACCCATCGAGTACCGTTGATCCCGAAAAACACTAAAGGATCCAGCCGCGTTAGCAAACTGACCTCAACCCCTGCGTCTGTCCGGACAGGAATCACAATCACGAATGACCCATAGGGTCCACAATACGCATGCGTATCACATATCACAATTTATATCACATGGTATCACATATAACACTATATCACGTCATACCTCGTGCGTTCACATATATACACATGGCACATAGCAACAGGCAACCGACACTCACCTCGAGAACCTTACTTACTGAGTCTCATGGGAAACCGGTACTCACCTCGAGATTACAGGAGGGAGATATGAATTCGGGAATCCCAAGAATACACGGAGTCGTCTGATTCACCTAACACATTAGGTTCAGGCTTGGTTATCACATACACATAGCACACGTAGGCTTAAAACACAATTCACAAACTGTCAGCACTCGACAGGCTCCTACGGCCGCAGGACACATGCCAAACCCATCCTACGGCCGTAGGGATAATTCCCTGCGCCCGCAGAGGTTCTTTCCAATGAATCATGCCCTACGGCCGCAGGAACCTATTCCTACGCCCGCAGGAGCTATTTTTTGGTGACCTACGACCGTAAGTTATGTACCTACGCCCGTAGACCTCGTTCCTTCGTCCGTAGACGGTAAACCATACAAAAACACATCCTACGGCCGCATAAAACACGAAAGGCCTCCTACGGCCGCAGGGAATATCTCCTGCGCCCGCACGAAGTTCCTGCACAGCAGGCCTCCGCCTCTGTTCGCGAATCAGGCCTGTAACTCTCGTTTTTGACTCTTATTTCGACCAAAACTTGACTCCAATTGTTCACATACTTTACTTATCATTGTTTGGAGCTTTCAAACACTTTGGACACTAAAACCCACCATAAAAACATGATTCACACCATTAATTTGGTGTATGTCCTTCAAGTACACAAAACTTGGGTTTAGGAAGAAGAAAACACTTACAATCAAGGAAGAACAGCAATTAGAACTCGAATTCAACACTGGAATCACTTGCAACCAACTTGTTTCCTTGATTTCTCTTTCAAAAACTCAAAGCTTGGAGTATATGTGTGTGTACGTAAGATAGTGTGTGTTTGTGTATGTTTTTGACAACTCCCAGAGGATAAGGGAGCTTAAAAACCGACCTTGGGTGTTTATTAATTAAACACGAGGTATTTTGTTCCCCTTCTTAACTCACAACTTGACACACGCCATCCCGTTTTAACCAATGGGGATATTGTAACATCCTAATTTAGGGCCTAGTAGTACCGTGTTGTACTATGTTTATATGCTTGTACATTGATTTTAATCAATGTATTTTGTTGTTAAATGTGTTGTTTGTTAATTATACGTGATAAAAAGGTGTTATATAGAATAGTAATGTTAATAAGTAAAATTGGTATATTAGTAACTGGTTTTAGATAAGGGTTCCAAATATATCTCCGTTAGGTGAAACGGGTATACGGGTATTAAATTGTAGGTTGAAAAGGGGAACAAAATACCTCATTTTAATTATATGACCACAAAGGTCGGTCTAAGGGATTCTTATCCCCTGGGAACTACTCAAACCCACACAAAACACACAATACACATACTAACTCTCGGTTACACACACACACCACAAACTCTTGCAATTAAATCAAAGAAGGGATCAAATGGAGTGGTTGGTTTGTAATTCTAGAGCTGAATTCAAGTTCCATCTGCTGTTCTTCGTCGTTTTTGTAAGTGATTTATGCTAAAAACCTAGTAGTTGGGTTAGTGAAGAAGATGACTCATTTTAATGATTTAAATTGTGTTTTGGTGTTTCTCTTTGTTGTCAAATGATTTGGTAACTTCAAATGGGTATTAAGTAACATGTATGTACTGTTGGTTTTGAGTTTTGATCGATTTGTTAGTCAAAAACGCGAGTTGCAGCAGCTGTCCAAGAACAGGGACGAAGTCTGCTGTAACAGGGGTTCCTACGGGCGCAGGAAGAGTTCCCTGCGGCCGAAGGAGGTTGTCAATATCACTACGGTCGTAGGCAGGGTTCTCTGCGGCCGTAGTAATGTGTTTTGCATGGTTTACCACCTACGGGTGATGGAAAAGAAGCCTTCGGGCGTAGGTACATAACTTACGACCGTTGGTACCCAAAGAATCACTCCTACGGGCGTAGGGTAAGGTCCCTTCGGCAGTAGGATATGGTTTTTAGGAAAGGAAGCTCTGCGGGCGTAGGGGCTTGCCTCTACGGCCGTAGGAGGTGTTTGGAAGGTGTCCTACGACCGTAGGACCTATCTACTACGGCCGTAGTAGTTCTTTTAGGTTGCCTGTTTCTTGTTGTTCGTTGCACGTTTACATAGAAGCATTGATAGTACTTTTAGATGTTGACTGAACCTACACATGATGTGTTAGGTGATTCGGATGATTCTGTGTGCTCCTGGGATTCCCGGATTCATATTTGCCTCATGTGATCTCGAGGTGAGTACCGGTTAACCTTAGGTTTCATGATAAACATGTTATAACATGTTTAAGGCAAGTTATGGTTTATGTGTTGTTAATTTGCTATGGTATACGCTGCTATGCACTTATGTTAGGCTTGAGTAGGCCAATCATGTTATAAACTTGGTATATGATATGTTATGGCTTTTGTAGGCCAATATGATATGTTATGGCTTGAGTAGGCCAGTTATGTTTATGATGCGGCCAGAGTCGGCCAATACGTGTTCGTGCCGGCACTTTGTTATTGTTGAGGTACGGTTATTCGCGGCGACGGATCGGGTTCTTGCAAAACCCCGTGCCTCAACCAGGGGCTCTCATTGGACTTCCCCGCTCATTAAAGGGGCTCTCATTGGACTTCCCCGCTCGTTAATGCAATGGTGGACTGCTACCCGCTCCCCCACCAGCGCGATATTATGGATGTGTTCGGTTTCCCCCAGTTTGGATCATTGAGCCGAGCTCACAACCCTGCAAGACGTGACTCCTCCTGGGCACCGGAACATCACTAGCTGTTTGAATAGACTTGTTTGATACTTTGTGATACCTTCTGCATGCTATAACATTTTTGTAATGATACTTATGTTTAATCGTTACTCACTAGCTATTTATAGCTAACCCCTCCATGTTTATGTCCAATATTCAGGTATTTAGCTGCTGGTGAGACGGGGTGCCATGTTTTGGTTTGTACTGCCGAAGTTTTTGGGGAACACTACTTTTTGGTTGTTTTTGTTAACTCTGATTTACTGGATAATGGTCGGCAGATATTTGGTAATTCCGCTGGTGGTTTTGTTTAAACACTGATACAGTTTATGTAATAACTAAATTTAGCTTCCGCTACGTTTTGTAAATATATCTTTTGGTTAAACGCATAACTATATTTTATAAAAGTAAGCTTGTGAAACGGCGGCGTTACAAGTTGGTATCAGAGCCTTGGTTTGAGGGAATTAGGTACTTTGACGAGTATTCAATCTCAAACCCAGGCCCGACCATTATTAAGTGTTCTCTGGGTGGCATTGGGGTGTGATGAGAGTTGTATGTAAATTGTTATGTGCTAAATTAGTACAAGTATGTGGTAATTGTTAGATTATTAGAGTTATAGCTAGTATTCTTGTTTTGGTATAGAAATTGGATCAGATGGCTAGTTCTTCCGGTAACGAAGACAGGGATGCTTACATACATCAGTTGGAGACCCAATTGAAGCAAGCAAATGATCGAGAGTCGTTACGAATCGCTCATGAAGTCTCTAAGTCTGCGGGTTATAAGAATTTTATGAGCTGTACTCCGGTTTTTAATGGTGTAAGTGATCCGTCGATTGTGGAAACTTGGATTCGGAATATACGAAACGCTTTCGAGTCCAGCGAGTGTGAAGAAAAGAAGAAGGTTACTTTTGCTAGACAGATGTTACGTGATCGAGCACTTACCTGGTGGGATACGGTTGTAAGTGTTACACCACCAGAGGTTTTGGATGCTTTAACTTGGGAGGATTTTTTGGTAAAGCTCCGAAAGAAATGTTGTTCAGATTACGACATGCAAAAGATCGAGGATGAGTTCCGAGCTCTCCATAAAGGCGATAAACCAGTAGAGGATTTGATATCCAAGTTTTCAGATAAGATGAAGTTTGTTCCTCACTTGCTACCGGACGAGAGAGCTAAGATTAGCAAGTTTGCCAACGCTTTGCCTGTTGAATACCGATCTGCTGTGAGGTCTGCAGCAACCTTGGATGCAGCCTTTGATCTAGCACGGCAGACTGAAGAGGATTATAGGCAGAAACCGAAGGCACAACCACAGCAACAGGGAGGAGGGTACAAGAGGAAATTCGATCAGTCGTCTGGTAATAGGAGAGGTGATAGTGGGTCTGGAAATAGGCCAAGAGGTGATTCGTTCCAGAGGTCTGGAAGCTGGGACGTGGTAAAGTGCGGTAAGTGTGGAGTGAAGGGTCACCTGACACGTGACTGTAGGTTCATAGATAATGTTTGTTTTAAATGTCATAAGTCTGGACACTGAATAGCTGATTGCCCTCAGTGGCAAGGTTCGGGAGCTGGTGGATCGTCTGGAGCTACTGCTCAGAAAAAGGGAGGTGCTCCACGTCCTCAAGGGAGAGCCTTCCAAATGACTACAGACGAAGCAAAGAGTGAAGGTGATGTTATTACCGGTACTTTCTTAATTAATTCTGTACCAGCATGTGTTTTGTTTGATACTGGTGCTACCTATTCCTATGTGTCAACCATTTTCTGTGATAAATGGCAACTACCTGTTATAATGATGAAAGACTCTGTTAGAATAGAAGTAGCTGACAGTAGTCGAGTTCGTGTTACGTCGCACGTACCTCAGGTTTCTATAACTATTGATGGGCACTGTTTTGTTCTTTCCCTACTCCTCATGCCGATTACTGGTTTTGATGTCGTTATTGGCATGGATTGGCTTACCAGTCAAAATGCCAAGATATTGTGTTCCAAAAAGTTAATCAAAATCCCACTACCTGATGGTACTTATTCGGTGGCGCGAGGAGAAAGACCTAGATCTGATATTCCGTTGATGACAATGATCAAAGCACAGAAATCCATTATTAAAGGCTGTGATTCCTACTTGGCATATGTAATAAATGCTGAGGCGGAAGGAAAGACTGTTAAAGATATCAGAGTGGTTTCGGAGTACCCTGAAGTGTTTCCTGAGGAATTACCGGGTTTACCTCCTGTCAGGGATGTAGAATACCGGATTGATCTTGTTCCTGGTGCTACACCTGTAGCTAAATCTCCGTATCGTCTTGCACCGTCTGAGATTCGGGAGATGATGACAAAGATCCAAGAACTACTTGATAAAGGTTTCATACGCCCGAGTTCTTCACCATGGGGAGCTCCGGTTTTGTTTGTTAAGAAGAAAGACGGAACCTTACGCATGTGTATCGATTACCGGGAGCTGAATAAGCGAACGGTAAAGAACAAATATCCACTACCCCGTATTGATGATCTGTTTGATCAGTTGCAAGGTGCTACATGTTTCTCGAAGATTGATCTTCGTTCTGGTTATCATCAGGTTCGCGTTCATGATGATGATATTTCTAAAACTGCTTTTCGAACTCGGTATGGGCACTTTGAATTCTTAGTGATGCCATTTGGTTTAACCAACGCCCCTGCTATTTTCATGGATTTGATGAACCGTGTGTGTCGTCCTTTCCTTGATAAATTTGTTATTGTTTTTCTTGATGACATTTTGATCTATTCCAAAACCGAAGCGGAGCACGAGCAACACCTACGTGTGGTTTTAGAAACCCTTCAGCGGGAACAACTTTATGCTAAGCTGTCCAAATGTGAATTCTGGCTCAAAGAGGTGCACTTTCTGGGTCATGTTATTTGTAACGAAGGTGTTAAAGTCGACCCAATCAAAATTGAAGTTGTGATGAACTGGGAAACTCCTCGTAATCCTTCAGAGATTAAGAGTTTCTTGGGTCTTGCTGGGTATTATCGGCGTTTCATTCAAAAAATTTCTAAACTTGCTGGTCCGTTAACCCGATTGACTCGCAAAGATGTTGCTTATGTGTGGGCTGATGAACAGGAGAAAGCGTTTCAAACTCTGAAGCAATTATTAAGTCAAGCTCCTATTCTAACGCTGCCTAGCGGTTGTGAAGATTTTGTTGTGTACTGTGATGCTTCATATGCAGGTCTCGGCTGCGTTCTGATGCAACGAGATAAGGTGATTGCGTACGCTTCGCGTCAACTGAAACCTCACGAGAGGAATTACCCGACCCATGATCTTGAGCTTGCAGCCGTGGTGTTTCCTTTGAAGCTGTGGCGACATTACTTATACGGTACCAAATGTGTGGTATATTCCGACCACAAAAGCTTGCAGTATGTATTCACACAAAAGGAACTTAACATGAGACAACGACGATGGTTGGAGTTGATCAAGGATTATGATTGTGAGATCAAATATCATCCAGGAAAAGCCAATGTTGTTGCTGATGCACTGAGTCGGAAAAGTTCTCCTGGAGTTGCTAAGTTCATGAGACTTACGATTGTGTCAGATATTATTGCTAAATTGAAGGAGGCACAACAGGAAGCACTACAAGAAGCTAATTTGAAGGCTGAGACGATGGTTAAATTGTCAAAGCTATTAGAAGAAGATAGTCGAGGTTTGAAAACATTTCAATCTCGAATCTGGGTACCCAATGTTGGTGGTAATCGAGAAATCATTCTGCAAGAGGCGCATAAGTCAAAGTTGTCTGTCCATCCTGGCAGTACCAAGATGTACCAGGATTTGAAGACTTTGTATTGGTGGCCTACCTTAAAACGTGATATAGCTTCATTCGTTGAAAAGTGTCAGATCTGTGCTCAAGTCAAGACGGAACACCAGAAGCCCTATGGTAATTTACAACAGTTAGAAATTCCGGAGTGGAAATGGGATCATGTTACTATGGATTTCGTTACTAAGTTACCTCGTACTTCTAAAGGGCACGATATGATATAGGTTATAGTCAATCGACTTACCAAAAGCGCTCATTTTCTTGCGACTAACGAGTCTGCACCTATGAATCGGTTAGCCCAACTCTACGTTAACAAAATAGTATCTCGTCATGGTATACCGTTGTCTATTGTTTGTGATCGAGATGCACGTTTTACGTCTCACTTCTGGAGTAGTCTTCAACGTGAGCTTGGTACGCGGGTAAATCTCAGCACGGCATATCATCCTCAAACTGACGGTCAGTCCGAGCGAACGATTCAAACGCTTGAAGATATGCTGCGAGCGTGTATACTCGAATTTGGTGGTTCGTGGGATTCTCACCTACCCTTGATCGAATTTGCTTATAATAATTCTTATCATTCGAGTATCGGTATGCCGCCTTATGAGATGCTATACGGTCGGCGATGTCGTACCCCTACCTGTTGGTTAGAACCTGGCGAGAAGCAATATGCGGGTCCTGACATTGTTCAAATAACCGCTGATAAAGTTAAAGTAGCACGCGAGAAGTTGAAAGCGGCACGTGATAGGCAGAAAATGTACGCAGATCCTAAACGGAGACCCGTTACGTTCGAAGTGGGTGACCGCGTGTTTTTAAAAGTTTCACCTTGGAAAGGGGTGATACGATTTGGTCGTAAAGGTAAACTAAGTCCCAGGTATATTGGTCGGTTTAAGATTCTACAACGCGTTAACGATCAGACAATATCGCTTAAGTTGCCACCTGAATTGTCTAGTATTCACAACACTTTTAACGTATGTTATCTGAGAAAGTGTAAGGTTGAAGATGATCAGATCTTACCTCTACAAGAGTTAAAAGTTGATCCAACTAAACGCCTTGTGGAGGAACCTGTTGAAATCTTAGATGCTAAAGTCAAAAAGCTACGTAAAAAGATTATCAAATTGGTTTTGGTAAAGTGGAAGCACAATTTGGGTCCTAACTTGACTTGGGAGGCAGAGGATGAGATGAAAGCTCGATACCCTCATTTGTTTACGGTAGAACAGATTCCGAGGACGGAATCTTCTTAAGGGGGGTAGATTTGTAACATCCTAATTTAGGGCCTAGTAGTACCGTGTTGTACTATGTGTTTATATGCTTGTACATTGATTTTAATCAATGTATTTTGTTGTTAAATGTGTTGTTTGTTAATTATACGTGATAAAAAGGTGTTATATAGAATAGTAATGTTAATAAGTAAAATTGGTATATTAGTAACTGGTTTTAGATAAGGGTTCCAAATATATCTCCGTTAGGTGAAACGGGTATACGGGTATTAAATTGTAGGTTGAAAAGGGGAACAAAATACCTCATTTTAATTATATGACCACAAAGGTCGGTCTAAGGGATTCTTATCCCCTGGGAACTACTCAAACCCACACAAAATACACAATACACATACTAACTCTCGGTTACACACACACACCACAAACTCTTGCAATTAAATCAAAGAAGGGATCAAAGGGAGTGGTTGGTTTGTGATTCTAGAGCTGAATTCAAGTTCCATCTGCTGTTCTTCGTCGTTTTTGTAAGTGATTTATGCTAAAAACCTAGTAGTTAGGTTACTGAAGAAGATGACTCATTTTAATGATTTAAATTGTGTTTTGGTGTTTCTCTTTGTTGTCAAATGATTTGGTAAGTTCAAATGGGTATTAAGTAACATGTATGTACTGTTGGTTTTGAGTTTTGATCGATTTGTTAGTCAAAAACGCGAGTTGCAGCAGCTGTCCAAGAACAGGGACGAAGTCTGCTGTAACAGGGGTTCCTACGGGCGCAGGAAGAGTTCCCTGCGGCCGTAGGAGGTTGTCAATATCACTACGGTCGTAGGCAGGGTTCTCTGCGGCCGTAGTAATGTGTTTTGCATGGTTTACCACCTACGGGTGATGGAAAAGAAGCCTTCGGGCGTAGGTACATAACTTACGACCGTTGGTACCCAAAGAATTACTCCTACGGGCGTAGGGTAAGGTCCCTTCGGCCGTAGGATATGGTTTTTAGGAAAGGAAGCTCTGCGGGTGTAGGGGCTTGCCTCTACGGCCGTAGGAGGTGTTTGGAAGGTGTCCTACGGCCGTAGGACCTATCTACTACGGCCGTAGTAGTTCTTTTAGGTTGCCTGTTTCTTGTTGTTCGTTGCACGTTTACATAGAAGCATTGATAGTACTTTTAGATGTTGACTGAACCTACACATGATGTGTTAGGTGATTCGGACGATTCTGTGTGCTCCTGGGATTCCCGGATTCATATTTGCCTCATGTGATCTCGAGGTGAGTACCGGTTAACCTTAGGTTTCGTGATAAACATGTTATAACAAGTTTAAGGTAAGTTATGGTTTATGTGTTGTTAATTTGCTATGGTATACGCTGCTATGCACTTATGTTAGGCTTGAGAAGGCCAATCATGTTATAAACTTGGTATGTGATATGTTATGGCTTTTGTAGGCCAATATGATATGTTATGGCTTGAGTAGGCCAGTTATGTTTATGATGCGGCCAGAGTCGGCCAATACGTGTTCGTGCCGGCACTTTGTTATTGTTGAGGTACGGTGATTCGCGGCCGCGGATCGGGTTCTTGCAAAACCCCGTGCCTCAACCAGGGGCTCTCATTGGACTTCCCCGCTCGTTAAAGGGGCTCTCATTGGACTTCCCCGCTCGTTAATGCAATGGTGGACTGCTACCCGCTCCCCCACCAGCGCGATATTATGGATGTGTTCGGTTTCCCCCAGTTTGGATCATTGAGCCGAGCTCACAACCCTGCAAGACGTGACTCCTCCTGGGCACCGGAACATCACTAGCTGTTTGGATAGACTTGTTTGATACTTTGTGATACCTTCTGCATGCTATAACATTTTTGTAACGATACTTATGTTTAATCGTTACTCACTAGCTATTTATAGCTAACCCCTCCATGTTTATGTCCAATATTCAGGTATTTAGCTGCTGGTGAGACGGGGTGCCATGTTTTGGTTTGTACTGCCGAAGTTTTTGGGGAACACTACTTTCTGGTTGTTTTTGTTAACTCTGATTTACTGGATAATGGTCGGCAGATATTTGGTAATTCCGCTGGTGGTTTTGTTTAAACACTGATACAGTTTATGTAATAGCTAAATTTAGCTTCCGCTGTGTTTTGTAAATATATCTTTTGGTTAAACGCATAACTATATTTTATAAAAGTAAGCTTGTGAAACGGCGGCGTTACAGATATCTACGGAATCATTACGCGAAACCGTATAACACGACATCACTTTTAGACATGTTTGACACTTTTCACATAATCACATTAATTAACACAATACACGTTAGTCACACAAAACACTTAATTAATACACTTAAAGTCACTGTACAAGTACTAAAGCACAAGGCACAACACTACACAGCTAGGCCCTTTTTCAGGGTGTTATAATTCTCTTTAAAAAAAGTAAACTACAATTTAGTAATTAAAATAATGATAAGAAAACCCTAATCTAGAAAGATAAATTACGTGTAGCAAATTTGATTATCCTAGCTCCCTTTTCTCCTTTACATAGTCACCTTCGTTACGGTTCATCCTCTCATTTGAATCTGTCGATCCTTCTCCATGTCGACAGTACCCCGGCCACCAAGATTTCAACCCTGGTCACCACGATGTAGACCTATTGCTTTGTTTCACAAGAGCCGCCGCTGTTCATGGCCCGATCGTCCGTTGCTGAAAGTACTCCGATCACCATGACTCCAGCTGTGGTCACTACGATTTCAACCCAGTAAGCACGATTAAGTCCTATTGTTTTGTGTCCCAAGAACCGCTGCTCCAATTTTAGCCCCTATTCACCGTCGGTGGCCAAGTTCAACCCTGGGTCGATCTATGACCATCTTATCCGTCTTCTCGCTCCATAAGGTACATAATAAACTTTATTTGTGTGATCAAGTCCTATTGCGATTTGAAGTGATTAAGTCCTATTGGATTGTATAAAATGATTATTGACTTAATAAAGGTTTAAATTGAATATTGAAAAACTAGAACAATCTGGAGTAACTTTAAGAGGCTCTAATTATATTTGTTTTATTTAATCCTATTAAAAGATTATTGTTTATACATAAACCACAAGATTATTGGTAGCATAAAAACCATCTAAATTACATTTTTTAATGCACGTGATTCAATAGTTATTAATGTTCATAATACCACACTAGAGTTTGACTACAAGAAATTCTAAAGAAGAGAAAGTTATATTTGGATGCTTCCTTTTACAAAAGAATCTATATTTGAGCTTTTTTTATTTACATTTAAACTATTAAATGTTCAATATATTATCAAGTATTTAGATTTTTAATTACATTTTTTTGAGAAGGAAAATTTATTTAAAGATAAAAAACCTTACAACCAACTCCTCCACATGCTCCTGCAAGGTGCAAAAACAAGAAGACTACTCAAACTAATACAAAGCTCTCCCTTTACATTGCAACAAATTTTAGGATTAGGAGTTCAATTTGCATCCTTTAGTGCAATTGCATAAATGGGAAGCATTAGATAAATGACAGAATAATTATTGATTTTGTAACATATTTAAGAAATTCAATTCATGTCACACAATTGAGTTTGACGCTTTGATAGGGAAATGACTTGTAAAAGTAATGCTAAGATTACTTATGTCATCGCATGGGTTGTAGTGCTCCAAAGAGAAAGGTGTACAGAATTCGGTTAGTAGTATCGTTCTGGGTCTATAAGAGGGGTGTCACACATTTAATATTAGGGTGAATAATGATAGTTTTGTAACACCCTAATTTAGGGCCTAGTTGTAAATAGTTGTACCTTGTGTTAGTTAAGTTGTACATTGACTTTAACCAAGTTGTTTAAGTTGTTTTGTTGATTAATTGTTGTTATTTGTTGGTACACGTGGTTATGTGGTTAAGTTGGAAATGTTTCATAAGTAGATAAAGTTGGTTAATAGTTGAACGGTTTCAGATAATGATTCCGAAAATATCTCCGTTAGTTAAAATGGATAAACCTAAGTCGTGTTTTAAGTTGAATAGGAGAACGAAATACCCAAGTGGGGTATTAAACCCACTTAGTCGGTTTAAAGGGGGTCCTTATCCCTTGAGATCTCAAAACACACACTATACACACTTACATACATACGTAAACACCTACTCATACACACACTTAGAGATTTGAAGGAGAAAACAAGGAAGAAGCAATCTGATTTCAACAGTTCTCAAAGCCGGGTCCTTCTAAAGGAAAATCTGTTGCTGGTGGAAAGTTTGATTTCCAGAAGAAGCCGTGGGTGGATCGTCCGTGGTGTGCAACTTGCCGTACGTATCACAGCGGTGATTGTTCTAAAGCCACTGCTCGATGCTTACGGTGTGGGCAGAAGGGGCACGTGGTTGCCGAGTGTAAGTTTAAGGAAGATGTTTGTTATAAGTGCCACAAGCCAGGGCACAGAATATCTGACTGTCAGTCAAAGCAAAGTACTGGTGCTGGTAGATCTGCCTCTGGGCAGAAGAAAGATGGTGCTCCTAGAGCCAAAGGACGAGCCTTTCAGATGACGGCCGAAGAGGCCAAAGGTGCTGGGGACGTGATAACTGGTACATTTCTTGTTAATTATGCCCCAGCATGTGTATTGTTTGATTCTGGAGCTACGTATTCTTTTGTATCTGTCTCTTTCTATGATAAACTGCAATTGCCTGTGTCTATACTATCTGAGCCAATAAGAGTAGAGACTGCTAGTGGTAGAGTAGTTCCAGTTGTTGATAATGTCCCTCAAGCGGTTATTGATATCGATGGGAGTAGTTTTCCTGTTTCCTTTCTTCTTATGCCAATTGCGGAATTCGATGTTGTAATTAGGATGGATTGGCTTAGAAAGCTGAACGCTGAGATTTTCTGTTCCAAAAAGTTGATTAAAGTTCCTCTACCTAACGGGTCATATGCTGTGGCTCGTGGTGAAAGACGCAAATCGGATATTCCTGTCATCTCTCTGATAAAAGCGAGAAAGGCAGTTTCAAAAGGTTGCGAGTGTTATCTGACACATGTGATTGATGCTAAATTGGAGAAACGTGTTGTACGTGATATTCCGGTGGTGACCGATTATTCAGAAGTGTTTCCTGACGAGTTGCCTGGGTTACCGCCTGTTAGAGATGTTGAATATCATATCGATCTTGTTCCGGGGGCTACCCCTGTGGCCAAAGCTCCGTATCGTCTTGCTCCTTCCGAGGTTCGCGAGATGATGACGCAGATTCAGGAGTTGTTAGACAAAGGCTTTATTCGCCCGAGTTCTTCTCCATGGGGTGCTCATGTACTATTCGTAAAGAAGAAAGATGGGACGATGAGGATGTGCATTGATTACCGGGAGCTGAATAAGCGAACGGTAAAGAAAAAGTATCCTTTGCCGCGGATAGATGATTTGTTTGATCAACTACAGGGAGCGACGTGCTTCTCAAAGATCGATTTGCGGTCGGGATATCATCAAGTATTAGTTGCTGACGAAGATGTTCCAAAGACGGCTTTCCGTACTCGTTATGGTCATTACGAGTTTTTGGTGATGCCTTTTAGCTTAACCAATGCTCCTGCTATTTTCATGGACCTGATGAACCGGGTTTGTCGTCCTTTTCTTGATAAGTCGGTGATCGTGTTTATTGACGATATTCTCGTTTATTCTAAAACCGAAGCTGAACACGAGTTGCATCTGTGACAAGTTCTTGAAACTCTTAAACGAGAGAAGCTTTATGCTAAATTCTCGAAGTGTGAATTCTGGTTGCGAGAAGTCCATTTTCTTGGTCACGTGATTTGCAGCGATGGCGTGAAGGTTGATCCAGCGAAGGTTAAGGCGGTGATGAATTGGGGAGTTCCCCGAACTCCTTCTGAAGTTAGAAGCTTTCTTGGCCTAGCTGGTTATTATCGGCGGTTTATCCGCGACTTTTCTAAACTTGCAGGTCCTCTGACTAAGTTAACTCGTAAAGATGTTGCATTTGTTTGGGCAGAAGCTCAAGAACAAGCGTTTCAATCTTTGAAACGGCTATTGTGCGAAGCTCCAATTCTTTCATTGCCAGAAGGATCTGAAGAATTCATTGTTTATTGTGATGCTTCGTACTCCGGATTGGGGTGTGTGTTGATGCAACGTGATAAAGTGATTGCCTACGCTTTAAGGCAATTGAAACCTCATGAAGGCAACTACCCGACTCATGATCTGGAGTTAGCAGTCGTGGTGTTCGCGTTGAAATTGTGGAGACACTATCTTTACGGTACCAAGTGTGTGGTTTGCACCGATCACAAAAGCCTACAATATGTATTCACGCAGAAAGAGCTCAATATGAGGCAACGCAGATGGCTCGAGTTGATAAAAGACAATGATTGTGAAATTCGCTACCATCCTCGTAAGGCCAATGTGGTGGTGTATGCCTTAAGTCGCAAAAGCTCTACTGTAGACGCGAATTTTATGAAACTTACTGTGGTTCCTGATATCATTGCTCGATTAAAGGAAGCGCAACAAGTGGCATTGCAAGATGAAAGTCTGAAAGCTGAAATAATGAGAAAGATGAAAGACCAACTCGTTGACGATACCCGCGGATTAAAGACTTTCCAGTCTCGCGTATGGGTGCCACTTCATGGTGGTAATCGTGATCTGATACTGCAGGAAGCCCATAAGTCTAGGCTGTCGGTTCATCCGGGCAGCACAAAGATGTATCACGACTTGAAAGCGTTGTATTGGTGGCCTACTTTGAAACGAGACATTGCCTCTTTCGTAGAGAAATGTCAAATCTGCACGCAAGTCAAGACAGAACATCAGAAGCCTTATGGCAATCTGCAACAACTTGAGATTCCAGAATGGAAGTGGGATCACATTATGATGGATTTCGTGACAAAGTTGCCGAAAACTCTCAGAGGTCACGATGCCATTTGGGTCATTGTCGACCGATTGACCAAGAGTGCTCATTTTCTAGCTATCAGTGAGTCTACTCCGTTGGAAAAGCTAGCAAAGTTGTATGTGAATGAGGTGGTGTCACGACATGGTTTGCCATGTTCGATTGTATCTGATCGGGATGCACGATTTGCTTCCCATTTTTGGCAGAGTTTGCAGAATGAACTACGTACTCGTGTTCACTTGAGCACGGTGTATCATCGACAGACCGATGGCCAGTCAGAGAGAACGATTCAAACGTTGGAGGACATGCTTCGCGCATGTGTTCTCGAGTTCGGTGGTGCGTGGGATTCTCACTTGCCTTTGATCGAGTTTGCTTACAACAACTCGTATCACTCCAGTATTGGGATGCCTCCATACGAGATGTTATACGGGAGGCGTTGTCGCACACCGACATGTTGGCTCGAGCCCGATGAAAAGCAATTTGCCAAACCCGAGATCGTTCAGATTACAGCTGATAAAGTTAAAATCGCTAGTGAAAAGTTGAAAGCCGCACGGGATAGACAGAAAGGTATACACAGATCCAAAGCGTAGACCTGTTGAATTCAAGGAGGGCGATCGAGTATTCTTAAAAGTCTCTCCTTGGAAAGGTGTTATTCGATTCGGTCGGAAGGGTAAGTTGAGTCCACGATATATTGGTCCGTTTAAAATCCTTCGTAAGGTTAACGACCAGACGGTATCGCTTGAGTTGCCGCCAGAGCTTTCTGGAATTCATAACACGTTCAACGTGTGTTATCTGCGTAAATGCAACGTGGAGGAGAACCAGCTTCTGCCTCTGCAAGAGTTGAAAGTAGACGCTTCAAAACGTCTAGTTGAAGAACCTATTGAAATACTTGGTTCAAGGATCAAGAAGTTGCGCAGGAAAGTGATAAAGCTGGTTTTGATCAAGTGGAAGCACAACCTAGGTTCGAATATGACCTGGGAGCCCGAAGATGACATGCGAGCTAGATACCCTCACTTGTTCGTAGGTGATCAGATTCCGAGGACAGAATCTTCTTAAGGGGGGTAGATTTGTAACACCCTAATTTAGGGCCTAGTTGTAAATAGTTGTACCTTGTGTTAGTTAAGTTGTACATTGACTTTAACCAAGTTGTTTAAGTTGTTTTGTTGATTAATTGTTGTTATTTGTTGGTACACGTGGTTATGTGGTTAAGTTGGAAATGTTTCATAAGTAGATAAAGTTGGTTAATAGTTGAACGGTTTCAGATAATGATTCCGAAAATATCTCCGTTAGTTAAAACGGATAAACCTAAGTCGTGTTTTAAGTTGAATAGGAGAACGAAATACCCAAGTGGCGTATTAAACCCACTTAGTCGGTTTAAAGGGGGTCCTTATCCCTTGAGATCTCAAAACACACACTATACACACTTACATACATACGTAAACACCTACTCATACACACACTTAGAGATTTGAAGAAGAAAACAAGGAAGAAGCAATCTGATTTCGAGTTCTAGCTGTTGATTCAGAAGTTTGTTACTGATCTTGTGTCATCTCCTTGCTTGTTTGTAAGTGTTTTCATGTCCCAAACCTAGTTCTTGTATTGAAGTGATGTAAGAACCCATTTGGTGGATTCAAGTGGGTTTTGGTGTTGATTTTGTGTCCAAAAGATGTTAGTAAGTTCATTGGTATGTTAGAAATGATGTATAAAGCAATTAAAATGAAGTTTAAGTCGATTAAAAGTGCTAAAACACGAAAAACAGTCGTTGTGTTCGAACAGAGCAAGAACCCACTGTATCGGGGGTCCTTGCGATCGCATGGATGGGCTTTGCGGTCGCATAGGGTACTTGCGATCACATGGCATCTATTTGCGATCGCATGGGTTGTCTGGAGTTCCTTGCGGTCGCATGGAAATGGCATCTATTTGCGGTCGCATGGCGCGTCTGGTGTCTCTTGCGGTCGCATGCATGGGTCTTGCGATCGTAAGGGTGTCGTTGTCATGGTTTACCGTCTAAGGACGAAGGAAACATAACTTGCGATCGTAGGTACATAACATGCGATCGTAAGCCCCCAAGATACCACCCTTGCGGTCGTATGGTTATGTCATGGGATCGTAAGACGGGGTTGTTTGGGCAGGGCCCTTGCGATCGCATGGTGATCCCTTGCGATCGTATGGATATGCCTTACGATCGAATGGTGTTGCCTTGCGATCGCATGGTGTTTTGTTTTGTTGGCAGCTTTGTTGTCTTGTGGTTTAAGCCTCGTTAATTGTCGTTGTTTGGTGTCTAAGCTGGAACCTAATGTGTTAGGTGATTCGGACGACTCCGTGTGCTCCTGGGATTCCCGAATTCATATCTGCCTCTTATAATCTCGAGGTGAGTACCGGTTTTCCCATGAGTCTTGGTAAGTAGCGTTGTCTGTTGTTTGTTGGCATATGTTGTTAACGTCGCACACGTGCGTATATGAGGTATGTTATACATGTAGTTGTATATTGTTGCCATGATAAGTTGCTTTACACGTTGGTTATGAATCGCATGCGTATAGTTGAACCCACTATGGGTTGTAGTTGTATATGTGATACTGGTCCGGACTGATGTTGGCATGGTTAAGGTCAGCTTTCTTCCCGAAGGCTGGATCCCTTTGATGGAATAACGGGGATAAACGGTACCCGGTGTGCAGCACGCCGGGGTGGTCTTGCAAACCGCCGCTCCTTAACGTGAGTTGGGATCTTAACTTTCGTTGAGATCCGAGTTGTTGAGCTTCAAGCTTCGTAACGCGTTTAGTGGACTGCTCTTCGCTCCCCCACCATTGCGGATAGTTGTAGATGATGGTCCCCGTTTGAATCGTTGAGCGGGGCTTTTCCCCCTGCAAGATATGATTCCTACTGACTCGTTGGCGTGACGCTGTATGTAAGGATAGCCTTATGTGCTGTCCCGTAGTTGGGATAACCTGCTTATTGATGCTTATGTGTTAATCTGTACTCACTAGCTAGTTGTAGCTAACGGTGCCTGAATTTACCTTTTTGCAGATGCGAAGTAGTTGGCCTGGTGAGGCGGGACTGTTGGTAGTTGTTGTACATACCTTTTGCGGAACACTGCTTGTTGTATATATATGTGATCCGATGGTCGGTAGTGTCGGTTAGTTGGTAACACCAAACTGTTGAACTTGGCATATTGTTGTTGTATTATAACTGCCGAGTCAGTTAACACTTACAATATTTTGTAATGACGTTTACTTCCGTTGCTGGCTTTTATTATATAAGTTTAAAAAGCTAAAATTTTCCCTAATTTTAAGCGCGTGAAAACCGGTGTTACAGTTTTAGAGTATTCATCACACTAACAATGTTAGACTTCAGTTGAGAACTAACATTTTTAAGCCACCATTACAATTCAAAATTATATGTTAGTTTTTTATGTTTCAATAGATGTTGTAACAACTCTTTATTTAATATTAAAAACAAATAGTTCACTAAACTAAATAGAAGCTGCAATAAACGGTTAAGTTTTTTTGAAATGGAAGAGGAGTCATGCATATAAACCAAATGATTGTACATGTGATATTGAGCTACATATTACGTTTTTTGTATGTAATTATGTTTTTATAGACATGTGTTAATAGAACAATAAGAATCAAACAAAAACAGTGGAATAGATTGATCACCTCTATGATATCTTTTGTTGCAGGTGTAATGGTTGGAGCATCGAGACAAGTAACATCAGAGTTCAACTTGAGACATAAATTGATTATGGTTACAGTAAAATCTTCAATGACATGGTATGCATTAACATTAAATTGAAAACCTATAATTAAACAATGTAAGGGGTAAATAGTTTCCCTTGTAACATTACCTCAATCTGATTGACATTCATTTACCCGAGCTTTGATGATATTAGATTCACTGCTCATGGTGATCATTTCAGATTGGTGAGTGCTTCATTACAAATGAATAAAAACGAATAGTTCTACAAGTTTATATAGTATAGAATTTTGGTGTTTAATTATGTAGTATTTTGACTTTCCAATATATAAGGAATTTCGTTTTGATTTTAGAAGATGTGGCATTGAGTGTGGACCGAAGTGAATTCTAGAAGCTTGTAAAGGAGTATATTGGAATTAATTGTTTGAAGTTGCTATAATTGAAATTTGACTAAAATGATGCAAACAATAAATTCCATTAAATGAATTCGGTTATTTTTTAGTCTTTTAAAAGGTATGTATGTAAAAAATACTTTCTTTTTATTGCTATTTGCGAGTAGCTTATTTCCTTTTATTGTTACTTGACAGCTTTCATTTCCTTTTATTTTACAGCAATTGATTCATTTCCTTTTATTGTTATCTAGTTCCAGGCGTAATATTTCTTTGTTAGGAGGGGTAATATTGTATTTTTAAGTGACTTAAAATTTAAGAGTTTTAAGCAAAAATGTCTAAATACATTATAGAGTAGTATAGATATATAAATTTACAGGAATGCTACTGTTCAATCAACAGTAGCAATTTTGTCCTTTAGTGAAATCTACATAATATATAAAAGCAAGGAAGAAACATAACAATGAAAAGTGATAGTTGAAGTGGTAATAATGTAATTTTTCTACCAATCCACTCATGTTCAATTCATGTTACCAGCACTTTACATTTATTTTTTTTCCTTATTTTCATGTTTTTTAAATTAAATACAAAAAACCTTGCATGTCTATATTATTGTTTTTATATTTCTTTTCAATTACTTTGTCGTGTTTCTCTTTTTTTTCTATTTTTACATATGTTAGCTTTTGTTAATTTTTTTACCTTTTCCATACTTACTAAATTATTATTTTTACATTAATCGACTTTCGGTTGCTATCCTTAGAGAACGTTCTTTTATTTATTTTTCTTTGGGTTGTATTTCGTTTACTTTTTCTAATATTTTCTAAATTATAAATTTTATATTAACCGAGTTTTTCATGCATTCTATTTTAAAATTTGTTATTTTTTTCTTTTATTCTTTGGCGACAATTTTTTATTTAAAGCAAAATTGTATTAAAGTACAATTAATTTTGTCTTAATTACCATTGTATACGTCTAGCTTTAAAATTTTAAAAATAATACAATTAAATTTTATGGTTCTTTTATTGTATGCAAACAACTTTTTTATATGTCTGTTGTTTAGTTATCATTGTTTACATGAACTTTGTTATAAATTTCATAGTATATAATACAAATTGCATAAAATGTGAGGATTATGAAAGCTGTTTATATTATTTTTTTTTTAAATAAAGTTGGTTGTATATAATGATAACTACGACAAATTTCATTATGTAATGCAATTCGCACTTCTATTTACCTTTTTTTTCTTTTTTTAACGTAAACATGCTGGAGTGCTAATGTATTATTTCATAATATCAATTATTAATTTTTTTCTTAAACAAATAATTTTGTTTTATAGTTTAATATGTTATATGTTTAAGAAAAAAATAGAATAGTTCTACGAATGAGTTTTCCTTTTTCTTTTTTATTGTTTTTTTTGTTTGTAAGGGTAAAAATACAAATGATTGTAACACCGGGTTTCACGAGCTTAAAATCAGAATAATTTAAACTATTTAAGTATGTTTATCAAAGACGTGCGGCGGAAATTAAACACTGATTAAAGTGTTTCTATCCGACTTGGCAAATATGAACATTAAAACCAAGTCTTAAAACGAACCGGTATTACCATACTATAAACCGACCATCGGATCACAGATATAAATAACAGCAGAGTGTTCCAAAAGAGCTAAATACAATTACCCACAAGCACCCGTCTCACCAGGCTGCCTAAACATCACCTGTAAAAAGGATAAATCATAAACCGGTTAGCTACACTAGCTAGTGAGCACAGATTAACACATAAGCATCAATAAGCAGGTTATTCAAACTACGGGACAGCACATAAAGCTATCCTAACATACAGTGTCGCGCCAACGAGTCAGTAGGAATCATATCTTGCAGGGAAGGGAACCCCGCTCAACGATTCAAACTGGGGACCATCAGCTACAACTATCCGCAATGGTGGGGGAGCGAAGAGCAGTCCACCAAACGCGTTACGAAGCTCGAAGCTCAACATCTTGGATCTCAACTGAAGTTAAGATCCCAACTCACGTTAAGGAGCGGCGGTTTGCAAGACCACCCCGGCGTGCTGCACACCGGGTACCGTTAATCCCCGTTATTCCATCAAAGGGATCCAGCCTTCGGGAAGAAAGCTGACCTTAACCATGCCACATCGGTCCGGACCAGTACCACATATACAACTACTACCCGTAATGGGTTCAACTATACGCATGCGATTCATAACCAACGTGTAAAGCAACTTAGCATGGCAACAATATATATCAACATGTATAACATACCTCATACGCACGTGTGCGACATCAACCACATATATAACAATAAACAACAGACAACGCTACTTACCGAGACTCATGGGAAAACCGGTACTCACCTCGAGGTTATAAGAGGCAGATATGAATTCAGGAATCCCAGGAGCACACGGAATCGTCCGAATCACCTAACACATCATGTGTAGGTTCAGTCAACGTCTAAAAGTACTATCATTGCTTCTACGTAAACGTACAACGAACAACAAGCAACAGGCAACGTGGAACAGCTCCTACGGCCGCAGTAGACATGTCCTACGGCCGCAGGACACCTTCCAGACACCTCCAACGGCCGTAGGAATACATCCTACGCCCGCAAGAGTTCCCTTCCAAGAAACAATATCCTACGGCCGAAGGGACCATACCCTACGCCCGTAGGAGTGATTCTTTGGGTAGCAACGGTCGTAGGTTATGTACCTACGCCCGTAGGCTTCTTTCCATCACCCGTAGGTGGTAAACCTCATAAAATACATAAAATATCCTCCTACGGCCGCAGAAACCTTTTCCTACGGCCACAGAAGGCTTAATTTCAATAATCCTGAAAAACACCCTCCTACGGCCGTAGGAACATTCTCCTACGGGGGTAGGAGCTAAATTTCTATAAATCTGAAAAACACCCCCCTACGGGGGTAGGAACTTTTCCCTACGGGGGTAGGAGGTTCCTGCACAGCAGGCCTTCGTCTCTGTTCGCGAAACAGGCCTGAAACTCGCGTTTTTCACCATTTTTATCGACCAAAACTCGACTTCTAACATTACCACATGTTGTTTAACACCTTATACACCTTATTACATGATTCTTACTTCAATTCATCATTGGTTAATCCATTCAACCCTTCAAATGGGCAATTTCTTTCAAGAACACAAACTAGGTTTAAAACTCAAGAATTCTTACCAAGAAGATGAAACAACACAGCTTATGGGTCTGAATTAGCTACTGAAATCTCCCCAACTTGATCTTCTTTGGATTTCACCTTCAATTCCCCCAAGTATGTGTGTGTACGTAAGTTAGTATGTGTGTTGGTGTGTGTTTTGTGTGTGTGTAGTGTGTGTTCCCAGGGGATAAGGGAAACACACAAACCGACCTTGGTTGGTTTAATACCCCGTGCGGGTATTTCGTTCTCCTATTCAACTTTTAAAGCAACTTAGGTTTATCCGTTTCAACTAACGGAGATATTTTCGGAATCATTACCTGAAACCGTTCAACTATTTACTAACATTATTTATTTATGAAACATTTCTAACTTTAGCCACATAACCACGCGTACCAACAAATAGCAACAATTAATCAACAAAACAACTTAAACAACTTGTTTAACGTCAATGTACAACTACACAAACACGAGGTACAACTATTTACAACTAGGCCCTAAATTAGGGTGTTACAAATCTACCCCCCTTAAGAAGATTCCATCCTCGGAATCTGATCGACTACAAATAAGTGAAGGTATCTAGTTTTCATGTCATCTTTTGTCTTCAAAGTCCTAATCGAACCCAGATTATTCTTTCATTTGACTAACACTAGTTTAATCATCTTCCAATACAACTTCTTTGTTTTTAGAACCAAGTGTCTTGACAGATTCTTCGACTAGGCGCTTTGAAGCGTCAACCTTCAATTCTTGCAGGAGCAGAATATGGTCCTCCTTCACTTTGCGCTTACTCAGATAATTATACGTTGAACGTGACACTAGAGACAACTCTAGCGTAACTGTATGATCATTTACCACGCGAATGATCTGAAATGGACCAACATAACGCGGTCTCAACTTATCCTTTCTTCCAAAACGAATCACACATTTCCAAGGAGAAACTTTCAGGTACACCCAATCGTCCCCCCTGGAATACACTGGTCTGCATTTAGGATTTCGTATACATTTTCTGTCTATCACGAGCTGCTTTAAGTTTCTCTCTCGCTATCTTCACTTTATCTACTATAATTTACAAAATTTCAAGTCTGGCAAACTACTGTTTACCGGGTTCTAACCCACACGTGAAAGTACGACAACGCTTCCTTTACAAACTAATATATTGCATTAAACAATAACCGCAACTGATACTATAACTAACAACATAAAACTTATTTATTTCATTAACTGCAAGTTGACAATACATAATATGTACACATATCTTGCTTATACACGTCTCATTTGACTACAAGCAACTACATGCGACTATTTCAAGGTTACACGACACTTAAACTTTGCCTACTTAACTAACCTCTACTATCTCCTCGACACTTACACGATACTTCTAACTAGTTAGGACACTCAGAAGAGTCGTGCCCGTACTGGCTACATTCGTAACAGAACTTACCCAAACACTCTTTGGCATAATGTCCTGGGAGTCCACATTTATAACAAACTTTTTCTTTATACCTGCATTCCCCAGCGTGATTCTTACCGCAAACTTCACACACCATTCTAACTCTAGAGCCACTAGTTTCAGTCGTTGTTTTTGCTTTCTTAGTTGTCTCGTCATTTTCTTCTTTCAACCTTTGAAATTCTTCTCTAACTGCACTTTTTACTTCTTTCCTCACTTCTGTTATAATTGAGGGCATATCCCTTCGAAAACATTTATCAAATTGATCAGACATCACTTCTCGGAGATGTCGCGTAGGTATGGCTCCACGTCTATTTCCATATACAGAGATATGATCTTGAAGCTCTCCTACAGTAGTCAGATCTAAAGTCTCCTCACGTGTTTCATCGTTTCCAGATTGCTGGTTTAGATTTCTATCCATATCTCTGCATCCAAAAGAACTTTTAATCAGTATAGAAATACAAACACCATACATATATTCTTTCTTAATAAACTACTCAAGTTTCACTTAATATCATTCCGATTACATTTTCACAATTCTCTTCTTAATTATTTCTACCTTTACCGTAACTAAAATTCATTTATCTTAATCGTTTACTTTAATTTGTCATGTTTACACTTACTGCCTTTGATTTCCATAATCCATACTAACTACCAAAAGTAAGGAAACTAATCACATCAACAACAACTTAAGGGAACACAACTATTAACTGTAATAGTTTCACTATTTAGTATTTGTCCACTTATTACCAAATTCAATCTTAGTACAATAAACAACTTTAACTAATCGTGGTATTACGTATTCCTTCTTAATTTATCTTTCACATTTAAACAACAAGATAATTTGAATACCATTTTCTTATCATCTTCACGAATTTAAGTGGAGGTACACTCTAAACTCGTCAATATCAAGTATAACTTCAATAATATATTCAACAACTGATACTACTTAATATTAACAAACCTTACTTTTAACGAGTCAGTATACATAGAACAAATACTTACGACATCTTACAAACCACCAATTTACAACATTACCAACAAAATTTCTGACTCGCGAACTTACTAACACAGTTACAACAAAACTACTAAAGAAAACACTTATAACTATTCCTCCAGCTAACTTCCTTTGTCATAAGAAACGCCTATATTTTTCTGGGTAGACGACGATCCACTAGTTTTCACACTTCTACTCACTGTACAATCAACAACTTCATGTCCCGGTTTACGGCACCAGTAGCACACACCTTGTCTAAACTTACACATTCTCGCCACGTGTCCTAATTCTTCGCACTTATAACATCTAACAGTGGCTTTAGTACAACCAGCGACATGATAAGCGTGACATCGTGGACACCAAGAACCATCAAACTTCGACTTCTTAAAGGAACTAGATTTCACAACCGCCGAGGACTGTCCTCTTGAAGGACCAGGTTTAGAGGGAGACCGAGACTTCCTTTTCTTACTTTCATTTTCATGAATTTGATTATAGTGAAGACACTCTTCTTCGATCTGCAGTGCTAGCTGAAAGGCTTGTTTCAGACTAGTAGCGGTTTTAACACAGACACGATGTCCGATCGGCAACATGCTTGCAAATTTCTGTATCTTAGCATCTTCATTTGGCAGCATCCGTGGAACAAACTCCATTTTATCTTTAAAAGCATAGATCAAATCTCTCATGGATTGCCTCCCTTTCTGGAGCTTGTTAATTTCCTGCTCCATATACTTTTCATCATAATTAGTGCAATACTTTATCATCAACTTTTCGCGAAATTGTTCCCAAGCCAAAGTGCTCAACACTTTCTTACTGACCGAAGCTTCCACAACATTCCACCATGAGGTAGCCTTATCCTTCAACATGTGTATCGCGTATTCCACGCGATATTTCGGTGCACAGTCGCATAACTCAAAGATCCGCTCCATCTCTCGAAGCCATCGTGCAGCAACAGAAGGGTCACCACTACCGTCAAAGCTTGGAGGTTCACAGGAAAGAAAATCCTGGAAAGCATCATACTTAACATCTTCCCTCTCTATCGAATGAAACAACAATTCTTTGGTCACTCGCAGCTCCACTTCCAAACGTCGAACATAAGCCTCTCTCTCTCTCTCTTGATTATACCTCAGTTCTTCAGAATGGCGACTAGAAGCTACATCTTTTACCTCAATACGAAGACGAGCCATCTCATCCCTTACTTGCCCGACATTTTGTTCAACACTAGCTTGCTGACTCGACATGTTAATCTACTACTGTTAAAGGAACAAGTATGTAACACGCGACTTATCCTCAATCTATCAACATCACCAGTTAGTTCACAACATATAACAATCATACCACACTCATTCTCAACCCCAATCATCCCGCAAGGAACACTTAACAATGGTCGGGCCCGAGTTTGAGATCGAATACTTTTACAAGTGTTCGATTCCCTCAAACTTAGGCTCTGATACCTATTTGTAACACCGGGTTTCACGAGCTTAAAATCAGAATAATTTAAACTATTTAAGTATGTTTATCAAAGACGTGCGGCGGAAATTAAACACTGATTAAAGTGTTTCTATCCGACTTGGCAAATATGAACATTAAAACCAAGTCTTAAAACGAACCGGTATTACCATACTATAAACCGACCATCGGATCACAGATATAAATAACAGCAGAGTGTTCCAAAAGAGCTAAATACAATTACCCACAAGCACCCGTCTCACCAGGCTGCCTAAACATCACCTGTAAAAAGGATAAATCATAAACCGGTTAGCTACACTAGCTAGTGAGCACAGATTAACACATAAGCATCAATAAGCAGGTTATTCAAACTACGGGACAGCACATAAAGCTATCCTAACATACAGTGTCGCGCCAACGAGTCAGTAGGAATCATATCTTGCAGGGAAGGGAACCCCGCTCAACGATTCAAACTGGGGACCATCAGCTACAACTATCCGCAATGGTGGGGGAGCGAAGAGCAGTCCACCAAACGCGTTACGAAGCTCGAAGCTCAACATCTTGGATCTCAACTGAAGTTAAGATCCCAACTCACGTTAAGGAGCGGCGGTTTGCAAGACCACCCCGGCGTGCTGCACACCGGGTACCGTTAATCCCCGTTATTCCATCAAAGGGATCCAGCCTTCGGGAAGAAAGCTGACCTTAACCATGCCACATCGGTCCGGACCAGTACCACATATACAACTACTACCCGTAATGGGTTCAACTATACGCATGCGATTCATAACCAACGTGTAAAGCAACTTAGCATGGCAACAATATATATCAACATGTATAACATACCTCATACGCACGTGTGCGACATCAACCACATATATAACAATAAACAACAGACAACGCTACTTACCGAGACTCATGGGAAAACCGGTACTCACCTCGAGGTTATAAGAGGCAGATATGAATTCAGGAATCCCAGGAGCACACGGAATCGTCCGAATCACCTAACACATCATGTGTAGGTTCAGTCAACGTCTAAAAGTACTATCATTGCTTCTACGTAAACGTACAACGAACAACAAGCAACAGGCAACGTGGAACAGCTCCTACGGCCGCAGTAGACATGTCCTACGGCCGCAGGACACCTTCCAGACACCTCCAACGGCCGTAGGAATACATCCTACGCCCGCAAGAGTTCCCTTCCAAGAAACAATATCCTACGGCCGAAGGGACCATACCCTACGCCCGTAGGAGTGATTCTTTGGGTAGCAACGGTCGTAGGTTATGTACCTACGCCCGTAGGCTTCTTTCCATCACCCGTAGGTGGTAAACCTCATAAAATACATAAAATATCCTCCTACGGCCGCAGAAACCTTTTCCTACGGCCACAGAAGGCTTAATTTCAATAATCCTGAAAAACACCCTCCTACGGCCGTAGGAACATTCTCCTACGGGGGTAGGAGCTAAATTTCTATAAATCTGAAAAACACCCCCCTACGGGGGTAGGAACTTTTCCCTACGGGGGTAGGAGGTTCCTGCACAGCAGGCCTTCGTCTCTGTTCGCGAAACAGGCCTGAAACTCGCGTTTTTCACCATTTTTATCGACCAAAACTCGACTTCTAACATTACCACATGTTGTTTAACACCTTATACACCTTATTACATGATTCTTACTTCAATTCATCATTGGTTAATCCATTCAACCCTTCAAATGGGCAATTTCTTTCAAGAACACAAACTAGGTTTAAAACTCAAGAATTCTTACCAAGAAGATGAAACAACACAGCTTATGGGTCTGAATTAGCTACTGAAATCTCCCCAACTTGATCTTCTTTGGATTTCACCTTCAATTCCCCCAAGTATGTGTGTGTACGTAAGTTAGTATGTGTGTTGGTGTGTGTTTTGTGTGTGTGTAGTGTGTGTTCCCAGGGGATAAGGGAAACACACAAACCGACCTTGGTTGGTTTAATACCCCGTGCGGGTATTTCGTTCTCCTATTCAACTTTTAAAGCAACTTAGGTTTATCCGTTTCAACTAACGGAGATATTTTCGGAATCATTACCTGAAACCGTTCAACTATTTACCAACATTATTTATTTATGAAACATTTCTAACTTTAGCCACATAACCACGCGTACCAACAAATAACAACAATTAATCAACAAAACAACTTAAACAACTTGTTTAACGTCAATGTACAACTACACAAACACGAGGTACAACTATTTACAACTAGGCCCTAAATTAGGGTGTTAAAATGATATTTTAAATGTAATACAAATAACTAAACTGTATAAATTTAAATTTGAAGCAAATTTGTTAAATCACGCCAACCTTTAAAATAAGATTTAATTATATACTAAACCCTAATTATTTAAATTTTATTTAAGAACACTTTAAAGTATTTGTGTTTGTGTTAAATTTATTATTTTATTCAGCATTATATTTAATTCACCGCTGCAGACCGCGGGTTTCCACCTCGTTCTTATCTATATTTTTATTCACTCTAGCAGTCTAGCATGATATGAGAAAATATAAAATTTCAAACAGAAAATGCGATAATTTAAATTTGAATGTGAAATATCAAATATGGAGAAAGGAAACCGTTAAAAGGGGAAAGTTATAAATCAAGCAGTTTGGTGCGCGGGGGCGAAAACCCTCATTTCAAAAGGCAAAACCCTCGCGAATTGACAACGGAAAACAAGAGAAGTTATGGAAACGGACGATTGGAATTTCAGTGCGGAGGAGTTTGATTCCCTTGAAAAGGAAGCAATTAATCAGATCGCTGAACGCCGTACCGCCACCGCCACCAGCATCAGCAGCAGCGTTCATGCCCCTGCAAAATTTTATCAGGGCCCTTGTTCACACTCCACACCTTCACCTGCCAACCCAATCTTTGAGGTCAGTATACGCCTGGAGTTCTCTTAATCTATCGTTTTTGTATTTGTCGATTTCAGTGGAGTGCTTCTGTTCGAAGTTTTGTCATCTTCGTTAGTGTTGTTTTTAATGTGTGAGGTGGTCTTTTTAGAGGCAGAATTTATGGGCTGGCTCTTGTATTTTTTGGTTGTTGAA
This sequence comes from Pulicaria dysenterica, assembly GCA_947179395.2. Classification (NCBI taxonomy): domain Eukaryota; kingdom Viridiplantae; phylum Streptophyta; class Magnoliopsida; order Asterales; family Asteraceae; genus Pulicaria; species Pulicaria dysenterica. The sequence goes on from OX359290.1 coordinate 31,033,703, forward strand.
GTTTAATTTTAAGGTTGTTTTTCAAAAACAAAAAAAGAAAAAAGAACGAGTTTCTTCTTAACATCATTATTGCACTATTCTTGTTGATTATTTCATCTTGATGCTGTTCATATCTGCTGGTGAGTGTTGCTATTTTTCATTTTAATGTGCATTTCGTATCTTGAACATTATGTGGACAATTATGAACTCAATCTTTGATACATACCGGCACAGAGATAAATGAACTGTTATGAGTATCTCGTTGATCTGTTGCCAACTTAGACTAGGAAGTCTCCTCTCACATTGTGCCTAAGGAGTGATCACATGATATTAGTATGTAGAATTGGCAGTTCTGTGATGCATTTTGTAAGACTATTTTTTTTTTTTTTTTATCGAGTGTTGCCCTAATTCGTGTTGGATGTGATTTTTATAATAAGTAATCCGGGCGAGTGCATGTGGCCTTACTTTTTTTCCCTGCATGATAAGATGATAGGAGAAGGCAGAACTATGTAAATGAATGAGATATGGGATATATGAATGTCACCAAAAACTCTATCTTCTCAAACTTGGTGTTTCTACTGAATGTTTTGGTCCTTTGTTGGTGTATTATGTGTTCAATTTCTTGTTGAAAGTTTAAAAGAAAGGATCCTACACCTTTCTGGTTGTAATATTAGACCTGCAGTTTCTAGCTACAAGTTGTATATATTAATTTTAAACGCAACATACTTATGTTGAACTAGTGTCCCTTCATTTGCAAATTTGCACAGTTTAGCTAGTCATTTACTTTTGTTTCAGGCTACTTATTTCTATTTGGAAAATAGGTAAATACTTTGCCAGCTGCCTCAAGGAATCTGGCAGCAAGTACAACCCGGAATTTATCCGGTGAGCTATGTCCCTAAATTTATTTCGTGAGAGGTTCTGTTCAATTGTTATTTTATATATTTGTGGTTTTTTTTCCTAGGAGATGATTGTTCCAAGTCTCAGCCAAAAGTCTCTGTTAAATTTTTTCTACATGCCAGTGGAAACATTGCTGCAAAATTTGTATATAACGAGGTACTCCTTTTTCTGCCTTATTTCTTAATATTATTTTATACTAGATGCTTGTCCTATTCTCGCTTTTAAAGATGTCTCATCTTTCCACAGGTACTTGTGAAAGCATTGCGTAAGGTTCCAAAAGCAACTTGGCATGCTAAAGAAAGGTTTCCTTTTCTCTTTTAAGTGCATGCATTTCTTCTTTCTTTTGTAGTTTTTTCCTCTAAAGCTCACTAGTTGTTATTGTCAATGCAGACTGTGGATGTTCCCTTTGCCATCTTTAGCTGCAGCAGAAAAAGTTATCTGCGAACTAGCTAGTTCTAACATCGAGGTGCAAATTTAACTTTTTTTGAAGTTATATTATTTGTAAATGATGCTTCCTATATGTGGATCTTGCTTTAGGTTTGTAAATTATTACGTTTATCCTATTTTGATATGTATTAGAAGCATTTTAGTTATTAAATTTATTTGTTTGAGTTGGTTTAGATCAGAATAATTTGTAATAGTATATGGTTTAGGATTATGTTTCTATGTCTATTTCTTTGCATTTGCTGATCATTAAGCAATAGTATGATATGTTAGGTTAAACGTCACACACACACAGCAGGTAAAAAACAGAAAACAGATTAAAGGACACGAGAGATTTAACGTGGTTCAGTTAATATTGCTATCAACCTACGTCCACGGGCGGCAACTAGGGTTTCGTATATTATTAGGTGCTCAAAGAATTACAAGTACAGTGAGGATTATTTATAGGCAAAAACATAATTAGGAAACCTCCTAACTATAGAAATAGCAATCGCCTAATTAAAGAAATAATAATCTTCTAATCAAGATAATTGCCAGAAATAGGATTAGGGCCGGCTGCCACTAATCGAAGCCTACACCTCAACAATCTCCCACTTGGAGGCTTCGAAACACGTTCAACTGCACTCCTCTGTACTTCTGTAATACCCATTTAATCAATCCCTTTGCAGCTACAATACTCAAGACCAATCTGATGGTTGTCATTTTCACCACTGGAGAAAATATTTCATTATAATCAATCCCCTTTTTCTGCTGAAAACCCTTGACCACTAAACGTGCTTTATACCGTTTAGACCCAACATGCTCATCCTTGATTCTGAATACCCATTTATTCTGTAAGGCCTTTTTACCTTGCGGAAGCTTGGTTAAGACCCATGTTTTGTTCTTGTTTAAAGAACTCATTTTTTCTTTCATTGCCTGCTCCCACTGAAGCGAATCTTTCTGCTTAATTGCCTTAGTGTAGCTTTCAGGTTCACCATTTTCAGTCAAAAGAAGATAATTGACCGATGGATCATACTTTTCTGGAGGTTTAGAGACTCTAGTAGACCTCCTAACCCAATGTGATGCAACTGGTTGAGACTGTCCTGGAGGACGGTCCTCCTTCATCTTCTGAGCTCTCACCATTGGAAATGTCTTCTTGATCATCTTCAGACTCGTCAGTCTCTGATGATTCATGTTGGAGATCAGCCTCACTACTCCCACTATCCTGAGTATCTGCTGATCCTGTCGTTTTGGTGACATCACTTTGAAACTCAACCTGTTCTTTCTGACCCTTTGAGTTTATTGTGCTCCAGTCTTTATAAAGCTCGGCCTCATTAAAGGTTGCATGCTTACTTCTGACTACCTTTCTGCTTTCAAAATCCCAAAGCCTGTAGCCCATACTATCTGCTCCATAATCAATGAAGATGTATTTCTTTGCTTTTGCATCTAACTTGTCGCCATCTTTCATCATATCATAGGCACTGCACCCGAATATTTTTAAATGATCATACTTCACTGCTTCCTCTTTCCATTCTTCCTCTGGTGTCTTGAAGCCGAATGGTACTGATATTCCCCGGTTGATAAGATAAGCTGCAGTGTTAACTGCGTCAGCCCAGAATGTCTTTGGAAGCCCTGCATTTAGTCTCATACTTCTGGCTCTCTCATTCAGGGTTCTGTTCATCCTCTCTGCCACTCCATTCTGCTGAGGAGTGCTTGGAACTGTTTTTATCATCCGAATACCATGTTCAGCACAATAGTCAATGAACTCTGTGCTTATGTATTCTCCACCGTTATCCGACTTCAAGCATTTTACCTTCAAATTAGTTTTCAATTCAACAACAGTTTTCCATTTCTTAAAAGTATTGAAAACTTCAAATTTATTTTTAAGAAAGTAAACCCATACCTTGCGTGTTGAATCGTCAATGAAAGTTACATAGTAACTTGATCCTCCCAAGGAAGAGACTGGTGTCGGTCCATAAACGTCCGTGTGAACGAGCTCCAATTTCTAAGCTTTCGGTGTCTGACCCGTCTTCACAAAAGATACCTTCTTTTTCTTCCCAAGCACACAAGGTTCACAGAACTCAGAATCCACCTTCTTCAAATCTGGAAGCTTTCCCTTAGCCACAAGCATTTTCATACCTTTATCACTCATATGACCAAGTCGTTGATGCCACAACCTGGATGGTTTCAATTCACTGGTCACTGCATTTATCCCACTATCAGATACTTCAACCATGTATAAAGTTCCCTTTTTCATGCCTCTGGCGATTACAAGATTTTCTCTGACAACTCTCCATTGTCCCCTACTAAACCGAACATCAAACCCCTCGTCATCCAACTGCCCGATAGAAATTAACATTTTCTTTAGGCCAGGAATAACCCGAACGTCCTTCAATGTCCATGTGGAGCCCGATGAAGTCTTTAAGTCTATGTCACCCATCCCTGTGATATCCAAAGTGTGATTATTAGCCAAACGAACTTTACCAAAGTTACCTGTTCGTAGATTCTTCATCGACTTCGTGCTGTAAGTGGCATGAAATGATGCACCAGAATCCATAATCCACGACTCTGGAGTATTCTCAACACAGCAGATAAGAGCATCTTCTGAATCGTCAGTTGCTGCATTCACTTCTTTATTGTTATCTGATGGTTTAGGGCATTGATTTCTGAAATGTCCCATTTATTTGCAGTTCCAACACTGAATATCCTTCCTAGGTTTTGACTGACTCCTTTTTCTTGATTTTGATCTGCCTCTGCCATTACCCCTCTCTTTCTTTCTACCCCTTCCCTCAGTAAGCAAAGCACTCGATGATTCTCCAGAATTTCGTCTCCTTATGTCCTCTCCTAGGATGAAATCACGAATGCCCTCAAAAGTGAGTTTAGAGGTTCCAGATGAACCACTAATAGCTGTGACTGAGTAAAGCTTGGACTTCGTCTTCAAATTTGATATCAACAAATAACAACCGGGAAATAATGATATTAAAATCATTAATATGAGAGGTAACAGACGCACCTTCTTTCATTCTGGTGTTTACTAACTGTCTTATCAGAAATACCTTATTCGAAGCAGAAGGTTTCTCGTACATATTTGACAAAGCTTTCATCAAACCACATGCAGTAGTCTCCTTCACGATATTAAAGGCCACACTCTTAGCTAAAGAGAATCTGATAACAGCTAGGGCTTTTCTGTCAAGAGCAAGCCATTCTTCATCTTTCATCTTCTGTGGTTTTTCTCCCGTCAAGGCTTGATCTAGGTCTTTATGACACAACAAGTCTTCAATCTGCATCTTCCACCATCCAAAATCTTGCCCATCAAACTTCTCAATTTTGTATTTTCCTTCCTCAGCCATTACTCCAAACTACAGGTGTTTCAGATCAAGTCAAGATTGAAAATAGTGTTCAAACACAGCAATGGCCAGCTGCCTGAACTTAACGACTGTTCTATTGCACACTATTCTTTGCAATCAATCTCAAAAAATGAAACACAAGTAGCTAATCTGACCGAGATGAAACTGCCCCAAAAAAAAAACGTTTTCTGGCAAGAAAGAAAATACCCCCTGTCGAGAAGCAGAAAAAAACCGAACAGCCCTCCCCCTTTTTCTTCTGTCGCAAGCTAGATAACCAGAGACAGCAGTCTCAATCTTAACGGCGATCGAGAAAAAAAACAGAACCTGTGTGTTCTTCCTGTCGGTGATGAGAAAACAGCAGACTGCTGTACTTCTTGCTGTCGTCGGCGATGAGAGACCAGGTCAGCAGCGGCGGCTTCAGGCAGACAGGTTGGCGGCGATGTGGTGTAACCAGATCAAGAGCCTGAAGCTCTGATACCAGTTGTTAGGTTAAACGTCACACACACACAGCAGCTAAAAAACAGAAAACAGATTAAAGGACACGGGAGATTTAACGTGGTTCGGTTAATATTGCTATCAACCTACGTCCACGGGCGGCAACTAGGGTTTCGTATATTATTAGGTGCTCAAAGAATTACAAGTACAATGAGGATTATTTATAGGCAAAAACATAATTAGGAAACCTCCTAACTATAGAAATAGCAATCGCCTAATTAAAGAAATAATAATCTTCTAATCAAGATAATTGCCAGAAATAGGATTAGGGCCGGCTGCCACTAATCGAAGCCTACACCTCAACATGATATATATAAACATACATACATACATATACACACACATACATATTAGTAATTTATAGCCATCGTGTTGTGATGGTAACAAACTTTTGAGATATGATTCAGATAGAAGATATATAATTGGTAGTTAGATGGGATATACTATTTAGTTGATATATAGTTAGAGTTATTCTAGGAGTACATTGTTATCATTGATTATAAATAGGTCCTTAGGGTTGTAATATTGATTATGAAAAATTGATTGGTGGTACTTATATCGTTGGAGTGTTTGTTTACCCCTTGAAAGTAAACTGTGAGAAAAACAAAAAAAAAGAAGAAAAATTGGAATTACTGTTCACGTCACCACTGTTCATCCAGTGTTATTTTTATATCGTAGTTGTTTCAAGAGAATGGAGAGATCGTTTGACGAGTAAATGGCGCATTGTGCAACGCAACATGAAGAGCTGATAAGGTAATAAAGGAGATGTTTTCACGGGGCTATGACATTTATTCCACGGATTCTGAAGAACAGAAAAGTTGGATTTGAAAAGTGACCCCATTAGCATTCACTGAAGGTCCAAAGCTACCCATGACAATGGAAAATGTTGATGAAGATGGTGTAGAGCGTACAACAGAAAGAGACATGGGAGACGACCAAAATTCAAATCCATCAGACCTAAAGGTCAAAGGTGATGACTATCAGCAGACGACTGGTGGTAGGAATTCTGATGTGGGAAGCACAGGAAAAAAGAATACAAAGTGTCATTCTTTAGGGAGGAATGGGCTGTCATATGGGCTTAATTGTAAATAGATACCAAACAACCAGCTTGGGCTTCTTTGTAAAGTAAAAAATGTGCCTCCAATTAAATTAAAGAGGATCCATGGCATGATGACCTTGCTAGACAGCCATATGATATATCATGACGTGGACTACAAGACAGAGATAATTATATATGGGATTCAAGAATTTGGTTTGATAGTGGAAACACCTTGAGGACAACTGGACAAGGTGTTTTTGAGTAATGATGTGATGCGCATGGAAGATATTTTTTATTAATTAGATAAGTTATATAAAGATTAGTAGTTAGATGGGATATATTATTTAGTTGATATTATAGATGGGTTTCATTTAGATAAAGATTAGTAGTTAGATATTTTAGGTGTAGGTTGTTATCTTTGATTATAAATAGGTCATTAAGGCTGTAATCTTGATTATGCATAAATTGAATGGTGGTACTTGTATTGTTGGAGTGTTAGTTTCCCCTCGAAAGAAACTATAGGAGAGTTCAACGTCTTGAAAGTTGATTTATCTATGTTTTCATCTTTTTTCTTGATTGCCAACATGATTCGTATTATTTTGATTGTTGCTATTGTGTTTTAAAGCATACCTTTTTACCAAGACTGTGACTTTTTTTAATTCAAAACAAATCAGATTGATCAATCTGTTTTTACCAAGAAATAATTATATAAGTTATTATCTACTATTTAAACTCATTCAGATTTGAACATGTATGTAATTAAAATAACAGTGAAAACCTAATTGGTATGTAACTCTTATTTACAGTTACAGTAGTTGTATTTATATGAATAATCCTCTAAACAAATAACTTAATTTAAATAAAACAGGTAAATAACAAAAAATATTATCTTTAACTTAAAAAAAGAAAATAAAATCTAAATAAAAAATATACAGTTTGCAACATAAAAAAAAATTACTGATAAATCTTTTGATTTGTATAGTAAATAATCTAAATAAATTATTAACTTTTAGTAAAAGAGAACAGAAGAAAGAAAAATAAAAACCCTGAAATGCAATTGTAAATATTGAAACTTTGATTGAAGAAACAAAAAATTAAGCAACATCAAGAAAAAAAGTAAAACAAAAATAGGCTTACAATTGAAAAGAAATATAAGATCAAGAAACACGTGCCTGCAAAAGTGTTGAACCCAATGCTTTAACCACTCTGCCGAACATTCATTCATTAATATTTTCAGTCTTGAATATTTAACAGGTAAATGGTTTTTTCCTGATATATGGTACAATGTGTGTGTATTTTCACTGACGTATTAATATTGGTATAACCGTATAAGTGGATTTGTGTTGGAATAGTGTATGTCCGAATTTGTGTCTCGTTCTGAAATTTTTGGTGTCTAACTCAATTGAAAACGTTAAATGTTATCTGAAATTCCTGCTTTCAGGGACATTTGTATCCTAATGCATCTGATCGTTACACACAGAATTTTTGTATTGTTTTCCAGCTGTTCGATTATGATTTTGCAGGTAGAAACTTTAGATCCATTGCTGCAACGTGCTATTGCTGCTGCCTCTGCTGTTCCTGATCTTCAAGGTAAGGATGTTCTTTGTAATGCTTAATCTATTCAGATGAAATAAAGCCAATTGTTTAACAATTAACCTAACATACCAATCAAGAGGATATCATCATTTCACCTCATCTTTATTTTGATGAGACTACATTCCATTTCTAGTACATGAAGTCATGACATCTGAATGAAATATATGGGTTCGTTTATAATATCTTTAAAGCTAACTTGCTACTTAGTATTATTTGATGATTGATGAGCTAGATTTGCAATGTAAAACTCTGGGCTTAATGATATGTTGCAATGTTATACATATTAATTGGAGAATAATAGTTACAATTTTCCAATCTTTGCAATATTGTTGAACTAGAGATCAAAATGGCCATTTTAGTAGTGTAATGTGGGACTAAATGTCAAGGTAAATACGATTTCTACTAATGAATGGAATACGATATACACAATACACAATATATAGAGTAGTAAACGAGACTAAATCCATACGGGCCAGTTAGGATATACGCTTACCCCTTCAAGTTGGGTCATAGATATACCAATATAATTTATCCAACTTCCTGCTGATGCTTTGGTGAAAACATCGGCTAGCCGACTTCTGGATATAACCTGGGAAGTTGACAAGTTGTAATAGTTTCATCTTCTAGCTTTTCCCCCGTGAATTGAGTCAAATGACAGTCAACTTCAATATGTTTGGCTCTCATGGAACACCGGGTTGTTGGCAATATGAATTGTTGCTTCGTGATCATACCATAGACTCATTGGCTTTGATTAAGGAAACCCAATCTCACTAAGTAGATTACGTAGCCATATGAGTTCACAAGTGGTTTGAGCCATAACTTTATATTCTGACTTTGTACTTGAGCGAGAAACAACACTTTGTTTTTTACTCTTCCACGACACAAGATTACCTCCAACAAAGATGCTATCCGGTAGTAGATCTCCTAGTTGCGGGTCACTATTGTAGTCGGCATTAGTGAATCATTCTACTGTTCTACCATATGGTGACCATGATTTTGATGCAAAACTCCTCGCTGTGGCGTTCCCTTTTGATATTTTAGGATGTGACTAATCACACCCAAATGTGTGTACCTTAGGGATGACATAAACCGACTAACATCGATTAGGAAGGCGATATCACGACAGGCTATGGTAAGATAGTTCAATTCTCCACCACCCTTCTATATCTCTAACTCTCTAAGGATCCTCAAATAACTTTGCATCTTTTAATAAATCCAAACAATACTTTTGTTGACATAGATAGATTCCTTTTTGCTAACTGTGAAGTATGACTTTAATACAAGTGTGTACAGCTGAATTGGTGTGGTCAGCTGATGAGGTTCAAGACATCAGCTGATGTAGAAGTCATCAGATTCGAGTCGTCAGCTGATATTAAAGGTGAGGTTTAATTCATCAGCTGATAGTTCTGTTAGTTTGTTATTTCAGTTCTGTTAGTTTTTCTGTTTGCTGCCATGTATTATAAATAGCAGCAGTAGTCATCAGTTTGTATTACCTTTCATTTTTCATTCAGATCAATAAAGTTCTTTCTTCATTTTCATAACAAATTGGTATCAAAGCGTGGTTTCGATTACACGCTCCTGAAGGTTTAGTTTTCCGATCGACAAATTGCTTCAGTTCTTGGTATCGATAAAATTGGTTCTTTCAATTTTTCGATTCTTGTGTTCAGTGTCTAATCGATACACAGTATTTCAATTGGGGACTTGTGACTGCTATAGGGGTGGTCGATTTTGAAAATACGACACAATTTGTTGTGAGTCGATCGTGGTGTGCGATTGAAGGGCATTCGACGCAAGGTGGAGGTCGATGGGAGAAGGCGACGGCAGTCGAGTCGGTGTACGTCGATCTTGGGGTGCGTCAAAACTGAAGTGCGACTCTAAATTTGGTGTTGATGCCAATCTGGGCAATTTTTACGTCGTTTTTGAAAGTCGATTCAAGGTGGGAGTCGACAGTCATAATTGAAATCGAAGGGTGTTAGATTCAAGGTGGAGCAACGATAGTCAATTGAAGTCTGTTTCGATTGAAGTTTGGCAGGTTATAACTGTCGATTGCTGAGACTGGGTTTAACTGTAGCTGTCGATCAAGTTTTTTGAAATCAATTGAGATTTCGAGTGGTATACTGTTCTTGAAATTTTAAGAATGCCTTCACTTATCAAGATTGATAAGTTTACGGGAAAAACAACTTCAGCTTGTGAATCAACAGCAGGGAATATGGACTCCTTTGGCGGGTAAAAAGCCAGATGATATGTCAAAGTCTGATTATGCTCAACAGGATGAAACGGCTCATTTAGCCATCTTGTTGTCACTCTCCGATGAAGTGATATACGAAGTAGCAGATGAAGAAACTGCGGCGTCTTTGTGGTCGAAGTTAGAGAGTCTCTACTCGGCTAGTCTCTACATGACAAAGTCATTAACGAACAAGTTGTTGTTGAAGCAACGGTTGTTCTCGCTGCGTATGAAGGAAGGAATGGCTTTGAAGGAGCATCTTGATGAGCTGAACTCTATTCTCATGGATTTAAAGAACGTTGATGTCAAGATCGATGATGAAGATGCTGCTCTTGTGCTGTTGGTTTCTTTGCCACCGTCTTACGAGAATTTTGTAAATTCTTTTGTTGTTGGCAGAGATACACTAACGTTGGAAGAGGTCCGATCGAGTTTACATTCAAGAGAGCTTCGTCATAAGGCTTCTGGGAATGGAAATCGATCTGAAAGTCAGCCGGCTGGTCTATCCGTTGTTGATGGTGATAGAGGTAGAGAAAGAAGTCGATCAGACAAGGGGAAAGGAAAATAGAGAGGAAAAGGTCGATCAAGATTCAAGAGTAGAGGATCTAAAGTGAATCCTAGAGATGTGTGTCATATATGCAAAGAACAAGGTCATTGGAAAAACGAGTGTTCTAAAGTGAATCTAGCTTAACATGATTAATTGAATCTTTTGCCGTCCAAAAAAAAAAGATGAAGCTTTCCCCATACTCCGAAGATAAAGCCTAATGCTTTCGCTTTAGAAGCATTGAGTATGTTATCTTTGAGTCTAGTGGCAATGGAAGCACACTCGGGGTACACCGGTACCACTTCCAATAGGTTTATCACCGTCCATAGAAATCTTCATGACAAAGTCAACACTAAACAAAATGAAACAAATTCGTTCAGGTTAGTTCAGTCAACTAACTCAGAAGCAAAGATGAATAAATGCACAATAAACCAAATATTAAACTCGAAATCTCACTAGGGATCAACTAGGAAGGCAAACACAATGGCGGAGTTGAAAATTCGAGGTCAACAACGATGAGTCGTCAGTCGTGTTGCACGCTAGGTGCGTGAGCAGCAAGTGGCGGCGTGTGATTAGCCGGAAGGGTGCCATACTTGGTGGGTACTGTCGCCATAGAGTCTAGATCATGATTATGGGGGTGGTGAGCCTTAATACGCACTCAATATGGTGCAATTGTGATAGTAGTAGACAATCTTACAAAAAAACACTAAGAACCATTAAACCCTAGCAGGTTACGGAACAAGTACTAAAGTAATTACTCTAAGTCGTAATCCTTTTTTTTAAGCCTTTCTTCTTCAAGTCTAATTGTTAGTAAGCACTTCTTTTACTATGACTAAGATTCCTCTTCATGTCAACAACTTGAGGTGGAAAGGTAGTTTTGGTGACCTTAGATCCTTTTAAAGGGGATAAATCAAATTCAAATCCCATTAAATGCAATTACATGCACCGACAATCAATATGGGGATTGCAGTGTGTTGGGCTGATTCGGGGATGGCTAAAAGAGCCAATGGGAACGCGACATCCGAACCCTTTTTGACATGGGACCGCAACAAGGGTGGGAATCTTTGAACTTAGAAATCGCTGATGGGGATGCCCCTCCGTTCCTAGAAAACCGGACTATACACACATATATGCGTAGGGATATGTGTGTGTGGGTGTATACACACATTTACATTTACATATATAAATCAAATTCAAAAACTAATAAAATTAATTTCTCACTGTCATACAATTCCTTGCTATATTACATCTAAAAATAACGATTAAAAGGTTGGGTCTTAACTTTGATTTGAAAATTTGGATAAACTTCACCAAAATGTATTCAACTTTACCCAAATTCCTATTATGTGTATCAATCTTTGAAACTTGCTATTGTGTGTACTAAATTTTCAATATTTTTTATCAAGTACCTGAAGCCAGAAATGTGCTTACATGGAATAGGCTATTTCTTAGGTGGATTTATTCTTTAATTTTTGCTTGTTTTTATTTTGTTAATTATAATTTAGTTAAAACAAATAAAAAGAAAAAGCAAAAACATACTCAAAGCCTTAAAGGTTCATGAATGGAAGCTCATGGATTGAACAAAAAATCGATTCATAAAAGGTCAAAACCCACATTTGATGGTTGAATTCATTTGAAATGTTGATTTACTGAGAATTGAAACTGAAGCATAGAACATAGATAGATCATAGATATCTTGAATGGGTTCTTGAAATGTTCTTTAATTGAAACTGGAACTCATCTGAAAAATTGATTCACAAACCCCCACTGGAAGGTTCTTGAATGGAAACCGTGGGACAATCGATTTGGGTTACCTCTTTTAATTTAAACAGATCTGGTTCGTTCCAGATCTTAGTTCGTTTGCCATGGTGAAGGTGTAGTTTGTTTTTTAACAATTGATTTGGGTTCTTTCCTGAACTTGGTCTGTTCCAGATCTGGTGAGTTCCAAATCTTAATCAATTTCTAACATCTTGGTTCGAAACCCATACTTGAAGGTTAACATATGTATTTTTTTGAACGGCACGAAAAAAAAGAGCAAGCAAGGCAAGGAGCTTCGGCATTGCCATCACCCCCCGCCAAGCAAACTCAAAATATTATTAATGCAACATCTAGCAAGCTGCTAGATAAAAGGATACAAAGTACAAAAAACCAATTACAAACACCAAACCAATTTAAAAACACGAGGGAGAATAACACCAATTTATCCATCTATATTAAACTATCAATGTTCGAACGTTGTTTAAACCAAAAGAAGGCAGTGGCTTGAATATGGCAGAAACCCAAAGATTCTGTAGGCTGATTCGAAGCTGCAAACACCTTGTTATTTCTTGACTTCCAGATCACCAAATGTATGAGTAAAGAACACCCATGAAAGCTACCTTCTTACCACCTTTAAGAATTAAAATATTAACAGATTTTGAATGGGATGTTGAAGACAAATGAAAATGAAGATGAAGGAATGTTCATCTGCATATTGCAATAAGTATTAATAATAATATTATAATATGAAATAATATAAAATAAAATTTAAATAATGATGTGACAAGTAATTAATGAAATGAAGCAGATCTGGCGCTTAGTTGACTTTTATATCATTAAAAAGAAATAAAAAAAACCGTCTACCAGTTCTATAACCTGATACATTCAACAGAAAATTTTTAAAGTTCAGTAAATACAATAGTACTTTTTTAAGTTTGATACATCAATAGGAATTTGGGTAAAGTTTAATACATTATAGTGTTTGTCATTAAAGTTTTTATAAAATATGTTGTGTAAATGAGTGTTGTTGACGTTGGGTGGGCTGGTGTTAACTTTGAATTTTAAGTTTTGTAAATTAGATTACTGTTTGTACGTTAGTGTGGGCAATGTTATGGAAGTATACATGTAATCAAATAATAAATTGCAAACGTACAATATTGCCCTGCAAAAATTTCAATTACAGAAACTCAATGCAGATGCTAGGTAATGGCTTATTTTGTAATAATATGATGTCAAGAATTTATCTGTGCTATAGAAAGTAAAGTCAAACAAGTATTTAGAGAAACTTGCATACACAAATAAGGATCCTAGCAATTAAAAATTTAGCTCATAGTAAGATAAATGATTTATAACTACATTGCTACACTCAAAGGAACAAAGGGTAAAGAGAGAAGACTTAGTGAATGTGAATATGATATATAAACCTTAAGAGTTGCTAACATGAAGGAGCAAATTGGATGGTAAGCCTCATATTAAGACTAAAGTCCTGCATCAGGTTTCAAATTTTGATGCTTTACTTGTTTAATGTGTTGATGCCTTTTATGCTATTGTTCCGCAGATCGTTATGACTCGATGCCTGATAGTATTAAATCAAAGCTTTTGCCATTTCAACGAGAGGGTGTTAGGTATGTGACATTATTGACTAATACGTGCCTTTGATGATGTCAGTGAATAAGTTTATTATCCTTTTGTCACATCACACGTTTTCCTCCCTGCCACTATGAACTTGCCAAGTATTACATGTTTTTGTTTCAGGTTTGTGTTGCAACATGGAGGGCGTGGCCTCCTGGCTGATGAAATGGGTCTTGGAAAGACTCTTCAGGTAATATTGAGAAAATAAATGGTATTTAATTTCTTATACTGCATATTTAAGATCATTCTGAAATTTTTGTTGCACAAATGTGGTAACTTAAAAGGCTTGCACCTCATGCATAGAAACCCTCGTTTATGTAAGGATGTCAGAAGCAGTTCTAGATCTTCCCTTTAGTAGTTCAGTGGAAATAGCTAGTTCTCATTGTTTCTAATTTATAACAAGCTCCGTTTTGTTTCCTTTATGTAAGGTTGCAAAACAGACGCATAGTAACTCTATCGTAATAAGTATTCAATATTTTTGAAGAAACAACTTCTAGAAATATAGGACACAGACTTGACTTCAAATAATAGAACGACAAGAACATATATATATATATATATATATATATATATATATATATATATATATATAAAATCAACTTTTTGTTTAATTTTGTAGGCTATTGCGGTATCTGCTTGTGTTCGAGAGTCGTGGCCTGTTCTTGTTCTTACTCCTTCTTCATTGCGGCTTCAGTGGGCATCTGTCAGTTTTCTCTTTAAGTTTTGTTTCCCGAGAATATGTAGAATTTGGTCATTGTGCACTTACAAGTTGTAATGTTCACACTTTTACAGATGATTCAGCAATGGCTAGATATCCCTTCATCAGATATACTTGTATGATATTTTCATTGCACTTTCTCTGCCTGCTTATTTTTTCATTCTACATCTATGTAAAATGTAAACACTAAACACATCACCACGTTTTCTTTCACCCGGCTTCTAATGTTATTACTTTGCATATGAAGAAATTTCTTCTCTCGATTACTCAATACGTCTTGTATTAAGGTATATGTTGATTTAGTTTTTTTTTTGTTCTCTTTTATTTAAGATAGAGATAGTGAGTCCTCATATTAAGGTACAAAATGAACTTGCTTTCGCTAGCAGAATTATGCCTCCTCACTAGAGGATCCGAGTAAACTTAAATGATTGCTTTTAGCCAATCATCTCTCTTGCTTATGGTTGCACTCGTATTCATGGAAACATATAATCATGACGTTGAAGATATTATATTTGGGACCATGAATATGCCAATGCTATGTGGATTAGTGCCTTAGTGGTCCTGATAGGGCACCCATCATTAAAGATTGCTTTTTGTGCAACATAACAAACACCATAGCGGTGTCTTTGGGATGCTACATTTTGTAATCTCAACTTGAAAAAAGAGATTTGGTGGGTCCAATGAACTGACAGATGGGTTTCATGAACTGAAAGCTGAAACATGAAGATTCAGATATTTCCATCTCTAACTACTAATTTAAATTTCTTTTGCAGGTGGTTTTGTCTAGCTATAGTGGGTCAAACAAGGGTGGATTCACAATAATTCGGTCGAACACCAGAGGAAATATACGCCTTGATGGGCTATTTAACATTGTATCATATGATGCTGTGCCCAAGCTTCAAGGCATTCTTATGAATTCAGATTTTAAGGTAAACTCAGCTGATAATTTGTCTCAACTACTTCTAAACAGTGTTTTACCTTTCACTGCGAAATTCTAGGACTTTCGGTTGCAAGCTTTTTCACTGTAAATAATCAAAGAAGGGTTTTAATATTAGGCTTCGTAAGATTAATCGTATTGATATCAAGATATAGAATGCGATGAGCATTATAAGTCTGTGAATTGAAAAAGCAACTTGTGCACTGTTTCACTGCCTGGGATTTTGGTCCCTCACAAGTTTTTTGTTTTGTTTTGTTAATGATGTGATCTTTATCTAGGTTGTAATTGCTGATGAGTCACACTTCTTGAAGAATGGCCAAGCAAAGCGAACTAGTGCATCGCTCCCCATATTACAGGTATCTTTCTCATGGAACTTTCTTACTATCACATGCACACATGGTGGCATGAACAACCTCTGGACTACGGTACATTCTTATATTTAATGCAGACATTTGATAAGTAGCAATAAGCACAGTTTTAAAGAACAAGAATTTAAGAAGAAAAAATAAATCTTACAATTCGAGATGTAGGCCTCTGACTCACAATTAACTCTGTACACCTAATCTTCTATTCTTCCCTATCTATTTATAACCTCTCCCAAATGCTTGGTGATAGAAATAAATAATATAGAAGCTAAATAAAAGTCTTTTAAAACCAAGTAATAATAGCCTCAGTCCCATCCAAAATTCCTTAAGAATTACTAGTAGATTCCTATGTTTTGTGTAGGCCTCTTTAATATCTTCCCCACCTCCCTTGATTCCTATCATTACCCTGTTACGAAAAACATACCCTGTCCTCAAGGCATGGCTTTGAATTTCATTTTAGTCAATCTCAAGTCCACGATCCGGTAGTTTGACACTTTGACTTGTAAATCCATCTCACTGCCTCTTCCCTCTCGTTGACTAGCAATATGTGTCGTGTTTTATTTTCATAATTGATGACAGGGAACAAACTTCTCATCATATTTGAAACACAATCTTTTTGCTCGTTTTGGTGCGACGCCTCTAGCTGCTTGTCCTAAGCTGCTTATGCTGAACCTGGCGGTGCATAGACCCTCCATTGCATTTTTCAGTGTTGAGATCCTCCTGCCAAAAAGTTGAATGATAGGAATCAAGGAATGCCCACCTCACTGAGTTATATATCAACTCGTATGTTTGCAATAACAATTGCCAACTTCATAGCATGGGCCAAACTTTTGTTCAATCATGGGCATCTTCAATTTCCTTACCCGAACTTAGCACCTGGCGGACCCAGATCCCACCGAAGCACACGTTCACTGTGATATGCAAAACCATTCAACCCTGGTCCTGTTCCTAGTTCCCAAATTCCCAAATCAACTTTATTTGATCCCTGAAACACATGTTCAAGTGTTTTTTTTCTGCTGCAAAACCAGAACGTGTTTTCATTTTCTGTGGTAACTTGAATCCCCGGGGCTAGGTCATCAAAACGACAAAACCTAACCTGATAGATGGAATCTTTGGAAAAGACATTTGATATTGATTATTTGCTGATGAAGGCTTCTTGTTATGGCAACTAACAGTTGCTTAATCTCCTCATGTCAGTGATCCGCTTCTAACCTTAGAACCCCACTTTTTGAATCAGGCTAGTTCTCCAAGGAGGTACATTTTTCTGTAGTCTCTTCACGATATTAGCCAAGGCTGACCTCCAGGTCTGATTTTAGTCATTATGGATGAGAAATCAGAAGATTTTTTTGTGGGTGAGAAGTGCTTGCAATATAACGTTAACTCTGATTTTTTTTCTTTTTTAATTAAATACTGCCCAGAATAGATGCTAGGTCTGATTTTAGTCATTATGGATGAGAAATCAGAAGATTTTTTTGTGGGTGAGAAGTGCTTGCAATATAACGTTAACTCTGATTTTTTTTCTTTTTTAATTAAATACTGCCCAGAATAGATGCTATGATACCAATTGATACAGATCAGGCAGCACAGTTTTAACCAGAAAATAGGAAGAAAAAGTAGAATCTAGTAGTTTCTATAATTCGGCATGCCAGTCCATACCAAAGTTAATAACTCACAATAAACTCTCGATGCCTAATCTACGTCAACAAATGATGGGCCTTTAGGCTCTGACTACTCAGAGTTGGATGGTGGAGGGGATTCTGGAGACAAGTCAGCAACAAGTATTGTACACACGAGCACATCATCCCTCTCTTCTTGGTTGGTATAGCTAGACTAAGGATATGAGGTCGAGTGAAGTACTCCCAAATATCATTGGGTTTACAAGAAATAAATATTTTGTACGAGACAAAATCGAGAGTAAAATGGCACCACCGAGAACCTTCAGGGCATCCCACTAATCAGAAGATAAACCCAAAACGATTCAGGAAACGGACACAAGGGGTAGACCCTTACTGATTGTAACATGAAATGAAGATGTATGGATATGGAAATTAGAAAAGAGATGACCGTTAACTGTCCTGCGGTCTAAAGCACCCAAATCAATGACCCATTTGGAGCACATGATAACAAGCATTCACTAGTTACTGACTGAGGAGTTATTGGATACTTTAAGTCAAGTAAATTTTTCCGCCTATATAGTAACAGCATTGTCAGATACATGTACACTTGGGTTCTCTACAAAAGCTTCTTACAATTGTGTTTGCGGCATGCCTCAGCTCTTTGCTCTTGGCAGTAGTACCAGTCAACAAGTGACCTCCTCTAGAGCCACCTCTTACCCCCATGAGATTCACCATGAGATCCCCTTCGACTAACAAGTACATTGTTATTCAACTATTTCCCGAATAATGGTTTGTGGACCTGTTCAAGAACTAGGATCTGTTAATTTCTGGTTGCAAGCCTGTCAAAAAACTCATAACCACCAACTGTTTTCTTCGAGTCTGTGTAGCGCTTACATTAGCACTTAATGGAAGAAGATAGTTGAGTTACTCATATACTTTCTTTATGGATTCCATAACATAAGCATTGTGTGATGGGTCTGGTTTTTCCCCATGATGAAAGGATTTGCACACACTATAGATTCGAAGCACATTGCTCTGTGTAGAATATATGAACATAAGATATCACTCCACGACACATACATTGATTGACCAAAGCAGTGACTGACAACTCAATTGATGCTTGCTTGTTTCTCAGAAACAGGCAAGCATCATTTTGTTACCATTCATCACAAGGGAATCACAAGTTGACGCCATAGTTTGTTATCAGCGAGTCTACTCATGACTGCAACCATTACCACATGGTTTGTCTCCCCCTTGGTCAATTTTAAGTAATATCCCAAGCAACAGTCTGAATATAAAATTATATATAGAACTAAGAAATTCTATAGAAATCTAGATAATAAATTACACAATCTGAATATAAAAAATTTTCAACTGTAAATTTAACGATCTTACTAAGGATTAACTTCTTTAGAAGCAAATCATTACAAAATCAGAGTACTAAAATCAGTTCTCCGTAAGGATCAATTTATGTCAGAATCATAAAAGCATCCAGCAAACTCTTGATGGGATCTCACCCTGTTTGAATGAATCCAATGGTGACAGCCGGAATAGAACTGGCCGGAGAGATGGCCATGCATGGACGCCATGACGTACACCATACCTGTCGGGTACGTGATGACTTGATGAGCACACTACCAGGGTGCAGTGATGCGTGATCTAGTGAAACTGACTGTTTATACAAAAACCCTAATTTTCAGAATTAGCACCAACCTCTGTTACCATGTAACTCTGAGTTGGATTTGAAGAGAGAACCAATAAAACTCATAATAATCATATATTTAAATGGGTAGATACAAGGGATGTCAAGATTAATAAAAAACAACAATCTATACTTCTATAGACGCTATTGCTAACCTAACAAAACCCTACGGATCCATGACAGTATTGGGCCTATAATTACAGTCTTTATACTAATATGCACATTATAACAGGGTAGTTTCCAAATTTATCTTTGTGTTATACAAGCCTAAAGTAAGTAGGATATATCCCTCTACTGTCACATACACTTTATACATATACATACCTTATCAGTAATGTTTATCCCAACGCCCGTCAGCTGGAAGATAGATATTAATAATGGCCAAGTTTTGGCAAATTGAAGTCTTGTTGAGTCTTTCTAAGAGGCGTCATGAGGATTCTTGCTAATTATGTTAAGTCTGAATATTTATTTTATGATTTGTCGGAATAATTGGTTGACTGGATGAGGTTCCAAACTTCCAACCACATAACTTTTGATGGGGAGACAATCAGCCTCCACATATATGGTACATCTATGAGAAGAATAATTACATCAATATCAATGTCTGCATGCACATACTCCCGAATCATCTTAATAGAATCCCTTACGGAAGAGTGCTGATTTGTAGGGATTCTCTGCTGTTATTTACGTTTCTCATTGTGTGTATGTATCCTTTTAAGAAGTACAAGGAATTCCTGTGATATGATGTATGAACTTGCTTAATATGTTTTAGATTATAATCTTGATTTGAATTCAGGTTATGACTTTGTTTTTTTCTTTTAATATTGGTAAAATTTGTTTTCTAACAACAATATTTAGATTTTTGTTGTTGAAATTATTGCTTTTTTCTGTTAAAACATGAACATAAATTTATGCACCCAAACTGCCATACCTGCCGAATCAAACCAGTTTTGGTCGGTTAGGAACACTAGTTCAGCTGATCTGGTATGGATGAATGGCAAACGAGATTATTAGTTTGGCGAAGATGTTTTCGTCTGAACCTAGAATGCTTCAGGCATAGACATATATAATGTGGTTATTAATCTTATGAGTTATGACATGTAGAAAGCCCAATACACAATGTTGCTTAGTGGAACTCCAGCTTTATCTCGGCCGATTGAGCTATTTAAACAGGTCATAATTTATTAATAGTCTCCATATCTTGATCCATTTCTAGCAATCTTATTTTCTTCTCTGGGTTTAATCTGTGCATGTTTTGGCAGCTCGAAGCATTGTATCCTAGTGTATATAAGAGTGTTCGTGAATATGGAAACCGATACTGCCAGGGTGTAAGACAGTTTTTCTTTTCTTAACAGTTTCTATTTTCATTACATAAAATAAATTGTTTAAAGTTCACTCTGATACTTGTATTTTCTAGGGTTTTTTTGGGATGTATCAAGGTGCAAGTAATCATGAAGAACTTCACAATTTAATGAAAGCAACTGTGATGATTCGAAGACTCAAAAAGGATGTTCTTTCTGAGCTGCCTGTGAAGCGAAGGCAACAGGTACCTGATTCATTCAATCATATTCATCCTCCATCAATATTTGTCATAATTTTAAAATAGTAAGTTATACTTTGTAATTATGATCTAGTTGTCGTGTTTTTTATATTTATATTCGTATTCCCAGGTTTTTCTGGAGTTGTCAGACAAGGACATGAGGAAAATCAATGCTTTATTCTGTGAGGTATTCTAAATTTTGAGTGCTTTCTCTGTTTTGAAAAGTTTATATTGCTATTCCCATCTCAATCGATGAAAGAGAACTAGGGAGTGGTTAGAAGAAGCTAGCTTTTAGGTAACCTTTGCTTAGAGGACCGGCTACACTACTAGTGACTTAGATCTTGTGAGAAAGCAGAAAGTCGGGTGCCCGCGGCTGCCAATGAGTGGCTTTGTCGCCAAGGAATACAAGAAGGCATTGGTTGAACTCAGTACTTCAAGAGTCCACACTGGGACGGGTAAGCTGGCAGCTTACTGTGGTGCTTGAGTTCGTTCGGGGTGTGAGTAGTGACCCCCCGAACACGCCAAGCGAACGACGTGGCTCCATACCCTCTATTAATTGGTAGGTGTCCGGAAAAGACTAAAAGGTAATTCCGGAACACTTCTTTGTAGTGTTGATTAAAAACCCTTAATGGGTTCACTCATGTTTGGAGGTTGATGGTCTGTTAAAGGGTGTAGGCTTCTGGCCGATTTAATTAAATAGAGACAGCCATCAGATGTGTTTGATTGGGATTTGGAAAGTTCCTAATTTTTAGGGATAATGCAGATTTATCCTTATCTTATCTCTTGCTGGCAGATTTAATCTATTTAATTTGAATTAGCAGATGTAGATAGAGTTTACTTAAACTCAGATTTTATCTCTACAGCTAATTAGAGTTTTGGATAAGATTAAAATAGCTTAAGCTTATCTTTCCAGCAGATTAGTTGTAGATCAGCTGAAGCTCTATAAATAGGACCCTAATGTACTTGTAAATTCTTGTAGCACCTAAATAAAAATTCTCCTAGTTAGCCCGTGGATGTAGGCTGGTAGTCTAATCAGCTGAACCACATAAATCTCTGTTTCTTCTCTGTTTCTTACTGTTTTTATTGCATTATACAACCTGCGATTGATCATAACAAGTGGTATCAGAGCACAGGCTCTTGATCCAAATCGCATCAGCATCTGTTTTTCCGATTAACATAAGAAAAAACAGCCTGTTTTTTTTCTGTTGACTGCCGATTTGAAGAGAAAACAAACAGTTGGAGTGGTAGGTCCTTTTACCGGCAGAAAACCATTCTGTTTTTGTTTTTTTTCGAGACAATGGCTGAAGACGGGAAAGTGAAGATCGAGAAGTTTGATGGGCAGGATTTTGGTTGGTGGAAGATGCAAGTCGAGGACTTGCTGTGTCAGAAAGATTTAGACGCAGCATTGACCGGTGAAAAATCCGAGAAGATGGAAGATGATGAATAGGCTGCCCTTGACCGAAAAGCCTTGGCTGTTATCAGATGTAGGGGTGTTCAAAATAATCCGAATCCGAACATCCGAATCGATTATCCGAAAATCCGATCCGAAATTATCCGAAAATTCAGATATCCGAAATTTCGGATACCCGAAATTTCGGATTCGGATAGTGTTTTTTGGAAGTTTCGGATATTCGGATATCAGATATCCGAAAAATATTTTTTATTTTTTATTTTTTTATTTTTTATATGCTTATTTATATAGTTTTCTTAACATATATATACATGTATTTTTTTCATTTTGAAACATATTTGAGCTATTTTTGGTGATTGAAGTTTAAAATATGGTTATTTAGTAATTATAGATTTTTCAAAAATTATATAAAAAATATATTATTTGAAATTTTCGGATATTTCGGATATCCGATATCCGAATCCGAAATTTCGGATTCGGATTCGGATACTGAAATCCACTATCCGAAAATTTCGGATATCCGAAAATCCGGATATCCGAAAATGAACACCCCTATCAGATGTACTCTAGCAAAGAATGTGGCGAAGGCATTATCAAACATGTATGAGAAGCCTTTTGCTTCGAACAAAGTTTTTCTGATAAGACAGCTAGTTAACACCAGGATGAAGGAAGGTGCGTCGGTTACCTCGCATGTTAATGATTTTAACTCGATTATCTCTCGATTGCTATCGGTTGATATCAAGTTCGATGATGAAGTTCAAGCACTACTATTATTATCATCGTTACCGGAAAGTTGGTCAGGAACCGTCACGGCTATTAGTGGTTCGTCTCGGCTATTAGTGGTTCGTCTGGAACCACCAAACTCACTTTCGAGGGCATTCGTGACTTTATCCTAGGAGAGGATATAAGGAGACGTAATACTGAAGAATCATCGAGCTCCCTGCTTAATACCGAGGGGAGAGGTAGAAAGAAAGAAAGAGGTAATGGCAGGGGCAGATCTAAGTCAAGGAAAAGAAGCCAGTCAAGGCCAAGGAAAGATATACAATGCTGGAACTGCAAGGAGATGGGGCACTTCAGAAATCAATGCCCTAAGCCATCTGAGAAAAAGGAGGTGAATGCAGCAACTGACGATTCAGACGAGGTCCTTATCTGCTGTGTTGACAATTCAGTGGAGTCATGGATTATGGATTCTGGTGCATCGTTTCATGCCACTCACAGCACGAAGACGATGAAGAATCTACGAACAGGTAACTTTGGTAAAGTTCGTTTGGCTAATAATCAATGTTTGGATATTACAGGAATGGGTGATATCGACTTAAAGACTTCATTAGGCTCCACTTGGACACTAAAGAACGTACGGGTCATTCCTAGCCTGAGGAAGATGTTAATTTCCATCGGGCAGTTGGACGACGAGGGTTTTGATGTCAGTTTCGGTGGAGGACAGTGTAGAGTTGTCAAAGGGAATCTTGTAATCGCCAGAGGTAGAAAGCGAGGTACTTTATACATGGTTGAAGTACCTGATAGGGGGTTAAATGCCGTGACCGGCACGGTAAAACCATCCACATTATGGCATCAACGCCTTGGCAACATTAAAGAAGGTAGATTCGGAGTTCTGTGAACCCTGTATTCTTGGCAAGAAAAAGAAGGTATCTTTTGTGAAGACGGGTCAGACACCGAAAGCTCAGAAATTGGAGCTTGTTCACACGGACGTGTACGGAGCAACACGAGTCCCTTCTCTGGGAGGTTCTAAATACTATGTAACCTTCATCGATGATTCAACACGCAAGGTATGGGTTTACTTTATTAAAAATAAATTTGATGTCTTTAATACTTTTAAGAAATGGAAAACTGCTGTTGAATTGGAAACTGATTTGAAGGTAAAAGGCTTGAAGTCGGATAATGGTGGAGAATATATCAGCACAGAGTTTATTGATTATTGTGCTGAACATGGCATTCGGATGATAAAGACTGTTCCAGGCACCCCTCAGCAAAACGGAGTTGCAGAAAGAATGAACAGAACACTGAATGAGAGAGCCAGAAGTATGAGACTAAATTCCGGGCTCCCGAAAACATTCTGGGCTGATGCAGTTAACACTGCCAACCAGGGTTTATCAGCACCATTGGGTTTCAAGACACCAGAGGAAGAATGGAAAGGGGAAGCTGTGAAATATGAGCATTTGAAGGTATTCGGGTGCAGTGCCTATGATCTAAATAAAGACGGTGACAAGTTGGATCCCAAAGCCAAGAAATACACTTTCGTCGGTTATGGATCAGACAGTATGGGCTATAGGCTTTGGGACTTTAATAGCAGAAAGGTGGTGAGAAGTAAGCACGCAACTTTCAATGAGGCAGCTTTATAAAGATTGGAGCACAGAAAAAGGTCAGAAAGAATATGTTGAGTTTGAAGATGACGTCATCAGAAGTACTCAGGATAGTAGGAGTACTGAAACAGACCTTCAACATGATCTATCAGAGACTGAAGAGTCTGAAGATGATCAAGATAGTGCAATCAGTGAAAGCTCAGAGGATGAAGAAGATCAATCTTCTCCAGAACAGCCACAACCAGTTGTATCTCAATGGGTCAGGAGATCTACTAGAGCCTCTAAACAACCAGAAAAGTACAACCCATCAGTCAATTATCTTCTTTTGACTGAAAATGGCGAACCTGAAAGTTATCTTGAAGCAGTTAAGCAGAAAGATTCGCGCCAGTGGGAGCATGCTATGAAAGATGAGATGAGCTCTTTAAACAAAAATCAAACATGGGTCTTAACCAAGCTTCCGCATAATAAAAGAGCTCTTCAAAACAAATGGGTATTCAGAATCAAGGAAGAACATGATGGGTCTAAACGGTACAAAGCTCGTTTAGTTGTCAAGGGGTTTCAGCAGAAAAAGGGGATTGATTACAATGAGATTTTTTCTCCTGTGGTGAATAACTACCATCAGACTGGTCTTGAGTATAGTAGCAGCAAAGGGCTTACATCTAGAGCAATTAGATGTTAAGACGGCTTTTCTACATGGTGACCTTGATGAGGATATCTATATGGAGCAGCCTGAGGGATTTAAGGTTGTCGGAAAGGAAAATTGGGTCTGCAAATTGAAAAGGAGCTTGTATGGTCTAAAACAAGCACCCAGGCAGTGGTACTTGAAGTTTGATAGCTTCATGGAGAGGACCGGGTACAAGAGATGTGAAATGGACCATTGTTGCTATATGAAGAAATTCAAAAGCTCCTATATCATTCTATTGCTTTATGTAGATGATATGGTGATTGTCGGTGCAGACATGAAAGAAATCAGCAAGTTAAAGAAGCAAATGTCTAAAGAATTTGAGATGAAAGACTTGGGTCCAGCTAAACAGATACTTGGGATGAATATTGTCAGAAAGAAAGATGGTTCTTTGACACTATCTCAAGAGAAAACATCAGTAAAATGTTAGAGAAGTTCAAGATGAATGATGAGAAGACTAAGCCGAGAAACACGCCTCTGGGATCTCACTTTAAGCTTACCAAAGATCAATCTTCTAAGTCAGAAGAAGAGAAAGCAGATATGGCTAAAGTTCCTTATGCATCTGCTGTTGGAAGTCTCATGTATGCTATGGTTTGCACGAGGCCTGACATTGCACATGCCGTTGGGGTTGTTAGTCGCTTTATGTCAAATCCGGGGAGAGAGCATTGGGATGCAGTTAAATGGGTGCTGAGGTATTTGAAAGGTACTTCAAAGATGGGTTTATGTTTCAAAGGTAAAGATGCTCTTCTCAGAGGTTACTCAGATGCTGATTTGGGTGGATGCAAAAAGACATTCAAAAGCACAACCGGGTACATCTTTACAGTGGGAGGCACTGCTGTTAGTTGGATGTCGAGACTTCAGAAAAGTGTTGCTTTGTCTACTACAGAAGCTGAATACATGGCAGTTGCTGAAGCCAGTAAAGAGCTAGTGTGGTTAAGAACTTTTCTTGAAGAGCTTGGAAGAGAACAACCTGATTACTCATTATATTGTGATAATGAGAGTGCTGTGAAACTTGCTAAAAATCCGGTATATCATAGCAAGACTAAGCACATTGGGATGAGGTATCATTTCGTCAGAGGTTTGATCAGTGATGGCAAATTTGATGAACATCTCGGGTGCAAAGAATCCAGCGGATATGTTTACCAAGTCTGTGACGTTGAATAAGCTGAAGTTCTGTGTAACTTCAGCTGGCCTTCAGGTATAGTGGTGAGAAGGCATGGCTACTAGGAGAAAGCTTAAGAAATGGAGATTACAGAAGTACATGGAGTGCAGGTGTTCGAGTTCGAAGCCTCCAAGTGGGAGATTGTTAAAGGGTGTAGGCTTCTGGCCGATTTAATTAAATAGAGACAGCCAACAGATGTGTTTGATTGGGATTAGGAAAGTTCCTAATTTTTAGGGATAATGCAGATTTATCCTTATCTTATCTCTTGCTGGCAGATTTAATCTATTTAATTTGAATTAGCAGATGTAGATAGAGTTTACTTAAACTCAGATTTTATCTCTACAGCTAATTAGAGTTTTGGATAAGATTAAAATAGCTTAAGCTTATCTTTCCAGCAGATTAGTTGTAGATCAGCTGAAGCTCTATAAATAGGACCCTAATGTACTTGTAAATTCTTGTAGCACCTAAATAAAAATTCTCCTAGTTAGCCCGTGGATGTAGGCTGGTAGTCTAATCAGCTGAACCACGTAAATATCTGTTTCTTCTCTGTTTCTTACTGTTTTTATTGCATTATACAACCTGCGATTTGCTGCTGTACCTGTGCTTGTGTGCGATTGATCATAACATGGTCTGCTTTTAGACAAGATACAGGTTTACTACTGTTATAGTGACTTCCTTTGAAAATTGTTATTCAATATTTACTATTTAGATTCTTTGGTACGTCGTACTACACGCATCAAACTCATCATGTTCCTTCGATTCAATTTGAAAATTGTCATGTTTTCTTGAAATTAGAGTGATTATTATTAGTGATGTAATTTTCTTGGTTACACAGTTAGAGGTAGTTAAATGCAAAATCAAGGCTTGCAAGTCCAAAGAGGAAGGCGAATCTCTCAAGTTTACTGAGAAGCATATCATAAATAAGGTACACATGAAATCTTTAAACTGGTAATTTGTCTTCTTTCTTCATATATTATCACTATTTATCCTAGAAGACAAAAGAGACTTATGTGGATTCTTAATGAGCTATAACATGCAGAGGAAAAACAATAGCTAAGGTGTATGTAACTCCAGTAAAGAGGCATCAAGGATGATAGTTGAATAATATATAGTCATGACTGATTTATGTTTAATGGAGGCTAAAACTAGTTTAAAACCCTAGTACATCCATTATTTTGAATGTGTTTTAATTGATGAGCGGTGATGTTTATTAAAATATGAAACCCCAATCTGAGTTAACAAGTTTTGGATGATATAATTAGTGTGTGAGTAACTATAGATCAAAAAGAAATCCTCAAGATAAAAAATAAAATTCTAATGTAAACTAACATCACAAGTCCATTGAGAGTGTGTATTACTGTTACTCTTCGGTCACACAAATAACATCAAGAACTTAACTTAAGAATACCAAAATTACCTACCAAAAAGGGTTTTTCTGCTTTAGCAAGTCCCCCGGGGAGTCAAACTATGCTGTGATGTACGTGGTATAACTTTTCTGTAGCCTTTTCCATACTCCCTCCATCAAAGATGTTTGCCCAGTGAGGATTGAACCTGGGTCTGTTTTGAGATTTTCCAGGCCACCTACCACGACACCATCTTAAGATGGTTAAGAATTTTCTTAAGATTGAGTAACCGAATTGTCTATTTTTTTATGTCAAATTTTTTTAATTTATAGCTGTGACTATCCGTAGTCAATTCTTTTGTTATAATAGTCATAATGCTATTTTTATGGGTAGTTTTATGCTAATATTTTCGTATGTCCCTGCGTGTGTTTGTGACAATCTTAGAGATTTTGGGAAAGATGTAATTTCTATTAAATAATTCATGGGTACTTGTACAAGGAAAGATAGCTAAATTAAGAAAATAGTTGATCTATATCATATGATATGAATATGCCTTTTAATTACTATCTACATCCATAACTCGATTAAAAGCCATGCAATAACACTAATTGGTAACTAATGTATACAATCCCTATGGTTAAGGATCTTTGAGATGCCCCTAAGTTGATGTCGGTAAGTTTGCTAGCATCAATTTATCGACAAGATAGTTATGTCTTTGACTTGGCAAGGATTTGGTAAAAATATCTGCAATCTGCATAGTGGTGGAGGCACTTGGAGGGCTGATTACTCAATGATTTGTAGGGCTCTCTATTGTATTGGTAATCAATTCTAGTATTTTTATAATCGCTCATGGTATTGGGCTTGGGCGATTTAGATGGCGTTAGTGTTATGTGCATGTAGTGGAGTTGGTTGAGCTTGAGAAAAATGGAGTTTAGTGCGGAGACCTCATAACCAAATAACCTTAGAACATTCTGCATATGTAGTGTGACTTTTCAACTTAGTAGTTGATTTTGACATATAAATCTTCTTTGTACATTTCTAAGAGATAAGAGCATCATCAAGAAACATACACCGTTTGTTAGTATATTTGCATGTATCTGGACAACCTCCCCAATTTGTGTCACTATATGCTTGTAGACCGAGTCAAGTGTGTTTAGGGAAAAGTAGGGGGTGGTGCACCAAGGATGTAGTGGATTATTGGACAATTTTATAATTATGTGAATATAGTTATGTTTCTTATATTTATCCTCTGTATTCTATGGTGAGATTCAATTTTTGACTGAGAAAAATCACAATCACAATTATAATACAATTACGAAGTTTAACTTATCAGAGCTGGTTGCCTCCTCATTGTCGCCAACCCTACAGCAGCGCAACCCACTGCCGACTCCCTTCTTTCAGCGCTCATCGGCAGTCAACCCTACAACGGCTGCCCACCTTCTTCCCCCTTTTTTTTCAATCGACAGTCATGGCCATGCTCTCCGCCTTCACTCCAGCAGAGAAAACGACACATAATTCTCAAAGTTTCCTTTACGCTGTCTGCTACAAACAATGGCTTCTGGAAACAAATGATACAACCATTCCTCATCACCAACAATCTGATGGGGTATGTTGATGGCACCATCCCCTGCCCTTCACCCACTGTCGATACAGCAGCCCCCTCCTCTGACATCTATAAGGCTCAACCCAATCCACAATATTTTAATTGGATTTCTAACGATGCTTATGTCAGGATGCTCCTCATCTCTACAATTTCAGAATCTGCCTTCCAACATGTTCAAGGTACAACCTCCAGGGAACTTTGGCTCCCTCTTGAACGCACTTATGCGTCTCATATGTCTTCTAGGGAATACATTCTAAAGACCCAATTACTTCAAATTGAAATGAAAGCTGACGAAACACCTTTTCTTTACCTTAATCGTGCCAAAGAATACGCTGATGCACTTGCTAATATTGGTGATCCAGTCAAAGAAAAGGACTTAGTTATGTTAGTTTTTTCGGGACTTCGTGAGGAATACAATGGGCTGAAATCTACGCTCCTTGCTAGGTAGATTCCAACCGCATTTGCTGAACTGAATTGTCTTCTATCTGACCATTATTATATGATAACAAAATCAACCCATGTTGTTCCATCTGTCTAGGCTTTTACATATTTCTGCCCATTCTTCACAAGTAACAGCCTCACAACAACCTCACACTATGCAGACCCTTCAACAACTTGCCACTCAACTCAGTTTTTAGCTTCAGCCGCTAAATCAGTCGTCTGCACAAGCGTTCTTTACCTCTCGTTCTCAGAATTCTCGGGGTCATGGTTCACAAAATCGTCGTGGACAGGGGTCTTTCAATGATACAGTTTATGGTACTTGTAACACATGCGGTATTGGACATATACCACCGTCTCAGTGCCCACCTAATTGTGACCCTGCCACCATGAGACCGAGACAAGAGCAGCCTACTACCAACTTTGTTGATCACTGCTCGCATCAATCCAACACTTGGCTTCCGGATACTGGTACGAATAGTCATGTTGCTCACGACGTTTCCAGCTTCGACAGTTATGAACCCTACTGTGGTGAGGACTCTCTTTATGTTGGTAATGGTAAGGGATTACCCATTCTTCATATTGGTTCCACTCGTTTTTTTCTCCTTCCAAAACCTTTTCTCTTTTTAACATACTTCACGTTCCACAAATTGAGCAATTTACTTTCTGAGTTTCTGTCCAAAAATTGTCAAGACAATCATGTTGACTTTGAATTTCACTCTACCTTTTTTTGTTGTAAAGGGCAAGTCTACACGCACTACCCTCCTCACGGGTCTAGTAACAACATGCTCTACTCCATCCGCCTTCCTTAGATCCAGTCTCTTCTCAAAGTTGCCTTCACTGCCTTTCGTGCTTCTTCAGATTTCTGGCATCAACGTCTTGGTATCCACACTCTCAACTTTTGCAAACTATGATATCTTGATATAAGCTTCCTAAATAAAAGTTTGAATTCCTTTTGTAATTCCTGTCACATTGGGAAATCTTCAAATCTGCATTTTTCTTCTACTAATTAAAATACTTGTTTATTAGAATTGTTATTTTGTGATGTATGAGAGGAACTCTCTCCCTAGACCAGAGCATAGTGTGGAATCTGGGTTGTTTCATCGAGCACCACCTAGCACCCATTATTCTTTTCACGGGCATAATTATTTTTTTGTTATGTCGGGATGATTTTTCTTGTTATATGTGGTTATTTCCTCTAAAACAAAAATCCAATGTCTATAATGTGTTTAAACAATTTCTCATGGTTGTTGAACGTCGGTTTGATTCTAAACTCAAATCAGTTCAAAAAGATTGGGGCGGTGAGCTCAGAAATCTGTCACAAATTTTCACCTCCCTCGGCATCCTCCATCGTCTTTCATGTCCCAATACCAGTGAACAAAATGGGACTGTTCAACAACGCCACTTGCATGTGGTGGAAACCGGTCTCACCTTTTTATCCCAATCGGGTGTGCCTCCCAAGTTTTGGCACTTTGCCTATGACACCACAGTCTATCTTATTAATCATATGCCCTCTCGTGACTATGTATATTTTGAATTGAATGCCATCTAGAACTTCGAGTTTTAAACCCTCTTACAAAGATTTCCATATTCTGAAATACATCCCTAGACCCTAAAATATTTGAATGCACAAATTTTCAATATTTCTTCATATCTATCAATACCGCCAAGGCGCGAAAGCAAGACGTATATGTGTGTGTGTGAGGCATGCTCCTGAGTATTCTTCTAACCAAAAGGATATAAACATTACTAAGCTATCACTAAGAAATCATATTACTCCATGTCACTTTTTTCAAACATTAACTATATTTTCTTGACTTCAGTGATACAGAACCCTCATCTTAACATTGTCAAAATGTCAAGCTTTCCCAATGTTATTGAAACTAGTATATGCCGAAAACCTTCTCTAGCACAACTCAACTCTTGACCAAAGATAATCATATTCCAATAAAAAATATTCCAACTCCGACTCTTGACCAAAGAAAAGTCCATTAAATATTTCAAGAGGGACAATGCCTGAAACAGAGGAACATGAGGAGGCAGTTAACAAAATCTTTAAGGTGTCTCTAGATGACTACAGAAAAAGTTATACTATACAGCAAGAATGACTACCAGGTATCAAGTGCAAAAACTACATAATCGGAGAAACCACCTATGAATTACTACTCAATTACCCTTCTAATGCTTGCAGACATTTTCTTCACTTCTTCATCCATATACGTCAACTTCTCTTCATATATATTTCTTTATATTAATATTTTATCTCATTTCAAATAATTTATTGTTCATTTTTATTGATGGGGCGTCATGCCAGATTTACACAGAGTCTGCGGGAGCCAAAATCCCTGCTGTTCTGGATTACCTGGGAACTGTCATTGAGGTACGTATGTAGCATTACTGAAAGCCAAATGAGCACTCAGTTTAAATATCTGATAATATGTGCTTTTATTGTGTGCTAAATGAAAAAACATGAACATTTTTTAAATTTCTTTAACTCACTTGTGGTGCAGGCAGGGTGCAAGTTTATCGTCTTTGCTCATCATCAGTCAATGATTGAATCAATAAATGATTATCTTCATGTAAGATGATTTAGTTTTTATCCAAACTTCTCAAATATTAAATTCTTATTATCTTTGCCTAATTTCCAGGAAAAGAAGGTTGGTTTTATTCGGATAGATGGTGGTACTCCAGCAGGATCAAGGCAATCCTTGGTTACAGAATTCCAAGAAAAAGATGATATGAAAGCAGCACTGGTATTACAAATTTCCCTCTATTTTATGTCTTCAATATATGTATAAAAAGTTAAAACCTTTTTGCCTAATAGTGGGAAACCATTTCTGGTATTCATGTGCATGTCTAGCTATCTATCAAAGCTGGTGGTGTTGGATTAACGTTAACTGCAGCAAGCACTGTAATATTTGCAGAGCTATCTTGGACTCCAGGCGATCTTATTCAAGCTGAAGACCGTGCTCACAGAATCGGCCAGGTTAAGTGGATTTTTCTTTCAAGCAATAGCTTCATGATTGTACCTGAGCATTAAGCATTTTTACCGATTTATAGTTGTGCTTACAAGATATGAATTTGGTTTTATTTGCAGGTGTCATCAGTTAATGTGTACTATCTCCTAGCAAATGACACAGTTGATGACATCATATGGTATGTCCAGATTTAGCGATTAGCATCTTTTTGCATATTTTTTAAGTTCTACATTAAGATAAGTATCAAGTAATTGAAATTATTTACTTTTACCTTTCAGGGATGTTGTGCAAAACAAGTTAGAAAATCTGGGACAGGTTTTTTCTCCTTCAGAATTGTGCTTTATAACTTCTGACGACTTTTTTAATGAAAAATCGAGTAATTTTGCCTTATACTTTCTGTAAATGACTTATGGTGATGTAATGGTTTTTTAGATGCTTGATGGCCATGAGAATTCACTGGAAGTTCAATATAACCAGCCAAGTAGTAGCCCTGCAAAGCAGAAAACATTGGATTCATTTGTGAAGCGTTGTAATTCACAGAATTCAGAAGAAGAGTCCAAACGAAAACATCCAAGGTACTGACTGGTTGGGCAAAAAACTATAGGATTATAGGTCATAGAATCTTTTTTCTAATCGGGTCTATATATTGTGGTTTTATCAGTATGTATAATCTTTGTGTTCCTCTGTCCAATGTTCTGATAGGAGTACATCAATGATTTATATCAGTTCCATTGTTTTTTTTTTGTTTAACCATATTTACATACTTGTAAAGGTGCACAAAATGCTTTGTCTCAGCACTTGTGCTTGAATATGGTTGACCTAGAATACGTGTTGATTGGAAGGTTTGGGTCTCTGCTTAAAGTGTACCTTTAGTAAATAGAAGTGGGCCTTGCCCAATTTTCTGTTGGTTCTGTATGGAGTAATGTGATTAAACAGCTATGTATTAATAGTTGGTTTGAGTTGGGTGGTGTTTATGTTCCTTTGATAAGTACTAGTAGCCTTTTGTGTGTGTGAAAGAACAAATGTGTGTTTTTATCAAACAGATTGGAACCTCTTACCTCGTCTTTGCTCGTGTTGGAAGTGTGTAACTTTTATCTTGGAAACTCCTGGTAAACGTTTCCAATCATTCTCTTGTTAAATCCCTTCCCTCCATCCCATGTCTCCAATCGAATTTTTCGTGTTGACCAACGATGCTGGCACTGACACTTTGCTTCGACGTTGATGTTCTTCTTTAATTGTTTCTACCCTATTGCTTCTTGACGTTAGGTTTTGACACTGATGTTTTGCTTATCATTTGACATTATGGTTTTGACGACGATGTTCTGCTGACTACTTTTTTTACTCACGGGTCCCTGGTTATTGGGTTTTGATTCTAATTTCGCATCTTTGCATATGTACTTCTGCAATTGATTTGATCGTCATTGTTCTTGTTTTTATAACCATTTTATGCTGTTGCTAGGATTTTCATTGTGCCGATTTATGCTATTACTACTGTTCCTGTTCTTAAATCGTTTGTTCCTCCCAAATCCCTTTTTCCCCCTTTTTTGAAGTAATTATTGTAATCTGATTGTTACTTCTTTTGTTATAAAAAATGAGATTGTATTGTTATTGAGATCTAGTGCTCTTAAAAATCTAGTGTTAGGGTTTGATAGTGTTTTGTTCGAAAAGAGATGTAAAAAGTAAATGATCTTCTCTTTACAAACAAGGACTTCATGTCCGCCTTTCCCCGCGCAACGAATGAAAACAACATTTTTACCTCTTAAAAACCAAGTAACATTTCAAATATCAAACTCTAAGGTATCTTTTAACCTTTTATCGCACTTGTTTTTCTCTTTCTACCACTCATTTTTCTACTCCACCGAAAGTAAGGTGATCTTTATATTTCACTATCTCAGTAACCATGTTCTTTTTAAAAAATAAAGCATACCAAGAACACAATACATCTTTCATCGGTGTGGAGATGCAAATAGGGTCAAAAGATAGCATCTTGGAGGGTGGGGTGCCGGTCCCTTTAGACTCTTTCCACCCACCTCTATAGGTGGCCTTAGCATTCCGTATGCCCTTAAGTGGATAGGGTTCAAGAAGCCCTAGTTATTATATTAATGTTCGTGGCTTTGGTAGAAGAAGAACTGTTATGACTTGTGTCCAAACCCACCTCTAAGGGTGGCCTTAGCATTCCGTATGCCCTTAAGTGATTCTGACCGTCCTTGTCACTTTTGAGATTAAATGACTAAATAGACAAAATCTGGTAAAGTTAAATGACGATTGGAACAATTAACTATTGATTTTATAAACTTATTTTCATTCTATTTTCTTCTTCCTGGGTGGAAGGTTTTGTCAACATGCAAGTTTTATTTTATTCTAACGCTTGAATTTCTTTACACATAGCTAGTTGCTATTTTAGATCCTTAGGTTGTTTAAAAAAGTTTTGGGCTCATCCTAGGACGTGATGGGCGCTAAGAATGTCCGGTGAGATTTTGAGAATCGATCATGTGAAATATATTGAAAACGAGAATGTACACTTAAAGAACTCGGATTGGGTATGGGTTACGCATGTTCGAGCGAGGGTGGCAAGTCAATTACAAAATTGTAATTTGGTGTTGATTTTTCTTACTTTGTCATGTCCGTGTTGTTCCTTGATGTGGGGTATCCTTGTTGTTGTTTTGTTTAGTCTTAACATTGTTTTGGTTGCCTTCTAAATTTGGTTCTACCTTATTAATTCCCATGTGTGAGTTGCTGAACTCTTCCAATTAGAGCATGCAGGGGCGGACCCAGGATTTCTGGGACAGATGGCACTACAAAATGACAAAAATAAAACTAATTAAGATTACGGGTGTTGTTCGGGTTTTTTTCGGGTTTCCGGTTAATCGGGTCGGATTAATGACGTTTCAGATGTTTTCCGGTATTTTAAGTCTAAAATCTAAAACAAAACACAATTTATATGGAGCTTTATTAGTTCTCACGCAAGATGAATTGTAATATTATGATGTTTTAAAGGTATAAAAACCGAATGCAAGATTAGAATTTATTAAACTTATATTTTTTTCATAGTTTTGATTAGATTATGGTTGTATGTAATAAATAATTGGTGGCACTCCAATTATTTACGGGTAGCACCATCTCAAAAAATCAAAAATTAACACTATGTACCGTAAAATGACCGGTGTCCCATGGCCCCCGGGCATAAGAGGGTCCGCCCCTGAGAGCATGTATCTTGATGAATTTGGGCAATATAAGAGTCATCATAGGTATTGAATCTTAGGTATTGAATCAGGTAAGTATTCATTCTCAACAATTTGGTGGCTTTCATAATGCTCAACAAAAGGAAATGTATTTTAATGAAACCGATGTTTCGGCTAGTATACGTCTTTTCTTCCTAAAAATCATAAACCTCATATCCTTTTTGTCCAATTGGGTATTCTATGAACACAAATCGTCTTCCTTTTCTCTCTGAACTTATCCTCTTTGCACAACCTATATGATAGCCTTTTT
Organism: Pulicaria dysenterica; assembly: GCA_947179395.2. Taxonomy (NCBI): domain Eukaryota; kingdom Viridiplantae; phylum Streptophyta; class Magnoliopsida; order Asterales; family Asteraceae; genus Pulicaria; species Pulicaria dysenterica. Next base: position 31,069,942 of record OX359290.1, read on the forward strand.
CATGTAGAATTTTATGAGGATTCTTGTTATCAAGAGCACGAGTTCGAATTTTATTTAGAGTTAATTGCACCAATGGTCCTTTAACTAACTCAAAGTTGTGACTTTAATCCTTTTTTTTCAAAAAGTTACAAAGATAGTCATTTAACTGCCTAAAAGTTGCACTAATGGTCCTTTTTAACGTTTTCCGTTATCTAATTCTGTTAGTTTTTGTCAATTGACTATTATACCCCTTATCCTTATTTTTTATTTATTTTCTTAATAATTATATTATAATAATATTATTAATAATTAAAAATCATTGAAAAGTACCCCCTCCCTCTAATCTGCCACCCCTAATTTCTCTCCTGCCAGTCTCTCTCTCTCTCTCTCTCTCGTACTCTCTCTCACACACAAATTCTATCGGAGAAGACCACCGCCACCCTCACTCCCCCTCACCGGAGAAGACCACTGCCGCCCTCACTCTCCCTCACCTGAGAAGACCACCCCCTCACGAGAGAAGACCATCGCTTCCACCCTCTTGTCAGTCAACCCACCCCTAACCCTTTATCTTCTTTTCTCTTTACCCCTACCACAGCTCACTCCCCCTCATAGTAGAATGCCACTGCCGCCACAACATTTCCTCCTCCTTGAAGCCTCCGATCTAGGGTTTGTGGGTTTTCAACAAATTTCCGTTGACAAATCTCATCTGCCCGACGCTATTCCTCCTCCTTGAATCCTTCGATCTAGGGTTTTCAACATATTTCCGTTTTTTGTTGTTGGGTTTGTTTTCGATCTAGGGTTTTCAGCAGCCTTGGATCATAGTGTTGGTGGTTATTGGTGGTTTGGTTTTTGGAGTTCATTGGTAGCGGCGGAGGTGGGTGATGGTGATGGTGATGGCATAGTGGAGGTGTGCGGTGGCACGGAGAGAGAGAGAGAGAGCGAGAGGATGTGTGGTAGGCGGTGGTTGTATACGGTGGTGGCAGGCAGTTGTATACGGTGGTGGTAGGCGGTGGTTGTATACGATGGTGGTAGGCGGTTGTTGTATAGGGTGGTGGTAGGCGGTCATTTGGTTGTATATGGTGGTGGGTGGTAGGCTGTGTTTTCAAGGGGTGAGAGAGATTGTGTGTAGGTGTGTGTGTGTGTGCAGTGAGAGAGAGAGAGAGAGAGAGATAAAGGTGTTTGATGTGTAAGTGTGTGTGTGAAGGAAGAGGAAGATAGAGAGATAAAGGTGTTTGTGTGTCTAGGTGTGTGTGCAGATTTACTTTTTAAGAAGATAAAATATGTGAAACTAATTAAAAGTACAAAAATATTAAAAAGACGTTAATACCCTTCTTTTAACGGACCTAGTTAACAGAAAACGTTAAAAAGGACTATTCACTACTAGAAAACTGTTGATTAGCCACATAATTTAGAGACGCCCACCGTCACTATTTAGCCACGGATTAGCCACAATTTAGCGACATATTTGATTAAAAATTTAATTCTAAAATTAACATATTACTTTCGTCGCAAATCCGTGGAAAATTAGAGACAAAAATATTCCGTCTCTAAAACATAGCTAATTAGAGACAGATTAGAGATGGTTTGTAATTACATGCCATTTTCGTCGCTAAATCGTGGCAAATTAGCAACGAATAAAATTTGTCTCTATAATGTAGCTAATTAGCGACAAATTAGAGACGGTTTTCAAAATTTAATAATTATTTATTAAATATAAACTAAGTCCGTCGCAAATCCGTCTCAAATTAGCGACAGAAAATCCTGTCTCTAAAATGTAGCTAGTTAGCGACAAATTAGAGACGGTTTTTACTTTTTAGTGTTTTTGTCGCTAATCTGTTGCAAATTAGCCATGGACAGAATCCGTCTCTAAACTGTATTGAAGTATCTATCATTTTCATTGCTAATCCGTTATAGATTAAACACCGGAAAATTTTGTCTCTAAATTGTAGCTAATCATCAAGAGATTTTGCAACGATTTCAAAATTTAATTGACTGATAAAATGAAAGACGTGAATTATGAACATATTTGGAACTTAAAATAGGTGAATTATGATAATACTTGGAACTTAAAATGAATTATGATCATATTTTGCAATGTTTTCATATTTTGCACGGTTTAAATAGGTGAATTATATCATATTTGGAGTTTAAAATGAAAGACGTGAATTATGATCACCATTAGACAAAGAAGATTATATTTTTGTTCAAATTAATGTAAGAGTAGACATAGGTGAATTACGATCATACGTAGTAGTTACAATTAAACTTGGAATGGCATAAGTTAATTGCGATCAATATTGGTCAGCCAAGATTATACTTGGTTCAAATAAGTGAATCAAGGTCGACATTGTTCATTGAATGACATGCAAATGTTCAATTAATTAACTAGTGTCAACATTAAGTCTGTCATTGTCATACTTTGTTTTTCTAGGCCAATCAAATCTATATTTGGTTTACATATGTCAAAAATTGTTTATATATGTCAATCATGAACAATGACCATTGAAGTCATATTTTATTTATATAGGTGAATACGACAGGAATTTGGTCAACTATGTTCCTACTTTTTCGAAAAAGTCAAACGTGTCTAATATGTGAGATAGTGGCATCTCGTCGATTACTACTTATGTTCAATCGCTTGTTGATCATAAACAAGCATACACACTATAACCATGACAAAACCTTTAGTTAAATAGTTTGGTTTTGACCAATAACTAAACCAAGCTCACGAATGGTCATCATTGGTCGATGAAAATTATTCTTAGGTCAAATTAATTAATCAAGGTCCATTTCGTTCGGTTAAAATCACACAAGTTTCAAATAAGGAAATCAAGTCACGAGTTAGTCTATCCCGACCCGACATTCTTTCAGCGTGGTTATTCTCGAAATTTGAAGCTACTAAGCTACCCTTATCCATACTTTTTTATATTCTAAATGATTTTATATGGGAAATCACAAACAAATTCATCTAAAGTCTAAAAAACTTATTTAAATCATTCAAAAAAGTGAAAATTATAATATAAATTTGCTCGTTTCCCTCTTGCATTATAAGATTCCCGCTTTCATAACGTATATATTAAAAAATTATCTGTAAAAAGAACTTAAAGAAAAAACATTTATTAGAAAATTAAAAATATTCTTAATTTAATAAGAATTTAACTTATTATTTAATAATTACTAAAACAAAAAATTGGTTCCTGCTTCACATTGCCTTTCCCTCAAATTCTAATCCCCATATTATTTTGTTTCCCCCAAACCCACATTTGTTTCCCTCGATCTCCCCAATTGTCGTAACCTAATCCCCACATTTTCATTCCCGTAACCTAATCTACTTCCGACAGTCGCAACAATCGCCAACAACCGACCACCACAACACTCGTCGAGTTAGGATATCTTTCTAATGAGGCGTTTGTTGAGAGAGTTCCCATGGATGGTGACATAGACGTGTTTCTAAAACCTCTAATTGATGAGTTAAAAATGCTATACAAGGATGGTGTTCTTACTTTTGATGCGCATCGTAGAAATAATTTCCAAATGAGAGCTGTTTTGTTGTGGACAGTTAGTGACTTTCCTGCTTATGCCATGTTATGAGGTTGGAGCACTCATGGAAGGTTAGCTTGCCCATATTGCATGAGAAATACAAATTCTTTTCAATTACATAATGGAGGTAAACCATGTTGGTTTGACTGCCATAGAAGATTTCTAAATAGTGGACACAAATTTCGAAAAGATAAATATGGATTCATGGCTAATGGATTGGAAAACTTAGCTTGCCCACCTCCTGAATTAACTGGTGCTCAAATATGGGAGAAGATTAGAACATTGGAAACTGTTTATGAAGGTAAACCATACAATAAGAAGCGAAAGAAACCTGTAGGTTTTGGGATAACCCATAATTGGGTAAAACAAAGCATTTTTTGGGAGCTACCATATTGGGAAACATTATTAATCCGACTCAACCTTGATGTAATGCATATTGAGAAGAATGTGTTTGAGAATCTCTTTCACACCGTAATGGACACTCCAAAGACTAAGGACAATATCAAGTCAAGGGCAGATTTAGAATTGTATTGCAAGAAGTTGGTGACAACACATATATAGAAAATGAACTTAGTGACGAGGAGTAAGAGTTTGAAGAAGACTATGAAGAGTCAACTGATGAAGATGACGAACATTTGCTTATTTTGTCCGAGCATTCTTCTGATTAAATGTAATTAGTATTGTCGTATTGCCGTATTACTTGTCACATGATCTATGTTTATTAACATGTATTATTTTTTAAATGAAATGTGTGCTAACTAATTATTTTTTGCAGCTTATCATGGGACGCAATATCGCACGACGTAATCCTAACGAGGCTGCAGACAATAACACTCCCCGAGGCAGAGGTGGTGGTAGAGGCTCTAGTGGAGGCTCTAGAGGTGGATTTAGTTTTGGTAGTGGACGTGGTATGCCTGGAGATCATTTGTTGACCTAATCTGTTCAATCACTTCCAGAGGGCTCTCGAGGGAGAGGGAGAGGTTGAGGCGGAGGCGGAGCTACTTTTAGGGAAAATTTGGCGAGCACGCCTAATCTGGAACTTCCTTCGGGCGTTTTTGACGACGACGACGATGATGATGATCATGATAATGATAATGGTGATGATGGTCACAATCATGATAATGAGGACTTGGACTTGGAATCATCACAGGGTATATGAGGGTCGAATGCTAGTGAGCAGGCCTCTACCCCTCCTTTTCCATCACAAATCCCAGTGCTTGCAGTTCATGGGAAACAGTATGTATATATGTTTAAAAGGTTTCATTTATTGCTTACAATATAGTTGTCAATTATTAATTGTAATTAAATTTCTCCATTGTGTAGGTTTTGTAGTACCGAACCCGTACGCAATATCACTGAAAATTTGAAAACAATGTTTGGTGGTCCATGGGTATCATGGAAATGCATTCCACCTGAGGACCGTGACCGACTTTGGGGGCGTTTTACGGTCTTAAACTACTCTTAGTTTGAAAGTTATCTTTATTTCTATAAATAGATATATAAGTGTTATAATAATGCATATAAATGATTTATCTGTAGTAATTCTTTCAATGGCCTAGTGATTTAGACGCACGTGTGCGAGAAGCTTGGAACGAATCGATGCAAGCACGATTGCGTGATACTATGAGCAAAGAACGAAATAAGGCAATAAAAAAGGCTATACTAGCGGGCATTAATGTTGGGGATGATATGTCTGTCATTATCCCCTATAAACCAAACTAGAAAAATCGTTAGTATTGGGTACAAATGACAGAGAAGGTATAAAAAAACTATTAAATTTTTAAAGTCATGTCAAAATAGAATAATATTAAATGCAATTGAATTTTTTGACACTAGTCATAACTTTAATTAACGTGTTATACTTGTAAATAAAGTGGAATAGAAAAAATTGGAAGGCTATGTCGAAAGCAAACACAAAAAACAAAAATAGCCAAGTTGAGGGGTCGATGGGGAAGCATACTTCTGGATCAGTTAGCTTTCTTGTTAGTAAGCTACATATGGTAAATACCTATCTGTGTTATTTTATTATTATATCATCATGACTCAAATGCTTTTGGATTTTTATCTTATATTAATTTACTCATTTTGTAGGAAAAGAAAACCGGTCAGCACGTAAGATATAGCGATCATTTTCTGAACATGCATATAACAAAAAGATCAAAGGTTGCAATGGCTGCGGGGACTGGGGTGTAACACCGTGTTTCACGAGCTTAAAATTAGCGCCAATTTAAACTTTTAAAACTTATTTATCAAAAGCTTGCAGCGGATATAATCACCATTTACAAGAATATCAGATTGTTATCTGACTATTTAACATTTCAATTAACAGGTGTTACCACGACTAACAACCGACCATCGGATCACATGCACATAAATAACAAATAGTGTTCCTCAAATGTAAATGCTACAATTACCCACGAGTAACCCAAGCTCGCCAGGCCATCAGTCACTAACCTGCGAAAAAGGGAAATCTTGCACCGTTAGCTACAACTAGCTAGTGAGCACCAATTTACACATAAGCATCAATAAGCATGCTATCACAACACAATAAGGCACACAGAGTTAAGCTATCACATAGTGGTGTGCCGACATGTCAGCGGGATCATATCTTGCGAGGTAGCTAGCCTGGTTCAACGATCCAAGCTGGGGAATCAGTCACAACCATCCGCATCGGTGGAGGATCGAAGAGCAGCCCACCATCACGTTTACCAGTTCCGGTTTGCACCGAGAACCCCATTTCACAACCAGTTCCGGCTTACGCCAAGAACCCCCTTACATAACCAGTTCCGGCTTACGCCAAAAACCTCATCACATAACCAGTTCCGGCTTTCGCCAAGAACCCCATCTTCGTCAAGGAACGGTGGCCTGAAGAGCCGTCACCAAGCGTATACACTTGGTGCCGTTAATCCCCCACTTCCAGACCCTATTGGGCCCCCAGGGACCAGCCTACATGGCTGACCTTAACCAATCCCAGGAACTGTGGTACAGTCCCCCAATTATCCGGACATAACATAATAACACATAACCGATCCAATAAGGATCCAATTGCATGCACAATTTTACACTCTAACACAGCTGATCCAATCAGGATCCAATTACATGCGCAATATGATAATCTAACATAGCTGATCCAATCAGGATCCAATTAGATGCGCAATACAATAATCTAAAATGGCTGATCCAATCAGGATCAAATTACATACGCAATACAATAATCTAACATGGCTGATCCAATCAGGATCCAATTACATACACATATACATTAATCTAACATGGCTGATCCAAACAGGATCCAATTACATGCGCATATACATTATCACATTAGCTTCTGCTCATATTTAATGAGCAGAATACTAAATTACACTTTAAACATAGCACACAGTTGTCACACAAGTCATAACCCTACATGGGTCTATCTCGTATCACTTCACTTATTTATCGTCACTACTATAACCACATAACTCACGTCATAGCACAACACGACACTCCACCACTTACCTCTTACGTGCATACGTCACTATCACAATAGCATGTTTCAATACACAACAGTTAGCCCTACTTAATGAGTCTCATGGGGAAACCGGTACTCACCTCGAGATCACAAGAGGCAGATATGAATTCGGGAATCCCAAGAACACACGGAGTCGTCCGAATCACCTAACACATTAGGTTCAGGCTTGGGTACCACATGCACATAGGTTAAAACACAAGTTACACAAACTGTCAACACTGGACAGGCTTCTACGGCCGCAGAGAACATGTCCTACGGCCGCAGGACACATGTCAAACCCTTCCTACGGCCGTAGGGACCATTCCCTACGCCCGTAGAGGTTTTTTCCATTGAATCATGCACTACGGCCGCAAGAACCTATTCCTACGCCAGTAGTAGGTATTCTTTGGTGACCCACGACCGTAAGTTATGTACCTACGCCCGTAGACCTTGTTCCTTCGTCCGTAGACGGTAAACCACACGAAAACACATCCTACGGCCGCAGAAACCCTGCCTACGGCCGCAGTAAACATAAAAGGCCTCCTACGGCCACAGGGTTTATCTCCTGCGCCTGTAGGAAGTTCCTACACAGCAGGTCTTCGTCCCTGTTTTCGCACTGCTACTGTAAATCCCGTTTTTGACACCTTTTTCGACCAAAACTCAATTCCAACGACTTGTACACTTTACTTGACATCCATAGACACTTAAAAACACATTTGACTCACAATTTAACACTTAGAACACAATATTCACCATTAAAGTTGTGTATTCTCCTCAAAACACAAAACTAGGGTTCTTACTAGAAAATCACTTACAAGAAGATGAAGTATTATTAAGGTAATTAAGTGATTAACCTTGAAATATTTGATTTAGTGGTATTATTAATTTTGATTATTATGTGAATTATTTGTAATATGTAGTAATTGATAAATTTTTGATATTATTTTGTTTTATTATTTAAAGTAAATAATTAAATTAATATTGAGTTGGTGGGGGGGGGGGGGGGTGTGGCCGGTTTTGGTGGGTATAGCCACCCACTCCTTCTCCATACTTCATTACTTGTAAAGTTGAACAAAGTGTGTTGTGTGTGTTCTTGTGTGTCTCGGCCGAGAAGAAGAAGAAGAAGAAGAAGAAGGAAGAAAGAGAGAAAGAAAAAAAGAAATCGAGCTTCTTAATTGCTTACATTTAGTTGAGTATTTGATATCATCTAACGGTTAGAACACTGATTTATAGTTGATTGATTGTTAATTTATTCGGCTTTGTAAATATATATGAATTCTGATAAAATGCTTATGTGATGAATTGATGAATTAGGATGTATGCATGTTAGAAATTATGATCTATAAATGTTGTTTATATGAGTTGGATGATTTCTGGAACCTATATAACTTGTATGCATGAAATCAGTGGGAAATTTAAGTTAGAAATCGAAAATAGGCAAGAACATATGAACCTGTCGGAATTTGGTATGAATCAGTCGGAATTGGTGAATTCCGATAGATTTAATCGGAATTAGTGAATTCCAATAAAATGTCTCGGAATTAGATGAAATCCGACTAAACATCTGTGGTTTTTCCTTAACACTTTTCTCGGAATTCCCTTTTCTCGGAATTGGATAATATATCAGAATTTCCTATTACTCGGAATTGATAAATATATCAGAATCTTACTTTTATCGGAATTCTATTTCATCGGAATTCAGTTTGATCGGATTGTACCTTTTCTCGGAATGAACCTTTGCTCGGATTTTTGCCTTTGCTCGGAATTGGATGTCATCAGAATTGGATATTTTCGGAATTTGTCAAGCACTCGGAATCCGACTTTGATCAGAAATGGGAATTTGGGATTTAGGAGTTATTCCTAACAATCAAACTATGACTTGGTATACATGATAGTTATACATGAATATTTAACATATAATGTATGAATGCATGTATTACGTATTATAAATCTGTATTGTGAATTGAATACTGACTTGTGGTTATCTAATCTCAGGAACTGAGAAGACTCAGTGAACTAGACCACTGAGTGTGCTACAGTGCTGACTGTGGTGAGTGGAATTATATCTTTTGATATACAGGATATGATATCCTATTTGGAATGCTCTTGTTTGGATTGTATATACATGTTATTTGGAGACCAGTATTAGTCTGGGCCTGTTGCTTGGGGATTTACCGTATTAGATCTTGGTGTGCGTTTGTTGTAACCAAGAAGGCTGGTATTGTTATCCATGTTAGCAGGGCTATCGGTAAACCTTGGTTTTGGCCGACCTTGGTTGTAGGTGGTTGCAACACCACCGGTTCTCTTAGGATTCATGAGCTATTTGGGTTTAGGCATGTTTGCCTTGTGTATGATTAGATATTTTTTCCCTCACTTAGCTTTGTGCTAACTCCCCACTAGGTTGTTTTGCAGATTCTCCTTGGTGAGCTTGTTGCTTTAGCTGGGAATATGGACAGAACAACACTCTCATGTCAAGTTTTTTTGATAGCGCCTGTTTTGTTATTAACACTGTAGTGGATATTTTGTAAATTATAACCAGTCAAAGTTATGTTTAGCTTTTATTTCAATATAAATATATGTAATTAGCTTCCGCACGTTGTTTAATTCTAATATTGAAAGTGCAGTGTTACAAATTGGTATCAGAGCCCTGGTTTGAGGATTTTCATGAATGATTTTTATGCAATACTCGAACCGAGGCTCTGGTCAGTCCAGTATTCCCAGGGTGGGTAATTAGTAGTATAGCTTTGAGGGTAGTTAGTGCGTTTAAAACTAACAAATTATATCTAATAATTGGTGAGATGCTGTGTATAGAACAGAAATGGCTGACAACGTGAACCAGACAACTACCCCTACATCCCCCAGAAGAAACAACCAGTCTTCCACCGCAAGAAATGAACAACACAACAGGGCTGGTACTTCTCACAACGGTGAGTCAGGTCAACAGGATTACATATTACAGTTGGAAGACACTTTGCAAACACTTAGGGATCGGGTTCAGGAACTGGAACATCAACAACAGCAAACTCAGTCCTCACAACAAACACAGACTATTCAACACTGTGTCAACACCATTTAGAACCTTACCGTTTGTGTCAATGCCACCTGTGACACAGTATTATCAACCTCAACAGCAACACCAACCGTATCAACCCCAACAGAACTTCTTCATTCCGTGGTACCCCACTCAAGGAGGATTTAAACCCAAGTGTCAGTTTAAGGACTTCATGGATTGCCAGCCACCCGAGTACTCTGGAAGCTCTAACCCTACAGATACTTTCAATTGGCTGAGGGAAATGATCAAAGCATTGGATACCTTAATTGTGAGGAGTCTGACAGAGTTAAATTTGCAACAAAGAGACTTAAGGGTCAAGCTGCAACATGGTGGGATTCTTTAACTGCTCATCTATCTAGGGAAGTGGTGAACTCTATAACTTGGGATCAATTTCAGGGCAAATTCTTTGAACAGTTCTGTAATACTTATGATTTGTCCAATGTAAAACGAGAATTCATGGATTTGGCTCTGGATGATAAAATGTCAGTGGATGAATTAATTGCTAAGTTTAATGAAAAGCTGAGGTTTGCTAAGCAGCGGGTACCGGATGAACCGTCACAGATCGATCATTTTGTTCAAGCTTTGCTACCTGAATATCGGGGTAATACCCGAATGTCAACTTCATTGGTACAAGCTTTTACTCTTGCTAGAGCTGCTGAGGGTGATGTGAGAGCTAGGGAAATGATGAATTGTGAGAAAGGGTCGTCTCACAAATCTGGTGGAAATCAAGGCGGGAATAAAGGAAAGTGGCAGAATAATCAGAACCGGGGAGATCAGAAATCAAAAGGTTCGGGGTCTTATCAGAACAAGCCGTGGTGTAAACCTTTCAACTCTAGTCACACTGGTCCTTGCACTACTCAGACGAAACGATGTCTACGTTGTGGTGGATTTGGCCATGAACCATCAGTCTGTCGGTTTAAAACAAATGTTTGCTGGAATTGTCACGAAGAGGGTCATAGAGCTGGGGGCTTGCACTAAACCGAGGCCAAAGAGAACGGGGCAAGGGGTAGCAAATGTCGGGGGATCGTCTGCAGGTCAAAAGCGGAAAGCTGCACCTTCTGCGGAAGGGAGAGCTTTCAAGATGACTGTGACTGAGGCTGCAGAAAACAATGAGGTTATCACGGGTATGTTTATAGTGAACTCTGTACCTGCTCGTGTATTATTTGACTCTGGTGCAAATAGATCCTTTATGTCAGTAGCTTTATGTGACAAATTGAAACTACCTATTACTGTGATTACTTCTCCTTTAGAAGTAGAGGTAGCAGATGGTAATTTAGTGCCTGTAACTTCTTCTGTGATTGGGGTAACTATAGACATTGATGGAACTAGCTTACCTGTAGACTGCTTACTTATGCCTATATCGGGGTTTGATTTAGTATTAGGCATGGATCGGTTAAGTCACCATAGAGCTAGTATCCAGTGCCATAAGAAACTGATTACTATTCCTTTGGCTGACGGGTCGGATGTCGTGGCTCGTGGGGATAGATCTTCTTCTTCCTTTCCTATTATCTCGTATATGAAGGCTAGAAAATCTCTAGCCAAAGGGTGTGCGTCTTTCCTGGCCTATGCAATTGATACAAAGAAAGAGAAGAAAGCAGTTACCGATGTTCGTGTTGTATCTGAATATCCGGAAGTATTCCCTGATGATTTGCCTGGATTGCCTCCTGTTCGAGATGTTGAGTACAATATAGATTTGATGCCTGGTACTTCACCAATTGCGAAAGCTCCGTATCGTTTAGCTCCATCTAAGATACGAGAGATGATGACACAGATTCAAGAGCTGCTAGATAAGGGATTTATCCGTCCGAGTTCTTCGCCGTGGGGTGCACTGGTTTTATTTGTAAAGAAGAAAGACGGGACTCTTCGTATGTGTATTGACTATAGAGATCTGAACAAAAGAACCATCAAGAATAAGTATCCATTGCCCAGAATTGATGATTTATTTGATCAATTACAAGGGGCTTCTTACTTCTCAAAGATAGATATGAGATCGGGTTATCATCAAGTCAGAGTAGCAGAAGAAGATATACCCAAGACTTCTTTTCGTACTCGGTATGGTCATTACGAATTTCTTGTGAAGCCGTTTGGTTTGACTAATGCGCCTGCAGTGTTTATGGATCTGATGAATTGCGTCTGCCGACCTTTCTTAGACAAATTTGTTATCGTGTTTATCGATGATATTTTGGTGTATTCAAAGACAGAAGGTGAGCATGATTAGCATTTGAGACAGGTTTTGGAGATTCTTAAACAACACAAGTTATATGCCAAGTTTTCGAAGTGCGAATTTTGGTTACGCGAAGTTCAGTTTCTGGGGCATGTAATTTGCCAAGAAGGTATCAAAGTGGATCCGTCCAAGATTGAAGCTGTGATGAACTGGAGTGCTCCGAAGACACCTACAGAGATAAAGAGTTTTCTTGTATTGGCAGGTTAATATCGCAGGTTCATCAAGGATTTCTCTAAACTTGCCAGTCCGTTAACTAAATTGACTCGAAAGGATGTTCCATTCCAGTGGGGTTCAGCTCAAGAGGATGCTTTTCAAATGTTGAAACAGTTGTTGTGCCAAGCTCCTATTCTTTCTTTACCTGAGGGTTCAGAGGATTTTGTCGTATACTGTGATGCTTCACATGCTGGGTTAGGTTGTGTTTTGATGCAGAGAGGTAAGGTAATTGCTTATGCTTCAAGACAGTTGAAACCAAATGAATGTAATTACCCGACTCATGATTTGGAATTAGCAGCTGTGGTATTTGCTTTGAAACTGTGGAGACATTATCTGTATGGAACGAAACGTACGATTTGCACTAATCACAAAAGTCTTCAGTATGTGTTTACTAAAAAAGAATTGAATATGAGACAACGTCGTTGGTTAGAATTGATCAAGGATTATGATTGTGACATTCAGTATCATCCGGGAAAATCTAATGTGGTTGCTGATGCACTTAGCAGAAGAGGATCTTCGGATACAGTGAAATTTATGCGATCAGAAATCAAGTCTGATTTAGTGGATCAACTTTTGGCTGCTTGAAAGTCAAGATTGAGTGTATAGTGTATGAATTCGAATATGCAAGTAGAGAGAATATGTCAAGAACACCTTTAAGTGTGTGTTTTCTATTCAATATGTCAAATGGTTCCAATATGTCAATGTTTACTTAGTATTTATACTAAGTACTAAAACATACATATTACATCATATAAAGACTAGATCTAATCACTAAAATCTAGATCTAACAATCTCCCCCTTGATTGGATCTAGTCTATGTTTCGTTCACCCAAGATCCTTTGCCACCTGCGAAGAGTAGCTCTTTCACGCATCTTTGCTTCTATCTTTTCCATAACATCAGTCATGCTTACTCTTGCAGATTGATCAAAGTCATCCTTGAGATTGAAGCTATGCTCTCTGATCTTGATAAGCCAAACTCTAAGTGAATCATCAGAATAAGCATTTAGTTCCTTGGTCCTTAGAAAGAATTTTTCCTTCTTACTGTTGAAGAGAACTATTCCATCATCTTCTCCAGTCTCATCATCCCTCCAAATAGTTTGAAACATTTCTAGCTCTTCAATTATGGGATGTGTGGTGTTTGGCTTCAGAACATTGATCTTACCTTTGTCTGCCTCTGCACCAAGCTGGATGTCATTTCTCTCAGCAAGTCGAATTCTTTGCTTCATAAAGTCTAGCAAGATCTCGTAGCCTGCATTGTTTGCTTTGGAGCTGTGTTTCTTTGCTTCAAGTTCTTCCATCATGTGTTCAACATCCTCCAAGCTTAAATGTTTCAGATCTACTTGACTGAACCAGTAAGATTTCTGATCTATTCTTTGCACACAGAAGTAAACCCAAATCACATTAAGAATTTTTCCAAATGAGCACTTCACTTTTGAAACTGGATGTTTGGAAACCACTTGATCTCTTGATTTACCATGCCAATTCATTATCAGTCTTCTACCTGCATCAGAGACATATGTTACCCCAGTAGATTGATAGGTAATTCCTGTTGAATTTGTTCAGAATAAATCTCAGAAATTTTCTCTTCAAGATAGGCCACTGCAACATCAAAAGCACTCCAATTTCTGTTTGTCTTATTTAGAGCCTTTTTAGTTAATACCACTCTTTTCCTGATGTCTCTCATGCTTGAAGTCAGAATGGGATCTGGAATGTTACCTCTAGGAATTTTCCATTCAGCACCTTGCTTCAGTTTTCTCAATCTTTTCTGTTTCTCTTGTTCTCTCATCAAATCTCTTGCTGTTTTTCTAAATTTGCCCGGAGAAGGAGGAAACAAGTCATCCACTTCTTTGTTTAATCTTAGAACATTTTCTATATTGAATGGATCAGGAGTGGAGATTTCATCTACCTCAGGCTTTTCAACCCTTGGTGTTGTCACAGTTTCTTTAATTTTGCTTATATGTTGCTGAAGAGTTAACTCTTTTTCATGTTCACCAGCTTCTGCTACAAATGACCCATAAGCATCAAAGTCTGAAACTGCACTTGTAAGAAAGTCAAATGTATCATCTACTAGTCTGTCTGTATCCTCTTCTTTTTCATCAATCAAAGTCCTTTGCCTTTTTCCTTTACCTCTACCTCTGCCTCTCTTTGGAGTTATTGGTTGTTTGTTTTGTGAAGACGAAGCAGCAGGTAGCTTTGATATTAGAGATGTCACAGGCACAGTGGCACGACGTTTCTCCCCCTCAGAATGATCAGGATCAGGATCTTGATCATTATGTTTTCGTTTCTTTCCCTGTGCCTGACATGTTTCCAGAGAAGCTTTAAGTGCAGCAACAATTGCAGCTTCCTCTTCAGCATCAATTCTGCCTGAAATCTCCCCCTGCCCAACTGGCTCACCCTCAACATCCTTAGTATAATCAATGGCATCCATCCTCTTGTGAAAAGCAACTCTAAAAGCTGTCATACTATCCCTCATCTCCTTTTTGAAACTTTCAAAGTCTGATTTCTTGTATTCAGTTCTTAATAAATCAACCAGTGTAGCATCTTCTTCATTGTTATCTGGCCTAGCCATTAGCTTTGCATACAACTGGGATTTCAACTCCTCTACTGAAACATCCAGGCCTTGTTTAGCCAACAGCCTATCCACTTTCTCATTTAGAACATCATTTTTTGCATTAACGGCAGACAAAGCAGTTTCAAGGTCAGCCTTAGAAACAAATTCTGAGGCAACCTGAGAAACTTTTGAATGTGTAACAAAACCGGGATCACATAGATTTCCCGTTGAGACTGAAACAACTGGAGGAACAAATCCTTCAGAAGTTGAGCCACCCACATGCACAGCTGTATCAGGGTTGACTGTGGCAGGATTTCCATCTAATCCTTGAAGTCTACGAAGAGTAGCTTCTATAGATGTTCTGCTAGGTCCTTCAGGTAGGATCCTAGTTGGTGGTATAGATGTGTCTTTGTGTTTAGAAAGAAGTGGGCTTGCAATGTGCTCTTGAAAATGAAAGTCAGTAGCCTGGGGAGAACTAATACCTGTTTCAATACCTACTGTCTCAGAAGGAGACTTCAGTAGATCATGTGTTAAATCCCCGTGAGATGATGAAACAGTATCCTTTTGAGAGGATTCTGAGTGGCTGAGTGAGGTTTGTGTATGCTCTGGTGGGATGCCAGAGTCTTTTTCAACACCAGGACTGACCTTGTCAGACCCGATGGCATATGTGGTTTCCCGGCTTTGTATGGCTGGTAAACTCTCAACACTCTCATGTTCTTTTCTCCCATTCTCACTCTCTGTTTCTTTTAACCTTTCAACTTCATCTTCAGTATTATCATTCAAACTTCCAGTATCAAGATTGTCTATGTCAAACATATAATCATGCTAAAAAACTGGAGCTTTCAAGTTAACACCCTCTGGTGTGACAATCAAAGTTTCAGCATTCAGCTCAACACCTCTATCTGGAGTTTCTTGAGATTGAGATTTAGAAATTAACATTCCTATAGGAATATCATCCTCCACATCTCCCTCTCATATACTCACATCACCCTCAGCCACTTCTTCACCCCTCTCAGACTTTTCTCTCGACTCTCCCCCGTCAGTGTCACCCGAAGACGACTGACTACTAGAATCTGAACCCTCGGGTCCTATTGTTCTTTCGGTAGGATCAACAGGTTCTTGTCGATCCGGAAGAACGATATTATGATCACTCACATATGGCTGAACTATGGGATCATCTAGATCCATTAACATTAACAGATCAACAGGCATGACAAATGGCTGAACATCAACTGCCTTTTCAATTTTATACAGCTTCTGCATAATGTACACCGTTGGCATAGGATCATTATCCCTTAGATTGATGTCATTAGGGTGCTCTAGCATGACACATTGCACAATCATCAATAGAAACCTTGGATAGGAAGAAATTTCTTAGCCTTTTGTGGTATTTGTTTCTGATGTACAACTGTGTAAATGTCCTGAAAGATTATAGATGCATAGTCGACATGCCAGTGTTTGACCATTGAGACCAGAATTTGAAACGAACTTGAATTAGCACCATCAACTCCTCTTGAAATGCTAGTAAGACACCGATTAATTATAGCATACAGAGACTGCCAGATTGGTACCATATTATTTCTCTTGAATTGAGCAGTCTTGGTGAACACTCCATTAAACCCAAGATCCTTGACATGTGGAAAGATAGCTTTGCCTGATAGAATAGGATCAAAGCTTGTTTTGTTAGGATAAGTACCCCTCTCAGATGGAAGTTTAAACATAGTCCGAAGCTGGTCAACACTAAAAGAGAATTTGAAATTTTCAATCTGACCAGCCAAGATCTCCTTTCCTTCATCATTAACAGTAGTATGCAAAGAGTGCCACAGTTGTTGCACATATATCTCTGGAACATGAGGTTCTTCTCCATCAGCAGTAGGGTTATATGTTAAAATGTGGGATAGTGGATGTGAGATTATTAGTTCAGAAAGAATAGGAAATTGAGTGGTGGTGGATAGAGAGTCAAAACAATGATTGTTCATGAGATTGGGTAAGTTATTGGTTCGGGGAAACAGTTGATCAGAAGGAACAAGATTACCAGGATTAACCATCTGCAAAAAGAGAATAATACCAATGATTAATGATCAAATGTCCAGCAGATAACACTAGAAAAATTGTTTCCTTTTCTGATTTGAAAAAATGCACATTTTAAAAATTTGAAAAATTTTCAAAATTTTCTAAGTGTTTTATCGGATTTGAAGAATCCGATAAACACATAAGAGAAATCCGATAAAAATCATTTAGTGTAGGATTCCGATTAAAACTCATTAATTTCGATTGAATCAAGAATCCGAGAAAACTAAGAAATCCGATTAGAACTACGGAATCTGATAAAAGTCTCGGAATCCGATCAAGATGTTCTTGCAATCCCACAAAAGCCTAGAATCCGATTAAAAGTCTTGGAATCCGATCAAAAGTCTCGGAATCCGATCAAAAGTCTCGGAATCCGATCAAAAGTCTCAGAATCTGATCAAAAGTGTCTTACAATCCGATCAAAAGTCTAGAATCCGATCAAGTCTCGGAATCTGATCAAAAGTCTCGGAATCCGATCAAGTCTCGGAATCCGATCAAGTTTCAAACAATTCGATAGAATCATATCAGTGAACCACCCATCCAAATTCAGACTTTTAAAATTCAAAAATTTCAACAAACAAATCCAAGTCGATTATATCTTTTATCATTCTAAGTGTTATTAACAAAGAGAATATCCCCATTAGTGATCAGTAAGCATACTAATTGCTCAAAGTTCATCCCGTAATCCAGTTATGCAAGTCGAACTAAACCTCAGTGAAATCCAACCTAAACAAACACCCTAGAAGTAATCTAACTCTATCAAAACTTGTAACACATCTAACTAAGTATATCCAAGTCACAAACACATTGAATAAGAAGAAATAAGCACAAAAATCTGAAGATTAGTTCAGCGACAGAACAGGGTTTTCAGCCTACTAATTCAAACATACATAGAGATGTAATACATTGTAGAGAAATTGAGGTGTACCATGAGAATCGCAATTGAAAACCAAACCAAAAGTTAGAAACTTGAAGAAATCCAAAGCCTTTTGAAATCTTGATGAAACAGAGAGAAGAGGTCAATTTTTGAACTGAAATCCGAGAAAAAGTAAAGAATCCGAGAGTTCATGACTTGTAGACCCACAACACTTATCGGATTCCGATAAAAGTATCGGAATTTTGAATGTGTTGTCCAACTTCTCGGATTCCGATAAAAATAGTTACTTGACCAATTTTTTTTTTAATTTTGCAAATGTGTTTGGATTTTTCAGAATTAAAAATGAGTCTCCCCCTACAAGTATGAACCATCCGTAGTTCATAACTTGTCAACTCAAATCAGACACCCCCGACTCTAAAATACCTAACTGTGCAAAATGTAATTAATAGAATAAAAGTACAGTCAAATACTCAAATTCAACATGCCCAATTTTGA
The DNA here is from genome assembly GCA_947179395.2 of Pulicaria dysenterica. NCBI lineage: Eukaryota > Viridiplantae > Streptophyta > Magnoliopsida > Asterales > Asteraceae > Pulicaria > Pulicaria dysenterica. The sequence goes on from OX359290.1 coordinate 31,088,433, forward strand.
AACTAAAGTGTTAAAACGATTTTCATCCAACGGTTTGGTGAAAATGTCAGCAAGTTGATTTTCAGTATTAACATACTTTAATTCTATCAAACCTTTTTCAACATAATCCTTGAGAAAATGATACCGAATGTCTATATGTTTTGTTTTAGAGAGATGCACGGGATTGCATGAAATGGCTATGGCACTCTGAGAGTCATACATCAGCGGTATGTGAGAATATGCCAATCCAAAATCCGATAGTTGTGTACGAATCCATAGACTTTGAGAGCAGCAGCTGGCAGCAGCAACATATTCAGCCTCCGCGGTGGAAGTTGGCACGCAGTTTTGTTTCTTTGATGCCCAGCATACTAGTCTGTCTCCCAGAAAATGTGCACTACCAGATGTACTTTTTCTGTCAAGCATGCATCCTGCATAATCAGAATCCGAGTATCCAATTAGTTCAAAATCAGAATCTCTAGGATACCACAAACCTAGATTTGGAGTACCCTTAAGATATCTTAATATTCTTTTCACTGCCAACAAATGAGACTCTTTAGGATTTGCTTGAAATCTGGCACAGAGACAAGTAGCAAACATTATATCTGGCCTACTAGCTGTTAAGTACAATAAGGATCCAATCATACCACGAAAAGTTTTTAAATCTACTGATTTGCCATCAGGGTCAGCAAACAGTTTAGTTTTAATTCCCATGGGAGTTGAAAGTGGAGAACAATCAGTCATGTCAAAGCGTTTTAATAAATCTTTTATATATTTTGACTGATTTATAAAAATCCCATGGTTAAATTGAGAAATTTGCAATCCAAGGAAGAAGTTAACTTCTCCCATCATGCTCATTTCAAATCTCTGTTGCATGGTATTAGCAAAATCATCACCATACTTTGGGCTAGTTGAGCCAAAAATAATGTCATCTACATAAATCTGTACAATAATATAATCTGAACCAATCTGCTTTTTGAAGAGTGTTGTGTCTGTGGTTCCTTTTACATAGCCCTTGCTCAACAAGTAATCTGACAACTCATCATACCAAGCTCTCGGGGCTTGTTTTAATCCATACAAAGCTTTGTCAAGTAGATATACATGCTGCGGGCGTTTGGAATCCACAAAACCTTCAGGTTGACCAACATAGACTTCCTCTTTGAGTTTACCATTGAGGAATGCAGTTTTAACGTCCATTTGGAAAACCTTGAAATTCTTGAAGGCAGCATAGGCTAAAAATAATCTGATCGCTTCCAAACGGGCTACAGGGGCAAGGTCTCATCATAGTCGATTCCTTTTTGCTGATTGTACCCTTTAGCCACTAGCCTAGCCTTGTTTCTCACAACTACTCCATCAGAGTCTTTCTTATTTTTGAAGATCCACTTAGTCCCCATAATTGATTTACCTTCAGGTTTAGGTACTAAACGCCAGACTTTCAAACGGTCGAACTGATTCAGCTCGTCTTGCATGGCAAGAATACAGTCTGGATCTTCTAAAGCTTTTGATACTCGTGTTGGCTCTATCATACTTAGAAAATTCATATTGAGACATTCGTTTGCGGTTTTGGCACGAGTTCGAACACCAGCGTTCAAATTGCCAATGACTTGAGTGTCAGGGTGACTTCTTAACCATACAGGCTCGGGGGTCCTTACCTGTATGAAGTAATCAAGTGGTCGAGGTTCTGTTGCAAATGGATTTACCATTTCAGGTTCAGCAAACGGATTGACAGTGTCATCTGTTGCAAATGGACTGTTTGTAGCTTCAAACTCAGAATTCTCCTGATCAGTGTCACGTGTAACAGAAGGAGTTGTTAACGTTACAGATTCTTCAGGTTGTGTTTGAAATGATTCAGCCTTGTTCACATTACCAGAAGAAGATTCATCAGTGTTGAAAAATTCAAACATGAAATCCAGATTTATATCTTCATTCTGAATGTTGGAAATTTCTGATTTATTTGATTGGGAAACAAGATTTTTATTGTTTGCAGGTTTGGCTGTCAAAGAATTTAAGTTTACTAAATCATCAAACGTCACATTGATGCTTTCGACAACAACGTTAGTTCTCCGATTTAGAATTCGGAAAGCCTTTTTGTCATTAGAGTACCCCAAAAAGTTTCCCTCGTCTGCTTTTGGATCAAACTTTGACAGTTTGTCTGATTCATTTAGAACAAAGCACCTATTACCAAATACATGAAAGTATTTGATATTAGGCACAATGCCGTTGCACAGTTCATAAGGAGTTTTATTGAAACGACGGTGAATTAGGGATCTGTTTTGGGTATAGCAAGCTGTATTGACAGCCTCAGCCCAGTAAGATGGTGACAACTGCGAGTACTGTAGCATGGTTCTTGCAGCTTCAACTAAAGTTCTATTTTTTCTTTCCACAACTCCGTTTTGCTCCGGAGTGTATGCTGCAGAGAACTGATGGGAAATGCCTTCAGAATCAAGATAAGAATCCAGAGTTCTATTCTTGAATTCTGTGCCATTATCTGTACGAATTGCTTTAACAGGTTGGCCTTGTTGAGTCTTGTGCTTTTTCAGAAACAGAATAATCTGTTGAGGCACTTCAGACTTGTGAGAGACAAATCTAACCCATGTGTACCGAGAATAATCGTCCACCATCACCAGAATATATCTTTTCCCATTTCTGGACTGTACCCGCATTGGCCCACAAAGATCCATGTGAATCAACTGCAAAGGAGCTGATGTTGTTGACACTTGAACAACTTTGTGTGGTACCCTAACTCACAATCTTTGCACAAATGCTCTTTTTCAAATTTAAGTTTAGGGATGCCTCTAACCAGATTTCCATTCACCAATTTATTAATATTTTTGAAGTTCAAATGGGATAATTTCCAATGCCATGACCAGTTCAAATCTGATGCAGCTTTGGATAGCAGGCAAACAGAAGAACTAGATCCTTTGTCAGACAAGTCAATAGTATACAGATTTGACTTTCTGTTACCGCCCAAAATCTCAGTTCCTTCCTCAGTTCTCAAAGAGCAAGACTTCTTTTTGAAAAGAACCTCCATACCCTTATCACGGAATTGTCCTATTGAAAATAAGTTGTGACTAAGTCCCTCTACATAAGAAACCTTTTCAATTCTAACATTCTTTGTTTCCAACACTCCGTGGCCGAGGATTGGTGCTACCTGGTCATTCCCAAACTTTACATTTCCAGAGTATTTGTCCACAAACTGTTTGAGAAGACCCTTATCCCCAGTCATATGTTTGGTACACCCGGAGTCCATGTACCAAAGATTGCTCTTCTGCACATAGAGACAAAAGGTGAACACCTTACCCATTGTGATATGGGATGAGGTATGTTAGAAACAGAAGAAATAACTGGATCAGCAATCAAAGATTCAGATTTCTTTTGCTGTTTTATCTGCCATTTCCTAGGTTGCCATTTTCGTTTCTTTGTATCAGGAGGGACTTTGGTTGAGTTGTGGTGTTTATGAATCACAAAGTGATTTTGATGAACTGATTTACGAGAAGACTGAGTTGTTTGTGATTTGTTTGATTTAGAGTTTACAGTTACCTGTGGTATGGAAAATGGAGAAACTGGTTTGTTAAATTTTTTGCGAGAAACAGATTTATTTGGTGAGTTTGCAACTTGAGTTTTGGATTTATTTAAAAATTGTTCTCGCAGTGAACGATTTAGTTTCTCTACATCAATCTTTCGTATTCTTGCTTGCCTCTCTGACTCAGCCATTATGCGCATTTCCTCAAGATGTTTTTCCCATTCACCAAACAGCATTGGTAATCTTCGATGCGCAAATTTACGAAGGAAACTCCGTAGTTCATTCTTCTTTATCCATTGATGAATAATATAACCCTTATGATTAACAAACCAAGCAAGGATCATATCTTCCTCAGGATTTCTCCAGTTTGAAACAGATTTGTAACCACGCAACATTCGATCTTGATGATATGTACAAGCATTTATACAATGACCCTCAACACAACCAGTACTAGCACAAAAAACTTCTTTTTCAGCAACCTGTGATTTTGAAACACGATTTTGGCTGTTTGAAACAATATCAGTCTTTTTCTGCCAAATGAAACTAGATGCACAATTATTCACACAACGTTTATGATGGATTGAACAAAAAGAAGGAAAAATATTTTGGTTTCTAAAATGATGTTTTGTGATTTGACTCTTGTCCTTGACTGTTGTCTGCTTGAGTGGTTGAGCAATATCCGGCTTCTTCTTGACTTGTGGAATTTCTGCTATCTTCTCCTTTGTCACTTCCGTTTGGAAAACAATTTTGTTTTTATCTGATTCAGAAGAAGATTTGTTAGATTCCTTATGGAAAGAAATTCTATAAGAATATGATGCAGATGATGAAGGCTTGGCGCCTGATGTAGACCCTTTTTCACGAATACTTGTTGAATCACAAAACTAATTGCATTTGTGTGAAATATATTCTCTACAAGCTTTTGGGCAAGTAGGAATTGCAGCACCCCAGCCACGTTCCACTTCTTCCAAAAGCCGTTTGATTTTTTCATCACGAAGTGGAGTTTCCAATTCATAGATAATGAGTTGAGGAATTACCAGATGTGCACAATCATAATGTTCTAAATTAGAAACATCTAATTTTTGAGATTCAATTACTTTCCTTTTTAAATTCGCACTCAACTGAATGATGGTTCTTTTATGATGCACAACTTCCTTCTTTGTTCGTTCCAATTCCTCATAAAATTCTTGAATTTTGTTAGTTAAAACATCATTTTCAAATCTCAGTTGATTCATCACTTCAGAGTTAGATTTATTACAATGAACAGCGGAAGACTGTAAGTGAGACACCTTTTCTTTCAACATTAGATTTTCAATTTCTAAAATGATGTTGTTAACTATGCAGTTTGTTTCAAGAATTTCCTGTCTACGCTGCAATTCCATGTGAGGAATGTACAAGCGTGGTGCATATGATGTGACATTTTGCTCTTGATTTGGAAAAAGTAGAGTTTCAGCATGGAAAACAGATTTATTCTTGAATGAAGAACCTTCAGTGGTTACATACGAGGCATTCAGTGGATCATAATTAAATGGTTTTTGACATTTTGCGGTGGTCTTTCTCTTGAAATCTTCTTCACTTTTAACTTCCTTAGCAGCAACAAAAACCATCTTTTCAGTTAATCCACAATTCATTCTTTCGGCCTGATAGAGTTGAGTACAATTGATTTTCTTGAAAAAGTCACTTTCATCATAACCTAAACCCTTGTACTTATTTCGAAGATCTGGATTTAATGTTTTGAAAAGAGTATGATGAGTTGTGGGTTTCTTACGAACAACTTCTTCAAGATTGTTAACTTTCGTTTCCAAAATTTGTTTTTCTTTCAAAATCAAATTAAAATTGATTTCAGCACTCAACTTAGCCGCATTTAGATCATGAACCTGTCTTTCTGTTTGCTCATGTATCTGATTCAATTCATCCTCTTTTTGTTTAATTAATTCTTGAAGTTGACTAAGATGTGTCGTGTGTTCAGAATTGACGGCTTGATTCATTTTAAGATTAATGTTTTGTGTTTGCAGCTTTTGATTCCTAGCAGTTAAAAATTGAATTTTATCAGCAAGTGCCATGATTTGAGCAGATGAGATATGAGAGTTATGAAGAGATACCTTCTCAGTTGTAGACTCTGACTCAGTTGAGAGAGAACTGGAGCTTGAAGGTGCTATTTCAGCTTCATCATCACTTTCATACTCACTCTCTTGATCCGATTCATCAAACTTAGCCATGAATCCAGTATCTGCATCTCCTATCTCTGCATCTTCAACCACAGTTATGTCTTCAGCAAACTCCAACCCATCAATCTCTTCTTCACTCTCACCATCAGACTCTAAAAATTCAAATTCTTCAACATTAGCCATGAGAACAAATTGAGCATGAACATCATCATCTTCATCTGAATCATCAGTATCAGACAGGAACTGATCTTCCTCTGCCAGTAGTACTGTACCACTGTTCCCCTTCTTGATAACATGCCCTGTGCTTCCACAATTATAACACTTCTTGGGTTGTGAAGCTTGAATCTTCCTTTCATACCTCTTTTCCAGATTTGCACTGTCACTTCTTTGAACATTATTATCTCTTCTTCGAGATCCTGAAGTGTATCTCTGACGATTGTTGGTTTTGGACTTTGAAAAATGATTTTGTAACATGTTGGTGAGGTAAGCAACTGACTGTATAACTTTTTCATTATCTACTGGTTCCTCAGTATCAGTCTCAGAAGATTCAGATTCTTGTATTTGCTTAAGTTTCAAAGATCTGCTTGAAGATCTGCCTCTTCTATCATTCACAACTAATGCCAAAGGATCAACATTCTCCTTTTGAGAACTTATACTAGCCTTATCTTGATATTGGTTCAATTCTTCAAAGATCATGTGATGAGTGACCTTATTGAGAACCTTTTGGTTCATTTGTCGATAGATGGTCACTTGAGTTCTCCACTCAGGTCCAAGTGAATTCATGAACCTGGTATTCTTTGTAAGATCAGAATAAGTATCAAGCTTTTGATTTCTGAGATCATTAAGTAGCTTGCAGAATCTGCTGTAGGTATCAAACAATGTTTCACCTTCCTTAGAACGGAAGTGATCAAATGCATTTACTAGTGCAGTTTCCTTAATCCAAACCCCTGACTCTGTCCCTTCCATTTGTCTTGCAATCTCATCCCAAATTTCTTTGGCTGTATCAAGTCCATTGATCTTAATATAAAACTCTGCAGATAAACCATGCTTCAAATAATACTTTGCCTTTTGATCTGCTGTATTTGAAGCTTTTCATCAGCTGTATATTCTGCAGGAGTTTTAGGACGATTAATTTCACGAAGTGGGGGATTGTTGGTTGAATAAGCTGGCTGATGAAACATGAAGATACCATTTCCTTCCTTGATGCTTAACTTCATATACTCTCCATATTTTTCGTTATTTTCAATAAAATCCATAAACCTCCCTTTCCATACATTTTATTCTCCTCGATACAGTACGGGAGATTTAGTGTCAGAACCAAATGACAACGTTTCACTATAAGCACTCATGTTTAGATCGTTTCTCTGAAAAGTTCCTTGTATTGTGAAAATTTGACAAAGTGTGAATTCCGATAAAACTACACTCTGAAATCCGATAAACTTTGAAATCCGATAAAGCTTGAAATCCGACTAACTTTGAAATCCGATTGATACTTGAAATTCGACGAACTTAGAAATCCGATAACCTTGAAATCCGATGAACTTAGAAATCCGATAACCTTGAAATCCGATGAACTTAGAAATCCGATAAACTTGAAATCCGATGAACATAGAAATCCGATAACCTTGAAATCCGATGAACTTAGAAATCCGATAAACTTGAAATACGATGAACTTAGAAATCTGAGAATTTCAAATCCGATGAGTAAAAACCGATAAAATGCAAATCCGATTAAGCAAATCCGACAAAATCCAAATCCGATAAAAATCTATCGGAATCCGATAAAAATCTATCGGAATTGAGGTAATCCGAGAACAATTCTATCGGAATTGATCGAAATCCGATAAAAATCTATCGGAATTAGAGAATCCGATCGATTCAAGCTTGAATTCCGATTAATTCAACAAGCACAATCCGAGACTTTCAGATCTGAAAATCGAATTTTTGATCAAATCCTTTCCAATTGATCTGAGATTGTTCAGAACAGTTCGAAATACTCCAAATAACTCTTCTAAATCATAATTCCTCGATGTCTAACACTACAAATCAATTTTTCAACAGAATTTCTCACGAACTCGAAAACCCTTCAATCAATCATAACTTCAAATCTGTTGTTTGTAATGATCCAATTTTGATTTTCGAGTGTTGTGTTGTTCAATTCCTTCCCAATGAACACAAATTCAACAATTCTAATCCATTAATTCTTCAAAAACAGAATCAAGCTCGTAAAAGATGAAGTTCTTGAAAATCTCGAAATTTCAATCAAATTTTCACCAATCAGTTGATGATCTTGCTTGTGATTCTTCAGAAACCAATCAGAGTTGGCTCTGATACCAATTGAAAGTCAAGATTGAGTGTATAGTGTATGAATTCGGATATGCAAGTAGAGAGAATATGTCAAGAACACCTTTAAATGTGTGTTTTCTATTCAATATGTCAAAAGGTTCCAATATGTCAATCATCACATGATCTTTGAAGAATTGAACCAATATCAAGATAAGGTTGGTATGAGTTCTCAAAAGGAGAATGTTGATCCTTTAGCATTAGTTGTGAATGATAGAAGAGGCAGATCTTCAAGCAGATCTTTGAAACTTAAGAAAATACAAGAATCTGTGAAGGATGAGAACCTAAAGGATGAATTGATGGTTAAACGACAACATGAGTTAACTACTGACTCGCGTGGTTTGAGGGTTTATCATGCACGCGTTTGGGTACCGAAGTTTGGTAATCTGAGGGAATTAATTTTAAATGAGGCTCATAAGTCTAGATTGTCGATACATCCGAGCAGTACAAAGATGTATCATGATTTGAAGACTCGTTATTGGTGGCCTACAAAGATGTATCAGAATTTTAGCCATGAACTCTGATTTCTCTTTCTCAAAACTCTTTCTCTCAGTGTCGAGTGTCATCTGAAGCTCAGATATTTTCTTTTCAAAAAATGAGTTGGGAACAAATGGTTGAGATAACACAAGCAGCTGTTGCTCCAGTCTTCTGACTTTCCGTTGCAAATCAGCTTTTTCAATACACAGTTTGTCTATGATCTTTGTATCATTTAGCAACACAGTAGACAATTTGTCATTCAGCTCGGCATTGGTTTGTGTCAATTCGTTGACCTTATTCATTGCAGTATCAATATCTGTTCGTTTCTGCTCCAATTCAACTGCATAAGATTTACATATCTGTTCGGCAAGTTGAAATTGCTCAGACACTATAGACACCTGCTCTTTGAGTTTGTCATTCTCTTTTGTCAGAACTTCGTTAAAGTGACAGTTCATATCAAGCTTTTGCATTTTTTTCGGTGGCAATTGTGTCAAAAGCTTTTCATTTTCAGCTTTATATGCTAGGAGTTTGCTAGCACTCTCAGATGATTTTGTTTCAAGTTCGGCATTTTCTTCTACCAAATCGTCATATAAAAGAAACATCTCGTTCAACTTTATTCATAACATTTCTTCACCTTCTCTCGTGTTCCAATGCCTTACACTTCAATTTGATAAATCTTGTTGAATTTTTATCCTTGTAAGATTCATCTCGATACCTGAAAAATAATGATCGTTTAGGAATGATTTGATTTGATCAAAAATTTAATCAACTAAAATTATTTTTAAAATCAATTTAGTTCGAGTTGATTAATGGCAACAATGATTTAGCAACAAGCGCGATTGTCAATAGAAATAACGAAAATAAAATCAAAATTGATTTAATAATGAAAACTTATGGCATTTAATTGTTCTAGTTAATCAATTATGTCAACTAAAATCAAGATTGATTTATAATGACAAAATCGATGGTGGTATATGAATTAAACTTCCACGAACTCAAAGAGGTCATGATATGATTTGGGTCATTGTCGACAGATTAACCAAGAGTGCGCATTTTCCAGCTACTGCTAAAACTGCTTCTTTAAGTAAACTGGCTCAACTGTACATTGATGAGATAGTATCCAGACATGGAGTTCCATTATCTATTGTTTCAGATCGAGATTCGTGGTTTGTGTCTAACTTTTGGAATAGACTGCAACAGGAATTGGGGTCCAGGGTAAATTTGAGTACAGCCTATCATCCACAGACAGATGGTCAATCAGAGAGAACAATTCAGACTCTAGAAGATATGCTTCGAGCTTGTGTGTTAGAGTTTGGTGGTTCATGGGATTCTCATTTGCCATTGGTTGAGTTTGCGTACAACAATTCTTATCATTCGAGTATCGGTATGCCACCGTATGAGTTGTTGTATGGTCGTCCTTGTAGAACTCCAACTTGTTGGTTTGAAGCTGGGGAAAAGCAATTTGCAGGGCCTGATATTGTACAGATGACAGTTGATAAGGTTGCAATTGCTCGGGATAAGTTAAAAGCTGCAAGGGATAGACAGAAAATGTATGCAGATCCACGTCGTCGACCAATATCTTTTGCTGAAGGAGAAATGGTCTACTTGAAAGTATCTCCTTGGAAGGGTGTTATTCGTTTCGGGAAACGAGGGAAGTTGGCTCCCCGTTACATTGGTCCTTTCAGAATCAGACGAGTGGTTAACGAACAGGCTGTTGCATTAGATCTTCCTGAGGAATTAACGGGTATTCACGACACTTTCAATGTTTGTTATCTGCGCAAGTGCAATGTAGAGGATCAGACTCAGATCCTTCCAATACAAGATCTTTGTGTGGATACTAATCAGAGGCTTATTGAGGAACCAATTGAACTGCTGGATCGTAAAGTCACAAAATTGAGAAAGAAACAGATACCGATGGTTCTAGTCAAATGGAAGCACAGTCTAGGTTCAGACTTGACTTGGGAGACCGAAGCAGATATGAGAAGCCGTTATCCTTCCTTGTTTAAGTGCGATCAGATTCCGACGACGGAATCTTCGTAAGGGGGGAAGATTTGTAACACCCTCGTTACCGGCCTAGTATGATTAAGGTAATTAAGTGATTAACCTTGAATTATTTGATGTAGTGGTATTATTAATTTTGATTATTATGTGAATTATTTGTAATATGTAGTAATTGATAAATTTGTGATATTATTTTGTTTTATTATTTAAAGTAAATAATTAAATTAATATTGAGTTGGTGGGGGGGGGGGGGGGGTGTGTGGCCGGTTTTGGTGGGTATAGCCACCCACTCCTTCTCCATACTTCATTACTTGTAAAGTTGAACAAAGTGTGTTGTGTGTGTTCTTGTGTGTCTCGGCCGAGAAGAAGAAGAAGAAGAAGGAAGAAAGAGAGAAAGAAAAAAAGAAATCGAGCTTCTTAATTGCTTACATTTAGTTGAGTATTTGATATCATCTAACGGTTAGAACACTGATTTATAGTTGATTGATTGTTAATTTATTCGGTTTTGTAAATATATATGAATTCCGATAAAATGCTTATGTGATGAATTGATGAATTAGGATGTATGCATGTTAGAAATTATGATCTATACATGTTGTTTATATGAGTTGGATGATTTCTGGAACCTATATAACTTGTATGCATGAAATCAATGGGAAATTTAAGTTAGAAATCGAAAATAGGCAAGAACATATGAACCTGTCGGAATTGCGTATGAATCGGTCGGAATTGGTGAATTCCGATAGATTTAATCGAATTAGTGAATTCCGATAAAATGTCTCGGAATTAGATGAAATCCGACTAAACATCTGAGGTTTTTCCTTAACACTTTTCACGGAATTCCCTTTTCTCGGAATTGGATAATATATCGGAATTTCCTATTACTCCGAATTGATGAATATATTAGAATCTTACTTTTATCGGAATTTTATTTCATCGGAATTCAATTTGATCGGATTGTACCTTTTCTCAGAATGAACCTTTGCTCGGATTTTTACCTTTGCTCGGAATTGGATTTCATCGGAATTGGATATTATCGGAATTTGTCAAGCACTCGGAATCCGACTTTGATCAGAAATGGATTTTATCAGAATTTGGGATTTAGGAGTTATTCCTAACAATCAAACTATGACTTGGTATACATGATAGTTATACATGAATATTTAACATATAATATATGAATGCATGTATTACGTATTATAAATCAGTATTGTGAATTGAATATTGACTTGTGGTTATCTAATCTCAGGAACTGAGAAGACTCAGTGAACTAGACCACTGAGTGTGCTACAGTGAGTGTGCTACAGTGCCGACTGTGGTCAAGTTTTAGCTGGGAATATGGACAGACCAACACTCTGATGTCAAGTTTTTTTGATAGAGCGTGTTTTGTTATTAACACTGTAGTGGATATTTTGTAAATTATAACCAGTCAAAGTTATATTTAGCTTTTATTTCAATATAAATATATGTAATTAGCTTCCGCACACTGTTTAATGCTAATCTTGAAAGTGCAGTGTTACAACTTCAGATCCTGGTTTTATTGTGACGGGTGAGGCGAGTAATTCTACTAATGGTTCGTCTCCTTTTACATCCGGTGCTGCATCTTCTCATGATGTTAGATTACTATAGTTTCATCCATTTGTCAAATTAAGTTTCACGGGTCACAATCCTATGATGAGTCATAATTGGTCCTTATGGATTTGATTAATCTAAATGGGTCATGTTATGGTGATAATGGTTTATACAAGTAAATCTTGGATGTTAGTTGGTTCTTTATGTTAATTTGTCAAATGTGGTTGTAATGGATCAAATGTGTGTGGATGCATGATGGATCTAAATGGGTAAATATTTTATGTAAATTTGTCAAATTAAGTTTAACAGGTTACAAATCTATGATGAGTCAAAATGGGTCTTTACGGATTTGGTGGATCTAAATGGGCATGTTAGGTTTGAATGGGTTGTTGTCAAGATATATAAATAATTATATGTCAAAATGGTGTTAATGGTGTAATCATGGAAGTTGTTTCTTTATGTTAACTTGTCAAATGTAGTTGTAACGGGTCAAATGTGTGTGGATGCATGATGAATCTAGATGGGTTAGTTTTTTTATGTAAATTTGTCAAATTAAGTTTAATGGGTCACAAATCTATGATGAGTCATAATGGGTCTCTACGGATTTGATATAAAGGGTTGGTGTCAACAAATATAAATACTTTTAAGAGGTCATATTTTATACTTAGGTGAATGAGTTGCAACAACAAATACAAGAGGCGATTACAAAACAAGAGCAACTTCAAAAAGAAATGGATGAAGTGCGGGCACAAGAGGAAGCGGCGAGAGTACGTGAACAAGAGGCGCGTGCACGTGAAGAAGCGGCAAGAGTACGTGAAGAAGCGGCACAAAAAAGGTTTGAAGACCTGCTGGGGATGTTACTTTCTCGTTTAGTCCCTCCCTCTCCCCCTCCCCCTCCTGTTTAAGTTAGATGTTATTTGTTTGAGTGAGATGTTACTTTGTCGTTTAGTTAAACTTTAATTCTCGTTTGAGTTGAATATTTAAATGTTAAACAATTTATTATGTACACGATTACGTTCATTTTAATTTTGTGAACTAAATTTAGCTAAATTTGCGAATTGTTTTTTGTTTATCAGCTTTATATATTTTGTACAGGAAAAACAGGTTTTCATTCTTTTGAAAATTTGTTGCTAACAAATAAATCTGTAGCAAATCCGTCTCTAAATTCCGTGGAAAATATGTCTCTAAATTCCATGGCAAATCCGTCTCTAAATTTTGTGGCAAATCCGTCTATAAATTCCGTGGCAAATCCGTGGCTAATATATCCATCGCAAATCTGTAGCTAAAGTTTCGTCGCAATTCCGTGGCTAACGTTCCGTGGCTAAACCGTCTCTAATGAATCCATGGCAAATTCGTCGCAAATATCTGTCGCAATCCGTTGCTAACGTTCCGTTGCTAAACCGTCTCTAATTTGCGACAACTTAGCGACACATCTTTTCGTTGCAAATGATCTAAATCCGTTGCTAAATTCCGTCTCTAATATTAGCGACGACCAAATTAGCGACGAATTGATTTCGTGGCAAATCCGTAGCTAATTCGCTATTAGAGACGGATTAGAGACGGAATCGGCTGTGGCAAATCAACAGTTTTCTTGTAGTGATTTGGTGCAACTTTTGGGTAGTTAAAGGTCTATTCTTGCAAATTTTTGAAAAAATGGACTAAAGTCGCAACTTTGGGATAGTTAAAGGACCATTGGTGCAATTAACTCTTTTATTTATTATGTATGTTTCCATGAGCAAACAGTCTTCCGAATATTCTATTGGTAATGATGCTTGAAAACGTAATGCTCGACCCATCTCTAGGAGATGTTTGTGCTTTTGCTTCACTAGGCCATTTTGTTGTGGCATACATGGTTCATTGAATTTAGGCTTACGGCTTAACCATGGATTCTTGACAAATTTGTTTGTTTTAGTTTTATGGATTTTATCATTTTAGAAAATGTGTTGTCTATGAAATGTAAGCATTTAAACTAAAGAAACAGAGATGGGAACAATCATAAGAAGCTTACACTGTGATTTTTTAGGTGACATGCTTTACACACACAACATGTTCTATAAAATGTCTTAACCAAACTTAAATATTTTGAACTACTCAAATGATTTTTTTTCATGTTTCTAGAACATTTAATGGCTTAGGATTTGTGATGTTGCTACTGTTTGTTAAGTAGCTTCTCAATTTTTGATGCATGACAAAATCATTTGATGTTGTATGTTGTAGTTTTAATTCTTGCATGGTGCAATGTCATTATGTCATTTGAAAGTAGTTGTAAGTCAAATCTTCCAACTAAGGGTGAACTACAGGTCTACGTATCGACCTAGAATGACCACTTAAAAGTTTACTCATACCACAATAAACATGCATGTTTATTAATTCATTTTTTCGTTCTCTCATTCATAGCTTATTCTACTTTCTAGAGATTGTATGATTGCAAACTGAGAATCAGTTTGTCAAATATGTATCTTCTAGTGTGTTGATATCTTTGAAACCATCTCCACGTTAATCCAAGGCCAAACAATCATCGCATTCCCGTGTTTGTCTGAGATAACATTTCTTGGCTAAATGGAAAAGCGGATCAAAGTTGCTAAAGCATACAATAGTCTACCTCCAACACAAGAAGTTAGCACATCATCCGCCTCTCCTCCAACAACCACTACCACAAACAACACCACCAGTATTTGAGATCCCATCAAAGACCAATCATCAATCTCCTTATCTGGTTCCATGAAGAAACACAACACCGCTCAAGCCACCTTGTAGAAACATTAGCATGGCCGCCACGACCTAGCATGAGTTGATTTATCATATGCCTGTTAACACTATCTTTAGCTACAATATAAATACCATCTATGCATCTTTGTCTTTTGTGAACAACCTATTTTTGCTATAGCTCATGTGATGTGCCTAGCAAAACTTACTCAACGGCCACTAGATACTTATACCATCTTTTGTGAGACCTTTGTAAATACTTGCAAATATATGACCAGGTATATATATATATATATATATATATATATATATATATATATATATATATATATATATATATATATATATATATATAATGGATCAACATAGAACCACCCCTTAACCATAAAACCTAAAGAACCAATATGGACAATTGGATCATCAAACTCACGTTTTTAATTAAAAAATACCCCAAAACTTTAAATTGTCATATCTTTTTAAGTTTTGTGAATTTAAACAAAAAATTATACCAATCTTTTAGTTTTTTAATCCTCTTTCAATCAAAACCACTCTTCCCATATTTTTCTAAATTTTTTATGACAATGCAAATTTTGTTTTGCATTTTGGGCTGCATTTTCACATAGTTCTTGTTTGCATTTTTAGTAACGGATATTGGTTTTTGCATTTCCAGTTAGTTCTTGTTTGCATTTTCATGTGTTTCTTCATCTGGGTTTCATGAACCAACTGCATTTTCGTCCTTTGCATTTCATCTTTTCATTTTAAAAAATTAAAAGTTTGTGACATTGTAGTGTTATTTTCATTTGCATTTTCTGAAATTTTGCATTGTAGTGTTTGTATAGAATTTTGCATTTTTGGATTGAATAAGTAATTTTGCATTTTTTGATTTGAATATGTAATTTATATTTTTCATCATTGAATCAGATTGGTGAAATGTAAAATACTGTGTGGATTCGCATTTTCATTTTCAAAATTTGCATGACTTGCATCTTCGATTTTTGCATTTTTGTTTTTTGCATTTTTTTTCATTTTCAAATGAAACCAGGTGAAAATGCAAATTTTGAAAAATTTGCATTTAAAAAAAAATAAAGTTTCAGAAATATATCAAGTCTGGTCTTGTTTGAAAGAGGATGAAAAACTTAATCTAACGATATACTTTATTCGCTAAAATTCTTAAAAACAAATGAGTTATGATCATTTAAAGATTGGGGTTTTAAAAAAAAATAAGAAACTTGCTGGAAGGGAGAAATATGAGGCACGTGATTTTTCATATTTCTTTAATTTTCCAGTTTTGCCCTCCAATCAACATGCCACGTGTAATCTTCTAAGGTGGTTCTTTATGTTCTATGTTTAAGAAGGGTTCTATGTGTATCCTTACCCTATATATATATATATATATATATGTATATATATATATATATATATATATATATATATATATATATATATATATATATATAGGGGAGGGTTCATGCGAGAAGCATTTTAATCCGTTATATTTTGATTGTCAAGATCTTATACAAAAGGGTATTTATGTCTTTTTATCACTATTGTAATCAATTCATTATTAATTTAAATTTGGTAGTTATCTACTTTCTCTCCTTCCGTTATTATATAGGTTGTAAAAATAAATTTCGTGTGTTTTATTTATTTGAATTTTTATTTACTAATTTTTAAATATTCACAACGAATTAACATTCAAAACAAGTATTTCAATTTTTCTTATTTTTTTAATTAAATGTTCTAATTGTTCACTAATGATGAATAATGTTTAACAAAAGTATGTTTGACATTAAAATTTTAAAATACATTTGAATTAATCACTTGGACTTTTTCTGATGAGTTCATAAGAAACACAAAATCTTGTTACTGAATATTAGACTTCTATAATATGTTTGATTCTATCACTTTAGACTTTTTCTCATGAGTTCATAATTAAACTGTCGAAGAAATTACAAAATTTATCTCATGTTCGATAACAAACATCACACACTTACAATACATTAAATGGACAATATATGCATATTTTCTATAATGTTTACGATTGAATAACAAACCAATAATTTTTTAGAAATACACCAAAAAAAGATAACAAAAGAGCAGTGTTCGCTAGTAAACAGGAAAATGACAAAGGCATAATTTAAAGTGTTCATTGACGAACACAACAAAAAGTGGAAAACACTTAATTGTGGTCCATAGATAAAAAAATTCAATTTCCATCATGAAGGAAAGGTAAACTAATCGTATTTCAGCATAAAAAAAAATTAACGTTAAATGTTATTAATGTACCATATATTTTTCAACATACATAAAGTACCAAAAAAAAATAACATTTCTTAAATTTTTGAACAATTAACATACATACCACTAAAACTTCTAGAAGAAACCAAGCTTTGCTTGGATAGAAATGAAAAAAAAAGTTGATTAGATTGTTTGGCAGTGGTGGACAAATGGATTGATTCTCACCACAAACTTCCATAGAACAAAAAAATTTCAATGCATCACTACTGGATCCAATAGATCTCAACGATGTTTGTGGTGTCTTCAACTTACAATCATTACGGCGAATAATAATATACGGTCTACAGTTGGGGATCGATAGAAAAAAACGGGTGTGCTCGGTAATGGTGGTGATGCTTGTGCTGGTGAGTGGTGACCGACAATGGTGCTTTCCATTGATCTCGGCGGCGTAAAGAATGAAAGGGGGTTGTAGGTTTGATCTTCAATCACATATTAGAGAGAAAGAGAGAGAGAGAGAGATAACCACCGAGATAATCAAGGAATGATGATTTAATTATTTAAAGTAGTTGGAGATAATTAGGGTAAGGATTATTATTGTGTAGAATGTCTCTATTGTCCTTAATGTTTTAATTTAACATCCTTCTTTTTTCAAGTTAATTGCTAAAATGCCACAAGTAATCTTAGCCATTATTTGAATGATCTAAGGGGTGAAAATGCTTCTCGCACTTCTCGCATTAAAAAGACTTCTCGCATGAACCTCCCTCTATTTATATATATATATATATATATATATATATATATATATATATATATATATATATATATATATATATATATAGAGAGAGAGAGAGAGAGAGAGAGAGAATTAGGTTCAAATAAAAAAAGATTAAGGTAAAAAGGGTAAGGAGAATTAAGAGAACGACATGTGGCATTTTTATTAAAAGGATAGTTTAGACTTTTTGTTATTCCTATTATCTCTCCTCCTTTAAAATTGGACCCACTTTACAACCCTTGTCTGGTTCATCTTAAAAAGCCCTAATCCCCCTACCTTCTCAATTGTGCCGACTATTTCCAAATTCCATCCTTATCCCGCTCCTATTGAAGCCGCCGACCTGTGAAGCACCGCCGCTGTGAAGTCGCCGATCTAATGAAGTCGAGACCAAAAACTCATCGCGTCACTATTCTCGTTCCCATGGCCGGCGTTAAAAAGAAGACCGCCGCCCGTTTGCAGGGTGCTCATTCTTAGCAGGTGGGGGAATCTTTGGCTTGGGTTTGTAAACTAGCTTACCCTTGTCCTTTCCTTGACTCTTGCCCTTTGCTTGCGGTTTTTGTTTTTGGATTCTACCTTCCGTGATTGCTAGTACAACTGTAGCTTTCGTGGGCAACCCTTGCTCCGCAAGCTTCAACATAGCATTTAACGCAGCTATTGTCTTTCCCATGCTATGCATGTTATAGTTCATAACAAACTCGTCATAGTCCTTAGAGATAGGTAAGAATCTGAAGGGTTTTTGTCATGACCAAACCACCTTAAGACACAAACTGGTCTAACCCTGGGTTTGATTCTACTGGTTCAATCCTAAAGCAGAACTTAATTGAACACAACCCGTTAAACCCTAAAAGGGTTAGGATATTACTAATGATCTAATCAGTTTCATATGAACAATAAAGAACAAAAGAAAAAGAATTACCTCTTGATCTTGGGATTGCTAAAGTTAGTCCACAGCTACTGCACCACTAACGAACTACAGCTAGACCGCAATAGAGATTACCCAAATAACATACGAAACTATGTGTGTGTGTGTGATGATCGACGACCGGGGTTTTTCGATGGGGTACGGCCGACGCAGAGAGAGATAGTAGGGAGGAGGCTAGGGTTCTTCTATCTTTTGCAAAGTTAGTTCTCTCTATTTTGATAATGAGCTTTTTCTAAGTTTAAATACCTTAACCCTTATCTAAGCCCAAGCCTGTTCAATTAAAGCCCATGTCTTTAATTGAACTTTCATTCTCTGCACTTTCACCCCCTGAACCTTATTAATTAATTAGCTATTAATTAACTAGTCCGTTAAATATTAAAACTTAATATTTAATCTCTTTAAATAATAAATAACTATTTATTATTTATTTCTCTGAAATATTTAATTCAACTGATTAATTATTTTCACACAAAACACTGGTAAATTCCAAACTGTTCTAATTGGGTGTGTAGAAGTGTGACCCTTTAGTCTCTTATAACATTGGACACAATATACCCATTAATTATGTGTGCACACAATCCAACAGACTCCCACTTGTGCAAGATAAGTAATAGTTACTGTACATTGCTAGCCTAAGGCCAAACACTTAGGATAACCAGGTTATAAGAACTCTTATACCCCAAAGTAACGAGTGATAAAATAAACTCTCATAAGCCAACTGTTTATGAATGAGTAATCTATCATAAACTAACCGTTGATGAATTAACTATCATAAACTACCTGTTTATGAATGGGTATGATTTTTAGGCTTTTCCCTTTGCAGCGCGATATTTCAATTTTGAGCATGAGCATGTAGAGTGTCATTGTAACACTGGGTTTCACGAGCTTAAAATTAGAGTAAATTAAAACTTTATTTACACAAAAGGTTTGCAGCGGAACAAACCACCGATTACATATTAAGTATTGTTTATCGACTTGGCGATCAAGAACAACGAATCAAGCCAAGTCTCAAAATTAAGCAAGTGTTACCACTACGCACCGACCATCGATAAAAGTATCAGAGTTAACTACAAGTGTTCCAAAAGATATACACAATATAACACTACCCAAAAGCAACCCGCCTCGCCAGGCCATCTGATCACGAACCTGCGAAAAGGGAAATATCACAAAACATTAGCTACACTAGCTAGTGAGTACAGGTATAAAATAAGCACCAATAAGCATGCTATCATGTCACAATATGGCACACAATGCTAAGCTATCACATAGCGCTGCGCCGACATGTCAGCGGAATCATATCTTGCGAGGTAGCTAGCCTGGCTCAATGATCCAAGCTGGTGAATCAGTCACATCCAACCGCATCGGTGGTGGAGCGAAGAGCAGCCCACCATCACGTTTGAGTCACTAGGAATCCGTTTGGATCTGATCATAGACCAAGATCCTCACTGTATGTCGAGGAACGGCGGCCTGCAGAACCCTCTGGAATCCGGAATGGCCATCGAATCCCATAAACCCGGAATTTACCGTCGAGTACCGTTAATCCCGAATAACCAGCCATCTAGGCCCTCAAGGGATCCAGCTACATCAGCAACTGACCTAAACCACTGCATCTGTCCGGACAGGAATCATAAACACGTTTGACCCATAGGGTCCACAGTACGCATGCGTATCACATATCACAATTTATATCACATGGTATTACTTATAACACTGTCACTGTATCACTATATCACGTCATACCTCGCGCGTTCACATATAAACACACGGCACATATCACAGGCACACAATAGCTCTACTTATTGTGTCTCATGGGAAACCGGTACTCACCTCGATATCACATAAGGCAGATATGGATCCGGGAATCCCAAGAACACACGGAGTCCTCCGAATCACCTAATACATTAGGTTCAGACTTAGTTATCACATACACACAATACACATAGGTTAAAACACAAGTTAGACAAGCTGTCAGTACTGAACAGCTTACTACGGCCGTAGTGTACATGTCCTACGGCCGTAGGACACTTCACAAAACATTCCTACGGCCGTAGGGGCAAGGACCTACACCCTTAGGGGTTCTTTCCAACCAATCATGTAATACGGCCGTAGGAACCTATTTCTACACCCGTAGTAACTATTCTTTGGTGATCTATGACCGTAGGTTACGTACCTACGCCCGTAGACCTTGTTCCATCGTCCATAGAAGGTAAATCACACAAAAACACATCCTACGACCGCAGAAACCCTGCCTACGGCCGTATTATCATCAATAGTCCTCCTACGGCCGTAGGACTCATCCCCTACGCCCGTAGGGAGCACCTGCACAGCAGGTCTTCGTCCCTGTTTCGACAAAGTTCTGTAATACGCGATTTTTTTACATCAAAAACTCGATTGAAACCATATTCAATCGTTTGTAATGTTGTTTAACATCCTTAGGCACTTCTAAACACATTTGGACATCAAAAATCAACACAAGAACACCATGTACACCATCAAAATCGTGTACTTTCCTCAAGAACATAAACTTAGGGTTCTAGCATAAAAGCACTTACAAATCAGCATAATATCAGTAGCTAGAACCTGTATTTGCTTCTAAAATCACTTGAACTCAATTTGTATCTAGGTTTGCTCTTCAAAACTTGAGTAATATGTGTGTGTATGCTTTCGTATGCATGTAGGTGTTTTAGTATGTGTGTGGATTGAGTTCAACAGGGGATAAGAAGGAATAGGCCGACTTATGTGGCCTAAATTAAACTACGGGGTAATTTGTTCCCTTTTTCAACTTACAACTTGACACACGACATCCCGTTTTAGCCAACGGGGATATCTACGGAATCATTACGCGAAACCGTATAACACGACATCACTTTTAGACACAAAAGACACTTTTTCATATAATCACATTAATTAACACGAGACACGTTAGTCACACACAAAACACTTAATTTAATTCACTTAAAATCACTTTACAAACTCTTAAACACAAAGTACAAGCCACTACTACTAGGCCCTTTATCATGGTGTTACAAATCTACCCCCCTTAAGAAGATTCCGTCCCGGAATCTGATCACACACGAACAGGTGGGGATATCGAGCTCGCATATCATCTTCAGTCTCCCAGGTCATATTCGAACCTAGGTTATACTTCCATTTCACGAGAAAGAGCTTGATCACTTTCTTACGCAGCTTTTTAGTCTTTGAGCCGAGAATCTCAAAAGGTCCTCAACGAGGCATTTGGAAGCATCAACTCTCAACTCTTGAGCCGAGAATCTCAACAGGTTCATCCACTTTGCACTTGCGTAAGTAACACACGTTGAAGGTATTATGAATACCCGCAAGTTCTGGAGGTAGCTCCAGAGACACAGTTTGATCATTAACTCTACGTAGGATCTTGAACGGTCCTATAAAACGTGGACTCAACTTGCCTTTATGGCCAAAACGGATAACACCCTTCCACGGAGAGACTTTCAGGAAAATCAGATCGCCCTCGTTAAACACAACTGGCTGACGTCTCGGGTCAGCGTACACTTTCTGTCGATCACGAGCGGCTTTAAGCTTTTCACACGCCACTCTCACTTTATCAGCTGTAATTTGCACTATTTCGGGTCCGGCGAACTGCTTCTCACCAGACTCTAGCCAACACGTAGGAGTGCGACAACGTCTCCCGTATAACATCTCGAATGGAGGCATTCCAATACTGGAATGGTATGAATTATTGTAAGCAAACTCAATCAACGGCAGATGTGAATCCCACGCTCCACCGAACTCAAGTACACATGCGCGAAGCATGTCCTCCAAAGTCTGGATAGTTCTCTCTGACTGGCCGTCTGTCTTAGGGTGGTACGCCATGCTCAAATGAACACGAGTGCCAAGCTCACGCTGCAAACTCTGCCAGAAATTCGAAGTAGACCGCGGATCGCGATCTGATACAATAGAACACGGTACCCCATGGCGCGACACCACTTCAGCAACATACAACTTTGCTAACTTATCCAACGAGGTAGATTCGCTGATAGCCAGGAAATGAGCACTTTTGGTCAAACGGTCAACTATGACCTACACCGTGTCGTGCCCTCTGAGCGTTTTCGGCAACTTTGTCACGAAATCCATTGTAATATTATCCCATTTCCACTCAGGAATTTCAAGTTGCTGAAGATTACCGTATGGCTTCTGGTGCTCAGTCTTCACTTGTGCGCAGATCTGACACTTGTCCACATAGGAAGCAACGTCTCGTTTCAAAGTAGGCCACTAGTACAAAGCTTTCAAATCACGATACATTTTGGTGCTGGCCGGATGTACAGACAGTCGAGACTGGTGAGCCTCTTGCAGAATCAACTCACGATTTCCCCCGTACAGAGGCACCCAAACACGAGACTGAAAAGTCTTTAGCCCACGGCTATCATCCGCAAGCAGATCTTTCTGCTTCCGCATCACTTCTGCTTTCAAGTTCTCGTCACGTAAGGCCACAGATTGTGCTTCCTTCAATCTCGCAAGAATATCAGGAACCACCACAAGTTTTATGAATTTCGCCTCAACCGACGAGCTTTTGCGACTAAGAGCATCCGCCACCACGTTGGCCTTACCAGGATGATAACGGATCTCACAGTCGTAATCTTTAATCAACTCGAGCCAACGCCGCTGCCTCATATTGAGCTCTTTCTGTGTAAACACGTATTGCAGACTCTTATGATCCGTACATACTACACACTTGGTACCGTACAGATAATGCCGCCACAGCTTTAGAGAAAACACAACAGCAGCCAGCTCAAGATCATGTGTCGGATAGTTACCTTCATGTGGCTTCATCTGTCGAGACGCATATGCAATCACTTTATCACGCTGCATTAGCACGCAGCCAAGCCCCGAATAAGAAGCATCACAATAAACGACGAAGTCATCAGACCCGTCGGGCAAAGAAAGAATCGGAGCTTCACACAATAGCCGTTTCAGAGACTGAAATGCTTGTTCTTGCGCCTCAGACCACACGAAAGCAACGTCTTTCCGAGTAAGCTTAGTCAAGGGACCTGCAAGTTTAGAAAAATCACGGATAAACCGCCGATAATATCCAGCTAAGCCGAGAAAACTATGAACTTCAGAAGGAGTTCGGGGAATTCCCTAGTTCATCACTGCATCGACTTTCGCCGGATCCACTTTGACATCGTCCCTGCAGATCACATGACCAAGAAAATGCACTTCACGAAGCCAAAACTCGCACTTTGAAAACTTTGCATAAAGCTTCTCTCGTTTGAGAGTCTCAAGAACTTGCCGCAAATGCAACTCGCGCTCGGCTTCATTTCGGGAATACACAAGAATATCATCAATAAACATAATTACGGATTTATCCAAGAAAGGACGACAAATCCGATTCATCATATCCATAAACGCCATAGGCGCATTGGTTAAACCGAACGGCATAACCAGAAACTCATAGTGGCCATATCGAGTGCGGAAAGCAGTTTTTAGAACATCATCTTCACTAACCCGCACCTAGTGGTAGCCAGAACGAATATCAATCTTAGAGAAGCAAGTCGCTCCCTGCAATTGATCGAACAAATCATCAATACGTGGAAGAGGGTATTTATTCTTTACCGTTCGCTTATTCAGCTCTCGGTAATCGATACACATGCGCATAGTTCCATCCTTCTTCTTCACGAATAACACAAGAGCTCCCCACGGGGACGAACTCGGACGAATAAAGCCCTTGTCAAGTAACTCCTGTATTTGAGTCATCATCTCTCGTACCTCTGAAGGAGCAAGACGATACGGAGCTTTAGCTACAGGTGTAGCCCCTGGAACAAGATCAATCTTATACTCTACATCTCTTACCGGCGGCAAACCCGGCAATTCCTCCGGAAACACTTCCGGATAGTCTGACACTACCGGAATATCTTTGACCACTTGCTTTTCCAACTTTGCATCGATCACGTGAGCCAGATAAAACTCGCAACCTTTAGAAATCGATTTCTGAGCTTTCATCACCAAAAAAAAAGGAATATCAGATTCTCGACGTTCCCCTCGAGCTACAGCACAAGACCCATCGGGTAAAGGAATCTTTACCATATTTTTAGAACACAGAATCTCCGCGTTCAGACCACTGAGCCAATCCATGCCAACCACCGCATCAAAACCCGCAATTGGCATGAGAAGAAAAGAGATAGGGAAACTATTCCCGTCCACGTCGAGGTTAACACAGGGAACAATATCCGTAACCGAAACTACCTTACCACTAGCAATTTCAACTTTAATCGGCTCAGGTAACACAGATACAGGCAATTGCAGTTTATCACAAAAAGCCACAGATATAAAAGAATGGATAGCTCCGGAATCAAATAACACACAAGCTGGAACAGAATTTACAAGAAAAGTACTAGTGATCATGTCTCCAGCAGCTTTGGCTTCTTCAGTTGTCATCTGAAAAACCCGACCCTTGGCGCGAGGAGCGCTATCTTTCTTTGGTCCAGCAGAAGACCCACCAGCTCCAGTATCACCCCTCTGTCTCATCGGGCACTCTGTAATCCGATGCCCCGGCTTCTGACACTTGAAATAAACATTCTCTTTAAAACAAGCACTCTGTAACTGCGTGCCCCTTTTCACCACATCGCATACACCGGGTAGTGGCCTTGGATCAGTTACCCGAATGGTAAGTACGACACATAGAACACGAAGGATTATCAAACCTCGGTTTCTTGCTCGAATCCACCTTCCCACTAACAGTAGATTTCCCCTTTGAAGTACCAGACTTTGAATATTGCTGAAACTTCCTCTTCTGGCCCTCCACAGTCTGATCACCCTTACACTGACGGCAATCTCCATCAATCTGTCGGGCTATCTCAAACGCCCGATCCAAAGAAACGGCAGCTCTCACATGAACTCGATACTCTAGCGGCAGCATGTTCATGAACTTACGCATCTTCGCTCTCTCATCGGTCACCAGATGTGGTATAAACCTTACCTTATCAGTAAAGGCATGGATAAGGTCCTCCACCAGTTTTTCCCCCTTGCGGAGACTGTTGAACTCATTCTCTAACCTCTCGAGATTGTAATCTGTACAATACTTGCTTTTCACTTTCTCAGAGAACTACTCCCAAGTCAAAGCAGCGATCACCTCTTTGTTCATTGTATCCTTCACTGTGTCCCACCAATCCAGAGCTTTACCTTTCAACATACGAACCGCATACTTGACACGGTTCTCATCTTCACAATCACAGGACTCGAACACTTCATCGGTCTCACGCAACCAGCGGATAGTCTCTGAGGGATTATCACTACCCTCATAAACCTTAGGCCCGCAAGACTTGACCTTTTTGAAAGAGCACTGCTCACGTTGCTTTCCCTTAATAGCTTCCCTCAGCAGCTCCCTAGTCGAGCGAAGTTCCTCCTCAAGTAACAAAATATAAGCCTCAGAATCTCTTCCCTGCCTCGAGCCCTGAGTATCATGCCATGAAGACTCCTCCTCAGTCTCCACGCAAGTACGAGAAGCCTCGTCCTCCATCTGCTTTAATGCTTCCTCTGGGGTAGCACGTCGCTCAGACATTTTTCACTTACTTTCTATACACAAAGGGCGAACACATTTAGCACACTTAATCACAATTTACTAACACACAAGTTAGTTCACAATGAGCAGTAAACACATAACGCTCACACTCAGCCCCAATTACCCCTCTAGGAACACTTAACGATGGTCAAGCCCGAGTTTGAGATCGAATACTCTCACAAGTACTCAATTCCCTCAAACTTAGGCTCTGATACCTAATTGTAACACCGGGTTTCACGAGCTTAAAATTAGAGTAAATTAAAACTTTATTTACACAAAAGGTTTGCAGCAGAACAAACCACCGATTACATATTAAGTATTGTTTATCGACTTTGCGATCAAGAACAACGAATCAAGCCAAGTCTCAAAATTAAGCAAGTGTTACCACTACGCACCGACCATCGATAAAAGTATCAGAGTTAACTACAAATGTTCCAAAAGATATACACAATATAACACTACCCAAAAGCAACCCGCCTCGCCAGGTCATCTGATCACTAACGTGCGAAAAGAGAAATATCACGAAACATTAGCTACACTAGTTAGTGAGTACTGGTATCACATAAGCACCAATAAGCATGCTATCATGTAACAATATGGCACACAATGCTAAGCTATCACATAGTGGTGCGCCGATATGTCAGTGGAATCATTTCTTGCGAGGTAGCTAGCCTGGCTCAACGATCCGAGCTGGGGAATCAGTCACAACCAACCGCATCGGAGAGGGAGTGAAGAGCAGCCCACCATCACGTTTGAGTCACTAGGACTCCATTTGGATATGATCATAGACCAAGATCCTCACTGTATGTCGAGGAACGGCGGCCTGCAGAACCCTCTGGAATCCGGAATGGCCATCGAATCCCATAAACCCGGAATTTACCGTCGAGTACCGTTAATCCCAAATAACCAGCCATCTAGGCCCTCAAGGGATCCAGCTGTATCAGCAACTGACCTCAACCACTGCATCTCTCCGGACAAGAATCATAAACACGTGTGACCCATAGGGTCCACAGTACGCATGCGTATCACATATCACAATTTATATCACTTGGTATCACTTATAACTGTTGGAGTCTGCCCACTGACACAAGTACATTGGTGTTACTGGTGATGAAGTGCGAGCCTATTGGGTCACACACCAAGGATTGATCCCGACAGCTTATTGATAAAGAGAGAAGGTCCAAAAATCAAATTGTTTGATTTTAGGGCTTCACGGCCGTGAGGGATGCTCCACGGGTAGTGAAGCCCACTGCCCTCATGAATGGCTCAATGACCTTTACACGGCTCATGGAGTCTTCACGGGTTGTGAAGAGGTCATGGAGGGGTCGTGAAGGAGACGCCCTCACGAGTCACTCGGACGCGGCACGGGCCGTGAAGGACGATGGCTAGTCGTGGCGCATTTAGTCTTCACGGGCTCTTCACGGGCCGTTAGAGGCCGTGAAGGTCTGTCTGCATGAAATTCTTATTTCTGATTGAAGCATGTTGTGGTCCAATAGAAATGGAGCTTCTAATCCTGCCAAATAGAGTTTTTGAGGGCTGGACAGAAGTGAGAACATGCATGAGACTTACATGAGACTTGCTCTTTTTCTCTCTTCAATTTCTCTCTTGGCATCTTGAAGGTACACACAAATTATACAGTAAGATTAGTAGTTCTTGAGTGTTGAGTGTTCTTGGTGCAAGAGGAGAAGCTTCAACTTGGTTGTTACAGAAGGTGAAGTCATTAGAGACGTTCACTCGACGGTGTACTAGCATACGGGGGTCGAGCTAGCCTTGGTGTGGACTAGCAATAGAGGAGATACATTTGGATCTGTCGGTTGTCCCGGTTTTGCATTGCTAGAGCCGTTTTTGAGCCAAGGTAAAGAGGTAGTTTCTGCCCTCTTGTTGTTTCTTTAGTTGCAATTTGGTTTTGTAGAATACTATCACTTTGGAACACGATACGGACCCGTTTTTGTATGGTTTTTGAACTCTTTGTTTTCGCTTCCGCTGTGTTTTGCTCCATACCGTGTTCCAACAGTGGTATCAGAGCCAAATCTACAAACAAATTGCACTTTCTTGGCTTGAAAACCGAAAATTGACATTCTGTCCAGGATGTCTTCACGGGTCGTGAAGGATTATTCTTCACGGTTGTGAAGTCTCACGACCAGTATTGTGAAGGTTTTTACTTCACGGTCGTGATGGCTTACGACCTGTCTCGTGAATATTTTTCTTCACGGTCGTGAAGGCACACGACCAGTTACGTGGGGTGTTGGTCGTGAAGGTTTTTCACTGTGTCAGAGTCGTGGAGTTCAAGGGCTTCACGGGCCGTGAAAGGCCGTGAAGGCTCCTGGGCTGTGAAGGATGTTGTGAACAGTGTTTTTGACCTTTTGGTAAAAGAAAAATATTTTCAGTTTTAGCTCCTTGCGATTCTGTTTTTCCAGAATCTGTCCAAAGTGTTTGGATGTTGAAAAAGCCCCATATGTGTCTTGATTCGTACATTTATATGTATTGGGTGGTTTTTGGCATGAAATGCACACATGCATATACTTGTATAGTGTATATATGAATATGTATGCTCAAAGTGTTTGGGGTACTAATGCATATGTACAAGGATTGTTCACTTTGTGCCTTGAGTGTTTAGCTAGGTTTGAACAATCTTAATCGAGATACATTTCACACGGTTTTGTTGTGGCACACCGTGTTGTTGTTTGTGGTTTGTTGTTTGATCCGGTAACGCCTTGCCCATAAGACCTATGTGTTGGTTGTGTTTAATTATTCATTCATTTGGTGGTTTGTACCACAATTGGTTTGTAATAATTAAATTTATTCGGTCTTGTATTTTGTACTTTATTTTGGCTTGCATGCCGGTTGCTTTTCTTTGTAATTGTTAGATTAGCTTAGATTAGCATTTCGCGGCTTGCACGCCGTTTCTTTTCAAATATTTGTATGTATTTGTAAAAGAAGACCGAAGACAACCATCGAGAGTCGTGGAGGAGACGTCTCGTCTATGGTGGATCCGGAGGTTCATTGGAGATGACGGATTCAGTGGGAGCACTTCCAGCTGGGCCAAGTGGCTGTGTCCTTAGTTTGGCCTTGCTTTCCTCGTTTGGCTCACGGGGAAAGCGCATAGGGTTTAGGGGCATGTTACCGGATATTACTTGTACGTGGCTGTTGTTTTGTTTAGTTTCTTGCGTGGTTGTTTAGTTTCTTCACTCGCTTGAAAACTTTTCAAAATAATAAAACCAAGAGTTTTAATTGGTTTACAAACCTCGCGCGCCACAAGACCACTTTAAAAACAAAATCCCGTTTTTATAAAATGTAAATCACTCGCCTCCCGTAAGATGACACCACCCAAATCTAGTGAAGCAAGATCGGTCGCCGAGCTTAGCCGAGATCGGTTTTGTGTAACTGTGTGGAAGGTGCGTGTGGTAAATCGCAAGGGTCGGTTGTCGAGCTTAGCCGAGCCGGCCATTGGGCTAGAGTACCACCGTATATCTTGACGGTCGATTTACAATTCCAAGACTTGAAACGCCTTGGTAGTTGTCGTGCCCATACCGAGCTATCAAAGCGGATTAATGAGGAATCGGTGAGAGAAGGGATCAAACATGCCAATAGGTGCTATGAGTACCTAGGATCCCACAAGTGTCTAAGAGTTGTAATCTCGGATTGCAATTGGTAAAGCGTTTACCAGCCTAAGTATCTCCATGAAGTGATCCGCGGCAAACCCGTCATGGATTGGGGTACTTTGAGGTTCTTAGCCCTTGTTAAGATAATTTGGTTTTCTTAATCAGCTGGGTAATTATTTTAACGAGGATAATATCGAAACTAACTAAAACGTGTACTCTTTTATAGATGGCAAATATTAACGACACCACACCAAACTTTAAACTTCGATTATTCCTAGAAAGGGAGAGACTCATAGGAGTGAACTTCGCTGACTGGTATCGTGTATTGAGGATTGTCCTCCGTCACGAGTCAAAGTTGCACATCCTTGAGGAACCCTTTCCGGAGCCACCTGCTACCAACGCGAACTGGGCCACTCGATACGCTTTTGAGAAGCGTGTTAGAGATACACAAGATATTTCTTGTCTCATGTTATCGACTATGAGCTTTGAGTTGCGCCAGCAGCTTGAGCAATTGAGTGCGTATGACATGATAAACCGGCTAAAGGACATGTTCCCGCAGCAGGTTAGACAAGAACGGTTTGAGTGTATAAAGGCTTTGGTCGGTTGTAGGATGCAGGAAGGTGAGGATGTAAATGTCCATTTCCTTATGATGAAGGGATACATGGACCAATTGGAGAGACTTGGACTTCCAATAGGGAGGGAGATTGCGGTGGATATGATCCTCCAGTCCCTGCCAGCGTCATTTGAGAAGTTTGTCAAGAACTTTCACAAAGACAATTTGGAAAAATCCTTGATCGAACTTCAAGACATGCTGAAGGCTGTTCAGTCTTACATGGTTGAGAAGGATCGTGTCTTGTCCACATCCACTATGGCTACTAGGAAACAAGTAAGCAAGAAGGAGAAACTGACCTCAAAAGGAAAGTCTAGTGTGACTAGGCTATCCGTAATTGTGGAGTCGCAGGACAATGAGATTGTGCCTCAAGGTGATGTTATACATGGGGTAGTTTGCTACTTTTGCGGAGAAATTGGAAATTGGCGCCGTCACGCCTGCCCTAAGTGCCTGGAAGAGCTAAGTATCCTAAAGCGGAAGAACGTTAGCTCATCTTCAGGTACATTCATGATCAAACTCCATTGATCTTCTACTTCTAATGACTGGGTTTTGAACTCTAGTCAAAATGCTCACGTTTGTCACAAACTTGTTTGTTGCAAAGTGCAGGTGTTAATCAGAAGTAGGTAATGGATGCATGGAGAGTTGGAACTTAAAGAGGGAAACATGGTAGTTGTCCCTAACTAGAAGGATTGGAAGAAGAGTCTTGTCATTCCATCCAGCTAAACTATTACTTCATTTAGATCTTTGTCTTACGCCCTGCGTGGCAAGAAGCATTGTATCTTTTATGCCTTTGATGATGATGAATATTACTTTGAATTTTGAAATTGTGGGTTTTAAAGATTTATTTCAAACTTTATTCATGTCTTGGCATTTGTTATAAGCTTGTGCTTAAAGAAGTAATGGAATGATTATGAATGATTATTGAATAGTTATGCTTATGAAATGGTTGATTTAACCATATAAACAAGACTTGAATCACCAAGCTCCATTTAGTTGGAACTTGGAGTCTTTTGACCATGGGTCAATTGTTGATTGCAAATCTTGCTTATAAGGCTAAATAACTAAGACATCCTTCACTTGTGTATGTGAGTGGAATAAAGGCTTGTAGGATTTCGTTTGCACGTTGGTGTAAAGACCGTTCAAGCAAAATCATAAGGATTAACTATATATGATTTGTTACCTTTACCGATGATGGTAGAAGGAATGGGTAAGTCTAATTTATTAGATGAATGTCTGAAACCTGAGAGGTGTTCAAGACTCACCCTTAACAAATTTAAGATGAAGAGGGCAAAGAGGGAATAAAGATACTCAAATATTGCAAGATGTTGAGCATCTACATTCTTAACCTGTAGGACCGGCTGGGGGATGGGGTTCTAAACTAAACTAAAACACCCTAATGCTAGGACTGATCTAGGATGAGAAATAGTGCGGAATTTCTATTTCCCAAACCTCCTAAGGATTCTAAGATCTGCTTAGGTGTCCGGCACACAGTAACACTAAGAAACACACAGAGTAGAAACAAGAACAAACACTAAGAACTCACACAGAGATGCTTAAGGCTGCCCTTTTGTTTTCGTATTTATCACTAAGATTGCGATTTAGTAGGCTTAAGGTCGGATAAGGTCGATTACGAAGGCTCCCGGTTAATTACCTGTCAATTAGTCGATTTCCCTTAATTTACCCGCGAACTCTCGAAGTTAATCAGTATTTATAGTGTAATTAAATTCACTACGCACGTGATGCAACGCACTTCGCAAGCAGTGAGTCCAGTACGCACGTACTGGTTATTTTAATAATAATTAATTAGTTTTTAACCGACCTAATCACTACGCGCGTAGTGAGCTCCACTACGCACGTAGTGAGCCTCACTTCGCACGTGGTGATCTCTCACACAGACTTAAACTTCCAACCACACATCAACACATGATTAAGTACTTGTAAGCTTAAGATATTCACATAGAATCACTAAGAATATATAAACATGCAAACAATTAATCAAAACACATTTGAATTAATAAACATGAATATATTTTATTGATACGAACTAGGGATTCACAAATATGCACCAACAAACTCCCCCTAAGACCTAGTTCTATCAATAACCATTGCACTAAGCAAAAAATTGAACACAGCAAAATTCATAACGAATACCTTTCGTCATGCCCTTACCTGCACTACGCACGATGTGAGCTGTAACTCGTGCTTAGTGGGGTTCCATCTCGCATGTAATGAGTTTCTCATCTGTGAACCTTAATTACTGTTAGTACTGCACTCAGCAATAAACTGTCAGTAACTTCAAGATCACTTATAAACATTTAAGCAAAACACATCAAAGTAAGATGAAGGAAATGTAAACAGAACAAACTCCCCCTAATCAAAACACTAAGAATGATTAAGAACATACTAGAACTCTTTTTGTATTTTTCTGATAATAAAGAAAATAAATGCGAATGTAAACTATGAACTAATTAAATCCTAAAGAACAGAATAACCAAAATAGAAAGGAATTGCAGAAATTAAATTACTGAAATTTAATCTTTTTGTGAGAAGGTTCCAGTATGGAGTCAGTACTAGCTCGTCTATACTCAGTAATCATTCATTTCAGAACCTTGGGCATAAACATATTCTCTTAAACTCTGTCTGTCAACCTAACTTTCCTCAGATAACGACAGATTTTGTTTCAACATTTTTAGATTATCTAGACTGGATACGTGGTTAAGGCTATCTCTTTCAAAGTCTCACAGTATTTTGATTCACTCAGTGAGATGTACAACTTGATTACCCAACCACCATGCTTATGTGCTTTGTGATTTTGTCAACGTATTTTATGCTCTTTGACATGGAGGTCAATTTTTCACCTCTCTAGACATTTTTCTTGCTGAGCTTTTGTCAATGCATTTTATGCTCTTTGACAATTCAACACTAATAGATCAATGTAGCTTTTGTCACTGCATTTTATGCTTTTTGACAATTCAACATTGATAGATCAATGTATCTATATCTTTTGACATTCTCAAAATTGGGGTCAATTTTTCACCCTCTTTTACATATAGCTCAATGTCATTTAACACATTAGGCATGGTAACAGGTGTGCGCATCAAACTAAGTCATTCTCAACTGTTATTGACTTATAGACTTGGAATGTCTCGATAGCTTAAATCTATGATTGATTTTCACATGCATAATCATTTATCAGTCTAGACTTTCCTTATATGTCTTACACACTATCTGTTTCTTATCTGATTTAACTAAATTTTTCAGACAGTTTTCTCAAAAGTATGTATGTGCCTTCAGTTCTAATTTTACTAGACGACTTTGTATTGAGAACCAGTGTGCCATCACTCTCCATCTAGATTGGATCAACTTCACCCCTTTTTTATTTTTTTATTTTCTAAGTTTTCTGATTTTTTTTGTATTTTCTAAGTTTTCTGATTTTTTTGTATTTTCTAAGTTTTCTGAACTATCTCCCCCTAAAATACCAAAGAAACTAAAACCTAAGAAAATAGAAACGCAAAGACACACAGAAAATAAACTGAAAGACAAATGAACAATTTAGTCACACAGAAAATAGACACACAGTCACAAATACCTCACACTTGATTATAGAGGTTGACTCCCTTCACATAGAAGAAAGAATTAGAAAGCATTAGGAACCCAAGCCCGAATAGACATGGGTTTCCCGTCTTCTCCAATCACTGGAAGTTTCATCCAAGTTCCAGTCTTCTCAGCAGCATTGTTGAACCTGTCACTCGAATCCTTAGGCATTTGAACACACAGTTTGTTAGTCCACTTAGAAATCTGATTGAGCGAAGATTTTCTTTTGCTAACAACTTCGGGATTTTTAGATTTTCTTATGGTATCCCCGTTTGTCCTTTGATGCTGAACTGGAAGAGTTGAGTTTTGATTGTTTTTAGTAAACGTTTTATTCTTTTGAAAAATCTCAACTTTCCTGTTACAGCGCTGATGTGGCTGCTGATCACACTCGTAACTGAGGTGACCAGGTCTCCTACACACATAGCAAATCCTGTCTGGATTTTGCTTTACAGAACCTTTCGACATCCTTTGAGATCGATACCCTAACCCTTGATGTTTGGGTAGTAGTTTGACCTCTTGGTACGGACGGGTATCAGGAGACTTTACACCCTCCTTTTCAAATTTCCGAAGGGCATCGCGGATACGATGCATCAACGGATCTTTCACATTAGAACTTGCCAACAGTTCTCTTATGCCTGGTTCAGCCTTTTTAATTTCTTCTTGCTGAACCTCATTCTTCTGAGGCTCACCCACATTCTCGTGTAACTTTAAATCCTCTTTTGGGGTTGATGCAGAAGATTCATCAACCTTTGTGAGTAGTGGGTCAGATTCAGAGTGAACATCATCATTCACCAGTTGATTTAACACTGTTGGTGGACATTTAGAGTAAAGCTTTTTGTTATTTTCTGAATCAGTACCTTGACCTCTCTGATCGATTATGTACTCAAATAAGTAAGAAGACGTGGAATAACTTTTGAGTTTTTGACTCAGAGTCTCATAATCGACCTTTGAAGTAGCAAGGTCTCGTTTCAGCTTTTCAATCTCATTTATGTAAAACACTATAGCATCCTTTTTATTTAACAGAGCCACACCTAGTTCATGCACCTATTTGCCTAAACTTTCATTCTTTTCTTTCAACTGTTTTTCTCTTTCTTTTATCAACAGGTTTTTATCTAACTTAGATGTGAGCTCTGAAATTGTAGACTTTAGGAACACTATCTGTTTTACATAATCATTACAAGAACCACAAGGTAAGCCAAAAGTACATACCTTTTCCTCGGAAGATTGACCACAACTGCACACCTTTTGGTTTGACTCATTTGCACGAACTTTCACTGGTGTCTTTTCTGCAGCTGGAACCGAGGCTGGTTCATCATCAATGCTGGCAATTGATTCTTCCTCACTTGAGTAACTTTCTGTCTCGGATTGAGAATCTTCGTTCAACACATGAACATTTGCCACATTAATATCAGCACCGTCATTCCTAAATTGTACTGACCAGTCAATTCCCTCGTCCTTTTGAACAACTGCCATTGCCTTAGCCGGTTTTGGAGTTGATTCAGACTTTATGTTTGAAGAGGAAAATGATCTACCGCCAGGACTGGTTTTGAAAGGATACTTCGGTCCCACACTCTTCGGCTTATCACATTCTCGAGCAAAATGACCTTTTTCACCGCAGTTATAGCATGTTACTGCAGACTTATCAAAACCGAGTGTGGTATCCTTTGTAGCTGATATTTGCTTCCCTGTTCTTTTCTCATATGCTCTTGCCCTCCTGACTAAGTTAGCATATGACCAGAGGATATCTTGTCTCTCCATCTCATCATCATCGATCTGGTCATAGTCCTCTTGAGTAAGATGAGCATTACCAATCTTCCCCTTCAGTAGATCATCATAAGAGGAGACTAGCGCACTTAGCATGCTCATATGAGTTTTTACTTCATCTGCGTTCCCATACTTGAAATGCTCGACATTGAATCCAGAAGTAGACACAGTATAGGATGGCCCAGAAGATGAGGCTTCAGGTGTAGATCTGCCAGAATCATTTACATTACTCACATAGGCAGATTGTAAGGGAGCATTTGAAGAAGTGGATGACGATACAGGTGTTCCAGAGTAGTAGAGAGAAGGATTTTGTTGATAACTGGACATGGAATCCAAATTTTGTTCCTCCTGCTCTTGCTCTTTCAACTTGGTGATGAAATCATTTAGATCCAACCCGTCAAAACCACCACTGTTCTTCAGTATCATAATATATGGCCGCCAGCTCTTGGGCAAGGCTTTTGCCAAAATTTCCACCTGCTGCTTCTCTGGAACAGTAACACCCAGACTGTCCAGTTCACTAAGAAGATGATTATATCTTGTAATGAGAGAAGGAATTTTTTCATCTCTAGTAGCCATGAAATGATCTAATTCCTTTCTCAATTGACTTGCTTTCAATTCCTTGAGGGCGGCATTTCCCTCATTTCTCTTCTCTAGTGCTCTCCACAGGCTGTGGGAAGTTCTATATCTTCTGAATTGATGGAAGATCTCATTAGGAATCGCCTGGATTAATTGAGCATAGGCCTTCTTCTCTGCATCATGACGGCTCTTCTGTTCAACAGTCATTCCATCATAGGGGGTTTCAATATTTCCCTCCCCCTTGGGAACCATATAATCGGTGTTTATTGCCCTCCGAAGTCTACAGTCAAGGCCATCGAGGAATATTTCAAACCTGGGCTTCCACATAGGATAGTCTTCCATGGTTAACAGTTTAGGTACTTTATTGGCACTCCCCATTTCACTGTCTAGCAATAAGTTATTTAAAGCTGTTGTCTGTTTTGATGCCATTTCAGTAATCAAGAGCTGAGAAACACACAGACTGAAATTAGGATTTGATAAACCACACAGATTCAATACGCACGGAGTGGGACCTACTACGCACGAACACAAAGCACTACGCACGGACCACACAGTACTATGCACGTACAGGACACAATACGCACGTAGTGGGCAATACTCAATGCGAACTGACACGAAGACACAAAGACGTTACTACGTACGAACTGGAACTTTACCACGCACGAACTGTAGACTAGGACGCACGGAGTGAATATGGTACGCACGAAGCAACAAAATAAATTTTTAAAGAGAAAGTAACCACACAGATTCAACTCGCACGAAGTGGATACACCACGCACGCGTTGAGGATCTATTACGCACGGAATGAACACACAGCTTGACGAAGATTCTAGAGGATTTACGACACACTACGCACGCACTGGAAGCTCACTACGCACGGTTAAAAATCAAGCTGTTGACGTAAAAACCGACCCTTTTTAACGCAAAACGACCTATTTTGACCTACTAACCGGTTTAAAACGACGAAAAGGACAAACACACAGGCCTAATCGACACCTAGATCACGAAATCCTAAAGGAAAAGTGATCAATCAAAGCACAAGGCTCTGATACCACTTTGTAGGACCGGCTGGGGGATGGGGTTCTAAACTAAACTAAAACACCCTAATGCTAGGACTGATCTAGGATGAGAAATAGTGCGGAATTTCTATTTCCCAAACCTCCTAAGGATTCTAAGATCTGCTTAGGTGTCCGGCACACAGTAACACTAAGAAACACACAGAGTAGAAACAAGAACAAACACTAAGAACTCACACAGAGATGCTTAAGGCTGCCCTTTTGTTTTCGTATTTATCACTAAGATTGCGATTTAGTAGGCTTAAGGTCGGATAAGGTCGATTACGAAGGCTCCCGGTTAATTACCTGTCAATTAGTCGATTTCCCTTAATTTACCCGCGAACTCTCGAAGTTAATCAGTATTTATAGTGTAATTAAATTCACTACGCACGTGATGCAACGCACTTCGCACGCAGTGAGTCCAGTACGCACGTACTGGTTATTTTAATAATAATTAATTAGTTTTTAACCGACCTAATCACTACGCGCGTAGTGAGCTCCACTACGCACGTAGTGAGCCTCACTTCGCACGTGGTGATCTCTCACACAGACTTAAACTTCCAAACACACATCAACACATGATTAAGTACTTGTAAGCTTAAGATATTCACATAGAATCACTAAGAATATATAAACATGCAAACAATTAATCAAAACACATTTGAATTAATAAACATGAATATATTTTATTGATACGAACTAGGGATTCACAAATATGCACTAACATAACCATCATGAGAATTATGAGTTTGCATCATAATTCACTTCTTCTAGGATACATGTTTTACATGGATCGCTAAGTGGAGGAATGGAACATATTGGTTATGGTTCCGACTTGATGGATTAAACTTAAGTAACCTGCTGAAAGGGGTACTTCGGTAGTGGCGGGCAATGTTCTTGTTATAATTCAACAAAGATGGTCAAGTTAGCATCTAAGGAGATTCGATTAGAAAGTGTTCTTTGCTTGTCAATCTCATAGATCAGAGTTATCCAGTCTGCATTTAGTGGGAGATGGATGAACTTAGAGG
Source organism: Pulicaria dysenterica (assembly GCA_947179395.2). NCBI lineage: Eukaryota > Viridiplantae > Streptophyta > Magnoliopsida > Asterales > Asteraceae > Pulicaria > Pulicaria dysenterica. The sequence continues at coordinate 31,126,891 of OX359290.1, forward strand.
ATGCTAATGTATTTAATAGTTCTTCTAAGTTTCAGATATTCATTTCATATCCTTTTGAGAACCTGTTTTGGTTGCCCGAAAAGGGAAATGAACAACTGAAGCATTCCAGTGGAAGAACGTGAGATTTAAATAAAAGACCTGATGTTGACACTAGCATTCAATCAGAAATGATTGAAACTCAACATGGCTATGTTGGAGTATCTGGCATAAAGTTATTACTTCTTCATATGTCTGGTAAGAGTCGTCATAAGACCAGAGGAATATAATTTATTATATCTGAGGACGATGACTTATTGATGATACGTGATGTATGCATCAATTACCGGAAGCTGTAGTGGGCCCTTGAGTCTGCTGAGAAGAGAAGTGTAATAACATAATATATATATATATATATATTCCATGCTGGATTTTCAAGTTTTGAACTTGGTTAATCCAACACCTAGGTTTTGACCTGATGGTGTATATAGATCTTTTGGATATAAGATCTGCATGGATTAATTTGTAGATAACTTCAAATACTAACTGGAAGGATTTGGTTTCATGATGATTGACCATTGGGTAGGAATCATATGAAGATATTCTCTCGGTAGTTATGTTGAAGTTTAAGGGGATGCTTATGCCGTGTTATGGCAGTATGATGCAAGGACCGCATTCCGTTATAGGAATTTTATGAGGAAGTGTTCACAACACTGTCATAGGGTCTCATACATCCTGAGTGTTCTTATGAAGTCTACAAATATGGAGTACTTTTGGACTCAGAGTAAATCTAAGTTTTGGAATCTTTGCTAAGAAAATCAAGTGTTTTAGTTTTCAGTAAGCAATTATGAAACTTGGATAGATGCCAGAGCTAGTGGGAGCGCTGTCATAATCCTATTTGGTATGTCTAGCACATACTTTGTTTTGGAGATAATGTCTTAATATAGCTTGGCAACAAGTGTAAATTAAGAATTATGCATCCATAATAAATATGGGATATTCAAAGAAGTTTATGGAATACAAGAAATATGAGTATATGTTCTTGTGGTGATGTAAAGAGAAGAAGCTTAAAGTGAGTTGTTACTCTTGTGATAGCTTCTACTAGAAAGGATAACCGTCAATCTTTATTGGGGTTTGTAATCCTTTTTAATATGGTGTTGTTAGTTTGCGTGTGTCTTAAAGCGTCGTTGACTCTATTGGGTTCTTTTGAGGCAATGAGAGTACGATGGCTTATACATACTAAACTCTGAGAATCAAGCATCGCTGACTCTATAGAGATCTTTGTGAAAACTACGAGGGTACGATGGCTTATGCACATTAAATTTGAGACCCGAGCGTTGTTTACCTTAGTGGGTTCTTTTGAAACAATGAAGGTATAACAGCTTGGATAAATGATCGAAATCCCATCAACGCACACTTTGGAAGTGGTTGGTTGCAGTAGGGATATGATCAATGTCAGAGTACACACGGATAACATCGTGGATGGTGATCCGTTTACTGAGCTATAGTGGCAGTCTAGTGATGTATGTCATACTAAGGTCTGCATGAACTTGGCTTGAGTGTGTTTTAGTCATGATTCGATATGTTTTAGTCTTGGGAACGTTAAGCAATATTGTGCTTCTTCTTGTAACGATTATCAAAGGGGTTTGGTAATGCGTGTGTAGCAGGTACTCTCAGTTAGCCTTATTGTGTTCCAACTTTGCATGTTTTACCTCTTCCCTGAATGTTTTTACATTCTAAATGTCCACAGCCAGTCATTCTTCAAGGGAAGGAAGTCTGAATGAAGGCTGAGGGAAGTGATTGGTCAAGTGTCCAATGGTGATTGGGACACAGGGACGCAATACTTCGCCTGTACTTGAAAGGGGTTTCAAGTGACTGGACGACCCACACCTGAATTCACTTTGTGGTACTTGTCATGAGTGATTCAGGATGATAATATCAGTTCATCGTCATACTGGAGATGCATGTGTCTGCATCACTTTTGGTTTGCTTTGCTCTAGTTGCTTTCAAACGCAGTCCGTAACTGGCTGTTATAAAGGGAGTAGCTGATCAGAGTATGATCACTGTGGTGGGCAATGTAGTCAAAGGAATTTGTTCCTCTGTTTAGAGAGATATCCCTGGGCCCCTCGATGATTGGGCGCTGACACCAAAATGCATGGCCGTGCTCGAGTGTGCAATGATTTGGGTAATCGATTGCAACTTGTTAATTTTGGTCACCACCAATCTCGATCGAGAAACATAATCATGAAGGACTAAGAATGACATAGTACCATGTCTCGTCTTCACATGGATATCGCGAACAAAAGGATGCTTGATCACTTATCTATAGGGCCATTTCAAACCTTTGGTTTGTGAATTGGTACTTGTCTATGGGATGACATACCTCGTACTGACTTGGGGGCAGGGATGCCTTGCTAGAGGCCGCTCCTTGTCTGTGATACCTCTGGGTACGTTGTGTCATGTGCAAGTGGGAGTCTGTTGGAGTCTGCCCACTGACACAAGTACATTGGTGTTACTGCTGATGAAGTGCGAGCCTATTGGGTCACACACCAAGGATTGATCCCGACAGCTTATTGATAAAGAGATAAGGTCCAAAAATCAAATTGTTTGATCTTGGGGCTTCACGGCCGTGAGGGATGCTCCACGGGTCGTGAAGCCCACTGCCCTCACGAATGGCTCAATGACCTTTACACGGCTCGTGGAGTCTTCACGGGTCGTGAAGAGGTCGTGGAGGGGTCGTGAAGGAGACGCCCTCAGGAGTCACTCGGACGCGGCACGGGCCGTGAAGGACGATGGCCAGTCGTGGTGCATTTAGTCTTCACGTGCTCTTCACGGGCCGTGAGAGGCCGTGAAGGTCTGTCTGCATGAAATTCTTATTTCTGATTGGAGCATGTTGTGGTCCAATAGAAATGGAGCTTCTAATCCGGCCAAATAGAGTTTTTGAGGGCTGGACAGAAGTTAGAACATGCATGAGACTTGCTCTTTTTCTCTCTTCAATTTCTCTCTTGGCATCTTGAAGGTACACACAAATTATACACTAAGATTAGTAGTTCTTGAGTGTTGAGTGTTCTTGGTGCAAGAGGAGAAGCTTCAACTTGGCCTGTTCCAGAAGGTGAAGTCATTAGAGACGTTCACTCGACGGTGTACTAGCATACGGGGGTCGAGCTAGCCTTGGTGTGGACTAGCAATAGTGGAGATACATTTGGATCTCTCGGTTGTCCCGGTTTTGCTTTGCTACAGCCGTTTTTGAGCCAAGGTAAAGAGGTAGTTTCTGCCCTCTTGTTGTTTCTTTAGTTGCAATCACTTTGGAACACGATACGGACCCGTTTTTGTACGGTTTTTGAACTCTTTGTTTTCGCTTCCGCTGTGTTTTGCTCCATACTGTGTTCCAACAATAACACTATGTCAGTGTATCACTATATCACGTCATACCTCGCGCGTTCACATATAAACACACGGCACATATCACAGGCACACAATAGCTCTACTTACTGAGTCTCATGGGAAACCGGTACTCACCTCGATATCAAAAAAGGCAGATATGGATCCTGGAATCCCAAGAACTCACGGAGTCGTCCGAATCACCTAATACATTAGGTTCAGACTTAGTTATCACATACACACAATACACATAGGTTAAAACACAAGTTAGACAAGCTGTCAGCACTGAACAGCTTACTACGGCCGCAGTGTACATGTCCTACGGCCGTAGGACACTTGACAAAACATTCCTACGGCCGTAGGGGCAAGGACCTACGCCCTTAGGGGTTCTTTCCAACCAATCACGTAATACGGCCGTAGGAACCTATTCCTACACCCGTAGTAACTATTCTTTGGTGACCTACGACCGTAGGTTACGTACCTACGCCCGTAGACCTTGTTCCATCGTCCATAGATGGTAAATCACACAAAAACACATCCTACGGCCGCAGAAACCCTGCCTACGGCCGTATTATCATCAATAGGCCTCCTACGGCCGTAGGACTCATCCACTACGCCCGTAGGGAGCACCTGCACAGCAGGTCTTCGTACCTATTTCGACACAGTTCTGTAATACGCGATTTTTTTACATCAAAAACTCGATTGAAACCATATTCAATTGTTTGTATATGTTGTTTAACATCCTTAGGCACTTATAAACACATTTGGACATCAAAAACCAACACAAGAACACCATGTACACCATCAAAATAGTGTACTTTCCTCAAGAACATAAACTTAGGGTTCTAGCATAAAAGCACTTACAAATCACTAGAAGATCAGTAGCTAGAACCTGTATTTGCTTCTGAAATCACTTAAACTCAATTTGTATCTAGGTTTGCTCTTCAAAACTTGAGTAATATGTGTGTGTATGCTTTCGTACGCATGTAGGTGTTTTAGTGTGTGTGTGGATTGAGTTCAACAGGGGATAAGAAGAAATAGGCCGTCTTATGTGGCCTAAATTAAACTACGGGGTATTTTGTTCCCCTTTTCAACTTACAACTTGACACACACCATCCCGTTTTAGCCAACGGGGATATCTACGGAATCATTACGCGAAACCGTATAACACGACATCACTTTTAGACACAAAAGACACTTTTTCACATAATCACATTAATTAACACGAGACACGTTAGTCACACCCAAAACACTTAATTTAATTCACTTAAATTCACTTTACAAACTTTTAAACACAAAGTACAAGCCACTACTGCTAGGCCCTTTATCAGGGTGTTACAGTCAACTCAAAATATCAAGAAATTATTTGATGACATCCTTGATTTTAAAACTGCTTGATAAACGACAAAGAACAGATCAGTTCGTTTGGGCACGGCCGTGCACTTACCAGTTTTTTTAATCAGTCAAGGGGCCCAGAAATATCTTTCCTAAAAAAGAGGTGCAAATACCTTTTTGCATATTTGCATTTGGCAATACGGCTCCCAACCTTGTTACGGTGTGGCGTTAGAACGCTCTAAGGAGACAATGGTTACCGCATCCTAAACCAAATACCTCAGGTTTAAGGATAACCTATGTGATAAATACTTTTGACACGAATCCACGAAGCATTTTTCACGGTGGGTCAATCCAATATTCGTAACTCTAACGAATATCCGTCAATTTTGGCCACAAAAACACTTTTGCAGCAATATTCGATATACCTTCGAATCTACCCTAAAATTAAAGTCTTGTAATGACATCTTTATTGAGCACCTCTCAATAAGTCATGCGTTCCTCGGATTATTCCTTTTTCAAGAACTTGCTATTTTAGAAACCTACTAAAATCATTCGATAATTATATACTTTAAAAGTTCATTCTTATATTTATCATACTAGTTAGATCAAATTTGATAACTTGATAGATATACTAGTCAGACGCTCCCACTATCTTTTATGAAAAATGTGAATCACTTTAAAACACTCTTTTTGGCTTAGTCAATCCTTGACTAATATGCCTAAAACTTGTGTTTTAAACATTTGCTCTTAAACTTAGTTTTTATAAGAAATTAATTTGTTTTATGAAACCAAAAACTTGGATTTCTCATATATCCATTTTTCCAATTACGGAATGTTGTTTAATTAAACCTAACACGATTACAAGTATAAAACACTTGTAAAGATATTTTATATTCTTTACTTAAAACATTTAGTATAAAAGGGCCTTGATCATAATAACTATGATAATCATTTTATACTTTCCTAAATGTTTTATCCAAAAACTTTTACCTAGAAATAATAACTATTATTTCTTATTTTAACATGTTCAATGCTTTAAACATAATTTTTCATGAAATCTTTAAATACTTGTTTATCTAAGTATTTATATAGTGAGATTAATATTTATGTAACTACAAAAATTATTGCATAAGATCACTATGAATCACCTATTAAGCCAAAACTTGACTTATTAGTAACCTTTAGTCACAACTAGACTAACTTGATTCATCAACAAACATACGTGCACGAATATAAACTAAAAACAATTCAAATAATGTCAACCAAAAAGTTGAAAAACAAGCCAACAATATCCAAAACTTTAAATAAAAAGTTTAATAACTGAAACTATGAATTATTAAATATCCGAAAAGCACGTGGGATCTCAAATGCCGGGCCGCTTCACTTTCCATTACCTCTTACAATAAACGATTGCAAGATATTAGAATACTCGTAAAAACTTTACAAGTGGAAAGTGACAAAGAAGTTAATCACAGGATACCCGAGGAGCCAATCTTGCCTCCTGCTTCGTGAACCTTCGGACAATCTTTCTTCCAGTGTCCGATCTCCCCACATTTGAAGCACCGATTCTCGGTCCTCGCTTTGTTTGGCTTTGACTTCTTGCCCTTGTTGTTGTCACTAGCCTTGGGTGCATTCTGGCTAGGCTCGGTTTTACCCTTTCCCTTTCCGTTGCGCCCCTTTCTCTTCTTACTTCTACCATTACCCACTATGAGAACGTCCTTAGACTTGGTTCCGATACTCTACTCTGTAGTCTTAAGCATAGAAAGCAGCTCTGCCACGGACTTCTTAATGTTGTTCATGTTGTAGTTGACTATAAAAGGCTTATAGTCATCTGACAATGAGTTGAGTATCGAATCCGTTGCTAGCTGCAACAGTACTAGGTGTCCAAGTCTCTCTAGGTGGTCCATATACCCTTTCATTTTCATGACATGGGCACTGACCGACGTCCCCTTTGCCATCTTGCACGAGTTAAACGCCCTAGTGGCATCATAACGCTCTGTGCGGGCCTGCTCCTAGAACATATCCCTTAAATGGCGGATCATGTCATAAGCAGGAGTCTCCATCATGCTTGTTTGCAACTCTGGACTCATAGTTGCAAGCATGAGGCAACTAACATCAAGGGCTTCATTAGAACGCTTTTGATAAGCCTCCCTGATATCTGCCCTAGTGTTGTTGCCAGGGGGATTTCCTAGAGGTTGTTCTAGGACGTACCACTTTCTCTCGTGCCTTAGCACGATCTGGAGATTTCGCTCCCATGTGAGAAAGTTTGGTCCAGTGAGCTTATCCTTCTCTAGGATAGAGCGAAGTGAGAGGTTGTTAGTGTTGCTAACGTTGGTTGCTATCTACAAATTAAAACTTGGTTTAATTAGTAATTGCAAATAAACTTTTCTAACATATAGTAATAAACCCTTAAATAATATATATCAGACCTAGGACCCATATTTCACATACTTGACGCAAGGTTTGGGCACTTCCCGCTAAGTCATGCTTTTTCTGGTAGGTAACACCCTTTACCAATCGTACCTATCTGATACGACTCCTAGAATCTCGTAGAGTACTTAGATAAAATCTAGTATGTTTAACTCTACTCTAGTGCATTTTGGGCCGGGACTCCCGATTATCACCAAAATAGATCGCACCACCTAAGACAGTATGAATTCTGGCCGGGACTCCCGATTATCGCAGAACCTTTCATACCCTTTCCCGCAATAGTTTGAACCCGGATGCCCAAGGTTTGGGCACTTCCGTCACCCGAGTACCGTTTATTAGCAAAGGTGTACCATTAGATGGGTAGCACACTGATCTAAGATTTTTTTTAGGTTTTATAATTAAGTTTAAAAGAAAAACTTAATTTTCCAGTTTTTTAAAAACCATTTTAAAACCATCTGTTTTAAAAATACGATTTATATGTGTACCTATACTAGGTGCACAAAACGGCTTTATAAGTTTAAAACTTATAATCTTGACAAAACTTTAAATTTACATAAATGAACTAATACGACTAACAAACTGAAGTTGTACTCTAGTTTGTCATAAATCGTGGTTTTCTCTGTTTAATAATTGCCTATTATTAAATCTATTCATTTAGCATCACACACATATAAGAGTAAGCAATAAATAAATAAACATAACCACGCAGATAATAAAAGAGGTATAGTCTTTGCCAATGGAAACCTAATGGTCAATCTAAGGACAAAACTAGTCTATCTTGTCTTGACGATCATCTTCAACTCTCCTACTGGATTTGACGTCTCCGGTTTTGTAGAAAAAATTTCCAACTCCGTGCTCTTGGTCTTCTTGTATTTTTGGTCTTCTCAAAAATATAATAAATAAATAAAATCCTATACTATTACAATTACATAACAGAAAGGGGTTGTAAGTGGCACGTAGGCCTCCTCAAAACCAAAAGTAAATAAAGTAATAAAAACACAGCCACGGGTCTAGTTGGCAAAAGACTATAACCAAAATTATCTAAAACAACTGGTTAACTCGACCAATATTCAAAAACAGAATATCCGAGTTAACAATGCAATATATATATATATATATATATATATATATATATATATATATATATATATATATATATATAATATCAACAACCACACAATTATATATAAACGATAATAAAAGCGATAAACACAATATCTGATTTGTTTAACTATTCTCATCTATTCTTTTTTACTAATAACTATTAATCAAAATATGAGAAATATAATTATCTAAGTTATTTAAATTAACTTGACCAAAAATAGTCTTTCAATAAACTTTGAAAAACTAACTTATTCAAGACTTGAATAATAACTATGTCGAGTTTTTTACTAGTTTTTATATTTTTTTTATTTTTTATTTTTTTATTTTTTTTACAAAAAACCTAAAACACGACAAAAGTTTGATCACCATTTTAAATAAAAATATCTTGTTTCGTTTCTCTTTATATAAACTATCTTTTAGAGTTTATATATAACGTCTCAACTAGGCGTAATTAATAAACATCCAAAACTATATACTTCAACTAAACTAGTTAAAATATATAAATTAGTAGTTTATATAAATTGCTTATTAATTTTAAAACTTAAAGTAAATAACTTTCTAATTAACCGAAAAACCTTATTTGGGACGAGAACCCCGTTGGGTCGAACCACCTACTTGGCCTGAACCCTTTTTGGGCTGAGGATTCCCTGGGCTTGCTGCTATCTTGGGCCACAACCATTCTGAGTCGTAAACCCTTTTAGTCACACACCCACTTGCAACCGCCACCGTCCCACCGCCGATCGGCTGTCGTTGACCGCCGTCGACCGCCGCCGGCTTGGTCACCGTCGACTATCTTCGACCGTCGCCGGCTAGGCTGCCGGTCACGATTCCGGTTTTTCTAGATAAAAACAAAAAACTTTTAAATCCTAACCCTTTTTAACCTATTAAAAACAAATTAGTTTTTAACAGCCTGATTAAAACCGGATTTAATCAAAAACTAAAAACTTTTATTTATTAATGTGATCAAAAACTTTGTTCCACTAATAATTAATAACCCAAAAAACTAGATTTTAACCATTAAACAAAAACTTGTTTAAATCCTTGGTCAAGATCAGGTTTTTAATAAAAAACTTTATTTTTAACCGTTTAAACGAAAACTTGTTTAAACTTTCTTGATTAAAATAAAACCTTTTATATTCTAGATGAAAAACAAAAACTTGCTTTGATCATCTTTATAGTTTTTTATTTTTATAGAGAAACAAGATGAAGAAAAATAAACTAATTAAACGAATCAACTAACTTGTTTAACTAGGTTTTTATCAACTAAACAAACTGTTTAATTTTCTTGATTAAAAACTTGTTTTATTAAAAGTTGTATTCCTTTAACCGTTCAAACTAACTGTTTAAACTTTCTGATCAATAGGATTAAAGCTTTTAACAACTGTATAACCAAAACAAACTGTTTTATCATCCCTCTTGATTTTTAATTTTCACAAGAAAAAGTAGGAGATCAAGAACAAACTTTAAAACTAAAAATTAATAAACTAGAAACTAAAGATCATAGAGTGATACCACTGAAGGGTTTTTGTCATGACCAAACCACCCTAAGAAACAAACTGGTCTAACCCTGGGTTTGATTCTACTGGTTCAATCCTAAAGCGGAACTGAATTGAACACAACCCGTTAAACCCTAAAAGGGTTAGGATCTTACTAATGATCTAATCAGTTTCATATGAACAATCAAGAACAAAAGAAAAAGAATTACCTCTTGATCTTGGGATTGCTAAAGTTAGTCCACAGCTACTGCACCACCCACGAACTACTGCTAGACCGCAATAGGAATTACCAGAATAACACACGAAACTATGTGTGTGTGTGTGATGATCGACGATCGGGGTTTTTCGATGGGGTACGGCCGACGCAGAGAGAGAGAGTAGGTAGGAGGCTAGGGTTCTTCTATCTTTTGCAAAGTTAGTTCTCTCTATTTTTTATAATGAGCTTTTTCTAAGTTTAAATACCTTAAACCTTATCTAAGCCCAAGTCTGTTCAATTAAAGCCCATGTCTTTAATTGAACTTTCATTCTCTGCACTTTGACCCCTGAACCTTATTAATTAATTAATTAGCTATTAATTAACTAGTCCGTTAAATATTAAAACTTAATATTTAATTTCCCTTTAAATAATAAATAACTATTTATTATTTATTTCTCTCAAATAATTAATTTAACTGATTAATTATTTTCACACAAAATACTGGTAAATTCCAAATTGTTCTAATTTGGTGTGTAGCAGTGTGACCCGTTAGTCTCTTATAACATTGGACACAATGTACCCATTAATTATCTGTGCACACAATCCAACCGAATCAAGCTCACTCAAAGAACTTGTGGCATGGGGTAACCGACAAGCTCCATTTGGTCAAGATATCCTTTCATCTTCAAGACATAAGAGCTAACAGATTGGCCATCCTCCTGCTTGCAAGCGTGGAATGCTTTAATTTTTTTTCAAATAGTTCCTGCTCCGCTTGTTGCTGAAACATAGTTTTCAACTCTTTTAGTATCTCAAAAGCTGTAAGTTCCTCCAAGTTCTTTTGGATCTCGGGAGCCATGCTCACTAGCATAAGAGCAGCTACCTCTCTTTGTTCATTAAACCTTTTAGTATACGGAGAACAAATGGAAGAAAAAGCAGTGGCAGGAGGTTCCTCAGGTAAGGACTTTTCCAAATGAATCAACTTATTTTCAGCTCTAAGGACAATCCTCAGATTTCGATACCAGTCGATAAAGTTGATTCTAGTAAATTTTTCCTTTTCAAGAACTGACCTGATAGTAGAATTGTTTAGGGTTTGATTTGCAGTTTTCATCTACAAGGTTACAAATTTTTAATTAGTATTTTCAATAATTAACCCCTTCTAAAAATCAACTACCTTTCTTTTATTTAAAACAATTAATAATATGAAAAGGCTAAGATCTTCATTGAACTTCTATCATCACATCAGTTGATCTGCTAGCAATGATAGACTCAACAAGTAGGTGATGATCACCAATTGCATTGCAAGTGCAATTCTTAGATCTTTATGGGACTCATGGCATCTAGTGACAAATCAACTAGTATCAAGCTGGCATGTTTAGTCCCATCCTGCCTCGGGTTAGATCTCACCAGCTTAACTCGATTACCTATCCAATTTGAAATTATATAAAAAAAATAAATGTAAGTCTGATGCATAGATAATAATCACCTCGGAATTACAATTTACTCACTTACTTATTAATGATACATTGTGTAATATTGTGCAATGTTGTTTAATCTTATGTAATGATAGATTGTGTAATGATACATGTTTTGTGTAATTGACCGCTTGTGATCACAATACAGAATATAGTTAGCATGTATAATTATCACAAAACTGTAACAAGTGAACATGAGTAATGATCACAAAATAGACACAAATTTACAATTGTAAAACCCAAAATAGTTAATTCTACAATTGACAATTTTCTAAACCAAGTTCTTGACCAGCACATCATAAACACGTTCACAATTGTCTAAAGCAATAAAGAAAAAACTTTTAAAAGTTAACATCTCTAATCCTTGACCTTGAGTAGACTGACCCTGATCATCCTCTCCATTTGTTGATTGAGTTTCTGACCCTTGATGATTACAAGTTCTTTGTTTGTGACCAAAGAAACCACATTTGTCGCAATTCATAGTGAAATTCCTCTTCTTCTTGTTACTTTAGGATGATACTTCCTCATCTACTGCTTAAGTCCTCTTCTTTTTGGTCTTCCAACTTGTGTATTGAAATTGGTGGGAAAAGAGCGGTTGAAACTAAGGTTTTATGCCACATTGATTTTCCATTGATTGGGTTAACCTTGTATTTGTAAACATTTCTCCAAGATTCAACCCAATATATCTTGTTAACCCAATATTCTAGAATTCCCACATCCTGGTCATTTAGGGTTGCATTTCATATGCTAGCCACAACATATTTGCATGGGTTCCAGTCGATTCCCATGTATTACATGTGTAATTCTTCTCCTTTAAATCTATAACACACTGGTTACCCATGGTCCATTGTCCACTAGCCTGATATTTGTCACCCTCATTCCATATAGCTGTATATTTTGCTATTTCTTTCTTGACAACATCATACAACTTTGTGACAGCTGGAATCAATGATCCATCACTCCTATCTATGACACCCACCACATTGACAATCATCTTTGTGCTGTATTCTCTTATGTATTCTAGTGCATGGATTATGAAATTGTCTCTATCATCAACAAGTTATTTGTTAAATACCTTACACAAGTTGTTCACAAAAAATCAGTTTGGGCTCTCCCTGCAATTCATAATAAAGGTTCATGAGCATACAAAGTTGCAATTACTTAACCACAATAAAAGAAAAGTACTACTTACCAAAAAAATGAATTCTTGACCAATGTTTTGATAATCCCATAATGATTCAAGTATCAAGCTAATCTTCAATTACTAAAGTAGAACTATGAGAAATGTAGAGAGAAAACTCTCATTACACCATTAAACACACATAGTTCATTTCCTTGAATATGGCAATTGTTACATGATTAGCCTTAATCATAGGCTTATATACTCATAGAGTATATTTACATTTTAGCTCCCTTAGTTTTTATATAATACAAACTTTACCCAAAATGTAATCTTCTATTCTATACAATTAATAAACCTAACAATCTCCCCCTTTGTATAGAAATAGAAGATGTTATGTCTTTTCGCATCTTGTGAAATCTTTAACAATCTCCCCTTTTGAATCATGCAGATAATCTTTTTCATTCTGCATTCTCTTGAGCCTTCGGGAAATCTTCAATCATTGACTTGATTTCTTCAGAATGACTTCTCATCTTGAAATAGAGACTCTACGTTTTGAGAATAGTCTTCACTTCATAACCTTGATGAGATCTTGAATGTTGATAGCATACAACGACATCTTTTCACTTCAATATTCTCTTTTATACTGACAACCTTAAGCTTTTCAACCTTTGGTTGTATTATCAGTTTCACATGTACAGATTTTCATCTTTTCACCATTCTTAACCTTTTCTTTCTGACCTTGAGCTTTCTGACTTCAAATAAGCTTTGCTTTGTATGAGGAATATTTTGTTTTCTCTCCTCCTTAAATGTAGCTCTAGATCTGGTTTATTTCTTCAGAACTTCTTGAATTTTTCAGTTAAGCACTTTACTTTTCTGAACTTGAATTCTTTTCTTTTGTTGTTCTTTACTTTGCTCCCCCTTGACTTGACTTGTATGATCTTTTATTTTGGTTCTCTTTGTCTCCCTCTCAATACATGAATCATTTCTTGATCGATAAGCTCAAAATCAACTGAATAAGTATCAAAATTTTCTCCCCCTCATGATGATCAGGATTCTTCATGAACATCATGTACATGAATTCTATATTCGGCTTGATTTTGGTATGAATATGTTGAACACTTGAAGCGTAGGACCCTCATCATTAGATTCAGTTGAATGATGGTGTCACTACAATGATGTTACAATTAAAGAATCAGAGACAGTCTTCAGGGCACCATCTCAAAGTTCCCGTGGGGTAACACCGAGATCACATAGATTCTCGTTAACACAACAGTCAGAAACTGTGTGACCTACTTTCAGCATTGGCGGGATGTTAACACTCGTAGGATTTCCATCTAATCATCATGAATATCACATAAGATATCACTCCAAGATGTTCCGGTAGTAACGAAAGACTAGATATGCATTACAAATCCAACATGTGTCATAATAAATGAAATATATAGTCAAATAAGCTCTAGACTCGATAAGTTCATGAAAGAAGTCGGGGACCGGAGTAGCTGTCCTCCTTGTTTCAATATCAACAATCTCCAAGTGAGATGTCAATAGAAATGTGCTAAATCTCCGTGTGAAGTTGAAAAAATTATCTTTTAAGAGATAATTGAGTAGCTGGGTGGGGTTAGTGCATTGCATCACTAGGTCCATGATGTCTATTTCAATACCAAATCTCAACGAATGAGATCCAGTAGCAGATGTGGCTGACGAGATGTATACTATTTGGTAAGGATCTTTCTTTTCTTTTGATCCTATCTCATCCACAGCTCACTAACTATTTTTCAACTTCTCCCTCAAACTCTCTTTCCAAATTTATGTACGAATCTCTGTTTGTTGGATACATAAGGACACTTGTTATTATTCACAACCGGATGAGAAATCATGTGATTTACAACAAGAATGATTTTCAAGAAAGATTCTATTGAGAAGGATTGTCAAGGATGATTTGAACAATCAAAGAATATGAACAATCAGAGAATTTGACAAATGATGTCTCAAAATGATTTAACAGAAAGCTGAAAATATTTTGTTGATCAGATGCACCCCGTCTCCTGTTTCACCCCTCTCTGTTTAATTTTACCTCTGCACACCAATCCGTATCCCGTGATAATTGATTCCGCTCACCTAGATGACCTAATAAGTAACCCTTACTATCGCTTTCTAGAATATGGTGAGCTCCTGGGGCAGGTCCTTCCGGTTCTGGATTGACCATAGGAGTATAAATTTCCTACACTCCCTCACTCATGGTGCGATCACTTGAATAATAACACATGAATGAACGGTTCGAGAAAGAATGAAACATTTAGCACAGAAGGAATGATTTGAGATGGAAACGCGGAAATGAAAGACGATCTTTCAAAAGATTGAATCAAGAAAGGTATCAAAATGAAGAAATGAGTAAATACCTTCTTGAACAATTAACAAGATATGAAAAGCAAAAATCTTTTTGAATTTTGAAATTTTATAATATTTTTGGCTTTTCAATATTTGAATGTTTTTTATTTTTCTGAAAAGATATAAGCAATAAAAACAAACTCCCCCTAAATTGATGCATGAAAATTGTTTGATATCAATTAGGTGAATATAAAATTTTGCTCCCCCTGCAAAAAAACAATCCATTAGAAAGCAAGTTATATCATGAAATGATAAAACTGCACAAAATAAGCATCTCAGGTCATTAAACTCGCGCTAATGCTGAACAAAATGAAATTAAATCGAATTGCAGGGAGACTCCATCATCTTTGAAAGATAATGAGAATTAAAAACAAATCATCACACTTAACACATTGATCTTCACTGCAACCTGAATGATCTTCATTGTGCTCCAACAATGTCTCTATGTGTTTACCTGCAAAACGGATTAAGAAAAATTGGTATCCATTCTTGTTTGGGTCCACATTTGTTGGTCGCAGGTTTGGGCATCCATTTTTGTGTATTTGTTGCAATAACAGGTTTATGCACCTTTCGGTTCAATGGTCTTGAATGTCATTGAGGAATTCCATTTGTAACAACAAACTCTTGTTTAATGTGTGACGTCTTATAATTCTTCTCTTTTGACAGGCGGATTAGGTGTTTGGCTGAGTAAACCACGAATGGATACATGACGTCTGTTTTGAGCACAAAATCCCCTGTTGAACTTGGTTTTGAGAAAGATCGGCGTCTGTTGTAGTGACGAGAAGTATGATTTGACTTATCTTCCCGATTCTCTTTCTTTGGAATCCTCGTTGTTTTTGTTATATTTGACGAATCATCATTTAGAACCTTCTTTACTCTGAATTGGATAATATATCGGAATTTCCTATTACTCCGAATTGATGAATATATTAGAATCTTACTTTTATCGGAATTTTATTTCATCGGAATTCAATTTGATCGGATTGTACCTTTTCTCAGAATGAACCTTTCCTCGGATTTTTACCTTTGCTCGGAATTGGATGTCATCGGAATTGGATATTATCGGAATTTGTCAAGCACTCGGAATCCGACTTTGATCAGAAATGGATTTTATCGGAATTTGGGATTTAGGAGTTATTCGTAACAATCAAACTATGACTTGGTATACATGATAGTTATACATGAATATTTAACATATAATATATGCATGCATGTATTACGTATTATAAATCAGTATTGTGAATTGAATATTGACTTGTGGTTATCTAATCTCAGGAACTAAGAAGACTCAGTGAACAAGACCACTGAGTGTGCTACAGTGCCGACTGTGGTGAGTGGAATTATATCTTTTGATATATAGGATATGATATCCTATTTGGAATGCTCTTGTTTGGATTGTATATACATGTTATTTGGAGACCAGTATTAGTCTGGGCCTGTTGCTTGGGGATTTACCGTATCAGATCTTGGTGTGCATTTGTTGTAACCAAGAAGGCTGGTATTGTTATCCATGTTAGCAGGGCTATCGGTAAACCTTGTTTTTGGCCGACCTTGGTTGTAGATGGTTGCAACACCGCCGGTTCTCCTGGGATTCATGAGCTATTTGGGTTTAGGCATGTTTGCCTTGTGTATGATTAGATATTTTTTCCCTCACTTAGCTTTGTGCTAATTCCCCACTAGGTTGTTTTGCAGATTCTCCTTGGTGAGCTTGTTACTTTAGCCGGGAATATGGACAGACCAACACTCTGATGTCAAGTTTTTTTGATAGAGCGTGTTTTGTTATTAACACTGTAGTGGATATTTTGTAAATTATAACCAGTCAAAGTTATATTTAGCTTTTATTTTAATATAAATATATGTAATTAGCTTCCGCACACTGTTTAATGCTAATCTTGAAAGTGCAGTGTTACAACTTCAGATCCTGGTTTTATTGTGACGGGTGAGGCGAGTAATTCTACTAATGGTTCGTCTCCTTTTACATCCGGTGCTGCATCTTCTCATGATGTTAGATTACTATATTTTCATCCATTTGTCAAATTAAGTTTCACGGGTCACAATCCTATGATGAGTCATAATTGGTCCTTATGGATTTGATTAATCTAAATGGGTCATGTTATGGTGATAATTGTTTATACAAGTAAATCTTGGATGTTAGTTGGTTCTTTATGTTAATTTGTCAAATGTGGTTGTAATGGATCAAATGTGTGTGGATGCATGATGGATCTAAATGGGTAAATATTTTATGTAAATTTATCAAATTAAGTTTAACGGGTTACAAATCTATGATGAGTCAAAATGGGCCTTTACGGATTTGGTGGATCTAAATGGGCATGTTAGGTTTGAATGGGTTGTTGTCAAGATATATAAATAATTATATGTCAAAATGGTGTTAATGGTGTAATCATGGAAGTTGGTTCTTTATGTTAACTTGTCAAATGTAGTTGTAACGGGTCAAATGTGTGTGGATGCATGATGAATCTAGATGGGTTAGTTTTTTTATGTAAATTTGTCAAATTAAGTTTAATGGGTCACAAATCTATGATGAGTCATAATGGGTCTCTACGGATTTGATATAAAGGGTTGGTGTCAACAAATATAAATACTTTTAAGAGGTCATATTTTATACTTAGGTGAATGAGTTGCAACAACAAATACAAGAGGCGATTACAAAACAAGAGCAACTTCAAAAAGAAATGGATGAAGTGCGGGCACAAGAGGAAGCGGCGAGAGTACGTGAACAAGAGGCGCGTGCACATGAAGAAGCGGCAAGAGTACGTGAAGAAGCGGCACAAAAAAGGTTTGAAGACCTGCTGGGGATGTTACTTTCTCGTTTAGTCCCTCCCCCTCCCCCTCCTGTTTGAGTTAGATGTTATTTGTTTGAGTTAGATGATACTTTGTCGTTTAGTTAAACTTTACATTCTCGTTTCAGTTGAATATTTAAATGTTAAACAATTTATTATGCACACGATTATGTTCATTTTAATTTTGTGAACTAAATTTAGCTAAATTTGCGAATTGTTTTTTGTTTATCAGCTTTATATATTTTGTACAAGAAAAACAGGTTTTCATTCTTTTGAAAATTTGTTGCTAACAAATAAATCTGTAGCAAATCCGTCTCTAAATTCCGTGGAAAATATGTCTCTAAATTCCATGGCAAATCCGTCTCTAAATTTTGTGGCAAATCCGTCTATAAATTCCGTGGCAAATCCGTGGTAAATATATCCATCGCAAATCTGTGGCTATAGTTTCGTCGCAATTCCGTGGCTAACGTTCCGTGGCTAAACCGTCTCTACTGAATCCGTAGCAAATTCGTCGCAAATATCTGTCGCAATCCGTTGCTAACGTTCCGTTGCTAAACCGTCTCTAATTTGCGACAACTTAGCGACACATCTTTTCGTTGCAAATGATCTAAATCCGTCGCTAAATTCCGTCTCTAATATTAGCGACGACCATATTAGCGACGAATTGATTTCGTGGCAAATCCGTAGCTAATTCGCTATTAGAGACGGATTAGAGACGGAATCGGCTGTGGCAAATCAACAGTTTTCTTGTAGTGATTTGGTGCAACTTTTGGGTAGTTAAAAGACTATTCTTGCAACTTTTAGAAAAAAAGGACTAAAGTCGCAACTTTGGGTTAGTTAAAGGACCATTGGTGCAATTAACTATTTTATTTATTATGTATGTTTCCATGAGCAAACAGTCTTCCGAATATTCTATTGGTAATGATGCTTGAATACGTAATGCTCGACCCATCTCTAGGAGATGTTTGTGCTTTTGCTTCACTAGGCCATTTTGTTGTGGCATACATGGTTCATTCAATTTAGGCTTACGGCTTAACCATGGATTCTTGACAAATTTGTTTGTTTTAGTTTTATGGATTTTATCATTTTAGAAAATGTGTTGTCTATTAAATGTAAGCATTTAAACTAAAGAAACAGAGATGGGAACAATCATAAGAAGCTTACACTGTGATTTTTTGGGTGACATGCTTTACACACACGACATGTTCTATAAAATGTCTTAACCAACCTTAAATATTTTGAACTACTCAAATGATTTTTTTCATGTTTCTAGAACATTTAATGGCTTAGGATTTGTGATGTTGCTACTGTTTGTTAAGTAGCTTCTCAATTTTTGATGCATGACAAAATCATTTGATGTTGTATGTTGTAGTTTTAATTCTTGCATGGTGCAATGTCATTATGTCATTTGAAAGTAGTTGTAAGTCAAATCTTCCAACTAAGGGTGAACTACAGGTCTACGTATCGACCTAGAATGACCACTTAAAAGTTTACTCATACCACAATAAACATGCATGTTTATTAATTCATTTTTTCGTTCTCTCATTCATAGCTTATTCTACTTTCTAGAGATTGTATGATTGCAAACTGAGAATCACTTTGTCAAATATGTATCTTCTAGTGTGTTGATATCTTTGAAACCATCTCCACGTTAATCCAAGGCCAAACAATCATCGCATTCCCGTGTTTGTCTGAGATAACATTTCTTGGCTAAATGGAAAAGCGGATCAAAGTTGCTAAAGCATACAATAGTCTACCTCCAACACAAGAAGTTAGCACATCATCCGCCTCTCCTCCAATAACCACTACCACAAACAACACCACCAGTATTTGAGATCCCATCAAAGACCAATCATCAATCTCCTTATCTGGTTCCATGAAGAAACACACACCGCTCAAGCCACCTTGTAGAAACATTAGCATGGCCGCCACGACCTAGCATGAGTTGATTTATCAGATGCCTGTTAACACTATCTTTAGCTACAATATAAATACCATCTAATACATCTTTGTCTTTTGTGAACAACCTATTTTTGCTATAGCTCATGTGACGTGCCTAGCAAAACTTACTCAACGGCCACTAGATACTTATACCATCATTTGTGAGACCTTTGTAAATACTCGCAAATATATGACCAGGTATATATATATATATATATAATTAAAATGGATCAACATAGAACCACCCCTTAACCATAAAACCTAAAGAACCAATATGGACAATTGGATCATCAAAATCAATGGATAAGATTAAGGATGACATAATTGTAATTACCATGTATTAGTTAACATGCAAAAGGGCAAAGATAGAAAATCCCCTCCCCCCCCCAACAAACTCACGTTTTTAATTAAAAAATACCCCAAAACATTAAATTGTCATATCTTTTTAAGTTTTGTGAATTTAAACAAAAAAATTATACCAATCTTTTAGTTTTTTAATCCTCTTTCAATCAAGACCACTCTTCCCATATTTTTCTAAATTTTTTATGAAAATGCAAATTTTGTTTTGCATTTTGGGCTGCATTTTCAGTTAGTTCTTGTTTGCATTTTTAGTAACGGATATTGGTTTTTGCATTTCCAGTTAGTTCTTGTTTGCATTTTCATGTGTTTCTTCATCTGGGTTTCATGAACCAACTGCATTTTCGTCCTTTGCATTTCATCTTTTCATTTTAAAAAATTAAAAGTTTGTGACATTGTAGTGTTATTTTCATTTGCATTTTCTGAAATTTTGCATTGTAGTGTTTGTATAGAATTTTGCATTTTTGGATTGAATAAGTAATTTTGCATTTTTTGATTTGAATATGTAATTTATATTTTGCATCATTGAATCAGAATGTTGAAATGTAAAATACTGTGTGGATTTGCATTTTCATTTTCAAAATTTGCATGACTTGCATCTTCGATTTTTGCATTTTCGTTTTTTGCATTTTTTTTCATTTTCAAATGAAACCAGGTGAAAATGCAAATTTTGAAAAATTTGCATTTAAAAAAAATAAAGTTTCAGAAATATATCAAGTCTGGTCTTGTTTGAAAGAGGATGAAAAACTTAATCTAACGATATACTTTATTCGCTAAAATTCTTAAAAACAAATGAGTTATGATCATTTAAAGATTGGGGGTTTTTTTTTTAAAAAAGAAACTTGCTGGAAGGGAGAAATATGAGGCACGTGATTTTTCATTTTTCTTTAATTTTCGAGTTTTGCCCTCCAATCAACATGCCACGTGTCATTTTCTAAGGTGGTTATTTAGGTTCTATGTTTAATAAGGGTTCTATGTGTATCCTTACCCTATATATATATATATATATATATATATGGGAGGGTTCATGCGAGAAGCATTTTCATCCGTTATATTTTGATTGTCAAGATCTTATACAAAAGGGTATTTATGTCTTTTTATCACTATTGTAATCAATTCATTATTAATTTAAATTTGGTAGTTATCTACTTTCTCTCCTTCCGTTATTATATAGGTTGTAAAAATAAATTTCGTGTGTTTTATTTATTTGAATTTTTATTTACTAATTTTTAAATATTCACAACGAATTAACATTCAAAACAAGTATTTCAATTTTTCTTATTTTTTTAATTAAATGTTCTAATTGTTCACTAATGATGAATATTGTTTAACAAAAGAATGTTTGACATTAAAATTTTAAAATACATTTGAATTAATCACTTGGACTTTTTCTGATGAGTTCATTATTGAACCATTTAAGAAACACAAAATCTTGTTACTGAATATTAGACTTCTATAATATGTTTGATTCTATCACTTTAGACTTTTTCTCATGAGTTCATTATTAAACCGTCCAAGAAATTACAAATTTTATCTCATGTTCGATAACAAACATCACACACTTACAATACGTTAAATGGACAATATATGCATATTTTCTATGATGTTTACGATTGAACAACAAACCAATAATTTTTTAGAAATACACCAAAAAAAGATAACAAAAGAGCAGTGTTCGCTAGTAAACAGAAAAATGACAAAGGCATAATTTAAAGTGTTCATTGACGAACACAACAAAAAAGTGGAAAACACATAATTATGGTCCATAGATAAAAAAATTCAATTTCCATCATGAAGGAAAGGTAAACTAATCGTATTTCAGCAAAAAAAAAATTAACGTTAAATGTTATTAATGTACCATATATTTTTCAACATACATAAAGTACCAAAAAAAATAACATTTCTTAAATTTTTGAACAATTAACATACATACCACTTAAACTTCTAGAAGAAACCAAGCTTTGCTTGGATAGAATTGAAAAAAAAAGTTGATTAGATTGTTTGGCGGTGGTGGACAGATGGATTGATTCTCACAACAAACTTCCATAGAACAAAAAAATTTCAATGCATCACTACTGGATCCAATAGATCTCAACGATGTTTGTGGTAACTTCAACTTACAATCATTACGGCGAATAATAATATACGGTCTACAGTTGGGGATCGATAGAAAAAAATGGGTGTGCTCGGTAATGGTGGTGATGCTTGTGCTGGTGAGTGGTGCCCGACAATGGTGCTTTCCATTGATCTCGGCGGCGTAAAGAATGAAAGGGGGTTGTGGGTTTGATCTTCAAGCACATATTAGAGAGAAAGAGAGAGAGATAACCACCGAGATAATCAAGGAATGGTGATTTAATTATTTAAGTAGTTGGAGATAATTACAGTAAGGATTATTATTGTGTAGAATGTCTCTATTGTCCTTAATGTTTTAATTTAACATCCTTCTTTTTTCAAGTTAATTGCTAAAATGCCACAAGTAATCTCAGCCATTATTTAAATGATCTAAGGGGTGAAAATGCTTCTCGCACTTCTCACATTAAAAAGACTTCTTGTATGAATCTCCCTCTATTTATATATATATATATATATATATATATATATATAGAGAGAGAGAGAGAGAGAGAGAGAGAGAATTAGGTTCAAATAAAAAGAGATTAAGGTAAAAAGGGTAAGGAGAATTAAGAGAACGACATGTGGCATTTTTATTAAAAGGATAGTTTAGACTTTTTGTTATTCCTATTATCTCTCCTTTAAAATTGGACCCACTTTACAACCCTTGTTTGTTTCATCTTAAAAAGCCCTAATCCCCCTACCTTCTCAATTGTGCCGACTATTTCCAAATTCCATCCTTATCCCGCTCCTATTGAAACCGCCGACCTGTGAAGCACCGCCGCTGTGAAGTCGCCAATCTAATGAAGTCGAGACCAAAAACTCATCGCGTCACTATTCTCGTTCCCATGGCCGGCGTTAAAAAGAAGACCGCCGTCCGTTTGCAGGGTGCTCATTCTTAGCAGGTGGGGGAATCTTTGGCTTAGGTTTGTAAACTAGCTTACCCTTGTCCTTTCCTTGACTCTTGCCCTTTGCTTGCGGTTTTTGTTTTTGGATTCTACCTTCCGTGATTGCTAGTACAACTGTAGCTTTCGTGGGCAACCTTTGCTCCGCAAGCTTCAACGTAGCATTTAACTCAGCTATTATCTTTCCCATGCTATGCATGTTATAGTTCATAACAAACTCGTCATAGTCCTTAGAGATAGGTAAGAATCTGAAGGGTTTTTGTCATGACCAAACCACCTTAAGACACAAACTGGTCTAACCCTGGGTTTGATTCTACTGGTTCAATCCTAAAGCAGAACTGAATTGAACACAACCTGTTAAACCCTAAAAGGGTTAGGATATTACTAATGATCTAATCAGTTTCATATGAACAATCAAGAACAAAAGAAAAAGAATTACCTCTTGATCTTGGGATTGCTAAAGTTAGTCCACAGCTACTGCACCACTAACGAACTACGGCTAGACCGCAATAGGAATTACCCAAATAACATACGAAACTATGTGTGTCTGTGTGATGATCGACGACGCAGAGAGAGATAGTAGGGAGGAGGCTAGGGTTGTTCTATCTTTTGCAAAGTTAGTTCTCTCTATTTTGATAATGAGCTTTTTCTAAGTTTAAATACCTTAACCCTTATCTAAGCCCAAGTCTGTTCAATTAAAGCCCATGTCTTTAATTGAACTTTCATTCTCTGCACTTTCACCCCCTGAACCTTATTAATTAATTAGCTATTAATTAACTAGTCCGTTAAATATTAAAACTTAATATTTAATATCTCTTTAAATAATAAATAACTATTTATTATTTATTTCTCTCAAATAATTAATTCAACTGATTAATTATTTCCACACAAAACACTGGTAATTTCCAAACTGTTCAAATTGGGTGTGTAGAAGTGTGACCCTTTAGTCTCTTATAACATTGGACACAATGTACCCATTAATTATGTGTGCACACAATCCAACAGACTTCCACTTGTGCAAGATAAGTAATAGTTACTGTACATTGCTAGCCTAAGGCCAAACACTTAGGATAACCAGGTTATAAGAACTCTTATACCCCAAAGTAACGAGTGAAAAAATAAACTCTCATATGCCAACTGTTTATGAACGAGTAATCTATCGTAAACTAATCGTTGATGAATTAACTATCATAAACTACGTGTTTATGAATGGGTATGATTTTTAGGCTTTTCCCTTTGCAGCGCGATATTTCAATTTTGAGCATACCGGGTTTCACGAGCTTAAAATTAGAGTAAATTAAAACTTTATTTACACAAAAGGTTTGCAGCGGAACAAACCACCGATTACATATTAACTATTATTTATCGACTTGGCGATCAAGAAAAACGAATCAAGCCAAGTCTCAAAATTAAGCCAGTGTTACCACTACGCACCGACCATGGATAAAAGTATCAGAGTTAAGTACAAGTGTTCCAAAAGATATACACAATATAACACTACCCAAAAGCAACCCGCCTCGCCAGGCCATCTGATCACTAACCTGCGAAAAGGGAAATATCACGAAACATTAGCTACACTAGCTAGTGAGTACAGGTATAAAATAAGCACCAATAAGCATGCTATCATATCACAATATGGCACACAATGCTAAGCTATCACATAGCGGTGCGCCGACATGTCAGCGGAATCATATCTTGCGAGGTAGCTAGCCTGGCTCAACGATCCGAGCAGGTGAATCAGTGACAACCAACCGCATCGGTGGGGGAGCGAAGAGCAGCCCACCAACACGTTTGAGTCACTAGGAATCCGTTTGGTTCTGATCATAGACCAAGATCCTCAATGTATGTCGAGGAACGGCGGCCTGAAGAACCCTCTGGAATCCGGAATGGCCATCGAATCCCATAAACCCGGAATTTACCGTCGAGTACCGTTAATCCCGAATAACCAGCCATCTAGGCCCTCAAGGGATCCAGCTGCATCAGCAACTGACCTCAACCACTGCATCTGTCCGGACAGGAATCATAAACACGTTTAAGCCATAGGGTCCACAATACGCATGCGTATCACATATAACAATTTATATCACATGGTATCACTTATAACACTATGTCACTGTATCACCATATCACGTCATACCTCGCGCGTTTACATATAAACACACGGCACATATCACAGGCACCCAATAGCTCTACTTACTAAGTCTCATGGGAAACCGGTACTCACCTCGATATCACATAAGGCAGATAAGGATCCGGGAATCCCAAGAACACACGGAGTCGTCCGAATCACCTAATACATTAGGTTCAGACTTAGTTATCACATACACACAATACACATAGGTTAAAACACAAGTTAGACAAGCTGTCAGCACTGAACAGCTTACTACGGCCGTAGTGTACATGTCCTATGCCCCGTAGGGAGCACCTGTACAGCAGGTCTTCGTCCCTGTTTCAACACAGTTCTGTAATACGCGATTTTTTACATCAAAAACTCGATTGAACCCATATTCAATTGTTTGTATATGTTGTTTAACATCCTTAGGCACTTATAAACACATTTGGACATCAAAAATCAACACAAGAACACCATGTACACCATCAAAATGGTGTACTTTCCTCAAGAACATAAACTTAGGGTTCTAGCATAAAAGCACTTTCAAATCAGCAGAAGATCAGTAGCTAGAACCTATATTTGCTTCTGAAATCACTTGAACTCAATTTGTATCTAGGTTTGCTCTTCAAAACTTGAGTAATATGTGTGTGTATGCTTTCGTACGCATGTAGGTGTTTTAGTGTGTGTGTGGATTGAGTTCAACAGGGGATAAGAAGGAATAGGCCGACTTATGTGGCCTAAATTAAACTACGGGGTAATTTGTTCCCCTTTTCAACTTACAACTTGACACACGACATCCCGTTTTAGCCAACGGGGATATCTACGGAATCATTACGCGAAACCGTATAACACGACATCACTTTTAGACACAAAAGGCACTTTTTCATATAATCACATTAATTAACACGAGACACGTTAGTCACACACAAAACACTTAATTTAATTCACTTAAAATCACTTTACAAACTCTTAAACACAAAGTACAAGCCACTACTGCTAGGCCCTTTATCATGGTGTTACAAATCTACCCCCCTTAAGAAGATTCCGTCCCGGAATCTGATCACACACGAACAGGTGGGGATATCGAGCTCGCATATCATCTTCAGTCTCCCAGGTCATATTCTAACCTAGGTTATACTTCCATTTCACGAGAACGAGCTTGATCACTTTCTTACGCAGCTTCTTAGTCTTTGAGCCGAGAATCTCAACAGGTTCCTCAACGAGGCGTTTGGAAGCATCAACTCTCAACTCTTGAGCCGAGAATCTCAACAGGTTCATCCACTTCGCACTTGCGTAAGTAACACACGTTGAAGGTATTATGAATACCCGCAAGTTCTGGAGGTAGCTCCAGAGAAACAGTTTGATCATTAACTCTGCGTAGGATCTTGAACGGTCCTATAAAACATGGACTCAACTTGCCTTTACGGCCAAAGCGGATAACACCCTTCCATGGAGAGACTTTCAGGAAAACCCGATCGCCCTCGTTAAACACAAATGGCTGACGTCTCGGGTCAGCGTACACTTTCTGTCGATCACGAGCGGCTTTAAGCTTTTTACACGCCACTCTCACTTTATCAGCTGTAATTTTCACTATTTGGGGTCCGGCGAACTGCTTCTTGCCAGACTCTAGCCAACACGTAGGAGTGCGACAACGTCTCCCTTATAACATCTCGAATGGAGGCATTCCAATACTGGAATGGTACGAATTATTGTAAGCAATCTCAATCAACGGCAGATGTGAATCCCACGCTCCACCGAACTCAAGTACACATGCACGAAGCATGTCCTCCAAAGTCTGGATAGTTCTCTCTGACTGGCCGTCTGTCTGATGGTGGTACGCCGTGCTCAAATGAACACGAGTGCCAAGCTCACGCTGCAAACTCTGCCAGAAATTCGAAGTAAACCGCGGATCGCGATCTGATACAATAGAACACGGTACCCCATGGCGCGACACCACTTCAGTAACATACAACTTTGCTAACTTATCCAACGAGGTAGATTCGCTGATAGCCAGAAAATGAGCACATTTGGTCAAACGGTCAACTATGACCCACACCGTGTCGTGCCCTCTGAGCGTTTTCGGCAACTTTGTCACGAAATCCATCGTAATATTATCCGATTTCCACTCAGGAATTTCAAGTTGCTGAAGATTACCGTATGGCTTCTGGTGCTCAGTCTTCACTTGTGCGCAGATCTGACACTTTTCCACATAGGAAGCAATGTCTCGTTTCAAAGTAGGCCACCAGTACAAAGCTTTCAAATCACGATACATTTTGGTGCTGGCCGGATGTACAGACAGTCGAGACTCGTGAGCCTCTTGCAGAATCAACTCACGATTTCCCCTGTACAGAGGCACCCAAACACGAGACTGAAAAGTCTTTAGCCCACGGCTATCATCCGCAAGCAGATCTTTCTGCTTCCGCATCACTTCTGCTTTCAAGTTCTCGTCACGTAAGGCCAAAGATTGTACTTCCTTCAATCTCGCAAGAATATCAGGAACCACCGCAAGTTTCATGAATTTCGCCTCAACCGACGAGCTTTTGCGACTAAGAGCATCCGCCACCACGTTGGCCTTACCAGGATGATAACGGATCTCACAGTCGTAATCTTTAATCAACTCGAGCCAATGCCGCTGCCTCATATTGAGCTCTTTCTGTGTAAATACGTATTGCAGACTCTTATGATCCGTACAGACCACACACTTGGTACCGTACAGATAATGCCGCCACAGCTTCAGAGCAAACACAACAGCAGCCAGCTCAAGATCATGTGTCGGATAGTTACCTTCATGTGGCTTCAACTGTCGAGACGCATATGCTATCACTTTATCACGCTGCATTAGCACACAGCCAAGCCCCGAATAAGAAGCATCACAATAAACGACGAAGTCATCAGACCCGTCGGGCAAAGAAAGAATCGGAGCTTCACAAAGTAGCCGTTTCAGAGACTGAAACGCTTGTTCTTGCGCCTCAGACCACACGAAAGCAACGTCTTTCCGAGTAAGCTTAGTCAAGGGACCTGCAAGTTTAGAAAAATCACGGATAAACCGCCGATAATATCCAGCTAAGCCGAGAAAACTATGAACTTCAGAAGGAGTTCGGGGAACCCCCTAGTTCATCACTGCATCGACTTTCGCCGGATCCACTTTGACACCGTCCCTGCAGGTCACATGACCAAGAAAATGCACTTCACGAAGCCAGAACTCGCACTTTGAAAACTTTGCATAAAGCTTCTCTCGTTTGAGAGTCTCAAGAACTTGCCGCATATGCAACTCGTGCTCGGCTTCATTTCGGGAATACACAAGAATATGATCAATAAACACAAATACGGTTTTATCTAAGAAAGGAAGACAAATCCGATTCATCATATCCATAAACACCGCAGGCGCATTGGTTAAACCGAACGGCATAACCAGAAACTCATAGTGGCCATATCGAGTGCGGAAAGCAGTTTTCAGAACATCATCTTCACTAACCCGCACCTGGTGGTAGCCAGAATGAATATCAATCTTAGAGAAGCAAGTCGCTCCCTACAATTAATCAAACAAATCATCAATATGTGGAAGAGGGTATTTATTCTTTACCGTTCGCTTATTCAGCTCTCGGTAATCGATACACATGCGCATAGTTCCATCCTTCTTCTTCACGAATAACACAGGAGCTCCCCACGGGGACGAACTCGGACGAATAAAGCCCTTGTCAAGTAACTCCTGTATTTGAGTCATCATCTCTCGCACCTCTGAAGGAGCAAGACGATACGGAGCTTTAGCTATAGGTGTAGCCCCTGGAACAAGATCAATCTTATACTCTACATCTCTTACCGGCCGCAAACCCGGCAATTCGTCCGGAAACACTTCCGGATAGTTTGACACTACCGGAATATCTTTGACCACTTGCTTTTCCAGCTTTGCATCGATCACGTGAGCCAGATAAAACTCACAGCCTTTAGAAATCGATTTCTGAGCTTTCATCACCGAAAAAAGAGGAATATCATATTCTCGACGTTCCCCTCGAGCTACAGCACAAGACCCATCGGGTAAAGGAATCTTTACCATCTTTTTAGAACACAGAATCTCCGCGTTCAGACCACTGAGCCAATCCATGCCAACCACCGCATCAAAACCCGCAATTGGCATGAGAAGAAAAGAGATAGGGAAACTATTCCCGTCCACGTCGAGGTTAACACAGGGAACACTATCCGTAACCGAAACTACCTTACCACTAGCAATTTCAACTTTAATCGGCTCAGGTAACATAGATACAGGCAATTGCAGTTTATCACGAAAAGCCACAAATATAAAAGAATGGATAGCTCCGGAATCAAATAACACACAAGCTGGAACAGAATTTACAAGAAAAGTACTAGCGATCACGTCTCCAACAGCTTTGGCTTCTTCAGTTGTCATCTGAAAAACCCGACCCTTGGCGCGAGGAGCGCCATCTTTCTTTGGTCCAGCAGAAGACCCACCAGCTCCAGTATCACCCCTCTGTCTCATCGGGCACTCTGTAATCCGATGCCCCGGCTTCTGACACTTGAAACAAACATTCTCTTTAAACGAGCACTCTGTAACTGCGTACCCCTTTTCACCACATCGCATACACCGGGTAGTGGCCTTGGAGCAGTTATCCGAATGGTAAGTACGACACATAGAACACGAAGGATTATCAAACCTCGGTTTCTTGCTCGAATCCACCTTCCCACTAACAGTAGATTTCCCCTTTGAAGTACCAGACTTTGAATATTGCTGAAACTTCCTCTTCTGGCCCTCCACAGTCTGATCACCCTTACACTGACGGCGATCTCCTTCAATCTGTCAGGCTATCTCAAACGCCCGATCCAAAGAAACGGCAGCTCTCACATGAGCTCGATACTCTAGCGGCAGCATGTTCACGAACTTACGCATCTTCGCTCTCTCATCGGTCACCAGATGTGGTATAAACCTTACCTTATCAGTAAAGGCATGGATAAGGTCCTCCACCGGTTTTTCCCCCTTGCGGAGACTGTTGAACTCATTCTCTAACCTCTCGAGATTGTAATCAGTACAATACTTGCTTTTCACTTTCTCAGAGAACTACTCCCAAGTCAAAGCAGCGATCACCTCTTTGTTCATTGTATCCTTCACTGTGTCCCACCAATCCAGAGCTTTACCTTTCAACATACGAACCGCTTACTTGACACGGTTCTCATCTTCACAATCACAGGACTCGAACACTTGATCGGTCTCACGCAACCAGCGGATAGTCTCTGAGGGATTATCACTACCCTCATAAACCTTAGGCCCGCAAGACTTGAACTTTTTGAAAGAGCACTGCTCACGTTGCTTGCCCTTAATAGCTTCCCTCAGCAGCTCCCTAGTCGAGCGAAGCTCCTCCTCAAGTAACAAAATATAAGCCTCAGAATCTCTTCCCTGCCTCGAGCCCTGAGTATCATGCCATGAAGACTCCTCCTCAGTCTCCACACGAGTACGAGAAGCCTCGTCCTCCATTTGCTTTAACGCTTCCTCTGTGGTAGCACGTCGCTCAGACATTTTTCACTTACTTTCTATACACAAAGGGCGAACACGTTTAGCACACTTAATCACAATTTACTAACACACTAGTTAGTTCACAATGAGCAGTAAACACATAACGCTCACACTCAGCCCCAATTACCCCTCTAGGAACACTTAACGATGGTCAAGCCCGAGTTTGAGATCGAATACTCTCACAAGTACTCAATTCCCTCAAACTTAGGCTCTGATACCTAATTGTAACACCGGGTTTCACGAGCTTAAAATTAGAGTAAATTAAAACTTTATTTACACAAAAGGTTTGCAGCGGAATAAACCACCGATTACATATTAAGTATTGTTTATCGACTTGGCGATCAAGAACAACGAATCAAGCCAAGTCTCAAAATTAAGCAAGTGTTACCACTACGCACCGACCATCGATAAAAGTATCAGAGTTAACTACAAGTGTTCCAAAAGATATACACAATATAACACTACCCAAAAGCAACCCGCTTCGCCAGGTCATCTGATCACTAACCTGCGAAAAGGGAAATATCACGAAACATTAGCTACACTAGCTAGTGAGTACAGGTATCACATAAGCACTAATAAGCATGTTATCATGTAACAATATGGCACACAATGCTAAGATATCGCATGGCGGTGCGCCGATATGTCAGCGGAATCATATCTTGCGAGGTAGCTAGCCTGGCTCAACGATCCGAGCTGGGGAATCAGTCACAACCAACCGCATCAGTGGGGGAGCGAAGAGCAGCCCACCATCACGTTTGAGTCACTAGGACTCCATTTGGATCTGATCATAGACCAAGATCCTCACTGTATGTCGAGGAACGGTGGCCTGCAGAACCCTCTGGAAACCGGAATGGCCAACGAATCCCATAAACCCGGAATTTACCGTCGAGTACCGTTAATTCCGAATAACCAGCCATCTAGGCCCTCAAGGGATCTAGCTACATCAGCAACTGACCTCAACCACTGTATCTCTCCGGACAGGAATCATAAACACGTGTAACCCATAGGGTCCACAGTACGCATGCGTATCACATATCACAATTTATATCACATGGTATCACTTATAACACTATGTCACTGTATCACTATATCACATCATACCTCGCGCGTTCACATATAAACACACGGCACATATCACAGGCACACAATAGCTCTACTTACTGAGTCTCATGGGAAACCGGTACTCACCTCGATATCACATAAGGCAGATATGGATCCTGGAATCCCAAGAACACACGGAGTCGTCCGAATCACCTAATACATTAGGTTCAGACTTAGTTATCACATATACACAATACACATAGGTTAAAACACAAGTTACACAAGTTGTCAGCAGTAAACAGCTTACTACGGCCGCAGTGTACATGTCCTACGTACGTAGGACACTTGACAAAACATTCCTACGGCCGTAGGGGCAAGGACCTACGCCCTTAGGGGTTCTTTCCAACTAATCACGTAATACGGCCGTAGGAACCTATTCCTACACCCGTAGTAACTATTCTTTGGTGACCTATGACCGTAGGTTACGTACCTATGCCCGTAGACCTTGTTCCATCGTTCATAGACGGTAAATCACTCAAAAACACATCCTACGGCCGCAGAAACCTTGCCTACGGCCGTATTATCATCAATAGGCCTCCTACGGCCGTAGGACTTATCCCCTACGCCCGTAGGGAGCACCTGCACAGCAAGTCTTCGTCCCTGTTTCGACACAGTTCTGTAATACGTGATTTTTTTACATCAAAAACTCGATTGAAACCATATTCAATCGTTTGTATATGATGCTTAACATCCTTAGGCACTTATAAACACATTTGGACATCAAAAATCAACACAAGAACACCATGTACACCATCAAAATGGTGTACTTTCCTCAAGAACATAAACTTAGGGTTCTAGAATAAAAGCACTTAAAAATCAGTAGAAGATCAGTAGCTAGAACCTGTATTTGCTTCTGAAATCACTTGAACTCAATTTGTATCTAGGTTTGCTCTTCAAAACTTGAGTAATATGTGTGTGTATGCTTTCGTACGCATGTAGGTGTTTTAGTGTGTGTGTGGATTGAGTTCAACAGGGGATAAGAAGAAATAGGCCGACTTATGTGGCCTAAATTAAACTACGGGGTATTTTGTTCCCCTTTTCAACTTACAACTTGACACACACCATCTCGTTTTAGCCAACGGGGATATCTACGGAATCATTACACGAATCCGTATAACACGACATCACTTTTAGACACAAGAGACACGTTTTCACATAATCACATTAATTAACACGAGACACGTTAGTCACACACAAAACACTTGATTTGATTCACTTAAAGTCACTTTACAAACTCTTAAACACAAAGTACCAGCCACTACTGCTAGGCCCTTTATCAGGGTGTTACAGTCAACTCAAAATATCAAGAAATTATTTGATGACATCCTTGATTTTAAATCTGCGTGATAAACGACAAAGAACAGATCAGTTCGTTTGGGCACGGCCGTGCACTTACCAGTTTTTTTAATCATTCAAGGGGCCCAGAAATAACTTTCCTAAAAGAGAGGTGCAAATACCTTTTTTCATATTTGCATTTAGCAATACGGCTCCCACTGAATCTTGACATGTCCCTTATGACCACCCTGTTACGGTGTGGCGTTAGAACGCACTAAGGAGACAATGGTTACCGCATCCTAAACCAAATATCTTAGGTTTAAGGATAACCTATGTGATAAATACTTTTGACACGAATCCACGAAGCATTTTTCACGGTGGGTCAATCCAATATTTGTAACTCTAACAAATATCCGTCAATTTTGGCCACAAAAACACTTTTGCAGCTATATTCGATATACCTTCGAATCTACCCTAAAATTAAAGTCTTGTAATGACATTTTTATTGAGCACCTCTCAATAAGTCATGCGTTCCTCGGATTAGTCCTTTTTCAAGAACTTGCTATTTTAGAAACATACTAAAATCATTCGATAATTATATACTTTAAAAGTTCATTCTTATATTTATCATACTAGTTAGATCAAATTTGATAACTTGATAGATATACTAGTCAGACGCTCCCACTATCTTTTATGAAAAATGTGAATCACTTTAAAACACTCTTTTTGGCTTAGTCAATCCTTGACTAATATGCCTAAAACTTGTGTTTTAAACATTTGCTCTTAAACTTAGTTTTTATAAGAAATTAATTTGTTTTATGAAACCAAAAACTTGGATTTCTCATATATCCATTTTTCCAATTACGGAATGTTGTTTCATTAAACCTAACACGATTACAGGTATAAAACACTTGTAAAGGTATTTTATATTCTTTACTTAAAACATTTAGTATAAAAGGGCCTTGATCATAATAACTATGATAATCATTTTATACTTTCTTAAATGTTTTATCCAAAAACTTTTACCTAGAAATAATAACTATTATTTCTTATTTTAACATG
The DNA here is from genome assembly GCA_947179395.2 of Pulicaria dysenterica. Classification (NCBI taxonomy): domain Eukaryota; kingdom Viridiplantae; phylum Streptophyta; class Magnoliopsida; order Asterales; family Asteraceae; genus Pulicaria; species Pulicaria dysenterica. The sequence goes on from OX359290.1 coordinate 31,160,980, forward strand.
TTCAATGCTTTAAACATAATTTTTCATGAAATCTTTAAATACTTGTACATTAGAAATGCTTTCTAATTTCATAAACACGACTTGTTTATCTAAGTATTTATATAGTGAGATTAATATTTATGTAACTACAAAAATTATTGCATAAGATCACTATGAATCACCTATTAAGCCAAAACTTGACTTATTAGTAACCTTTAGTCACAACTAGACTAACTTGATTCATCAACAAACATACGTGCATGAATATAAACTAAAAATAATTCAAATAATGTCAACCAAAAATTTGAAAAACAAGCCAACAATATCCAAAATTTTAAATAAAAAGTTTAATAACTGAAACTATGAATTATTAAATATCCGAAAAGCACGTGGGATCTCAAATGCCGGGCCGCTTCACTTTCCATTACCTCCTACAATAAACGATTGCAAGATATTAGAATACTCGTAAAAACTTTACAAGTGGAAAGTGACAAAGAAGCTAATCACACGATACCTGAGGAGCCATTCTTGCCTCCTGCTTCGTGAACCTTCGGACAATCTTCTTCCAGTGTCCGATCTCCCCACATTTGAAGCACCGATTCTCGGTCCTCGCTTTGTTTGGCTTTGACTTCTTGCCCTTGTTGTTGTAACTAGCCTTGGGTGCATTCTGGCTAGGCTCGGTTTACCCTTTCCCTTTCCGTTGCGCCCCTTTCTCTTCTTACTTCTACCATTACCCACTATGAGAACGTCCTTAGACTTGGTTCCGATACTCTACTCTGCAGTCTTAAGCATAGAATGCAGCTCTGCCACGGACTTCTCAATGTTGTTCATGTTGTAGTTGACTATAAAAGGCTTATAGTCATCTGACAACGAGTTGAGTATCGAATCCGTTGCTAGCTGCAACAGTAATAGGTGTCCAAGTCTCTCTAGGTGGTCCATATGCCCTTTCATTTTCATGACATGGGCACTGACCGACGTCCCCTTTGCCATCTTGCACGAGTTAAACGCCCTAGTGGCATCATAACGCTCTGTGCGGGCCTGCTCCTAGAACATATCCCTTAAATGGCGGATCATGTCATAAGCAGGAGTCTCCATCATGCTTGTCTGCAACTCTGGACTCATAGTTGCAAGCATGAGGCAACTAACATCAAGGGCTTCATTAGAGCGCTTTTGATAAGCCTCCCTGATATCTGCCCTAGCGTTGTTGGCAGGGGGATTTCCTAGAGGTTGTTCTAGGACGTACCACTTTCTCTCGTGCCTTAGCACGATGAGGAGATTTTGCTCCGATGTGAGAAAGTTTGGTCCGGTGAGCTTATCCTTCTCTAGGATAGAGCGAAGTGAGAGGTTGTTAGTGTTGCTAACGTTGGTTGCTATCTACAAATTAAAACTTGGTTTAATTAGTAATTGCAAATAAACTTTTCTAACATATAGTAATAAACCCTTAAATAATATATATCAGACCTAGGACCCATATTTCACATACTTGACGCAAGGTTTGGGCACTTCCCGCTAAGTCATGCTTTTTCTGGTAGGTAACACCCTTTACCAATCGTACCTATCTGATACGACTCCTAGAATCTCGTAGAGTACTTAGATAAAATCTAGTATGTTTAACTCTACTCTAGTGCATTTTGGGCGGGGACTCCCGATTATCACCAAAATAGATCGCACCACCTATGACAGTATGAATTCTGGCCGGGACTCCCGATTATCGCAGAACCTTTCATACCCTTTCCCGCAATAGTTTAAACCCGGATGCCGAAGGTTTGGGCACTTCCATCACCCGAGTACCGTTTAACAGCAAAGGTGTACCATTAGATGGGTAGCACACTGATCTAAGATTTTTTTTGGGTTTTATAATTAAGTTTAAAAGAAAAACTTAATTTTCCAGTTTTTGAAAAACCATTTTAAAACCGTCTGTTTTAAAAATACGATTTATATGTGTACCTATACTAGGTGCACAAAACGGCTTTATAAGTTTAAAACTTATAATCTTGACAAAACTTTAAATTTACAAAAATGACCTAATACGACTAACAAACTGAAGTCGTACTCTAGTTTGTCATAAATCGTGGTTTTCTCTGTTTAATATTTGCCTATTATTAAATCTATTCATTTAGCATCACACACATATAAGAGTAAGCAATAAATAAATGAATATAACCACGCAGATAATAAAAGAGGTATAGTCTTTGCCAATGGAAACCTAATGTTCAATCTAAGGACAAAACTAGTCTATCTTGTCTTGATGATCATCTTCAACTCTCCTACTGGATTTGACGTCTCCGGTTTTGTAGAAAAAATTTCCAACTCCGTGCTCTTGGTCTTCTTGTCTTTTTGGTCTTCTCAAAAATATAATAAATAAATAAAATCCTATACTATTACAATTACATAACAGAAAGGGGTTGTAAGTGGCACGCAGGCCTCCTCAAAACCAAAAGTAAATAAAGTAATAAAAACACAGCCACGGGTCTAGTTGGCAAAAGACTATAACCAAAATTATCTAAAACAACTGGTTAACTCGACCAATATTCAAAAACAGAATATCCGAGTTAACAATGCAATATATATATATATATATATATATATATATATATATATATATATATATATATATATATATATATATATATATATATATAATATCAACAACCACACAATTATATATAAACGATAATAAAAGCGATAAACACAATATCTGATTCGTTTAACTATTCTCATCTATTCTTTTTTACTAATAACTATTAATCAAAATATGAGAAATATAATTATCTAAGTTATTTACGTTAACTTGACCAAAAATAGTCTTTCAATAAACTTTGAAAAACTAACTTATTCAAGACTTGAATACTAACTATGTCGAGTTTTTGACTAGTTTTTATATTTTTTATATTTTTATTTTTTTTTATTTTTTTAACCAAAAACCTAAAACACGACAAAAGTTTGATCACCATTTTAAATAAAAATATCTTGTTTCGTTTCTCTTTATATAAACTATCTTTTAGAGTTTATATATAACGTCTCAACTAGGTGTAATTAATAAACATCCAAAACTATATAATTCAACTAAACTAGTTAAAATATATAAATTAGTAGTTTATATAAATTGCTTATTAATTTTAAAACTTAAAGTTAATAACTTTGTAATTAACCGAAAAACCTTATTTGGGCCGAGAACCCCGTTGGGTCGAACCACCTACTTGGCCTGAACCCTTTTTGGGCTGAGGATTCCCTGGGCTTGCTGCTATCTTGGGCCACAACCATTCTGAGTCGTAAACCCTTTTGGTCACACACCCACTTGCAACCGCCACCGTCCCACCACCGATCGGCTGCCGTTGACCGCCGTCGACCACCGCCGGCTTGGTCACCGTCGACTATCTTCGACCGTCGCCGGCTAGGCTGCCGGTCACGATTCCGGTTTTTCTAGATAAAAACAAAAAAAATTTAAATCCTAACCCTTTTTAACCTATTAAAAACAAATTAGTTTTTAACAGCCTGATTAAAACCGGATTTAATCAAAAACCAAAAACTTTTATGTATTAATGTGATCAAAAACTTTGTTCCACTAATAATAAATAACCCAAAAAACTAGATTTTAACCATTAAACAAAAACTTGTTTAAATCCTTGGTCAAGATCAGGTTTTTAATAAAAAAACTTTATTTTTTAACCGTTTAAACGAAAACTTGTTTTAACTTTCTTGATTAAAATAAAACCTTTTATATTCTAGATGAAAAACAAAAACTTGCTTTGATCATCTTTATGGTTTTTGATTTTTATAGAGAAACAAGATGAAGAAAAATAAACTAATTAAACGAATCAACTAACTTGTTTAACTAGGTTTTTATCAACTAAACAAACTGTTTAATTTTCTTGATTAAAAACTTGTTTTATTAAAAGTTGTAATCATTTAACCGTTCAAACTATCTGTTTAAACTTTTTGATCAATAGGATTAAAGTTTTTAACAACTGTATAACCAAAACAAACTGTATTATCAACCCTCTTGATTTTTAATTTTGACAAGAAAAAGTAGGAGATCAAGAACAAACTTTAAAACTAAAAATTAATAAACTAGAAACTATAGATCATAAAGTGATACCACTAAAGGGATTTTGTCATGACTAAACCACCCTAAGAAACAAACTGGTCTAACCCTGGGTTTGATTCTACTGGTTCAATCCTAAAGCGGAACTGAATTGAACACAACCCGTTAAACCCTAAAAGGGTTAGGATCTTACTAATGATCAAATCAGTTTCATATGAACAATCAAGAACAAAAGAAAAAGAATTACCTCTTGATCTTGGGATTGCTAAAGTTAGTCCACAGCTACTGCACCACCCACGAACTGCTGCTAGACCGCAATAGGAATTACCAGAATAACACACGAAACTATGTGTGTGTGTGTGATGATCGACGATCGGGGTTTTTCGATGGGGTACGGCCGACGCAGAGAGAGAGAGTAGGTAGGAGGCTAGGGTTCTTCTATCTTTTGCAAAGTTAGTTCTCTCTATTTTTTATAATGAGCTTTTTCTAAGTTTAAATACCTTAAACCTTATCTAAGCCCAAGTCTGCTCAATTAAAGCCCATGTCTTTAATTGAACTTTCATTCTCTACACTTTGACCCCTGAACCTTATTAATTAATTAATTAGCTATTAATTAACTAGTCCGTTAAATATTAAAACTTAATATTTAATTTCCCTTTAAATAATAAATAACTATTTATTATTTATTTCTCTCAAATAATTAATTCAACTGATTAATTATTTTCACACAAAATACTGGTAAATTCCAAATTGTTCTAATTGGGTGTGTAGCAGTGTGACCCTTTAGTCTCTTATAACATTGGACACAATGTACCCATTAATTATGTGTGCACACAATCCAACCGAATCAAGCTCACTCAAAGAACTTGTGGCATGGGGTAAGTCAAGATATACTTTCATCTTCAAGACATAAGAGCTAACAGATTGGCCATCCTCCTGCTTGCAAGCGTGGAATGCTTTAATTTTTTTTCAAATAGTTCCTGCTCCGCTTGTTGCTGAAACATAGTTTTCAACTCTTTTAGTATCTCAAAAGCTGTAAGTTCCTCCAAGTTCTTTTGGATCTCGGGAGCAATGCTCACTAGCATAAGAGCAGCTACCTCTCTTTGTTCATTAAACCTTTTAGTATAGGGAGAATAAATGGAAGAAAAAGCAGTGGCAGGAGGTTCCTCAGGTAAGGACTTTTCCAAATGAATCAACTTATTTTCAGCTCTAAGGACAATCCTCAGATTTCGATACCAGTCGATAAAGTTGATTCCAGTAAATTTTTCTTTTTCAAGAACTGACCTGATAGTAGAATTGTTTAGGGTTTGATTTGCAGTTGTCATCTACAAGGTTACAAATTTTTAATTAGTATTTTCAACAATTAACCCCTTCTAAAAATCAACAACCTTTCTTTTATTTAAAACAATTAATAATATGAAAATGCTAAGATCTTCATTGAACTTCTATCATCACATCAGTTGATCTGCTAGCAATGATAGACTCAACAAGTAGGTGATGATCACCAATTGCATTGCAAGTGCAATTCTTAGATCTTTATGGGACTCATGGCATCTAGTGACAAATCAACTAGTATCAAGCTGGCATGTTTAGTCCCATCCTGTCTCGGGTTAGATCTCACCAGCTTAACTCGATTATCTATCCAATTTGAAATTATATAAAAAAAAATGTAAGTCTGATGCATAGATAATAATCACCTCGGAATTACAATTTACTCACTTACTTATTAATGATACATTGTGTAATATTGTGCAATGTTGTTCAATCTTATGTAATGATAGATTGTGTAATGATACATGTTTTGTGTAATTGACCACTTGTGATCACAATACAGAATATAGTTAGCATGTATAATTATCACAAAACTGTAACAAGTGAACATGAGTAATGATCACAAAATAGACACAAATTTACAATTGTAAAACCCAAAATAGTTAATTCCACAGTTGACAATTGTCTAAACCAAGTTCTTGACCAGCACATCATAAACACGTTCACAATTGTCTAAAGCAATACAGAAAAAACTTTTAAAAGTTAACATCTCTAATCCTTGACCTTGAGTAGACTGACCCTAATCATCCTCTCCATTTGTTGATTGAGTTCCTGACCCTTGATGATTACAAGTTCTTTGTTTGTGACCAAAGAAACCACATTTGTCGCAATTCATAGTGAAATTCCTCTTCTTCTTGTTACTTTAGGATGATACTTCCTCATCTACTGCTTAAGTCCTCTTCTTTTTGGTCTTCCAACTTGTGTATTGAAATTGGTGGGAAAAGAGCGGTTGAAACTAAGGTTTTATGCCACATTGATTTTCCATTGATTGGGTTAACCTTGTTTTTGTAAACATTTCTCCAAGATTCAACCCAATATATCTTGTTTACCCAATATTCTAGAATTCCCACATCCTGGTCATTTAGGGTTGCATTTCATATGCTAGCCACAACATATTTGCATGGGTTCCAGTCGATTCCCATGTATTACATGTGCAATTCTTCTCCTTTAAATCTATAACACACTGGTTACCCATGGTCCATGGTCCACTAGCCTGATATTTGTCACCCTCATTCCATATAGCTGTATATTTTGCTATTTCTTTCTTGACAACATCATACAACTTTGTGACAGCCGGAGTCAATGATCCATCACTCCTATCTATGACACCCACCACATTGACAATCATCTTTGTACTGTATTCTCTTATGTATTCTAGTGCATGGATTATAAACTTGTCTCTATCATCAACAAGTTGTTTGTTAAATACCTTACACAAGTTGTTCACAAAAAATCAGTTTGGGCTCTCCCTGCAATTCATAATAAAGGTTCATGAGAATACAAAGTTGCAATTACTTAACCACAATAAAAGAAAAGTACTACTTACCAAAAAAATGAATTCTTGACCAGTGTTTTGATAATCCCATAATGATTCAAGTATCAAGCTAATCTTCAATTGCTAAAGTAGAACTATGAGAAATGTAGAGAGAAAACTTTCATTACACCATTAAACACACATAGTTCATTTCCTTGAATATGGCAATTGTTACATGATTAGCCTTAATCATAGGCTTATATACTCATAGAGTATATTTACATTTTAGCTCCCTTAGTTTTTACATAATACAAACTTTACCCAAAATGTAATCTTCTATTCTATACAATTAATAAACCTAACAATCTCCCCCTTTGTATAGAAATAGAAGATGTTATGTCTTTTCGCATCTTGTGAAATCTTTAACAATCTCCCCTTTTGAATCATGCAGATAATCTTTTTCAATCTGCATTCTCTTGAGCCTTCGGGAAATCTTCAATCATTGACTCGATTTCTTCAGAATGACTTCTCATCTTGAAATAGAGACTCTACGTTTTGAGAATAGTCTTCACTTCATAACCTTGATGAGATCTTGAATCTTGATAGCATACAACGACATCTTTTCACTTCAATATTCTCTTATATACTGACAACCTTAAGCTTTTCAACCTTTGGTTGTATTATCAGTTTCATATGTACAGATTTTCATATTTTCACCATTCTTAACCTTTTCTTTCTGACCTTGAGCTTTCTGACTTCAAATAAGCTTTGCTTTGTATGAGGAATATTTTGTTTTCTCTCCTCCTTAAATGTAGCTCTAGATCTGGTTTATTTCTTCAGAACTTCTTGAATTTTTCAGTTAAGCACTTTACTGTTCTGAACTTGAATTCTTTTCTTCTGTTGTTCTTTACTTTGCTCCCCCTTGACTTGACTTGTATGATCTTTTATTTTGGTTCTCTTTGTCTCCCTCTCAACACATGAATCATTTCTTGATCGATAAGCTCAAAATGAACTGAATAAGTATCAAAATTTTCTCCCCCTCATGATGATCAGGATTCTTCATGAACATCATATACATGAATTCTATATTCGGCTTGATTTTGGTCTGAATATGTTGAACACTTGAAGCGTAGGACCCTCATCATGAGATTCAGTTGAATGATGGTGTCACTACAATGATATTACAATTGAAGAATCAGAGACAGTCTTCAGCGCACCATCTCAAAGTTCCCGTGGGGTAACACCGAGATCACATAGATTCTCGTTAACACAACAGTCAGAAACTGTGTGACCTACTTTCAGCGTTGTCGTGTTGTTAACACTCGTAGGATTTCCATCTAATCATCATGAATATCACATAAGATAACACTCCAAGATGTTCCGGTAGTAACGAAAGACTAGATATGCATTACAAATCCAACATGTGTCATAAGAAATGAAATATATAGTCAAATAAGCTCTAGACTCGATAAGTGCATGAAAGAAGTCGGGGACCGGAGTAGTTGTCCTCCTTGTTTCAATATCAACAATCTCCAAGTGAGATGTCAATAGAAATGTGCTAAATCTCCGTGTGAAGTTGAAAAAATTATCTTTTAAGAGATAATTGAGTAGCTGGGTGGGGTTGGTGCATTGCATCACTAGGTCCATGATGTCTATTTCAATACCAAATCTCAACGAATGAGATCCAGTAGTAGATGTGGCTACCGAGATGTATACTATTTGGTAAGGATCTTTCTTTTCTTTTGATCCTGTCTCATCCACAGCTCACTAACTATTTTTCAACTTCTCCCTCAAACTCTCTTTCCAAATTTATTTATGAATCTTTGTTTGTTGGATACATAAGGACACTTGTTATTATTCACAACCGGATGAGAAATCATGTTATTTAGAACAAGAATGATTTTCAAGAAAGATTATGTTGAGAAGGATTGTCAAGGATGATTTGAACAATAAGAGAATATGAACAATCAGAGAATTTGACAAATGATGTCTCAAAATGATTTAACAGAAAGCTGAAAATATTTTGTTGATCAGATGCACCCCGTCTCCTGTTTCACCCCTCTCTGTTTAATTTTACCTCTGCACACCAATCCGTATCCCGTGATAATTGATTCCACTCACCTAGATGACCTAATAAGTAACCCTTACTATCGCTTTCTAGAATATGGTGAGCTCCTGGGGCAGGTCCTTCCGGTTCTGGATTGACCAAAGGAGTATAAATTTCCTACACTCCCTCACTCATGGTGCGTTCGATCACTTGAATAATAACACATGAATGAACGGTTCGAGAAAGAATGAAACATTTAGCACAGAAGGAATGATTTGAGATGGAAATGCGGAAATGAAAGACGATCTTTCAAAAGATTGAATCAAGAAAGGTATCAAAATGATGAAATGAGTAAATACCTTCTTGAACAATTAACAAGATATGAAAAGCAAAAATCTTTTTGAATTTTGAAATTTTATAATATTTTTGGCTTTTCAATATTTGAATGTTTTTGATTTTTCTGAAAAGATATAACCAATAAAAACAAACTCCCCCTAAATTGATGCATGAAAATTGTTTGATATCAATTAGGTGAAGATAAAATTTTGCTCCCCCTGCAAAAAAACAATCCATTAGAAAGCAAGTTATATCATGAAATGATAAAACTACACAAAATAAGCATCTCAGGTCATTAGACTCGCGCTAATACTGAACAAAATGAAATTAAATTGAATTGCAGGGAGACTCCATCATCTTTGAAAGATAATGAGAATTAAAAACAAATCAGCACACTTAACACAATGATCTTCACTGCAACCTGAATGATCTTCATTGTGCTCCAACAATGTCTCTATGTGTTTACCTGCAAAACGGATTAACAAAAATTGGTACCCATTCTTGTTTGGGTCCAGATTTGTTGGTAACAGGTTTGGGCATCCATTTTTGTGTATTTGTTGCCATAACAGGTTTATGCACCTTTCAGTTCAATGGTCCTGAATGTCATTGAGGAATTCCATTTGTAACAACAAACTCTTGTTTAATGTGTGACGTCTTATAATTCTTCTCTTTTGACAGGCGGATTAGGTGTTTGACTGAGTAAACCACGAATGGATACATGACGTCTGTTTTGAGCACAAACTCCCCTGTTGAACTTGGTTTTGAGAAAGATCGGCGTCTGTTGTTGTGACGAGAAGTATGATTTTACTTATCTTCCCGATTCTCTTTCTTTGGAATCCTCGTTGTTTTTGTTATATTTGACGAATCATCATTTAGAACCTTCTTTACTCTGAATTCTGATGTACTTAATGCAGATTCAGAAGGTTTCTTCTTTTCAATCCATGATGATTTCGTAGGCTTTGAAACTGATGAATTACCGATTGATGACAACTTTGCAAATGTTGCAGCTAGATTTTGCTTTGAAATCCTTGTTTGTTTTGGTATTGGCAAAGTATCATCTGTAATCATAGAACAAGCAGAATTAGAAAAACTTGAACCAGAAGTATTCTGTTTATAACTGAAAGTAGCTTGTTTCTGTTTAGGGTTTTGTTTCGGAGAGTGAGTCGTTGCAGCTGAAGGAGATTTCACTTGATAAGAAGGTCCAACAGATTCAGTGGTCTTAGGAGTCTTCATAGCAGTTGATGCATTGGTGAAATCTTTCGCTGAAAGCTCAGAACCTGCAACAGAGAAATAAGAATCAGATTGGCTACTACAATGTGAAGCTGAATCAAAATTAATAGCATCAGCGGAAGTCTTCGTTGATTAAGCAAGTTTAGCAGCGCTAAGCTCAGCTTTCAGAATTTTAGCCATGAACTCTGATTTCTCTTTCTCAAAACTCTTTCTCTCAGTGTCGAGTGTCATATGAAGCTCAGATATTTTCTTTTCAAAAAATGAGATGGGAACAAATGGTTGAGATAACACAAGCAGCTGTTGCTCCAGTCTTTTGACTTTCCGTTGCAAATCAGCTTTTTCAATGCACAGTTTGTCTATGATCTTTGTATCATTTAGCAACACAGTAGACAATTTGTCATTCAGCTCGGCATTGGTTTGTGTCAATTCGTTGACCTTATTCATTACAGTATCAATATCTGTTCATTTCTGCTCCAATTCAACTGCATAAGATTTACATATCTGTTCGGCAAGTTGAAATCGCTCAGACACTGTAGACACCTGCTCTTTGAGTTTGTCATTATCTTTTGTCACAACTTCGTTAAACTGACAGTTCATATCAAGCTTTTGCATTTTTTTCAGTGGCAATTGAGTCAAAAGCTTTTCATTTTCAGCTTTATATGTTAGGAGTTTGCTAGCACTCTCAGATGATTTTGTTTCAAGTTCGGCATTTTCTTCTACCAAATCGTCATATAAAAGAAACATCTCGTTCAACTTTATTCATAACATTTCTTCACCTTCTCTCGTGTTCCAATGCCTTGCACTTCAATTTGATAAATCTTGTTGAATTTTTATCCTTCTAAGATTCATCTCGATACCTGAAAAATAATGATCGTTTAGGAATGATTTGATTTGATCAAAAATTTAATCAACTAAAATGATTTTTAAAATCAATTTAGTTCGAGTTGATTAATGCCAACAAAAATGTTGGCAACAATGATTTAGCAACAAGCGCGATTGTCAATAGAAATAACGAAAATAAAATCAAAATTGATTTAATAATGAAAACTTATGGCATTTAATTGTTCTAGTTAATCAATTATGTCAACTAAAATCAAGATTGATTTATAATGACAAAATCGATGGTGGTATATGAATTAAAATCAAATATGTTTAGGACGAATGTCAGGTGACTAACGGCTAACGATGTGCTTACAAAGATGTTCAATGACGTGGAGCAGACTGTCACTTGCTTCAATATCAACATTCTCCGAATGAGAAGCCAATAGATTATGTGCTAGATCTCCATGAGAAATTGAAACATATTCCTTTTGAGAGGAACCTGAGTGGCTAGGAGGTATTTGTGCTTGCTCTGTTGGGATGACAGAGACTTCTTCAATACCAGGCCGTAGCCCAGTTGTGTATGTGGTTTCCCAGCTTTTTGGGCTTAGGGGTCCCTCAACACTCACCTTTTCTTTTCTCACTAACACACTCTCTGTTTCTTTTTCAACCTCACCTTCTGCTTCTACGCTTTTACGAACTGAGATATCACCATATAACTCCGCAAAATCAAAATCATTAAAATCAAAATCATCAGCTGTTTCTTGAAAGTATGTTTGCAAAGATTGAGGAAACTGTACTGAATCATCAGTAAATAAAGAATCAAGCCCCTTAGTGAATGAAGTAGGTGTACCAAAAGTTCTTTGACCTTTAGGACCTAATTCCTGTTGTTGCGTAGATTTTGGAGATTCAATCAATTTAAATCCAGAGTTCCCAGACGTCTCTTGAAATTTAGCCAACTCAGTCAACTGAATATTATCATCTGATTCGGTTTCTCCCTCACTATTTGAATCACCCTCACTTTATTCACCACCCCTCTCAGATTTTACACTCTGCTCTCCTGTCAGCTTCTCCCTGAGAAGACGGACTCCTAGCATCTTCTAAAAGGGATCCTACAGTTCCTGGGTTAGAATCAGCTGGCTCTTGTTGTTCTTGTAGGACTATGTTATTCTCTCTAATATACTCAGCTACATGGGGATCCTCAGCTATGGTTCAGAGATTGGAGGAATCATCATTTGTGCACAGATTCAAAGAGCATGGAAAAACAGAAAGTTCAGGAATTTGATGATACAATGTTTGATTTTGAACAAGGTGGTACAGTGATTGCGTTTGAGCAAGGTGGTATTGTTGAGAACGCTAAGTTGAAGGAAAAAGTCAAAGGACTTGAAAAACAGTTGCATGTGTCAAATCAATCTTCTGTTTTTCGTTCAATCTTGAAGAGGGAGATTTCTGAACTGCAAACAACTCTAGACACGGAGAAAGTGTAAAGAAATTTAAATTTAGTTGAATTTGAAAGATTACAGATATCAAGTCAAGTTGAAGATAAATTTATCAGCGGATACTCACAGAGTTAAAGATAATGATGAGTTCAATTTCATAAAAACTCCGAATTTATCAAAATTGTACAGCTAAAGATAAGATCATATGTTGAGGGGGAGACAAAGAAATGTTAAATTTTGAAAATTCAACTTATGTCAAATCAAGGGGGAGCGCGTTGAGATTAAATGAAAAATTAATGAATCACAAGTCAAGGGGGAGCTAATAAAAGAAGAGATTGAAGTTGGAATAAGAGATGAAGATGAGTTGAAAAAAGAGATGAAGATAAAGATTCAGAACGTACACATTGTTTAAAAAAATTCTGAAACTTCTGAAGTGAGATCAAGATCAAGAGCTACATTTAAGGGGGAGAGAACTATTATTCTTCCTAAATCATACTGTTTAAATGCTCAAGATCGCGATTGCTGAAAACCACTTCAAGCTAAACTGTTCATACAACCAAAGGTTGAAAATCCTTAGGTTACTGGTTCAAATTCAAAAATAAGAAGAAAAAGGATGTTCTCATGTACTTTCAAGAATCAAGTTCTCATCAAGAATTTTAAAGTGAAGAGTATTCTTAAATTTGAAGAGTCCATTTTGCAAGATAAGAAGACACTCTGAAGACATCCAATCAAAGACTGAAGATTCAAAAAGAAATCATTCAAGTCTTGTCTCCTAAAAATTCTAAAGGATGCAGCAAGAAATCTGCATATTTGTAAAAAGAGATTGTTAGAGTTCGTATGAAGCTGAAAGGACAAACATCTTCTATTTCTATACAAAGGGGGAGATTGTTAGGACAAAAATATTTTATAGAATATAGAAGATTGTTTTCTAGTTAAAGTTTGTATTAAATATACAAACTAGAGGGTCAAAAATGTAAATACCGTTAGGGGTATATATACTAATGACTAATTGTCATTAGTAAGTTCTTTGGCTTAATCTCATTCTTAAGTGTGTACTTACTTGGTGTTCTTGATTATTCTCTCTACATTCTTAGATTACTTGCCATTGATCTTCATGAGTTCATTGATACCTGAATCACTTGGGACAAATAGTGTTTTGATGGAATCTTGCTTACCCACAAGTGTGCATCTTGGTTATACTTCTTCACGTCATCCATTGCTTTTAGAAACTCTTGTACTGTAGTTGCAATTGTAGCCTTCCACAACATGTTCTTGTAGTCCTAACCCTTCCATCTCAACTTCAAGCTTCCATGTATGTGTAAGACACAGAATCTGTGCTCGGCATAAGGGAACAGATATTCTACAGCTTGTAAAATTCCTTGCAAGCAATGTAATTGAATAGATAAGAATTTGAAATTAACTAAAAGGCAGAATGCATAACTTAAATAATTCTAAACTTTTGTTTTCACTGATAAATGTGAAGTTGCTATTAAACCCAAGATCCAAATCATCAGCAAGATTAGTCAAAAACGAAGTCCATGAGTTTTTTGTTTCTATCTCACAATTGAATATGCAAGAGGGTAAATCCCATAGTAAAGGTCTATACCCACAGTCGTGAGGTCTTGTCGTGGAAATGGACCTTTCATGAAAACCCCATCAATGCCTAAAATATTCCTCCCCACGATCCTTAAAACCAACCATCAATACTCCAAGACAAGCGTAGATCCTTTTGAAGATTCTTTTTTTAATGGTAGGATTGTTTTCTTACTATACTTCCAGCCTAATAGTAGTGCGTGGATTTTTGTCCATTAACTCATGCATATAATCACATAGATTTGCATATTGGTGGTTATAATCTCCTCTTAACTGCTCTTGTGCAAAAGCTTTTTTTCTAAATGCCTTCATTCTTGAAATCCCCAACTCAAGCTTCTTTTTCAACTTATCTTTAATTGCCCTTGTAGGAATATGAAAATTTACTACAATTTCATCAAAAATTTGTTTTGATAAATACGGGGAAGTACATGCTCTTAATTTACGAGATTGCAAGCACTTGTGTTCATTGAAATATGTTTTCATCATCCATGTATCCGAATCTTATAACTTGGAAACCAACAGGATCCATGGGCAACTATATTGATTAGGGTTTGTGTTTTTCCACTTGGTCCTTTGCTCGTCCACAGCTTGCTTTCATTTATCTCATTTTCTCCAACTTCTCCTTCAATAAAGTTTGACAATTTCCCATTGTATACCACCTTAAGTCTCTCTTTATCATTCATGACAAACTTCAGCTCTCCTCTTGATTCTATTGAATGGTTATTAACCATATTTTTCACCACACTAGAGTTACTAAAAGTATGTCCTACATAAAAATTATACTTCCGAGCTTCACTTTCAGCCACCTTTTTGGTTTCCTTACTTAGCATCTTCAAATAAGAAACCTTACTTTAAGGTTATTCACTATCACTATCACTGTCACTTGATAATTCCTCTCAGTTTAACACATCATCATTATCACATATGCTTGCCCATACATGATCCATTTCATCATCCTTTTCAGTGTGCAAACGAAAGTCACACATGTCAAATTCTACCTCATCAACACAGTTCTCATCATCCACTAGGTAACCATTGTCCTCACTATCACCATGTCCTCATTAACAGTATCAACTTACCTTTTCATTACCTTATGTTGGATCAGAAACCTAATTTTCATTTTCAGTGTTAAGTTGAGAAATACCAAATGATATGTTCTCAAACGGTTCAAAGTTTGTTATATTAATAAGGTCTATAGACACACTATGAGATGGCAAAGTTTGTTGACTTTTCTCAAAATTTGGTTCAACAATTGGAGGTTCAATATGTTGTTCAACATGTGATTCACCGGATTAATGTTCAACAAGTAGTTTAACATTGATGACGTACCATCCTTGGGCTGAGTACATTCATACGGTCCGGGCCGCCCTGGCCCAAAGTATTGGGCTTTGCCCTGATTTTCCCCTCTATAAATATGGGGTCTCCTCTCCTCTCTTATCCATCTATCTCACCTGACTCTCACTCATACTCGTCTCTCACTCTCTATATACTCTCACTATATATTATTAAATATATATGTATATGGTCTCTGTATATTTATTCTTAGTACATGATTATATAATAGACTAGTACTATCTTGACCGTCAGAAGGTGGATCCGGAGCATAGGCCTCGGATCCCCTTCTAACGGGTTTCTTCATATTTGCAGCATACGATCTATGTTCGGGAAGATGGAGAACGACATAAACAATCATCTAAACTGACCCGCTGAATCGTTGTAGCAACATTTGGCGCCATCCGTGTGACATAAGCAACAAGCTAACGTGTTCCAGAAATGATTCATGTTTTCTCCAATATCACAGGTTCTAAATATCAAACTACTACTACACTATGATCTGAGCACTTGCTTCTTTATAAATTTGCATGTTATTTGTCCTATCTTGTTTATAATCAAATATGCATATACGAAGATGTTTCCTTATCTTATTTATAAGCATTTTCATCTTTAGGACTCTGATTTAAAAAAAATTTAAGACCAACAAAGAGAGTACAAGTGTAAAGTATAATATTTTATAGAAATAGGAGTTTAATTGTAATATACCCATGGGGTATATATAGGGATATGCCTATTGTAATAGCAAAAGTTTTGGGCATAATGAAATAATGAACTATGTGTTTTTCATGGTGTAAACCATATTCTCTCTAGTTCAACATGCAAACCATCAATCTATCCTACATTATACTTGAACCACTTGTTATATGGGACTAACAAGTGGTATCAAAGCCAAAGGAGTGAAGATTTGATTCTGAATTCAGCAACAAAAGTCGAATTTTTGAAGATTTTTGAAGAAAAAGTGTACTTTCGGGTTTGAAATCAAAGTGAAGATTTAATGGAGTTTTTAAGTGTTAATTGCTTGGATTAGGGTCGCATTTATCATAGTAACACTCGTTGATAAAAAAGGAGTCAATTCATTCACAAATCAGTGGCCAAATTTGAAGATTTTTGTGTTTTCGGGTTTGTGAAGTTTTTGAAGAAAATCGATCGAATCTGCTCATTTGATCGTTGTTTATGATTATTGTTGATTGAGAAATGTAAATCGGGGGTAGGCAAAGTGATCTGGACAAGAAATTATCAGATTTGGGCAAAATTCGAGATTTTTTGAATCTGAGCGGGTAAGATCTTGAAGCTATCGGAATTCCAGGTTTGAATGTGTCGGAATTGACCTTCGAATCAGTCGGAATTTCTGAATTCCGAGAATAATTTGGTCGGAATTGTCGAATTCCAAGAAGAAATATGTCGGAATTGCTGAATTCCGAGAATAATTTGGTCGGAATTGTCGAATTCCGAGAAGAAATATGTCGGAATTGCTGAATTCCGAGAATAATTTGGTCGGAATTGTTGAATTCCGAGTAGAATTGGTTGGAATTGCTATAATCCGAGAAAATTGTATTGGATTTCAAACTTTCTCGGAATTCAACTTGACCGGAATTGGTTGTTGACCGGAATTGGTGATTTTACTCGGAATTCATATTTTTTCTCGGAATTCTCTATTTTCACGGAATTCACATTTTCTCGGAATTCTCTATTTTCTCGGAATTCTCAATTTCATCGGAATTCTCTCGGTGCTCGGAATTGTCAATTTTATCGGAATTCAAGATCACCCGGATTTACACTAATTTTTCAAAATTTTAAGATTTCTGATCATTTTTGCCACAGCATTATTCTTCATTTTCAAAAATTTTCAAGCTGACCTGGCAGCTCGACCCCAGCCAGGGGCTCTGACCCTTGGACCCCGCTATCAGGGGCGCTGCCCCCGAACCCCCGTCGTCGTTGTTGTGACTGAATTATCTTGTCACCTTGATTCCTAAGTCATGTGTTTGGATTTTTTGGCTGAGTCAGAAGTTCTCAAAGTTTCAGTTATCATTCTGATGTTTCTAGATTCGGGTCATATTATGTTTTCCCGTGAACCATGTGTTGATTGTCTAGACCCTTATGTCTAGTCATCCTGCTCTTTCTTAACTGATTTTTGGTTCTTATTTCTTAGTGTCACCCATTTTTGGTCTCAAAACCAGATTTTGATCATCCATTCTTTGTTTCTTTTGAATCTTGGTTATCCTTTATCAGTCATATTTGAAAACCCAGATCTCATTGTGTGAAATTATTTGAAGAATTGACCAACATCAAATTACTTCAGGTTTTTGAGAGGATTTTGAATTACATGCGCGCTTGCTCACGTGCATATCAATCCGACTCACTGATTATTATATCAAAGTCAATCGTTTGGTGCTCTTGAATAAGGATGAATCCGACTCACTGGTTATTATATCAAAGTCACCTACCCTCTTATGTGTTCCCAAGTTCATTTGCACCCGTATGTATTTCAAAATCTTTGTTTCTTGCGGTGATTTGGTCAAGGTTGATTACACGGTATTGGGAGACTTACTTGACAACATTATTCTCCAATATCATACTACATCCAACAAAGATTTATTAATCTTCAAGAATTCAGATCAAATCATTACCACTCCTCAACGATCAAGAGTGGTTCAAGTATCTATTCAAGTCAGGGAATGTTTGAAGATTATTTTGACTTGAAGTGTAGGATCCTCCCCACCCCTGTTCCATGTTTTTGCAACTGAATCTCATGGTGATGTTTTTTATGCATGATGCTCATAAAGTATAATAATCATCATGAGGGGAAGAATAAAAAGTGAAGAAATTTTACATTGTTGATTCAGTTGTTGAGGGTGTCTAATGAAGGGGGAGAGAGAAAAAGAAACATCAGTCTATATCATGTCTAGGGGGAGTCAAGATTATCAGACTTATGAAGACATGGAAACGATCTGAGCTACATTGTAGGGGGAGACAAAAAGAAGATTCTTCCCAACACATCAAAAGTGTTTATGCTTCCGCTATCAAAGGCTCAAGATAAAACAATGTTTCAGACTGATGTATATGGTGGGACGCTACATCCAAAACTGCTTATATAATCTAAGGAATACTTAGATTACTGGCGTGTACACTCCTATTTCAATACAAAGGGGGATAATGTAAAGTATAATATTGTATAGAAATAGGAGTTTAATTGTAATATACACATGGGGTATATATAGGGATATGCCTATTGTAATAGCAAAGGTTTTGGGCATAATGAAATAATGAACTATGTGTTTTTCATGGTGTAAACCATATTCTCTCTAGTTCAACATGCAAACCTTCAATCTATTCTACATTATACTTGAACCACTTGTTATATGGGACTAACAACAAGTAACAGCAGATCATATATTACATTTAAAAATAATAATAAATGATTGATGAATGCATGCAGGGTTAAACATGTGTACTCATAACAATGCATTCAGTACAAAATTATAAAGCATATATGTTGTATGTAGTAGACATAGTGTCGTCAACTTCAAAAAATTAGCTTACAAAAATTAACTAAAAAAAGGGAAAGAAAAAGAAAGGAAGCATGTCAAGTTTCCATCATAGCATTGCTGGTACACTGTACACGTCCTTGCTTTTAACTCGTTAGTAGACTTGTTAAAAAAACAAAAGTTTAACAAACAAAAAAGAGAGAGAAGAAGACTTTTGTAATTTATAAAGCTTGACATTTCAAAATAAAAAGGAAAGATTCTCTGTCATCTTTTAACTTCTCTCTCTCCATCTTTCCCTACCCCTTAACTGCCGACGGTCACCGGCGAACGCTTGCCTTTCGTGGGTCACGGGTGAACACTTACCTCGCGTCGGTCACCGGCGAACACTCACCTTATGTACTGTATAATTGCTACGTAAAGGGTTGTACTTTGTGCATTAGTACATGTAATGAAACCCATTTCTTCCTCAAATTTAAATCATCTTCTTCGTAACTCCGTTACACCCATTTCTTCCTAACTCCATAACAAGCCAAATTGATCCGGTCACCGGAGCTTCACACTTGCCAATCTCTCTCCGCCACTGCTCGCCTGCAGCTCTCGAACATCCTTCTCTTCCTTTTCGTCCCACTTAGTGGAGCTTCACTTCTTCGTCACAACAAACCCCGTCACCGGAGCTTCACTTCTCCGACTGCCGACGGATCTACGACGTGATGATCTCCGGGTTGCTGAATAACGTGAGGTGTTTGGGATGAGAGCAGAGGGTGAATAAAGGTTGCTGAAAATCATGATACCCAAACACGACCCATATGTCGCCGGAGACCCAAGTTCGTGGTGGTCAATGACCGGAGCCCGGAGGGAAATCAGGATGAGATCAATGGAGATGATGGTGGGTTTTCAGAAATAGAGATGATGGTGATGGCTTTTCAAAAATGATAATGAATAGAGAGAGAGAGAGAGAGAGAGAAAGGGAGAGAGAGAGAGAGAGAGAGAGAGGAGAGCTAAATGGAGATGATAGTGGGGACAGGAGATTTAAGCAAAGATAGTGATTTTCTGATATCATTGATAAATGTGCAGAAATCTTATTTCTCATCGATTATATACAAAAAATATCACTTACACATCCTATTTTACATCGGTGAAATGTGAATTACTTTTACTACAGACACTAATTCCGTGTGCATAGCAGGACCCTGTAAGTGTTGGTCTATTGACACGGATTTAATTACTTCTCACACTTCTATTTCGCATTTGTAAATTGAGAAATAGAGTTGTGTCAGATGCATTATTATTCCAATTTTACTTTTGCATATCACTTTTTCTATAACCCAAACAAACTCTCTCTACTTCATATACATTACCCCACCACATCTTCTCCGTTAACTCTATACATTCACTTCTCAAAACCCACCAACTCAAAACATCATCTACTCCTTTACTCTTTGTATGCTATATACGAACCCAGATCGAAGAAAACCTATACGTTTTTTTACCATGGAAGAAGTATGTAGGATGAACACACCAAAACCCACCTCATTGGCACCACCGTCCTCTGTGTTTACCTGCATATGTACAAAGGACGGCGGAGAAAGCAAGTTCTGGCGAGGGGCAGCAGTTTTCAACATTGAAGGGGCGGCGGTTGGAGAAAAAGATAGAATGTTGGCAGTTCTGTTGCTTGGATGCTACTCAGTGGCGGTGGCAGAAAGGAGTCACCGGAGGAAGAGAAATTAAAGTGAGAGATAAGGGGGTTACAGAAAATAAAGTGCGAGAGAGTAAGGAGTGTGTATTGTGCATAGTTTTATTGAAGAAGATGAAGAGAGTGTTTAGTGAAGAAGATGAAGAGAGGGTTTAGTGAATAAGATGAAAAGGTGGGTCGTCCGGCAAGTGAATTCTTTGGGGTGCTGATATATTCTTTGAGGTGTTGAAATACACTTGGAATTGGGGCAACGGATGTTTCTTTTTATTACTATAAGTTTATAAAAAGTAAAAATTTAAATATATCTCACAGTTTTTTATGGGGCCCACTTAAATCTGAATTGCCATCCACACTACTATCAGTGCGGATATCAAGGACCCGTCTTAAATTTCATGCTTATCTTCCAAATGCCACTTTATGCCACTAACCTATCTACTAGCTCATTAGCCTTTAACTTGTAAAATAAATTTAAAAAAGATAGAAATGTAGGTCCATGGACCATAGAAGGGTCAGGCTATCCACACGGATAAGATTACATATAACACGCCTTTTTCGCACTTAACAAATGCGAATTGTACTTTTTTATGTCAATAGTCTGCTCACATTTGGGTGGTCACATTTTTCTTGTTACAAGTACGTATATTGTATTTTTTTTTATTATTAAACAGGTAGAGACAAAAGATGTAAAAGGTTGTACTTTGTGCATTAGTACATGTAATGAAACCCATTTCTTCCTCAAATTAAATCATCTTCTACGTAACTCCATTACACCTATTTCTTCTGAACTCCGTTACAAGCCAAATTGATCCAGTCACCGGAGTTTCAGACTTGACGATCTCTCTCCATCGCAGCTCGCGTGCAGCTCTCGAACATCCTTCTCTTTCTTTTCGTCCCCATTTAGTGGAGCTTCACTTCTTCGTCACAACAGACCCATTCACCGCAAAGTACTTTCGTCACGAGAGCTTAACTTCTCCGTCTGCCGACGGATCTACGACGTGTTGCTCTCCGGGTTGCTGAATAATGTGAGGTGTTTGGGATGAGAACAAAAGGTGAAGAAAGGTTGTTGAAAATCGTGATACCCAACCACGACCCATATGTCGCCGGAGACCCAAGTTCGCGGTAGTGGATGACGGGAGCCCAGAGGGGAGTCAGAATGAGATCAATGGAGATGATGGTGAGTTTTTAGAAATAGAGATGATGGTGATGGGTTTTCAAATATGATGATGAAGAGAGAGAGAGAGAGAGAGAGAGAGAGAGAGAGAGAGAGAGAGAGAGAGAGAGAGAAAGGAGGAGGAGAGCTAAATGGAGATGATGGTGGGGATAGGAGTTTTAAGCACAGAGAGTGATTTTTCTGATATGAGTGATAAATGTGCACGAAACTTATTTCTCATCCATTAAATACAAAAAAAATATCAATGACACATCCTATTTCGCAAATCTGAAATGCAAATTACTTTTACTACTCACACTGATTCTGTGTGCATAGCAGACCCTGTAAGTATTGGTTTATTGACACGAATTAAATTACTGCTCACACTCCTATTTCGTATTTCTGAATTGAGAAATAGAGTTGTGTCAGATGCATTATTATCCCACTTTTACTTTTGCAGATCACTTTTTCTTTTAACTCAAACAAACTCTCTCTATTTCATATACATTACCCCACCTCATCTTCTACATTAACTCTATATATTCTCTTCTGAAAACCCACCAACTCAAAATATCATACTCTCCTTTACTCTTTGTATGCTTTATACGAACCCAGATCGAAGAAAACCTATACGTTTTTTTAACATGGAAGAGGTATGTAAGATGGACACGCCAAAACCCACATGATCGGCACCACCGTCCTCTGTTGTTTACCTCCTTATGTACAAAGGACCGCGATTTTCAACATCGAAGGGGTGACGGTTGGAGAAAGAGATAGAATGGTGGCAGTTGTATTGCTTGGATGCTAATCAGTGGTGGTGGCAGGAAGGAGCCACCGGAGGAAGAGAAAATAAAGTGAGAGATAAGGGGGTTATAGAAAATAAAGTGAGACAGTGTAAGGAGTGTGTACTGTGTATGGTTTTATTAAAGAAGATGAAGAGAGGGTTTAGTGGAGACGATGAAAAGGTGGTTCGTCCGGCAAGTGGATTCTTTGGGGCGTTGAAATACACTTGG
This sequence comes from Pulicaria dysenterica, assembly GCA_947179395.2. NCBI lineage: Eukaryota > Viridiplantae > Streptophyta > Magnoliopsida > Asterales > Asteraceae > Pulicaria > Pulicaria dysenterica. Next base: position 31,183,950 of record OX359290.1, read on the forward strand.
AATTGGGGTGTTGATGGGACCTACTAATGTTTCGTTTTATTACTATAAGTCTATAAAAAGTAAAAAGTACATATATCTCACAGTTTATTGCGGGGCCCACTTAAATCTGATTTGCCATCCACACTGCTATTAGTGTGGATATAGAGGACCCGTCTTAAATTTCATGGTTATCTTCCAAGTGCCACTTTTTACCACTACCCTATATAATAGCTCATTAGCCTTTAAATTGCAAAATAAATTTTAAAAAAATAGAAATGTAAGTACATGGACCATACTAGGGTCAGGCTATCCGCACAGATAAGATTACTTATAACACGCCTTTTTCGCATTTACCAAATGCGAATTGTACCTTTTTCTGTCAATAGTATGCAAACATTTGGGTAGTCACATTTTTCCAGTCACAAGTACGTATATTGTATTTTTTTTTTTTTAATTATTAAACAAGTAGAGACAAAAGTTGTAAAGGGTTGTACTTTGTGCATTAGTACATGTAATGAAACCCATTTCTTTCACAAATTAAATCATCTTCTACGTAACTCCATTACACCCATTTCTTCCTAACTCCATTACACCCATTGCTCGCCTGCAGCTCTTGAACATCCTTCTCTTCCTTTTCGTCCCCACTTAGTGGTGCTTCACTTCTTTGTCACAACAGACCCCGTCACCGGAAAGTACTTTCCTCACCGGAGCTTCACTTCTCCGTCTGTCGACGGATCTACAACGCGATGATCTCTGGCTTGCTGAATAACGTGAGGTGTTTGGGATGAGAACAGAGGGTGACGAAAGGTTGCTGAAAATCGTGATACCCAACCACGACCCATATGTCGCCCAAGACCCAAGTTCGCGGTAGTCGATGACTGGAGCCCGGGGGGAGTCAGGATGACATCAATGAAGATGATGGTGGGTTTTCATAAATAGAGATGATGGTGATGGGTTTTCAAAAATGATCATGAAGAGAGAGAGAGAGAGAGAGAGGAGAGCTAAACGGAGATGATGGTAGGGAGAGGAGGTTTAGGCAGAGAGAGTGATTTTTCTAATATTAATGATAAATATGCACGAATCTTATTTCTCATCTATTGAATACGAAAAAATATCACTGACACATCCTATTTCGCATCGGTGAAATGCGAATTACTTTTACTACTCACACTAATTCCATGTGTGTAGCACGACCCTGTAAGTGTTGGTCTATTGACACGGATTGAATTACTGCTCACACTCCTATTTCGCATTTGTTAATTGAGAAATAGAGTTGTGTCGGATGCATTATTATTCCACTTTTACTTTTGCAGATCTCTTTATCTTTTAACTCATAAAAACTCTCTCTACTTCATATACATTACCCCACCTCATCTTCTCCATTAACTCTATCTATTAACTTCTCAAAAACCACCAACTCAAAACATCATCTTCTCCTTTAATCTTTGTATGCTTTATACGAACCCATATCTAAGAAAACCCATACGGTTTTTAAACAAGGAAGAGGTATGTAGGATGGACACACCAAAACCCACCTCATCGGCACCACCGTCCTCTGTTGTTTAGCTCTGTTGATAAGGCCCGCTGATGTTTCTTTTTATTACTATAAGTCTATAAAAAGTAAAAAGTAAATATATCTCACAGTTTATTGCGGGGCTTACTTAAATCCGAATTGCCATCCACACTGCTATTAGTGTGGATATTGATGACCCATCTTGAATTTCATGGTTATCTTACAAATGCAATTTTCTACCACTACCTATATTCTAGCTCATTGGCCTTTGACTTGCAAAATAAATTTTAAAAAAAATAGAAATGTAAGTACATGGACCATAGAAGGGTCAGGCTATCCGCACGGATAAGATTACTTATAACACGCCTTTTTCGCACTTACCAAATGCGAATTGTACCTTTTTCTGTCAATAGTCTGCAAACATTTGGGTAGTCACATTTTTCCAGTCACAAGTACGTATATTGTATTTTTTTTAATTATTAAACACGTAGAGACAAAAGTTGTAAAGGGTTGTACTTTGTGCATTAGTACATGTAATGAAACCCATTTCTTTCTCAAATTAAATCATCTTCTACGTAACTTCATTACACCCATTTCGTCCTAACTCCATTACAAGTAAAATTGATCTAGTCACCGGAGCTTCACACTTGCCGATCTCTCTCCGCCGCTGCTCGCCTGCAGCTCTTGAACATCCTTCTCTTCCTTTTCGTCCCCACTTAGTGGTGCTTCACTTCTTTGTCACAACAGACCCCGTCACCGGAAAGTACTTTCCTCACCGGAGCTTCACATCTCCGTCTGTCGACGGATCTACAACGTGATGATCTCTGGCTTGCTGAATAACGTGAGGTGTTTGGGATGAGAACAGAGGGTGACGAAAGGTTGGTGAAAATCGTGATACCCAACCACGACCCATATGTCGCCCAAGACCCAAGTTCGCGGTAGTCGATGACTGGAGCCCGGGGGGAGTCAGGGTGACATCAATGAAGATGATGGTGGGTTTTCATAAATAGAGATGATGGTGATGGGTTTTCAAAAATAATCATGAAGAGAGAGAGAGAGAGAGAGAGAGAGAGAGAGAGAGAGAGGAGAGCTAAATGGAGATGATGGTAGGGAGAGGAGGTTTAGGCATAGAGAGTGATTTTTCTAATATTAATGATAAATATGCACGAATCTTATTTCTCATCTATTGAATACGAAAAAATATCACTGACACATCCTATTTCGCATCGGTGAAATGCGAATTACTTTTACTACTCACACTAATTCCATGTGCGTAGCACGACCCTGTAAGTGTTGGTCTATTGACACGGATTGAATTACTGCTCACACTCCTATTTCGCATTTGTTAATTGAGAAATAGAGTTGTGTCAGATGCATTATTATTCCACTTTTACTTTTGCAGATCTCTTTATCTTTTAACTCATAAAAACTCTCTCTACTTCATATACATTACCCCACCTCATCTTCTCCATTAACTCTATCTATTAACTTCTCAAAAACCACCAACTCAAAACATCATCTTCTCCTTTAATCTTTGTATGCTTTATACGAACCCATATCTAAGAAAACCCATACGGTTTTTAAACAAGGAAGAGGTATGTAGGATGGACACACCAAAACCCACCTCATCGGCACCACCGTCCTCTGTTGTTTAGCTCTGTTGATAGGGCCCGCTGATGTTTCTTTTTATTACTATAAGTCTATAAAAAGTAAAAAGTAAATATATCTCACAGTTTATTGCGGGGCTTACTTAAATCCGAATTGCCATCCACACTGCTATTAGTGTGGATATTGATGACCCATCTTGAATTTCATGGTTATCTTACAAATGCAATTTTCTACCACTACCTATATTCTAGCTCATTGGCCTTTGACTTGCAAAATAAATTTTAAAAAAAATAGAAATGTAAGTACATGGACCATAGAAGGGTCAGGCTATCCGCACGGATAAGATTACTTATAACACGCCTTTTTCGCACTTACCAAATGCGAATTGTACCTTTTTCTGTCAATAGTCTGCAAACATTTGGGTAGTCACATTTTTCCAGTCACAAGTACGTATATTGTATTTTTTTTAATTATTAAACACGTAGAGACAAAAGATGTAAAGGGTTGTACTTTGTGCATTAGTACATGTAATGAAACCCATTTCTATCTCAAATTAAATCATCTTCTACGTAACTCCATTACACCCATTTCTTCCTAACTCCTTTACAAGCAAAATTGATCTAGTCACCGGAGCTTCACACTTTCCGATCTCTCTCTGCCGCTGCTCGCCTGCAGCTCTTAACCATCCTTCTCTTCCTTTACGTCCCCACTTAGTGGAGCTTCACTTCTTCGTCACAAAAGACCCCGTCACCGCAAAGTACTTTCGACACCTGAGCTTCACTTCTCCATCTGCCGACGGTTCTACGACGAGATGATCTCCGGGTTGCTGAATAACGTGAGGTGTTTGGGATGAGAACAGAGGGTGAAGAAAGGTTGGTGAAAATCGTGATACCCAACCACGACCCATATGTCGCCCAAGACCCAAGTCTGCGGTAGTCGATGACAGGAGCCCGGAGGGGAGTCGGGATGAGATCAATGAAGATGATGGTGGGTTTTCATAAATAGAGATGATGGTGATGGGTTTTCAAAAATGATCATGAAGAGAGAGAGAGAGAGAGAGAGAGAGAGGAGAGCTAAATGGAGATGATGGTAGGGAGAGGAGGTTTAGGCAGAGAGAGTGATTTTTCTAATATTAATGATAAATATGCACGAATCTTATTTCTCATCTATTGAATACGAAAAAATATCACTGACACATCTTAATTCGCATCGGTGAAATGCGAATTACTTTTACTACTCACACTAATTCCATGTGCGTAGCACGACCCTGTAAGTGTTGGTCTATTGACACGGATTGAATTACTGCTCACACTCCTATTTCGCATTTGTTAATTGAGAAATAGAGTTGTGTCAGATGCATTATTATTCCACTTTTACTTTTGCAGATCTCTTTATCTTTTAACTCATAAAAACTCTCTCTACTTCATATACATTACCCCACCTCATCTTCTCCATTAACTCTATCTATTAACTTCTCAAAAACCACCAACTCAAAACATCATCTTCTCCTTTAATCTTTGTATGCTTTATACGAACCCATATCTAAGAAAACCCATACGGTTTTTAAACAAGGAAGAGGTATGTAGGATGGACACACCAAAACCCACCTCATCGGCACCACCGTCCTCTGTTGTTTAGCTCTGTTGATAGGGCCCGCTGATGTTTCTTTTTATTACTATAAGTCTATAAAAAGTAAAAAGTAAATATATCTCACAGTTTATTGCGGGGCTTACTTAAATCCGAATTGCCATCCACACTGCTATTAGTGTGGATATTGATGACCCATCTTGAATTTCATGGTTATCTTACAAATGCAATTTTCTACCACTACCTATACTCTAGCTCATTGGCCTTTGACTTGCAAAATAAATTTTAAAAAAAATAGAAATGTAAGTACATGGACCATAGAAGGGTCAGGCTATCCGCACGGATAAGATTACTTATAACACGCCTTTTTCGCACTTACCAAATGCGAATTGTACCTTTTTCTGTCAATAGTCTGCAAACATTTGGGTAGTCACATTTTTCCAGTCACAAGTACGTATATTGTATTTTTTTTAATTATTAAACACGTAGAGACAAAAGTTGTAAAGGGTTGTACTTTGTGCATTAGTACATGTAATGAAACCCATTTCTTTCTCAAATTAAATCATCTTCTACGTAACTTCATTACACCCATTTCGTCCTAACTCCATTACAAGTAAAATTGATCTAGTCACCGGAGCTTCACACTTGCCGATCTCTCTCCGCCGCAGCTCGCCTACAGCTCTTGAACATCCTTCTCTTCCTTTTCGTCCCCACTTAGTGGTGCTTCACTTCTTTGTCACAACAGACCCCGTCACCGGAAAGTACTTTCCTCACCGGAGCTTCACATCTCCGTCTGTCGACGGATCTACAACGTGATGATCTCTGGTTTGCTGAATAACGTGAGGTGTTTGGGATGAGAACAGAGGGTGACGAAAGGTTGCTGAAAATCGTGATACCCAACCACGACCCATATGTCGCCCAAGACCCAAGTCTGCGGTAGTCGATGACTGGAGCCCGGAGGGGTGTCGGGATGAGATCAATGAAAATGAAGGTGGGTTTTCATAAATAGAGATGATGGTGATGGGTTTTCAAAAATGATCATGAAGAGAGAGAGAGAGGAGAGCTAAATGGAGATGATGGTGGGGAGAGGAGGTTTAGGCAGAGAGACTGATTTTTCTGATATTAATGATAAATATGCAGGAATCTTATTTCTCATCCATTGAATACGAAAAAAATATCACTGACACATCCTATTACGTATCGGTGAAATGCGAATTACTTTTACTACCCACACTGATTCCATGTGCGTAGCACTACCCTGTAAGTGTTGGTCTATTGACACGGATTGAATTACTGCTCACACTCCTACTTCGCATTTGTGAATTGAGAAATAGAGTTGTGTGAGATGCATTATTATTCCACTTTTACTTTTGCAGATCACTTTTTCTTTTAACTCATACAAACTCTCTCTACTTCATATACATTACCCCACCTCATCTTCTTCGTTAACTCTATCTATTCACTTCTCAAAAACCACCAACTCAAAACATCATCTTCTCCTTTACTTTTTGTATGGTTTATACGAAACCCATATCTAAGAAAACCCATACGATTTTTTAACATCGAATAGGTATGTAGGATGGACACACCAAAACCCACCTCAGCGGCACCTCCGTCCTCTGTTGTTTAGCTCCGTATTTACAACGGACGGCGGAGATAGCAAGTTCTGGTGAGGGGCGGTGGTTTTCAACATGGAAGGGGCGGCGGTTGGAGAAAGAGGTAGAATAATTGCAATTGTGTTGCTTGGATGTTACTCAGTGGCTGTGGCTGGAAGGAGCCACCGGAGGAAGAGAAAATAAAGTGAGAGATAAGGGGGTTACAAAAAATAAAGTGAGAGAGAGGGTAAGGAGTATATACTGTGTATGGTTTTATTGAAGAAGATGAAGAGAGGGTTTAGTGGAGAAGATGTCGTCTGACTAGTGGATTATTTGGGGTGTTGAAATACACTTGGAATTGGGGTGTTTATGGACCAGCTGATGTTTCTTTTTATTGCTATAAGTCTATAAAAAGTAAAAATTAAATATATCTCACAGTTTATTGTAGGTCACACTTGAATCTGAATTGTCATCCGCACTGCTATAAGTGTGCATGTCGAGGACCCGTCTTCAATTTCATGGCTATATTCCAAATGTCACTTTCTGCCATTACCCTATATACTAGCTCATTAGCCTTTGAGTTGCAAAATAAAAATTAAAAATATAGAAATGTAAGTACATGGACCATAGAAGGGTCAGGCTATCCGCACGAATAAGATTACTTATAACACGCCTTTTTCGCACTTACCAACTGCGAATTGTACTTTTTCTGTCAATAGTCAGCTCACATTTGGGTAGTCACCTTTTTCGTGTCACAATTACGTATATTGTATTTTTTCTAATTATTAGACAAGTAGAGACAAAAGTTGTAAAGGGTTGTACTTTGTGCATTAGTACATGTCATGAAACCCATTTCTTCCTCAAATTAAATCATCTTCTTCGTAACTCCATTACACCCATTTCTTCCTAACTCCTTTACAAGCCAAATTGATCCAGTCACCCGAGCTTTACACTTGCCGATCTCTCTCCGCGGCTGCTTGCCTGCAGCTCTCAAACATCGTTTTCTTCCTTTTCGTCCCCACTTAGTGGAGATTCACTTCTTCGTCACAATAGACCCCGTCACCCAAAGTACTTTCGTCACCGGAGCTTCACTTCTCCGTCTGCCGACGGATCTATGATGTGATAATCTCCGGGTTGCTGAATAATGTGTGGTGTTTGGGATGAGAACAGAGGGTGAAGAAAGGTTGCTGAAAATCGTGATACCCAACCACGACCCATATGTCGCCTGAGACCCAAGTTCGCGGTGGTCGATGGCGGGAGCCACGAGGGGAGTCGGGATGAGATCAAAGGAGATAATGGTGGGTTTTCAGAAATAGAGATGATGGAGATGAGATTTCAAAATTGATGATGAAGAGAGAGAGAGAGAGAGAGAGTAAGGGAGAGAGAGAGTGAGAGAGAAAGTGAGAGAGCTAAATGGAGATGATGGTGGGGATAGGAGTTTTAAGCACAGAGAGTGATTTTTCTGATATGAGTGATAAATGTGCAGGAATCTTATTTCTCATCCATTAAAAACGAAAAAAATATCACCGACACATCAAATTTCGCATATGTGAAATGATTCAAAGAATCTCTGCAAACTTAAAAGTTTGTTGTCAAGCATTTCTTAACTTTGGTTTTTGTCGAATTACTTTTACTACCCACACTGATTCCGTGTGCGTAGAAGGACCCTGTAAGTGTTGGTCTATTGACACGGATTGAATTACTACTCACACACCTATTTCGTATTTGTGAATTGCAAAATAGAGTTGTGTCACATGCATTATTATTCCACTTTTTCTTTTAACTCAAACAAACTCTCTTTACTTCATATACATTACCCCACCTCATCTTTTCCTTTACTCTTTGTATGCTTTATACGAACCCAGATCGAAGAAAACCAATAAGTTTTTTTAACATCGAATAGGTATGTAAGATGGACACACCAAAACCCACCTCATTGGCACCACCGTCCTCTATTGTTTACCTTCGTTTGTACAAAGTACGGCGGAGATAGCAAGTTCTAGCGAGGGGTAGCGGTTTTAAACATGGAAGGGGCGGCGGTTAGAGAAAGAGATAGAATGGTTCCAGTTGTGTTGCTTGGATGCTACTTTGTGGCGGTGGCAGGAATGAGCCATCGGAGGAAGAGAAAATAAAGTGAGAGATAACGGGGTTACAGAAAATAAAGTCAGAGAGTGTAAGGAGTGTGTACTGTGTATGGTTTTATTGAAAAAGATGAAGAGAGGGTTTAGTGGAGAAGATGAAAAGGTGGGTCGTCCGGCAAATGGATTCTTTGGGGTGTTGATAGGGCCCCCTGATGTTTCTTTTTATTACTATAAGTCTATAAAAATTAAAAAGTAAATATATCTCACAGTTTATTGCAGGGCCTACTTAAATCCGAATTGCCATCCACGCTGCTATTAGTGTGGATATTGATGACCCATCTTGAATTTCATGGTTATCTTACAAATGCAATTTTCTACCACTACCTATATTCTAGCTCATTGGCCTTTGACTTGCAAAATAAATTTTAAAAAAAAATAGAAATGTAAGTTCATGGACCATAGAAGGGTCAGGCTATCCGCACGGATAAGATTACTTATAACACGCCTTTTTCGCACTTACCAAATGCGAATTGTACCTTTTTCTGCCAATAGTCTGCAAACATTTGGGTAGTCACATTTTTCCAGTCACAAGTACGTATATTGTATTTTTTTAATTATTAAACACGTAGAGACAAAAGTTGTAAAGGGTTGTACTTTGTGCATTAGTACATGTAATGAAACCCATTTCTTTCTCAAATTAAATCATCTTCTACGTAACTCCATTACACCCATTTCTTCCTAACTCCGTTACAAGCAAAATTGATCTAGTCACCGGAGCTTCACACTCTCCGATCTGTCTCTGCCGCTGCTCGCCTGCAACTCTTGAACATCCTTCTCTTCCTTTACATCCCCACTTAGTGGAGCTTCACTTCTTCATCACAACAGACTCCGTCACCGGAAAGTACTTTCGTCACCTGAGCTTCACTTCTCCATCTACCGATGGATCTACGACGTGATGATCTCCGGGTTGCTGAATAACGTGAGGTGTTTGGGATGAGAACAGAGGGTGAAGAAAGGTTGGTGAAAATCGTGATACCCAACCACGACCCATATGTCGCCCAAGACCCAAGTCTGCGGTAGTCAATGACTGGAGCCCGGAGGGGAGTCGGGATGAGATCAATGAAGATGATGGTGGGTTTTTATAAATAGAGATGATGGTGATGGGTTTTCAAAAATGATCATGAAGAGAGAGAGAGAGAGGAGAGCTAAATGGAGATGATGGTGGGGAGAGGAGGTTTAGGCAGAGAGACTGATTTTTCTGATATTAATGATAAATATGCAGGAATCTTATTTCTCATCCATTGAATACGAAAAAAATATCACCGACACATCCTATTTTGTATCGGTGAAATGCGAATTACTTTTACTACCCACACTGATTCCATGTGCGTAGCACGACCCTGTAAGTGTGGGTCTATTGACATGGATTGAATTACTACTCACACTCCTATTTCGCATTTGTGAATTGAGAAATAGAGTTGTGTCAGATGCATTATTATTCCACTTTTACTTTTGCAGATCACTTTTTCTTTTAACTCATACAAACTCTCTCTACTTCATATACATTACCCCACCTCATCTTCTCCGTTAACTCTATCTATTCACTTCTCAAAAATCACTAACTCAAAACATCATCTTCTCCTTTACTTTTTGTATGCTTTATACGAAACCCATATCAAAGAAAACCCATACGGTTTTTTAACATGGAAGAGGTATGTAGGATGGACACACCAAAACCCACCTCAGCGGCACCTCCGTCCTCTGTTGTTTAGCTCCGTATTTACAACGGACGGCGGAGATAGCAAGTTCTGGTGAGGGGCGGTGGTTTTCAACATGGAAGGGGCGGCGAATGGAGAAAGAGGTAGAATAATTGCAATTGTGTTGCTTGGATGTTACTCAGTGGCTGTGGCTGGAAGGAGCCACCGGAGGAAGAGAAAATAAAGTGAGAGATAAGGGGGTTACAAAAAATAAAGTGAGAGATAGGGTAAGGAGTATATACTGTGTATGGTTTTATTGAAGAAGATGAAGAGAGGGTTTAGTGGAGAAGATGTCGTCTGACTAGTGGATTATTTGGGGTGTTGAAATACACTTGGAATTGGGGTGTTTATGGACCAGCTGATGTTTCTTTTTATTGCTATAAGTCTATAAAAAGTAAAAATTAAATATATCTCACAGTTTATTGTAGGTCACACTTGAATCTGAATTGTCATCCGCACTGCTATAAGTGTGCATGTCGAGGACCCGTCTTCAATTTCATGGCTATATTCCAAATGTCACTTTCTGCCATTACCCTATATACTAGCTCATTAGCCTTTGAGTTGCAAAATAAAAATTAAAAATATAGAAATGTAAGTACATGGACCATAGAAGGGTCAGGCTATCCGCACGAATAAGATTACTTATAACACGCCTTTTTCGCACTTACCAACTGCGAATTGTACTTTTTCTGTCAATAGTCAGCTCACATTTGGGTAGTCACCTTTTTCGTGTCACAATTACGTATATTGTATTTTTTCTAATTATTAGACAAGTAGAGACAAAAGTTGTAAAGGGTTGTACTTTGTGCATTAGTACATGTCATGAAACCCATTTCTTCCTCAAATTAAATCATCTTCTTCGTAACTCCATTACACCCATTTCTTCCTAACTCCTTTACAAGCCAAATTGATCCAGTCACCGGAGCTTCACACTTGCCGATCTCTCTCCGCGGCTGCTTGCGTACAGCTCTCAAACATCCTTCTCTTCCTTTTCGTCCCCACTTAGTGGAGCTTCACTTCTTCGTCACAACAGACCCCGTCACCCAAAGTACTTTCGTCACGGGAGCTTCACTTCTCCGTCTGCCGATGGATCTACGACGTTATGATCTCTGGGTTGCTGAATAACGTGTGGTGTTTGGGATGAGAACAGAGGGTGAAGAAATGTCACACCCCGCCTTAGCGGAAACACGAGGTGCGACGGAGAGGCTCGTCATAACACATTGATACAATAATAGAGATATTTCTAACATGCAGTTTAAACCAACGTGTCACGACGTTCCCCGACATATGAGGGGACTTGTGCCGCGTTAAGTCGGTATTCACGACACCAAAGTCAAAAGTATAAAATGCACAAAAGTAAAACCCACAACCCGGGTCAAGTTTACGGGACAACAAGCCCAGACGTAAAGTTCAAAGTAGTACTAAGAATTAACTCATAACAAGTAATTAAATGTTCATGCAGTTTTCAAGTCCAGCTAAAGTCCAACTACGAATCGCCTAAACTCCTTAAGCATTGTTATTGGCATTACCTGAAAATGGACACTCGAAAACGTCAACATAATGTTGGTGAGCTCGTAGGTTTAAATAAAAACGAGTTTACCGTGTATCGTTTCAGATAGACAATTATATTCATAATAGCATTGCATAAAATAGGAATACAACCAAAACATAGGAATCAATAGGCATGAGTAATGAGTTTTCTAAATCTTTGCCTACCAGCTGGAGCTAAACGTTGGCCACAAAAGGAATATAGGAATCAATAGGCATAACTCGGTTAAGGGTTCATACAATGCATATACATGTCACATAATTGTCAAAAGCAAAAGTTTAGTTTACACGGCATAAGAATTAAAAATAGATTTGAGTGTCATTTTCCCCCAAGAAAACATATAAGAAAAAGGGGCTACGAAAAGTCACCTTTGCTTTCCACAAAAACCTAACTTTGCAAAGACTTGGCACGGAAATCTAAAATAAGCATAATGCACATAAGTCTTATATATAGGTGTTTGATCTCCCTAATATAGCCCAAGGGCATGTGAAGTGTTTCTATATGATCCTAATGCCACACTACATATTTCTGATTTTGATAGGGTGACTTTTAGAAATTTTAAAACAAACCAAACGTCCAAAATAAAATTCCAAAATTTAAATAAAGAGGGTTTAATGTTTCAACAATTTACTGGAATTTTTCCAGAATTTACTAACTTAACTAACTATTTTTAAAATTTAAATAAATCAATACTGACAGAAATCCCACTGCACATGCGCAACAGAAGGTTTGATTTTTGTAAAAATACTAAATGTTATCCAAAAATTATAAAACTTTTAAAGAAAACCCTAAACCTATCGAACCTGCTACTGTAAAAATTTTAATCTAAAAATCCAAGTTTTAAATAGGTTTAAAAATCGAAACTTTTGACCCCTAATCTACCGAAAGTACTAACAGTTTGCACACCTACACGGTAAAATTCATTTGATCGACCAAACGACCTTAAAAATTTACAAAACTTAGTTTTTACGAAACTAGACTCAAAGCTTTACAATCTAGACCCAATAACCGAAAGAAATCTCTAAGAATTGGCTCGGTTATACCTTTACAAACGTAAACCTAATTCTGGCCAGAAACTGTTTCATAAAAAGAACAACTTTTAAAGGATAAAGATCCAAACTTTATTATGTAAAAACCTTCAAACCTTAAAAAAAACGTTTTTGAGACCTCATATGATAATCATAAACATGTTTTATGAACTCAAAATGAGATGGACTTGAAGCAAGATGAAGAACAAATGTAGAACATAAGATGATTGAGAAATAGGGGTTACCTTAAAGCCAAAAACCACAATTCCTTAAAGATCAAAGCTTGAAATCTTGTGTTCTTGTTCCTTGATTGTGAAAATCGACAATGGAGAAGTTGGGAGGATGAAGTCGACGATTTGGGAGTACGTGGGAGGAGGGGTCGATCAAATGTGAGGTTTAGAGGTTAGGGTTTTTGTTAATTAGATTATATAGGATAGATAATGTTAAATTAAATAGTTTAAATCCTTAAATCAATACTTATCTAAAAATTTAAAATAAAAACCTATCTTATACATAAACCTATGGCCGAAAATTACCATTAATGTATATATTATTTTTATTTTTATTTTGAAAATAATATAAGTTAGTGATTTGTGGCTATCTAGTGCAATTAATTAAAATTTTACGAAACTAGACACAAATGCAATTTAATCAAACCTATACTTTCTAATATTCCTTAAACTAAATAAATACTCTATAGTATTAAGAACTACCCAAAAACAATACACGAGCAAAATTTAAGTTTAAAAACGTGCGGTTTAAAGGACTAACCGAAATTTCGGTGACGACTGTCACAAGAAAGGTTGCTGAAAATCGTGATACCCAACCACGACCCATATGTCGCCTGAGACCCAAGTTCGCGGTGGTCGATGACGGGAGCCACGAGGGGAATCGGGATGAGATCAATGGAGATGATGGTGGGTTTTCAGAAATAGAGATGATGGAGATGGGTTTTCAAAATTGATGATGAAGAGAGAGAGAGAGAGAGAGAGAGAGAGAGAGAGAGAGAGAGAGAGAGAGAGAGAGAGAGAGAGAGAGAGAGAGAGAAAGGGAGAGAGAGAGAGAGAGAGAGAGAGAGAGAGAGAGAGAGAGAGAGAGAGAGAGAGAGAGAGAGAGAAGGGAGAGAGCTATATGGAGATGATGGTGGGGATAGGAGTTTTAAGCACAGAGAGTGATTTTTCTGATATGAGTGATAAATGTGCAAGAATCTTATTTCTCATCCATTAAATACGAAAAAAATATCACTGACACATCCTATTTCGCATATGTGAAATGCGAATTACTTTTACTACCCACACTGATTCCGTGTGCGTAGCAGGACCCTATAAGTGTTGGTCTATTGACACGGATTGAATTACTGCTTACACTCCTATTTCGCATTTGTGAATTGAGAAATAGAGTTGTGTCAGATGCATTATTATTCCACTTTTACTTTTGCAGATCTGTTAGAAATATTAAAGTGAGGGGTGTAAAATGTAATTACTGAAAGTTGGGGAAATGCTATATAAAGGCATTTCCCCCATATTTCAATACTAAGCTTTGCATTCTAAAGATACTTGTGTTTGTGTTTTGCTCTCAACCTCTCGGCTCTCTCTCTCTCTAACTGATTACACACACAAACACACACTAAGAAGATAATCATCTAGCATTGCTTCATCCGTATCATAATACGGGACCGTCAATTGGTATCAGAGCCAAACTAGTTTTTTTTGGCTCGTGATTGTTCGAAAACATCAAAGATAATCTCGTGAAGTTCAAGCTCAAAGTGAAGAACAAACTCTCGGGTTCAACAAGGTGTCCAACAACAAGGTTTGTTCAAGAAAGATACGATTTTGAACATTCCCGAAGATAGAACGCGTTGAAGGTATAATAACACTACTTTTTCTATCATCCTTTCGGGTTTATTCAAAGACATTCACTGTTTTATAAGGCTTTCTTGAAGAACACTTCAAAACCTAGTGGAAATTTTAAAGGATAAAGTCCAATAGTTCATTAAATGCTCGATTTCTTGGCATTTAATTTTCTGGAAATTAAGCATTTATGGTGTTCTTGAGGCTTAAATGCAGAGTTGAAGAAGAAGAAGTCGGTTTTAATTAAATTTAAATATTAATTCTTCAAAGTTTAAGTGTTTCACAAGGCAACTCAAGTACTACCCATACCAATCAAGGTACAAGTGGGTAAACACCATAAGGGGTAAGGCCATCTGATTTGATAGGGACACATCAGAGTCTATAAGCCGGATCCTTGGTCAATGTGATTGACTGGATTAGGCGGCTTATAGAGTTCCTACAAAGTTGGAATTACTAAGTGCTGCCTCAAAGCTATCAGCCGGGTTCCCCTAATCGCATGCGATTGAGACTAACAATTTTCTATCAGCTGAGTGCAACATGTTACCAATCGCATTCCATTGGGCTGTTTGATTAAAGAATTTTAACCAAGTGTATTCTATCAGCCGCACCAAAGCCAATCGCATTCAATTCAACTGATTTAAATAGCACTCTATTGTTATTCCTAACAGTTTATTGCCAAGTGTTTGGTGCTACAGGATCCAATCGCACACTATTGGTTACCTTATTCAATCACGATCAAGGAGTTTGCTTAATTTTCAAGGGTTCTCTCCAATTACATAGTACCTATTGAATACCCGGAACCTATTGGACAAGTGATATAATCATTTGGACGTGGCTTTAAAGAGGACAATCAAACTTAAACTTAAAACTTTAATTCAAAATTGAATTTAATCAAACTCAGATATAATTCAAAGCTGAATTAAAATTAACTCAATTCCATATAATTCAAAGTTGAATTTAATCTTTACAAGATCTAATTCAAGGTTGAATTAAAGTGAATTAACTCCTCATTTTGACAAATCAAGCTTGAACAGTCACACCTTTAAGTGAAGCTTTCGAACAAATCAAACCATCTTACAAGTGAACGATCATTTCTCACAAACATCACTAATCATGTCAAGTACAAATGAAATGATGTCCATTGGCACCGATACAAAACCTCCTGTTTTGTTTCGGGGGGGAATACAATGTCTGGAAAGGAAGGTTCATGGACTTTCTCGAGCACAACGAACTCTTCGGTGACAAAATGATTGAATGCATCAATAAAAGAAACACCAAATTCATGAGGGTAGTTGAAGCAGATCCAGACAACAACCGGGTATTCCCCGACATGAAAGAGAGAAGACTCATGATGAGATGACCACTACAGAAAGAGAAACAAAGAAAGCTGAGAAATTGGCCAAGCACTACCTCAAGCAGGGCCTATCATCAGAAATCTATCTCAAAATAGATAGCTTGGGCACAGCCAAGGAAATCTGGGATGAGATCAAGAAACAACTTCAGGGCACTGAGCAAGGAGAATACATCAAACGAACTCAGCTAGTTAACAGCTATCATGACTTCAAGGCTCGAGAAAATGAACTGCTCTCTGAAACATATGGGAGATTCTGCAAGCTGCAAAATGAAATGAGATCTAATCAAATTGTCAGAACTGATCTTGATTTGAACTGTGTTTTTCTGAATTCATTAGGTTCTGAGTGGAAAGGCTATGCCAGACTTTACAAACAGATCAATAAAGATCTTACATCAGTCACCTTCCACAACATCTTCGAAGATCTCAATCAGTATCAAGATGAAATCCTGCAATCTCTCCCTAAACAACCGGTTGCTGACCCTCTTGCCTTGGAGGTGGCTGACAGAATCCATAGGGAAACATCATCAAGTTCCTTGAAACTTAAACAAGTGGTTCTCAGTGATTCTGATCATGATAATGATGATGATGATTCAATAGAAGCTGCATTTCAAGCTCTCACAGTGGCCAACAAGAACTTCATGAACCGTTTCAGCAAGACTAACAATAGACAACGGTTCACATCAGGTTCAAGGAGACCCGAAAGAGCTGCTCCAGTTGACAAGCCAAGGTACCAGAGGGATGAGAAGAAGGAGGAAAAGAAAACCGACCCCAAGTGCTACAACTGTGGAAGATCAGGACATCTAATCCGGAACTGCCCCATGAAAAAGACCAAAGATGCAGAATACTATCGGCAGAAGTACCGTCTGTTCAAACAAAGACTGGCTGGGAACACGCTGCTAGTAGAAGAAGATCAGTTCTTGGATGATACAGAATCGAACAGTGATCTGGATGGTGAAGATCATGCACAGTTCTGTTTAATGGCTCACAATGGTGGAGGAAGTAGAGAGGATGATAATGGTGATGATCTCTCTGATTCAGATGAGGAAAGCTTGGAAAGCAGGAAGGTAACTTCTAACTCTAACTATAATATGGGTTTTAAACATGAACACATACAAACCATATTAATCCGAATGAAAGAGTTAGAAAATCAGGTAATAAAGTTAACCACTAGAAATCAAGTTCTAGAAGATGTTTCATGAAACAAGGATAAAGAGGCACAAATAGTAATTAAACAGTTAGACAATGATTTAATTAGCCTTAAGTCTCAATTAGCTGTGAAAGAATCTGAATTCTTAGAATTAACCAATAAGACAAATAGCACTATACTAGATCTTAAAGCAGAATGTGTATGTGCTGAAAAGGATTCAGAAATTCTCAAAAATGAACTTAGGAATGAACTAAGTACTATTTACTCTAGAATCAATGAACTTTAGTATCTTCTGTCCAAACGTGATCAAAGTGAACAGACCATCTCTCAATACAAAGAAAAGGAACGTCCTTTCTCCAGATGGAATTTCGATGGGCTGGGCTTCAAATTGAGAAAGATTACGTCCAAACAATTATATAATGCTGATCTGTTTGGCGAAGGCCTTACCCAACGGATGGTTTTTATTGGTCAAGAAGAGAAAGGTATTAAAGAAGATGTCAAACGAACCCTTAATCTCAGAACTGCAATTCCATTTGACTACTCTGATCTCAATGACTCATACCTCACCTGTCTCACGTCATCATCTGATACTGATGTTTCATCTTCCGTCTATTCTGATGAAGAACTCTACTCTCCTGTTTCACCAAAGCCCACTGTTAAATACATTCCCCACAAGGAATTACAGCAAAGGTTTCAAACCTTACAGGAGTTTTGCTTCACTCATCTAGTTCAAGATGACCTCACCAAAGCCTTCCAATCAGAAACCACATCTGACCCCTCTCCACTAGTTCAAGAAAACGCCATCCTCCACAAGCGTCTCCAAACAGTATTCAATCTTGATGGCAAGATCATTGACAACTTGTGCAAAGAAAATTTTGAATTGCTTGAACGAATCAAAGAGGTCGAAACTGCACTGGAACCACCTACTCCATTTACCTTCTCACCATAGGGAATAGTATTAGATGAACGAATTGAAGGTTCCAAACATGTGTCTACATCTTCTCAAAATGTCAAACTAGTAAAATCTGTTAATCATACTGTGGTAACAAGTCTTAAACTTAAACAGATTTACAAACCAAAGCAACTTTCCACTTCTAATCACAGTTCTCGTGTGCACTTAGATGTACCTGAATCATCACGAGCTGCAGCCAGTCGACCACGACTTCATTCTAATCTTTTACCCTCTGTTGCAGATGTGAAGAAGGCTGGAAACAAGAAGTGTGAAATAAATACATCATGGAAAAGAGTTATTCCTTGATCCACTAGGAGGTGTTCAAATTTGAAACCTGTCTGTGAAAACATTTTGATGTTTGATTCTGTTTGTAATCATTCTTGTTCACAAGACAATACTTCTTCTACCATGTTTTGTATGAGTGATGGCTGTACTCATGGACACTGTGAATTTAATTGTTGTTATGATCAATTAAGAAAGTCTTTAGGTATAAACCATGTGCTGACTGGACTGATTTTTATGCTAATCTAGTATGTATTCCATTTGTAAATTCCAAAGGCTACATCATTAATCAATGGATCACCACTCGTCAATCATATAAACTTAAACGCCTAAACAAATCCAACCGATTGCTCACGATCAAGGAACTGGAAGTCTACAGACGGCAGGGATATGACGCATTTAAAAGGGCTTGGATTGCACAGGAAAAACACTTGCATTCTCAAAAGCGTTCTCGTAATTCCCCTTCCAAAATCCCCAAATCTTCTAAACCCAAGCCATCATCCATTCAACGAGTAGCACAACCTACTAAACGCAATGCTCCAGTTCAACGAAAGCAAGTTGATGCATCGAGGTCACAGAGAATTCTTAAGAATTCCTCGCAACCATTGATTCGCAAACATAACGCTTCCGCAACTCTACCGAATCCAAAACCTCTGATTCCATCAACTGTCAAACCAACAGTGGTAAAGAAACTTTCTTCTCAACCAATTTCTCCCAAATCTATTCATTCTCGACAAAAGATTCGACCCACATAGGTAATTAAGAATAGATCATCTCAAGTTTCACCACAACAAGTAGACACAATCACTACTCAACCACCTTTAGGAACTAACAATCAAGGACCCATTCATATATGGGGACCTGAACGTGCTTTATTCTCTTATTGCAGGTGCCTCACTTCTCCGGCTGCACCAAACATATGACTGGCAACAAAAGCCTTCTCAAGAACTATGTTCCTAAGTACTCCGGGAATGTACGTTTTGGGAATGACAATGTTGCACCAATAATGGGGTACGGAGACATTGAGAAAAAGCACATCAAAATCAAGAAAGTCTCATATGTTGAAGGGTTGGGTCATAACTTGTTTAGCATTGGACAGTTCTGTGATAAAGACCTAGAGGTCGTGTTCAAAAAGAACAAATGTTCAGTTTTAACTGAAAATGGAGATGAGTTGCTCGCAGGTTCCAGAAATTCTAACCTGTATTCCATTGACTTGGAAAAATATGACTCTCCTACCTCTGTGTGTCTACTGTCCGAAGCATCTACGGATCTGACTTGGCAATGGCACAGAAAACTCTCCACCTGAACTTTCAAAATATTAACAAATTAGTCATTGGTGACTTGGTGAGAGGCATTCCGAAGTTAAGGTTCAAGAAGGATCATCTGTGTGCAGATTGTGAAAAAGGAAAAATGAAGAAGGCTTCTCATCAATCTAAACAAGTATTTAACACTACGAAGCCTTTGGAACTCCTACACATGGATCTGTGTGGTCCTATGAGAATCCGGTCCAAGAATGGGAAGAAGTATATTTTAGTCATGGTGGATGACTACTCTAGATAAACTTGGGTCAAATTTCTGCGCTCAAAAGATGAAGCCACTCCAACAATCATTTCCTTCATCAAACAACAGCAGAACAAGCATAGTCAGAGTGTTATCTCTATCCGGACAGACAATGGAACGGAATTCAAAAACAGTACTCTGAAGAGCTTCTGTGATCTTGTGGGAATCAGCCACCAGTTCTCTGCTGCATACACACCACAACAAAATGGTGTAGTGGAACGAAGAAATAGAACTTTGGTTGAAGCTGCCCGAACAATGCTTTCATATTCCGGGCTCCCACCTTCTTTATGGGCTGAAGCAATTAGCACTGCCTGCTACACGCAGAACCGCTCTTTCATTAACAAACGCTTTAATAAAACTCCATATGAACTGGCCAATGGCATAGTGCCTAATATCAAATACTTCCATGTATTTGGTAATAGGTGCTTTGTACTAAATGACAAGGATAATCTAAGAAAATTTGCTCCCAAAGCGGATGATGCTGTTTTCCTAGGTTATTCTACTGAGTCCAAAGCCTACAGAGTTTTTAACAAACGTACAAAGAGCATTGTTGAAAGTATCAACGTAACATTTGATGATACATTCAATGGTACAGATTTTCCACCTAAATCAACAGTTAATGCTTCTGAACATACCTGTTCAGGACCTGCACTTCAAAATAAAGAATCAGACAATCCATCCAGTTCAAATATACATCTTGATTTTTTTGTATGATTTCTTTAAACCTGAATCTTCTCCTGTTTTAACTGACAACAGGAATGACACAGTTGTTCAAACAAGTGTTACTTTAACGGCTCCTACGGTCACTGAGACGAATCCATTTGCAGATCTATACGCTGAGGATTCAACTTCTGTTTCTGTCACTTGTCCCCCTGTGACTTCTCAGATTCCTGACCCAGAGAGCCCTCCTGTGTTTGATTCAGACCCACATTTCTCTCCAGAAGATGAAGAAGAAGCACGCCACTTACAAGATCTCATTCCTTCATCTTCCACTTCACATGAAATCAAGTGGACCAAACATCACTCGGAAGAGAACATCATCGGAGATCCTTCAGTTGGTATTCAAACAAGATCCGCAACAGCAAACGAATGCCAATTCTCGAGTTTCTTAAGCATCATTGAATCCACCAAGACTTGCGACGCATTAGATGATCCAGATTGGATAATTGCCATGCAGGAAGAATTACACCAATTTGATCGTCTTAAAGTCTGGAGATTAGTTCCTCTTCCATATGGCAAATCTGTTGTTGGAACTAAATAGGTGTTCAAGAACAAACGGGATTCGGATGGAGTGGTCATACGTAACAAAGCTAGGTTGGTTGCTAAGGGATATAATCAACAGGAGGGCATTGACTATGATGAAACTTTTTCCCCTGTTGCTCGAATTGAAGCCATACGGCTATTTCTTGCTTATGCAGCCTCTAGAAGCTTTCGTGTCTTCCAAATGGATGTGCAGACAGCTTTTCTTAATGGTGTACTTAAAGAAGAAGTTTATGTCTCACAGCCTGAGGGTTTCATCAACTCAAAACATCCAAATCATGTTTATATCTTAGATAAGGCCTTGTATGGGTTAAAGCAAGCTCCGCATGCATGGTACGACGTCTTATCTGAATATTTGATTGGTGAAGGCTACTCCAAAGGGAAGACTGATACCACTCTCTTCACAAAGACAAAGGGTCGGGATAAGATTTTGGTTCAAATATATGTGGACGATATTATTTTTGGATCTACAAATCTAAAATACAGTGACGAGTTTGCTAAAATCATGGCAAACAGATTCCAAATGAGTATGATGGGGGAGATGTCATTCTTTCTCGGACTCCAGGTGAAGCAGTTAAGTCATGGCAGCTTTATTTTCCAATCAAAGTACATCAAAGATCTTCTCAACAAATATGATATGATTAACTGCACACCCATATTCACACCCATGGCTGCTAAGGCACAACTCTCAGCAGATCTTGATGGTTCTCCTGTAGATCTGAAAAACTACCGTGGGATGATTGGATCGTTACTATATCTTACTGCTAGTCGTCCGGATATCATGTTCTCTACCTATCTCTGTGCAAGATTCCAGGCGAATCCTAAAGAGTCGCATCTTCTGGCAGTTAAGCGAATATTCAGATATCTAAAAAGGTCTATGGATCTAGGTATGTGGTACCCCAAAGATTCAAATCTGGATCTTCATGCTTACTCCGATGCTGACTATGCCGGTTGCAAGATAGATCGGAAAAGCACCTCTGGTAGTGCACACTTCCTGGGTGATCGTTTAGTCTGTTGGGCCTCAAAGAAGCAAAACTGCGTATCCACTTCTACAGCTGAAGCTGAGTATGTTGCTGCTGCAATGTGTTGTTCACAAAGTCTCTGGATACGCACACAGTTATCAGACTTTGGCCTTAAGTATGACAACATTCCATTACTATGCGATTCCCAGTCTGCCATCGCCATCTCCTGCAATCCGGTACACCACTCTAAAACCAAGCACATTGATATACGTTATCACTTCATAAAAGATAACGTTGAGAAAGGGTTAATTGAGCTACAGTATGTGCCTACTGAAAATCAGCTGGTTGACCTGTTTACCAAACCATTAGACGAAAGTCGATTCACTGAGTTGGTATCCAAGTTAGGCATGCTCAATCTACAAATCTAGCATACTGTTACCTTCTTTTCTTTTCCTTTATTTTCTTTCGTTTAGAGTAGGTGTTATACTGTTTGTTCTCTGTGCAGATATCCACTGCATCAATCGAGGGGGAGTTTGTTCCTGGTTTTACACATGTTGCACATGTGTAGGGGGAGAAGTTTACTACAACTGACACACTCCAAATTAAGGACTTGGTCTAAACTTAAAAACTTTCAAAAACAAAGCCTATGTCTAGGGGGAGTGTGTCAAACAAACATTCAAATCAAACATATCTGAAAAACTAAAGTTTCAAATCTCAAAATTCCGATATTTTGATTGTTCATAAATTTTTCAAGTATTGGTTCAATCACATGCGATTCAAACAATTTGATAGCAAGTATGACTTAATCGCATGCGATTGATAAACAAAGATTAATAAACAAAGGTTGATTCGCATGCAAGGGGTGATTCGCATGCGATTGACAAACAAAGGTTGATTCGCATGCAAGGGTTGATTCGAATGCGATTAATAAACAAAGGTTGATTCGCATGCAAGGGGTGATTCGCATCCGATTGACAAACAAAGGTTGATTCGCATGCAAGGGTCGATTTGCATTCGATTAATAAACAGGTTGATTCGCATGCAAGGGGTGATTCGCATGAGATTGACAAACAAAGGGTGATTCGAATGCGATTGATAAACAAAGAGTGATTCGCATGCTATTAATCAAAGGGTGATTCGTATGCGATTAACACACCAAAGAGTTAATCGCATGCGATTCAACACCTATCAGCCGGGTTTCTTTACCATTCGCATTGGCTATCAGCCGTGTTTTAACCGACTTGGATGGCCAATCAGAGCACAACACGTGTCTTTTTTCACTGACATAAGTTACCCTTCAGTTACCAAACTTCCATTACACGATTCAAAAACTCGAAAATTTCTAAAGTTTTTCTCTCGCTTTCTTGGTTACTTTAGCATACGAATCCTCTCGTTACTCTGCCAAAATTTACACTCTTTATATCAAAATACTCCAAATCACAAAGGTAACAACTTGTACGGTTTGCATTCTGAAAATTTTGAGGGAAAAGGGTAATTTTTGGCCTTAGAACACCTGTATGCGAAAGTGGGTTTCGGGACTTTTAAGGACTTTTTGGGACACGAATCAATCTCGTTTGACGAAACAAAGTATGCGATGGGTATATTGAACACATGGGGAACACTATGATGTAAAAATATTTCAAAAATCTCGAAAAGTGTTCTTCGTGTTCTTGGAGGGTATGAAAATACACATATAATTTGGTTTTTGGCTTGAAAAGAGGTGTTAGGATAATTTTTTTGACCATGCTTCAGTAATACAAAGTTGTTTATTACTATCTAATTGCTATATTGAAAGTGTCAAAACAACTTTTTTATGCACAAAATCATCGTGTACACAATGGAATTTTCAGACTTACGGTGTTAGCAAAGTTTTTTTTCCAACTTTATAAGTTTGGTCAAATGTCAGTCAATCTTGATTCTTTCACTTATATTTGATCACATTTCCAATCCTTTCAAATATAAGTGAGGTCAACTGATATATCTTTTTATGTGCGACTTAAATTTTTACCTATCTGTGCAGATAAGATGGCTCAAGCTATTGTTGACCCAGAGGAAATCATGCGTCGGTCTGAGTTCTTAAATTCAAACTCTCATGAGAACAACCATTACACTGACCTCACCAAACTCAGAAATCCTAACTACCCAATCATCACTGAGATTCTGAAAATCCACCCTTTGAACTACCTTCTAACCTATAATCCTGCCATCACTGGTACACATGTCCCTGAACTCTATGTCCAACAATTCTCGAAAACTTGTGAGGTCCGTACCAATGACAGGGACCAAGAAGTCATATATGCTGAGGTTGATGAGTACACTGTTGAAATTACTGTCAGTCGCCTAAGAAGCATCTTCAGACTTCCAAGAGCTAACAGTAGGCCACCTGCCACTGCTTTTGATGACATACCAACTGAGGAAGATTGTCTAGCTATCGTGAAGGCTATGGGCTATGATGGTGAGCTTGTAAAGAAAAACCAGTTCAAAAGAACCATCTTACATCCAAAATACAACTCCCTGCTGACTGTGCTTCAAAGGTGACTCACCCCAAAGCATTATGTTTCTCCAAAACTCTTTATTCATATTAAACCTGCTAACCCGACCAATCTGCCTATTCCAAGACCCTTCCCTGTATCTCTCTTAGATCTTCGTGAGCAGAATGATATTGTTAAGAGTTATAGGGAGAGTGTAGGAATACCTCCTATGGTTGTGCCAGAGCCGGCCATACCTACCCAAGGAGGAGTAGCACCAAGTGAGGATATAGCAAATAGACCTCAGTCATCTGTGGCAGATGCTGAGAGGGGTGTAGAGAGAGAAAATGTTGAGAGGGGTGGTGAAGAAGGTGAAGGTGTTGAGAGTAGAGAGGGAGGGAATGCATATGATCCCGCCACCATTCAAGCCATTATACAAAGTCTTTCTCAACCAACCCGCAACCAAGCCGTTCTGGAAGAGCGTGGACTCATTTTCACCGAGTCTTCCAGTTCTGAATCTTCATCCGATGAGTCTGTATCTCATCCAGGAGGTGCCCCTGCCTTTGAAACTGTTATATCTCCCATGGGTACCCCTGAGCACCCCATTGACCAACCAGCTGAAAGTACCCCCTCTTTCATGAAACTTACTGATCCACATACTACCTCTCCCGACCAGACTTATCCCGTTCAACCTACTCAGGTCATTTCACAACCTGGTGGTCTGGTCATTCCTTTGACTTCAACTGCTCAAACAACCACCATTCCTATCATTCGCAGGGCCATTATAGCCCCAGAGCATGACATTCCAGTCACTTCTCCAACTCTTAGCCTATCCGTTGAAACTAGTTCTGTCACCCCTGACTCTCTCATTCAACCTGATCAATATGCAGGGTATGGTGTTGGTAGCAGTGATGATGAAGGTAGTTTTGTTGTTAGGAGTGTGAGTGATAGAGAGGAGGTGAGAAAAGAAAAAGTGAGTGTTGAGGGTTCACCAAACCCAGAAAGCCGGGAAGCCACATCTGCTAAGGGGCCTAGCACTGCTGGGCCTCATATTGAACAAGTCGCGGTGATCCCACCCGTGCAAGTTTCTGCCCCACCAAGCCACTACGGTATCTCTCAACAGACTCCATCTTTATTGCACAGGGTTATAGCACATACACTGGGTCAACCCCAATTGGGTGTTGGACCTATTGAACAAAGAGGACCGTCTCCCTCGTCCTCGACTCCTTTTGACGCACGATTTGACATACCGCGGATTTCCGCATATCTTGACCAACACAGGGTAACAATCGATGCACTGAGCTTGTTGGCTCAACAAGTCTCCTCAACTTCCAAAGGTGGTACCTTTCAAGGTGCCATTCGAGGATTGGAAGGAAATCCTGCTGGAGCCAACATCCCTGCTGCTCCAGTAGGTAGGACTGCCTATGTGGCTGGCACTTCAACCGGAAGTCTTCGTGATTCCGGGTTTGTTACACGTGCAGAACTTCAACAATATATTCAACAAGCCGTGTCACCAATCCACCAACAACTGCAGATGACAAATCAAAAGTTGGATCGGATAGAGCAAGCTTCCAAGGCCCAAGCTGAGCAACTAAACCGAATAGAAACACTTCTTGTTGCCCGTCCTCCAGTTCCAGAGCCTCATTCACAACCTGATCCTGCCACAATGTCTGTAGATGCTTTAAAGAGCATGCTGTACGTTAGACTTCTGGAGCAAAGGCCAGAATCTGCACATGATCAAGACCTTCTGACTACTCTTCGCAACGAACAGCGTCCATCAGGAATCTCCATGGATGACTTTCAAGAGTATCATGAAGATGTAAACAGAAAGATTGATGGGATCACCAAAGGTTTCTACACCTCCCTATCAAAAGTCACAGACAGGCTAACTAGCCTAGAAACAACTTGTCAGGCTCAGGCACAGGGAAGTAAGAGGAGGCGGGATGATCAGGATCCGGATGATCAACCCGAGGGGGAGAAAAGGAGAAAATATATGTCTGCTGCTAATGTACCAATTGTACCTGTTCCTCAATTCAGCTCATACTTATATGCAGGAACAAGTTCAGCTGGGTCGGGGAGTCAACAACAACAACAAATGGCCGATGAAGTTTATGAACGACAACAAAAGGAAAATGTTGAAAAACAAATTGTACTTTATGTACCTCAGCAACAATCTGAACGGAGGCCAAGTGATCTTGAAGAAGGTGAAATACCTTACGAGCAGCCCCATGCTGAGATGTTTGACTGGTCTAGTGACTCAGAGGAACAAGTGGAAGATTTATATGAGGAACAAGTAGTTCTGCTAAGCCGGAGGAGGATACTGAGGATTCTGAAATGGAAAGACTATTCAAAGGCATTGATGAATATGTCGAGTTTGCTGCACGTCCAGATTCTCCTAGAATTGTCCACAAATTTGATGATATTCCCAGTGAAAAAGAACTTGCACTTAAAAGAAAAGAAAGGGAAGTAATTTCTAGAAGGGAAGCTAGGAGAAAGCCTAAACAAAAGAAACCAATCTTCGACGTGTCCAGGGTTCTCAGTGGGATTAATGTTGAAGTTCATGAAACTTTCCCTCCTCCTCCTGGTCGGTTTCAAGAATCAGCTGCCGATGTACTTGAAAGAAACAAACAGAGAGAGGCAGCTGAGAAAACAAGACAAGAATCTGAATGGCCCTTGCCAAGGAGCTTCATTGTGCCACCTGCTCCTCCAGTGTATTGTCGAGATCCAGGACTTGATGCAGGCAATATGTTCACAAGAAGTGCTGCCCAACAACCTATATGGAAACCTTATTTTGTCAATGCTGCTAATCTTGAAGAAAGAATTCCAGATATATTCAGCAATGAGCTAATACAGGTTATTTCCCCTGAGTTGCGGAACATGGACGATAAACAGAGAAGAAGATATGAACACATCCTCTCTCAGTTCATGACTAAACCCGAAGAGATCAAATCAGAGTATCCAATAGTTGAACTTATCAATATCTACACTCAGACAACCTTCAGAATAAAATATGCCATCTTTCATGTCAGAAGAGCAAACAACCTGTCATTCTTACTCAACGAAGCAGACTTAAGGTTTGTAAGTATTGAAGACATCAGCTTCATCTTTGACACCCTCTCTCAGAAAAGAGGAAAGTGGCCAGAAGAAGAGTTCGGAAGGGTTGCTCTAATGAAATACATGAGAAATCTAATGGAATACTTTGAGGAACATGATCTGCAACTCGGAGCTGAAAACAACTATCTGAAAGTCAACCTCTTAAAGCCTAACCAGAGCCATCCAGATCTAGAAAAGCTTGAAGAATTGACAGTTATCTATGATGGGCATCCAAACTTCAAAGGTGATCGAGGAGTCGTCTCAAAGAATACAAAAGGCGAAAAGATCTTCATCAGACTTGATGAACTAATGGCGTATTCAGACGGCACCTTGAAAATTCTCCATCATAAGATACATCAGAAAGTTTGGGAAAACCGGGCAGCCTATACTGATGAAGAACATGATGAAGCCTATCATGCTATAGAAAGGATGAGAACTACTCTGTCAAGCAAAAGACAAATACGTAAGTGGCAAGTGGCATTCGACATTCGCAACAAATCGGCATATGAATAGATTAATGTATTTATTTGTTGTGAATGTTTACACACCTCACTTAGGGGGAGATTGTTAGAAATATTAAAGTGAGGGGTGTAAAATGTAATTACTCAAATTTGGGGAAATGCTATATAAAGGCATTTCCCCCACATTTCAATACTAAGCCTTGCATTCTAAAGATACTTGTGTTTGTGTTTTGCTCTCAACCTCTCGGCTCTCTCTCTCTAACCGATTACACACACAAACACACACTAAGAAGATAATCATCTAGCATTGCTTCATCCGTATCATAATACGGGACCGTCAAGATCATATCTTCTTGTAACTCAAACACACTATTTCTACTTCATATACATTACCCCACCTCATCTTCTCCGTTAACTCTATCTATTTACTTCTCAAAACCCACCAACTCAAAACATCATCTTCTCTATTACTCTTTGATGGTTTATACGAACCCATATCTAAGAAAACCTATACGTTTTTTTTAACATGGAAGAGGTATGTAGGATGGACACACCAAAACCCACCTCATCGGCACCACCGTCCTTTGTTGTTTACCTCCGTATGTACAATGAACGGCGGAGATAGCAAGTTCTTGCGAGGGGTGGCGGTTTTCCACATGGAAGGGGCGGCGGTTAGAGAAAGAGATAGAATGGTGGCAGTTGTGTTGCTTGGATGGTACTCAGTAGCGGTGGTAGGAAGGAGCCACCGTATGAAGAGAAAATAAAGTGAGATAAGGGCGTAACAGAAAATAAAGTCAGAGAGAGAGAATAAGGAGTGTATTGTGTATGGTTTTATTGAAGAAGATGAAGAGAGAGTTTAGTAGAGATGATAAAAAGGTGGGTCGTCCGCCAAGTGGATTCTTTGGGGTGTTGATATATTGTTTGCGATGTTGAAATACTCTCGGAATTGGGGTGTTGATGAGACCTGCTGATGTTTCTTTTTAATGCTATAAGTCTATAAAAAGTAATATATATATATATATATATATATATATATATATATATATATATATATATATATATATATATATATGTATATATATATATAAAACAGTTTATTGCAAGGGCCACTTGAATCTGAATTGCGATCCACATTGCTACCAGTATGGATATCCAGGACCCGTCTTTAAATTCATGGCTATCTTTCAAATGCCACTTTCTGCCACTACACTATTTACTAGCTCATTAGCCTTTGGCTTGAAAAATAAATTTTAAAAAAATAGAAATGTAAGTACATGGACCATAGAAGGGTCAGACTATCCGCACGGATAAGACTACTTATAACACGCCTTTTTCGCACTTACCAAATGCGAATTGTACTTTTTTCTGTCAATAGTCTGCTCACATTTGGGTAGTCACCTTTTTCCTGTCACAATTACGTATATTGTATTTTTTTTCTAATTATTAGACAGGTAGAGACAAAAGTTGTAAAGGGTTGTACTTTGTGCATTAGTACATGTCATGAAACCCATTTCTTCCTCAAATTATATCATCTTCTTCGTAACTCCATTACACCCATTTCTTCCTAACTCCTTTACAATCCAAATTGATCCAGTCACCGGAGCTTCACACTTGCCGATCTCTCTCCGCCGCTGCTCGCCTGCAGCTCTCGAACATACTTCTCTTCCTTTTCGTCCCCACTTAGTGGAGCTTCACTTCTTTGACACAACAGACCCCGTCACCGGAAAGTACTTTCGTCACACGAGCTTCACTTCTCCGTCTGCCGACAGATCTACGACGTGATGATCTCCGGGTTGCTGAATAACGTGTGGTGTTTGGGATGAGAACAGAGGGTGAAGAAAGGTGTTTGGAGCTGAGGCGTGAGCTTCGGAGCTAGAGCTTGATCTTCGTAGCTGGAACATGAGCTTCGTAGCTGGAGTAATTCATAATTGTCTCGGATGAAGATTCGTCGGACGAAGGTCATAGTATGAAGGAACTTCGGACCTAAGTATGACGTTTCTTTCTGTTGGAGCCGTATTTCATATGGGTAACAAACACGGTCCCACGGATGGCACCAATGTCGCTACAAGGTATCTTCGTGACTATCATAGATGATCTCCGTCTTCAAGTCGGGTGGTCTCCGTCTTCAAGTGGTATGATTTTCGTCTTCAAGTCGATTGAAGATTCCTGAGAGCAAACATAAAAGTTAGCCTCGCCACTAGCCGGAGCTCGTGACCAAGCTCGGGTGCAAGGATAAGTATCTTACGGAGGTAAGTATAGAGAGAAAAAAGGGAGTGAATGATAATGTTGATCATACCTGAGCATGAAGTTATGAGGGGTATTTATAGAGCTTTAGAGAGGTCTTTGTCCAATGGTTAAGTAGCTTGGTCTGCTGGACTAACCAGCTGTACTGACGAAGGTCCGCTGGACAAACCAGCTGTCATTGTACTTTTGTCAGACCACAAGTACATCAATTAATGTTAAGACGTACTTGTTGGTCAGGTTAGTTAATACGGAGGTGACATGTAGATCTTGTCTAATTAATTACCTGATCCCTTTTTTCATTGCTTAATACCTTTGTATCTTGAGCTTTGTCGGTTGTACATTACTGAGTAGTTTATACAGCTACGGACCTACCTTCGTCATCATTAATGTGGGAATGACATCTTAGATTTTATTAACTAATGCCCTGATTTCCTTTTACTCTGGTTGCTTGCGTTTGTACCAAGTACTTGGTTATTCGTTCATAAATGGTGCTTGGGCTGAGACTTTTTATACCATTACCCGTCTACCTTCGTAGGACGAAGGTCACTCTGTTTTACGGAGATAAATCTCTAATACGAAAGTAGGTTCATGGGGTTACACCGACAAAGTTATGTGAGAAAATTTTAAGGGTAATTCTATTATGCCCTTCTTTAAAAAACTAGATGGCTCCCGACATATATAAGGGTATGACTTGAATTAAAATTCGTAATTGAGTTAATTGATATGTGTTGTATGTGAGAGAAGGAGGTAAATAGTAGCACCCAAATTTTAATAACTAATTATTGGGGGAGTCAAATAAGATTAAGAAAATGGTCTAGATAGATGTCATGTATCTAGCTACCAACTCACTATTAATCTATTATGCTATTTATAAAAATACTATGGTCATAATTGTATATTAAGTATGTGTGAGTTGTCGGTCATCACTATACATGCTTTAGTTATGTAATCGTACGTTACAATGCTTTGGTTAAAGAAGTTAACTTTAGAGAAAAAGTAGATGATATTAGAAGATGACTACATTAAAACAAATGTAATCATAAGCTTTTGTAACATGTACAAATCTATATGACTAGCTCATATATACATATAGTTGTTTTCAACTATGGTTATGTGTAATCGATACATTTTATTAACAATTGTATAACACATATACAACAAGTTAATTAGATGCCTTATAGTGTGTAAACAAATGTACCCAATTTTAAGTTTAAAACTGATATAAAATCAAGAGTTTGTTGTTTGATATTATAGTTATAGTTTTGCAAGGAGAATGAATGTTGGACAATTATGATCTTACTTGAACTACCTTCGACTAATTACTTAGGATTCACTACCTTTGGCATTTGATATCTACCCCTTATTTGCCTCAACAAACTTTTGTTCCCACCGACTTTCGGTATCCTAGCCATCGACCTTACCTCACACGAAACTCAAATATTAAAATTAGTAAAAAGAGTAGAACGTATTGGCTCTGGAAATAGATGTTAAGCTTGGCTACCTCCATGTTCGAGGCCAACCTCCAAATGCTTTCAAAATAAAGGCTCTTGCTTGGTACCTCGTCTATAACCTCTAAGATTCTTTATCCCCAAACCACTACCAAACTGTTATGTATAGACGCTTTCATGCTTAAAATTTAAAGAGTTAGGCTTGAAATTGCTTTCGAAACTTCGAATATCATTAAGACGTAGTTTAACCTTCGGCCTTCGACCTTCGACCTTAATCTCCAACACGGTGACCTTAGTACTTGTCTAGCTTATACACAACTCCTGATAATAGCTATCCTATACATAACTTCGATTGAATTTTCTAATTTGACTACTACTCTTTGGATATTGTCGTTTGACAATAATATGTAATCACCTTCCTGCTATATTTTAAAAAAGGGAATTTGTGTTTAATAATGAACATAAGCTTATAATAATTTAAAAAAAATTTAACAACGTAGCAGAACTTATAAAAAAATCATAGATGTATGCATGAATGAAACTAATGTCTTTAAATTCAATAATACTAATAAGTTAGTGCAATTGGACTGGGGGACTATAGTGGTATTATACCACTAAATTTGGTGAAGATAGGTTGAACTTTGTGGTTCCTCCATAAGAAATAAAATATCATCTCATCCATCATCATCATTATTATTATTAGACATGACAAATAAAAAAAAGTCAAACGCTAGTATCTGTTATAGGACACACACTTGCAAATAAATCGTCACATATTACAAATTGAAACATGTGACATGGCGTGATAAAAATATTGAAGGGACCGTTGTGATCTCTTTCAAATGTTCTTTACTTGATAAATGCTATTCCGATCGATGATATTCTGATTGACAATATTTAATATGATCGATATTATTCCGATCAACATTATTTTATCCAAGTTAATAGTCGATGGGCTAAACCGGGATAAGTATACCCAATAAACGACCCCATGATCCGAGCAACGGCTTGCATCATTGACAGGTTGAACACACTCATAATTCGCTCCGCAACTCTCGACAACGGTCGTAGTTATGAAAAACACGTTGACAAGGTGATAGCCAAAAATGTTTATTAAATG
This sequence comes from Pulicaria dysenterica, assembly GCA_947179395.2. Classification (NCBI taxonomy): domain Eukaryota; kingdom Viridiplantae; phylum Streptophyta; class Magnoliopsida; order Asterales; family Asteraceae; genus Pulicaria; species Pulicaria dysenterica. The sequence goes on from OX359290.1 coordinate 31,216,848, forward strand.
GCGATAGCCAAAAATGTTTATTAAATGGCGAAAGAAAAAAAAGTTTATTGCAAGGCAATAGCCAAAAATGTTTGTTACAAGCTGATAGCCTAAAAAGATATTCCTTGCAAAGTACTAATTGCAAAAAGGAAGCACACGTCAAACACCATGACAAGTTGCAAAACTTACGTCACTACGAAAGAGCTATAGATCGCATGATTGTATAGTTCTGAGCAAGAACAACAAATCTAACAAAGAGAATATGATTTATACCTACGCTCGAAGAGCACAAATAAGGAACATGAAGAGTATGAGTCTAGCATAACGTGGTCAAAACCACACCATACTAGACTGGGGGACTTGATGACGTACCATCCTTGGGTTGTGTACATTCATACGCCCTGGCCCGACCCGTCCCGGCCCAAAGTATTGGGCTCCTGATTTTCCCCTCTATAAATATGGAGTCTCCTCTCCTCTCTTATCCATCTATCTCACCTGACTCTCATTCATTCTCTTCTCTCACTCTCTATATACTCTCACTATATATTGTTGGGAAAATGATCTCATCAGTTAAGATTTGATGAGACAAAGTTAAGTTTGTAAGATGAGTTCTACACATAACTTAAACAGAATTATGAAGCTTAGTCAGACTGAACACTTATAGTGATTCAGACTGAGTATAAGCTGAATATAAACTGAGCATATGTTCGACCAGTTTATATTATACCTTAGTTAAATTATTAATATGTTTGATAATCTGTGTATGTCACATAAGGTATATATCGAGTATTCAGCTTGATGTGTTTCAAGCTGAGTGACTCAGCTCAGAAGCAGAGTCAGCTCGACAGAGTTAATAAATATGTTTTATTTAACTCTTTGGACTTCTAAGGATGAGTTAATAATTATACATGTTAGTTCATGTTTGAATTCGGGTTTGTTCTCGAAGAACTCAGCTTGATGAGTTTCAAGCTGAGTAACTCAGTCCTAAGTAAGAAGTCAGTTTAAAGATAATTTAAATATGTTTTAAATTCATCTTTATCTCTCTTTATATCTACGGCGCGGATAAGAAGACTTCAAAATCAAGATTGAAGATTGAAGACTCAAGATAAGAAGATTCAAGATTCAAGATTCCGAGTTATCCGATAGTTAGTTAGCAAATTAGGATTAGTCCAGTTTGTTAGGAACCGTATGAACAGGATTATAAATACTTATCTCCTGATAAGTTTAGAGGTACGACTACGACTACGACTCAAGAAAACAACTAAGTGTTGCAGAGCCAAACCTCACCTCACCGTATGTGTTACGATTCTTGAATCATTGTTTGTCAGTTCAACGATCAAGAAACTCACAGATTGCCAGATCATTCGTGTGTTCGAATTGTCACATTAGTTGTGATATTGGTAAGTAATCATTAGTTGATTCAATCTGTGAAAAATCATGTTTAGAGAGTCGTCAGTATCTATAATCATAAGTTGATTATAGATAGCTAAGTTTGAGAGATTGAGAGATTTATATTAGGTGATTATATATCAAGAGTTGCTTACTTGATAATTACCGTAATCATCTTCTTATTCAAAGCATTGTAATCATCTTCATATTAATAAAAGCATTCGACTGATTGTGGTTTGATTTACTGTGTGTAACACTTTTATTTGATTTGTTCAATTTCCGCAGAAAGTGTATTCAACCCCCCTTCTACACACTGTTGCTTGTTGTTATTCTTACCAAGGGACCAACATATATATTAAATATATATGTATATGGTCTCTGTATATTTATTCTTAATACATGATTATATAATAGACTAGTACTAACTTGACCGTCGAGGGTTGATCTGGGCTTAGGCCTCGGATCCCCTTCTAACGGGTTTCTTCATATTTGCATCATACGATCTATGAACGGAAAGATGGAGAACGGCCCAAACAATCATCTAAACTGACCTAGCGGATCTTTGTATCAACAAACATCTGATTCAAGATTAGGTGGCTCAACAGGTTGATCAACATTTGATTCAAGATTGGGTGGTTCATCATGTTTTTATCAATCTAACATATGCACCTTAGAAGAACTTGTAGCCATTTTAGAATCAGAAACAGATTCATCAATTTCCCTTAATTATTACCTTTGATGGAGATAAAAAAAATAAGTGTGAACTCTTGTTGTCATATGTTCAGAAAAAACACTAATGCAGTTATGAACACGTATTTGTTCAATATTAAAATATCATGAAATGGTAATATGTTTCCATCCTCTCAAAATAACTTAACTCTAAAATTAACTCATCCAAGTCTATTGGAGAAAACAAATCAATGTCTAATAAATCTACATAACTCAGCTTACCCTTGACACATCTTCTTTCTGAAAACTTAGTAAAATGCCCACCATGGTTCAACTTGATAGAAAATAGGTTAGGCTCACCATCTGCAAAATTGAGATCAAAATTCAAGTTGGATCAACATCAACTCAAATTAAACTCATTGCAACATTCATGAAAATCAATAATGAAAATACAACCGTACCATAACACTCATTGTAATCAATTTCTCATTGTCCGGGCGAATGTAATGATAATGAACCATCATTGTCGACTTCAAATGCTTCAAAGTTCAGCTTTGAACGGTAATGGAGCTAGGGCAATGACGGTTGTGAAGCGTAAGCAAGAGAGATTAGATTGTAGCTGAGGAAGAAATTAATGACGAGCCGATATGTTGATTTGGTTGAATACCTCTTTATACTAAAAGGACCAGCAATGTAATTCGCTCTTATGAGCTTGATATCAAAATACTTTAAAACTCAACTCAAATCTATTCTCAAGTAGTACAAATTGTGTCGAACTCGATTACACATCTACTAAAACGTATATATAAAAAGATATCAGAACCAATATGACAAATAGTTACATAACTTATCAATTCACTCTATGTTGGACGATAGATGTGGGGTGACTTGACTTGCATCTCAAAACAGGAAACATAAACAACACAAACATATATGCAACTTGTTCAATATTTCACAACTAATTAAATCAGCTTTTGAAAGCAAGCTATATCCAACTAGTATATAAGAACGCCTCTCATCTTCTATGTGGAACACGTCTTCCTTCTTCCTGCATGACACGTGTCTTTCTGCTCTTCCACCAAAATGCGACCTCCTCCTTCTACGTCAACGGCCCCTCCGACTTAATTTCCTTCTTTATTATTTATATTTTTTGCAACAAAGATGATAGAGATTCTTAATTTTCACACTTTGTATCATCTTTCTTTTAGATAATCTTAGACTCCTGTAAGAACTTATGTTGACATTTTTTTATTAAAGACCGTAGATTTTATTTATTAATTAGGGTGGTGTTTGGTTCTGCTTTAAAGGTAAAAATATATTAATTAGTTTCGAGTGTTGATTGAGTGTATAAATTGTTTATGTTAAGTATATAAGGTCATGATAATCAAAATTGGAGGAGACAATACACACTTGTTTATAAAGATGTAATATATGTACTTCCTCTTTCTTTCCCTTCATTATTTGGCCACAAAGTGTGATAAATTTATTGTAATAATTATGTTATCGATTTAAGTTGTCAACTAACATTAGTATGCACTTATGGATGCCACTTAGGTTGTAGCCTAGTGGTAAGCACTAAAGTGTTTTGGTGTAGTGGTGCCCCATTGACCAAAGGTCATGGGTTCTAGTCCCGTTGAGGACAAAGTGGTATAGATTTAGGAGCCGTTAAAAAAAAAGTATGCACTTATGGAGATTCTTTCGTGACGTTTCATATACAATAATTACAGATATTACAGCTCAGTTTATATCCTAAGTAATTTTTGTTTTACACTCATCTTTGTTGGTAGTAAGTTTATATATGTTGGTTAAGAGATTGTGAAACGGTTGGGTTAAGTAGGTTGGGTAAAGAGTTAATAGAAGTTCACTTAGTGGGTTGACTTGAAACATTCTTGGTTTTAAAAGGTGTAAACTGCTAAAACTCCGGGAAGCCGAAGCACTAATCAAAAGCACTCGCTTTAGGCATACAGAGCGCCAGAAATTCACAGAAAAATAAAAAAAAATAATACATAATACTTAAAATTACCTAATATCTACATATAGTCATGTCATATACTACCTTATAAATACTTAAACACCAAAGTGTTAGCAGCTCAACGCATCTATACAAAACTCACAAGTGCTTAAACATCAATATATATTAGCAATTTACTAAGTTATAAATACTTATATACTTATACACCGTTAATCATTTCCGATTCAAAAGTTGTTAACGACTTTTTACTACTCTAGAGGATGCTTTGGATGATGACTCTTTGTTTCATAACTTAAGCCCGTAGTATAGAAACTAACCACTAATAACTTAAAAGCATGTTAAGTCAGTGTAATAACGACTCATTCATCCGGACCTAATTCATAGTTGAGTAAATATATAAATAACCAAAATACCCCTATTAAAAAATTTTACCTTAAGCTTATATGCAATATGTAACTTCATGTTGCTTGTGTATTGGTTCTTACTTTAGATGTGCATTTGCAATTTCAAATCACAATTAATAGTTTCTAGCAATTGAAACTTTGATGGAAAATTTCATTAAATGTCATGTAGAAAGTTGATTTAGTCATTTATTCAAGACAATCCATTATGGGGAATGTGTTCGAAAATCTTTCACGTGTTGCTACTAAAGCTCTTAAGTTCTTAGAGTGTAAAGAGTAGAGGGTGATAAATGAGTGTAGTGGGGTGACCACTTGGGGGTGGGTGTGGTACCAATCCCAAAAGGTGTGGTAGGAGTGAAGATGTGAAATTCACCACATGTGGTCGTGTGAGGGGCGGGACATTTTGTTTCTTAATTTTTTTTATTAAATTATGATTCGTTGGCTAGGTAATATGTGGGTCTATAATTTGGTATGGTTAAAAGTAATCACTACAAGGCTAAGTGATTGATTAAGTGGTAGGAGAATAAAGCTGACATGACAATGTGGTGAGCGTGGTTTTTGTGACCACTCTTGTACTCTTAGAATTATATCAAAATTTGAAGGATTCTATCACGCCTCAAGAAGAAATCTGCTTCAGGATACTATGTTTTCAAATATTTGTGTACATGTTCCTTGATAGCATTATTATGAAGGCTGCATTAAAATAACTTAAAACATTACTAACTCAGCTAGCAAGTTGGTAGTTAAGAAATTAATCACTACCAATACTATGTTTAAATAGATCTTTAAATAATCCATAAAGTTGTTTACTAGAAAGTAGAAACATAAGACTGGACTGTGCAAAGCCAAATGCACAGCCAAAAATTACCTAGTGTATCTACATACACAGTTGGCTATATAACCATATACTATTTCCCTAAACCAGAAATCCAAACAAACAAACATTTACAGTTGGAGTAGTTTAAAAGTACGTACGTATGTGGAATCCAACCCTTCACATCGCCGGCATCAAATTCAAATCAGAACAAGATTTCTGACTCCCACCAAGGAAATTGTTCACAATCGAATCAACATCCCCCAATCCTACACCGATGCACAGAGCATTCGCCACAGTCTCCTCATTGCTGCCTACTCTCACATTCGGGCCATCTTTGCAGTTTCCCATACATTTGCAACCCACCACCGTCGCTTCACCGCCGACCGCCTTCTCAAAATTCTCCAACAATGTTGCAGCTCCTGCTTTCTTGCACTTTCCACCCATACAAACCTCTATCTTCTTACTACATTCATTCATTACGTTGTTAACATCTTTGCTGATTGCGATCTGGGTTACTCTGTTTTCTACCTTTTCAAGAACTTGAAGAAGGGATGCTGATTCTTGATTTGGGATTGAATTCAGTTGGCTCATGTTCACAACGTTATCGCAATCGGATTCTGACGAGGAACTCTCAGATGATGATGAAGAATTTTTGCATTCTGTCATCATCCGAGCCTTCTCTTCTTTCTTTTTGGCCTTCTCTTCTTTCTTCATCCTCTTGATTTCCATCTTCTCTGCTTTTAGTTTCTGCAATTGACCAAGTAATACCTCTGTTGCTTCCTGTAAATTCATCAATTATTCACCAAAAATCATGAATTGAACACTAAATAGGGGTGTTAATAAGGTTAAGAAAATCAGAGAATGAAAATTGATCATACCGAGATCATCTGGCCCTGGACTTGATTATCCAACCCATTATCAACGTTCAAACCAAAACCCATATCGGAGAAAGTAGACAAATTCTTGGACAAAGCCTGCAACAGCTTCAGCTTCTTCTTCATCTCTTTCTTCGTTGAATCAATCTCTTTATTCTCCTTTATCGCCATACTCGGCCCACTGTAATACTGTAAGTGGCTCTTGTCGGCAAAATCGCCGGAAACCGCCAAAGCCACAACCGGTATCCTGTTTGGTTGTCGTTTAGAGCCGAACGAACAGGGCTTTTTCATCTTCGGAAAAGAGTGTGAGTGGCGGGAGCTGGAGGCATCAGCGGTGGTCGAAGAAAAACACGGTACCTGACGGAAAACAACTCCGGCGACCTCCATCGATACCACTACCGGTAGCTGATATCAATCGGCGTTAAAAAAAAACCGCAAAAATCGAATCTGAAAAGAAGAAATCGAGAAGACGAACGAACAGATAACGATTTGGAAAGTGTTTTGGGGATTGAATTGAATTTGTGACGCAAAAGTTCCTTGAAATCGGTGCTTTTCGTTTTATACAAGCAAGAATTAGCTTCAGAGTATTTGAATGTGAAGGTGACTTAATCTTGGCCGTTGGATTAATTGATTGATATGTTTTCACCGTTGGATGTGACGTGGTCAAAAATGGCGCCGGGCTTGTGACGGTTATCAGTTTGCCATACTTTTTTGGTTTATGGCACACGCCTTTACTTAATCTCTGCCTTAGATTCATTACTATTTTTTTATCGTGCTTACGTGGTATGCCACGCAGACTGCTTACGTGGCATTTTAAATATTTGTATTGTTTAATATATTTATTTATGTTTTAAATTCGTTCCTGGTGAGTAATCCTTTTCACCAATGCAACAACCAATAATCGGTTACACTAGATAATGGGGACTTGCTTGGGATTTTTTTTATCATATATATAGTAATAATAACAAAATAAAAAATAAAAAAATATAATAAAAATAATAATAATTGTATCAAAATTGGATATAACGAAAAAGAAACAACGGAAAGTTCGAATTAAAATTGATAATTCTGATCGAGGTCGGGTTATCGTGTTCGTGTGAATTCATTTATTTTTGTATCGAGTTCGAGTCGTGTTACCTTTTTGTATCAGATTCAGGTTGTATTTCTTGTCGACCAATTTCGGCCCACAAGTAGGTGAAGACCAGGTCAGCCGGAACCCAAACCTATTCGACTGGTAATTTTTTATTTTTGAATATGGTTTTATTTTGAACTAGATACATCACTCGGGTGAGTACAAAGAACTGTTTTGAACAGTAAGTAATGTAATTAAAATATTTTGTTTAAATTAGAGTAGAAAATCATATAAGATACACGGGATGAGAGAAATTTGTTGCAAAAAATTTAGAAATAATTTAGATCATGCATATATTCAAAATTACACAAATTGTAGTTTTCAGGTAGTTTAACGCATTTTTACGAACTTTTTTTTAGTTCGTTGCACACAAAATTAAAATTGAGATACTTAATTACATTAATGTGCACTTAACACTTAGATTAAGATAAATCCCATATCACTAAAATAGATCTACTAAATTTTGAGATAACTATCAAATTTGAAGTACAAATATTTTAAGTTATGTATAACAATTAAGAATTATAGATAAGTGTAGTATTTTAAATTTGTAAAAGATGTATATAAGTTCAAATAATGCGATTAGATATTTTAAATAAGTAATAGTATGAAAAAGTAGTCCCACACAAATGGATTATCTAAATGTCAGCTGGTTATAAAATTATAACGGGAGTTTGAATTAATTTGACTTTAAAAAGTTATTTGAATTAGTTTGATTTTAAAAAGTTAAAATTGATTTTTTGAATATAAGTGAATAAATAGTTAAGATTAAATATTTTATTAAATAATGGGTCCAGATCATCTAATTAGTCTTTTATTTATATTAGAAGATTGTTTAAATTTCTTTTTGGTTTGATATGAATTTTAAATATGATTTTACTTTCAATACTAGTTTATTGACCCATGCACGCACGGGTATTCGGAAGTGTATTTGAGATATTAAAGTTTTCAAATAAAATAGTGTAGTAAATGAAATATCACATTTGTGATGAGAATATACTAATTTCAAAAAAGTGTCATATTACATTACAATAAAATTTATACCAAAACGTAAATAAAAATGAGACAGTCGTAAATATATAATTATTTTTTCTCTAAACAAAATATATCACAAGTTACTAAACATTATTTATAAACAACTTATAATTAATTACATTAGTATACAATCTTTATAAAACTCCCTCATATTTTCTTAAAACCCCTCATATGTTTTATAAAACCCCTTACAATTTTCATCCAACCCCTTTCTAATAAATTTAAAATTTGAATTCAAATTACTCATATTCACGATTTTTAACTTTCCAAAATTGTTTTGAGAATTGAATAATTTTGAAACTGAAAGTTGTGATTGGTTAATTAAGACTCAATTTATGATTATTTTTGGAAAAAAAATTTACATGCCTTATATATAGATATATAGATTCAATGCTTGTTTCTATTGGATTCCTTATTTATTATTCTTTTGTTTTAATTTTTAACTTCTAAAGATGTTATCTTTTGTTTAATGAGTTTTATTTGTCTAAGATGTCCCCTCTCATTTGAGTTCAGTATCCCCTTTATTTGATGTTTTTTATTAATATGATATCTTATTATTTAACTTTATCTTTTGATATATATAAGCTGTTATTGCGCTTTTGTTAGTTAAAAGTTACTCACTAAACCAATAAAGAGGCGATGTTATTTGATGTGTCAAATGAGTTGGTAAATGATGTAAAACTTATATGATAAATGAGTAAATTGACGGTGTTGCTTGTTCATGTCATCGAGAGGTCTCAACCCTCTAATTCAAATGTATACGGTCTAAATAATTTATCTCATATCGATTTAAAACATCTCCTATTTATTTATCTCTGGTTAAAACAACCATAGAATTATATATCTTGACCCCCTTACGTGTTTTTATATTCGGGAGACCATTAGATGATGGTAGAAATATTAGTCATAGATGCAAAGCAAAAAATGCGGTTTGTTTTAGTTGATAGATATTACATATTTACATATTTGTTTTGTTATAATAAAATACTATTAAACTGATGAAACCAAGAAAAAGGATTGCATTTTTAAGTAAATTAATAAATATGGTGTAAGCGAATTATTAATATTAATATTAATATTATATTGGTAAGTTTGTCAAAAATATAGTAGTTGTACCATTGTAGGGAGTGATACGTGGAAGCATGAATGACAGCGCACGTGATAGTGATTGATAATTGAACACCATGCACATCTATACACATTCTAGTCCATATAATTTGACCTTCTTTCTCTCAAGTACATTTTGGCGGTCTCGTCGGTCAGCAACGCTACACCCTTTCCGAATGTTCTGGGAAGCTATAGCTGAGGTTGTGCGGTTATGATATATTTGGTTATCGAATAAATAAAAGAAAAAAAAATAATATGATACTGATATGATATTTAAATAAAATAAAAATGATAAATATATGATAGTCATGGTCTAACGTCATGTTTTAAACTTATAAATTATGAGCGAAGATTCGTACGTAATAAAAATTATTTATACATAACAATTTAGGTATTATTAATTTATATCATATGTTGTTAGATATTTGTATATGTTATGTATAGATGAATTTTATTGTATATGAATTAGCTTCAATAAATTTTAAACTTTTCAGTATAATTGAATTGAACTTCAATAGAAACTATTAATTTTTTTTGTTAAGTTTATTAACTATCAAAATATATTTGATTTTGTTTGTAAAGATATTAAGTTTAAAAGATATCTAATCGTTTAATGAAACTCCCTTGAATCTTGATTAGTTATATTTTTATGAGTATTCGGTTAGAGACTTAAGAGTATTCTTGTCTTAGGAGAAGTCAAATATTTGAATTTCATTGTTACAATTAACCGAGGCAATGGGGTTTTTTTGGAAACGATAATTGATAATACAGTTAGTTAGATAATATACATCTGATTTCAGCAACTAGAAAAGAAGCTTGATAATAGAAAAAACACAGCAACTAGAAAAGAAGCTTGAACATAGAAAAACTCATTTTAATATTTGAATATTAAAAACTTATATTTGAATATTAAAAACTTATCCGTTATTAATATGTTTAATATTTATAGATGAAAGTGTGTATGGTATAATATGAGTACAATGAAGTTCGATATAGAGAGAATATAGAGAAACACCTTAATGTGTGTATTTGAATATTCAAAGTGTCAAAGGTTACAAGGAATATGTCTTACATTGCTATTTATACTAGTAAGCTAAACAAAGATTCTATTACAAATATTGACTAGATCACAAACACTATTTTTGATTTAACAATCTCCCCCTTGATTGGATCTAGTCTATATTTCGATCACCGAGTATTCTCTACCATCTTCTAAGTGTAGCTCTTTCTTGCATCTTGGCTTCAAATAATTCTATCACTTCTGTTAGGCTTACTCGTGCAGACTGGTTAAAATCATTCTTAAGACTGAAACTGTGCTCTCTGATCTTTATTAGCCATACTCTGATTGAACCGTCTGAATAAGCATTAAGCTCGTTGGTCCTCAAAAAGAACTTTTCCTTTTTGTTGTTAAACAGAATAATGCCATCATCTTTTTCTCCAGTCTCATCATCTTTCCATATAGTCTGATACAATTCAAGTTCCTCTATTCTTGGATGAGAGATGTTCAGCTTCAGAATGTTGATCTTTGCTTTGTCAGCCTCTGCACCCAGTTGGAGATCTGTTCTTTCAGCAACTCTAATTCTCTGTTTCATGAAATCCAACAGTATCTTGTAGCCTGCATAATTAGCACTAGAGCTGTTTTTTTTGCCCTCAAGTACATCAAACATATACTCTATATCCTCCAGACTTAAGTGCTTTAGGTCTACTTGGATGAACCCATAAGTTTTCTGGTCTATTCATTGAACATTGAAGTATACCCATATAACATGAAGAAGTCTTTTAAATGAGCATTTGACTTTTGACACGGGATGCTTTGATGCCACTTGTTCTTTTGGTAAACCATGCCAATTCATAATCAGTCTTTTACCTGCTTCAGAAACATCAGTGACTCCCAGCAAATTAATTGGAAATTCTTGTTCTAACTGATCAACATAAATTTCTGGGATCTTCTCTTCCAAGAAAGCAACAGCTACATCCGGATACCTCCAGTTTCGGTTTCTTTTGTTTAAAGCTTTTGTTGTAAGAACCACTCTCTTTCTCATATCTCTTAAATTTGCTGTTGAGATTGGATATGGATTGTAACCTTGCGGTATTTTCCATTCAGCACCTCTTTTTCAGCTTCCTCAACCTTTTCTGTTTTTCTCTTTCCCTCAGCACATCTCTTAGTGTCTTTCTGAACTTTCCCGGAGATGGAGGAAACATATCAGTCACTTCTCTGTTTATTCTGAGCATATTTGCAATATTCAGCTGCTCTAGAGTTGGCACTTCTTCAACCTCAGGCTTTTCAACCCTTGGTGTTGTCACAATTCTGGCTTCTTTGATCTTTGTGATCTGTTGTTGTAAGGTAAGCTCACTTGCACCAGTTTCAGCTTCAAAAGAACCATATACATCTATACCATGTTCAACATCTTTTATGAAATCAAACGTATCATCTACATCTTGCTGAATCTCATCATCACTTTCATCAATCAGTTGCATCTTTTGCTTACCTTTTCCTTTTCCTCTACCTCTGCCTCTCTTTGGTGTTGATGTTTGCTTTCTTTGAGAAGACAAAGCAGATAACTTTGAGATAATAGATGCCACAGGCACAGTTGCAGCACGTTTCTCCCCCTCATGACGGTCTTGATCTTTGTCACGATCGTCATGTGTTCGTTTAGTTCCATGTGCTTGGGTCTGACAAGTTTCAAGAGAGGCCTTTATAGCAGCATTAAGGTCAGCCTCCTCCTCAGTAACAGTCTCCCCCTGAACAACTGCCTCACCCTCAACATCCTTAATCGGATCAATAGCATCCATCCTTTTGTGAAAAGCAACTCCGAAAGCTGTTATGCTATCTCTCATTTCCTTTTTAAAACTCTCAAATTCTGATTTCTTGAATTCATTTCTGAGCAAATCAGCTAGAGTAGCATCTTTTTCATTATTGTCTAGTCTAGCCATCAGCTTCACATACAACTGAGTTTTCAACTCTTCCACAGAAACATCAGGACCTTTATTAGCCAGCAGCCTGTCTAACTTGCTGTTAATTGAAGCATTTTCTTTTTTAATCTCATCAAACCTTGAGTTAGCCGCCACCAACTTTTCATTAACCGCATCAACCTTAGAATTAAGATCCTTATGCATCAACTCCATTTTAGTTTGAACCTCAGATAGTGCAGTAGCAAGGTCAGCCCTAGAAACAAATTCTGAAGCAACCTGAGAATGTGTAACAAATCCGGGATCATTCGATTGCCCGGTGAGGCAACTTTATCAGAAGCAACAAATGCATCAGATGAAGTGCCACCTGCGTTCACAGCTGGTCCAGTGTTGACCGTGGCAGGATTTCCGTCCAATCCTAGAAGATCACTACTCGGAGTGATTTCTATAGACGTTCCGGTAGGGTCTTTCAAGAGACCACTACTTGATGGTTCGAACGTGTCACTGGAATGATAAAGAAATGAGTCATCAATATGCGTTTCCAAATGAACGTCGGAAGCCTGGGGCGAACTGGCTCCTTTTTCAATACCTACTGTCTCAAAAGGAGACTTCGGTAGATCATGTGCTAATTCCCCGTGAGAAATTGAAACAGTTTCCTTTTGAGAGGAAAGTGAGTGGTTGGGAGGGGTCAGTGCATGCTCTGGTGGGATGCCAGAGTCTGTTTCAATATCAGGCATGATTATGTCAGACCCGATAGCAGATGTGGTTTCCTGGCTTTTTATGGCTGGAGGACTCTCTGCACTCTCATTTTCTTTTTCTCCCACTACACTCTCTGTTTCTTTTGACTGTTCTACTTCATCTACAATTGCCTTAGCAACAACAACAACATCATCATATAAGCCCCTAGTGTCAATTGTATCAATATCAAAGTAATCATCATGTTCATACATTGGAGCTTCCTTATTAGTACCCTCAGGTGTGACTACCATTGTTTCAACATTGAGCTCTACACCTCTATCTGGTGTTTCCTGAGATTGAGACAAAGATTTTGTAATATAAAGACCTAAAGGCATATCATCATCCTCATCTCCCTCACCTACACTCACATCACCGACAACCCCTTCATCACCCCTCTCGGATTTTTCACTCGACTCTCCCCCGTCAGTTTCACCCGATGAAGACTAACTGCTAGATTCTACACTCTCTTGTTCTAAGGCTCTTGGGGTAGAATCAGCAGGTTCTTGCCAATTCGGAAGAGAAATATTATTCTACCTCACATATGCCTCAACTACTGGATCATGTACATCCATTAAAATTATCAGCTCAGCAGGCATAACATAAGCCTCAACATCTGATTCAGTTTCACTTTTATATACTTTCTGCATGATATATATAGTAGGCTGGGGATCATCATTTCTCCTAGAGATTTCATTTGGATATTCAAGCATCATGCTTTGAACTATCATTGAGAGGAATCTTGGATATGGCAGAAATTTCTTTGCCTGAGCAGGGATTTGCTTTTGATGAATAACCTTGTGAAGGTCTTGAAAGATTATAGAAGCATAGTCTATGTGCCAATGTTTCACCATGGCAACCAGAATGTGATATGCACTGGAACTCCCACCATCAACTCCTTTGGAGATACTTGTCAGGAATCTATTGATTATAGCATACAGAGTCTGCCAGATTGGAACCAGATTGGACCTCTTGAAGTGAGCATTCTTTGTAAGTACACCATTATAGCCCAGATCCTTAACATGAGCAAAGATGCTCTTATTGGATGGAATTAGATCAAATTTATTCTTGTGGACATAGGTTTTAGTCTCAGATGGCAGCTTTAAAATTCTCCTAAGTTGATCAACGTCAAAGGAGAAGTGGAAATTTTCAATGGTTCCAGCAATTTTTTGTTCACCCTCATCATCAGTAATCATGTGCATTGAGTGCCAGAGTTGTTGCACATAAACCTCGGGAATATGAGGTTCCTCACCTTCAGCAGTTGGGTTGTAAGAGAGTTGGTGGTTTAAAGGGTGGGATTCAATCAGCTCAAAAATGATTGGAAATTGAGTAGTTGTGGTGATGGAATCAAAACAATGATTATTGAGTAAGGAAGGAAGGTAATTGGCTCGGGGAAACAATTGTTCAGAAGGGATAAAGACAGGGTTTGTAGGGTTAGCCATCGAATGTCAATGTGCTTTGTTTTGGATTGATGCACGGGATTGCATGATATGGCAATTGCACTCTGAGGGTAACACATCAGCGGAATGTGGGAGTAATCCAGCCCAAAATCAGATAGTTGTGTACGAATCCACAGGCTTTGTGAACAACAGCTGGCAGTAGCAACATACTCAGCTTCTGCGGTAGAAGTCGAGACACAATTTTGCTTCTTGGATGCCCAGCATACCAGCCTGTCTCCCAGGAAGTGTGCACTGCCCGATGTACTTTTCCGGTCTATCATGCACCCTGCATAATCAGAATCAGAATATGCTATTAGCTTGAAATATGAATCTCTAGGATACCACAAACCTAGATCTGAGGTACCCTTAAGATATCTGAAAATTCTTTTTACAGCTAATAAATGTGATTCCTTCGGATTTGCTTGAAATCTGGCACAGAGACAGGTAGAGAACATTATTTCAGGTCTAGCTGTCAAATACAGTAAATACCCGATCATACCACGAAATGTTTTCAAATCAACTGCTTTGCCATCAGGGTCAGCAAACAGTTTTGTTTTTACAGCCATGGGAGTTGACATTGGAGAACAGTCAGACATATCAAAACGTTTTAATAAATCTTTGATATATTTTGCCTGATTGATAAAGATCCCATGACTAAATTGGGAAATTTGCAATCCGAGGAAAAATTAACTTCCCCCGCAATGCTTATTTCAAAGTGTTGTTTCATGGTATTCGCGAAATCGTCACCATATTTTGGACTAGTTGACCCAAAAATAATGTCATCTACATATATTTGTACAAATATGTAGTCTGAGCCGATTTTCTTCTTGAAAAGAGTAGTGTCGGTTTTCCCTTTGACATAGCCCTTGCTCAGCAGATAGTCTGACAACTCATCATACCAAGCTCTCGGGGCTTGCTTTAAACCATACAGCGCTTTGTCTAAAATATACACATCATGCGGACGCTTGGGATCTATAAAACCTTCAGGTTGAGCAACATACACTTCCTCTTTGAGTTTACCATTGAGGAAGGCTGTCTTGACATCCATTTGGAAAACCTTGAAGTTTTTTAACGCAACGTAGGCCAGAAAAAGTCTGATAGCTTCTAGACGTGCTACAGGGGCAAATGTTTCATCATAATCAATACCCTCTTGTTGATTATACCCCTTAGCCACCAGCCTTGCTTTGTTACGAACTACTACTCCATCAGAGTCCTTTTTATTCTTGAATATCCATTTAGTTCCAACAATTGATTTTCCTTCTGGTTTTGGAATTAAACGCCAGACTTTTAATCTTTCAAATTGATTCAGCTCATCTTGCATAGCAAGAATCCATTCTGGATCGTCTAAAGCCTCAGATACTCGAGTAGGCTCGAGCATACTCAGAAAGTTTAGGTTTAGACATTCGTTTGCTGTCGCAGAGCGAGTTCGAACACCGGCGTTCAAACTGCCTATGACTTGAGTTTCGGGGTGACTTCTTAACCAGACAGGTTCCGGGGAACAGGCCTGAAGGAAGTTATCAAGTTGTGGGACATCCATTGCAAAAGGATTCACCATCTCAGATTCGGCAAACGGATTAACAGTGTCATCTGTTGCAGCAGGAGAAGGAGTCCGTTGTACAAGGAATGGACTGTTTGTAGCTTCAAACTCGGAACTCTCCTGATCAGTGTCCCGTGTAACAGACGGAGTAGTAAGTATGACAGATTCTTCTTGTTGTACTGGGTCAACCCTGTTTACAATAACAGAAGAAGTATCATTAGATTTGAAAAACTCAAACATAAAATCCAAATTGATATCTTCATTCTGAATGTTTTGATTATTAGATTGATTTGTTTGAGAAACAGGATTTTTAGAAGTTGAAGGTTTAGCTGTCAAAGAATTCAAATTTATTAAATCATCGAACGTAACATTTATGCTTTCAACAATCATGTTAGTTCTCTGATTTAAAATTCGAAAAGCCTTTTTGTCAGTTGAGTATCCCAGAAAAATTCCCTCGTCAGCTTTTGGATCAAACTTAGACAGTTTGTCCGATTCATTTAGAACGAAGCACCTATTACCAAATACATGAAAGTATTTTATATTAGGCACTACTCCGTTACATAGTTCGTAAGGAGTTTTATTGAAACGACGGTGAATTAGGGATCTGTTTTGTGTATAGCAGGCAGTATTGATAGCTTCAGCCCAGTATGATGGTGGCAGCTTGGAATATTGTATCATTGTTCTAGCAGCTTCAACCAGTGTTCTGTTCTTTCTCTCAACAACTCCATTTTGTTCCGGAGTGTACGCTGCTGAAAACTGATGCGTAATTCCTTCAGAATCTAAATAGGAATCCAGAGTCCTATTCTTAAATTCTGTTCCATTATCAGTTCTAATCGCTTTCACAGGCTATCCTTGTTGAGTCTTGTGCTTAGTAAGAAACAGTCTGATTTGTTGTGGCACTTCAGACTTATGACTTATAAATCGAACCCATGTGTAGCGCGAGTAGTCATCCACCATCACCAGAATGTATCTCTTTGAATTTCTGGACTGCACCTTCATCGGTCCACAGAGGTCCATTTGAATCAGTTGCAGGGGAGCTGATGTTGTTGAAATTTTCAGAACTTTAAGCGGTACTCTTTTTAATTTTCCCAGCTCACAATCCTTGCACAGATGTTCTTTTTCAAACTTCAGTTTTGGAAGACCTCTGACCAAATTCCCGTTTACAAGCTTGTTGATGCTCTTAAAATTCAGATGAGACAGCTTCCTGTGCCATGACCCGTTCAGGTCTGACGCAGCTTTGGAGAGCAGACAGATAGATGAACCTGATGCTTTTCCAGACAAGTCTATTGTGTAAAGATTAGACTTTCTGTTTCCGCCTAGAATTTCTGTCCCTTCTTCAGTTCTCAATGAGCAAGATTTCTTCTTGAACAGGACCTCCATGCCCTTGTCACAGAACTGACCTATGCTAAACAAGTTGTGTCCTAACCCCTCAACATATGACACATTTTCTATTCTCACTTTACCTGTCTCTAGTACCCCATGCCCGAGGATGGGTGCAACTTGGTCATTCCCAAACTTGACGTTACCAGAATATTTTCCCACAAAGTGTTTGAGAAGACCCTTGTCGCCGGTCATATGCTTCGTGCATCCGGAGTCCATGTACCAAAGATTGCTCTTCTGCACACAGAAACAAATGATGATGACCTTACCCATCGTGAAATGGGATTAGGTATGTTAGCCACAGAGACAGGGGAAATCACAGGTTCGTTTATAACAGATTCAGTTTTCTTGACCTGCTTGATTTGCCATCTCTTGATTTGCCATTTTTGTGGAATTTTTGCGCGGGGGGATAAGGATGATTTGTTTTGAACATTGAAAGAATTGTGCTGAATGTGTGAATGAACAACAGTATTGTGTGATTTTGATGATGTTTTCTTAACACTGTTGTTTGATGACTGCAAATGTCTTTTGACATTGTGAGTAGTGTTGTGAATAGGTTGAGCTTTTTCGTTTTTGCTTGATTGAGCTTTGTGTGGTGATTGTGCGTTGTGTGATTTGTGCCAAGTCGGTTTGATGTCCTTTTTCAGTGGTTGAGATTGAGGAGAAACTGATTTAGTTGGTGATTGTGCAACCGGTTGTTTAGATTTATTCAAAAAAAATTGTCGCAGTGACCGATTGAGTTTCTCTACTTCAATCTTTTGTATTTTTTCTTTTCTCTCGGAAGCAGCCATCATGCGCATTTCTTCAAGATGTTCTTCCCATTGACCGGGCAGCATTGGCAACCTCCGATATGCGTATTTGCGAAGGAAAATCGTAGTTCACTTTTATGAATCCACTGATAAATAATATAGCCTCTACGGTTAACAAACCAAGTAAAAACCATATCATCTTCAGGATTTTTCCAGTTTGAAATAGATTTAAATCCTCTCAGCATTCGCTCTTGGTGGTATGAGCAGGCATTCATACAGTGTCCTTCAACACAACCATGACTGGCACAAAAAGTTTCAACTCTTGAAGTTGATTGTTTGAGGGTATCAGTTTTTGGTTTCCAAGTCAACACAGAACTACAATTTTTATTACAAAACTGCTTATGAATATTACAGAAAATTGGAACAAATGGTTGTTTTCTTGTGTGTGCTGGTTTCGTTTGTTTCTTCACCTCAGCTTTCGGCTTCACATCAGGTTTTTGTACCGCCTTCTTCTTCTCTGCAGATTGTGCTTCAATCTTCACAATTCTCCTTACTTCTTGAGTTGCACGAGTTCCTGAGGAAACTTGGCGTTTTGATTTATCTGATTTAGAAGGAAGATTAGAAGATTTGTTAGTCTTATTGAGAATGTTTGAAGACACAGGAGATGATGTTTTAGGTGTAGAAGGTTTGGTGCCTAAAGTAGACCCTTTCTCTCGAATGCTGTTCGAGTCACAGAATTGATTGCACTTATGAGCCACAAATTCTCTACAAGCTTTTGGGCAAGTAGGAATCTTAACACTCCAGCCAAGGTCTATTTCTGCTAGAAGCCATTTGATTTTCTCATCTCTCAATTGTTTTTCAATTTTGTATGAAATGAGTTGAGGTACAAGTATGTGTGCACAATCCAAAATTTCTAAGTTAGAAACCTTTGGTTCTTCAGCTTGTTTCAATCTCCTTTTCAGATCATCACATAGTTGAATAATGGTTATCTCATGATTCTTGATGTTCTATTGTGCTTTTGCCAATTGATCAGAAAATTCATGAACTTGTTGAATTAAAACATCATTTTCAAGTTGAAGTTATGTCACAAACTCAGAGTAAAAGTTATCAACTTGTGCAGCGGAAGACTCAGACTGTGTGTGAAACAACTTGTCTTGCAAAATCAGATTATCTATCTCAAACATGATGCTATTAATTATGCAGCGTGTTTCCAGAATTTCCTGTCGACGCTGTAATTCCATATGTGGAATATACACGCGCGATGCATATGAAATGACTTGTTGCTCAGGAGCTTGAAAAATTGAACTTTCTGATTGAAAAACGGATTTATTTTTTAAAGTTGTTCCTTCAGTTGCTTCGTATGATTCATTCAATTTGTCATAATTAAAAGATTGTTGACATTTGTTGGTGGTTTTGCGTTTGAACGCTTCCTCTCTTTTTACTTCCTCTTCAGCGAAAAAAATCATTTTTTCAGTTAAACCACGATTCATTCGCTCAGCCTGATATAACTGAGTGCAATTGATTTTCTTAAAGAAATCACTATCATCATACCCTAAGCCTTTATATTTGTTTCTCGTGTCAGGTGTAAGAGTTTTGAAAATGGTGTGACGAGTTGTAGGTTTCTTTTTGAAAGCTTCTTCAAGATTTTGCACTTTCGTTTGCAAATTCAGTTTTTCTTGCAAAATTAGATTCAAATTAATATCTGCACTCAGCTTTGCAGCATTCAAGTCATGAACTTTTCGTTCTGTTTCTTCTTGAATTTGAATTAACTCATCTTCCTTTTGTTTAATGACTGCTTGAAGTTGATTAAGTTGGGACATGTGTTCAGATGAGACGGCTTGATTCATTTTAAAATTGAGATTCTGTGCTTGCAGTTTCTGGTTTTTAGCAGTTAAAGTTTGAACCTGATTGACTAATGTCATGATATGATCAGCAGAGATATTAGAGTCATTGAAATGTACCTTCTCAGCAGTAGTCTCTGATTCTGTTGAAAGAGAACTTGTGCTAGATAGACCTTCTTCAGCTTTTGTTTCACTCTCATACTCGCTTTCCGGATCAGATTCATCAAACTTTGCCATAAAACCTGTATCTTCCCCATCAATTACTGCATCTTTAGTTGATGCTTCATCCTCAGCAATCACAGAATCACCATCTTCATCCTCACTGTCACCATCACTTTCTAAGAACTCAAACTCTTCAACCTGAGCCATCAATACAAACTGAGCATGAACCTCAGTATCCTCATCAGATTCATCTGTATCGGACAGAAACTGATCCTCTTCAGCAAGAAGAACTGTTCCACTGTTCCGTTTCTTGATCAAGTTGAGCTTAGACTTATAGTACTCTGAATCCTTCACCTTCGGCTTCTTGCAATCCTTCTTTCATATCTCTTTTCCAAGTTGACTCCGTCATTTCTCTAATATTTATCATCTCTTCTCCGAGATCCAGAAGTGTATCTCTGATGGTTGTTTGTCTTGGATTTTGTAAACTGGTTATGTAGCATATTCGTCAGATAAGCCACAGCCTGCATCACCTTGTCATTATCAGCCGGTTCATCAGAGTCGGATTCAGAAGTTTTAGACTCTTGAATCTGTTTAAGCTTTAAGAATTTCCCTGAGGATCTGTTCTTCCTCTCATTGACCACTAAGGCAAGTGGATC
The DNA here is from genome assembly GCA_947179395.2 of Pulicaria dysenterica. Classification (NCBI taxonomy): domain Eukaryota; kingdom Viridiplantae; phylum Streptophyta; class Magnoliopsida; order Asterales; family Asteraceae; genus Pulicaria; species Pulicaria dysenterica. The sequence continues at coordinate 31,237,633 of OX359290.1, forward strand.
AATGTTTTCCTTTTGAGAACCCACACCAACTTCATCCTGGTATTGATTGAGCTCCTCAAAGATCATGTGATGGGTGACTTTGTTTAGAACCTTTTGGTTCATTTGACGATATATAGTCACCTAGGTTCTCCACTCAGGTCCTAGAGAATTGAGGAACCTGGTGTTCTTTGTCAGATCTAGGTAGTTGTCAAGCTTCTGATTTCTTAAATCATTTAGCAGTTTACAAAACCTGCTATATGTATCAACCAAAGTTTCACCTTCCCTAGAGCGGAAGTGATCAAAAGCATTTACTAATGTAGTCTCATTGATCCACACTCCAGATTTTGTACCTTCCATCTGTTTCTGAATCTCATCCCATATCTCCTTTGCAGTATTCAGACCATTGATTTTAATATAAAATTCAGCAGACAGGCCATGTTTCAAGTAGTATTTGGCCTTCTAGTCAGCAGTAGCCCTCAACTTTTCCTCAGCTGAATATTCACTTAGATATTTAGGACGGTGTATTTCTGGTATAGGAGGATTATTTGTTGGATCTGCTGCTTGATCAAACATAAAAACCCCTTTACCTTCCTTGATGCTTAACTTCATCAGTTCACCATATTTTTCATTATTCTCAATGAAGTCCATAAACCTACCCTTCCATACATTGTATTCTCCCCGATAGAGTACCGGAGATTTTGTATCAGAACCGAAGGATAAGGTTTCACTGTATGTACTCATATTTGGATCTTTCTCTGAATGGATTCTTATAAGCTTGCTAAAATTTACTAAGTGCTTGAATTCCGATTGAATGAATTCCGATTGAATGAAATCCGATTGAATGAATTCCGATTGAATTTTCAAATTCCGAGTGACTTAAATTCCGGTCAAACTAGAATTCCGGTAAAAAAAACCTCAATTCCGAAGAACAATTCCGAGTGAATTGTTAATTCCGAGTAAAATCACAAATTCCGGTCAAAAACCAATTCCGGTCAACAACCAATTCCGGTCAAGAACACAAATTGATAATTCCGATCAAAGTAATCGGAATAGGATAATTCCTATAAAATTCAATACGGAATACGGTGATTCCGATCAAGATTTACTCGGAATGAGTCAACTTCAACAAATTTTTACTCGGAATGTATGAATTCCTATCAAATTCTACTCGGAATGAGTGAATTCCGACTGATTCAAGCCAATTCCGACCCCTTCAAATCTGAGATTCCGAGCAACTCATACTTTCGAACCGAAATTTTGATTTTCCAACTGAAATGTTTCCAATTGATCTAATCTCTTCCAGAAAGGTTCGCAATACTCAAAGATTCAATCCTATCCATAAGATCTATCACTTTAACACAATAATTCGGATTTTTGAACGAATTTTCTCAAGAACTTAGAAACCTCTAAAATCAATACAACTCAAAATATGATGTTAGATTCAACCCAATGTTAATCCACGAAGGTTTCTTTGATGATTTCCTTTCCAAACAACCACAATTCCACAAATTTAATCCATCAGATCTTCAATTTGAATTCAAGGCCGTAGGTAGACTTTTTCTTCAAAAATCTCAAAAATCCAATCTGTTCTTGAGCTTTTTAATGGTGTTCTTGCTATTTTCAATCCAGAATCCAATCGGAGTTGGCTCTGATACCAATTGTATGGTATAATATGAGTACAATGAAGATCGATATAGAGAGAATATAGAGAAACACCTTAATGTGTGTGTATTTGAATATTCAAAATGTCAAAGGTTACAAGGAATATGCCTTACATTGCTATTTATAGTAGTAAGCTAAACAGAGATTCTATTACAAATATTGACTAGATCACAAACACTATTTTTGATCTAACAAAGTGGATAGTAATCTAGTCAATTGTCTAATTTGTCCTTTAACTTTGTTATATCTTTCTATTTGGTCTTTTAACTTCAAAAGTGACCAGGATAATTATTTATAAAACATTTTGTGGTCTCGATAGTTTTTTCTAATTTTAGGCGTTAGCCAAGTGTTAATTCAAGGGCATTTAAGTCTTTTTACCATTTTAATTTTTTATAATATATATCTTTTTTTTTAATAAAAAATTACAATTTCTCTCTCCCCCGTACTCTCTCTCTCTCTCACACACACACACACATACACACACAATACTCTCTCTCACACTACTCTCTCTTTATACTCTCTTTCTTCTAAAACACGCCGCCACCACTGCTCTATTTCTTCATACGAGTGCCACCACCTCCATAACTTCACTTCGTCGCCGCCACCGCAACCACTGCACTCCGCCACTGAAACCACTACCACAAAATAAGAGTTTGTTTGGTTAGGGTTTATAATCGAGTTTGTCTTACTATACTCTCTCTTTCTTCATACGAGCGCTACCGGTCCACCACCACTACACTTTGTTGCCGCCGTCATCGCAACCACTGCATTCCGGCACTGAAACCACCACCACCGAACATGAGTTTGTTTGGTTAGGTTTTCCAATCGAGTTTGTGGCTAAAATCTGTGGACTCTCATTCAGATCTGGCTTCAAATTTGGTTAGGGATTCTTTAAGTGATTAGGTGTAGTACACCCCTTAGAGTTCACTGGTTTTTGGCTCTTTCATTTTTTGGTTTTCCTTTTTGCCCTTGATCTTAGGTGCATATTGACCTAAATTGGAGTTACCCTTGACCTTTCTACTACGCCCCTTCCACATCTCTCCCCCCCCCCCCACGTCGATGTCCATTCGGCGTCTTTAGCATGGAACGCAACTCTGCTACGGACTTATCTCATGTTGTAGTTGATTCCGAATTGATTGTAATCATCCGACAAGCCGTTGAGATCATATCAGTTGCTAGCTCAATGGAATCATGTGTCCAAGTCTCTCTAGATGGTTGATACTCCCTTTTATGGGTGCTTGATTGTATTTAAAGCCCGAGTGGCGTCATAACCCTCTTTGTACACTTACGCATGGAACGCATCCCTCAGCTTTATAGATCATGTTATAGGCACCGGTGTCAATCAGGTTTGCAACATAGGACTCATGGTGGCAAGCATCAAGCCGCCAACATCTAGCGGGTCACTTGAAGGCTTTTGATATGTATTTCCTCTTGTACCTAAGCACAATATTTGGAGGCTGCGCTCTCATTCAAGGAAATTTGTCCCCACAAGCTAGCCCTTTTCGGGAATCAATGGACAGAAGTTGTTACTGTTGCTAATGTTGCTTGTTATTTACAAATTAAAACTCGGTTTAATAAGTAATCGCAAGAATAAACTTTTTCCTGATTTTTCAATAAACCCGTAAATGATAAAATCTTAGGCTAGAATCCATATTTCAATGCTCAATGCATGACTTCGGCACATCAACACCGAGTCATGCTATTTTCCATAGGTAAATACTTTTATCAATCATATCAAACTGACACGACTCATAGATCTTATAGAATTTTAGATAATATAATCTAAGCATGTTTAATCCTAGTTCTTATGCATCAAGCCCGTGACTGACAAATATACCTATTAGATTGTACCAACTAGGACATGTGAACTCGGACCCATCAACGATCAAGGAATCACAAGGTCCACCCTACCCACAGATGGTATGACAAAGGATAATTATAGTTTGGGCACATCAATGCACCAGTGCACTTTAAGCGGCATAAGTTGGGTTCTAAAAAACGATCCATGGTGTAACATCCTGAAATTGGGCCTAGTTGTGTAGGATTGTACCTCGTGCTTGAATAGTTGTACAGTGAATTTAATTGATTTAAATTAGTGTGTTGTAAGTTAATAACGCGTGTTATGCGTTAATTAGAGTGATTATGTGAAAAGTGTCAAACGCGTTTAAAAGTGATAAAATATTACGGTTTCGAGTTATGATTCCATAGATATCCCCGTTGGTTAAAACGGGATGGCGTGTGTCAAGTTGTAAGTTGGAAAGGGGAACAAAGTACCTCGTGTTTAATTAAAAAGAACTAAAGGCGGTTCAACAGGGGTTCTTATCCCCTGACTTTAAAAACACCCACAAAACACACATACATACATACGACAATACACACACACCTTCAATCCTTGTGGAGTTTTTGAAGAATCAAGTTGTAGCAACTGATTTCAGTGAGGATTCGTGTGCTAATCTGTTGTTGCCTCGTTGTCTTGTAAGTGTTCTTGAGCTCCAAACCTAGTTTTTATGTTTTGAGGAAGATACACACTTTGGATCGTGTTTCATGAGTTCTAAGTGATATATTGTGTGTCAAATATGTTTGTAAGCTCAAAGGGATGTTAAACAACTTGTATAAGTGATAAAAATTGAGTTTTGAATCGAATTGGTGTTTTAAATCACAGTTACAGTAGTTATGTGATAACAGAGTCGGAAGGGTTCTGTAACGAAGGGCCATGAGATCGCATGGGGGTACTTGCGATCGCATGGGGTCTTAGAAGTCTATGCGATCGCATGGTAGGGTCCAGCGACCGTAATCCTTGTGTTTGTTCTTGTGAACTGTTCTATGGTGTTTACCACCTACGGGTGATGGAAACGAGGTTTGCGATCGTAGGTATGTAACTTGCGATAGTAACCAACCCTAGAATCGTGCTTGCGACCAAATGGGGATTCCCTTGCGATCGGAAGCATTGGTTTGAAGTAAATGACCTCTTGCGATCGCATGGGATACTCTTGCGATCGCATGGTCTGTTACAAGGGGTCCTTTGCGATCGCATGGATAGTACATGCGATCGCAAGCATGGGTCTTGTATTAACAGCTTGTGTATCTTGTGTTTAAACCTGTGTGTGCTATGTGTAAGTGATAACCAAGCGTGTATGCGATGTGTTAGGTATACCTGAGGAACCGGAAGACACGAGTGGCGTACCCGCCTAGTGAGGACTTCAGGTGAGTACCGGTTTTCCCATGAGACTCGGTAAGTAGGGCTAACTGTTGTGTATTGACACGTGCTATGGTGGTATTGACGTATGCACGTGCAAGGTAAGTGGTGGAATGTCGTGTTGTGTTATGACGTGAGTTATGTGTTTATAGTAGTGATGATAGATAAGTGAAGTGATACGAGATAGACCCATGTAGGGTTATGACTTGTGTGACAACTGTATGTTATGTTTAAAGTGTTATTCTGCTCATCAAGTATGAGCAGAAGCTAATGTGATAATGTATACGCGCATGTAATTGGATCCTGATTGGATCAACCATGTTAGATTATTGTATTGCGCATGTAATTAGATCCTGATTGGATCAGCTGTGTTAGAGTGTTATATTGTGCATGCTATTGGATCCTTATTGGATCGGTTATGTGTTATTATGTTATATCCGGACAATTGGGGGACTGTACCACAGTTCCTGGGATTGGTTAAGGTCAGCCACGTAGGCTGGTCTCTGGGGGGCCAATAGGGTCTGGAAGTGGGGAATTAACGGCACCCGAGTGTATACGCTTGGTGATGGTTCTGCAGGCCACCGTTCCTAGACGAAGATGGGGTTCTAGGCGTAAGCCGGAACAAGTTATGTAATGGGGTTCGCGGTGAAAGCCGGAACTGGTTGTGAAATGGGGTTCTCGGTGTAAACCAAAACTGGTAAACGTGATGGTGGGCTGCTCTTCGCTCCCCCACCGATGCGGATGGTTGTGACTGATTCCCCAGCTTGGATCGTTGAGCCAGGCTAGCTACCTCGCAAGATATGATCCCGCTGACATGTTTGCACCCCGCTATGTGATAGCCTAGCTCTATGTGTCTTATTGTGATGTGATAGCATGCTTATTGGTGCTTATGTGTAAATTGGTGCTCACTAGCTAGTTGTAGCTAACGGTGCAAGATTTCCCTTTTTCGCAGGTTTGTGACTGATGGCCTGGCGAGCTTGGGTTACTCGTGGGTAATATTAGTATGTATATTTCAAGGAACACTAATTGTTATTATAATGCATGTGATCCGATGGTCGGCTGTTAGTTGTGGTAACACCTGTTGTTTGAATTGTTAAATGGTTAGAGAATCATTTGATAATTTGTAAATGGTGATTATTTCCGCTGCAAGCTTTTGATAAATAAGTTTTAAAAGTTTTAATTGGCGTTAATTTTAAGCTCGTGAAACACGGTGTTACAATTAGGTATCCTAGCCTAAGTTTAAGGGAATTGGATACTCGGATGAGCATTCGATCTCAAACTCGGGCCCAATCATCGTTAAGTGTTCCTGTTGGGGTAATTGGGGCTGAGTGTGAGTGTTATGTGATTGTGATGTGTTGTATACTAATGCCCCATGTTAATAGATGTTGGATAAGTGACGTGTTAAGTGTGGTTCTCGTGTGTATAGTGAGTAAGTGAGAATGTCAAAGCATCGAGTTGATAGTGAAAATGCTCGTAAGCAAGTGGAGGACGAGGCATCTCGTACTCATGTTAAAACTGAGAAGGAATCTTCTCTAAGTGATACTCAAGGCCCGAGGCCGATTCCAGAGTTGCAGGCGTATGCTCTGCACCTTGAAGAAGAACTCCGAGTGACGAGGGAGATATTGTTGGAATCCGTCAAAAGCAAGAGTCTGGAATATTGTTCCTACAAGAAATTCCTTTCTTGTGGACCCAAAGAGTTCGAGGGTAGTGATAATCCTTCAAATACTATACAATGGCTTCGAGAGACGGATCAAGCTTTCGAGTTTTGTGATTGTGAACCAGAGTACCGTGTCAAGTATGCGGTACGCATGTTGAAGGGTGATGCCATGTTTTGGTGGGACTCAGTGAAAGATTCAGTGAACAGAGAAGTGATTGTTGCAATGACGTGGGAGCAGTTTTCTGAACGTGTGACAAAGAAATACTGCACCTACTACGATTTAGAAAAGATGGAACGGGAGTTCAATGATATCCAGAAAGGAGATAAGCCAGTGGAAGAGTTGATCCATGCTTTTACTGATAAGGTGAGATTTATCCCTCACCTAGTAGCAGATGAAAGTGCGAAGATTCGCAAGTTTGTGGGAATGCTACCAGTGGAGTATATAGCGCATGTTAGAGTTGTGTCTAGTTTAGATCGGGCTTTTGAAATAGCTCGACAAATTGAGGGAGATCGCCTCAAGTGTAAGGGAGACAAGACAGTTAAGGGTCAGAAGAGGAAATTGCGGAAATCCTCTAATCTGGTCCTGCGAAAGAGCAGTCTTATGTAGGCGGAAAGTCGAGATCGTGTAAGAAGCCTAAATTTGATGGTTCTTGGTGTTCTCAGTGTCGTGCGTATCACACTGGTTCTTGCTCCAAAGCTACTACCAGGTGTTTGAGGTGCGGACAGATTGGTCACACAACTGCGGAATGTGAGTTCAAAGGAAATGTGTGTTTTAGGTTCCAAAAGTTGGGGCACTGAATTAGTGATTGCCCGATGAGATAGGATGCAGGAACTGGAGGATCAGCGTCATGGCAAAAGATAGAGGGCTCTTCCCGTGTAAAAGGGGTGAGCGTTGTAGATGATGACAAGTGGAGCTAAAGAGACGAAATGTATAGTTTTGGTTATTTTGTGTTTTGTAGATTTTGGTGAACTGTAAGTGTTTGTTTTGTGTTGACTACTCGTTTAAGAATGTAAATTGTTGATATTCGAGTAGTTGTAATTGTGGTTAGTGTTTTATGAGTTCTTGTTGGCTGTAGCGAGGTTGTTTCTTCGAGTAGTTGTAATTGTGTTTCTTGTGAGATTTCGATGTCGGAACTAGAGTGGATTAATTTGGCAATGATATTGTCGAGGAAATCCAATTCAGTAGAAATGATAGAGGTTTTGTTGTTTCTTGAGACAAGTGTTTTAGCTAGATGCAAGTGGCGGAAGTACATTGTTTGTGTTGATTAAGTGTAAGAATTTGACTTAAGAAAGTTAGTAAGAATAAATGACAATTGTGTTAAATAAACGCGAATGCGATAAGATAAATAAAGTGATGTCATTAAAAATATGAAAGAATAGTATTAGTGGAAATAAAACTAGACTTAATTAGTGTATTAAGAAAAGATGTGTGTCAATGCGGACAGTCGAGAATGTCCAAGTGTGTTTAGATTGAATTGATGATTAGTAGGAAGGTTTTAATGATGTTTTGTGTTTATACTAACTAAGAGTTCTTTTGCTTGCAGTAAAAATGGATAGAAATGTGGACATACAAGCTGTAAATGAGAACCGTGAAGAGACCTTGGATTTAACCACTATAGAAGAAGTCCAGGACTATATCTCCGTTTATGGAAGTAAACGCGGGGCTGTGCCTACGCGTCATCTTCGAGAAGTAATGTCAGATCAATTCGATAAATGTTTTAAGAAAAATATGCCTCTAATTGTAGTATGCATAAGAAATGAGGTGAAAGAGGAAATGAAAAATGAGATGAGAAGTGTTGTACGAGAAGAGTTTCGTGCAATGAAAAAGGAACTAAATGAGGAAGTCAAGAAAGCGAAGACTCAGGCTGAGGCCGGGAGATCTAGACGTCGAGTTACGTGTGAGATTTGCTGAAAGAGCCATGCCAGGGAGTGCAAGTACAAGGATAGAGTATGTTATTCATGTGGACTCCCATGGCATTATTCTAGAGAATGTTTGGGTAAGTTTTGTGATGAGTGTAGTCAGTATTGGCATGACTCCTCGGAGTGCCCTAACTAGTTGAATGTGTTGATAGTAGTAATGTGTTCTAATGTAGTTAAGTGAAGTGTGTGTGAATGTAGTGTGTACTTTTCGTGCGAAGTGTAACGTTGCAGTTAGTCGAAATAAATAAAGTTTTGTGTTAGTTGCTTTTCGTGTTAAATTGTGGTTGTGGTCTAACGCATGATGATTGTGGTAATGTGTGATCGTGTAAGTGATCGTGATTAGATTCCGAGGACGGAATCCTCTTTAAGAGGGGTAGATTTGTAACATCCTGAAATTGGGCCTAGTTGTGTAGGCTTGTACCTCGTGCTTGAATAGTTGTACAGTGAATTTAAGTGATTTAAATTAGTGTGTTGTAAGTTAATAACACGTGTTATGCGTTAATTAGAGTGATTATGTGAAAAGTGTCAAACACGTTTAAAAGTGATACAATATTAAACGGTTTCGAGTTATGATTCCATAGATATCCCCATTGGTTAAAACGGGATGGCGTGTGTCAAGTTGTAAGTTGGAAAGGGGAACAAAGTACCTTGTGTTTAATTAAAAAGAACCAAAGGTGGTTTAACAGGGGTTCTTATCCCCTGACTTTGAAAACACCCACAAAACACACATACATATGACAATATACACACACCTTCAATCCTTGTGGAGTTTTTGAAGAATCAAGTTGTAGCAACTGATTTCAGTAAGGATTTGTGTGCTAATCTGTTGTTGCCTCGTTGTCTTGTAAGTGTTCTTGAGCTCCAAACCTAGTTTTTATGTTTTGAGGAAGGTACACCTTTTGGATGGTGTTTAATGAGTTCTAAGTGATATATTGTGTGTCAAATGTGTTTGTAAGCTCAAAGGGATGTTAAACAACTTGTATAACTGATAGAAATTGAGTTTTGAATCGAATTGGTGTTTAAAATCACGGTTACAGCAGCTGTGTGATACCAGAGTCGGAAGGGTTCTGTAACGAAGGGCCATGCGATCGCATGGGGGGTACTTGCGATCGCATGGGGTCTTAGAAGTCTATGCGATCGCATGGTAGGGTCCATGCGACCGTAAGCCTTGTGTTTGTTCTTGCGATTACATGGTAGGTCCATGCGATCGTATGGGTCTGTTCTATGGTGTTTACCGCCTACGGGTGATGGAAACGAGGTTTGCGATCGTAGGTACGTAACTTGTGATCATAACAAACCCTAGAATCGTGCTTGCGACCAAAAGGGGCTTCCCTTGCGATCGGAAGCATTGGTTTGAAGTAAATGACCTCTTGCGATCGTATGGGATACTCTTGCGATCGCATGGTCTGTTATAAGGGGTCCTTTGAGATCGCATGGATAGTGCATGCGATCGCAAGCATGGGTCTTGTACTAACAGCTTGTGTATCTTGTGTTTAAACCTGTGTGTACTATGTGTAAGTGATAACCAAGCGTGTATGCGATGTGTTAGGTATACCTGAGGAACCGGAAGACACGAATGGCGTACCCGCCTAGTGAGGACTTCAGGTGAGTACCGGTTTTCCCATGAGACTCAGTAAGTAGGGCTAACTGTTGTGTATTGACACATGCTATTGTGGTATTGACGTATGCACGTGCAAGGTAAGTGGTGGAATGTCGTGTTGTGTTATGACGTGAGTTATGTGTTTATAGTAGTGACGATAGATAAGTGAAGTGATACGAGATAGACCCATGTAAGGTTATGACTTGTGTGACAACTGTATGTTATGTTTAAAGTGTTATTCTACTCATCAAGTATGAGTAGAAGCTAATGTGATAATGTATACGCGCATGTAATTGGATCCTGATTGGATCGGCCATGTTAGATTATTGTATTGCCCATATAATTGGATCCTGATTGGATCAGCTGTGTTAGAGTGTTATATTGTGCATGTTATTGGATCCTTATTGGATCGGTTATGTGTTATTATGTTATATCCGGACAATTGGGGGACTGTACCACAGTTCCTGGGATTGGTTAAGGTCAGCCACGTAGGCTGGTCTCTGGGGGGCCAATAGGGTCTGGAAGTGGGGAATTAACGGCACCCGAGTGTATACGCTTGGTGATGGTTCTGCAGGCCACCGTTCCTTGACGAAGATGGGGTTCTAGGCGTAAGCCGGAACAGGTTATGTAATGGGGTTCGCGGTGAAAGCCGGAACTGGTTGTGAAATGGGGTTCTCGGTGTAAACCGAAACTGGTAAACGTGATGGTGGGCTGCTCTTCGCTCCCCCACCGATGCGGATGGCTGTGACTGATTCCCCAGCTTGGATCGTTGAGCCAGACTAGCTACCTCGCAAGATATGATCCCGCTGACATGTTTGCACCCCGCTATGTGATAGCCTAGCTCTGTGTGTCTTATTGTGATGTGATAGCATGCTTATTGGTGCTTATGTGTAAATTGGTGCTCACTAGCTAGTTGTAGCTAACGGTGCAAGATTTTCCTTTTTCGCAGTTTTGTGACTGATGGCCTGGCGAGCTTGGGTTACTCGTGGGTAATATTAGTATGTATATTTCAAGGAACACTAATTGTTATTATAATGCATGTGATCCGATGGTCGGCTGTTAGTTGTGGTAACACCTGTTGTTTGAATTGTTAAATGGTTAGAGAATCATCTGATAATTTGTAAATGGTGATTATTTCCGTTGCAAGCTTTTGATAAATAAGTTTTAAAAGTTTTAATTGACGTTAATTTTAAGCTCGTGAAACACGGTGTTACACATGGCGGCGCCAAAGCACAAGGCGCGACCCCAATTTTAAGAAATAGCTCTTGGCGGTGGGGTTAGGCGTGGTGTAAGACAAAGCGACATAAGGCGTGTCTTATCGTGCCAAATGACGAGTTTTTTAAAGTACGACACACATATATTGTTTATTTGTTATTTAAAAATGGTGTTTTTTGTATATACTTTGCAACCGCGTGTATTGAACTTTTATGAATTTGTATTTTTTTAATTTGTATATGTTACTTTGCTTCTCATTTGTGCAAATTTGTGTAAATCATATATTAGTAATGATAGATTGAACATATATTATTATAAATATATACCAAAATTGTCGCCTTAAATGATGCGTTAAAAACGCAATGGCTCGTAAAACTTGAGGTTTGACCTTGCCGTCACGCCTTATGTTATATAGATCGTATAGGTGTCCCTAGAAGAGTTGCATATCTGATCTAAGATTGCTTGAGTTTTATATTAAGTATTTAAGTAAAACTTGTTATATCTAGTATTGTAAAATACATTTTTAAACGGCTGTTTTAAAATTACGACGCATAGCTTATGAAAGGTACACATGATGTCTATAAGTTGAGCTTATAGTCTATGATGAAAGCTTTAAAATAGGATATTTTTAATTAACTCGACGAATAATAAAAACCTGTATTTTATAAAACTATCATCTTATTAATTCTTTTATAAAATCATGGTTTCACTGTTTAATAATATCTAATATTGAAATTTGTTGTATTTAATGTCACAAAATAAAACCACCATGCAAATTATAAAATCATTGTCTTACCAACTAACCCTATAAGTCAACCCTAAAAATAAACTAATTAGTGAACCGCGATTTCAGTCTAATAATATATAATGTGACTAGTATTCGAGTCAAACAATTTTACAACCATGCAAATATAAAAACGGAATAAATACGTAAAAAGAAGAACCTAACTAGATCTGTTTAACTATTTCTCATTGCCTCTCAACTAATACCAATTAATCGAGACGAGAAAATATAACATTATCCTAATTTTGACCAAAAACTGCTTTTATGAAATGCATGTAAACTTGATTTAATCATAAAATCTTTTTCATTACATCACTTATTTCACAAAAACTAGTTATCATTCATAAACACAATATTTGGTCAAGGATGGCAATTACAATAAATTGTTTCTCCTCTTATTCCCAGTTTTTACACACACACCTTTTTATGGAATTCAATCCACAAACCATAAGTTTTAAACCAAAACTTAAATATATATGTATATATAAATTATATACTTTATTTGATTTATAAAATATATTAGGATTCAAAATATAAACTCTATTTTGTTAATCAAATAATAACGGTAATTGTATTCACTAAAATCAAGAAAAGCCTTTTACGGTTTCATTTTGAGTTGTGTTCAATAAAGTTCATATAAAAAACATAGTCCTGAAATTTTAATATTCAATCATAGGTGATTCAGTATACAATCACATTTGATAGTAAAAGCATCACCTGTGAATTACAAAAATACCACTTCGCTCAAAATTTTAAAATGCAATCTGAACCATTGATGCCATTGATCCAAAGGCTAAAATTAGTCCCTCAAGACTATGAATTAAGTATGGACTATATTGAACATTCTTCTGCATTTTTAATTTAAAAATTAAACTTGAATAAAATAAGATCAAATCAAGTTTCAGTTTTTCAAGGTAAAACTTTATCATGTGTTGCAAAAACACAATAACTTATGAAAAACAATTTTAACTATGCAGTTAAAATAACTTGATCTCATTCATTCGTTCTTCTTTTTTAAATTTATTAATTTTAAAAACTTAAACATTTATAACCTTGTTCACCCTATTTGGGCTAAAGCCCAAAAGCGTAAAATAAGACCCTTTAGATCCAAAATAACTTGGCCGAAAAGAGGGTTGTCCAGAGGCCCACTTTGCATGGTATGTTTCCTACTCGGGCCATAGGCCTCTGCCACTCGCGATCATGACCTGGGCCGAAACCCTCCGCTAGAAATGGCTCAACTTGGGCCAAGGCCTTCTCGACAAGCCCAATGACTTGGACTGAAGCCCTCTACATGTCACGATTAATACCGAAGCTTCTTGTCTAATTTTCTAGAATGGCTAATTGTCTAATTTCCATATCAAGTGCTTGGATTTGCAAGTTCTCTGGTGCTGATCATGTTCCCGAATAAATGCTCACAAATTCATGGGATACACAATTGGGCAACTTTAGTCTTTCTTTTATCCAAAAAGTTCAAAAAATAAAAAATGAAACTTTACAAATTGCACAACTAGATACAAGGGTTGAAATTGACTAGAAACTTGAAATAGTGGCATCCAAAATATTAACAAAGTTGACACAAACATGTATCTATGTAGCACTCACTAGTACCCTTTGCTAGGTAGACTCAAAGCTCAATTTACTTTACACTCTGATGTTCTAGTTGCTATCAAACTAGGCAATTTATGATTTTGAATATAATATTTTACATTCTAATTTGTAAGGAAAAATTCCTTTGCAAACAATAACTAAATAAGCGTACCCTTTTACGCCTGAGTCTCGTAATGAAAAGAAAAGAAAGGGAAGGATGATGTTAGAGAGAAAAGAAAGGAAATGAATGTTACATAACTTTTAGGGGGTGTTTGTTTCATTCTTTTAGGGGAGATTTCAAGGGAATGGGTATTCAAATCCCCCCAAATGATGTGTTTGTTTTGTAATTGTGAAGAAAGAATCAAAATGATGGGAATCCTTAAAATCCCATGAATGAGGGATTTAGAAATCCTCCTATCCCCTCTGGTATTTTGAAATCCCACACCTGTGGATTTGCTCCGGCGACCTCCAGCTAACATTCCGGGGAAACATCACCGATTTCGCCGTCGCCGTCATCGCAAGGCCGTCTCCGTCTCCGTCGCCGTCTCCTTCTCCGTCAAACCTGAGAGAAACCCTAGCCTTCGTCGCCCATTTGCCTTCGTCTTCACCAACGACAGAAACCCTAGTGTCCCGTCTGTCATCTTCGCCTGTCATCGTCATCTTCGAAGAAACCCTAGATCTTCGCCTGTCATCGTCATCGAAGAAACCCTAGATCCGTGCGAAGGCGGCTAGGTGGTGGCCGGCGTTCGCAGAGAAACCCTTCGTCTGTGGTGGCCGGCGTTCGCAGAGAAACCCTCGTCTGTGGTGGTCGAAACCCTAGCCGTCTGTGGTGGCGTTCGTAGAGAAACCGTAGCCGTTGGTGGACAAAACCCTAGCCGTTGGTGGACAGCGACGGTGGTCGAAACCCTAACCGTCGCAGATCTTCTTCATCCCCGTAGGTGGTGGTGTTGATGGAACGAGAAGGGCGGCGGTGAGGTGGTGGCCGGCGGTGAGGTGGTGGTGTTGATGGGTTTAGAGGTGTGTCTTGTATGAGAAGATATGATGAACCAAACAAGGGATTGGGATTTTAAATCCCACCAAATGAATTCCTCCCAAATGCAAATCCCTTGGATAAATCTCAATCCCCCCAAAATCAAAGAATGAACCAAACACCTCCTTAGTTTTTATGTTCCCTGTGGAGGAGAGAAGAGAAGAAAATAAATATTTTATGTATTCCATAATGAAAAAATTACAAAAAACAAATATATAATTTTACAATTTTACCCTTCTATTATAAAACCAATTTAACACAGTCTCGTATCAACACAAGTTATGGATCAGAACGAACAACAACAATATAACCCAATCCCATATAAGTGGGTATGGGGAGATAAACATGTAATGTAACACCTCATTTGTGTAGGTTACTCATACGATACAAAATAGAGCAAAATCTAATATATAATACCTCAATAACTCGTGTTTCGCTCTCTAATGTTGCACTTCAATCCCCTGTTTACCTCTCGCATGAAAAATGCGGTTGAGCGAAACGCCTAGCGAATGGATACAAAACAAAAGCAAAATGATACGAACAAGACATAGGGATACTAAGACCCTAAATATATAATAAACTAGCACGAAAACAGAACTATGACAAAGGAATCAATGGGGTATGAACAATCCGAGCTCAATAATACCAACACTTGTATAAAACAAGCATCAGCCAATGAACAATGGACCTGCAAATCCACAATACCAAACAATGGTGGATGAGGAGTTGGGCACTATGTCTCCATCCACAAACAATAACAATACAATAACTACGGTTAACCAATACGCCTCCTAAAACCTTATCACACCACAATGAGAAGAGGCCGTAACTAATCACGCCGCTATGGATATGTCATGCCACCTATGCTACAATGATGTGCTTGTGGTACCCCACACGTGGTTAACAGCTCGCATACCCAGAGCAAACAAGTCAATACACTAGAACAATGAAGCAATAACAATAAGACACTAACAATGACACATTCTTAATAGGCAACTCTAAAGAGGTATATAACAATAAAAACTAAGTCTAACCCCAAAATTTTGTGGTGCTTAGTGTAAACTTTTTACTACAATTATATAAAAAACTACATGTTTTCTTTTAACCCACTAAGGATGAGGAGAACAAGTCTACAATACAAAAAAATAAATAAAGGAATAAACTTGAGACATTGAACGCCTGAACAAGACCTGGAAAAATTAGGGGCTAGGTGGCGTTGAAGGACTACTGGCACCTAGCCACCGCCACACGCATCTGACCGCTCCTTTTCACCGCCAACACCCACACACGAATTCCTTTTTCCGTCATTTATTTGCCCACCAGTACCTCTAACCGCCGGAAAAGCCAACACCCACACAACTCTTCCTTTTGCCGCCCGTCGTTTGCCAACATCCTCTGTCTCTCACTACCGTCCGCCGGAGAAGCCGGCACAGTCAACACCTCCGTCGGGACTACCGGTCTGCCGCTGCCGGGTAATTTTCTCAATCTTTAATTTAGAACTTGGTTAATGGTTAAGAGAAGAAGTTACAGAGAATATATATTTTGACAGGATGACTACTTGAGAATTGAGATTTCAATTGAAGAAAAAAGATATTTATTGGAGTTAGTGGGAAGGACAACTAGCGTGCAGCAATTGAGATTTTAATTGAAGAAAAAGATATTTATTGTAGTTGGTGGGGAGGACAACTAGCTCACACTTGCTACTTTTTTTTAATCATTTAAATATTTACTTTTTATATAATTATATATAATAGTTTACTAGTTATAAGACTATAATAATTTATTATATTGTATTGATTTATTGTTATTTATTAAAGAGTAAAGACAAAAAAAAATTATAATATATAGTGGTCTTGATTCTCGAGTTTGTATTTTCGGTCTAGGATCTATTATGGGAATATTAAAAACACTCAATTCATTTTTTCAAAAGAAAAACTGATGATACTACAAAAATTACAAAGCAGGATAACAAACGCTCCCAAGCATCAAGAAGTGAACCTGAAAATGTTAACCAGAGAAGCATATTTCCGAAACACGAGAGCCAATTATTACCGAGGAAGTGGATCTTAGTTCTTTAAAAAGATATCCATCAAAGAGAAAACAATTGTCATCGTATCTGGTTAATTAGAGGGAACGAGTAAGACTAGTTTATCTGAATTTGGGACCTTTTGAAATTCAACTAAAAGAGTATGTTGCTAAAGGTTCAAAAAAGCGTCCTCGTAGGTTCCAATACTCATGGCTTAACAATTTTTCTAATTGGTTAGAATATTCTCCTACAACACATGCTGCATATTTCTTTCTTTGTTATGTATTTAGTGACAAACCAAATATGCGTCATGGTTGAGATGTATTTACAATTAAGGGATTTGACAACTGGTAAAAGGTTAATGATGGAAAAATGTGCATTTCTTAAGCATGTTGGTTGTTCACAACATAAAAATGCAGTGGCATTCGCTGAAAATATGTTGAACCAAGCTGCACATATTGAAAATATCGTAGAGAAGCGAAGTGCCGAGAAAGTCTTGAAAAACCGTATAAGATTGAAAGTATCTATTGATATAGTTCCATGGTTGAAAT
This sequence comes from Pulicaria dysenterica, assembly GCA_947179395.2. Classification (NCBI taxonomy): domain Eukaryota; kingdom Viridiplantae; phylum Streptophyta; class Magnoliopsida; order Asterales; family Asteraceae; genus Pulicaria; species Pulicaria dysenterica. The sequence goes on from OX359290.1 coordinate 31,254,840, forward strand.
TTCAAGCATGTGCTTTTCGAGGGTATGATGAAACTACCAATTCAAGAAATCGAGGTAATTTTATTAGATTGTTAAAACTTCTAGCCACGTATAATGATGAAGTTGCCAAATGTTGTGTTAGAAAACGCTCCTTATAGTTCAAAATATACTTCTGGATTAATTCAAAAATAAATCGTTGGTATTATCGCAAATAAGGTTCGTAATCGTATACGAAGTGAAGTAGGCAATTCTAATTTTTGTGTTATGGTAGATGAAGCACGAGCTGAATCCAAACAAGAGCAAATGGCCATTGTTTTGAGATTTGTTGAAAAAGACGGGGTCATTAGAGAAATGTTGTTAAATTTGATACATGTAAATGATACCGCAACATTAACTCTTAAAACAAATTTATGGTATCAACTTTTGAAATATGCATTTGATACTAGTAAAATCCGTGGCCAAGGTTATGATGGTGCCATTAACATGAGAGGAGAATGGAATGGGTTACAATCACTAGTTATTAATGATTGTCCTTATGCATATTATGTTCATTGCTTTGCATATATATTACAACTTGCGTTAGTAGCTGCTTCAAGAGAAGTTATTCATATTCACCAATTTTCTCAAACTTGGCTTTCATTATCAATGTAATTTGCTCTTCTAGTAAGCGCCATGACGAGTTACAAAATGCCAAGGCAACAAGATTAAAAACTTGTTAGAACTTGGTGAAATTGAAAGTGGTAGAGGAGCAAATCAAGTTGGGACTTTGAAACGAGCAAGTGATACACGTTGGGGCTCTCATTTCAATTCTGTTTGTAACTTGCTTGAGATGTTTAATCCTAGTTGTTTAGTTTTCCAAGGGATAATTGAAAACGGATCTTGTTATATTCTCAACGTGGTGATGCGGATGTAGCTTACACATATTTGAAATTGTTTGAGTTTGTTTTTATTCTTCACTTGATTAAGGAAATAATGAGGATGACGGATATTCTATCTCAAGCTTTGCAAAAGAAATCCCAAGATATTCTCAATGCTATTGAACTAGTTTCTGCAACCAAGAAAAGTCTCAATGACTTTAGAAATAACAGATGACTTAGTTTACTTGAAGATGTAAAGTTGTTTTGTGAAAGCAACAATTAAATTAATATGCCTGATATGCAAGCTCCTTATAAGTCTACTCGATATCGCTCTCGGCAACAAGATAATCATGTTACTTTTGAGCATTATTATCGAGTATATGTATTTATTGCATATTAGACAAGCAATTACGTGAATTGAATAACAGATTCAATGATCATGCCATGAAATTGTTAACACTTGTATCTAATTTAGTTCCAAAAAAGATTTGATGAGATTTGTCGTCTTGTCGAAAAATATTTTCCCGAAGATTTTACTAAACTGGAGAGGATGCAATTGAGATACCAATTGGAGATTTTCAAAGTTGAAATGCCAAAAAACCAAACCCTAATTGGCGTTTCTAGTATCGCTCAATTGTGCACTAGTCTTGACGAAACTAAGAAAACTGATACTTATCATTTGCTCAGTCGTTTGATTTGACTTCTCCTAACACTACCAGTTTTAACTGCAACTTCGCAACAAGATTTCAAAAGATTTTCTTGCAGATATCTTGGTAGTTTATATAGAAAAAGAAATTGCTGAATAATTTGATTCGGAGTACGTAATTGATGAATTTAAAGGTCTTAAGTGTCGTCGAGCCGAGTTATAGTCTTACCTTTTATTGTATAAAGTTTATCGTCTATCTATATACAATTTAAGTTCTTTTGTAATTAATTTAAATTCCTATGATATAATTCAATATTCATTGTAGTTTGATTCCCCCGTCCCCCCCCCCCCCCACCCCAATTTTTTTTTCAAGTTCCGCCATTATTCATATTTAACTTCGATGTGATACGATGTTTTATAAACATGATTGTTTAAGAAAACTTGAATTTAAAGAAAACATGAATCATTTATTTAAGGGTAGACATGAGTCGGATTTTTTTCACAAATGATACGTATTCCTAGAATATTAACAAAATTAAGTTAGATTTTTTTATTTCTATTGTACTATAATCTGCCTTTGAGGGGCCGGTTAAGGGTCTAGTCACATCACTCCACAAGCACCGTTCCTTTTCTGCAAGCCTGCACACTCCATCAACTTTAGTCAACTTTCTACACACTCCATCAACTTTAGTCAACTTTTTTGTTCATTCATTTCCTTCATGTTCACGAGATAGCAGTTGCTTTAATTAACATTTATTCATTTATTCAAACAATGCACATTGCAATACTCACGAGATAGCAGAAGGTCACTTTATATATATATAAATAACAAATTTGTTTTTTATGTTGTATTGGATTAGGGGACTTGATATCCAGGATGCAAGACTTGCTATCTGTGAACCAAATTTGTTTTTGAATATAAATAACAAATTAGTATAAAATTCAGTTAATATTTGTATACATGCCTCCTTCACATGCCAACTTATGATTACCAATAGTTACTGGTTTCATTAGGCATGAAGATACGGCAAAATTTTGCTTAGTCTTCATCACACTTGCTGTTTCTTTCTCTGGCTTCTCTAGGTCAAGGATTTTGGTTGCTGTTTGATATGTTTCTAGGGTTGTCCATATTTGTAAATTTTGTTCAGATTTTGGTTGAATATGGTATGGAAATCACCAGACACATTTTATTTAATCCTGTTATCAATGAGATGTGTGTTGATCACTTGAATCGTTTCATTTTTGTGTTGTTTATCTTTGTGCTTTGATCCTGATTCTGTGGTGCTCTTTTTTGCATCCTATTTCTTGATTTTTTTGTTTATGTTGTAAGTGTTTAAGTTTCCACTTGGTAAGTTTTGACTTTTCTCCTACTTGGGTAGTCTTCATACTGGTAATTGGAGTTTCCAAATTTGGCATTTGGGTGGTTTTCACAAACTGGTTACATATTCGTATGTATGTTTATAGGCAAGCGTGTTCTAGTTGGTACTTTCTATTTAAGATAATTGTTCTAAATTTCAGTTAATTTCGAAGTTCCTCATGGGTGATGTTTCAGTTTTCACTTATACATGTATATATGTATGTTAGATGCTACAACATCATCTTTTGTACTACCTTCTCAGTGAATTTGGATTGACCAGCAATTGTTACTTTTTATCGATTTTCATATTTATACATTGAAAGTGTGTCCCTATTTGCTGTGTAGACTCTGGTATCCAATGACTAGAAGCTTTATTATATCACATGTGGTTTTATGGTATCTTCATGATGCATTCCATCTCATTTTTACACATCATTGTGTGTTATTCCTGTGTTTATGTTGTAATAGCATAATGTGTTGTGTTAAGAATAGCAATCAGAGCTTTGCTTTTTTGGTCAGAAGACATTGCCTTTCTTTTGTGATTATGTTGTTTTAGGAGAGGGGACTGATATCTAGGATACATGACATGCTATATGCGAGTCAAATTTGTTTTTGAATATAAAAAACAAATCAGGTTACATTCCAGTTAATATCTGTTTAGATGTCTCTTTCATATGCCAAGTTATGATTACGAATAGATATTTGTTCCATTATGCATAAAGATACGACATACGTTTGCTTATAGTCTTCATCAAAGTTGCTGTTTCTCAGGTATGGTATTTAACTTTATTCGGTATGTTTGACGTCAATTACTTGTATCTCTCTCTGAATTCTCCTTATTTTAGTTTATGCAATATTTATGAATGACCTTGGCTTCAAGTCATCGGTTACTAATGATTAATCTATTTCAATTTTGGTAAGCAACTTAAATACCATGGTGTATTCGTCATGATCTACATTTTCGTTCTTTTTGTCTTTTATCTCTACGACTAGTCATTCTTTGGTCTATTTGATAAAACTTCGGTGTCGTTGTGTAGTAGTATGACTTGATGATCTCAATTTCTTTACTTTTTGCGTTTTAGTCATTCAGATTTCTTTTGTTCTTGTTTTGCATAGTTTTCTTGTATCTTAAAATGCCATTCTTTTGTTGCATAGGTTTCTTGTATCCTAAAATGGTGTAACCTCATAATCGGGTTAAACCGGATAACCTGAATCCTAATAATACTATTAAGCTTAAGCATAAGCTTCCTTAGTGTCTAGAAAGAAAACCTATTTTAACTTTGCTTGCCCCAAAATATCTATACATGTTAGCAATTGTTGTTGATGATGTAATTTAAAACTAAGTTTTAAACTAATTTACATCAATCATTTTTAGTTCCTTCTACTAAACAATGGCTAATGATTGTATCTAATACATGATTTGGTGTTTTACTATGTCTCTATCGTTTTTCTAACATTTATTCTTAAACTATTTCCCACATTTTGAGGTAAAAAGGACCTTTGCTTTGAAGATTAGTAGGTGATTTATTAAAGCAAAAAAAATTCCAAAGGTTATCTTTGGAAAGTTGAAAGCTCATACTGTTTTTCTGACATTTTTCTTTATGGAGTAAACTTTTTCCAGCCTGGTAAGAAAGTTTGTTAATATTTCGAGGTTCAAACTTGGCTTGCTTATGGCTTATGAAGCTATAACTTGCTCAGGGCATAGTGAGGCCTGATATTTATGGTGGTGAGAGGAAATTCTTAGGTAAGAATGTAGGATATGAGACTCATGGTGAATTGACTTCTTTTCACTCTGGTTGATGTCATATACTCTGTTTATTGGCACCTTTTCATATATCAGCAAATCACAGTCTTGATGAAAGTGCTTCGTTAGCTCTAGGTGTTTGCTTGAAGATGTCAGGTTCTTCTTCCTCTTTGCTTTTTTACTTAATACTATCATTTATCACTTCTTTTCACTTTGGTTGATGTCATTTTCACTATATAGTTGGTATGTTTCTCTTATAAACTTTGAAATATAGTCAACTAACTATATATCAACAAATCACTGCTCGGATAAAAGTGCTTTGTTAGCTCTTGATATTTTCTTGAAGATGTCAGGTTCTTTTTCAACTAACTATATTGTTGTTGTTTTTCTCTTTTATTGACACCATTTCATATATCAACAAATCACAGTTGGGATAAAAGTGCTTCGTTAGCTCTTGATGTTTGCTTGAAGATGTCAGGTTCTTCCTCTTTGGTTTTTTACTTAATACTATCATTTATCACTTCTTTTCACAATGGTTGATGTCATTTTCACTATATAGTTGGTATGTTTCTCTTATAAATTTTGAAATATAGTCAACCAACTATATTGTTATTGTTTCTCTGTGTTTATTGACACCATTTCATATATCAACAAATCACAGTTGGGATAAAAGTGCTTCGTTAGCTCTTGATGTTTGCTTGAAGATGTCAGAGGTTCTTCTTTCTCTTAGGTTTTTTAGTTAATACTATCATTTATCACTTGTTATCATTTTGGTTATGTCATTTTAACTATATAGTTGGTATGTTTCTCTTATAAATTTTGAAATATAGTCAACCAACTATATTGTTATTGTTTCTCTGTGTGTATAGACACCATTTCATATATCAGCAAATCACAGTTGGGATAAAAGTGCTTCGTTAGCTCTTGATGTTTGCTTGAAGATGTCAGGTTCTTCTTCCTCTTTGGTTTTTTACTTAATACTATCATTTATCACTTGTTATCACTTTGGTTGATGTCATTTTCACTATATAGTTGGTATGTTTCTCTTATAAATTTTGAAATATAGTCAACTAATTATATTGTTATTGTTTCTCTCTGTTTATTGACACTATTTCATGAATCAGCAAATCACAGTTGGGATAAAAAGTTCTTGTTATCTCTTGATGTTTGCTTGAAGATGTCAGGTTCTTCTTCCTCTTGGTTTTTAGTACTTAATACTATCATTTATCACTTATTTTCTCTTTGGTTGATGTCATATACTCTGTTTATTGTCGCCTTTTCATATATAAAGTGCTTCATTAGCTCTTGATGCTTGCTTGACGATAGGTTCTTCCTCTTTGGTTTTTACTTAATACTATCATTGATTACTTCTTTTCACTTTGGTTGATGTCATTTTCACTATATGGTTGGTATGTTTCTCTTAAGAATTGTGAAATATTGATATAAGTTAACTAACTATATTGTTGTTTCTGAATGTTTATTGACACCATTTTATGTCAGCAAATCACTGTTGGGATAAAAGTGCTTCGTTAGCTCTTAATGTTTGCTTGAAGACGTCAGGTTCTTCTTCCTATTTGGTTTTTAGTTAATACTATTATTTCACTTTTTTTCACTTTGGTTGATGTCATATACTCTCTACTTATTGTCACCTTTTCATATATCAGCAAATCACAGTTGGGATAAAAGTGCTTCGTTAGCTCTCAATGTTTTGGGTCATACGTAATAGTGAAAGGAACTTCAGAGGTTAGAAGATATTGCTCTGCATTTCTTGTGGATTATGTTGGTTAAGGTTAGAACACTTGATATGAGATAAATGATGAACCGACTTCATTTCATGTTTAAGCGTTACTTTCTGTTGTTTGTCGATATGATCGATTTTTTGTTTCTCTGGTATTGTATTTAACTATGGCTGATAAGTAGGATATGAGACTCATGATGGATTGACTTCCTTTATGCAATCACAATTGGGATAAAGTGCTTCGTTAGCTCTCAATGCTTGCTTGAAGATGTCAGGTTCTTACTCCTTGTTTTTTACGTTTATAACTTATTACCTTTTTTTAACTATGGTTGAAAGCATTTTCACTTTGGAAGCACAACATGTAACCAAGATTGGGTGATTTGGTGTTCTCACTACTTTTTACCCTTTGTTATTTAAATTGTTATGATCTTCCTCTTAGTATTATATGCCGATAGAGCAATGGTTTTTGTTTTCAATTTAGATTTTGTTCTTTTGGTATTTGCTTTATGGTATTTGGCTTCTCTAAGTCACAAGCCTATGGTACGGGGATCTTGGCTTGTTCTTTTGTTTAATATGTTTTCTAGGGTTGCATTTTATTCAAAATTTGGCTGAATATGGAATTTAGTTGATCACCATATATTTTATTAAATCCTGTTATCAATGAGTTGTATGTTGGTTACTTGAATTGTTTCTTTTTTGTGTTTATCTTTGTGCTTGGATCCTAATTCTGCTGTGTTCCTGTTTTCATCCTTTTCTCTTGATTTTGTTGTTTATGTTGCAAGTAATTGTTTCAGATCAAGGATGAACCCCGTCGAGAAGATAAGTTGTCTGATGGAAGTCCGATGCCATTTTCGATAAAGGATGCACCATCGAAGCCCTCAAATTATTCGCTCTTGCACAGTACTTGGTATGTTTTTGATGTTCACGAGTCTCCAAACAGTAACAATTTAAGTCCCTGGTTTGATTATTTGAGTTATCAACCCAAAATTACACCCAAATTGCCTTCAAATCTGTGCACTAGAAACGTTTTTGATGTAGTGATACCTAGATGGTTAAACCCAAGGACTCATTCTATCATGATTTATTTAGAGAGTCGGGTTTTTAGATGTGCACATAAGGTGCTCCATAAAAGTCCTAAACAAAATTTTGTCAGGCAATCGGCTTTGACTATTTTGTATACCAATCCGGGTTGTAAGCCACCAAAACCTCTAGATTTTACATGCTCCTTTATGATGGTTACACCCCCATGGCTACTGATGCACATGTTGTTAACCCCCAAGGACAATGTCATTGATTACTATGTTAAGGAAACTGATTTTTGGAGTGTAGACAAGCTGTTTGATGAAAGTGTTGGTCTAAATTGGCCTAGCAAAACAGAACACACTAAATATCGTTTGGTTTGGTATGTTTTGTGGGATCGTAAGCCTCGCAAACCTCCAGATTACATGAATATCTTTACTACGTCATATGTCTCTCATGACCAAGAGTCTCCCAGACCCCCTAAACCACCTGATTATAATCATATTTCTGTTTTCATGACACCAGTCAATCTAGTTGATCATCCATTCGTATTAATCACCCAAATTAAAACCTACTTGAATCAGAAAGAGGAAGACATTTCGACTTGGCAGCTAAGGACGAATGCTGAAGCGCACACTTTTTGGGTCAGAACTGGAATGAGAATCATATGTTCATTGTTGATGGGATTTCTTTATTTGTGGGGCAGAATTGTGAAGGGGTCTATAAGAGTTTGTTTCAAGCTATTATTAATGGTGTTCAACGTGACTATGGTAAGATATATGTGGCCAAGGTTCTTGCTGTTAGGACTGAAGGAAAAAGGGTTGTTTATGAGCTAACTAAGTCTGGCGGTGTTCTTGCTCTCATGTACGCAAGTCATGACAATGTTAAGGAAGGTCTCCAGGTTCATATTCAGTATAGAAAGGCCCTACACATGATGTTTTTTAATGAACCAGGCCTGGGAAACTTCATGAGAGATCTTCATAGTGGAGTTCCAACTGTCAAGGTTCGTCAAGTTGTTAAGAAAGTTGCGAACATACTTGAGCAGAATCATGACACTAAACAAGATCTCCCTGTTTCTACTCAGTTCTCTAAACTGAAATCTTATGTTCAATTTAAAGTAGATGGTCGGAATCACAAGGGCACACTCAAGAGAAGTTTGCAGGAGACCGTTACATGAAGAAAAGAGATTAAGGGAAGAATGGGGTTCTAATAAAGCAGAAAAGGAAGTTAGGAAGCTTTGGATGATTCCATGGCAGCAAGGTACTAATAAAGATGATACAAGGAGGGATTTATTCCAAGTCAATTGTCGAAATTCAGGCTTGAGGACATGCCTTCTTTATGGGGGCGGTATCCATAGAGAATATGACATGGATCATTTGTATTTTAGTAATAGCCCATTTGGCCTAGGCCTGTTTAGTTAAATAATATTATATAAAGCTGATAGAGGGAAGATAGGAGGTATCGAGAGTTATTTTCAGTGGGTTCGGCTCATTGGAGCTTGGGCAGGAAGGCATAGTCGTCTTCTCCGATTAGGCAGGGGAGTTCTTACGATCTCTCTCTCTGATTCTTCTTCTACTCTTTTGTTCTTTCTTGTTACCTATCAATTCGAGTACCTAATACAGCTGTTGATTACCTATACCTAGTTCCTGTTCTGTTTCATTTAGTTTGCTGATTTGATTCCTATCATGGGTGGTTTTCACAAAACCGGTTACATATTCATATGTATGTTTATAGGTAAGTGTGTTCTAGTTTGTACCTTCTCAGTGAACTTGGATTGACCAGAAATTGTTACTTTTTATTATTTGCTGTGTAGACTCTGGTATCCGATGAGTAGAAGCTTTATTATATCACAAGTGGTTTTATGGTATCTTCATGATGCATTCCATCTCCTTTTTATACATCATAGTGTGTTTTTTCCTGTGTATATGTTGTAATAGCATAGTGTGCTGGGTGATTATGTTGTTTTTCAGGATAAATTCCGGTTAATATCTGTTATAAATACAAATAGATATTTGTTCCATTATGCATAAAGATACGACATAAGTTTGCTTATAGTCTTCATCAAAGTTGCTCCCAGGTATGGTGTTTAACTTTATATGGTATGTTTGACGTTAATTATCTTTATTTATAAGCTTATGTAGTATTTATGATTGACCTGATGGCTAATCTATTTTAGTTTTGGTAAGCAACTTAAATAGCATGATGTATTCGTCACATGTCATGGTCTACATTTTCGTCATTGTGTAGTAGTATGATTTGATGATCTCAATTTCATTAATTTTTGCGTTTTAGTCATTTAGGGGGCGTTTGGTTGGAGGGATTTGGGAGAATTTCATGGGAATGGGATTTGAAATCCTCCCAAATACCATGTTTGGTTTACAAATATCAAGTGGGAATCAAAATCCGAGGAATCATTCAAATCCCTTAGCTGAAGGATTTTTCAATCCCTCCACCCCCCATGATATTTTGAAATCCCATCGATGAGGTATTCTCTCCAGCGACTATCCGGCGACCTCCGGCGACTATTCTAGCTACCGTCGTTCCAAAACCCTAGTTCCTTCATCGTCGAATATTCCGCCGTCGACCATCTTCGTCGTTCAAGATACTCTAGCCGTCACCGTCGCCCATCGCCCTCAACCCTTCGTCGTTCCAGAAACCCGTTGCCGTCGCCCATCGCCCATCGCCATTCACCTCTTCCTTCGTCTTCATCGTTTCAGAAACTCTAGTTCCAGAAACCCTAGCCGTTGCACATCGCCCTCAACCTCTTCCTTCGTCGTTCCAGAAACCCTAGCTACAGCCGCCGTCGAAGAAACCCTCTGTTGCCTTCGTCGTCGTCGTTGCCTTCGTCGCCGGTGGAGAGATGTGGTGGTGTTGATGATCGGTGCTCTCGGTGGTGGTGTCAACGGTGGGAGCAGATCAGGCAAGAGAGATGTGGTGGTGTTGGAGTTTGGTGGTGGTGTAAATCCCACCTACAAATATGAACCGAACACAGGTTTGGGATTCTAAATCCCATCAAATGAATTCCCCTCAAATGCAATTCCCTTGTATAAATCCCAATCCCCCCAAAACCAATACTTGAACCAAACGCCCCCTTAGAATTTGTTTTGTTCTTGTTTTCAATGTATGTATATTTACTTATGTTAGGATCATTGTCTTTTTTGTTGCATAGGTTTCTTAAATCCTAAAATGCCATTATTTTGTTGCATAGGCTTCTTGTATCCTAAAATGGTGTAACCTCGGAATCGGGTTAAACCAGATGACCTAAATCCTACTAATACTATAAGCTTAAGCATAAGCTTCCTTAGTGTCTAGAAAGAATACATGTTTTAACTTTGCTTGCCCCAAAATATCTGTCCATGTTAGCAATTGTTGTTGGTAATGATAGAATCTAAAATGAAGTCTTAAACTACATTTACATCATTATGAGTTCCTTCTACTAAACAAGGGATATTCACTAGTAAATATGAATGAAGAAAGTCATTTGTTATCCAAATGTATCTTTTGTACCTTGTTGGCTAATGATTGTATCTGATACATGATTTGGTGTTTTACTACTAAGTGTGTATTGTTTTTCTCCTTGAACTTTTTCCCACATTTTGAGGTAAAAAGGACCTTTGCTGAAATCTCATTTTTCTTTTTGGAGTAAACTTTTTCTTTTTGGAGTAAACTTTTTTCAGCCTGGTATGAAATTTTGTTGATATTTCCAGGTTCAAACATGGTTTGCTTATGGTTTCTGAAGCTATAAGCAAAGAGACTTGCTTAGGGCATAGTGAGGCCTGATTTTTGGGTGATGAGTGGAACTTCAGAGGTCAGGACGTAGAATATTAGACTCATGATGAATTGACTTCGTTTTATTATGATTAAGCATTATTTTTAGTTGCTTTTGTTGATATGATATGTTGCAGTGTTGTAAAAGTCGGCCTAGGCGGCCAACTAGTCAGAACCTAGGCGGTAGGCGGCCATAAACCTTGGAGAATAATTGCTACTCGGATTTATTCCTCGGTTTAGGTCAAAGTCGGGCTAGGGGGCATTAGTCGGGTCTAGGCGGACAGGCGGTCAACGAAGTCAAATTTTTTTATTTTTGTATTTTTTCATTAATCGCACAAAGATACTTCATATTTCATAAGGTCTTAAGTATTACTTTGATATTTTCATTATTTAGAATTGAATAATACATAGTTCACACTTGAATTTGATTAGTATTGGATACTTCAAAATTCAAAAGTGTTTTGAACTAGCATTTGATGTTTTTGAATAATTATAATAGTATTTGATGTTTTGAATAATTATGAACATGTAGTATATATAATTTGGAAACTTATATGTAAAAAATTCCAATCCGAGAACTCCCCGAGTACTCTCCGCCTAGGCCGAGTACTCGCTACTCTCTGCTAACCGCCTGACTCCCGCCTAGCGAGTTTTGCAACATTGATATGCTGTTTGTTTCTTTTCATTTTGGAAGCACATGTATTGTAGTATTTATATTTTCTGTTTCTTTTGTCTTATGATCTGTTGTTTATTGACATCTTTTCATACATTTATCACCTATTTTTATCTTATTGTTTTATTTATTTTGTTTTATTTTATTTTTTTCTCTCCTTTGTTGCCGGAGGTCTCTCGGTTAGCAATCTCTTACCATGTTGCTATTGATTTATCACTTCTCTTTGGTTTTGTTGATCTCACTTGATCTTTGGAAGCACAAGAGATCTATGGTTGCTATTTAAGCATTACTTTATGTTTATTGACACCTTTTCATATATCAACAATCGTAGTTGGGATAACAGTGCTTCCTTAGCTCTCAATTAGGTTCTCCTATTTCGTTTTTACTTAATACTATCATCATTTATCACCTATTTTTATCTTATTGTCTTATTTATTTTGTTTTTATTTTTCTCTCCTTTGTTGCTGGAGGTCTCTCGGTTAGCAATCTCTTACCATGTTGCTATTGATTTATCACTTCTCTTCTGTTTGGTTGATGTCATTTTCTCTTTGGAAGCACAAGATGTATGGTTGCTATTTAAGCATTACTTTATTGTTAGTTTTAACATTCTTTAGTTATACTCTTGATATTGGGCTAATAGTATTTGGGGTCTGTTAGTTAGATTTGGGCCCTTATGGGCTTTAGGGTTATCTTGTATATATTGTTTCATTCCTTGTTATTTTGATTGTAAGTAATTAGATAATAAGAACACAAGTATCGGAGCCATGAATCTGTGCATAAAAGGGTTGTACGCCTGCATCAAGAAGTTGTACTCTGTGCATCAGAATTTTGTACGATAAGCATCTGTTTCTATCTGTTCATAGTAGAACAGTCGCCTTCCATCTTCTTCTGGTCAGCACCTAGCGAGTGCTCTTCTGGTCTCACCTCCGGTACCATCATTTTCATAACAGAAAGGCGACTGTTCGCCGGAAACTTGGGCTCCGGCCGCTGTCCCATGCGCCTTCACACGCCGCCCAGCTCTCCGCCGTCTCTGTCATGTGCCGGAGCGTGATCGCCGCCACCGCCGGTGTTCGCTGTCGTAAAGCCGCCTCAAATATTGTTGGGTTAAAGTCACTAAAGACAAAGATGCTTCCCCATGTTCCGATATGGCACATTAACTTTTTTTTTACACATATGGCCAGTTAACTTGTAAAAAACATGTACACTTACTGAAAATCAATGATTCTCGACTCTATGGAAAGGTAATCGAGTTGTCTATCAAGTAGTACAAAAAAACGAATAAAAACGAGTTTAAAATGTGTCAATTCATCGAAATACCGTAAGGGTGTCGAATAGGTATTTACTGACTTTAATTAGCAATAACTTGGCCTACACTTGATGGTTTTTCATTAATTTGGTGTCCATTGAAAGGAAAAAGGATTATCTACGACAATCTATAAAAAGAATGATGTAAAACGATCAAGAATCGAACAAAAAAACACTCTTTTTTTCTGCCCTGTTTTTGAACAAAAAACCCAAAACAATTGAGACTTTGAGCTCGAAATTCTCTCTCAATACTTGACGAAAATTCATGAATTTGGTGTCATTTGAAAGGTATAATGATAAATTACAAAATTCTACAAAAAATCACAAAAATTGATCAATAATCGACCCAAAAATCGCAAAAAACTGGCTGAAAACGGGCTGGCAGGTTGCAGGTCACGAAATGGCCATATCGACACGGTTTTGGTAAGTTAAATGGCCAGATGTGTAAAAAAAAAGTTAATGTGCCATATCGAAACATTGGGGAAAGCATGTTTTAACCCAATATTGTTCTACTGTTCCGACTTGTTTTGAGGTGTGTGAGCTCTGTTCCAGCCTCCATTGACCTTATCTTTCAGCTATTGGGTTGGTTTTTTGTTCCTGGATTGATTTCAGCTCTTGTGATATTTTATAAATTTATCTTATGATTGTATGCTCTGACGAGGGTTTTATCTGTTAATATTTTCATGCTGATTTGAGTTTCTGAAGCAACATCGTGATTATGTGTTCTATTTGGGTTTAGTTGCTTAATTTTAGAAAGTTGTATTCCATGGTATATCTGGTTACTTGGTGAATTTTATTTAGAATTGGAAGCTCCAATCTGGTTGCATAAGGCTTAAATTTGAGGATTTATATGTTCAATCGGCAATTCTGTCCTTAGATTTGCGATGGTTGTTTTTCATCTGTGGGTTTGTATTCTCGTGGGATTGTCAACATTGAAGTTTGTTTGGGAATTCTCATCAGGTTAACTGTTCTAGAGACTGAATTACATTGTTTGAACCGAGAACTATCTGTTTGTTTGGGAACTATCTACATTTGTCGAGGGCTGTAATCCTACTTGTTTATTATCATCTGTTTCTGAATGGGTTATTATCATATGACAGGTAATCATAGTCTCCTCTCTAACTTTAGTAAACATCGATCATCTAATAAGGTTATAGTTGCCAACGGATCTATCTCTCAAGTAATTGGGACTGGAATTGTGAAACTCTTTCAATCTATGTCACTATCCTCAATATTAAGTCTGCCTAAGTTTTTGTTTAATCTGATATCAGTCAGTAAAATTACCCCTGGATTGAACTGCATTGTCTCATTTTATTCTAATTATTGTATCTTTCAAGATCTTTCGACAAAACATATTATCGGTAGAGGACGAGAATCTGGTGGACTTTATGTATTTGAACCTCAGGATGTAAAACCACGGACATGCTTAGCATCATTATCGCCTCTCGAAATAAATTGTCATTTAGGGCATCCATCCCTTCAAAGTTTAAAGAAATTATATCCTCAATTTTCTCATCTGTCGTCCCTAAATTGTGATTCATGCCAATTTGCTAAGCACCATCGCGTTCATTTGAGCCCGAAAGTTGATAAATGAGCTGCAACTCCGTTTGAATTAGTTCACTTAGATGTATGGGGTCCTTGTCCCATCACTTCTAAAACAAGATTCAAGTATTTTGTGATTTTTGTGGATGACTTTTCCGGGGTTGCTTGGCTATATTTGATGAGGAATAGATCTGAAGTATTCACTCATTTTTGTTCCTTTGTTAGCTGAAATAAAAACACAATTTGACGTCTCAGTTAAAACTCTACGTAGTGACAATGCAAAGGAATATACCTCTGAAACCTTTGAGGCATACACGCGTCAGCAAGGTATTCTTCATGAATCTTCATGTGTAGATACTCCTGCCTAGAACGGGGTTGCGGAAAGAAAGAACCGCCACCTTCTTGAAGTGACTAGTGCACTATTGTTTCACATGACAGTTCCAAAACCATTCTGGACAGATGCAATCACTATTGCATGCTTTCTAATCAATCGTATGCCATCAGCAGTTCTGCAATGTCGTTCTTTTTCCTAAACGATGCTTGTTCCCAATTGAACCAAAGATATTTGCTTGTAGTTGTTTTGTTCGAGACACTCGACCTCATGTTAGTAAATTAGATCCAAAGTCTCTCAAGTGTGTTTTCCTTGGATATTCCCGTCTTTAGAAAGGTTATAGGTGCTTTTCTCCCACCCTCAATTGTTACATTGTTTCACGTGATGTCACTTGTGTGGAGGAAGCGCCTTTCTTCCCGATACCCACTTCTCCTAATCTTGAAAATCATGATGATTTGCTGATTTATACTATACTAATTTCCAATACAACTCTTGAATCCTCAATTTCATCTACATCTGAGCAATCCTCAAAACCTCCACGACCGCTAGTGATTCATATATATAGTAGGCAATGCCGACCTACTTCTGAACCTCCTGTGGTCCATCCCGAGGCTCCAAGTTGTAGCCATGTCCCTTCAGACCTTGAGGTTCTAGCATGTGATCCATCATCAAGCAGTGATTCAGATACAGTAGAGGATCCTGAACCCGATTCATCATCTCAAGAGTCTGATCATGATGTTCCTATTGCCCTTCGGAAGGGTAAACGTTCGTGTACTTATCCAATTGATTCTTATGTGTCATATGCAAAGTTGTCTACAGTTTCTCGGTCATTGGTTGCTTCGTTAGACTCCATATCCATTCCTAAAACTGTTGGAGAGGCTTTAGATCATGCTGGTTGGCGAAATGCTATGATCGAAGAAATGAATGCTCTTTAGCATAATGACACGTGGACTTTAGTAGTGTTACCTATAAGCAAGAAGGCCATTGGTTGTAAGTGGTTCTTCACTATAAAAGTTAATCCAGATGGATCGGTAGCTAGATTAAAAGCTCGGTTGGTTGCAAAAGGATACGCTCAAACCTATGGGGTCGATTATTTAGAGGCATTCTCTCATGTTACTAAGTTATCATCGGTTCGCTTGTTCATATCTGTCGCTGCTACTTACAATTGGCCTCTTCATCAATTAGATGTGAAAAATGCCTTCTTGCACGATGATTTACTTAGGAGGTCTATATGGAGCAACCACCCGGTTTTGTTGCACAGGGGGAGTGTGGTAAAGTTTACAAATTGCGAAAGTCTTTGTATGGTTTTAAACAATCTCCTCGTGCTTGGTTTGGTTGGTTCAGTTCTGTAGTTACCAAATTCGGGCTACAAAGAGGCTCATATGACCATTCGGTGTTTTTTGCCTCGTCTAACTCTGGATGTATTCTGTTAGTGGTATATGTTGATGATATTGTTGTTACTGGCAGTGATGGAGATGGAATTAAGAAGTTAATGGATTTTCTTGCATCTCAATTTCAGACCAAGGATCTTGGCCCATTAAAATATTTTTTGGGAATTGAGGTGTCTTGTACACACAAAGGAATTTGTTTGTCTCAACGCAAATATTGCCTAGACATCTTGAGTGATTCGGGTATGATGGAGGCGAAACCCTGTAAGGCTCCTGTGATCCTAAATGCGAAGTTGAAAGCAGATGATGGTGACCCTTTTGAGAATCCAGAGAAGTATAGAAGAGTTGTGGGAAAACTTAACTATTTGACCATCACACGCCCTGATATTGCTTTTCTAGCAAGTGTGGTAAGTCAATTCATGTCGTCTCCGAGAACCTCACATTGGGATGCTGTTTGTCATATTTTGTAGTATTTGAAAGGAGCTCCTGGTTATGGCATCGTATATCAAAATCATGGTCATCACATAATAGAAGGTTTTACAGATACTGACTATGGTGGAGACCCTACTAGCATACGGTCTACAACAGGCTATTGTGTTTTCGTTGAAGGGAATCTGGTGTCTTGGAAGAGTAAGAAGCAGAATGTTGTATCAAGATCAAGTTCCGAATTTGAATATCGTGCTATGGCTCAAACCACTTGTGAACTTGTATGGTTACGCAATCTACTTGATGAGATAGGGTTTCCCAGTCAAAACCAATGAATCTATGGTGTGATAACCATGCTACTATTCATATTGCCAATAACCCAGTATTTCATGAGAGGACTAAGCACATTGAAGTGGATTGTCATTTCATTCGAGAAAAGATAAAAGATGGAACGATTACAACCTCCCATGTGAGGACAAGAGATCAGCTTTCTGATGGATTCACCGAAGCCTTGCCGGGAAATAGAGTTAATTATATTTTGTAACAAGCTGAGCATGATCATTGATCAATATCTATGCTCCAGCTTGAGGGGGAGTGTTAGTGTTAGCATTCTTTAGTTATTACTCTTGATATTGGGCTAATAGTATTTGGGGTCTGTTAGTTAGATTTGGGCCCTTATGGGTTTTAGGGTTATATTGTATATATTGTTTCCTTGTTTGTTATTTTGATTGTAAGTAATCAAATAATAAGAACACAAGTACTTCTCCTCTCTCTCTCTAGCTTTAACAATGCTTATTGACACCTTTTCACATATCAGCAATCATAGTTGGGATAACAGTGTTTCGTTAGCTCTCGATAGTTGCTTGAAGTTGTCAGGTTCTTCTTCCTATTTGGTTGTTACTTAATACTATCATTTATAACCTATTTTTATTTTATTGCCTATTTCTATATCATATATTATTTTATTTATTATCTTGTTTATTTTATTTATTTTAATTTTTCTCTCTCTTTCGTTGCCGGAAGTCTCTCAGGAAGCTATCTCTTACCTTCCCCATACCCCGCTGTTCATTGATGTTGCTGTTGATTTATCACTTCTCTTCACTTTGGTTGATGTCATTTTCACTTTGGAAGCACAACATGTATGGTTGGTATTTAAGCATTACTTTATGTTGCTTTTGTCAATGGTGGATTTTAACTATATAGTTGGTATTTTTCTCTTAAGATACTGATATAATTCAACAAACTATATTGTTGTTGTTTCTCTCTGTTTATTGACACCTTTTCATATATCAGAAACCACATTTGGGGTAAAAGTGCTTCGTAGCTCTTGATGTTAGCTTGAAGATGTCAGGTTCTTCTTCCTCTTCAGTTTTTACTAAATATGATCTTTTGTTTGTTTCTCTGGTATGGTTTATAACTATATAGGTTATATGTTTCTCTTAAGAATTGTGAAATATTGATATCAGCAATCACAGTTGGGATAAAAGTGCTTCGTTAGCTCTTGATGTTTGCTTAAAGATGTCATTTCTTCTTCCTCTTTGGTTTTAACTTAATACTATCATTGATCACTTCATTTCAATTTGGTTGATGTCATTTTCACTATATAGTTGGAATGTTTCTCTTAAGCATTGTGACATATTGATATAAGTCAACTAACTATATTGTTGTTGTTGTTTCTCTTTGTTTATTGAGACATTTGAATTATATCGGCAATCACACTTGGGATAAAAGTGCTTCTTCCTCTTTGGTTTCTACTTAATAATATGATTTATTACTTCTTTTGACTTTGGTTGATGTCATTTTTGCTTTGGAAGCACATGTATGGTGCTTTTTAAGCGTTCCTTTTTGTTTCTTTTGTTGATATGATTTGCTGTTTGTTTCTCTCGTATGGTATTTAACTATAGTTGATTTGTTTTTATACAGAATTGTGAAATATTGATATAAGTCAACTAACTTATATTGTTGTTGTTTCTCACTGTTTATTGACACCTTTTCATATATCAGCAAATCAAAGTTGGGATAATAAACACCTTTTCATATATCAGCAAATCAAAGTTGGGATAGAAGTGCTTCCTTCGCTCTTGATGTTTGCTTGAAGATTTCAGTTATTCTTCCTCTTTGGTTTTAAATTACTACTGTCATTGATCCCTTCATTTCACTTTGGTTGATGTCATTTTCACTTTTGAAGCACATGTATCACAGTAACCAAGAACGGGTGATTAGGTGTTGTGACTACTCTTATTCTGTTGTTTATTTGAATGTTTAGTAACTATATTGTTGTTGTTTCTCTCTGTTTATTGACATCTTTTCATATATCAGAAATCACAGTTGGGATAAAAGTGCTTTGTTAGCTCTGGATGTTTGCCTGAAGATGTCAGGTTCCTTTCTCTTTGTTTATTTACTTCTATTCACTTTGGCTGATGTCATTTCAAGTACTAATATTTGTGTTCTAAAATAGAGGTTGTTTAGTACAAATAGTACTATGCGGTTTGAGGCGATGTAATATATGATTATCTGTCTCAATTTGTTTAACATTTACAAATTTTCATTGTAATTTCTATGATTTGTTAGTTATTTAAAGAACCATATCACTAAAACATGTTTCTCTATTTAATCTGGATTTTTGAATTGATTTGAAGCATTGAGTTTCTCACTTCTCTTTGTTTGGTTCTTTCTCAAATTTGAATAACATAGTTGTGGAATAGAAGTGACATTTGTTTCCAGTCTTTGATGTTTGCGTCTAATCAACAAATCATTCTTCATATAACTCCCCAAGTAGATCCTAACTGTTTTGTGTTTGTATCTCTCACAATTAAGATTATAATGCTTATTTGCGTGGGCTTTTTTGTTAAATAAGACAAACCTTGCCGTCTAAGGTTAAATGTCTCCCTTTTTATTATCTCTAAGTCTCGTTTGCAGCCGGTAAGCTTAATGATATTGCAGAGTATTTGAACTTTTTGACAAGTGTTTAATGGGTTTGAATACGGATATTAGATTAGAAGTGAATGAAAGTAAGGTGAATTTCTTGACGTTATGTGAAATTATTCAACCTAACATATAGGTTATGTCTTATCTTAGCGGGTCATAACTGATAAAATAAAACATATTAGCCAAAAATGAAATGTGTCAAGAAGATGTTATTTCTTTTTGAGTTATTTATTTATGGCTTGCTTTTTAATATTCTTTTTGTTAATTAGTTTGACCAATTAGTATAGGTTTTGTCTAGAGCGTTTGTCTTCTATTCAGTTTGTTTGGGAGATTTATGTGGCTCTTGAATTCCATAACACCTATCTATATTTCTTTAGCACATAATGTAAGCATGCTGACTTGAGTCTTTGAAGTTTTGGGATCCGAGCACTTCCTTGGGCCAAGTTGTTGGAAAGAAAAAAAATCTCAGCCTAAGCAGGTGCCATTAGAAACAGTTGAGAATTCGATTCCTCTATCCATGATTGTATTACACTCACACGTACTATCACTCACTGATTTCTTAGAACAGAATATATATAAATTGGATCAATATAGATCCCTCCTTAAACAAAGATCACAAAGTCCCAATCTTAGCCATTAGATTAATCAAATCAATGGTTAAGATCTATAATGACATTATTGTAATTAAGTAAACATTTATAAGATTTAATTCTAGAAGGAAGGGTATTATGGTCAAAGCTCCCTTTTTTTAAAATTTTTTTACCCCTTAAATATTCAAATGACCATAACTATTTCAATTTTTGAGTTTGAGCAAAAAAAATTATATCAATCTTCTTATTTTTTAATCCTTTTTCAAAGGAGACCATTCTTCCTATATTTCTGGAAAAAAAATCGACGAAAATGATGAAAATGACGAAATTCATCATTTTCGTCACCTGCTATTGCTGTCTGTTGCTGTTGCTGTTGCTGTTGCGTGATATATTTACATATTAAAATCAGTTGTAAAAAAATATAATTAACTTGTAATGTAAAACTAGGATCATGATAGTTCACGGTGTATACCTTCAAAACTCTTTACTAGATACAGTTTTATTGTTTTTAAACGACTTAACTTGGTCTTAAAACTCCATTGACTTTGATATGATTTCCTTTTTCTAAGTCTAATTATATGCTGTTGCTGTTACGTGATATATATGGGCAGCCGAAAATGATAAATTTCGTAATTTTCATCATTTTCGTCACCTGATGTTACTTGATACATAAGGTGACGAAAAATATATGAAAATGACAACAGGTAACGAAAATGATAATTTCGACATTTTCATCATTTTCGTCAAATTTTTTTTCCAGAAATATAGGAAGAGTGGTCTCGATTGAAAGAGGATTAAAAAATGAGAAGATTGGTATAATTTTTTTGCTCAAACTCAAAAAATTGAAATAATTATGGTCATTTAAAGATTTAAGGGGTAAAAAAAACTGAGTTTGGGAATTGCTGTAGGCAGCGCGTGGGTTTTAATAAAATTGGTTCAATTCCTATTTTGCCCTTTTAAATGAGTGACTGAGATTGGGATTTTTGGATCTTTGTTTAAGATGGGGCTTTGTTGAACCTCACTGATTTCTTAGAACCGCTGTTAGTGCGAGAGTTCATGCGAGAACCGTTGTTACTGCGAGAACCGCGAGAACCAATCTCGGCCGTTCCTTGGATATGAGAAGTTTAATGGATGGTGAGCGTGGAGGGATAGAGTGTGGCAGGGTGCATGTAAGGAATTCATGGGTGTGCAATGACATTGAAAGAGGGGGAATTGAACGGCTCAGGTTCTCGCGGTTATCGCACAATATATATGATGTATTATACAGGCAATGAAATTCTATTTCTTCAAGTTTCTATCATGTACAATACATCATATATATATATATATATATATATAGGGTATGGTTAAACAAATAACCTCACTTAAACATAGAACCTAAAGAACCCCTGGTGATGACACGTGTCAATTTAAATAAGGGCAAAAGTGTAAAATTGAAAAAAAAAAAAAAGAAAACGCATGTTCTGCTTCTACGATGAGCTGGGTATTTTTAAAAAAAGAACCCCCATTTACTTTAAATGATCATAACTCGTTCGTTTTTAAGAATTTTAACAAAAAAATTATATCATTAGTTTCATTTTTTCGTTCTCTTTCAAACAAGACCGGACTTGATATATTTTTGAAACTTTTTTTTTTGAAATGCAAAGTTTGCATTTTGAGCTAGGTTCATTAAAATGCAAAATGCAAAATCCGTAGTTTGCATTTTGAGCTGGGTTCATTCAAGCCCAAAATGCAAAATCCGTAGATGCTGGATTCATTCAAGCCTAAATGCAAAATGCAAAATCCGTAATTTGCATTTTGAGCAGGGTAATTCAAACCTAAATGCAAAATGCAAAAAAACGAAAACGCAAAACATAAACATGCAGGTCATCTAGATGCTTCCAAAATGCAAAAAATATGAAATGCAAAATGCAAATAAAGTTTTAGGACTGCATGCACAGTAGGTTACATGTGTTTAATTAATTGAGATTTACATTGATTTTTATGTAGGTAAAGATAATTGTTTCTAGTAGAATGAAACCCCGTTGCGATGCTATTTGTCTTTTTTTATTTATTTACGTTCAGCGACATTGAAGGGTTTAGTGATGCTAATTAATGTCACAACCCACATAAATGATGCCCAAACAATGCCCCACATAAAATTCGGGTATTTAATAAAATAACCGAATTACCCGAAACTCGAAAAATTATTCGGTTCGGTTATCGGTTATATTTTATAAACAAAAATAACCAAATAACCAAATAACCCGACCCGAACTACCCGAACAAATAACCCAATCAACACCCCTACATTCAACCCAAAATGCAAAATCCGTACACAACACTACATTCTGCCCAAAATGCTAAAAAAAATTTGTGTTCAAAACAAATTTAGAAAAATATGGGAAGAATGATCTTGTTTGAAAGAGGATTAAAAAACTAAAATATTGGTATAATTTTTATGTTCAAATTCACAAAACTTAAAAAGTTATGACAATTTAAAGTTTTCGGGGTTTTTTTTTTAAAATCGAGTTTGTTGGGGGGGGGGGGGGGGATTTTCCATTTTTACCCTTTCTTCCTAATTTAATACATCATAATTACAGTTTTACCATCTTTGATCTCATCCATTGATTTTGATGATCTAGCGATCCAGATTTGTTCTTTAGGTTCTTTGTTTAAGGATATGTTCTTTATTGATCAAATTTATATATATATATATATATATATATATATATAGAAATTCAGGATCAAATAAAAAGAGAATTAAGGTAAAAAATGTAGGGAGAGATATGGTGTTGACACGTGTCATAACTAATAAAAACTAAAAAAAGGGTAAAACAGGAAGTTTAATAAAAATAAAAAATATCTCTCTCCCCACTAACCGCACGTATTATACCATCTGACGCCCCCATTCCCTACCCAAAACCCTTATCGTCCCCACACTACTAATCATCCGTCGCTGCATCGTCGATGCCCTAGTGAAGTCGCCGCCGTCGAAGACTGCTCACCCTCTCGACAGCAAAAATCGTTCCTGCGCCGCTAACCCTCTCGTCTAATCGTCTAATCGATCGGCAGCCAAACAACGTTACCTTCTCAGCGGCCACCGCTCCCTTCTCCGGCCGGAGCTACCCTCCACCAATCGGTACTGCGGCGCCAGTCATTGACCGTCGGTTCCGAGAGTCAAAGTAAAAACAAACATATTTGCATTCGAAGTTCCATCTTCTCCAGAGACAGATCTGTGTTCGTATAAGTGAAGAAGTGTAAGATTTAGCTTTCTTGACTGGCGGTATCCCGTATTCGAGCCTTGATAACCTTCGACTGAATAGACACAGTCATCGTCTGAAACTCAACTCCGATTGTGGATTTTGAATCAACCCAAAACTAATTTCTCGTGAATTTCGACAACCCATGCGTCTTCCCCATGTCAGAATCAACATAGAACTCATTTCAGATCTGAAGGAATTGTAGACATTGTTGTGCACCGTATGTTTTTCTTTGACCTACTGTGACGCCAAGTGAATGGTTGTGCATCAAGTATTTGCTGTGCACCGTATTTCAGATCTGAAGACATTGTAGACATTGTTGTGCACCGTATGTTTTTCTTTGACCTACTGTGACGCCAAGTGAATGGTTGTGCATCAAGTATTTGCTGTGCACCGTATTTCAGATCTGAAGACATTGTAGACATTGTTGTGCACCGTATGTTTTTCTTTGACCTACTGTGACGCCAAGTGAATGGTTGTGCTTCAGGTATTTGCTGTGCACCGTTGCTTTTCTTTTTACCGACTTTCTGAAATTATTGTGCATCAAGTCGTGTTGAAATAGATTTAAGTCCATGGTTGTATTATTTGTTAATCTTGTGCATCTGTTAAACAAGATTTGTTTTTGTGTTAATCCTGTGCATCTGTTTGTTGTTCTTAGATCTGGGTATCTTTAAATCTGGGCAAACGTATTGTTGAATCGAATAAACGAAAATTTCTGTTGCTATTCTTTTTTTTGTATTTACTGATTTGCCCATATTGGCAGTAATGAATCGCAACTCTTTAACCTTTTATGTTGACTTTTTATGTAAATCGTGTGGCTAATATTTCTCCTTATTTTTTTTTCCTAATTTTCTTTTTACCTGATCCCATCCCTATATATATATATATATATATATATATATATATATATATATATATATATATATATATATAGTGTCTGGATAGCAGTTACTTGGCGCCAAAACTGCCAAGGGTGTTGGTAGCAAAGTCAAACGGGTTCATTTAAAACCATTAAAGTCCAACAGAAGCTGACTTGGAGAAGATGAAGGCCAAAGCAGAACACAAGTTACTCAAATTATTAACTAAACCCTCACAACACATTTCAAAATCCAAGTTTATTTTGGTTGTAAGTCTTCGTGTTTGCAATTTGATTCGATATACCTTTTTTAAAGGAGAGAGTCTGAATTGAAGCCAATGTGGGGTTTAATAACCAAAAGGGAGCGCCGATGTCATGGGAACAGACATAACAATATCTTTTTGGACATCGTGGCCTTAAGGGATCTGAATTTAACCTATTTGGGCCATTTCATTTGGACTTTAAAATTCAAAAATAGGGAATGGAAGAAGTTTTTGGTTGGAGTTACCCGATCAAGAACGAGTCAGCGGACGACTTGGGTCATTTTAAGTTGTGGTAACAGAGCTTTTACTTGAGTCGTTTCAAGTATTGTTCATATTTGGAGTAACATAACAAAACAAGTGATGTTGAAACAAGCCTCAGGTGTTATTTGGAAACTAACTAGTTACATAACAACAACACAACGAGTTACTCAAGTTGTTGTTGTGTCTGTTCCCATGACATCGGCCCTCTCTTTTGGTTTCAAATATTGATAACAAAGCACTTTCATTGGCCGGTTGTAGGAGAAAAAAAACTTGAGGTACCACCATTCATATTCAAAGTAACCTGACAAAAACAACTATATTGAAGCAAGCCATAGCACGCAATCGGAAACCGACTAGTTGGAGAAGACGGAACAGGCGATGAAGGCTGAAGTAGTACTACACAATGAGTTACTCAAGTTATTGACTAAACCCTCACAGTCAACGCCACTTACAAACAAATTTCAAATCCGACGTTCGTTACCACTCGTAAGACTTTGAGTAAGATATTTGATTATCTATGAGTTACTTTCTGGTACACTTTTTTCCAATGAGCGTTAGCCAGAATCGTAGCCAACGTGGGGTTTGAAAATAAAAACGGGGGCCGATATACACAACAATTTTTTGGACGTGGCCCTAAGCGATCTGACTTATAACCTTTAGGCCTCTTGCGGTCAACTTTTTGTTGGATTTACTGTAGAGGTACTTTGATATGCATATGATCGAGTCAGCGGCCGACTTGAGTCGTTTCAAGTTGTGGTAAAAGAGCACTTCCGTTGGCAGGTTGTGGGAGAGAAATACTTGAAGTAGAGTGCAATAAATTAATAAAGTTATTTGACAAAACCCTTACAGCCAACACTATTTGCGAACACATTTCCAAACTCACGTTTGTTTTCACTTGTAAGACATCCTATATGCAATTTGATTCTGAGTTTCTCATACACCTTTTTCAAATGATCTAGCCTGAATCGAAGCTGCATGGGGTTTGTAAAAAAATAGGGCCGATGTCATGGGAACAGACAACAAAATTTTGGTTGGATTTACCGGATCATGAGGTACTTCAGTATGCACAAGATCGTGTTGGTGGCTTTCTTGAGTTGTTTCAATTTGTGGTACATCGCATTTTCCCATAGGAACAGACACAACAATTTTTTTTTTTTGGAAATCGTGGCCCTAAGGGGTCTAATTTAAATTATTAGGGTGTTTTAAGCTTGACTTTTGAAATTGAAGCCAACAACGATGTTTTGAAAACCACAAGATCGAGTCAGCGGCCGACTTGAGTCTTTTCAAGTTGTGGTAACAGAGCACTTTCTTAGGCTGGTTGTAGGAGATAAAAAAAATTCAAAGTACATTTCATATTCACAACACCATGACCAGAACAACGATATTGAAACAAGCCTGGAGCACTTACGAACGGAAACTAACCGGTTGGAGAAGATGGAACCAGCGATGAAGGTTGAAGCAGAACAACTACACAACGAGTTAGTCAAGTTATTGACTAAATCCTCACAACTAACGCTATCTACGAACATATTTCAAATCCGACGTTCTTTGTTTCCTCTCGTATCTCTTAGCTTCTAATTCACCCATCTCGAAGCGGATATGCGTTGAAAACCAAAAGGAAGGGCCGATGTCTTAAGACCGGACACAACAATATTTTTAGGAAGTCAACCACAACCAACCGCACCTGAGAATCCGCCACAACCAACCGCACTGGTGGGGGAGCAAAGAGCAGTCCACCAGGCGCGTTAGAGAGCCAGTTGGATCCGGCCATAAGCCAAGACTCCAACTCATGTTAAGGAACGGCGGCCTGCAGCTCCCAAGACTCGGAAAGACAACTCGCAAGTACCGTTAATCCCGAACGACCCTAAGGTCCCCGGGAATTCATCCCCCGGCTGACCTCAACCATGCAACGTCGTTTGTCCGGACAAGAACCACATACACAAATGACCCGCATCGGGTCCAATAGCATGCATGCATTTCATATCATGTTACAACATACCTCAAGTGCGCACGTGTGAAAACATCAATTGCATGTCAATACAACAACATATAACCCTACTTACTGAGCCTCATGGGAAACCGGTACTCACCTCAAAGTCAGAGAAGACATATATAATGTCCGGAGTCCTCTAAGTCCTCACGAGCACCTAATACAAAGTCGGACAGGGTCTACTCACTTAGGTCGGACTAGGCATAAAGTCACACCACCATCCAACATATTAATTCAGACATCAATACTTGGGCCAAGTCGGATAACCTTGAGTCGGACCAACATTCGTAAGCTGTCATATTTGCAAGTAGGCTGTATACCCTACACCATATGAGGTTAAGTCGGATAGGTGCTAAGTCACACCTATTCACTCATCTTCGTCGGAGCGTAACAACACAGTCGACTTACAAATCTGAATTCCTCCAAAACTTAATCAAATCAAGCCATTTTAGTTTCTAAAGGTCCCTAACAGCCATTAAACACTTCCTTTTTAAAATAATCTATTAATAGTAAGCTTTAATTGGTTAAAATCCCATTTTTGTTTCTCTACTTGGTGTCTATCGAAACACGGGACTAAATCATAACCATAACTCATTCTAACTTCCTGAAATTGCTAGAAATTCAGACCAAACTATGATACAAAAGTTTATATTTTATACCACATGTTTTCCTTGTTGATTTAGCTCCAAAAATCTTCTTTCTCTTCACGATAACACACACATCACACACTCTCTGTTCTTGAAAAATGACTGATGAAACAGTAAAAGAAAGATGGTAATGGTGGATACACGCTAATTGAATGTATATATCTTTTCCTTCTTGGGCCAGGCCCACTACAACTCATCACTTGCTTACATCTACACTTAATTGCATTTGAGCCCAACACAACTCTACAACATAAGATTTGTCATCCAAGCCCACTAATATATATATATATATATATATATATATATATATATATATATATATATATATATATATATATATATATATATATAGGGGAAGGTTCATTCGAGAACCGTTGTTAGTGCGAGAACCGCGAGAACCGATCTTAGCCGTTCCTTGGATATGGGAAGTTTCATTGATGGTGAGTGTGGAGAGATAGAGTGTGGCAGGGTGCATGTGAGGAATTCATGGGTGGGCAATGACATTGAAGGAGGGGGAATTGGACGGTTCAGATCGGTTCTCGCGGTTCTCACACTAAGAATGCTTCTCGCATGAACTTTTTCCTATATATATATATCAATTTAAATGGACAACTCAACAATCCATAACTCTTGAATTTAATTTATATTGATAATAATAATCATAACTTAATTACATCACATTAAATATTTACAATTGGAATTGGGTATTACAAGGAGAAGTTGGGTTGACTAATCCTTCATTGATTGACAATAGTATACTAGTGGAGAGGGGAATTGGAGTATCACTCTCAGCCTGTGTTAAAAGCCTGATTAATCATCTGGTTATATCCATAGGATCAAATAAGTCATCTGAACCATGAAGGCATAAATGTTGGGTTACAACCTGAGGGTGGACTGAGGTACAGTAACCATGGGTGCTTGAGATGTAGAGGGAATACTGGCATCTTCATTAGAAAGGGTGATTACATCTTAATTAGAAAGGGTGATTGCATCATTATCAACTGGTTTTGGTGCTAACGAATCATGGGCAAAGGCAAAACCCATAGTATCAGTTAGATGAAATGATCCATCAAGGGGTTGGGAATGAATTTCAGGAGTTTGAGATGTGGAAGCATCGAAAACTAAGGGGACCAAGGTATCAATTTGTTTGATGATAGCATCATTAGTGTTGATTTCAGAGAAGATGTCGACGGATTGGTTTCATGAATTTGTTCGGAGGAACCCATAACATTAATGGGGTTTGCTGAAGGGATTCGGTAGCGGTAACTTGGGGAGCAACTTCGGAATAAAAAACTTTGGTGGTAGTTGTCACTTCATGAGTCTGGTATGCTTCAGAGACGTATGGTTTATGGACTGTCTCATCATCAACAAGGGTTGTCTCAACTCCAGTTGGGATTTTAGCTGAAGTGTCCACAATAGAGAGGGTTTTTGTAGAAAGAGTAGAGGGACGAAGAAACATACTTTGGTGGAACGTTTCCATGTTATCAGAGGTTATTAGTCAAGGTCGTCTAAGTTAATGTTTGAACATCGAATGATAGGTGGAGAAGGGATATGAAGGGGACTTTGAGATTTTAGGGTAGGTTTTTGACGCTTTGGTGGGTGAGGTGTGTTAGCGGGTGAGGGAGATGCTTTGGTGAAAGATTTCTTATGTCTGAAGGAAGGGTAAAGGTTGGAGGTTGTAGGTTCCGGATCATCAATAGGAAGAGGAATGAAAATAGATGAGCCGGAACAAGGGGAAGGAATGGTAGGAACGGGGTTCATATGAACATACCTTAGCATTGCGTCAGTTAGTGGAGCCTCATGGGCTGATGCAAGTCTCGTCCATACTTAAGCAGGCATCGACGAGTAGTTCAATGGGTGAGAAGCACTTTAGTACTCTTCCTTGTTTAAAAGTGAGTGAATAAGCAAAGACATAAACCTTGGATAAGGAATATGTTGAGACCTAGTTTTGGTGGTCAGTGGGGATATCAGATTATCCATGATCAATTAAGAGAAGTGAAGGGTTTTGTAGGGTATAAAAAACATATTATAACATGCACAGCGGAATAAAACCCCCTCCAGTGATCTCATCTAACTCGTACAGAAAACTTAGAAGAAGAAGAAGATCAGAAAATTATACCTTGATGAAAACCAAAACTTTCTTTTAAACCTCTAGACAGCTGCAGGTTATCCACTGCTACTGCACCACCTTGAACTGGCTGCTAGACCGCCTAAGAATTAAACCTCGGATCAAAACTCGATCCGCGATGTGTGTGTATCGTTGCCGCCGACAACCGCCACCTGCGGTTTCGGTTTTTCCTTGCGTCACCGCCGGCCACCACCTGCGGTGGTTCGGTTCTCGGTTTTAGCCCGCCGAAGGGAGAGAGAGAGAAGAGATTAGGGCAATCCTGTTTCTATTATGATTATCTTATGTGATTAATGAGGCTAAAATAAGGTTTATATAATAATCCTTATTAGGCCAAACCCGTTTAATTAAAGCCCAGCTTTAATTAAACTATTAATCAATTACAGAAAATACTCTCGACCTTTCTAATTAATTAATAACTATTAATTAATTGGTCCTGTTAATATTTAAACTAAATATTAACTTCTCCTTTTAAATAATAAATAACTTTTATTATTTTTCTCTTTTCTCAATAATTAATTAAACTATTAATTATTGTGATACACAAACAGGTAAAATCCAACAGGTTTCTAATTGGGTGTTCAGCAGTGTGATCCTTTAGTGTCACATAGTATTGGACACGATGATACATGTTATCTATCTCTGCATATAATCTAACAGACTCCCACTTGTGCAAGATAAGTAACACTCCTTGTACATCGTTGGCCTAAGGAGGTCCCTAGCCAGACGCTTAGGTTAACCAGACTATGAGATCTCTTATATCTAGAGACATAATCCACGCCTTGGATTATCTAGGCTTTTCCTTTTGCATCGCGATATTCCGTAATGTGAGTATTTGACATGGAGCAGGGATCTTATTAAATACTCAAATTTTCTCGACTCTGATTTCGACACTCTGCAGTTACGGTTTACCGAATGAGAAACTATCATTCTAACCGAGCGCGGCCACGCATTTTCAGTAGTCTTAATCGTCGAGGAGCTCAGAAAATATCTCTCCTAAAAAGAAGGTGCAAATCCCATCTTGACTATTTGCAATTTGAGCACATGGCTTCCGTTGCACCTAGACAAGCCTTTTAATATCACCCTGTTACGGCGTGACGTTAGAACATGCTAAAGTACAGAAGTTACCACGCCCCAAACCAAATATCTCAGGTCTAAGGACAACCTATCAAGTTTACTTATGTTAACGCTCCATGAAGTAAACTCGATGCGGGTCACCCCAATATTTATCCCCTGATAAATATCTATAAATACTTGGTTACAACGTTGTGCTTTTATTCATACCCGAATAAATCATCAAATATCCATAATAGCGTTACCTCCCTAATGTAGCTCCCACTACATTAAGTAGCTACGGGCATTTAGACAATTCATCACTTGACTTGTCATGGATAGGTTAAACATGCTAAAAATAGACAACTAGAAACAATTATGTAAAAACCTCCTATTTCAATCCCATGAAATGTAATTACATAATAAAAGAGTCTCAAGTTACATCTATAGTAATAATCAAAAACACGAAGTAGCTGCTATGTTCTAAGTACTGCATTCCTATAGAACTCGCATGCCTCTCATGCTTAGCCCTAGCTAGCGGCTTCGTCAACGGGTCAGCAACGTTGTCGTCCGTCGGTATCTTTTGCAATCTAATATCATCTCTTCCAATGATCTCTCGGATGAGGTGATACTTCGTGAGTACGTGCCTAGTCCGCTGATGATCTCTAGGCTCTTTAGCTTGCGCCACAGCCCCTGAGTTGTCACAGAATATATCGATCGGTCTAGAGATACTGGCAACAACTCTAAGATCCGAGATACAATTCTTCAGCCAGACAGCTTCCTTTGCCGCATCACTTGCCGCAATATACTCTGCCTCTGTAGTAGAATCTGCTATTGTATCTTGCTTCTGACTCTTCCAAGATATGGCTCCTCCGTTTAGGGTAAAGACAAATCCTGACTGCGACCTGAAGTCGTTCCTGTCGGTCTGGAAACTAGCATCAGTGTAACCAGTTACACTGAGCTCATCCATCGAACCTCCATAAACTAGGAATATGTCTTTCATCCTTCTCAGATACTTGAGAATATTCTTGACGGCCACCCAATGAGCTTCACCAGGATTTTGCTGATATCTACTCGTGACACTAATAGAATAGGCAACATCGGGTCTAGTACACAGCATGTCATACATGATTGATACCAGCTGCCGAGGCATATGGTATCAATTTCATCTTGTCCTGATCTTGACTACACAGGACACCGAGCCTTGCTCAAAATCGCGCTAGATTGCATAGGAATAAATCCTTTCTTGGATTCATCCATCTTGAATCTTTTCACGATTTTGTCAATATACGTACTTTGACTAAGTCCGATAAGCCGCTTAGATCTATTCCTATAGATCCTTATACCCAGTATATAAGAAGCTTCTCCCAAGTCCTTCATCTGGAAACATTTACCTAACCAGGATTTTACTCCTTGTAATACTGGTTTATTGTTTTCTATTAACAGTATGTCATCTACATACAAGACTAGGAAGGTTACCGCGCTCCCACTGAATTTAGTGTAAACACACGACTCGAACTCACTTTTGGTAAAACCAAACTCTTTGATACGCTCATCAAAGTGTAAGTTCCAGCTTCCTGATGTTTGCTTTAGTCCATAGATGGATTTAAGCAACTTGCATACTTTATTAGGATTCTTTGGATCCGCAAAACCTTCCAGCTGTATCATATATACATCCTCTGTCAATTTCCCGTTAAGGAAAGCGGTTTTGACATCCATTTGCCATATCTCATAATCAAAATATGGTGATATGGCCATAAGGATCCTGATAGTCTTAAGCATTGCCACTGGGGAAAAAGTTTCGTCATAGTCAACACCATGAGTTTGTGTGAAACCTTTTGCCACTAGCCTTGCGTTAAAAGTATGCACCTTTCCATCCATGTCTGTCTTCTTCTTGAAGACCCATTTGCACCCAACAGCTTTACTGTGTTGAGGCAAATCTACTAACTCCCAAACTTGGTTGTCATACATGGACTGCATCTTTGCTTTCATGGCTTCTAGCCATTTCTTAGATTCTAAACCTGAGGCAGCGTCTTGGTAGGTAGTGGGTTCTAAAAGATCCCCTTCGTCTTGAGCAACTAGGAATTCCATATACCTATCTGGCTCATTACGAGGCCTACTAGACCTGTGAAGGTCTTGTGTTTGCACCTCTTCCTCAACCACAGACTCGGGTTGGGATTTAACAATTCTCTGTTGAACCACAGGTTCAATTATCGGTGGCGGTGTAATCTCCTCCTCTTCAATTTCTTGAAGCTCTATTTCATTTCTTGGAGTTTCTGAGTTAAGAAACTTCTCCTCCAAGAATACCCCTTTACGAGCAACAAAAAGTTTGTTCTCGTCTGGGTTGTAAAAATAGTATCCCATGGTTTCCTTCGGATAACCCATGAAGATACACTTATCTGATTTGGGATTGAGTTTATCCGTGAATGTTCGCTTAACATACACCTCACATCCCCAAACCTTTAGTAAAGACATTTTGGGCTTTTTCCCCGTCCATATCTCGAACGGTGTCTTTTCAACCGATTTGGTTGGAACCCGGTTCAGCATGAACGCTGCTGTCTCGAGTGCGTGTCCCCAAAACGACAATGGTAGTGAACTTCGACTCATCATTGATCGTACCATGTCAAGCAGTGTACGATTCCTCCTTTCTGATACACCATTCATCTTAGGTGTATACGGAGGTGTGAGTTGTGAAACAATCCCACATTCCTTCAAATGATCGTCGAATTCTTGACTCAGATACTCGCCACCTCGATCCGACCGAAGCGACTTTATCTTCTTGTCCAGCTGACTTTATCTCCAAGTTCTTCCAGCCAGTCATCCTCCTGCATAGGGTCCACAACTGTTGACTCTAGCTGCTTTGGATTCAACTCATCGCTAATGCACATAAGGATTTCGTGCAACCCTGCGACAGTCATCTCAAAATCACCGAGGACATACATTACTCTTTTCTGGTAATAGTACGACAAGGAACCAAACAAGAGCATAACTAGCTCATGTGGTTTTGATTTTGATCCAAAACTCTCATAGCAATCTAAGAGCCTTCTCATATTGATGAGATGATCGCTAATAGGCTGACTTTATTTCATCTTAGCTGAAAGAATTTCCCTCATCAGTAGCATGCGACATATCCGTTTACTATACTTGAACTTCTGCTCCAGTCCTTGAACGACCTCATAAGACGAATTCTCACGGAGATCATCCGTAAACTCGGATGATGCTGTGAGAATGAGAATCGACATAACGTCAGACTCGTCATCCAGATACTGATAGTAAGTGTCATACTCACTATCCTAGGCATCTACTCCTGGTCGCTCTGGAGGTAATGTCTCAATAATGTGAAGCTTTCCTTGTGCATTCAAAACATTTTTCAGATGCAACTTCCAAACAACAAAGTTTGGACCTGAAAGCTTCCACTTGCCAGTGATGAGACTTAGAGACTCTCTTGGTGAATAAAACGGAATAAAAGATATATAAGACATCTACAAAAAAAGAAAAAGATAAAACCGATTCAGTATTGATTACATCTTCTAATAATTGTTACCTTATAAACAATAAATTATTAGACTAGGATCCATATTTCACATTTCCCGATGCAAGGTTTGGGCACTTCCCACCGGGACAATGCTATTTCTGGTAGGTAAGAACTATACCAATCGTATCCTAATTGGACACGACTCCTAGATTCGCGGGACATCGGTTACAGGAACTGTGCATGTTTAGTCCCTCTAGTGCATTTTGGGCCGGGACTCCCGATTATCGCAGAGTCTTTCACACCCTCCCCCACAATGGTTTGAACCCGAATGCCCAAGGTTTGGTCACTTCCGACACCCGAGTACCGTTTAACAGAAAAGGTGTACTATTAGGTGGGTAGCACACTGATCTAAGATTTTTCTAAAAAAGATTTCCAAGTTTTTGACGAGAAAAAATTTAATGCCAGTTTTCTTTTAAAAAACATTTGTTTCAATAATTAACTATTATTAAAACCCTTGTTTTATTTCATCGTGAGAATCACAACCACACATATATATAAAATATGTAAAGAAATAAAACAATCACAAACAACTATGCCTTAGCCTTGCCCTTAACTATTGTCGGTTTCGTGAGCCACACGAAAAACCCGACTGTCAAAACCTAAGTGGAAAAACACAACACACATGACATGGCATTCTGAAGCTCCCACTGGCTCCGGCATCCAATCCTTCTCTTTGCTCTTTGCTCCTTGCTCCTCGGTCCACACACACACACACACACACACACACACACACACACACACACACACACACACACACACATATATATATATATATATATATATATATATTCTAAAAATCTATTCTATTCTAAGGGACGCAGGCCCGCTAATCTAAAACTTTTACAAAAAAGAATAGGGGTTGTAAGTGGCATGCAGGCCTCCCCACACCATAGAATAATAAATCCAAAACAACCACAAGTGCAAGAATTTAAAACAATCCACAAGGTCTAGGGCTCGGCTATTACATCTCAAACATGTACTAAACTAATACATGAAAGGAAAAAAACAAACTGATTTCTAATTATTCAATTTAATGAAAATTACTGATTTTAACAACCTGTTAAAACCCCTATATTGTTTTTCCTTTATTTGCAATAAATATATATTTCAAGTTTTATACTTTGATATTTAATCAAAAAACTCAAAAATAATATTTAAACTTTAAATTAAAAATAACAACTGTACTTTTAATTTAATGTTGACCTCAAATATTTGAGCCGCAAACTGGGTCAAATATTCAAACTGTGCCAAGAATAGAAAAACGGACCGAGAAATAATAAAAAAAATTGGGCCGAGGCCCAAATAGCCTTTAGCGCCACTAACCCGCCGCTAAACCCTAGCTGGGCCGCAGGCTTCCTTGGCAGTGGTTCCTGGGCCGTAGCCCACCACGCAGTTAGCGCCGCTAACTGGGCCACTAACCGCGCCGCGTACCACGGTGGACCGCCGCCGATCGGAGCTAACACCACCGGTCACCACCACCAACATCGACCGTGAACCGCCGCCCCAAACTGAGGCCGCTGCCGGCGAGGATGGTTTTGCCAATTCTCGGTTATCGCAAATAATAACAATAAATAAAAAAATAGATTTAATTTAAAGATTAAATCTAATAATCTTTTATCAAAAATTTATCCAATAAAAATCAAAACTTGATTTTTATTATTCTGGATAATAAAAAAAAACTTTTTCTTGATAAAAGATAAACTTTTTTCATCGGAACAAAAGAAACCTACCTAGTCTTCTACGAGGTTAGAAGTGGCTCTGATACCACTGAAGGGTTTTGTAGGGTATAAAAAACATAGTATAACATGCACAGCGGAATAAAACCCCCTCCAGTGATCTCATCTAACTCGTATAGAAAACTTAGAAGAAGAAGAGGATCAGAAAATTATACCTTGATGAAAACCAAAACTTTCTTTTAAACCTGTAGACAGCTGCAGGTTATCCACTGCTACTGCACCACCTTGAACTGGCTGCTAGACCGCCTAAGGATTAAACCTCGGATCAAAACTCGATCCGCGATGTGTGTGTGTATCGTCGCCGCCGACAACCGCCACCTGCGGTTTCGGTTTTTCCTTGCGTCGCCGCCGGCCACCACCTGCGGTGGTTCAGTTCTATGTTTTAGCGCCGCGGAAGGGAGAGAGAGAGAAGAGATTAGGGCAATCCTGTTTCTATTATGATTATCTTATGTGATTAATGAGACTAAAATAAGGTTTATATAATAATCCTTATTAGGCCAAACCCGTTTAATTAAAGCTCAACTTTAATTAAACTATTAATCAATTACAGAAAATACCCTCGATGTTTCTAATTAATTAATAACTATTAATTAATTGGTCCCGTTAATATTTAAACTAAATATTAACTTCTCCTTTTAAATAATAAATAACTTTTATTATTTTTCTCTTTTCTCAATAATTAATTAAACTATTAATTATTGTGATACACAAACTGGTAAAAACCAAGAGGTTCTAATTGGGTGTGCAGCAGTGTGATCCTTTAATGTCACATAGTATTGGACATGATGATACATGTTATCTATCTCTGCACATAATCTAACAAGAAGTCCACATTATATAAGAGCATAAGCTATTTTTAGAACAGCCTCATTCACTTCTTCCAAGCCCCCGGTGTTAGCAGTCATGTAGTCACATGATAAATGAAGCATTTCCATTCTTTGGAAAGTCTTTTCCCGACCATTGAATTTCCTTTGACTTTTATTTTAGAGGGGTACTTATAGAACTCAAACAGTTCTACCTTGGCATCAAAATTAACAGCAGCAGTGATGTTTTGAGCAGAAGGGAGATGAAGGACCTCAACAAGAAATTGCTTAGTTAAAACTACCGGTTTAGAGCCAGAGAGTATAGTGAAACTTACACGCTTTAGATTGGTTCTTGCAGCCTGAGCCTCAGTAGTCATCCAAAACTCACATAGATGTTCCTTGAAACTCTCACAATAGTACTTGTTTCAGCTCTTTTGTTTCGAAAAACCCACTTTGCACCAATGATTGACTTGTTTTCAGGAGGTGAAACTAATCTCCAAACATTATTTCTTTCTAATTCGTTCAAATCTTCTTGCATAGCTATTACCCAACTTGAATCTTTCAATGCTTCATTAACCTTCTTAGGTTCCAAATGTGATATGAAATCTGAAAACATGAAAAAATTAGAAGAGACTGAGCTTCTTGTTCGAATACCTTTATCAGCATCCTCGATGATCTAATTAACAGTATGTGCACAAGTCCATTTGGTGATAGGTTTTTTACTTTCCTTATCATTATCACAAGAGAGATCAACTTATGAGTCTTCATTGATGAGATGAGCCATTTCCACATTCATAAATGGATCAGAGGATGATGTGGAAGTATGTTCATCAGTTTTAATGAGTGGAGGAATAGTCAATGATCCAATATTCACTTGTGAAGTTTCGTTTGGATTGATGTAGGACCGGCTGGGGGATGGGGTTCTAAACTAAACTAAAACACCCTAATGCTAGGACTGATCTAGGATGAGAAATAGTGCGGAATTTCTATTTCCCAAACCTCCTAAGGATTCTAAGATCTGCTTAGGTGTCCGACACACAGTATCACACAGAGAAACACACAGAGTAGAAACAAGAACAAACTCTAAGAACTCACACAGAGATGCTTAAGGCTGCCCTTGGATTCGGATTAAACACACAGTATTCGTTTACGAGGCTTAAAGTCACGATTTAATAATGCTTAGGTCGGATAAGGTCAACTACGAAGGCTCCCGGTTGATTATTCGATTGATTCGTAGGTTACTCGTAGATTCCCGATTACCCACGCTAATGCGGGGTTAAGCTCTATTTATAGAGTAATTAATTCACTACGCACGTAATGTATCACACTTCGTACGAAGTGTGTCCAGTACGCATGTACTGGTTAGTTTAATAATAATTAATTTCGTTTTAACCGACCTAATCACCACGTGCGAGTTGACCTTCACTACGCACGTAGTGAAGTCACCACGCACGCAGTGAAGACATCACGCACGTGATGAACTTCCACACACACTTAAACTTCCACACTCACATCAACACATGATTAAGTACTTGTAAGCTTAAGATCATCACTAAGAATCACTAAGAATATATAAACATGCAAACCATTAATCAAAACACATTTGAATTAATAAACATGAATATACTTTATTGATACGAACTAGGGATTCACAAATATGCACCAACAAACTCCCCCTAAGACCTAGTTCTATCAATAACCATTGCACTAAGCAAAAATTCCACAAAGTAAAATGCACAAAGCAAAATGTACTAAACAACAATTTGCACAAAGCATAATGCACACAACAAAAATTTGCACAAAGCAAAATTCATAACGAATACCTTTCGTCATGCCCTTACCTGCACTACGCACGATGTGAGTTGTAACTCGTGCTTAGTGGGGTTCCATCTCGCATGTAATGAGTTTCTCATCTGTGAACCTTAATTACTGTTAGTACTGCACTCAGCAATAAACTGTCAGTAACTTCAAGATCACTTATAAACATTTAAGCAAAACACATCAAAGTGAGATGAAGGAAATGCAAACAGAACAAACTCCCCCTAATCAAAACACTAAGAATGATTAAGAACATACTAGAACTCTTTTTGTATTTTTCTAATAATAAAGGAAAATAAATGCGAATGTAAACTATGAACTAATTAAATCCTAAAGAACAGAATTAAAAATACTAAGAAAATTGCAGGAATAAAATTACTGAAATTAAATCTTTTTGTGAGAAGGATCCAGTATGGAGTCAGTACTAGCTCGTCTATACTTAGTAATCATTCATTTCAGAACCTTGGGCATAAACATATTCTCTTAAACTCTGTCTGTCAACCTATCTTTCTTCAGATGATAACAGATTTTGTTTCAACATTTTCAGATTGTCTAGACTGGATACATGATTAAGACTATCTCTTTCAAAATCTCACAGTATTTTGACTCACTCAGTAGGTTGCACAACTTAATTACCCAACCACCATGCTTATGTGCTTTGTGATTTTGTCAACGCATTTTATGCTCTTTGACATGGAGGTCGATTTTTCACCTCTCTAGACATTTTTCTTGCTGAGCTTTTGTCAATGCATTTTATGCTCTTTGACAATTCAACACTAATAGATCAATGTAGCTTTTGTCACTGCATTTTATGCTCTTTGACAATTCAACATTGATAGATCAATGTATCTATTTCTTTTGACATTCTCAAAATTGGGGTCAATTTTTCACCCTCTTTTACATATAGCTCAATGTCATTTAACACATTAGGCATGGTAACAGGTGTGTGCATCAAACTAAGTCATTCTCAACTGTTATTGACTTATAGACTTGGAATGTCTCGATAGCTTAAATCTATGATTGATTTTCACATGCATAACCATTTATCAGTCTAGACTTTCCTTATATGTCTTACACACTATCTGTTTCTTATCTGATTCAGCTAGATTTTCAGACAGTTTTCTCAAAAGTATGTATGTGCCTTCAGTTCTAATTTTACTAGACGACTTTGTATTGAGAACCAGTGTGCCATCACTCTCCATCTAGGTTGGATCAACTTCTCCCTTTTTTTTTTTTTTTTTTTGTAGGTTTTCTGATTTTTTTTTGTATTTTCTAAGTTTTCTGATTTTTTTTTGTATTTTCTAAGTTTTCTGATTTTTTTGTATTTTCTAAGTTTTCTGATTTTTTTGTATTTTCTAAGTTTTCTGAACTTTTTTTGTATTTTCTAAGTTTTCTGATTTTTTTGTATTTTCTAAGTTTTCTGAACTATCTCCCCCTAAAATACTAAACAATCTAAAAACTAAGAAAATAGAAACGCAGAGGCACACAGGAAATAAACACAAGGACAAAAGAACAATTTAGTCACACAGAAAATAGACACACAGTCACAAATACCTCACACTTTATTATAGCGGTTGACACCCTTCACATAGAAGAAAGAATTAGAAAGCATTAGGAACCCAAGCCCGAATAGTCATGGGTTTCCCGTCTTCTCCAATCACTGGAAGTTTCATCCAAGTTCCAGTCTTCTCAGCAGCATTGCTGAACCTGTCACTCGAATCCTTAGGCATTTGAACACACAGTTTGTTAGTCCACTTAGAATTCTGACTGAGCGAAAATTTTCTTTTGCTAACAACTTCGGGGTTTTTAGATTTTCTCATGGTATCCCCGTTTGTCCTTTGATGCTGAACTGGAAGAGTTGAGTTTTGATTGTTTTTAGTAAACGTTTTATTCTTTTGAAAAATCTCAACTTTCCTGTTACATCGCTGATGTGGCTGCTGATCACACTCGTAACTGAGGTGACCAGGTCTCCTGCACACATAGCAAATCCTGTCTGGATATTGCTTTACAGGACCTTTCGACATCCTTTGAGATCGATACCCTAACCCTTGATGTTTTGGTAATAGTTTGACCTCTTGGTACGGACGGATATCAGGAGACTTTACACCCTCCTTTTCAAATTTCCGAAGGGCATCGCGGATACGATGCATCAACGGATCTTTCACATTAGAACTTGCCAACAGTTCTCTTATGCCTGGTTCAACCTTCTTAATTTCTTCTTGCTGAACCTCATTCTTCTGAGGCTCACCCACATACTCGTGTAACTTTAAATCCTCTTTTGGGGTTGATGCAGAAGATTCATCAACCTTTGTGAGTAGTGGGTCAGATTCAGAGTGAGCATCATCATTCACCAGTTGATTTAACACTGGTGGTGGACATTTAGAGTATAACTTCTTGTTCTTTTCTGAATCAGTACCTTGACCTCTCTGATCGATTATGTACTCAAATAAGTAAGAAGACGTGGAGTAACTTTTGAGTTTTTGACTCAGAGTCTCATAATCGACCTTTGAAGTAGCAAGGTCTCGTTTCAGCTTATCAATCTCATTTATGTAAAACACTATAGCATCCTGTTTATTTAACAAAGCCACACCTAGTTCATGTACCTGTTTGCCTAAACTTTCATTCTTTTCTTTCAACTGTTTTTCTCTTTCTTTTATCAACAGGTTTTTATCTAACTTAGATGTGAGCTCTGAAATTGTAGACTTTAGGAACACTATCTGTTTTACATAATCATTACAAGAACCACAAGGTAAGCCAAAAGTACATACCTTTTCCTCGGATGATTGACCACAACTGCACACCTTTTGGTTTGACTCATTGGCACGAACTTTCACTGGTGTCTTTTCTGCAGCTGGAACCGAGGCTGGTTCATCATCAATGCTGGCAATTGATTCTTCCTCACTTGAGTAACTTTCTGTCTCGGATTGAGAATCTTCGTTCAACACATGAACATTTGCCACATTAATATCAGCACCATCATTCCCAAATTGTACTGACCAGTCAATTCCCTCGTCCTTTTGAACAACTGCCATTGCCTTAGCCGGTTTTGGAGTTGATTCAGACTTTATG
This sequence comes from Pulicaria dysenterica, assembly GCA_947179395.2. Classification (NCBI taxonomy): domain Eukaryota; kingdom Viridiplantae; phylum Streptophyta; class Magnoliopsida; order Asterales; family Asteraceae; genus Pulicaria; species Pulicaria dysenterica. The sequence goes on from OX359290.1 coordinate 31,296,530, forward strand.
GTTGAAGAGGAAGATGATCTACTGCCAGTACTGGTTTTGAAAGGATACTTCGGTCCCATACTATTCGGCTTATCACATTCTCGCGCGAAATGACCTTTTTCACCGCAGTTATAGCATGTTACCGCAGACTTATCAAAACCGAGTTTGGTATCCTTTGTAGTTGTAATCTGCATCCCCGTTCTTTTCACTAAGGCTTTGGCTCTTCTTACCAGGTTGGCATATGACCATAAGATATCCTGACGTTCCATCTCATCATTGTCAATTTGGTCATAGTCTTCCTGGGTCAGATAGGCGTTCCCAATCTTTCCCTTGAGCAGATCATCATATGAGGTGACCAATGCACTAAGCATCCCCATATGCTCCTTAACTTCTTCAGCGCTGCCATGTTTGAAATGCTCGACATTGAATCCAGAAGTAGACCCAGTATAGGATGGCCCAGAAGATGAGGCTTCAGGTGTAGATCTGCCAGAATCATTTACATTACTCACATAGGCAGATTGTAAGGGGGCATTTGAAGAAGTGGATGACGATACAGGTGTTCCAGAGTAGTAGAGAGAAGGATTTTGTTGATAACCAGACATGGAATCCAAATTTTGTTCCTCCTGCTCTTGCTCTTTCAACTTGGTGATGAAATCAATTAGATCCAACCCGTCAAAACCACCACTATTCTTCAATATCATAATATATGGCCGCCAGCTCTTGGGCAAGGCTTTTGCCAAAATTTCCACCTGTTGCTTCTCTGGAACAGTAACACCCAGACTGTCCAGTTCACTAAGAAGATGATTATATCTTGTAATGAGAGAAGGAATTTTTTCATCTCTAGTAGCCATGAAATGATCTAATTCCTTTCTCAATTGACTTGCTTTCAATTCCTTGAGGGCGGCATTTCCCTCATTTCTCTTCTCTAGTGCTCTCCACAGGCTGTGGGAAGTTCTATATCTTCTGAATTGATGGAAGATCTCATTAGGAATCGCCTGGATTAATTGAGCATAGGCCTTCTTCTCTGCATCATGACGGCTCTTCTGTTCAGTAGTCATTCCATCATAGGGGGTTTCAATATTTCCCTCCCCCTTGGGAACCATATAATCGGTGTTTATTGCCCTCCGAAGTCTACAGTCAAGTCCATCGAGGAATATTTCGAACCTGGGCTTCCACATAGGATAGTCTTCCATGGTCAACAGTTTAGGTACTTTATTGGCACTCCCCATTTCACTGTCTAATAATAAGTTGTTTAAAACTGTTGTTTGTTTTGAAGCCATTTCAGTAATCAAGAACTGAGAACACACAGACTGAAATTAAGATTTTAGGACACACAGATTCAATACGCACGGAGTGGCAAGGCACTTCGCACGAACACACAGCACTACGTACGGACCACACAGTACTACGCACGGACAGGACACAATACGCACGTAGTAGGTAATACTCAATGCGAACTGACACGAAGACACACAGACTTTAATACGCACGAACTGAGAACCTAGTACGCACGGATTGAATTTACTACGCACGGAGTGAAGCTGATACGCACGAAGTAACAAAGTAAATTTTTAAAGACAAGATAAACCACACAGACTCAACTCGCACGAACTGGACACACCACTCACGCGTTGAGGACCTACTACGCACGGAATGAACACACAGTCAATCGAAGAGTCTAGAAGATCAACGACACACTACGCACGTAATAAGCATACTACGCACGTACTGAAAGTCACTCCGCACGGGTAACACTCAAACAGTTAACGTAAAAACACGACCTTTTTTAACGCAAAACGACCTATTTTCGACCTAAAAACCGATTAAAAACGACGAAAAGGACAAACACACAGGCCTAATCGACACCTAGATCACGAAATCCTAAAGGAAAAGTGATCAATCAAAGCACAAGGCTCTGATACCACTTTGTAGGACCGGCTGGGGGATGGGGTTCTAAACTAAACTAAAACACCCTAATGCTAGGACTGATCTAGGATGAGAAATAGTGCGGAATTTCTATTTCCCAAACCTCCTAAGGATTCTAAGATCTGCTTAGGTGTCCGGCACACAGTATCACACAGAGAAACACACAGAGTAGAAACAAGAACAAACTCTAAGAACTCACACAGAGATGCTTAAGGCTGCCCTTGGATTCGGATTAAACACACAGTATTCGTTTACGAGGCTTAAAGTCACGATTTAATAATGCTTAGGTCGGATAAGGTCAACTACGAAGGCTCCCGGTTGATTATTCGATTGATTCGTAGGTTACTCGTAGATTCCCGATTACCCACGCTAATGCGGGGTTAAGCTCTATTTATAGAGTAATTAATTCACTACGCACGTAATGTATCACACTTCGTACGAAGTGTGTCCAGTACGCACGTACTGGTTAGTTTAATAATAATTAATTTCGTTTTAACCGACCTAATCACCACGTGCGAGTTGACCTTCACTACGCACGTAGTGAAGCCACCACGCACGCAGTGAAGACATCACGCACGTGATGAACTTCCACACACACTTAAACTTCCACACTCACATCAACACATGATTAAGTACTTGTAAGCTTAAGATCATCACTAAGAATCACTAAGAATATATAAACATGCAAACCATTAATCAAAACACATTTGAATTAATAAACATGAATATACTTTATTGATACGAACTAGGGATTCACAAATATGCACCAACAATTGATAGCCTTTGAGAAACAGAACCGTCGGGTGGGGGTCATCCTCTTCTACCATAATTGGAAGAAATTCTAGTTCGGGTAATATGACACCTCGTTTCGTGACAAATCAGTCGAGAGCGGAGGGAACACGGCTGGGCCAACTCCTAAGGGGGTAGGCAGTAGTAACTTGAAGTGTTTTAGCTGTGCAGAGACCGGTCACCGAGAATTAGAATGCAAGAAAGTGGGTAAACGACATTTGTTCACTGATGATGAGTGGTGAAATGATGGTGATGATGAGAATTATGAAGACGCTCCAGTGTTTGATGAAGAGACACAATATGAAGAGGAAAAAGTGACCGGTGATGTGGGAGTTAACTTGGTTATGAGACACTCATGCTAGACTCCTAAAGCTGCTGGTGATGATTGGCTTAAGCACAATATTTTCCAGTCGACTTGTATCGTGTTAGGTAAGGTTTGTACTTTAGTTATTGATTCTCGTAGTTGCGATAATTTGATTTCAAAGGAGGCTGTTCGGAAGTTCGGTTTGAAGACCGAAAGTCGGCCTAAAAATTACAAGCTTCATTGGCTTAATAAGGGTGGTGAGGTAACAGTGTCTAAACGGGCTCTTGTTCCTTTTTTAGTGGGTTTGTGGTACAAGGATGACATTTGGTGTGATGTGTTTCCCATGGATTCCTGTCAATATGTTACTAGGTAGACCCCGGGAATATGACTGTAATATTGATCATACTGGGCGGGCTAATACTTATAGTTTTTCAACTTCACGCTTTCAAAACCCCCAAATTCATCTCTCTTCGAAAGAAACCTCTTCGTGCACACAATGGTGACCTTCAATCCTGACTCCACTCCAAATGCTGTCTCAGGTGAAAATGTTATTCCCAACTCTGTAATTACCATTCGCCCAAACAATAATCTGATAAACACTGAAATTCTACCAAGCAAGGCAAATCACGGTTATGAACCTGTGGTAGCATTCATAGCTGCCCATCTCTTATTTTAATGGCTATCTGCTCATCCCCTACTTATCTTTCCTAGTATCATTGGGGAGATGTGGTACACTGCTAGATATCACCTTATTGAAGAAACGATAACCTGTTCTTGTCTAAACAACATTGTCAACATGGCCATAACTGTCAACTCCCTTTGCCAAGCCATTTGGATACCAAACCTTGCACCATTCCAACCTTTTCCTACTCATGACCAAACTCTGGAGGTCCTACCCCTATTTGGGTATAATGAACCAGTTTCCCATGGCAAATACAAGTTATCTGTTTTAGGGTATCCATGGAAGTACTTGGCAAGTGTCGTCATAAGATGCTTTGGCCATAAATCTGGTAGTCATGACTTGCTCAACCAGACTCAACTCATGACTCTGCATGCCTTGGTCACTCGAACAAATATTGACTTTGCATCTCAACCAGACTGAACTCAGTACCACCAAGAAATCAACAAGGACTCATGTTCCCTACATAAGGTACTTAAGCCTTGTGGCTCTTCGTAGAATTCAATGGGAAAATTATGCTAGATTGGCTGTACATCTGAACACCATGGAAATACCTCAAATGGGTCAAAATATCTTTCGTCTTATAAGGGAATTTTAAGGTCCTGTTATCACATAACAGATGCAAGAACTAGTTGATGGGGCTACTGGTGACAATGTCAATGAGGGAGAAGGAGGGAATGTGGATGTTGTTGATGATGAGAATGTTGAGGAAGTTTTTGTGGACGATGAAGAGGTTGCTTAAAAACCTAAGGGATCACATCATTTTGATTCAAATTATGAGCCACAAAATGAATAATCTGAGCACTCTGATGCTGAGTCTCATACAGTAGTGGCTCTGGTTCCTTACTCAGATGATGATGGCAGTGACGGTGATGATGATGATAATAAGAATGGTGGTAGAGCTATTAATTTGAGCTTTAGCTTTGGTGGAAATGCACCAAGTGGTGGTGCTGGTTCTGTTGGTGGAGAAGGTGAATTCCATGTTGCTAGTGGTTTATTCCATATGGATATAGATGATGATGCAAATACTGTTCATGCTACTACTACATCTTATGAACCCATCATGATGCCTTTTACTGGCTTTGGTTCAAGTTCAAGTCAGTGAATGAGATCTGGTCATACTGATGACACTCGTGATGGCTCTCGCAGTCTCACCCTTGGAATGTGGATGTTGTTGATGATGAGAATGTTGAGGAAGTTGCTGTGGATGATGAAGAGGTTGTTTAACAACCTGAGGGATCAAATCATTCTGATTCAAATGATGAGCCAAAAAATGAATAATCTGAGCACTTTGAAGATGAGTCTCATACAGTAGTGGCTCTGGTTCCTTACTTAGATGATGATGATAGTGATGGTGATGATGATGATAATAACAATGGTGGTGGAGCTGTTAATTTGAGCTTTGGCTCTGGTGGAAATGCACCAAGTGGTGGTGCTTGTTCTGTTGGTGGAGAAGGTGAATTCCATGTTGCTAGTGGTTCATTCCAAATGGAAATAGATGATGATGCAAATGTTGCTCATGATACTACTACATCTTTTGAACCCATCATGATGCCTTTTACTAGCTTTGGTTCAAGTTCAAGTCAGTCAATGAGATATGGTCATACTGATGACACTCTTGATGGCTCTCCCAGTCTCACCCTTGGAGGACATGTTGCTTATCCTACACCTAAGAACTCTCCCATTGCAATAGCTTCTGTGCGTAAGAGCCAAGGTGGTGATGATCAAGAAGAACACCAAATCATTGCTGTTGATAGTGGTGACAACGAGGATGCTAAGGAGGATGTGGTCTCGGATAAGCTTGTTCAAATGATTGAGATCAGCAAACAGCCACACCTCTCAGGTATCATCACTTCCAAACTGGAGGAAACTCACTTGATAGCCTTAATCAGTGAGATCCAATCCTTTCTACTTCTTGTAACACTTCCAAGCTCTAGTGTACTCCTAACAGTTACTAGTTCTACTCCCTCTGCAACCCAACATATGTTAAGGTCAAGTGAGCATGTGCAACTTTCACATGTCTCTAAGGTAATGACATCCACACCTCTGACCTCAACTCCTATGATTTCTTCTTATGTTGAGGGGAGCATATGGATGTTGATCTTAACCTTGAACCAGTGGGTGTATCTTCCCAACAAGATACAGTTGTAAAAATGAGAGCCCAAAATATGGATCACACTCCTAATAGGGTGATACCATTAACAGACAGAACCCATCTGAGGGTCATACTGTGTCTTACCCACTCTTGAGTTAGCTCACACTCCTAATAGGGTGATACCATTAACAGAGGAACCCAACTGAGTGCAACCCTTACTCATATTCAAATTCTTGTACCTACCATTGATTCTATTCTTACACAATATACTACACTACCTGTCAATACTAGTGACATAAACTAGTCATCGGTACAGGGTACAATTTCTGTTCCCAGTGATCTTAGGCTTTTACACCAAAGTCTAAGTGAGGGACCACAAACCATTCCTGATATTGGCATTCCACCTCAATCATTTCAATCCATACCATCCACTTCAACCCCAACAGAACCTAGCCCTCCTTTCCTTCAAACCTTACTCTCAATCTCACATAAGATTGATGAGTTAACCACTTCCTTCACCACTTTCGAACAAAAACAGAAACTCAACTTCAAACCTTTTCCCAAGAAGTTGAGTCACTGAAAGCTTCACAATTGCCCAATCCCAACCCCAACCCACCCCTGCCCCAGTTGATCTTACCCAGTTCTCTCCAAACTTGATCAACTACTATCCCAATCCTCTACTCCTACCCCTGTCCCTTCACATATCATTCCACAACAAACCCTCTCCACTCTAAACCAAATCATATCCAACGTTCTAAACAACCAACACAAAATTAAACCAACCACTCCTTCCATTTTTGTTACCATTACTGACCATATTCTCCAAGTTCCTAACTTTCTCAGGAGCTTAGATGAAGAAGTCACTAGCCTTTCTCACCTCACACGCCAAAAACACATAGAGACCCTTAGAGAGTTTACTCATCTTAATGATGCTATAAACTGACTAAGACCCTCTACCTCTACCTTCAAACCCCACTTCTCTCCTATTCCATCCCACCTAAGACCTACCCAGTCTACTGTTTCTCAACCTCCCATACCTACTACCTTTACCCCATCATTTCCCACTTCCACTTCTGTACCTACCCAATCCACTCATCCACCTTTCACCCCTTCTACCTCAACACCTGCTGCCCCTGCCAAACCTTCAGTTTCTTCCAGTGCTTTTCCCTATGCTCCTTTTGATGATGAGAAAAAGGGGAGAAGTCTTTCAATTCAAGTTTAAAGGAGTCCTCTTCTAGCTCAGCTGATGAAGCTTTCAACAAACTTCAAAAGGCGGCTGATAGACTGTTTGGTCTTCAACCAAAAGAAGAAACTTCTCCCAATGGAGCAGAAACAACAAATAAACCATCTTTTGAGGGGGAGCAAGGCTCTAAAGCTGAGGGGGAGCAAGGAAACAAAAGGAGACTTAAACAGATGATAAGAAGAAAGAGTGCTAAGAAATCAAAACAAGGCCAATCCTGTGCTCCTATCAACATTCCACCAGATGAATAAGATGTTGATGATGATGATGTGCCTCTCTCCTCTCTGCTCAAGAAAAGGCATCAAGTGTTAGATTATGTGTAGAGATAGATAACATGTATCATCGTATCCAATACTATGTGACACTAAAGGATCACACCGCTGCACACCCAATTAGAACCTGTTGGATTATAACCTTTGTGTGGAAAAGAAATAATTAATTAGTTTAATTAATTATCGAGAAAGAGAAAAATAATAATAGTTAATTATTATTTAAAAGAGAGATGTTAATATTTAGTTTAAATATTAACGGGACCAGTTAATTAATAATTATTAATTAACTAGAAAGGTCAAGGGGTTTTTTGTGTAATTGGTTAATAGTTTAATTAAAGCTGGCTTTAATTAAACGGGCTTGGCCTAATAAGGGTTTATTATATATAAACCTAATTAAGCCTAAATAATCACATAAGTCAATTACAAGCCTAAAAAGAAAAACCCTAACACTCTCTCTCTCTCTTCGAGATCAGCGGCGGCGCAAGGCCGCAAGGGGCTGTTGACGGCGGCGCGGGCAGCCGCAGGTGGTGATTGACGGTGGCGCAAGGGTTCCCACACACACGGGTCACGGCTTGATCCGAGGTTTAATCTTAAGGCGGTCTAGCAGCCAGTTCGAGGCGGTGCAGTAGCGGTGGATAACCTACAGCTGTCTAGAGGTCAAAAGAAAATTTTTAATCCCTAAAGGTATAACTTTCTAACCCTCTTCTCTTTTTGTTCCTGTATGAGTTAGATGAGATCACTGGAGGGGGTTTTGATTTCCGCTGTGCATGTATGATAATATGTTTTTATACCCCACAAAACCCTTCAGTGGTATCAGAGGCACTTCTAACCTCCTAGGGAACTAGGTAGGTTTCTTTTATTCTGATGAAAAAGGGTTTATCTTTTATCAAGAAAAAAGGTTTGTTTTTATCCAGGATAATAAAAATCAAGTTTCTGTTTTTTATTGGATAAACCTTTTGATAAAAGATTATTAGATTTAATTATTAGTTAAATCTGTTTTTTTATTGTTGTTATATGCGAAAACCGAGAAACCGAACACCAAGTTCGCCGGCGGCGGCCTCAGCTTGGGGCGGCAGTCCGCGGCGGAAGTCGATCGGTCCACCAAGTATGGTGATCGACGACGTGGTGGTACGCGGCGACTAGGGCAGCGACGGCTGCAACGTGACGGTCGACCGTGGGATGCCTTGCGCAGTGGGTTAGCGACCCAGTTAGCGGCACTAACTGTGTGGTGGGTTTCGGCCCAGTATACCACGGCCCAATAGGCCTGCGGCCCAGTTAGGGTTTCGCGACTAGGGCTTAGCGGCGCTAAAAGCCAGTGGGCCTCGGCCCAAATTTTTGTTTTGTTTCTCGGATCGTTTATTTTTTCCCTTGGCCCAGTCTAAATATTTGGCCCTAGTTTGTGGCTCAGATATTTGAGGTCAACATTAAATTAAAATACAGTTGTTATTTTGATTTAAGGATTGAATATTATTTTTGAGTTTTTTGATTAATTATCAAAGTATAAAACTCGAAACATATATGTATTGCATATAACATGAAAAACAATATAGGGATTTTAACAGGTTGTTAAAATCAGTATTTTTCATCAAGATGAATTTTAGAAATCAGTTGCTGTTTTTATCTTTCATGTATTAGTTTAGTACATGTTTGGGATGCCATAGCCAAGCCCTAGACCTTGTGGATTGTTTACTTTACTGCACTTTTGGTTGTGTTTTGGTTTATTATTCTATGGTGTGGGGAGGTCTGCGTGCCACTTACAACCCCTATTCTTTTTGTAAAAGTACTAGAATTAGCGGGCCTGCGTGCCTTTGATTATCTTGTAATTTTATTATTTCTAGTTTTAGATAATAGAATAGAATAGCATTATTAGAATAAATCTGAAGCTGACTCTAGAACCAAGGAGCAGGAAGCAGGATTGGATGTTGGAGCCAGTGGGAGCTTCAGAATGCCATGTCATGTGTGTTGTTTTCCACTTAGGTTTTGACCGTCGTGTTTTTCGTGTGGCTCACGAAACCAACATTAGAAAAGGGCAAGGCTAAGGCATGGTTGTTTGTGGTTGTTTTATTTCTTTACATATTATATATGCGTGGTTGTGATTAACACGATGAAATAAAACAAGGGTTTTAATAATAGTTAATTATTGAAACAGATGTTTAAAAGAAAACTGGCATTAAAGTTTTTCTCGTTAAAAACTTGGAAAATCCTTTTTAGAAAAATCTTAGATTAGTGTCCTATCCACCTAATGGTACACCTCGACTGTTAAACGGTACTCGGGTGTCGGAAGTGCCCAAACCTTGGGCATCCAGGTTCAAACCATTGCGGGAGAGGGCATGAAAGATTCTGCGATAATCGGGAGTCCCGGCCAGAATTCATGCTGTCTTAGGTGGTGCAATCTATTTTGGTGATAATCGGGAGTCCCGACCCAAAATGCACTTGAGGGACTAAACATGCACGGTTCTTGTAACCGATGTCCCGCGGATCTAGGAGTTGTGTCCAGTTAGGATACGATTGATATAGTTTTTACCTACCAGAAATAGCATTGTCCCGGTGGGAAGTGCCCAAACCTTGCATCGGGAAATGTGAAATATGAATCCTAGTCTAATAATTTATTTTTTAAAAGGTAATAATTATTAGAAGATATAATCAATACTGAATCGGTTTTATCTTTTTCTTTTTCTGTAGATGTCTATTATATCTGTTATTCCGTTTTATTCACCAAGAGAGTCTCTAAGTCTTATCACTAGCAAGTGGAAGCTTTCAGGTCCGAACTTTGCTGTTTGGAAGTTGCATCTGAAAAATATTTTGGATGCACAGGGGAAGCTTCACATCATTGAGACATTACCTCCAGAGCGACCAAGAGTAGATGCCCAGGATAGTGAGTATGACACTTACTATCAGTATCTGGATGATGAGTCTGACGTTATGTCGATTCTCATTCTCACAGCATCATCCGAGTTTACGGATGATCTCCGTGAGAAGTCGTCTTATGAGGTTGTTCAAGGATTGGAGCAAAAGTTCAAGTTTAGTGAACGGATATGTCGTATGCTACTGATGAGGGAAATCTTTTCAGCCAAGATGAAAGAAAGTCAGCCTATTAGCGATCATCTCATTAATATGAGAAGGCTCTTGGATTGCTATGAGAGCTTGGGGTCAAAATCAAAACCACATGAGCTAGTTATGCTCTTGTTCGGTTCCTTGTCGGACTACTACCAGAAAAGAGTAATGTATGTCCTCGGTGATTTTGAGATGACTGTCGCAGGGTTGCACGAAATCCTCATGTGCATTTGCGACGAGTTGAACCCAAAGCAGCTAGAGTCACCAGTTGTAGACCCTATGCAGGAGGATGACTGGCGGGAAGAACTTGGAGAAATTTGTTGCCCAGACTGTGGTAGCAAGAATTCATGCGAGCACTCACTCGACATAGATCAGCTGGACATTGGTTCGCCCAATGAGTCAGGTATCTTTATGATAGATTGTCTTATTACTTCTTAGGAATCATGGGTATTGGATACCAAATGTGGTCATCACATATGCAATCATTTGCAGGGATTCAAGAGAAGTAAGAAGCTGAGACAAGGAGATATGGACCTGCGGGTAGGCAAAGGCTCCATGGTTGGGGTTGAAGCTGTAGGGACATATTGTCTTAGTTTGCCCTCGAGCATGGTCTTAGAACTAAAACCTTGTTATTATGTTCCAAGACTAATTAAGAATGTTATCTCGTTTTGATTTGCTTATAGACTGTGGATTTGCTTATGTTTTAAATGAAAAATCTATTTCTTGTTTCAAAAACAATGTTTTCTATTTTAAAGCTACTCCAGAAAATGGTCTATATACGCTAAATCTAGATAACAATGACATCTATCATATAAGTAAGAGATCCAAGAGTAACTTGAATCAAACTTACCTTTGGTATTGTCGTCTAGGACACATAAACGAGAAACGCATAGAGAAGCTCCGAGATGACGGAATTCTAGAACCATTTGACTTGGAGTCATATGATGTTTGCGAATCTTGTTTATCTGGTAAAATGACAAAGCAGCCTTTCAATAGTGAGAATGAAAGGGCCAGTGAGCTATTAGGGATTATACACATAGATGTGTGCGGACCCTTTACTCCAGAAGCCAGAGGAGGATACCGGTATTTCATAACCTTTACTGATGACTTCAGTAGGTTCGGTTATGTGTACCTCATGAGACTTAAATCTGAAAGTTTTGATAAGTTCAAACAGTTTCAGAATGAGGTACAAAACCAGCTGGACAAGAAGATTAAGTCGCTTCAGTCGGATCGAGGTGGCGAATATCTGAGTCAGAAATTCGACGATCATTTGAAGGAATGTGGGATTGTTTCACAACTCACACCTCCGTATAAACCTCAGATGAATGGTGTATCAGAAAGGAGGAATCGTACACTGCTTGACATGGTACGATCAATGATGAGTCGAAGTTCACTACCATTGTCGTTTTGGGGACACGCACTCGAGACAGCAGCGTTCATGCTGAACCGGGTTCCAACCAAATCGGTTGAAAAGACACCGTTCGAGATATGGACGGGGAAAAAGCCCAAAATTTCTTTTCTAAAGGTTTGGGGATGTGAGGTGTATGTTAAGAGAACATTCACGGATAAACTCAATCCCAAATCAGATAAGTGTATATTCGTGGGCTATCCCAAGGAAACCATGGGATACTATTTCTATAACCCAGATGAGAACAAAGTTTTTGTTGCTCGTAAAGGGGTATTCTTGGAGGAGAAGTTTCTAAACTCAGAGACTCCAAGAAAAGAAATAGAGCTTCAAGAAATTGAAGAGGAGGAGATTACACCACCACCGATAGTTGAACTTCAACCCGAGTCTGTGGTTGAGGAAGAGGTGCAAACATAAGACCTTCGCATGTCTAGTAGGCCTCGTATTGAGCCAGATAGGTATCTGGGATTCCTAGTTGCTCAAAACGAAGGGGATCTCTTAGAACCCTCTACCTACCAAGACGCTGCCTCAGGTTTAGAATCTGAGAAATGGCTAGAAGCCATGAAGGCAGAGATGCAATCCATGTATGACAACCAAGTTTGGGAGTTAGTGGATTTGCGTCAACACAGTAAAGCTGTTGGGTGCAAATGGGTCTTCAAGAAGAAGACAGACATGGATGGAAAGGTGCATACTTTTAAAGCAAGGCTAGTGGCAAAAGGTTTCACGCAGACTCATGGCGTTGACTATGATGAAACTTTTTCCCTAGTGGCAATGCTTAAAACTATTAGGATTCTAATGGCCATATCAGCATATTTTGACTATGAGATATGGCAGATGGATGTCAAAACCGCTTTCCTTAACGGGAAACTGACAGAGGATGTATATATGATACAACCGGATGGTTTTGCGGATCCAAAGAACCCTAATAAAGTATGCAAGTTGCTTAAATCCATTTATGGACTAAAGCAAGCATATAGAAGCTAGAACTTACACTTTGATGAGCGAATCAAAGAGTTTGGTTTTACTAAAAGTGAGTTCGAGTCGTGTGTTTACACTAAATTCAGTGGGAGCGCGGTAACCTTCCTAGTCTTGTATGTAGACGACATACTGTTAATAGGAAACAATATACCAGTATTACAAGGAGTAAAATCCTGGTTAGGTAAATGTTTCCAGATGAAAGACTTGGGAGAAGCTGCTTATATACTGGGTATAAAGATCTATAGGAATAGATCTAAGCGGCTTATCGGACTTAGTCAAAGTACTTATATTGACAAAGTCGTGAAAAGATTCAAGATGGATGGATCCAAGAAAGAATTTATTCCTATGCAATCTGGCGCGATTTTGAGCAAGGCTCAGTGTCCTGTGTCTAGTCAAGATCAGGACAAGATGAAATTGATACCATATGCCTCAGCAGTTGGTTCAATTATGTATGCCATGCTATGTACTAGACCCGATGTTGACTATTCTATCAGTGTCACGAGTAGATATCAGCAAAATCCTGGTGAAGCTCATTGGGTGGCCGTCAAGAATATTCTCAAGTATCTGAGAAGGACGAAAGACATATTCCTAGTATATGGAGGTTCGATTGATGAGCTCAGTGTAACTGGTTACACTGATGCTAGTTTCCAGACCGACTGAGACTACTTCAGGTCGCAGTCAGGATTTGTCTTTACCCTAAACGGAGGAGCCATATCTTGGAAGAGTCAGAAGCAAGATACAATAGCAGATTCTACTATAGAGTTGTTGCCAGTATCTCTAGACCGATCGATATATTCTGTGACAACTCAGGGGCTGTAGCGCAAGCTAAAGAGCCTAGAGATCATCAGCGGACAAGGCACGTACTAAGGAAATATCACCTCATCCGAGAGATCATTGGAAGAGATGATATTAGACTGCAAAAGATACCGACGGATGACAACGTTGCTGACCCGTTGACGAAGCCGCTAGCTAGGGCTAAGCATGAGAGGCATGCGAGTTCTATAGGAATGCAGTACTTGGAACATAGCAGCTAGTTCATGTTTTTGATTATTTCTATGGACGTAACTTGAAGCCTTTTATTATGTATTTACATTTCATGGGATTGAAATAGGAGGTATTTACATAATGTTTCGTAGTTGTCCATTTTTAGCATGTTTAACCTATCCTTGACAAGTCAAGTTATGAATTGTCTAAATGCCCGTAGCTACTTAATGTAGTGAGAGCTACATTAGGGAGGTAACGCTTTTATGAATATTTGATGATTTATTCGGGTATGAATAAAAGCACAAGGTTGTGACCAAATATTCATAGATATTTATCAGGGGATAAATATTGGGGTGATCCGCATCGAGTTTAATTCATGGAGCGTTAACATAAGTAAACTTGATTGGTTGTCCTTAGACCTGAGATATTTGGTTTGGGGCATGGTAACTTCTGTACTTTAGCATGTTCTAACGTCACGCCGTAACAGGGTGATCATAAGGGGCTTGTCTAGGTGCAGCGGAAGCCGTGTGCTCAAATTGCAAATAGTCAAGATGGGATTTGCACCTCTTTTTTAGGAGAGATATTTTCTGAGTTCCTCAACGATTAAGACTATTGAAAATGCGTGGCCATGCTCGGTTAGAATGATAGTTATTCATTTGGGAAAACCGTAACTGCAGAGTGTCGAAATCAGAGTCGAGAAAATCTGAGTATTAGATGAGATCCCTGCTCCATGTCAAATACTCACATTACGAAATATCGCGATGCAAAAGGAAAAGCCTAGATAATCCAAGGTATGGATTATATCTCTAGATATAAGAGATCTCATAGTCTGGTTAACCTAAGTGTCTGGCTAGGGACCTCCTTAGGCCAACGATGTACAAGGAGTGTTACTTATCTTGCACAAGTGGGAGTCTGCTAGATTATGTGCAGAGATAGATAACATGTATCATCGTGTCCAATACTATGTGACACTAAAGGATCACACCGCTGCACACCCAATTCGAACCTGTTGGATTATAACCTTTGTGTGGAAAAGAAATAATTAATTAGTTTAATTAATTATCGAGAAAGAGAAAAATAATAATAGTTAATTATTATTTAAAAGAGAGATGTTAATATTTAGTTTAAATATTAACGGGACCAGTTAATTATTAATTATTAATTAACTAGAAAGGTCAAGGGGTTTTTTGTGTAATTGGTTAATAGTTTAATTAAAGCTGGGCTTTAATTAAACGGGCTTGGCCTAATAATGGTTTATTATATATAAACCTAATTAAGCCTAAATAATCACATAAGTCAATTACAAGCCTAAAAAGAAAAACCCTAACAGTCTCTCTCTCTCTTCGAGATCGGCGGCGGCGCAAGGCCGCATGGGGCTGTCGACGGCGGCGCAGGCAGCCGCAGGTGGTGGTCGACGGCGGTGCAAGGGTTCCCACACACACGGGTCACGGCTTGATCCGAGGTTTAATCCTAAGGCGGTCTAGCAGCCAGTTCGAGGCGGTGCAATAGCGGTGGATAACCTGCAGCTGTCTAGAGGTCAAAAGAAAAGTTTTAAATCCCTAAAGGTATAACTTTCTAACCCTCTTCTCTTTTAGTTCCTGTATGAGTTAGATGAGATCACTGGAGGGGGTTTTGATTTCCGCTGTGCATGTATGATAATATGTTTTTATACCCCACAAAACCCTTCAACAAGGTCATACTCCTACAACTCTATCAGTCCAATCCTTTCCTCAAGTACAAGAAAAGCCCTTCACTCCAAGCTCTGCCTCCAAAATAAAAGGCAAGAAAATTATGTTTGTTGAGGAGATTGAGGAGGAAGAAAGAAAAGACGAAAAGGAACAAAGAAAAGAAGATGAAGAAAATGAAATCAGAGGGGTTGCTGTAATACTTGGAGAATCCATGGAATATCTTGTTCAAGCAAAGGAAAGAGACCTTGATTTCACTCCTCAGGGTCTTGATACTGCTCTAGGAGTACCAGAAGAAGAAATCCATCAAGTTGCACTAGAAGAAGAAGAACTTATGGTAACTCCTCAAACTTCCAACTCTCAAACAGCAGTGCAAGGTGCTTCTGATCCTTCTTCTAAGAAAGACTCAAAGAAAGGGAAGTCTCACAAAGAAGCAATTCAAGCCTTATAGAGCTAGGTGGCTACAAAACAAATAGAGCATCAGGCTACAGGGCCACTGAATTCAATCAATACAAAACCAAATTGGTTACATGATACAATCTTAACATAATCTCAAGAGCGAATGCATACAAAGGTGGTGGTGATCTCTAGATCAGATTCTCTAGGATGAATGAGATCAGACATTCTGAAGATGCCCATCTTGAGTATGTCCCCAATTACTCATTTTTTGAGATGATTGAGATCTTGTACCATCTCCTAAAATCCAAAAGTCCCAGTGCCCTAACCTTTGTTCAACCTTTTGACTATTGGATCAGACAAGCAATGACTCAACAAATTTTCACTATGGATCAATTCAATCAACATAAGAAATTCAAGGCTTTTGTTCCACCTCAACAAATAGCTGTCATCATTGATCATTCCTTCCTCACAGACTATTAGAACCTAAACACAACACTTCTACCCAACACCACTCCTTAAGTGTACAAGTACATCACTGAACCTGAAAAATGAGTCTTCTTCTTGAACAGAGTTGGTGATTGGAGGTTCTTAAGAGAGTCTAAGCTCAAGAAAGCAAAGAGGGATCTTATCTTCCAAGCTGTGTTGAATACAAAGAATCTGACTGGAAGTGAGCACTTTGAACAACTGCTGAGATCCATAGCTGAAGAAATACTTAATGCAAATCCACATCTCAGATCCATTAAAAGACAAGGAAGAACCATGGGGGGAAGACTAGTCTTAAATTAGATTAGTTTGTTTGTAAAGCTCTTAGAATAGTTTCAAATTCTGTTTGTTAACTTAGTTTCCATTTTTGTTCTGTACAAACTCTTGTTATTTTGCAATCAAACTTGTAACTTTGATCATGGACTACTTAGCTAACTGCTAGTATAGATGATTCTTAGTAGATAGCTCACCTAGTGTAAATATAGAAAATAAAAAATCCTAAAAACAGAAAAAGGATAGAAAAGATACCACAAAAACAAAAAAATGATACTTTATAAATCAAAAGATTCCAAAAACAGAACTATAAAGGAACATATTAAAAGAGTTACCAAAAACAGATACCTAGGTAACCAAAATGAACTTAAAAGTTTTATCTTTTTTACCAATCCGAGTCAAACTGATTCTTCCATTCAAGATAAAGTTTTGTCATCATCAAATAGGGGGACATTGTTGGGGGAGATAATTAAAATAGGATTTGATGTTAACAAAATCATATATTTAGTTTAGGACTTAGGATATTGAAAAACATGTGTTGTTTTTGAATTAGACTTAAAAGAATTTACCAAGTGTAAAAGATTAGCTGAACTCTTAGTATCAGATGATGGAACAGCTGAAGAAGATCAGCCAAGAAAAAAATACAAGTATAGAAGCATCAGCTGACAAGCATCAGCTCATCAACCAACAGCTGAGGAACGAAGTTGATCAGCTGAGCAGTCAAAGGCATTAGCTGAGGAATTAAAATGGATCAGCTAAGGCATTTCTTCTATCAGCTAAGTAATTCCAAATCACCAACTCTTTTCCATCAGCTTATCACTTTGGATGGTCATATAGGTTGATTAGCTTATGCATATATGAGTCTTCCATTTATCCATCAGCTGAGCAAAAGTATATTTGCAGTTTAGAGTTATTTCATCAACAGAATATGTGTTGTTCTATTATGCCTTTAGATTTGTCTCTGTAAAAGTATAAGCACTATTTGGATCTGCTAGAGACAAAAAGGATTGATCTTGACCCTATGGAAAAGGTGAAAGATACTTTAGAAGAAGAAGATCTCGAAGATATGTTTCAACAACTAAGTATGGCTAGCAACTCCATACTTGGTAAAGTCAAATCTTCAGAAAGCATGGTGTTGTATAAAGTACAAGCATGGAAAGAGAAAGTTGCACTTCCTAGGTAAAAAGGTAGTAGTTTAATAATATAATAATAGATAGTGGGATGTACCTTACTGAAAAGTACATTCATTTTATACATTGCTTGTATAAAGTGATTTTGCTTTTCACCCACTAACTTTATCTATTATAATATTATTATACCAAGTACTTCTGTCTCTTTCTCCTCTCCATCAGCCGGACACCAATTGCTTATATATACTCTAGCATGGAAACATGCAAAGTATCGGAGTTGAACACTGATATCTCATAAGTTGAGATAGAGCCGAAGAGTTAGCAAATTTTCTCTATGTATTCAAACTTGTTCATTTGTTGAATATCCTAAACATTAGTTGGTTAAGATTAGCTTTGTCTATGTGTTTGACAGTTTGTTGCCATATTTATTGAGCTTAGATTTTCCGCATCTAGTTCATGTAATTTTTTGAATCATATCAATAAGTATTATATAAAGTATAACTGTGTCTTTAAATTTTAAGAAGCTAAAGTTTGTATTCAACCCTCCCTTCTACAAACATTTGTTGTTGTAGTATCCATCCAGGACCAACAAATCGATGATTAATACTTTTGAATGCCAGTTTGTTCGAACTTAGCCACAAATCAATGATCGACTGACGGTCTTTGATTTTTTTCATGTGCCATTTTAAGCACACTTTTGACAACTTTTAGCTCATGCATTAAAAATTCTAGGTGACAGTTTAGGTATGATTCTTGAATAAAGTTGTCGTTTTCCAACTCGGTTTTGCTCACTTCCTTTTTCAAATTTGATATGGTTTGTTTCATTTTTTTTATTATTATGATCCTTTTATAAATCATAACACAAATAAGCAAACATATAATCTTTTTCATTTAAATCATAATTCTTAAAATTTGATACCTTATACATCATGGTAGGATTCCATCCTTCGGTTGAGCTCAGCTTCTCAGCTTCAGCAACATCAGTTTTAAATTTGCTTTTAGATTCCATCAAACACATGTTAGGATAAGCTGTACCTTTTGATTCTTCAGCGCTAAGACACTTATCCTTGGTGATGACATCTTCTTCTTAATCCGAAGATGTTTGAAATCACCGATAATCATTGCTTTTTATTCTTTCTTCTTATATTCAGATGTCTTCTGCTTTAGAGCTTTGTATTTTGCTTTGTACTTGTCAGCTTTTAAAGGATAGCTCTTAATTTGACTTAAAGCATCAGTTTTAATGTAGCAATCAGCTGTAAAGTGACTGAGCTTGCCACACTTATAACATTCAGCCTAGGATTTGTGAATACTTACCAACTTCACTACAGATGTGAAGATTCGAACACACGAACAATCGGCAATCTGTGAATTTCTTGATCACTTTGAACTTACAAACAGTGAATCAAGATTCGTAACACATACGATCAATAGGTTGAGGTGAACTGAGTTTAGCTCTGTAACTCGTTGAGTAGTCGTACCTCTTAAACTTTTCAGGAGATAAGTATTTATAATCCTGTTCCTACGGAACCTAACAAACTAGAACTTATCCTAATCTGCTAACAAACTAACGGATAACCCGGAATCTTGAATCTTGAATCTTCTATCTTGAGTTTTCAATTTTCAATCTTGATTCTGGAATCTTCTTATCCATGCCGTAGATATAGAGAGAGATAAAAGTAATTTAAAACATATTTAAATTCTCTTAAACTGACTTCTTTAGTCGGACTGAGTTGCTCAGCTTGAAACTCATCAAGCTGAGTTCTTCGAGAACAAATCCGAAAACAAACATGTACTAACACATATAATGATTAACTCATCCTTAGAAGTCATAAGAGTTAGCTAGAACTTACTTAGCAACTCTGTTGAGCTGACTCGGTCTATACGCTGAGTCACTCATCTCGAAACGCATCAAGCTGAATACTCAACCTATATCTTAGGTGTCACACAGAGCTTATCAAACACATTGATAATCTTACTAAGATATAGTCTAACATGATCGAATATATGCTCAGCTTATATTCAGCTTGTGCTCAGTCTGAAAGACTATAAGTGCTCAGTCTGATCAAGCCTCATAATTCTGTTTAAGTTATATTTAAAACACATCTTACAAACTTAACTTTGTCTCATCAAATTTCAACTGATGAGATCATTTGACCAACAAACTCCCCCTATTTGATGATGATAAAACAATCAAACAGTTCTTAAGTCTGTTTAACAGAATTATGTGGTAAATCTTAAATTTACTAAGGTTTTAATTTTGAACTTATCAAATATTAATTGAACTTATCAGTTATCAATTGAACTTATCAATTATAAGTTGAACAAACCAACCAACCATAATAATGAACAAGAACTAATCAATTATTCATTCAAGCTGAACTAATCAGACTAAAATTTATGAACATATCAAACTCATACTTATATTCATTAAAGTGAACATATCAGAATACAAAATTTTGATCACTAAGATCATGAACACTTAGTGCTTACACATTACTAGAACTAATCTACTAATTACATAGAACTAATTTATTCAGGATGCAGCTCTTCAAACTCTTTAATCTCCTTGCTGATTTCTTCAAGAAGTTCTTGTAAATTTGGCAAGTGTTGAAGCTGATCCTTTTGTGATCTTATTGCTCTGTTTAGTCTGTACCTGAACCTTGCATTCTGTTCAGTCTTTGTCACTAATAGTCTCAGAGCAAACACTTTAGATACCCCACATGTATATATATTTGCATCAGACTGGAAGCATTGTTCACCATTTTTGTCCATGTACATGAATCCTTTTTTAGGCTTTTCCACATAAGTATTTTCTTTTAATTCCATGCCTTCAGGAAGATCAAGACTGTACTTGTCTGCTTTTGCTAATCCAGCTGGCTTTGATGATATTTTCTTCCCAACTTTATGAAAAGAAGTCAGTAGGGTAGCTATCTCAGATCTAGGAATGATTTTCATTGCATCAGCTCTTGCAAGCAGCCTTAGTATTTCATCTTTTACCTGATTTCTAGTAGAGGACTTTTCCGTCTGCTTAATAAGTATGGCTACCTGCTTCCATTCTTCATATCCCAGTCTATGAAGTTGATTCAGCTCTAGGGAAGGTGTTTCACCATTTCTTAAAACAAACTCCAGAATAGCGATCCCTTAAACTGAGCTCAACTTGAGTGATTTACCTTGAGAAGAGAAGTAGGTCCTTGTATAACACTGAGTTATATCTTCCTCCTCTTGTTGATTCTTGACAGGAAGTTCTTCTACTTCCTCTTCCTTAGGCACAATAGGCAGTCTGAGTTTTGCTAGTTCCTCATTCTGCTTTCTGATCTGTTCAGCCGATGCCTGTTCCCTTGCTTTTTTCTCATGTGCTAACTCAGCTTGTATGTTCATTTGCCTTCTTCTTAGTTCATTGATTGACATCCCAAGCTGGTCAAGATCCTCTTGTTCCATCTTTCTCACTGCCAACAGAGAAGCTCTCTCTTGTAATGTCATCTTGTCTTCAGAGTCTTCATCTGAGGCTGATTCACTAAGAATCATTTTCCTTCTTTTCTGCTTCAGGGGTTCTGAGTCATCTAAACTAGGTCTTTTCCCTTTATCCTTGAAGTCAGCCCAATTTCAGTTTCTATCCCCTTTTCTTTCTCCCCCTCAATCTGATCTGCTCCCTTAGCTAGTAGTAACAAGGCTTCAGCTTGGACAGACTCAGCTCAGCCTCTTGAACCTTCTCCCCTTTTTTGTCATCATCAATAGGGTTCGAAGTCTGTTTTTAGGATAGGGCAGCAACCACAGATTTTAACCTCAGCACCTTTTCATCCAGAGAGTCTAGAATCTGTAACATATGCTTCTTTGTATGTCTTCTCTTGAGGTGCAATGTGTCAAACTGACCTTTAAAGAATTTTATTAGATCGACCAAGTCAGCTTGAGAAGTTTTGGACTTGGGTACATCATTCAAGGGTTGGTGTATAGCCTTAAATTCATGTGTACCAGAGTTTGGATGCTGTGATTCACCTTGGTATGTAGATGAATTATTGACAGGTCGTGCTAGTGGGTGTGAGAAGTGAAGAGAAGTAATAGGGCTCGACACGTTATGCGTATGGGTAGGTGGTTAGCTTAGTGGATTGGAGGGGGGTGATTGACCCTGGGATTGGTCATTCTTTCAATGTAACCTGAGTATGTCTTCTCAGGCACAGCAGTGGGCTCTCCTATGGCACTGGAGAGTGTGGGCTGAGTAGACACCACACCCGGTTTAGGCTGTAGGGTTGAAATGATCCTCGAGGTTGACACCTTAAGTGTAGCCGTCTCCCCCTCAACTCCTGCCTGGGAAGGGATCAATGTGATCTCAGCTCCAGTGATGCCTTTAGGAGTGGCACCACCTTTGGCAGTTTTGCGTGTATAGGTTTGGATATTCTCCCTAGTAGCAGTGGACATACTAGGTGTGGCTTCAGAGTAGAGTTGAATGGAAGGTGGAGGAGATGGGTTAGACTGGGTTAGGTCTAACACAGTCTTATCTCCAAAAGATGACGGAGAAAAGTGAGAAGAAGTTGAGAGAGGAGGAGTGATACCTGGTATGAGCCTGTCAAAAAATGCAGACTCTAAAGATGACTTAGAACCAGAAGGGGATGAAGCACCATCAGCTTCAGAGGAAGGCGCAGCTTGAGCCGGCTGCTCAGCTCGATGACCTGGTTCAGCTCTAGATGCTTCCCCTTGATCCGACTCCTTAGCTTCACTTGCAGATGAAGCTATCTCAGCTATCCATCGCATTGGGTCACTCAAACCTTCCTGCTCTGAAAAGATGTCATTGTTGAACATCTTTGAGCTAAGTGCTGGAGCAGGGAACACATTGTTAGATTGTGTGCAAAGATAGATAACATGTATCATCGTGTCGAATACTATGTGACACTAAAGGATTACACTTCTACACACCCAATTAGAATCATCTGGATTTTACCATGTGTAAGAATAATTAATTAGTTAATTAATTATTAAGAGAAAGGAAAATAATAATTATTTATTAAAGGAGAAGTTAATATTTAGTTTAAATATTAACAGGACCAATTAATTAATAGTTATTAATTAATTAGAAAGGTTAAGGGTGTTTTCTGTAATTACTTGATAGTTTAATTAAAGCTGAGCTTTAATTAAACGGGCTTGGGCTTTAATAAGGATATATATAAATACCTTATTAAACCTTAGAATCACATTAAGATAATTACAAGATAGAAAAATTAACCCTAATCCTCCCTCTCTCTCTTTTTCGATCGGCGCAAAAACCGAGGACCACCACGGTAGTCGGCGACGACGACACACACACAAGGGATCAAGATTTGATCATTGGTAAAATCCTTGGCGGTCTAGCAGCCTGTTCAAGGTGGTGCAGTAGCGGTGTTCTACCTTTAGCATTCTAGGATTGAAGTTTCAAGTTGAACTGCAAAGGTATAAGTTTTAATCCTCTACTTCTCTTTTAGTTTCTGTACGAGTTAGATGAGATCACTGGAGGGGGTTTTGCTTTATTCCGCTGTGCATGTTATTCTGATATGTTTTTATACCTTACGAAACCCTTCAGTGGTATCAGAGACACTTCTAACCTCGTAGGGAACTAGGTAGGATTTTTTTATCATGATGAATAGGTTTCTTTTTATCAAGGATTAACTTTTCTTTTGTTTATCCAAGTAATTTAAAAATCAAGTTTTGAATTTTAAACGGATAACAAAAATTAGTTATGATAAAAGGATATGGTTTAAATTTTAAATTCTTAAATTTAAAGATGTTATTTTTATTTATTATTTATTGTTTATGTGATATGGTTGCCCGCGGCGGTAAAGTCACCGAGTTTGGCGGCGGTTTCACGATGGAGCACCACAGCCGGCGTCGGGGGTCGGTTTCTTTATGACAATTATTAAACAAGGTGATTTTAACCGTTAGTTAAAGTCAAGATAATTCGTCAGGATATGATAATTAGAATCAATTGTTGAATGTATTCGTTTTAGTACATGTTTGGGATGCCATAGCCGAGCCCTAGACCTTGTGGATTGTTTACTTTTTGCACTTGTGGTTGTGATTGGTTTATTCTATTCTATGGTGTGGGGAGGCATGCGTGCCACTTACAACCCCTATTCTATTATGTAAAAGTACTAGATTAGCGGGCCTGCATGCCTTTGATTATTTTGTATTTTTTTGATTTCTAGTTTTTAGAATAGAATAGTGTTTTTTTTTTAGAATAGATTTGAAAACAATACAAAGGAGCAATGAGCAGGGAGCAGGATTAGATGCTGGAGCCAGTGGGAGCTTCAGAGTTCCATGCCATGTGTGTTGTGTTTTTCCACTTAGGTTTTGACCGTCGGGTTTTTCGTGTGGCTCACGAAATTGACGTTAGCTAAGGGCAAGGCTAAGGCATAGTTGTTTGTGGTTGTTTTATTTCTTTACATATTATATATGCGTGGTTGTGATTCTCACGATGGAATAAAACAAGGGTTTTAATAATAGTTAATTATTAAACAGTCGTTTTAAAGAAAACTGGCAAAACTTTTTCTCGTTAGAAATTTTGAAATCCTTTTTAGAAAAATCTTAGATCAGTGTGCTACCCACCTAATGGTACACCTTTCCTGTTAAATGGTACTCGGGTGTCGGAAGTGACCAAAACTTGGGCATTCGGGTTCAAACCATTACGGGGGAGGGTGTGAAAGACTCTGCGATAGTCGGGAGTCCCGGCCAGAGTTCACACTGTCTTAGGTGGTGCGATCTATTTTGGTGATAATCGGGAGTCCCGGCCCAAAAAGCACTAGAGGGACTAAACATGCACGGTTCTTGTAATCGATGTCCCGCGGATCTAGGAGTCATGTCCAGGTTGGATACGATTGGTATAGGTTTACCTACCAAAAATAGCATTGTCCCGGTGGGAAGTGCCCAAGCCTTTCATCGGAAAATGTGAAATATGGATCCTAGTCTAATAATTTATTTCAAAAAGGTAATAATTATTAGAAGATATAATCAACACTGAATCGGTTTTTATCTTTTTCTTTTTCTGTAGATGTCAATTTTATCTATTATTCCGTTTTATTCACCGAAGAAATCTCTAAGCCTCATCTCATTATCAGCAAGTGGAAGCTTTCAGGTCCAAACTTTGCTGTTTGGAAGATGCATCTAAAGAATGTTTTGGATGCACAGGGAAAGCTTCACATCATAGAGACATTGCCTCCAGGACGACCAGGGGTAGATGCCCAGGATAATGAGTACGATGCTTATTATCAATAACTGGCTGATGAATCTGACGTTATGTCAATTCTCGTTCTCACAGCCTCATCCGAGTTTACGGATGATCTCCGGGAGAAGTCATCTTATGAGGTCGTTCAGGGAATGGAGTGTAAGTTCAAGTACAGTGAACGAATGAAAGAAAACCAGCAAATTCTTTCAGCGAAAATGAAAGAAAACCAGCAAATTAGCGATCATCTCATTAACATGAGAAGGCTCTTGGATTGCTTTGAAAGTTTTGGGTCAAAATCAAAACCACATGAGCTAGTTATGCTCTTGTTTGGTTCCTTGTCGGACTATTACCAGAGAAGGGTAATGTATGTCCTCGGTGATATTGAGATGACTGTCGCAGGGTTGCACGAGATCCTTATGTGTATCAGCGATGAGTTGAATCCAAAGCAGCTAGAATCAACAGTTATGGACCCTATGCAGGAAGATGACTGGTTGGAAGAGCTTGGAGAAATTTCTTGCCCAGACTGTGGCAGCAAGGATTCATGCGAGCACTCACTCAACATAGATCAGCTGGACATTGGTTCGCCCGATGACTCAGATATCTTTATGATAGATTGTCTTATAACTTTTTATGAATCAAGGGTATTGGATACCATATGTGGTCATCACATATGCAATCATTTGTAGGGATTCAAGAGAAGTAGGAAGCTAAGACAGGGAGATATGGACCTGCGGGTAGGCGAAGGCTCCATGGTTGGTGCTGAAGCTGTAGGAACATATCGTCTTAGTTTGCCTTAGGGCATGGTCTTAGAACTAGAACCTTGTTATTATGTTCCTAGACTTACTAAAAATGTTATCTCGTTTGATTTGCTTATAGAATATGGATTTAATTATGTTTTGAATGAAAAGGTTATTTCATGTTTCAAAAATGATATTTTCTATTTTAAAGCTATTCCAGAAAATGGTCTATATACGCTAAATCTAGATAACAATGACATCTATCATATAAGTAAGAGATCCAAGAGTAACTTGAATCATACTTACCTTTTGCATTGTCGTTTAGGACATATAAACGAGAAACACATAGAGAAACTCCGAGATGACGGAATTCTAGAGCCATTTGACTTGGAGTCATATGATATTTGCGAATCTTGTCTTTCCGGTAAAATGACAAAACAACCTTTCAACAATGAGAATGAAAGGGCGAGTAAGCTACTAGGGATTATACACACAGATGTGTGTGGACCCTTTACTCCAGAAGCTAGAGGAGGATACCGGTATTTCATAACCTTTACTGACGACTTCAGTAGGTTCGGTTATGTCTACGTCATAAGACTCAAATCTGAAAGTTTTGACAAGTTCAAACAGTTTCAAAATGAGGTACAAAATCAGCTGGACAAGAAGATAAAGTTACTTCGGTCGGACCGAGGTGGCGAATATCTGAGTCAGGAATTCGACGATCATTTGAAGGAATGTGGGATTGTTTCACAACTCACACCTCCGTATACACCTCAGATGAATGGTGTATCAGAAAGGAGGAATCGTACACTGCTTGACATGGTACGATCAATGATGAGTCGAAGTTCATTACCATTGTCGTTTTGGGGGCACGCACTCGAGACAGCTGTGTTCATGCTGAACCGGGTTCCGACCAAATCGGTTGAAAAGACACCGTTTGAGGTATGGACGGGGAAAAATCCAAAAATGTTTTTTCTCAAGGTTTGGGGATGTGAGGTGTATGTTAAGCGAACATTCACGGATAAACTTTATCCCAAATCAGACAAGTGTATTTTTCGTGGGTTATCCCAAAGAAACCATGGGATACTATTTCTACAACCCAGATGAGAACAAAGTCTTTGTTGCTAGTAAAGGGGTGTTCTTGGAGGAGAAGTTTCTTAACTCAGAAACTCCAAGAAAAGAAATAGAGCTTCAAGAAATTGAAGAGGAAGAAACAACACCACCACCGATAATTGAACCCGTGGTTCAACAGAGTATTGTTGAATCTCAACCCGATTCTGTGGTTGAGGAAGAAGTGCAAACACAAGACCTTCGCAGGTCTAGTAGGTCCGTCATGAGCCATATAGGTATCTGGGATTCCTAGTTGCTCAAGACGAAGGGGATCTTTTAGAACCCACCACCTTCCAAGATGCTGTCTCGGATCTTAGAGTTGTTGCCAGTATCTCTAGACCGATCGATATATTATGTGACAACTCAAGGGCTGTGGCGCAAGCTAAAGAGCCAAGAGATCATTAGCGGACTAGGCACGTACTCAGAAAATATCACCTCATCGGAGAGATCATTGGAAGAGATGATATTAGGTTGCAAAAGATACCGACGGACGAAAACGTTGCTGACCCGTTGATGAAGCCGCTAGCTAGAGCTATGCATGAGAGACATGCGAGTTCTATAGGAATGCAGTACTTAGAACATAGCAGCTAGTTCATGTTTTTTATTATTACTGTAGATGTAACTTGAGACTCTTTTATTATGTATTTACATTTCATGGGATTGTAATAGGAGGTATTTACATAATTGTTTCTAGTTGTCTATTTTAGTATGTTTAACCTATCCATGACAAGTCAAGTGATGAATTGTCTAAATGCTCGTAGCTACTTAATGTAGTGGGAGCTACATCAGGGAGGTAAAGCTATTATGGATATTTGATGATTTATTCAGGGTTGAATAAAATCACAAGGTTGTGACCAAATATTCATAAATATCTATCAGGGGATAGATATTGGGAGTGATCCGCATCGAGTTTACTTCATGGAGTGTTATCATAAGTAAACTTGATAGGTTGTCCTTAGACCTAAGATATTTGGTTTGGGGCATGGTAACTTCTGTACTTTAGCGTGTTCTAACGTCACGCCATAACAGGGTGATCATAAGGGGATTTGTACCTCCTTTTTAGGAGAGATATTTCTAGGCCGCTCGACGATTAAGACTACTGAAAATGCGTGGCCACGCTCGGTTAGAATGATAGGTTTCATTCGGTAAACCGTAACTGCAGAGTGTCAAGATCAGAGTCGAGAAAATCTGAGTATTTAGAATAAGATCCCTGCTCCATGTCTAATACTCTCATTACGAAATATCGCGATGCAAAGGGAAAAGCCTTGATAATCCAAGGGGTGGATTATATCTCTAGATATAAGAGACCTCATAGTTCGGTTAACCTATGTGTTTGGCTGGGGACCTCCTTAGGTTAACGATGTTCAAGGAGTGTTACTTATCTTGCACAAGTGGGAGTCTGTTAGATTGTGTGCAAAGATAGATAACATGTATCATCGTGTCCAATACTATGTGACACTAAAGGATCACACTGCTACACACCTAATTAGAATCATCTGGATTTTACCATGTTTAAGAATAATTAATTAGTTAATTAATTATTGAGAGAAAGGAAAATAATAATTATTTATTAAAGGAGAAGTTAATATTTAGTTTAAATATTAACAGAACCAATTAATTAATAGTTATTAATTAATTAGAAATGTTAAGGGTGTTTTCTGTAATTACTTGATAGTTTAATTAAAGCTGAGCTTTAATTAAATGGGCTTGGGCTTTAATAAGGATATATATATATATATATATATATATATATATAAATACCTTATTAAACCTTAGAATCATATTAAGATAATTACAAGATAGAAAAATTAACCCTAATCCTCCCTCTCTCTCTTTTTCGATCGGCGTAAAAACCGAGGACACACAAGGGATCAAGATTTGATCATTGGTAAAATCCTTGGCGGTCTAGCAGCCTGTTCGAGGTGGTGCAGTAGCAGTGTTCTCTTTCAGCTTCCACCACCAAGGATAAGTACCTTATAAATGGTAGATGGAGATCCCTTGGTGTCTTCACAACTTGGGCTTTGAGCTCGTTAAATATGAGCAGTGCATAGTCCAGATTTCTGGCGTTATACATGTTGTAAATCAGCTGCATCTCGAACTCATTGACTTGATCCAAGCCTTTAATCTTAGTGCCAAGTGAACGTATCACAGTGGACACCATGAAGCCCCATCCAGTAGGAAAAGTGACTTTCTTTATCACACCCTCTGTTTGTGGGTGACCCATGTTGGGTAGGACAGACCTTCCCACTTGTCTTGTTACAGCAGCTTCGAACACACCATTTGCAAGGAGTTGAAGAACTTCCCTTAGCCGCTGCACATTAATGACAACTGTTCTATCCCCATTTAGAACAGTGCCAGTGATCTCTCCCCTGTTATGGTTGTAAGTACAAGTATACCAGAACTCCAATAGGTGTTGTGGAACGATGTGGAGGGGTGCTCCTGAAAAAGCGAATGCCAAGGGGCATTTTCGAATGTAGTCCACCCATACTTCGTATCCTCGTCCTTGTTTCCTCTCTGGAATTGCAAAACAGGCACGTTGATTATTGATTCGAATCAACGGCACACCATTTTTCTTCATCTGAGCACCTCTAACCATTCTATCACCAAGAATAAGACGGGTTCCGTCCATTTTGAATCGGATTAAGTTCAATGATTGACACTGAGTTAATCGTATACGCACTAAGCGATTAGGGTTTTGAATCTGAACGGTTGAATGCAGTAAGTAAGAGATGTGTTTGTGAAAGGTATTTAAGTGTATGAGAAGTTTTAGAAGTGAGAATTGTAAGCGTAAACTTCTAAAAATCGGTTATGGGCGTTATATATACCTTTCTGAGGAGAGAGAAAAGTTACCGTTGGAAATCCCTTTTTATCCGTTACACGTAACAAATTTACGGCTCAACGTAACAGTAATCGAGATGAAACTTATCATCTCCCAACGGTTAATTTTGTAAAATTATATTATTGACGTACAACAATATTATTTACACTGTTGTATTACACCAATACGTAATCGGTATAAAACGTGGTTTGAGACCGACTCAAATACACAATGACTCATGAATTAATAACATAGTAATTAAAACATGGTTTGGACACACCAAGCTGAGTAAACTTATCACTCAGCGTAAGTCAAGCACTCGGCTTGATTTGTGCACTCAGCTTGAGATTGATACTCAGCTTGAGTAGAGCACACAGCTCAGGCTCAATGACACTTAGTCATTTTTATTCGAGACTTACTCGAACTTATATTTTAACCACACTTAGCAGTTAAAACATGTTTGGGACGCACCAAACTTGTGAACTCATTATTCAGCTTGACAATATATTCAGTTTACGAAAACTTATTGATAAACTGTGCACTCAGCTTAAGACACTTTAGTCTTTGTCAAACTGAAACTCAAATTCTATACACTTAGCTAGGGGTTGAGCATACCAAATTCACTTAGCAGATACATAAACCTCTTTTCATCAAGTGGTTTTGTAAAGATATTTGCCAATTGGTCATCAGTGGAGATAAATTTGATGTCAACTTTACCTTTTTCCACGATGTCCCTGATGAAGTGATGTCTAATTTCAATATGCTTGGTTCTTGAGTGGAAGACTGGATTGTAAGTAATGGCTATAACACTTTGGTTATCACAGAAGATAGGAGTTTTCCTAAAATTCATACCAAAGTCTTGAAGCTGATGTTACATCCACAGGATTTGAGCACACCAGCTTCCTGCTTCAACATACTCAGCTTCAGTAGTTGAAGTAGCCACTGAGTTCTGTTTCTTACTATTCCAGCTTACTAACTTCCCTCCAAGCATTTGACATCCTCCTGTTGTTGATTTTCTATCTAACTTGCACCCAGCATAGTCAGCATCTGAAAAACCAACTAACTCAAATCCGGAGTCCTTTGGATACCAAAGGCCTAGATTTGGTGTACCTTTAAGGTACTTAAAGATCCTTTTCACAGCTTGAAGATATGATTCCTTAGGATCTTCCTGATATCTTGCACAAACACATGTATCAAGCATGATATCAGGTCTACTAGCTATCAAATAGAGTAGGGAACCTATCATTCCTCTATAGATAGACTGACATACAGACTTACTATCTGAGTCTTTGCTCAGCTTGACAGCTGGTGACATGGGTGTTTTCATGGTTGAACTTGAATCAAAACCATATTTCTTTATCAAATCAAGAACATACTTGCTTTGATTAATGAATATTCCATCAGGCTTTTGTTGAATCTGCAAGCCTAGAAAATATGTCATTTCACCCATCATACCCATCTTGTACCTTTTTGACATAATTTTGGAGAACCATTCACATAGAGATTCATTTGTAGAGCCAAAAATAATGTCATCCACATAGATTTGTACAAGAATCACCTGTCCTTTACTCTTTTTAATAAAGTGTGTCTTATCTATACTACCTCTGGTGAAGTCCATTGATAGTAAATAGTTGGACAGGGTATCATACCAAGCTCTTGGACCTTGTTTAAGACCATACAAAGCCTTGTCTAACTTATAGACATGATGTGGAAACTTTGAACTAACAAAGCAGGGGGTTGTTTCACATAGACTTCCTCCTGAAGTTTTCCATTTAGGAAAGCACTCTTCACATCCATTTGATAGACTTTGAAGTCTTTATATGCTGCATAAGTCAAGAACAGCCTTATGGCTTCAATTCTAGCAACAGGGGCAAATGTCTCATCATAATCGATTCCTTCTTCTTGTTTATACCCTTGTGCTACCGGCCAGGCTTTGTTCCTAACAATCACTCCATCCTTGTCTATTTTATTTGTATAGACCCACTTAGTACCTATAATTGTATGATCTTTGGGGTTGGGACAAGACTCCAGACCTTGTTTCTCTCAAACTCATTTAATTCCTCTTGCATAGCTTCAATCCAATCTTCATCCTCTAAGGCTTCTTCAGTATTCTTTGGTTCCATTTGAGATAGGAAACCAAAGGAAGCAACATAGTTTGCTGTTGCCTTCGATCTTGCCATTACTCTTTCTTGAACATTGCCAATTATTTGATCTTGAGGATGATCTCTGAGGAATTTAAATGTTGTAGTAGGAGATTGTGGTTCTGGATCTGAGTGATATTGAGAGTTCTGAGGTGAACTTACATCCTCAGTCTCAATTGCAGCATTGTCATCAAACTTTTGATCACCAAGATCTTTAGTCTGAGTAGTATCAGCTCCAAAGGGATTAATGAACTCATCATCTTTCTCAGCTTGAGAGTCCCTTAGAGCTTGTGATGATTTCTTTGATGGACACACATCATCATCACTGTCATCATCCATGACATACATAGGATTTGACATATTGGTTTACTCAGACTTTTCAAGCTTACTTAGACTGACAAAGTCAGCTTGTCTTTTATCAGCTTGCTCAAAGCTGTCTTCATCAAATGAGACATGAATTGATTCTTCAATAGCCTTTCTCCTTGTGTTATACACTCTGTAAGACTTGGAGATTGAGGAATAACCAACAAAGATTCCAGGATCAGCTTTAGGTTCCAAGTTATGGAGCTGATCTCTTTGATTCAGCACATAGCATTTTGAACCAAAGACATGGAAGTAACCTATATTGGGCTTTCTTGATTTATACATCTCATATGCTGTTTTGCCATGTCTTTTGACAATAATTGACCTATTCTAGGTATAGCATGATGTCCTGACTGCTTCATCCCAGAAATGAAGTTTCAATCCTGTCTCACATAGCATTGTTCTAGCAGCCTTAATTAAGGTTCTGTTTCTCCTTTCAGCAACTCCATTTTGTTGAGGAGTTCTGACTGAGGAGAAATTTTGTAATATTCCTTTTTGTTCACAAAAGCCTTCTAGGGTTGAGTTTCTGAACTCAGTCCCATGATCATTTCTGAGTTACTTAACAGACTTACCTTTTTGCAACTCTTCCTGTTTGATAAAACTTATTATCTCCAGGGGAGCTTCACTTTTGGCTTTAAGGAATATTACCCAGGTGAATCTTGAGAACTCATCTACTATCACTAGGGTATACTTCTTGCCACTTAGGCTTGGAGTACTTATGGGTCCAAACAGATCCATATGAAACATATGCAGTGGATCTGTTATTAAAAAAATTTGTTTTGATTTGAAGGACCCTTTATGATGTTTCCCTTGTTCACAAGCTGAGCATAATTTGTCCTTGACAAATGTGATCTTTGGCAATCCAGAGACTAACTCTTTATTTGATAGCATATTTATGTTCTTGAAATTTATATGTGATAATCTTTTATGCCACAGCCAACTCAGCTTAGGAACAGATTGGAAATATAAGCAGCTTTTAGTATAAGGATCAGCAGAATTAAGATCAAGTAGATACACATATCTTTCTCTTTTTGCTATTATTATAGGCTTACCCTTAGCATTATATATAGTCCCTGCTTTATTCCTAAAAGTAACAATATTATCTTCATCACACAATTGACTGATACTTATCACATTATGTTTAAGACCTTTAACATATGCAACTTTCTGGAAGGTCACCTTGCCAGCATGCATCTTCCCATATCCTTTGGTTCTTCCATGGGAGTTATCACCAAATGTTACTTTAGGACCTTCATCTTCCTGGAAATCACTAAGAAGTCCTTTCCACCCAGTCATGTGCCTTGAACATCCACTATCCAAGTACCACTTACTTGAACCCTGCACATGATAAGAAAACTAAACACATTAGTTTTGTTTGGGAACCCACTTCATAGTAGGTTCAGATGATGAGCACTTAGCATCTTTATCTTGTGGAACTGACTGGTCAGCTTGAGCTGGTGCTGAGTCCTGTGTAGGCTGATCAGCTTGTTCCTTTTCAGGCCTTAAGATTTCAATTTCACAGTCCTTGGCCTCATATCCTCTACCTCTGCACTTGTAGCATCTTCTTCTACCAATGACTACAGGAGATAGATCATTCGATAATCCTTTAGGGAACTTATCCTCAGTTTTAGGATTATTGGTGGTGGATAACTTCTCAACTTTCTTGACAAGTTGATTCACCTGATCCTCATTGACTTTGGACTTACTTTGTCAAATCTAGGTTTTTTATCCTTTTTATTAGAAGCTTGACCAACAAACTTCTTTTCGATGACTTTGGACTTACCCTTGTCATGTTTTCTGGCCTTACCAGTTTCAACAGTCTTGGACTTAACACTGTTGAGCTCTTTGGACTTACCAATGTCAACAACTTTGAACATACCATTGTTGTGATATGACCTCTGACTTACAGTGGTCTTCCTATTCTTGTAACTTCTCTCTGATCCAGATAGAGAGTGTTGTCTTTTGAAAGGATTTGGATTAAGCCTTTCTCTGACAGAAGTTCTTTGAATAAGCTGAGTTCCTAATCTGTCCAGCACAGACTTACTGTGTTGCTTAGATGTTGAACACTCATTTCCATGATCTTTTGCCTTAACACATTGTATTTAAGGTTTTGACCATGTTTCTTTTCTGAGGCTGACTTTTGAGACTCAATCAGTTGTCTATCTTCCTCAGAATCTGTACTTGCTATCTCATCATCATCAGCTATGGGTTGATAGTCAACTCCAAGTACAGCTTGTACCTGTTTAGGAATTTATTGTTTGATGCACTTTTTAGCAAGCCTTGATGACTTACACCATGTGTAACGTCCCAAATTTTTTTTTCATATATCAACACAAAATATTTAAACACCGAAACCAACCTTAAAATAGATACTGCGGTAGACTTTAACATATCAATTAGTTGCAACAAACCATGATTGTAAACTACCGTACAAACGACCATATTAAACTATAAATGAAAGAGTTGCGGAAACGCTGCTGAGGAAGATGAGCTATCACTGACGCACTGGAGCCCCGCCGTGGTCAATACCTGAAAAATGGTTAAACAACAACAGTAAGCATAAAGCTTAGCGAGTACGTTACAGATACAACTTTTATCATTCCCGTCACCGAAGTGCACAGTCTAACTCTCCCGTCACCGAAGTGCATGGTCTAACTCTCCCGTCACCGAAGTGCACGGTCTAACATACCCGACACCGAAGTGTGCGGTCTACACATACCCGACACCAAAGTGTGCGGTCTAAACATACCCGACACCGAAGTGTGCGGTCTAAACATACCCGACACCGAAGTGTGCGGTATAAACATACCCGACACCAAAGTGAACGGTCTGACGTACACTATAACATAGATACATCATGTTCATATAATTCACCAAGTTAGGTTGTAAGTAAGAGTACTCACCTGATCTCGCGATTCAGACAACACAAAAGCTTAAAGACTATTTTGAGTCACGCAACAGTCATAAACCTATATAAACATCTCTTGTTAACTTAGTATTAGGTAATACTCCTTAATTCTAATTATACAATCTTTGTTGTGAATCATTGCTCATTACTTAAAGTGAGTGTAGCAAAATTAGGAACTCAAAATTAGAAACAAAATTAGGAACTTGCTCAAAATTAGAAACTTGCTCAAAATTAGGAACTTGCTCAAAATTAGGAACATGCTCAAAATTAGAAACTTGAGAACTCAGAATTAGAAACTTGCTCAAAGTTAGAAATTTGAGAACTCAGAATTAGAAACTTGCTCAAAATTAGGAACTTGCTCAAAATTAGGAACTTGAGAACTCAGAATTAGAAACTTGCTCAAAATTAGGAACTTGCTCAAAATTAGAAACTTGAGAACTCAGAATTAGAAACTTGCTCAAAATTAGGAACTTGAGAACTAAAAATTAGAAACTTGCTTGTATCGAATTTTCCATCCAAACTATCGAATTTTCCTGAAGTACATACATGCAAGCATCATGTACAAATATGTTATGCACTACCATGTTTCTAATTTGTGAAACCAAGTGTCTAATTTGCTAAGTCCACCCAAGTAAGCATTGTGTACAAGTCAAATAAGCATGAAAGTCTAAGTATCGAATTTTGTACACCATGTATCGAATTTTTGTACCAAAAATACGATTCATTCCATCTTCTTCCCAGAACTGTATATTTTGTATCTATATATTTTTAAAACCAGGGTTTTCTCATTACACAAAACTATGAGTTTTTGATATCTAATTCCATGGAAACTTGTCTCCACCTTCTTAGATCAATATTTGCTACTCAAATTAGTAATTCATCAAGTTTTGAGGGGTTAAATCCTCATTTTAAAATCTCAGGTTAAACTCAATAAGAATACTTCAAAACCCATCTAATAACTACCTATCATGCTCATATTCCACCAATTTATACTATAGTTTGCATATACAAGATTAGTAATGAGAAAGAATGCATACCTTGGTCTTCTCTTCTCAAGAGGGAACTCCTTCTCTTCCTCCTTTCTCCCTCTGTTCTCGACACTTTCACCCACACACACAGAGTATACTCCAACTCTTCTCCAGTGATAAAACAGTGAAAAATGAGAGACCTAGGGGGAAGAACCCTAATGACACTTATATACATATTCTTATAAGGCTTAGCCCAATTAACCATTATGCTAAAAAAAAGGCTTGTAAGCCCAAGACCCAATATATCCTTAACCCATCAGTTATTTATCAACCTCCATGTTATTAAAAAAAATAAAAATTTCAACTGCATACTAGTCCATCCTAATTAACCAACTCAACCCATTTAATTACATTTCTTGCTCACCAAGGCCCAATGATTTAATAAAATTTTCTTATAAAATATCGAAGTTGACATTTAACGTAACAAATAATTATTCACTATTTTATTTATCACGATAAAAGTACGGGTATTACAACTCTCCCCCATTTAAATACAATTTCGTCCTCGAAATTCCTACTCGAATAGTGCGGGGTAGTTCCTCTTCATCTCTTCTTTGGACTCGCAAGTCCACTATGAACCCTTGCGGTGTTCCCATTGTACCTTGACCATCCCTACTTGTTTGTTGCACAACTGTTTGACCTGTCTTTCGATAATCGCCACTGGTTTCTCTATATAGTTTAGCTTCTCATCCACTGTGATATCTTCTAATGGTACAAACACCGTCTCATCGGCTAGGAACTTCCTCAATGAGACCCATGGAAAGTGTTGTGTATCCTTGATAATTCTTCGGGTAGCTCAAAACGGTAAGCCACCTTGCCGACTCTTGCAATCACTATAAATGGCCCGATGAACCTAGGGTTCAATTTACCACGTTTCCTGAATCTAATCACTCCTTTCCACGGTGATACCTTAAGTAGGACAAAGTCGTCCACTTAGAACTCTAACTCTGATCTCCTCTTATCGGCATAACTCTTCTGTCTACTCTTAGCAGCTTTAAGTCTTTCGCGTACCTGTTGGACATACTCTGAAGTCCATTGGACTATTTCTGTACTTCCCAGTTCTCTCTGACCGACTTCCCCCCAACAGACCGGGGTTCTACATTTCCTTCCATATAGCATCTCAAACGGCGGCGTGCCTATACTAGCATGATAACTGTTGTTATATGAAAACTCGGCTAATGGCAAGTACAAATCCCAGCTTCCACCGAAGTCGATCACACAAGCTCTCATCATATCTTCTAGGGTTTGAATTGTTCGTTCACTCTGTCCGTTAGTTTGAGGGTGATATGCCGTGCTAAGATTAACCCTCATACCTAAATCCTCATGAAATTTGCTCCAAAATCTGGAGGTGAATCGTACATCGCGATTGGATATGATCGATACAGGCACCCCATGCCTTGAAACTATTTCCTTCACGTAGATATCTGCCAACCTTTCAGCTGAACTGGCCTCTCGGATCGGTATAAAGTGTGCACTTTTAGTCAGCCGATCCACTGTTACCCAAATTGCATCGTAGTTTCGTGGTATTTTAGGTAACTTTGTTATCAGATCCATGGTGATGTTCTCCCACTTCCATACGGGAATCTCCAACGGTTGTAGTTTACCATGCGGTCGCTGATGCTCGGCATTAACTCGTAAGCACGTTAGGCATTTCTCGACATACTTTGCCACATCCCTTTTCATTCCTGGCCACCAGTAATCCATCTTCAGGTCCCTGTACATCTTGGTGGCCCCCGGATGTATAGAAAATTTCGACTTGTGTGCTTCATTTAGTATCAATTCCTAAACGTCCGTGACTTTTGGCACCCACACTCGTCCGTAACGAGTCCATAACCCGCGACTATCCTTCACCATAAGTGCCATCTGACCCTTAATCCGCCCAGTTTTTTTTTATTCTCTTCTTTCATTGCTTCAGCCTGAGTAGTTAAAATTGAATCGAATAGTGCTATCTCGATGTTTCCAATACTCACATGGTAACTATTGTTGTACGCAAATTATACTAACTGTGGATACAAATCATAGCTTTTCACGAAATCATTTACATATACTCGTAACTAATCCTTTAGTGTCTGTGTCGCTCTCTTTTTTCTGCCCGTCGGCTTGAGAACGATAGATAGTGCTGAAATTTACCTGTGTCCCTATTTCCGCGTGAAAATTCTGCCACAATCTTGAAGTGAAATGTACATCTCGATCAGACCTTATAGAACTACTGCTCCGTGTCATGAAATCACCTCTCTATCATTCCCTTCCGCCATCTTTTTGCCGAGAACACCTCTTTTATTGGGACAAGGTGAGCGCTTTTCGTCACATGATACCACTGTCACCCAACTTGCATCAAAATTTCTCAAAGCCCACAGCAGTTTCGTAATTAGATCTAACGTTATGTGCACCCACCTAGCAATACCGTGTAAACGCCCGTCACCTTTGTTACCCAGATACGCCCATATTTTGTCATCAATCCTCGTCTATCTTGTATCTCAGTGTCTTTTTAGCCCTCAATTTGCTTCTGTTTCGATTTCTCGTCTTTCAAAACTCCCTGCTGAGCGGCTCGAATCGAGTCTAATAAAGCTCTCGTTACCGTCAATCTCATACATTGAACTCTCTCTCAAGTAGAAAACTAGTCTTTCTACTCAAAGCATCGACTGCAGCCTCAGCGTTTCCTAGGTGAGATAAGGTCTTGATGTCATAATCTTTTACTAGTTCAATCTACTTTCTCTCTCATTTTCAAAGTCCTCATATCGGCTACGTATTTCAATTCTTATAGTCAATGTAAATGGTATTCTCAACGCAGTCCAGGTGGTGTCTCCGTATTTTAAGTGTGAATACCACAGCTGTTAACTCCAAATCATGGGCCGAATATTTATGTTTATGCAGCTTCAGCTGTCGAGAGGCATAAGCAATCATCTTCCTCCTTTACGTTAATACACATCCAAGGCCCACCTGTGGCGTGTCGCAAAAGATCATTATCTTATCAATCATTTCGGTTAGGGTTACAATTGGTGCTTCATATCAATTTTTTGCAAATGCCCCTTCTTCTTCTTCCTCCTTTGTTCTCGAATAGATTATCACTATCCCTCGCTCATCTAACGTTGGTCAACAGACTTGATTCATCTGTCCTAAAACTGTATCTGATGCATTTGTCAGTTTGAATGGCATGACTTACTAATTAATATGGCCATAACGCATTCTAAAAGCTGTTTCCTCGATATCCTCTTTCTTTTCTTACAGCTGGTGGTAGCCCGGTTGCATCGAATCTCTGAAAACCATGTTGCCCCTTCTAGTTGAATGAACAAGTTATCAATTCTTGATATCGGATACATGTTCTTTATCATCACTTTGTTCAATTCGAGATAGTCGGTACAAATGCAAAACGTGTCATCCTTCTTTCTCACGAATCGGATCAGTGATTTCCCGCGGCGAGCTACTTGGCCGAATAAATCATTCTTGCATTCGCCACAAAAGAAGGTTTATCCCCCACTTGGGGTTTGAACCCGTACGGTTCCTTGCTTGCATAAGATACTAGCTTAGTAACGACTCAGCTAGTCCATACCCAGCACTACTTGAAACTCCCGCATGTGACACGACTAAGATCTATAGTAGACTCGATATCACTTACCTTTGTTACATCATTGCTATGTACGCCAGTTACATTTACTTCTTTCGATTATCTTTACCTTTAGTGTCGTTTCTAGCTTTAACGGTACAACATCGAAACTTGTACTACACTAAGACCACAATCTACTCTAGCCTCCTTTATTGTCATTTGGAAATATAGATAACGCACTCCTCGATAGATGGTTTTATCATACTATCAATATCATGCAATTCATAACTACATTCTGTAAGGATTTCTAGCATGCCTATCTCATAATGTGAAGTAGCAATGATCATACAAAGGCATTCTTACTCTACAGGTATACTACAGTCATGCTAGCATCTGCTCCATTAGGTGGGTTTTCAAAATCCGTTTTTTTTTTAGTTGATATCCCATTACTCTTTCTCGTATTACCATATTGGATGTATAGACAGTGCACTAATTAATAGGTGGCATTGCCATACAGTCCTCACTACTATATCAGTTCATATATCATGTAACGCATAACGTTAACTTAGCTATCAGGCAACCCTAGACTTTCTAAGGCACCCTAACTACAGGCATTCTATCTCCACAAGTACCCCTCACCGGATTCATAAGATTCCCCGGATACTGATAAGTTCCAACAAGTATCATGTGCAGATAATAATATGGGCCCTATTATTACAAACACACTATACGTACTGGATCTTAGCATTACCACTGGAAATCCCGATTCACTGGCTTGGGCCATGTATCACTTAACTTTCTTCATGTACTCGTCATATACTGTATAACTCGTATTAAAGCAATCTCGCTAAGGCCGATCATAAATACATCATACTCGTCAAATACGTTACAAATGCAAGTCTTTACACATTATTAATCCATATAAGCAGTCAAATATTTGATTCTACAATACCACGACAATCAAACAAGAACATGCAATAAGGCCAAATCAAATATTCTATACCTATATGGGTAATAATATGTATGACATGGAGCATCCGCTTATAGTATACGACACATAATCATTTCATTCATATTCATGTCAAGTTTCACGTATAATAATCACATACAAGCTGTACTATCTCCTTGTTACTTTTTCTAAAGCAGTTCAATATCGAAATCACATAAACTTGATCATCACACAATAATTAATGTACCTTGAACTCCGTACTCGCGACCACTCGGACTAACTCCAGCCGATAGCTCATCGAAGAATGTTGACACTAAAAGGTTTAGAAAATACTGTTTTGAAATGCTAAGAACCAAGGTTTAAGTCCAAACGCGCAGAAACGCATCTGAATCCCTTAAACGAAGCCTCTGATACCAAGTTGTAACGTCCCAAAAAAAAATTTCATATATCAACACAAAATATTTAAACACCGAAACCAACCTTAAAATAGATACTAAGGTAGACTTTAACATATCAATTAATTGCAACAAACCATGATTGTAAACTACCGTACAAACGACCATATTAAACTATAAATGAAAGAGTTGCGGAAACGCTGCTGAGGAAGATGAGCTATCACTGACGCACTGGAGCCCCACCGTGGTCAATACCTGAAAAATGGTTAAACAACAACAGTAAGCATAAAGCTTAGCTAGTACGTTACAGATACAACTTTCATCATTCCCATCACCGAAGTGCACGGTCTAACTCTCCCGTCACCGAAGTGCATGGTCTAACTCTCCCGTCACCGAAGTGCACGGTCTAACATACCCGACACCGAAGTGTGCGGTCTACACATACCCGACACCGAAGTGTGCGGTCTAAACATACCCGACACCGAAGTGTGCGGTCTAAACATACCCGACACCGAAGTGTGCGGTCTAAACATACCCGACACCGAAGTGTGCGGTCTAAATATACCCGACACCGAAGTGTGCGTTCTAAACATACCCGACACCGAAGTGAACGGTCTGACGTACACTATAACATAGATACATCATGTTCATATAATTCACCAAGTTAGGTTGTAAGTAAGAGTACTCACCTGATCTCGCGATTCAGTCAACACAAAAGCTTAACGAGTATTTTGAGTCACGCAACAGTCATAAACCTATATAAACATCTCTTGTTAACTTAGTATAGGGTAATACTCTTTAATTCTAATTATACAATCTTTGTTGTGAATGATTGCTCATTATTTAAAGTGAGTGTAGCAAAATTAGGAACTCAAACTTAGGAACAAAATTAGGAACTTGCTCAAAATTAGAAACTTGAGAACTCAGAATTAGAAACTTGCTCAAAATTAGGAACTTGCTCAAAATTAGAAACTTGAGAACTCAGAATTAGAAACTTGCTAAAAATTAAAAACTAGAGAACTTAGAATTAGAAACTTGCTCAAAATTAGGAACTTGCTCAAAATTAGAAACTTGAGAACTCAGAATTAGGAACTTGCTCAAAATTAGAAACTTGAGAACTCAGAATTAGAAACTAGCTCAAAATTAGGAACTTGAGAACTAAAAATTAGAAACTTGCTTGTATCGAATTTTCCATCCAAACTATCGAATTTTTCTGAAGTACATACATGCAAGCATCATGTACAAATATGTTATGCACTACCATGTTTCTAATTTGTGAAACCAAGTGTGTAATTTGCTAAGTCCACCCAAGTAAGCATTGTGTACAAGTCAAATAAGCATGAAAGTCCAAGTATCGAATTTTGTACACCATGTATCGAATTTTTGTACCAAAAATACGATTCATTCCATCTTCTTCCCAGAACTGTATATTTTGTATCTATATATTTTTAAAACCAGGGTTTTCTCATTACACAAAACTATGAGTTTTTGATATCTAATTCCATGGAAACTTGTCTCCACCTTCTTAGATCAATATTTTCTACTCAAGTTAGTAATTCATCAAGTTTTGAGGGGTTAAATCCTCATTTTAAAATCTCAGGTTAAACTCAATAAGAATACTTCAAAACCCATCTAATAACTACCTATCATGCTCATATTCCACCAATTTATACTATAGGTTGCATATACAAGATTAGTAATGAGAAAGGATGCATACCTTGGTCTTCTCTTCTCAAGAGGGAACTCCTTCTCTTCCTCCTTTCTCCCTCTGTTCTCGACACTTTCACCCACACACACCGAGTATACTCCAACTCTTCTCCAGTGATAAAACAGTGCAAAATGAGAGACCTAGGGGGCTGAACTCTAATGACACTTATATACATATTCTTATAAGGCTTAGCCCAATTAACCATTATGCTAAAAAAAAAAGGCTTGTAAGCCCAAGACCCAATATATCCTTAACCCATCAGTTATTTATCAACCTCCATGTTATTAAAAAAAATAAAATTTCCAACTGCATACTAGTCCATCCTAATTAACCAATTCAACCCATTTAATTACATTTCTTGCTCACCAAGGCCCAATGATTTAATAAAATTTTCTTATGAAATATCGAAGTTGACATTGAACGTAACAAATAATTATTCACTATTTTATTTATCACGATAAAAGTACGGGTATTACACCATGATTCGGTGACCTTTTTTTGAAGTTGGTCACCTTTATCTTTGGCTTCCTAAAGTTCTTCACTTAGAAGTTTATTAATGTGTCTTTGACATTCAAGATCACATTGTGCCTTCTTACCAACATCAATGAGAGATTGATTTTTCTTAATATCATTTTTCAGTTTAGTTATCTCAGCTTTGAGGTCATTTTGTGATTTAAGGCTGGTCTTGAAATCATTTAGCAGATAATCGAATGCAAGACCTTTTTCTTCATCAGTGTAAGAGTTGAAATTACTAACCTTGTACATGGAGGAAGGATCCCAGTCACCAAGTTTGCTGTTTTCCTCAGCTTCCTTCATGTCAGCTTCAAAAGTTGATTCAGACAAACCGTAATCAACTTCATTTATTTCAAACTCTTCATCTTCTTGAGCCATTAGACATTTATCATCATCATCTGAGGTAGATGATTATGTATCCCAAGTTTCAGCA
This sequence comes from Pulicaria dysenterica, assembly GCA_947179395.2. Taxonomy (NCBI): domain Eukaryota; kingdom Viridiplantae; phylum Streptophyta; class Magnoliopsida; order Asterales; family Asteraceae; genus Pulicaria; species Pulicaria dysenterica. Next base: position 31,340,038 of record OX359290.1, read on the forward strand.
TAGAGTCCTTTTGCATTGGGCTTGTCTTTAGGATTTCTTTTCTTAAGCTGAGTATATTTTTTCTTATACTTATCAGCTCTGTAAGCATTCTTATCAGCTACTGAAGCTGATTCATATTTCTTTGATCTGCACTCAACAACAATGTGTCCCTTCCTCTAACAGTTAAAGCACACAGCTTTCTTGGGATCAAAAGTGTTAGAATATTAAAGTGAGGGTGTAATATGTAAATTACTCAAAGTTGGGGAAATGCTATATAAAGGCATTTCCCCCACATTTTCAACTAAGCTTTGCATTATTCATCCCTTGTGTTTGTGTTCTTCTCTCTAACTCTCGGCTCTCTCACTCTCACCGAATACACAAACAAACTCACACTAAACATTAAGCATTGCTTCATCCGTATAACTTATGGGACCATCAATTGGTATCAGAGCCAAACTTGTTTTTGGCTCGTGATTGTTCGAAAGAAGACAACAAAATCTAAAAAATTTCAAGCTTCCAAGAAGAAAAAGCTTACGGGTTTACAAAGGTTCAAAAACTTCCATCTTTCCTCAAGAGAAACTCAAGTTCAAACGACTTCTAAAGGTAGAACTCATTAAAGGTATAAATTACATCTTCTTTAACTTTCCTTGAGTTGTTACTATATTTTTACAAAGTTTACAAAACATTCTTTGAAGAAAAACACAAACCGTGGGAGTTTTTATATACATTAGGTCAAGAAGGTCATTAAATACCTATATTTTCAACATTAAATTTTCTGGGTATTTAAGCATTTAAGGTGTTCTTGGTCTGAAAGTACAACTTGAAGAAGAAGAAATCGTATTTTGTAATTTATTTAATTATAAATTCTTAATAGTTTAAGTGTTGTACAAGGAAAATCAAGTACTTGCCATACCAATCAAGTACAAGTGGTTAGACACTATTCAGGGTATGGCAATCTGATTTGAAAAGGACACATCATACTCTATCAGCCGGATCCCCGATCACACGCGATTGGGTTGTGCGGCTTATAGAGTATCACAAGGAACTTTTTAAGTGTTGATATTCTACCAGCCGGATCTTCAAAGGCAATTGCACGCGATTCACACTTGGTATTCTATGAGCCGGAACTTATTTTGAAAGTTTTCTAAGTCTCAACACTTTAATCACACGCGATTGAAAGTTTTCTAAGTTCACACATTGATTCGGATGCGATTAACTCTTGACTCGTATCTGTGCTATTCAAAGGACGTTGATTCACTCTATTGGCAATAGCATTTGATTGTCAGGACTAACTGTTTTATTTCCTAAGTGTTTGATGCAACAGGATTGAATCGCATTCGATTGGTTACTTTATTAATCAATGTCCTTACTCTGCCCGTTTTCAAGGAATTTATTTACTCAATCGCACTCTATTGGATCAATTCGCATTAAATAAGACAAATCTCAAACAGTGACATTCCTAAAACTTGGACAAGTGATTGACTCTTTGGACTTGACTTAAAGAACTCTAGGACATTTGGACTTAATCAAACAATTGAATTCATAATTGAATTTAATTTATATCAGATTTAATTCAAAGGTGAATTACATTACCTCAAGTCTATTTAGTTCAAAGTTGAATTTAATCGTCGTAAGATCTAATTCAAAATTGAAATTCAAAATACTTTGTTCTTTAATCAAACTCTCAAGTCACTTTAAAATTCAAGCTTGAAAAGAATCATACTCTTTACTTTAGGGAAAGCTTTCGAACAATCAAACCATCTTACAAGTGAACGATCATTTCTTTCAAAAAATCACTAATCATGTCAAGTACAAATGAGATGATATACATTGGTACCGACACAAAACCTCTTGCTCAAAATTAGGAACTTGCTCAAAATTAGGAACTTGAGAACTCAGAATTAGAAACTTGCTCAAAATTAGGAACTTGCTCAAAATTAGAAACTTGAGAACTCAGAATTAGAAACTTGCTCAAAATTAGGAACTTGAGAACTAAAAATTAGAAACTTGCTTGTATCGAATTTTCCATCCAAACTATCGAATTTTCCTGAAGTACATACATGCAAGCATCATGTACAAATATGTTATGCACTACCATGTTTCTAATTTGTGAAACCAAGTGTCTAATTTGTGAAACCAAGTGTCTAATTTGCTAAGTCCACCCAAGTAAGCATTGTGTACAAGTCAAATAAGCATGAAAGTCTAAGTATCGAATTTTGTACACCATGTATCGAATTTTTGTACCAAAAATACGATTCATTCCATCTTCTTCCCAGAACTGTATATTTTGTATCTATATATTTTTAAAACCAGGGTTTTCTCATTACACAAAACTATGAGTTTTTGATATCTAATTCCATGGAAACTTGTCTCCACCTTCTTAGATCAATATTTGCTACTCAAATTAGTAATTCATCAAGTTTTGAGGGGTTAAATCCTCATTTTAAAATCTCAGGTTAAACTCAATAAGAATACTTCAAAACCCATCTAATAACTACCTATCATGCTCATATTCCACCAATTTATACTATAGTTTGCATATACAAGATTAGTAATGAGAAAGAATGCATACCTTGGTGTTCTCTTCTCAAGAGGGAACTCCTTCTCTTCCTCCTTTCTCCCTCTGTTCTCGACACTTTCACCCACACACACAGAGTATACTCCAACTCTTCTCCAGTGATAAAACAGTGAAAAATGAGAGACCTAGGGGGAAGAACCCTAATGACACTTATATACATATTCTTATAAGGCTTAGCCCAATTAACCATTATGCTAAAAAAAAGGCTTGTAAGCCCAAGACCCAATATATCCTTAACCCATCAGTTATTTATCAACCTCCATGTTATTAAAAAAAATAAAAATTTCAACTGCATACTAGTCCATCCTAATTAACCAACTCAACCCATTTAATTACATTTCTTGCTCACCAAGGCCCAATGATTTAATAAAATTTTCTTATAAAATATCGAAGTTGACATTTAACGTAACAAATAATTATTCACTATTTTATTTATCACGATAAAAGTACGGGTATTACAACTCTCCCCCATTTAAATACAATTTCGTCCTCGAAATTCCTACTCGAATAGTGCGGGGTAGTTCCTCTTCATCTCTTCTTTGGACTCGCAAGTCCACTATGAACCCTTGCGGTGTTCCCATTGTACCTTGACCATCCCTACTTGTTTGTTGCACAACTGTTTGACCTGTCTTTCGATAATCGCCACTGGTTTCTCTATATAGTTTAGCTTCTCATCCACTGTGATATCTTCTAATGGTACAAACACCGTCTCATCGGCTAGGAACTTCCTCAATGAGACCCATGGAAAGTGTTGTGTATCCTTGATAATTCTTCGGGTAGCTCAAAACGGTAAGCCACCTTGCCGACTCTTGCAATCACTATAAATGGCCCGATGAACCTAGGGTTCAATTTACCACGTTTCCTGAATCTAATCACTCCTTTCCACGGTGATACCTTAAGTAGGACAAAGTCGTCCACTTAGAACTCTAACTCTGATCTCCTTTTATCGGCATAACTCTTCTGTCTACTCTTAGCAGCTTTAAGTCTTTCGCGTACCTGTTGGACATACTCTGAAGTCCATTGGACTATTTCTGTACTTCCCAGTTCTCTCTGACCGACTTCCCCCCAACAGACCGGGGTTCTACATTTCCTTCCATATAGCATCTCAAACGGCGGCGTGCCTATACTAGCATGATAACTGTTGTTATATGAAAACTCGGCTAATGGCAAGTACAAATCCCAGCTTCCACCGAAGTCGATCACACAAGCTCTCATCATATCTTCTAGGGTTTGAATTGTTCGTTCACTCTGTCCGTTAGTTTGAGGGTGATATGCCGTGCTAAGATTAACCCTCATACCTAAATCCTCATGAAATTTGCTCCAAAATCTGGAGGTGAATCGTACATCGCGATTGGATATGATCGATACAGGCACCCCATGCCTTGAAACTATTTCCTTCACGTAGATATCTGCCAACCTTTCAGCTGAACTGGCCTCTCGGATCGGTATAAAGTGTGCACTTTTAGTCAGCCGATCCACTGTTACCCAAATTGCATCGTAGTTTCGTGGTATTTTAGGTAACTTTGTTATCAGATCCATGGTGATGTTCTCCCACTTCCATACGGGAATCTCCAACGGTTGTAGTTTACCATGCGGTCGCTGATGCTCGGCATTAACTCGTAAGCACGTTAGGCATTTCTCGACATACTTTGCCACATCCCTTTTCATTCCTGGCCACCAGTAATCCATCTTCAGGTCCCTGTACATCTTGGTGGCCCCCGGATGTATAGAAAATTTCGACTTGTGTGCTTCATTTAGTATCAATTCCTAAACGTCCGTGACTTTTGGCACCCACACTCGTCCGTAACGAGTCCATAACCCGCGACTATCCTTCACCATAAGTGCCATCTGACCCTTAATCCGCCCAGTTTTTTTTTATTCTCTTCTTTCATTGCTTCAGCCTGAGTAGTTAAAATTGAATCGAATAGTGCTATCTCGATGTTTCCAATACTCACATGGTAACTATTGTTGTACGCAAATTATACTAACTGTGGATACAAATCATAGCTTTTCACGAAATCATTTACATATACTCGTAACTAATCCTTTAGTGTCTGTGTCGCTCTCTTTTTTCTGCCCGTCGGCTTGAGAACGATAGATAGTGCTGAAATTTACCTGTGTCCCTATTTCCGCGTGAAAATTCTGCCACAATCTTGAAGTGAAATGTACATCTCGATCAGACCTTATAGAACTACTGCTCCGTGTCATGAAATCACCTCTCTATCATTCCCTTCCGCCATCTTTTTGCCGAGAACACCTCTTTTATTGGGACAAGGTGAGCGCTTTTCGTCACATGATACCACTGTCACCCAACTTGCATCAAAATTTCTCAAAGCCCACAGCAGTTTCGTAATTAGATCTAACGTTATGTGCACCCACCTAGCAATACCGTGTAAACGCCCGTCACCTTTGTTACCCAGATACGCCCATATTTTGTCATCAATCCTCGTCTATCTTGTATCTCAGTGTCTTTTTAGCCCTCAATTTGCTTCTGTTTCGATTTCTCGTCTTTCAAAACTCCCTGCTGAGCGGCTCGAATCGAGTCTAATAAAGCTCTCGTTACCGTCAATCTCATACATTGAACTCTCTCTCAAGTAGAAAACTAGTCTTTCTACTCAAAGCATCGACTGCAGCCTCAGCGTTTCCTAGGTGAGATAAGGTCTTGATGTCATAATCTTTTACTAGTTCAATCTACTTTCTCTCTCATTTTCAAAGTCCTCATATCGGCTACGTATTTCAATTCTTATAGTCAATGTAAATGGTATTCTCAACGCAGTCCAGGTGGTGTCTCCGTATTTTAAGTGTGAATACCACAGCTGTTAACTCCAAATCATGGGCCGAATATTTATGTTTATGCAGCTTCAGCTGTCGAGAGGCATAAGCAATCATCTTCCTCCTTTACGTTAATACACATCCAAGGCCCACCTGTGGCGTGTCGCAAAAGATCATTATCTTATCAATCATTTCGGTTAGGGTTACAATTGGTGCTTCATATCAATTTTTTGCAAATGCCCCTTCTTCTTCTTCCTCCTTTGTTCTCGAATAGATTATCACTATCCCTCGCTCATCTAACGTTGGTCAACAGACTTGATTCATCTGTCCTAAAACTGTATCTGATGCATTTGTCAGTTTGAATGGCATGACTTACTAATTAATATGGCCATAACGCATTCTAAAAGCTGTTTCCTCGATATCCTCTTTCTTTTCTTACAGCTGGTGGTAGCCCGGTTGCATCGAATCTCTGAAAACCATGTTGCCCCTTCTAGTTGAATGAACAAGTTATCAATTCTTGATATCGGATACATGTTCTTTATCATCACTTTGTTCAATTCGAGATAGTCGGTACAAATGCAAAACGTGTCATCCTTCTTTCTCACGAATCGGATCAGTGATTTCCCACGGCGAGCTACTTGGCCGAATAAATCATTCTTGCATTCGCCACAAAAGAAGGTTTATCCCCCACTTGGGGTTTGAACCCGTACGGTTCCTTGCTTGCATAAGATACTAGCTTAGTAACGACTCAGCTAGTCCATACCCAGCACTACTTGAAACTCCCGCATGTGACACGACTAAGATCTATAGTAGACTCGATATCACTTACCTTTGTTACATCGTTGCTATGTACGCCAGTTACATTTACTTCTTTCGATTATCTTTACCTTTAGTGTCGTTTCTAGCTTTAACGGTACAACATCGAAACTTGTACTACACTAAGACCACAATCTACTCTAGCCTCCTTTATTGTCATTTGGAAATATAGATAACGCACTCCTCGATAGATGGTTTTATCATACTATCAATATCATGCAATTCATAACTACATTCTGTAAGGATTTCTAGCATGCCTATCTCATAATGTGAAGTAGCAATGATCATACAAAGGCATTCTTACTCTACAGGTATACTACAGTTATGCTAGCATCTGCTCCATTAGGTGGGTTTTCAAAATCCGTTTGTTTTTAAGTTGATATCCCATTACTCTTTCTCGTATTACCATATTGGATGTATAGACAGTGCACTAATTAATAGGTGGCATTGCCATACAGTCCTCACTACTATATCAGTTCATATATCATGTAACGCATAACGTTAACTTAGCTATCAGGCAACCCTAGACTTTCTAAGGCACCCTAACTACAGGCATTCTATCTCCACAAGTACCCCTCACCGGATTCACAAGATTCCCCGGATACTGATAAGTTCCAACAAGTATCGTGTGCAGATAATAATATGGGCCCTATTATTACAAACACACTATACGTACTGGATCTTAGCATTACCACTGGAAATCCCGATTCACTGGCTTGGGCCATGTATCACTTAACTTTCTTCATGTACTCGTCATATACTGTATAACTCGTATTAAAGCAATCTCGCTAAGGCCGATCATAAATACATCATACTCGTCAAATACGTTACAAATGCAAGTCTTTACACATTATTAATCCATATAAGCAGTCAAATATTTGATTCTACAATACCACGACAATCAAACAAGAACATGCAATAAGGCCAAATCAAATATTCTATACCTATATGGGTAATAATATGTATGACATGGAGCATCCGCTTATAGTATACGACACATAATCATTTCATTCATATTCATGTCAAGTTTCACGTATAATAATCACATACAAGCTGTACTATCTCCTTGTTACTTTTTCTAAAGCAGTTCAATATCGAAATCACATAAACTTGATCATCACACAATAATTAATGTACCTTGAACTCCGTACTCGCGACCACTCGGACTAACTCCAGCCGATAGCTCATCGAAGAATGTTGACACTAAAAGGTTTAGAAAATACTGTTTTGAAATGCTAAGAACCAAGGTTTAAGTCCAAACGCGCAGAAACGCATCTGAATCCCTTAAACGAAGCCTCTGATACCAAGTTGTAACGTCCCAAAAAAAATTTCATATATCAACACAAAATATTTAAACACCGAAACCAACCTTAAAATAGATACTAAGGTAGACTTTAACATATCAATTAATTGCAACAAACCATGATTGTAAACTACCGTACAAACGACCATATTAAACTATAAATGAAAGAGTTGCGGAAACGCTGCTGATGAAGATGAGCTATCACTGACGCACTGGAGCCCCACCGTGGTCAATACCTGAAAAATGGTTAAACAACAACAGTAAGCATAAAGCTTAGCTAGTACGTTACAGATACAACTTTCATCATTCCCATCACCGAAGTGCACGGTCTAACTCTCCCGTCACCGAAGTGCATGGTCTAACTCTCCCGTCACCGAAGTGCACGGTCTAACATACCCGACACCGAAGTGTGCGGTCTACACATACCCGACACCGAAGTGTGCGGTCTAAACATACCCGACACCGAAGTGTGCGGTCTAAACATACCCGACACCGAAGTGTGCGGTCTAAACATACCCGACACCGAAGTGTGCGGTCTAAATATACCCGACACCGAAGTGTGCGTTCTAAACATACCCGACACCGAAGTGAACGGTCTGACGTACACTATAACATAGATACATCATGTTCATATAATTCACCAAGTTAGGTTGTAAGTAAGAGTACTCACCTGATCTCGCGATTCAGTCAACACAAAAGCTTAACGAGTATTTTGAGTCACGCAACAGTCATAAACCTATATAAACATCTCTTGTTAACTTAGTATAGGGTAATACTCTTTAATTCTAATTATACAATCTTTGTTGTGAATGATTGCTCATTATTTAAAGTGAGTGTAGCAAAATTAGGAACTCAAACTTAGGAACAAAATTAGGAACTTGCTCAAAATTAGAAACTTGAGAACTCAGAATTAGAAACTTGCTCAAAATTAGGAACTTGCTCAAAATTAGAAACTTGAGAACTCAGAATTAGAAACTTGCTAAAAATTAAAAACTAGAGAACTTAGAATTAGAAACTTGCTCAAAATTAGGAACTTGCTCAAAATTAGAAACTTGAGAACTCAGAATTAGGAACTTGCTCAAAATTAGAAACTTGAGAACTCAGAATTAGAAACTAGCTCAAAATTAGGAACTTGAGAACTAAAAATTAGAAACTTGCTTGTATCGAATTTTCCATCCAAACTATCGAATTTTTCTGAAGTACATACATGCAAGCATCATGTACAAATATGTTATGCACTACCATGTTTCTAATTTGTGAAACCAAGTGTGTAATTTGCTAAGTCCACCCAAGTAAGCATTGTGTACAAGTCAAATAAGCATGAAAGTCCAAGTATCGAATTTTGTACACCATGTATCGAATTTTTGTACCAAAAATACGATTCATTCCATCTTCTTCCCAGAACTGTATATTTTGTATCTATATATTTTTAAAACCAGGGTTTTCTCATTACACAAAACTATGAGTTTTTGATATCTAATTCCATGGAAACTTGTCTCCACCTTCTTAGATCAATATTTGCTACTCAAATTAGTAATTCATCAAGTTTTGAGGGGTTAAATCCTCATTTTAAAATCTCAGGTTAAACTCAATAAGAATACTTCAAAACCCATCTAATAACTACCTATCATGCTCATATTCCACCAATTTATACTATAGGTTGCATATACAAGATTAGTAATGAGAAAGGATGCATACCTTGGTCTTCTCTTCTCAAGAGGGAACTCCTTCTCTTCCTCCTTTCTCCCTCTGTTCTCGACACTTTCACCCACACACACCGAGTATACTCCAACTCTTCTCCAGTGATAAAACAGTGCAAAATGAGAGACCTAGGGGGCTGAACTCTAATGACACTTATATACATATTCTTATAAGGCTTAGCCCAATTAACCATTATGCTAAAAAAAAAAGGCTTGTAAGCCCAAGACCCAATATATCCTTAACCCATCAGTTATTTATCAACCTCCATGTTATTAAAAAAAATAAAATTTCCAACTGCATACTAGTCCATCCTAATTAACCAATTCAACCCATTTAATTACATTTCTTGCTCACCAAGGCCCAATGATTTAATAAAATTTTCTTATGAAATATCGAAGTTGACATTGAACGTAACAAATAATTATTCACTATTTTATTTATCACGATAAAAGTACGGGTATTACACCATGATTCGGTGACCTTTTTTTGAAGTTGGTCACCTTTATCTTTGGCTTCCTAAAGTTCTTCACTTAGAAGTTTATTAATGTGTCTTTGACATTCAAGATCACATTGTGCCTTCTTACCAACATCAATGAGAGATTGATTTTTCTTAATATCATTTTTCAGTTTAGTTATCTCAGCTTTGAGGTCATTTTGTGATTTAAGGCTGGTCTTGAAATCATTTAGCAGATAATCGAATGCAAGACCTTTTTCTTCATCAGTGTAAGAGTTGAAATTACTAACCTTGTACATGGAGGAAGGATCCCAGTCACCAAGTTTGCTGTTTTCCTCAGCTTCCTTCATGTCAGCTTCAAAAGTTGATTCAGACAAACCGTAATCAACTTCATTTATTTCAAACTCTTCATCTTCTTGAGCCATTAGACATTTATCATCATCATCTGAGGTAGATGATTATGTATCCCAAGTTTCAGCATAGAGTCCTTTTGCATTGGGCTTGTCTTTAGGATTTCTTTTCTTAAGCTGAGTATATTTTTTCTTATACTTATCAGCTCTGTAAGCATTCTTATCAGCTACTGAAGCTGATTCATATTTCTTTGATCTGCACTCAGCAACAATGTGTCCCTTCCTCTAACAGTTAAAGCACACAGCTTTCTTGGGATCAAAAGTGTTAGAATATTAAAGTGAGGGTGTAATATGTAAATTACTCAAAGTTGGGGAAATGCTATATAAAGGCATTTCCCCCACATTTTCAACTAAGCTTTGCATTATTCATCCCTTGTGTTTGTGTTCTTCTCTCTAACTCTCGGCTCTCTCACTCTCACCGAATACACAAACAAACTCACACTAAACATTAAGCATTGCTTCATCCGTATAACTTATGGGACCATCAATTGGTATCAGAGCCAAACTTGTTTTTGGCTCGTGATTGTTCGAAAGAAGACAACAAAATCTAAAAAATTTCAAGCTTCCAAGAAGAAAAAGCTTACGGGTTTACAAAGGTTCAAAAACTTCCATCTTTCCTCAAGAGAAACTCAAGTTCAAACGACTTCTAAAGGTAGAACTCATTAAAGGTATAAATTACATCTTCTTTAACTTTCCTTGAGTTGTTACTATATTTTTACAAAGTTTACAAAACATTCTTTGAAGAAAAACACAAACCGTGGGAGTTTTTATATACATTAGGTCAAGAAGGTCATTAAATACCTATATTTTCAACATTAAATTTTCTGGGTATTTAAGCATTTAAGGTGTTCTTGGTCTGAAAGTACAACTTGAAGAAGAAGAAATCGTATTTTGTAATTTATTTAATTATAAATTCTTAATAGTTTAAGTGTTGTACAAGGAAAATCAAGTACTTGCCATACCAATCAAGTACAAGTGGTTAGACACTATTCAGGGTATGGCAATCTGATTTGAAAAGGACACATCATACTCTATCAGCCGGATCCCCGATCACACGCGATTGGGTTGTGCGGCTTATAGAGTATCACAAGGAACTTTTTAAGTGTTGATATTCTACCAGCCGGATCTTCAAAGGCAATTGCACGCGATTCACACTTGGTATTCTATGAGCCGGAACTTATTTTGAAAGTTTTCTAAGTCTCAACACTTTAATCACACGCGATTGAAAGTTTTCTAAGTTCACACATTGATTCGGATGCGATTAACTCTTGACTCGTATCTGTGCTATTCAAAGGACGTTGATTCACTCTATTGGCAATAGCATTTGATTGTCAGGACTAACTGTTTTATTTCCTAAGTGTTTGATGCAACAGGATTGAATCGCATTCGATTGGTTACTTTATTAATCAATGTCCTTACTCTGCCCGTTTTCAAGGAATTTATTTACTCAATCGCACTCTATTGGATCAATTCGCATTAAATAAGACAAATCTCAAACAGTGACATTCCTAAAACTTGGACAAGTGATTGACTCTTTGGACTTGACTTAAAGAACTCTAGGACATTTGGACTTAATCAAACAATTGAATTCATAATTGAATTTAATTTATATCAGATTTAATTCAAAGGTGAATTACATTACCTCAAGTCTATTTAGTTCAAAGTTGAATTTAATCGTCGTAAGATCTAATTCAAAATTGAAATTCAAAATACTTTGTTCTTTAATCAAACTCTCAAGTCACTTTAAAATTCAAGCTTGAAAAGAATCATACTCTTTACTTTAGGGAAAGCTTTCGAACAATCAAACCATCTTACAAGTGAACGATCATTTCTTTCAAAAAATCACTAATCATGTCAAGTACAAATGAGATGATGTACATTGGTACCGACACAAAACCTCCTGTTTTGTTTCGGGGGGAATACAATGTCTGGAAAGGAAGGTTCATGGACTTCCTTGAGCACAACGAACTCTTCGGGGATAATATGATAAAATGCATCCACAAAGGAAACACCAAGTTCACGAAGACCGTTGAAGCAGACCCAACCAACAATCCCCCCATTCTCAGACATGAAAGGGAAAAGACCAATGATGAGCTAACTGCTACTGAGAAGGAAACAAAGAAGGCTGAGAGACTGGCCAAAAACTATTTGAGACAAGGTCTCTCATATGAGATCTATCTGAAGATAGACAGCTTGGGTACTGCCAAAGAAATCTGGGATGAAATCAAAAAGCAGCTTCAAGGCACTGAGCAGGGAGAGTACATCAAACGTACTCAACTGGTCAACAGTTACCATGATTTCAAGGCCCGTGAAAATGAGCTTCTATCTGAAACATATGGCAGATACTGCAAATTGCAGAATGAGATGAGGTCTAATCAAATTGTCAGAACTGACCTTGATTTGAACTGTGTTTTTCTGAATTCCTTAGGTTCTGAGTGGAAGGATTATGATAAGCTGTACAAACAGATCAACAAAGATCTTACATCTGTCACCTTCCACAACATCTTTGAGGACCTCAATCAGTATCAAGATGAAATCTTGCAGTCTCACCCGAAACAACCAGTTGCTGACCCTCTTGCTTTGATTGTAGCTGACAGGACCCCTAGAGAATCTTCATCAAGGTCTGCCAAACTCAAACATGTGATGGTCAGTGAATCTAACCATGAAGATGATGATGATGACTCGGTAGAAGCTGCATTTCAAGCACTCACAGTTGCCAACAAGAACTTCAAGAACCGGTTCACCAAGACCAACAACATACAACGGTTTACTTCTGGATCCAGAAGACCTGAAAGGTTTGCTCCTGTTGACAAGCCTAGGTTTCCAAGAGATGAGAGGAAGGAGGAAAAGAAGAATGATCTGAAATTCTACATCTGTGGGAGATCTGGATACATGATACGGAACTGTCCACAGAAGAAAATCAAAGATGCTGAGTATTATAGACAAAAGTACCGCCTGACAAAGCAAAAACAGGCTGGGAATGCACTCATGGTGGAAGAAGACCAGTTCCTGGAGGACACAGACTCTGAGAGTGATCCATATGGTGAAAATCGTGCTCAGTTCTATTTCATGACCAATGGTGAAACAAGTGGTAGAGAGGAAGATGATGGTGATCTCTCCGATGCTGAAGAGGAGATCATTGAAAGCGGAAAGGTACCCTCTATTTTTAATTTTGACATGGGTTTTAACTTTGAACATATCCAAACCATATTAAACTGCATGAAAAATTTAGAATTAAAAATGACAAAACTGACAAAGAAAAATCAAGTGTTAAAAGAGGTCATCCAAACACAAGACAAAGAAGCACAGGCTACAATTGAACAATTGGAGAAAAACATAGATGAATCAAAAGTTCAACTAGCTGTGAAGGAATCTAAATTTCTTGAATTAACCAATACAACAAATAACATCATACATGATCTTAAAGCAGAACGTGTTGGTGCGGAAAAGGATTCTGAAATTCTTAAAAATGATCAACAACTTCTTTGTTTAAAAATAAAAGAATTGGAAGACCTTCTCATTAAAAGGGGGCAAAGTGAACAAACCATCTTTTTATACAAACAAAAAGAACGACCTTTTTCAAGATGGACATTCGATGGACTTGGTTTCAAAAACCCAAAGGTCCTGAGTAAAGTATCTGCCAAGCAACTATACAATTCAAATCTCTTTGGCGAAGGACTAACTCAGCGAATGGTATTTGTTGGTCAAGAGGAAGAACAACTTGAAGAGGACATCAAACGAACCCTACATCTGAAAACTGAAACTCCCTTCAATTATTCTGATCTCAATGACTCATACTTCACTTACCCCATCCCAACATTTAACTCTGCTATCAACACACCAGTTTATACAGATGAGGAACTCTACACCCCTGAAGCGCCAAAACCTCAATTTCTATACATTCCCCACAAGGAATTACAGCAAAGGTTTCAAACCTTACAGGAGTTTTGCTACACTCATCTAGTTCAAAGTGACCTTACCAAAGCCTTCCAATCAGAAACCACATCTGAACTCTCTTCACTAGTTCAAGAAAATGCCATCCTCCACAAGCGTCTCCAAACAGTATTCAATCTTGATGGCAAGATCATTGACGACTTGTGCAAAGAAAATTTCGAATTGCTTGAACGAATCAAAGAGGTCGAAACTGCATTGGAACCACCCACTCCATTCACCTTCTCGCCACAGGGAACCGTATTTGATGAACGAATTGAAGGTTCTAAACATGTGTCTACCTCTTCTCAAGATGTCAAAACTGAGATAAAATCTGTTAATAAGTCATCCATGGTAAATTTAAAACTTAAACAGATCTTCAAACCAAAACAGACATCCACTTCCACTTCTAATCACATTTCTCATAAGAACATTGACATTCCTGAATCCTCAAAAGCAGCTGCTAGTCGACCACGACTCAATTCTAACGTTTTACATTCTGCTGCAGATGTAAAGAAGCTCGGGAGTGTGGAGCATAAAATAAACATAAACTGGAAGAGAGTCATTCCTAAGTCCAATAGGAAATGTTCAAACTTTAGTCAATCATGTGAACAAATTTTGATGTTTGATTCAGTCTGTAATCATTCAAGTTTGCAAGATAATATTGATACTTGCATGTTTTGTATTAGTGATGGTTGCCTCCATGGTCATTGTGAATTTAACTGTGAACATGATCAATTGCGAAAACAATTTGGAACTAAACCATGTGAGGACTGGACATACTTTTACGCTAACCAAGTTTTTGTTCCGTTTATAACCTCAAAAGGAATCATCATTAATCAATGGATCACAACTCGTCAATCACATGCACTCAAACATTTGCACAAATCAAGGCGACTACTGACGATCAAGGAACTGGAAGTCTACAGACGCCAAGGCTACGAAGCATTTAAAAGGGCTTGGATTGCACAGGAAAAACATTTGCATTCTCAAAAGCGTTCTCGCAATCCCCCTTCCAAAATCTTCAAATCTTCTAAACCTAAGCCATCATCCAATCAACGAGTAGCAAAACCTACTAATCGCAGTGCTCCAGTTCAGCAAAAGCAAGTTGATGCACCGAGGCCACAGAGAATTCTTAAGAATTCCTCGCAAACATGGATTCGCAAACATAACGCTTCCGCAACTCTACCGAATCCAAAATCTCCGATTCCATCAACTGTCAAACCAACAGTGGTAAAGAAACTTTCTTCTTAGCCTATTATTTCTAAATCTATTACTTCTCGACAAAAGATTCGACCCACATGGGTAATTAAGAATAGATCATCTGAAGTTTCACCACAACAAGTAGACACAATTACTACTCAACCACCTTTAGGAACTAACATTCAAGGACCCATTTGTATATGGGGACCTAAACGTGATTTATTCTCTTTTTGCAGGTGCCTCACTTGTGGTACCTAGACTCCAGCTGTACCAAACATATAACCTGCAACAAATATCTTCTCAAGAACTATGTTCCTAAGTACTCCGGGAATGTACGTTTTGTGAACGACAATGTTGCACCAATAATGGGGTACGGAGACATAGAGAAGAAGCACATCAAAATCAAGAAAGTCTCCTATGTTAAAGGGTTGGGTCATAATTTGTTCAGCATTGGACAGTTCTGTGATAAAGACCTAGAGGTAGTGTTCAGAAAGAACAAATGTTCCGTTTTAACCGAAAATGGAGATGAGTTGCTGGCAGGTTCAAGAAAATCTAACATGTATTCCATTGATTTGGAAAAGTATGACTCCCCTACCTCTGTGTGTCTACTGTCTGAAGCATCTACGGATCTTACTTGGCAATGGCACAGAAAACTCTCTCACCTAAACTTTCAAAATATAAACAAACTAGTCACGGGTGACTTGGTGCGAGGCATTCCCAAGTTAAGGTTCAAGAAGGATCATCTGTGTGCAGACTGTGAGAAAGGAAAGATGAAGAAGGCTTCACATAAATCTAAACAAGTATTTAGCACTACGAAGCCTTTGGAACTCCTGCACATGGATCTCTGTGGTCCTATGAGAATCCAGTCCAAGAGTGGGAAGAAGTATATTCTAGTCATGGTGGATGACTACTCTAGATATACTTGGGTCAAGTTTCTGCGCTCAAAAGATGAAGCCACTCCAACAATCATTTCCTTCATCAAGCAACAGGAGAGCAAGCATAGTCAGAGTGTTGTCTCTATCCGGACAAACAATGGAACTGAATTTAAGAACAGTACTCTGAAGAGCTTCTGTGACCTTGTAGGGAACCGCCATCAGTTCTCTACTGCATACACACCACAACAAAATGGTGTAGTGGAAAGATGAAACAGAACTTTGGTTGAAGCTGCCCGAACAATGCTTTCATATTCTGGGCTCCCACCTTCCTTTTGTGCTGAAGCAATCAGCACCGCCTGCTACACGCATAACCGCTCTTTCATTATTAAACGCTTTAATAAAACTCCATATGAACTGGCCAATGGCATAGTGCCTAATATCAAATACTTCCATGTCTTTGGTAATAGGTGCTTTGTACTGAATGACAAGGATAATCTGGGAAAATTTGCTCGCAAAGCTGATGATGCTGTTTTCCTAGGTTATTCTACTGAGTCCAAAGCCTACAGAGTTTTTAACAAATGTACAAAGAGCATTGTTGAAAGTATCAACGTAACATTTGATGATCCATTGAATGTTACAGATTTTCCACCTAAATCAACAGTAATCGCTTCTGAACATACCTGTTCAGGACCAGCACTTCAAACTAAAGAATCAGACAATCCGTCCAGTTCAAATACAAATCTTGACTTTATGTTTCATTTCTTTAGATCTGAATCTAATCCTGTTTTAACTGACAACAGGAATGACACAGCTGTTCAAACAAGTGTTACTCTAACGGCTCCTACGGTCACTAAGACGAATCCATTTGCAGATCTATAAGCTGAGGATTCTACTTCTGTTTATGTCACTCTTCCCCCTATGACTTCTCAGATTCCTGACCCAGAGAGCCCTCCTGTGTTTGATTCAGACCCGCATTTCTCTCCAGAAGATGAAGAAGAAGCACGCCACCTACAAGATCTCTTTCCTTCATCTTCCACTTCTCATGAAACTAAGTGGACCAGACATCACGCTGAAGAGAACATCATCGGAGATCCTTCACTTGGCATTCAAACAAGATCAGCAACAGCAAACGAATGCCAATTCTCGGGTTTCTTAAGCATCATTGAACCTACTAAGACTTGTGATGCATTAGATGATCCAGATTGGGTAATTGCAATGCAGGAAGAACTACACCAATTTGATCGTCTTAAAGTCTGGAGATTAGTTCCTCTTCCATATGGCAAATCTGTTGTCGGAACTAAATAGGTATTCAAGAACAAACGGGATTCGGATGGAGTGGTCATCCGTAACAAAGCTAGGTTGGTTGCTAAGGGCTACAATCAATAGGAGGGCATTGACTATGACGAAACTTTTGCCCCTGTTGCTCGTATTGAAGCCATACGGCTATTTCTTGCATATGCAGCCTCAAGAAGCTTCCGTTTCTTTCAAATAGATGTGCAGACAGCTTTTCTTAATGGTGTACTTAAAGAAGAAGTTTATGTCTCACAGCCTGAGGGATTCATCAATTCAAAACATCCAAATTATGTATATATCTTAGATAAGGCCTTGTACGGATTAAAGCAAGCTCTACGTGCATGGTACGACGTCTTATCTGAATATTTGATTGGTGAAGGCTACTCCAAAGGAAAGACTGATACCACTCTGTTCATAAAGACCAGAGGTCGGGATAAGATTTTGGTTCAGATATATGTGGACGATATCATTTTTGGATCTACAAATCCAAAATACAGTGACGAGTTTGCTAAGATCATGGCAAACAGATTTCAGATGAGTATGATGGGGGATATGTCCTTCTTTCTCGGACTCCAGGTGAAGCAGTTAAGTCATGGCAGCTTTATTTGCCAATCCAAGTACATCAAAGATCTTCTCATGAAGTATGATATGATTAACTGCACACCCATATCCACACCCATGGCTGCTAAGGCACAACTGTCAGCAGATCTTGATGGTTCTCCTGTAGATCTGAAAAATTACCGTGGGATGATTGGATCGTTACTATATCTAACTGCAAGTCGTCCGGACATCATGTTCTCTACCTGTCTTTGTGCTAGATTCCAGGCGAATCGAAAAGAGTCACATCTTCTGGCAGTCAAGCGGATATTCAGATATCTTAAAGGTTCTATGGATCTAGGTCTGTGGTATCCCAAAGATTCAAATCTGGATCTCCATGCTTACTCAGATGCTGACTATGCCGGTTGCAAGATTGATAGGAAAAGCACCTCTGGTAGTGCACACTTTCTGGGGGATCGTTTAGTCTGCTGGGCCTCAAAGAAGCAAAACTGTGTATCCACTTCTACAGCTGAAGCTGAGTATGTTGCTGCTGCAATGTGCTGTTCACAAAGTCTATGGATACGTACACAATTATCAGACGTTGGCCTCAGGTATGACAAAATCCCATTTCTTTGTGATTCTTAGTCTGCCATCGCCATCTCCTGCAATCAGGTACACCACTCTAAAACTAAACACATAGATATCCGTTATCACTTCATAAAAGATAATGTTGAGAAAGGACTAATTGAGCTACAGTATGTTCCTACTAAAAATCAGCTAGCTGACCGGTTTACCAAACCATTAGACGAAAGTCGAGTCACTGAGTTGGTATCCAAGTTAGACATGCTCAATCTAAAAATATAGCATACTGTTACCTCCTTTTGTTTCCTTTCTTTTCTTTTTTAGAATAGGTGTTATACTGTTTGTTCTCTATGAAGATATCTGCTGCAACAATTGAAGGGGAGTGTACTCCTCGTTATACACATGTTACAACTGTCTAGGGGGAGAAATTTAATACACATTATGCACATGTGTAGGAGGAGAAGTCTAACTGACACAATCCCCAACTTTTCACAATATATGCAAGAGTCTAGGGGGAGGGTGTCAAAATATCCTGGAATATAAAAGTTTCAACTCAAAATTCCAGATACTTTAAACTTTAAGAGAATCTCTAAGTGTTGAGGTTTGAATACAATCAATCGCATTCCATGCTTCAATCGCATGGAATCACACAAAACAATGAACTCGGTTCAATCTCATAGACTAACACAAGGAACCAAGTATCAATCGCATGCCTTGAACTGAACATCAATCACATACGATTGAAGTGAAAAGGAGTGAATCGCATGCGATTCGGATGATTTGATAGATTTTGGCCAACACTTAGGGTTAATCACATGTGATTAACACACCGAAGTGTGAATCGCATGCGATTGGAAAACTTCTATAAGCCGGGTGTTTTTACCACGCGAATGCCCTATCAGCCGTGTTTTTACACGTTTCTGGTCCAATCGATGAGTGACACGTGTCCTGTCTCGATTTATAACCATCCCATCAGTTACCAAACTTCCTTTACACGATTCAAAATTCGAAAATTTCATACATGTTCTCTCGATTTCTTGGTTACTTGAGCATACGAAATCCTCTCGTTACTCTGCCAAAATTTACACTTTTTATATCAAAATACTCCTAATCACAAAGGTAACAACTTGTACGGTTTACATTTTGAAAATTTTGAGTTAAAAGGGTATTTTTTGGGCTTTGAACTTACTTATGCGATAAGGAGTTTCGAGACTTTGGAGGGATTTTTGGGACACGAAACGAACTCGTTTGATCAAACAAAGTATGCGATGGGTATATTGAACACATGGGGAACACTTTGATGTAAAAATATTTCAAAAATCTCGAAAAGCGTTCTTCGTGTTCTTGGGGGGTATGAACATACACATACAATCTGATTTTTGGCTCTAAAAGAGGTGTTAGGATGATTTTTTGACTATGCTTCAGTACTACAAAGTTGTTTATTACTATCTAATTGCTAAATTAAAAGTGTCAAAAAAACCTTGTTATGCTTAAAATCATCCTATATACAATGGGGTCTTCAGAGTTTAGGTTTTTCACAAAAATTTTAAACTCTATAGTTTTGGTCAACCTGGTCAACTTTTGCTCACTTATCAAAGTTTGACTAAATATTCAAAGCTGAATGTTGTTTTCTTGCATGTCTCTTTCTTTTTAAATTTAACTGTTTTATCTATCTGCAGATAAGATGGCACAAGTTGTACGTGACCCAGAGGAGATCATGCCCCGAGCCGAGTTTCTAAACACTGGCTTTCATGAAAACAATTATTATGTTGACCTAACCAAATTTAAAAACCCAACCTACCCCATTGTCACCGAGATCCTCAAAATCCATCCCCTAAACCATATCCTCACATACAACCCAGCCACAACTGGTACCCATGTTCCTGAACTATATGCTCAACAATTTTGGAGAACATGTGATGTTCGGCTCAATAACAGAGGCTATGAGGTCATACATGCTGAAGTCGACGAATTTCAAGTCAATGTATATCTCAATCGACTCAGAACAATTTTTCCCTACCTACAGCAGACAACAGACCTCCTGCAACAGAATTTGAGGACATCCCAGACGAAGAGGCATGTCTTGCAGCTATAAGGGAGATGGGGTATGATGGTGAGCTTGTTAGAATCTGCCCGATAATATATGTACGCCTTAGAGCACTGCCGATGATGTATGGGCCTAAAAGGGTCACAAACCGGGGTCTAACATGACAGCAAATAAGGTTGAGGGACCAAAGATGGCAAAAGTGGAAGTTAGCAATGCAGGCCGCGTTAGCGCCGCTAACCTAACGAGTTAGCGCCGCTAACTGTTAAAGGTTAGCGCCGCTACGGCTGCATGTGCTTTATGTCATATCGAAGTCAGGCCGCGTTAGCGCCGCTACGGGTTAAGGTTTAGCGCCGCTAACTCTTGGTTAGCGCCGCTAAACCTGCATGGGCTTTATGTCAAAATCACCTCCACTTGTGGCAAATGAGAGAGGGCTTCTAGATCCGTCTTGGCCAGTTAGAGGGCAATCAGGGGTCGGTTATGGGTCTTTAAAAAGGCCTTAAGCCTGGACATATGATACTCTTGGTCAATTCTCTCTCTAAAGCACATATATCTCTCTTTTCTCACTTGATACTTAGTTTGTGATCTAGTGAACAAAAGGGCCTGGTCCAGAGTTCTTCTTTTGCTGTTCTTGAGGCCAATTTCGTGGAGAATATTTCCTCAAGCTTGCTAGCACTTGGTGTTGGACTTTGTTCCCGGTTTGAGATTTCGAGATAAGGCCAAGAAGGAGAAGAAAGAGTTCCTTGGTTCACCAACAACGATCAGCCACCAACAAGGATTTTACTGGAGCTTAGGAGCTGGTATAACTCTCTAACTCTCTTGTTTTGTTGCTATTTTGTACATATAGTAGATCCACACTTGGGATTTCATTGTTTTGAACTCTTGTATGCATGATTCTTGTTGTTCTCGCTTCCGTTGCGTGTTCTTGAAATCCCAATAGTGGTATCATAGACACCTCTATGTTAGAATAGCACTTGGTGGCTTGAAAAACCCGAAATCAAAATGTTTCTATTCTGCCGTTAGGGTTAGCGGCGCTACGCTGAGGTTAGCGGCTCTAAGTCTTACGCGTTAGCGGCGCTAGCGTTACTGGAAATTGTTTTTCGAAAATTTTGAATAAAACAGTGTTGGTCTCGGGATTTTTGGCACTTACACCTTCTGGAATTTTGTTCCAAAGGTGTTTTTCATGTTGTTCCAGTAGTGGCATGATATGTTTGGTTGTATGTGTTAACATGAGTTGGTAATCTTGCCTTGGCCCATTTGGTTGATTTGTGTTGTGCATGTTATTTGGTGGTTTTGATCCACATATGATGGCTGTAAATTTATTAAATTCAGTTTGATTGTAATAATTTGTGGCTTGCATGCCATTTCATTCATCCATGTACAAGTATTAGATAAATAAGAAAATTATGTGGCTTGTATGCCATTTATTTTCTATTGTATTGTAATTTGTATGATGGAGGGATGAAAACACAAGAGGAGGCAAAACAAGATGGAGTTAGATGCCCTTAGAAGCCAATGAAGTCCATGGAGATGGTGGTTCTAGTGGGAGCTTGCATCAAGATTGTTTTGTCCCTCAGTTTGACCAAGTTCTTCCCGTTTTGGCTCACGGGAGGAACGCATAGGTTTATTGGCAAGGATTACCGACTATGTTGTATATTGCGTGTGATGTGATTTTATTATTCTATGCATGGATGTGTAGGTTTCGCATGCTAGAAATTTTTTTGATAAAATTAATAAAATCACTAGAGTTTTGATAAAAATGGTTTCCTCTCGCGCGCGATCACATACATTGATTAACCCACCTAGTGAAAATAGGATTTGTCACTAACAAGTTAATCAAAACCAAACCGGAAACAAAAGCCCGTTTTTCCACAAAAACGTAAATCATGCACCATCCGTAAGTCGATACCACCCAAATCTAGTCTTATGAGATTTGGTTGTCTAGCTTAGCACGAGCCAATTCTCATGAAACTGTGTGGAAGGTGAGTGTTGCAAAATTCACAAGTTTGGTTGTTGAGCTGAGCACGAGCCAATTTTGGTGGATTTGTTACCGTATGTCTTGACGGACGATTTGCAATTTTAGGTTTGAAATCTTGGTTAATTGTCGAGCTTAGCACGAGTTAACCAAAATTTCAAGACTTAAAATTGGTGCAAGAAGGGATCAAACATGCCAAACGACTATTGGATGTCGTAGGATCCCGCATATGCTAAGGATTGCAATGGAGATTGAAATTGGCAAAATGGTTGCCGACTTAAATAGTTTTATCATGTGATCCGCGGTAACCCCGTCACATGGTAAGATGAAATACGGTTCTTAGCCTTGTTAAGTTAATTATTTATGGGTAAATTATTTAACAAGATAAAAATATCAAACTAACTAATTTCCACTTTGCAATATTTTAGATGGCATCAACAAGCGCAACAAACACCACCACCAGTGTTTCTCTACGAGTTTTCCTAGAAAAGGAGAAACTCGATGGAAGCAACTTCATGGACTGGCAAAGACAACTGAGGTTGGTCTTGCGGTATGAAGGAAAGTTGCATACCATAGAGGAACCCCTCCCCGAGGCACCTCCTGCCGGTGCAACAAGGGCTACCCGTGAGGCGTATAAAAAACGCCTCAAGGAGACTGAGGAAATCACGTGCCTTATGTTGAGCACGATGAACCAAGATTTGCAAAAGCAAATGGATCATCTGAGTGCTTACGACCTGCTCGTGCAGCTGAAGGACATGTTCCAACAGCAGACGAGGCAAGAGAGGTACAAGTGCCTCAAGACAACCCTTGCTTGCAAGATGCAAGAAGGAGGACACGTGAGCGCGCATGTGTTACGGATGAAAGCAAACATCGAGCGCATGGAGAAGTTGGGTTTTACCATAGGGAGGGAGATGGCGGTTGATTTAATCCTTTAATCCCTGCCCGGTGCATACGATCAATTCGTTATGAGTTATCATATGCACAGCATGGATAAGACCTTGATGGAACTTCATGGTATGTTGAAGACCGGTGAGTCTAGCATGACCAAGAACAAGCCATCCTCCTCCTCTTCTCAAGTTCTCGCCATCCGGGAAGGCCGCATCACGAAGAAGAAGGCCGCCCCTTCCAACAAGAGGAAGGGTAAGGAAAAGGTTGGCGTGGCCAAGCCTAACCTGGCCTCCGAGGGCAAGGGCAAGGGGAAACTTCCCCAAGCCAAGGCTCCGAAGGATGCGGAGTGCTTTTTCTACGGGGGCAAGGGCCATTACCGCCGTACTTGCCGGAAGTACCTGGAGGGACTCAACAAGCTCAAGGCAATGACCATTTCGGGTCCGGACACGTCAGGTACGTTCATGATAGAACTCCACCATACTTCTACTTCTAAAGGCTGGGTATTAGATACTGGCTGTGGCACTCACATATGTAATATGGTGCAGGTGCTAAGGGCAAGTAGGAGCTTGGAGCAGGGAGAACTGGATCTTGACATCGGAAACTCGGAGGTTGTCCCAGTGGAAGCTAAAGGAGACTTGAAGCTTTCATTCAAGACCGGTTTTTCTATTTTGTTAAAGGATGTATGCTATTCGCCCAATGTGGCTAGAAACATTATTTCTTTTCACAAATTGTATGACGATGGTTTTGATTTTAAATTTGTAAAGGGTACAATTATCTACTTTAAAAATGAAGTTGTTTATTTTAAAGCTTTACCATGTCATGGCTTATATGAGGCAAATGCATACATTGAATCAAGACAATCTATCATGAATATTGATTCTGACTCCAAAAAATGGTTTGGATAAATATTCTATGTGGCATAGTCGTCTTGGCCATATAAACAAGACTCGTATCACCAAGCTCCAAGCGGATGGGATCTTGGAATCATTTGATCAAGGATCAAATGAAGTATGCGAATATTGCTTATTGGGCAAAATGACAAAGGCACCCTTCACGGGAACAAGTGAGAGGGGAAAGGACCTTTTAGACATAATCCATACGGATGTATGTGGACCTTTCAAGCATGTCACGAGGAATAATTCAAGATACTTCGTAACCTTTATAGATGATTATAGTAGGTACGGGTATGTCTATCTTGTTAAACACAAGAATGAAACCTTTGAGGTGTTCAAGACATTCCAAAACAAAGTTCAGAATCAGTTGGGCAAGACTATAAAGATACTCCGGTCAGATAGAGGTGGAGAGTATCTTAGTACCGATTTTGTCGATCATCTTAAGAATTGTGGAATTATTTCACAATTAACACCTCCGAGGACTCCACAATTAAATGGGGTCGCTGAAAGGAGGAACTGGACTTTGCTTGATATGGTAAGGTCTATGATGAGTCGAGCGGAGGTACCTATTAGTTTATGGGGATATGCCTTAGAAACTGCGGTAAGAATCCTTAACCTCGCACCAACCAAGAAAGTTGCTAAAACACCTTATGAAATGTGGCATGGTAAGAAGCCGACACTTTCATACCTACGAGTTTGGGGTTGTCAAGCCTACGTGAGACGTGAGGCCGAAGACAAACTTGAACCTCGTTCAGAGAGGTGTTATTTTATCGGATATCCTCCTAACGGTGTTGGATATTTATTTTATAAACCTTCAGAGAACAAGGTATTTGTTGCTCGAAGGGCATTCTTCCTTGAAAGGGAGTTGCTATCCAAACATGGCAGTAAGGAAGTTGACCTTGAGGAAGATCAAGGGTCGGCCGATAAAGGACTTGAGGTTGGCACTAGCCAAAATACCGAGCAAGATAATGTTGCGGTACCTGACACTCTTGCAATGTCTACTCCTAGGCGTTCCAGTAGCACTCGTTTTGAGCCAGAGAGATATGGGTTTCTCATATCTGAGGGCAACGAGTTATTGGTGGATCATGATGAACCCACCAGCTACAAGGAAGCCATGGCAGGCCCTGAGTCTGCTCAGTGGAGGAAGGCGATGGAGAGCGAGATGCAATCTATGTCGGATAACCAGGTTTGGGAATTGGTTGATCCTACACCAGGGATAAAACCCGTTGGGTGTAAATGGGTTTTTAAGAAGAAACCCGGCATAGATGGAACCTTGGATATCTTCAAAGCCCGACTGGTGGCAAAGGGTTTCACTCAGACTCAAGGAATTGATTATGATGAAACTTTCTCCCCAGTAGCCATGTCGAAGTCAATCCGGATACTACTTGCCATAGTTGCGTTCCATGATTATAAAATTTGGCAAATAGATGTGAAGACCGCCTTCCTTAACGGGAAGCTTAATGAAGAGGTGTATATGAGACAGCCTGACGGTTTTGAACATCCAAAGTATCCAAACAAGGTTTGTAAGCTTAAGAAGTCCATTTATGGACTTAAGCAAGCATCTCGAAGCTGGAATCTTTGCTTTGATGAGAAAGTCAAAGAGTTTGGATTTTCAAAGAGTAAAGATGAACCTTACGTGTATGTCAAGGCTAGTGGGAGCACAATAGTCTTCTTGGTTCTATATGTCGATGATATTCTACTCATTGGAAATCATATCCCAAGCCTAAGGAGTGTCAAAGCTTGGCTAGGGAATTGCTTTTCAATGAAGGACCTAGGCGATGCGAGCTGTATTCTGGGGATAAAGATCTATAGAGATAGATCTAGAAGGCTGCTAGGGCTTTCTCAAAGTGCATACATAGAAAAGGTCTTGAGACGCTTTAAGATGGAGGAATCCAAGAAAGGAAACCTCCCTATGTTGCATGGTTTGACGTTGAGTAAAACTCAATGTCCTACCTCCAAGGAGGAGATAGAAGTAATGAAGCGAGTACCATATGCTTCGGCTGTGGGCTCGATCATGTACGCCATGCTATGCACACGTCCTGATGTGTCATGTGCTTTAAGCATGACTAGTAGATATCAGGCGAACCCAGGAGAGCCTCACTGGAGGGTAGTGAAGAACATTCTTAAGTACTTGAAACGTACAAAAGAGATGTTCTTGGTATATGGTGGGGAAGAAGAGCTGAGAGTAAAGGGTTACTCGGATGCTAGCTTCCAAACTGACAGGGATGACTGCCGATCTCAATCGGGGTTTGTGTTCCTGTTAAATGGTGGTGTTGTCAGCTGGAGGAGCTCAAAGCAAAACATGGTGGCTGATTCGACTACCGAATCGGAGTACATTGCGGCAAGTGAAGCTGCAAAGGAAGCCGTGTGGATGAAGAAATTCATCCTAGATCTACAAGTGGTTCCAAGCATCGCTGACCCTATTGAGATCTTTTGTGACAATGAGGGTGCGGTGGCTTTGGCAAAGGAACCAAGAGCTCACAAGAGGACAAGGCATATTTCGCGCAAATACCACTTTATACGGGACGTTATTGAAAGTGGTGAAGTCATCATTAGCAGAGTAGCATCGAATGGAAACTTGGCAGATCCATTCACTAAGTCGTTACCGCAAGCAGCTCATGAATCTCACACTAGAGGGATAGGTGTAAGATTTGCTAGCGATTTGGCTTGAGTTGTATATATTAGTTTATTTTATATGTATTAAATTATTTTGGGAACGATACAGACAGTATTGTAATTTATGCTTGTTTCGATATGCGAGTGATTCGGTTACATTCATAAGACTTTACTGTGTTCCATCTTAGCATGTTTAACCACTTCCCAGAATGTTTATACATTCTAAATTTCCACAGTCAGTCATTCTTCAAGGGAAGGAAGTTTAAAATAAGGCTGAGGTTAGGTGTTGGTTATGCATTAATCAAGGATTGAATGCATGAAACGCAACAGTAACCTGTGCTTGAAAGGAGTTTCAAGTGACTGGAAGACCCACACCCAAGAATACTTCATGGATTATAGTCACGAGTAACTTGGGATGATAAAATCTTACATCCTCAGACCCGAGATGTATGAATTGCTATATCATAGTTCTTACTTGCTTTAGCCATTTTCAAAAGCAGTTCGTAACTGGCTGTGATAAAGGGAATGACTAGGTAAGTCAAGAGGTATTGTATGGGATTATGCAGTCAAAGGGATTTGTTCCTCCTGTATGAGAGATATCCCTGGGCCCCTCGATGATTGGGAGCTGACGCCAAAATATTGCATGGCCATGCACAAGGAATATTGATTGAGAATCAGATATGTCCTTACCTTTTGGTCACCACCAATCAAGATCGAGAAACATAATCGTGAACGATCTGGAGATTGACATTTACTAATCCATGTCTCGTGTTCACAAGGATATCACGAACAAAAGGATGTCTAAGATCACTTATCTAGGACCACTACTTTTAGTATGATGGTTTTCTACAGGTATTCAGAACCCATATAGACTTTGGGGCATTAATGCTTTGCTAGAGGCCGCTCTTTGTCTGTGCTTGCCAGGGTACAGTATATTATGTTCAAGTGGGAGTTTGTTAGAATCTGCCCGATAATATATGTACGCCTTAGAGCACTGCCGATGATGTATGGGCCTATAAGGGTCACAAACGGGGGTCTAACATGACAGCAAATTAGGTTGAGGGACCAAAGATGGCAAAAGTGGAAGTTAGCAATGCAGGCCGCGTTAGCGCCGCTAACCTAACGAGTTAGCGCCGCTAACTGTTAAAGGTTAGCGCCGCTACGGCTGCATGTGCTTTATGTCATATCGAAGTCAGGCCGTGTTAGCGCCGCTACGGGTTAAGGTTTAGCACCGCTAACTCTTGGTTAGCGCCGCTAAACCTGCATGGGCTTTATGTCAAAATCACCTCCACTTGTGGCAAATGAGAGAGGGCTTCTAGATCCGTCTTGGCTGGTTAGAGGGAAATCAGGGGTCGGTTATGGGTCTTTAAAAAGGCCTTAAGCCTGGACATATGATACTCTTGGTCAATTCTCTCTCTAAAGCACATATCTCTCTCTTTTCTCACTTGATACTTAGTTTGTGATCTAGTGAACAAAAGGGCCTGGTCCAGAGTTCTTCTTTTGCTGTTCTTGAGGCCAATTTCGTGGAGAAGATTTCCTCAAGCTTGCTAGCACTTGGTGTTGGACTTTGTTCCCGGTTTGAGATTTCGAGATAAGGCCAAGAAGGAGAAGAAAGAGTTCCTTGCTTCACAAACAACGATCAGCCACCAACAAGGATTTTACTGGAGCTTAGGAGCTGGTATAACTCTCTAACTCTCTTGTTTTGTTGCTATTTTGTACATAGAGTAGATCCACACTTGGGATTTCATTGTTTTGAACTCTTGTATGCATGATTCTTGTTGTTCTCGCTTCCGTTGCGTGTTCTTGAAATCCCAACAGAGCTCACCAGGAAAGGTCAATTCAAACGCACCGGGTTGCATCTTAAATATAATATCTTGATGACGGTGCTTCAAAGGTGTCTCACACCAAAGCATTCAGGCTACGAATTCCCAACAGAGTATCAACTCAAAATCTTTGTAGCAGCTGCAACTCATATGCATGTGGACTACGCATTCCTACTCTTCCAGGACATCAAAGCTACTATGCTAAGAAAGAACTCCCAAAAGAAGAAGGCTGTGAACATGCTGCCTTACCACCGCTACCTACCAATGATCATCCAGTATGTGATGGATCAAAATGCTGACATTCCTCGGAGGTCATGTTTACCTTCTATTACTCCTAAACTTTTCATGCATATAAAACCTGCCATTCCTGCCAACCTACCCATTCCCAGACCCTTCCCTGTATCTCTTTTAAACCTTTGCGAGCAGAATGATATTGTTGTGAGCTATAGGGAGAGTGTAGGAATACCTCCCATGGTCGTGCCAGAGCCGGCCAGACCTGCCCAGGGAGGAGTAGCACCCAGTGAGGATTTAGAGGTTAGGTCTCAGACATCTATGGGAGATGCTGAGAGGGATGTGCAGAGAGAAAATGTTGAGAGGGGCGGAGAAGCGGGTGAAGGTGGTGAGACTAGAGAGGGAGGGGATGCTTATGATGCCGCCACCATTCAAACCATTATTCAATCTCTTTCTCAAACCACCCGCACCCAGGCTGTACTAACTGAACTAGGACTTGACATTTCTGAGTCATCCAGTTCCGAATCTTCACATGTCGAGTCAGCCTCTCACCAAGGTGGTGTCCCTGTTTTTGAACCTATCACTTCTCCTATGAGCACCCCTGAGCAACCAATAGACCAACCATCTGACAGCACACCATCTTTCATGAAGCTAACTGAACCTCATACTACTTCTCCTGACCAGACACACCTCATTCAACCTGCTCAGGTCACTCCACAACCTAGTGGTCTGGTCATCTCTTTGCTACCTCCTGAATTTCCTACCACTGGCCAGGCTATTATAGCCCTAGAGCATGACATTCCAGTCACTTCTCCAACTCATAGCCTATCTGTTGAAACTGGTTCTGTCACCCCTGACTCTCTCATTCAAGCTGATCAATATGCGGGGTATGGTGATGGTAGCAGTGATGATGAAGATAGTTTTGTTGTTAGGAGTGCGAGTGATAGAGAGGAGGTGAGAAAAGAAAAAGTAAGTGATGAGGGTTCCCCAAACCCAGAAAGCCGGGAAGCCACATCTACTAGGGGGCCTAGCACTGCTGGGCCTCATATTGAAGAAGTCGCGGTGATCCCACCCGTGCAAGTTTATGCCCCACAAAGCCACTACGGTGTCTCTCAACAGACACCGTCTTCATTGCACAGGGTTATAGCACATTCCCTAGGTCTTCCTCAATCGGGTGTTAGACCTATTGAACAAAGAGGACCGCCTCCCTCGTCCTCGATTCCTTTCAATGCACGATTTGATATACCGCGGATTTCCGCATATCTTGATCAACACCGTGTTACCATCGATGCACTGAGCTTGTATGTTTAGCAAGTCTCCCAAACTTCAATAGGTGATACCTCTCATGGTGCCATTCGAGGATTAGAAGGAACTACTAGAACAAACCTGTCAGGCTCAGGCTCAGGCTCAGGGAAGCAAAAGGAGGCGGGATTATCAAGATCCTGATGATCAACCCGAGGGGAAGAAAAGAAGAAGAGTAAATATGACTTCTCCCTCTGCGGCTGCAAATGTACCAATTATACATGTTCCCCGTTTCAGTTCATACTTATATGCAGGTACAAGTTCAGCTGGGTCTGAAAGTCAACAAAAACAACAACAGAAAACTGCACAACAATTGGCCGATGAAGTTTATATACAACAACAAAAAGAAAATGCTGACAAACAGATTGTACTATATGTACCTCAGCAACAATCTGAACCGAGGCCAATTGAACTTGAAAAAGGTGAAATACCTTACGAGCAGTCCAATGCCGAGATGTTTGAATGGTCTAGCGACTCAGAGGAAGAAATGGAGGATTTATATGAGTCCATACACACATCACCTACAAGGCATATAAGAGAAAGCAGTTCTGCTCAACCAGAGGAGGAACCTGAGGATCCTGAAATTCGTGATATGTTCAGAGATATAGATGAATATGTGAAAGACACTATACGTCCATCTTCACCTAGAATTGTCCACAACTTTGATGATATAATCAGTGAAAGAGAGCTTGCACTGAAAAGAAAAGAATGGGCAGCAATCTCTAGAAGGGAAGCTAGAAGGAAACATAAACAGAAGAAAACCACCTTTGACGTGTCCAGGGTTCTCAGTGGAGTAAACATTGAAGTTCATGAAATATTCCCTCCTCCTCCTGGTCAGTTTCAAGAATCAGCTGCCGATGTACTTGAAAGAAATAGACAGAAATAGGCAGCTGAGAAAGTTAGATAAGAATCTGAATGGCCTTTGCCAAGGAGCTTCATAGTGCCACCTGCTCCTCCAGTGTATCGAGGGGATCCAGGACTAAATGCAGGAAACATGTTCACAAGAAGTGATGGCCAACAACCAATATGGAAACCGTATTTTGTCAATGCTGCTAATCTTGAAGAAAGAATACCAGACATATTCAGCAATGAGCTAATACAGGTTATTTCCCCTGAGTTGCGGAACATGGACGACAAACAGAGAAGAAGATATGAACACATACTCTCTCACTCCATGACAAAACCCGAAGAGATCAAATCAGAGTATCCAATAGTTAAACTTATCAATATCTATACTCAGACAACCTTCAGAATAAAGTATGCCATCTTTCATGTCAGAAGAGCAAACAACCTGTCATACTTCCTCAACGAAGCAGATTTAAGGTTTGTTAGTATTGAAGACATCAGCTTTATCTTTGACACCCTCTCTCATAAAAGAGGAAAGTGGCCTGAAGAAGTGTTTGGAAGGGTTGCTTTGATGAAATACATGAGAAATCTGATGGAATACTTTGAGGAACACGATCTGCAACTCGGAGCTGAAAACAACTATCTGAAAGTCAATCTTTTAAAGCCTAACCAGAGCCATCCAGATCTAGAAAAGCTTGAAGAATTGACAGTTATCTATCATGGACATCCAAACTTCAAAGGTGATCGAGGTTACGTCTCAAGTAATTCAAAAGGAGAAAAGATATTAATCAGACTTGATGAATTAATGTCATATTCAGACGGCACTTTGAAAATCCTTCATCATAAGATACATCAGAAAGTTTGGGAAAACCGGGCAGCCTACACTGATGAAGAACATGCTGAAGCCTATCGTGCTATAGAAAGGATGAGAATGACACTGGCAAGCAGAAGTCAAATACGCAAGTGGCAAGTGGCATTCGGAATTCGCAAAAAATCTGCTTATGAATAGTTCAATGTATTTATTTGTTGTGAATGATTACACACCTCACTTAGGGGGAGATTGTTAGAATATTAAAGTGAGGGTGTAATATGTAAATTACTCAAAGTTGGGGAAATTTTATTTAAAGGCATTTTCCCCACATTTTCAACTAAGTTTTGCATTATTCATCCCTTGTGTTTGTGTTCTTCTCTCTAACACTCGGCTCTCTCACTCTCACCGAATACACAAACAAACTCACACTAAACATTAAGCATTGCTTCATCCGTATAACTTATGGGACCATAAAAAAGAACTCTTTCCTTTGCCTCTATCAGATCTTCCTCTTCCCCTTTGAGCTCTTCTTAAATCAAACCACCAAAAGATCTAATCCAAGATCTTACAAGTGTTCTTCATCAAGAACACACCTTCTTCTCCACCAAGAAGAAAATCAAAGTTCTTCACCAAGAACTTATAAACACTCAAAACAAACAAAGTGGGGAATAGTCAAACCCACCAAATATAATAATGTTCTTGACTCAAGAACACCTCACCAAGGACACCAAGATCACCAACAATGGTGTCGATCTAAGTCTCTCAAACAAGAAAGAATCAACACTATGAACAACACTCAAAATATCTTTCTTGCATCCCTTTTGATTGATCTTGAAGAGTTGTATAAATCTCACAATAAATTTAAACAACTTCAAGAATCAACACACTTAAAAATATGTATAAGTTGGAAGATCAAATGTGTGTGTATGTGTAGGAGAGAGTTATTCAAATTTGCAAAAGGTAAAAATGAAGATGTAGTTGGTTGTATATATAGAGGAAGAGAAGAGAAAGTGGGGACATTTCTATTCTGGCCGGACAGTCGATCCCACGGTCGAACGTGGCTACAGTGGCCACTTTCTCGAGTCGTTTAAAAATATTTCCGTTATCTTTGGACTTTCTCTTTCAAGCTGGTATTTTAGATACAAGAAACTCAAAAATAAATATCGTTACACTATGTATTTAGTCTGACTTTTTCTTATTTAAACACATGGTTAAATATGGTGGTGACACCTCATGTACTTTCATGTACTTTTGTGTCATAAGATCTAACCAATATCCATATTATATCTTTTTAATTAATACACAGTATAATAATACCTCTTAAGGATATTTATCTTGTAATCCAAAATACGTATTTTTACTTTTGCCAATTTATAAAATTATGTTTATTCAGATCAGTTGGCAAAATGTTATAAAAACTTTGTTCCATGAATAAATATCTTTTTAGCACAGTATGGAACATTTTCATAAGTGAAAATATATATTTATTAAAAATTACATTTAAATAATATTTTTAATTACGATTGTATTGTCATTTTTATGTTCACCCATCATTATAGTTTTGGCAATAATATATGCAGTATATATTTTGTGTATTTTAATCAGTGTTATAATCTTCCAAAAATATATATATTTCATTATTTTGCCAAACTTATTATTTTCATATTAACTTGGATTTATATTAATATGTTTATTTTAATTTATTATTTAAAATTGCATCATCAAAACCAAATAAATATTTGAATATCTTGATTGCACTAACATTCTTGTTTAAACTAACTTATCTAGACATCCGGACAGATAACTTGGATAAATCTGATCTTTAATCTAGAATCTTTTTATCCAACCATAGATACGGAGTTTAGAGTTTAAGACACATTCAAACTCTTTCAGACTAACTTTATTTTAGAGCTGAGTTACTTACCTTGAGACACATAAAGTAGAGTCCTTGAACTAATATTCGGTTTTCCACATGTACACACACGTAGAAACTCATACTCAACTTAGAAAGTCATTAGAGTTATCTAAATCACACTAAGAAACTTTGTTTTTGTTCTGGAACTTACTACTCAGCTTAAACTAACTAGTCAATCTGACAGACTTTACATAATTCATTATATATCTATTAAGCACTATCTTCGAGCTTTATTTTGTCTCATCAAATCTAAACTGATGAGATGATTTGACTAACAAACTCCCTTTATTTGTCATCATCAAATAGGGGAATATTGTTAGGGGGATAACCATTTCAACCCAAGAATCAGAATAGCTTATTAAAATATATAAGATTTGGTGTTAACAAAACTATCATTTGTAGTATACTAGAAATTATCTTAAAATGTATTGTTAAGATAGAACTTGTAATTTTATTAAGTCTTGTAGATTAAGATTCAGTTAATCATACTGAATGAGTCAGCTAAGCATAAGCTATTGGAGCTAACCGAGTACTTAACATCATATTATCAGCTAAACAATGTTGGTCGCTTAGTTGAGCAATCACTTGCTTCAGCTAAGTAGGCATATTTGACAAATCCTTTGCTCAGTTGTATTTTCTTATTTTATTAGTTAAATGTTGTGTTGTTTTCTATATTTCTATTACTTAAGTGAAGAGGCTGAACATATATTGTTCATTACAACCTTAGAACTTCTATTTTGTAAAAATAATAGCACTTTTAGCGTTGTAAAGTAAAGCTAACATGATAGAACTTGAATATGATAAAAAATATTAAAGTTACTAAAGAAAGAAGATCTCAAAGATCTTGTTCAAGTACAAAAGCACGACCGACAATAAACATGTTGATAGGATTTGTGTGCATGACCGTCGAACCTACCCTGATGCCACGTCCAATGCCATGAGGCAATCCAGGGTCACACCTTTGAGGGCATGTAATCCGGAGAGTAAGGCAACCACACATGGGAGTACGGGTTTGTAACATTTAGTTGTAAATCAGTAATTGTAAGTTGGTTTTAACTTACGGAGAGGATAAAATTACTAAGTTGATTAATTAACAAGGAAATATATATGTTTATTAGTTAATAAATATATATTGTTAATTAATAATATTCAAGATTAATAATTTGAGTTTAAATTATTAAGTTTTGAATAAAGTTTATTAATTAAATATTAATAAAGAATATTAAAATATACATGTATATATATATATAATCACATGGCCTTCAGCCGATGTGTATTGGAAGGTTTATCTAATCAAGTAATTATAAGTATTTATGAAAACAAGTTCAAGTATTGAACTAGGATTAAACATTTGAAATAATAGTTATTATTTGTGGGATGTGTTTAAGGATAAAACATTTATGAGTATGATTATAATCAATATTGTAATCAAGGGCACTCACATGTTTTAAATAAGAATCGGGACAAGTGTGTTATACTTGTAGTAATGTAAAGTTTCGAGAAGCCAATTTCCGTATAGGAAATAGTGGATATGAGGAAAATCTAAGTTTAAGGTTTCATCGACTTAAAGATTCTTATTTGAAATCTAAGTTCTAGATTTATACTTAAAATCAGCATTTTGACTCATGTGTCAAGTTTGACCAAGTCAATAAGGTATTTTAAGTAACGAAATGTTTTCATAATAGTCAGTGGGAGCAATTGACCTACGCTAAGGTGTTTATCAAAGTTTTGATAAAACTAAAACATATAATCGCGTAGAAACTAGTAAGTGTTTGAACAAACACAGTTTTTCTTAGCTTGTTGAGTTTCAAGTTTGTATATAAGGGATTTTGACGATTCAAAGTGGTACAGGCATTAGGACTAGTCTCAGAGGGTCATAATTATATATTGAAATTCAATGTCAACAATATTAATATATGAAGAAGTTAAGTGTTGAAAATAATAAACAGTTTATTAGATAAGTGTTCAAACACTAGACGTCTAATTTGTTTATGGGTTAGAGTAAACAAAGGATCTATTATTTTAGTCTATTTCTTGGGATATAAAAGATCTAATACATCTACAATGTAACTAAGTCTAGTTACGGGATAATTTTAAATATATTCAGGAACAAGGAGTTACTCCAGATCTCTGAGTTCACGGAATGTAATAAAATTAGAAAGACTAGAATTGTTTTCAAAGTTTACGGAAAACAATTTATCTAGCAAAGCAAGTGGGAGCACTAGTCAGTGTATACTTGTTTTGATTCATAGTAACATTGTAGTTTTTCAAGTTGTGATTCGTAATAAGTCCACTTGAACCAACATAGTAACACAAGTAGGCATCGTGAATTGAGACAATATATTAGCATTAATTCTGTACTTTATTCCAGGAGAATGAATATGGATAGTACATCATTAATCTCATTACTCTTCACATACTTTGCATGTTTTGGTAATATCCATGAATAAAACGTTTTTTATTCAAAAATATTGTCCGTGATACCTATGTTGGTGGGAACCTCGATTAGGGAGATATTAACGTCATCGTAATCCTTGGTGGAGATTCATAGTAATTGAAGATAGCTACTAGGGTATGTAGGCCAAGGATGTACAGATCAGGGGTGTGAATATTGGATAGTGACACTATGAAGAATACCGCGTGGTCTATGAGTCAAAGGTATTCGTCACATAGGTTGTCCTTAAGCCTAAGATATTTGGTTTTGGATGTGGGGACTTCTGGCATTTGGAATGTACCTAACATTATGCCATAAAAGGGTAGTCATAACGGGCATTCTGGTGTCAGTGGAAAGTGTGTTGCCAAATGCAAGTATGTGAGAGACATTCTACAACTCCTTTTAAGGAGAGATGTTTGTGGGACCCTTGACTAATCTAGACTGTGGAGGTGCATGACCATGCCCAAACGAACTGATTTGTTCTTTGTCGTTTATCACGCAGTCGAAATCGGATAGTCATGAAAAGGTTTTGAGTGTTCAGAGTGTTAGATTATGTGCAGAGATAATTAATGGGCTCATTGTATCCAATGTTATAAGAGACTAAAGGGTCACACTGCTACACACCCAAATTTGAACAGTTGGATTTTACCATAAATTTGTGTGGAAATAATTAATCAGGTTAGATTAATTATTAAAGAGAAAAATAAATAATTAATCAGTAGAATTAATTATAGAAAAGAAAAATAAATAATTAATCAGTTAGATTAATTATTAGAAAGAAAATAAATAATAAATAGTTAATTATTATTTAAGGAGAAATTAAATATTAAGTTTTAATATTTAACGGACCAGTTAATAGTTAATTAACTATTGAAAGTCCAGGGGGTCAAAGTGAGAAGAATGAAAGTTTAATTAAAACCAGTGGGCTTTTAATTAAACGGGCTTGGGTCCTTTTAAAGTCTATATATATCCTTTAAGCTTTAAGGATTAGATATAACTTAACAAGGGATTAAAAGGATTAACCCTAGCCACCACTCTCTCCTCTCTCACGATCTCGATCTCGATCTCTCTCTCGGTCTCTCTCTCCCTCGTCGAAATCGAAAAGGAAGAAAACACCTAGGGTGTTTTGCGATTAGGTGATCGACGCAAGAGGCACACACACATACTCAAGATTTCGAGTATTGTTGATCAGGTAAATTCAGGAGCGGTCTAGCAGCCAGTTCTTTGGAGGTGCAGTAGTGGTGGACTACTTTAGCAAACCCAAGGTCACAAAGAGGTATCTTTTCTTGTAACTCTTTTATATGGTTTGTTAGTTGTTAAGAAGCTATATTGATCATTATTTTTAAAGATCCTAACCCTTTTGGGGTTTAGAGGGTTGTGTTCAATCAAGTTCCGCTTTAGGATTGAACCAGTAGAATCAAACCCAGGATTGACCAGTCTGTGCTATATGGTGGTTTGGTCAGATCAAAACCCTTCAGTGGTATGAGAGCCTCGGCTCTATGATCTATAGTTTCTAGTTTTATCTGTTTCTAGATTTAAGGTTTTTGTTCTTGATCTTAACATTGTTATTGGCTTTTTCGAAATTCAAAAGAGGTAACAAAACAGTTCGTTTTTGTTATGAGGTTTATCCTATTAATCAGAAAATTCAAACAACTAGTTTGAATGGTTAAAAAGATTATGAATTTTTGGATAAAGATAGGTTTGATCAAGAAAATTGAACAGTTTGTTTAATTTGTTAAACCTGGGTAATCTAGTTAATTGGTTTGTTTAGGATTATATGATCTTCTTTTTCCATCTTGTTTTTCCTCCTCATAAAAATCGAAAACCATAAAAGTGATAAAAACAAGTTTTCTATTTTTATCCAGATAATAAAAGGTTTAATTTTAATCATATAGGTTTAAACAAGATTATGTTTAAACGGTTAAAAAAAAAGGATAAACCTTTTATCTAAAACTATATATTAATCAGAAATTTAAACAGTTTTTGTTTAAAGGTTAAAAATATGGTTTTAGGATAATTAGTTATTAATAAAACAAGTTTTTCTTAATATTAATAATTAATAGTTTTGGTTTTTGAATTAAATCCAGATTTTAATCAGAATATTAAAACAGGTTAGTTTTAATAGGTTAAAAGGATTTAAGAATTCTTATTTTTGTTTTAATCGGAAAACGAGAACCGAGATCATGACGGTGGCCGGTGGTGATCGGCGGCGGCGCTAAAGGGGGTTTAGCGGCGCTAAGGCTCAAAGAGTTCTCGGCGCAGGGGGTTCTCGGCTCAAAGAGTTCTCGGCGCAGGGGGTTCTCAGCCCAAAGAGTTCTCGGCCCAAGGTTTTCTCGGCCCAGAAATTGTTGGCCCAAATAGTTTTTCGGATTAATGCAAAAAGGATTATTTATTTTTAGCAATAAATATAATAAGTGTTTTACATAAACTAGCATCTTATATATTTTAATTAGTTTTAGTTAAGGTATATATATATATATATATATATATAGATGTTTGTTTATCATGTCCAGTTGAGATTGTTAAATAAACTCAAAAATGGATAAGTTTATATAAATGTTGGACGAACAAACAAAATGATTTTTAATGACCAATATTTGTCGTGTTTGAGTTTCATTAAAACTAGCTAAAACCCGCCATGGGATTTCATTCAAGTTTTCGAATGAAGTCAAATTTTTCAAAGTTCATTGAAAAACTGTTTTTGGTCAAGCAAATTTAAATGTTTTTGAGAAGATCATAATTCTCATTTTTGGTTGATAGTTATTAATCAAAGGATAAATGAG
Organism: Pulicaria dysenterica; assembly: GCA_947179395.2. NCBI lineage: Eukaryota > Viridiplantae > Streptophyta > Magnoliopsida > Asterales > Asteraceae > Pulicaria > Pulicaria dysenterica. Next base: position 31,379,032 of record OX359290.1, read on the forward strand.
AATGGTTAAACAAATCAGGTAATGTGATTTACTACACAGTTCTTGGTTTATATATTCTTTTAACTGTGTGGTTGATATATATATATATATGTGTGTGTGTGTGTGTGTGTGTGTGTGTTGATTATTATATTGCGTGGTTGTGTATACAGCTATGGTTTTGCCGACTTAGGATTCGTTATTTTTTACTCTCTTCTTTTATTTTTGGTTTTGGGAAGGCCTGCGTGCCAATTACAATCCCCTTCTTAAATTGTAATATTGTACTGGTTCCGGGAGGCCTGCGTGCCACTTACAACCCTATTCTTTATTGTATTTGTAATAGCATAGATGTAGATTTATCCCTTAATCAAAACTAATTTCAAGAAGGAGTCTTTGAAGGTGATGGCTTGCACGGTGCTTGGATACTTCGGAGGAGGTGTCAAGGCAAGTGGGAGCAATACATCAAGAAGGCGAATCCAAGTCCGTTCATCCTTAGGATTGACCTTAAGATTAGTTGGCAAAACTATAGGGCTTTATCTGCTTATTATTATCTGCGTGGTTGTGCTTTTATTTACTGCTTATTCATATATGTATCGGATATGTGTATGTGATGCTAAATAAAAAGGGGGTTTAATAACAGGTTGTTATTAAACAGAGAAAAACCACGCTTTATGACAAACTAGAATACGACTTCAGTTTGTTAGTCGTATTAATTAAATTTTTACAAATTTAAAGTTTTTTGTCAAGATTATAAGTTTGGAACTTATAAAACCGTTTTGTGCACCAGGCATGAGTACACATGTAAATTGTATTTTTAAACAGTTAGTTTCAAAATAGTTTTTCAAAAACTGGAAAAATAAGTTTAAAAAAAAAACTTAATAGTAAAAACCCAAGAAAATCTTAGATCAGTGTGCTACCCACCTAATGATACACCCTTGTTGTTAAACGGTACTCGGGTGTCGGAAGTGCCCAAACCTTGGGCATCCGGGTTCAAACCATTGCGGGAAGGGGCATGAAAGATTCTGCGATAATCGGGAGTCCCGGCCAGAATTCATGCTGCCTTAGGTGGTGCGATCTATTTTAGTAATAATCGGGAGTCCCGGCCCAAAAAGCACTAGAGTAGAGTAAAACATACTAGACTGGGTCTAAGTGCTCTACGAGGTTCTAGGAGTCGTATCAGTTAGGTACGATTGGTACATGGTGTTACCTACCAAAAATAGCATGACTTGACGGGAAGTGCCCAAACCTTGTGTCAAGTATGTGAAATATGGGTCCTAGGTCTAATATATATTATTTATGGGTTTGATGATATATGATTAGAAAAGTTTATCTGCAATTACTAATTAAACCGGGTTTTTAATTTGTAAATGGCAACCAACGTTACAAGTACTAACAATCTCTCTCTTCGCTCTATCCTTGAGAAGGATAAGCTTGCTGGGCCAAACTTTCTCACGTGGGAGAGAAATCTCCGAATTGTGCTTAGGCATGAGAGAAAGTGGCACGTCCTAGAACAACCTCTAGGAAATCCTCCTGCCAGCAATGCTAGGGCAGATGTCAGGGAGGCTTTTCAGAAGCGCTCTAATGACGCCCTAGATGTAAGCTGTCTCATGCTCTCAACTATGAGTCCAGAGTTGCAGTCTAGCATGATGGAGACTCCTGCTTATGACATGATCCGCCAGTTGAGGGATATGTTCCAGGAGCAAGCTCGCACAGAACGTTATGATGCCACTAAGGCATTTAACTCGTGCAAGATGGCTAAGGGGACCTCGGTCAGTAACCACATCATGAAAATGAAAGGTTACATGGACCACCTGGAGAGACTTGGGCACCTAGTACCGTTGCAGCTAGCAACGGATACGATACTCAACTCGTTGTCAGATGACTATAAGCCTTTTATAGTCAACTACAACATGAACAACATGAAGAAATCCATGGCTGAGTTGCACTCCATGCTTAAAACAGCGGAGATAATTAAAGAGTCACACTGCTACACACCCAAATTTGAACAGTTTGATTTTACCATAAATCTGTGTGGAAATAATTAATCAGGTTAGATTAATTATTAAAGAGAAAAGTAAATAATTAATCAGTAGAATTAATTATTGAAAAGAAAAATAAATAATTAATCAGTTAAATTAATTATTAGAAAGGAAATAAATAATAAATAGTTATTTATTATTTAAGGAGAAATTAAATATTAAGTTTTAATATTTAACGGACCAGTTAATAGTTAATTAACTAGTGAAAGTCCAGGGGGTCAAAGTGAGAAGAATGAAAGTTTAATTAAAACCAGTGGACTTTTAATTAAACGGGCTTGGGTCCTTTTAAAGTCTATATATATCCTTTAAGCTTTAAGGATTAGATATAACTTAACAAGGGATTAAAAGGATTAACCCTAGCCACCACTCTCTCCTCTCTCACGATCTCGATCTCTCTCGGTCTCTCTCTCCCTCGTCGAAATCGAAAAGGAAGAAAACATCTAGGGTGTTTTGCGATTAGGTGATCGATGCAAGAGGCACACACACATACTCAAGATTTCGAGTATTGTTCATCAGGTAAATCCAGGAGCGGTCTAGCAGCCAGTTCTTTGGAGGTGCAGTAGTGGTGGACTACTTTAGCAAACCCAAGGTCACAAAGAGGTATCTTTTCTTGTAACTCTTTTATGTGGTTTGTTAGTTGTTAAGAAGCTATATTGATCATTAGTTTTAAAGATCCTAACCCTTTTGGGGTTTAGAGGGTTGTGTTCAATCCAGTTCCGCTTTAGGATTGAACCAGTAGAATCAAACCCAGGATTGACTAGTATGTGTTATTGGGTGGTTTGGTCAGATCAAAACCATTCACAGAGTTGACTCTTACCATGCTCATACTCACAGTTGAAACATCTAGATGGAGAGGGAAAAAGCCTGAAGTATACCCAATCATAAGACACGGGGTTCTTATGAAGTTTTATTATAAAACAGTTGGTTTTATAATTTATAAAATAGTTTGTTTAAGGATTTATTATCACACCTGGGTATAAGAGTCCTTATCGTTTGGTTAACCTAAGGACTTGTTTAGAGGTCTCCTTAGGCCAGTGTCATCAAGGTACACTGGTTGATGGTGTGTACAAGTGGGAGTCTCATAGGATTTGTGTGCATGACCGTCGAACCCTAATGCCACGTCCAATGCCATGAGGAACTCAAGGGTCACACATGTGAGGGCATGTAATACAAGAAGTAATGCAACCACACATGGGAGTACAGTTTTGTAACAGTTAGTTATAAAGTAGAAATTGTAAGTTATGGTTTTAACTTACGAAGAAGATAAAATTAACAAGTTAATTTAGTTAACAAGGAAATATATATTTATTAGTTAATAAATATATATTGTTAATTAATAATATTCAAGATTAATAATTTGAGTTTAAATTATTATGTTTTGAATAAAGTTTATTAATTAAATATAAATAAAAAATATTAAAATATATGTGTATATATATAATCACATGGCCTTCGCCCGATGTGTATTATATATATATATATATATATATATATATATATATATATTATTTTATTTTGATTATTATTATTAATTAATAACTTGGTGCTAAAGTTTCTTAATTCAATAAATAGAAATATTTAAAAGGTTTCCTAAACTAATCCTAATACATATTCTTATAAATAGGGGATTAGTATTTGAATTAAGGTTACACATTCTTATGAAAAAGAAATAAAAACGAGAAAAAATCCTCTCCTCTCTCTCTCTGATATTCGGCCGACAAGGGCAAACCAAGAACCTAGTTTCGATTCTTGGTAATCACGACCACAAGGTAGTGTGTTCGGGTTCATTGGTTATTGTTGCTCCCAAGTGGATACTACAACAACATATGTTTGTAGAAGGGGGGTTTAATACAAACTTAAGTTTTTAAAAAATTAGAGACACATGATTTATACTTTATATAAATCTTATTGATACGAATCAAGAATTACATGAACTAGATACGGAACATCTAAGTTCAATAAAGATGACAACTAAACTGTCTAACACATAGACAAAGCTTATCCTAACCAACTAATGCTAATGACGTTCAACACATGAACAAGTTTGATTACACTAAGAAAATATATTGCTAACTCTTCTAGATCTCAACTAATGAGAAATCTGTGTTCAACTCAAGTGAATTGGTACTTTGCATGTTTCCATGCTTGAGTATATATATAGACTCTTTGATGTCCGGTTGGAGGAGAGAAGGTGGAGACAAAAGTAATAAGAATAATAATATTATAATAGATAATGTAAGTGGGTGAAAGTAGTTTCACTTTATACATGTAAAGTGTAAAGTGAATGTACTATTCTGAAAAGTGAATCCCACTATCTATTATTATATTATTAAACTCATACCTTTTGACTAGGAAGTGCAAGTTTTTCTTTCCATGCTTGCACTTTATACAACACCATGCTTTCTTCAGATTTGACTTTACCAAGTATGGAGTTGCCAGCTATACTTAGTTGTTGAGACCAAATCTTCGAGATCTTCTTCTTGTAAAGCAGCTATCACCTTTTCCAGGGGGTCAAACTCAATCCTTTTTGTCTCTTTGCAGATTCAAAAAGTGCTAAAACTTTTATAGAGAAATCTCTAAAGGCAAATAGAACAACACATGTTCTACCTTGACTTAAGAATAAAAACAGCTAAGTGTTCAATACTTTTCACTACTCAGCTGATAACCTTACTCTAAAATGCAATTCTAATTTTGCTTAGACAAGGAATAAATTAAGGACTCATATGTATAAGCTAATCAACCTATATGATCACTGGACCAAATAGTTCGGCTGATCATTAAGCTTTTAGAAAAAGACTTAGTGAAAATAATTTCTTATTTAATGGTAGAAAGCCCCAGCTGATCTTCTTAGAGTGTTTTAGCTGATGTTTTTGAATGCTCAGCTGATCAACTCTATTTCTCAGCTGATGGTTGTAGATCCTCAGCTGACGCTTCTTTTCTTCTTGTTTGATTCTTTGAAGATGATCCTTTGTCTGATCCTTAGAGTTTAGCTGATCAACTTTGTTTAGCTGATGATTTTAACTTTGAAAATTCTTTAAGTCTAAATTAAAAACAACACATGTTTTTCACTAATCTAGGTCCAAAACTGAATATGTGGTTTTGTTAGCATCAAATCCTATTTTAAGTAATAGACAGGTTTGATTATGGTTTGATATTGCTATCTCCCCAATAGTTACTACCTTTCTAGCGGGCTCTTGGCATGCCTCATTACGAGTGGACTAAACTTGAGCAACCTAGGTGAGTAAAGGTATAATCTATACATCTTCTTCTTGTTCTTGTTCATATATATATTGGTGATAAACAAAGATCCTAACCCTTTAGGATTTTAAGGTTGTTAATTATTCTAGTTCCGTATTTTTAGAATAATTACAGTTTTTGTTTTTCATCCTTGTGTCCCAGTTTGAGTTTAGATCAGGATGACACATAGGAGGTGTATTATGTGTAATAAAACCCAACACATGTTTAGGAAAGTTAATATAGCTAAGATTTGATGGATGATAAAAGTTTCCAGCACTAAAAAGGAAGATGCGCTACTCAAGTAAAAAAGATATGAACTATATATTTAAATATTATGAGTGTGGTGTACCTTTCATAAAGTAATATTATTTTATTAGGAACTCGATTACTATAATATATACTTTGACTCCCACTAACTTTATCAATTAAATATTATATCTCCAAGCCCACTTCTCTTCCAACCACACTGACTCATTCTCTATATATATGCAAGCAATCTTCATTGTTGGAGCATGACTAAGACTTATAAGAAAAACTTAATTGCAACTTCATAAAAGCCCTTTTATGGGCTGCCTGGTGTTAGCCAATGACACTTGAGAATGCTTACTAGAAGCTTTCTAATGACCTACTAGATGTTGACTGCATGGTGTCAACCATGTTAAGTCCAGAGCTGTAGATTGACTTAATAGACACAGGGGCTTACGACATGATCCGTTAGAGGGACATCTTCTAGTCTGAGGCCCGCATGGAGAAGTATGATGCCACTAAGGCATTGGCTTCGTGAAAGATGGCTGAGAGGACCTCGGCAACCTCCTGTGTCATTAAGATCAAGGGTCACCTTGACCATCCGGCAATGGACATGAAACTTAACTATTTGTGACATGAATACAAGCCACTTGTGGTCAACTTCAACATGAATAGCATTAAGAAGACCATCCCTGATATGCTTTGATGCTCAAGATGGTTGAGTTGAATATGGGGACTAACAAACCCAAGGACGTATTGAACGTGGTGGGAGGAGAGAGGAAGAATAAGTGGCACAACGGAAAGGGCAATATAACTCTAAGCCAATTCAGCAGCAAACCAAGGGTAAGGGAAGGAAGGGCAAGAAAGCCAAGGAGGCTACAACAAATAGCAACCTTTTGCGCTAGGAGCTCACTTTTTTGTCTGGGTGGAAGTTGGACAGCCTCGGTTACTCGATTCAAAGGGATACCTACTTAGAACCTTTTTCTCTCATATGATAAGTAAGAAAGTGTTGGTGGGATGGGTGGAATGATGATGAGTATCTAAATCAATAAATAATTAGTGGAAAGATAAATTGAATATCGATGGAGGAGCATTGTCAATATGGATAACAGGATAAGGATTCTCTACAACTGTAACACCGGCTTTCACGAGCTTAAAATTAGGGATAATTTAAACTTTTTAAACATATTTATCAAAAGCGTGCAGCGGAAGTAAACACCATTTTCAAAACGATTACCATTATTATCCGACTTGGCAATATAAAACACAACAAAATAAGCCAAGTCCAAAATGATTAGTGTTACACTACAACTAACCAACCATCGGATCACAGTTAAACCACAAAATAGTGTTCCCCAAAAACATACATACAACTACCCACAAGTTCCCGCCTCGCCAGGCCTACTATTTGTACCTGCGAAAAAGGGAAATCATGCACCGTTAGCTATAACTAGCTAGTGAGCACATAAGTATCAACAAGCATGCTAACACAACACAGGAACAACACATAATGCTATCCTACCACATTGCGGTGCACCAACATGTCAGTAGGGTCATATCTCGCGGGATTGCAAGCCCCGCTCAACGAGCCTGACTGGGGAATTAGCCACAACCAATGGCACTGGTGAGGGAGCGAAGAGCAGTCTACCGAGCGCGTTACAGAGCCACGTAGATCCAGCCATAAGCTAAGACCCACAACTCACGTTAAGGAACAGCAGTCGTCAACTTGCTACACTTCAATGATCCGCACTTCAACAGGCCATACTTTCTGCAAGCCGCACTCATTTGTCCACACGAGTACCATATGTCACAGTTAACAATAATTCACACGTAATCACATTACACCAATAACTACATTTCACAGACGACCCTCATTGGGTCCGACAACATGCTAGCATTTCACAATCAACGTGTATCATAATATATCATTTCATATCACCTCAAATCTGGCCATTTCATAATTAACATGCATTATAACATATCGGTTCATATCATAACATATCATACCACGAGTGCGCACATAGAAAACATGGATAGCACATTACAACAAACCACAGTTAGCTCTACTTACTAAGCCTCATGGGAAACCGATACTCACCTCGACGTCACAGAAGACATATGTAATATCCGGAGTCCTCTAAGTCCTCAGAATCACCTAACACAATTATCTGTAGGCTCAATTAACACTTGTCAACCACAATATTATGTCTTAAATACGCATACATCAAGAACTAATCAAACAACATTCTAGTCCACTACTTGCGCCCACAAGTAGTAGGGATTACGCCTGTTAGACCAATGTCTACCCTATCTTACGGCCGCAAAGTATTTCCCTTGCGCCAGCAAGGGGTCCTCCTAACCCACCATGGCTTTTGGCCGCAAGGGCAACCCCTTATGCCCGCGTGCTTGGTTCTTTGGGTGCTTAGGGCTGCAAGCTATGTGCTTACCCCCGCAAGGCTACTTCCTTATCCCACAAGGCCCACCCCTTACGGCCGCAAGCAAGGTCGGGACGACATAAACAACTCTGTTATTCGAACAGACCTGCAAATTCACCTTCAAATTACTAGAATCCAGATTCAAACATTTATACACTTCCTTTATGACCCCTACAACCGTTCTAACATGGATTTACCTCAAAAACACCATTTACTACCCAATTCAACCTTCAAATTAACTCATCACCATCAAAACTCAAGAACTAGGTTTCTAAACCAAAACACTTACAAAGATGAAGACTTGATGCCACAAGAAAAGCTTGAATCTCGAATTTGCTTCTGGAATTCACTTGCAATTTGTTTTCCCTTGATTTCTCTTCTTTAAGATGCTAAGAAGTTGGTGTATGAGTGTTTTATGCATGGGTATGTATGTGTTTCAGTGGGTTTTGGTGTCTCAAGATAAGAAGAAGGCATGGAAGGTCCAATTAATATCTAATGGGTACTTTGTTTCCCCTATTCAACTTACAACACTACTTAAGTTTACCCGTTCAACTAACGGGATATCTTCGGAACCATTATCTAAAACTGTTTCATATTTTATCAACTCTATCTATTTTCAACATTAGTCACTTAACCACATTAATCCACATAACCACATTAAATAAACAATTAACACCAATTAACAACTAAAACACTTTAACTAAAGTCAATGTACAACTACTTAAGCACAAGGTACAACTACACACAACCAGGCCCCATTTTAGGATGTTACAACAACACCACAAACCAAGAAAAAGGGTCAACATCTTAATGTGTATTTGAGAGATTGTTTGTGGGCTCTAAATAAAGTATGAAAAATTATAAAAATAACCTATAACTTTTGGCAAAAAAAAATAAGGAAAACTAAATACAGTAATTTGGGGGGTCACCGTCATGGGAAACCATCAGCAATGGAAAGAAAGTTGCAAATAGATAAAATGATGACGTTTGATACCTTGATTGTCCCGAAGCACTCTTACGCGAATTAAATCAGCTTAGTCAATGTTTTGTACGGAAGTTAAGGCAAGTATCACCATAGCTGAAAATCACTGTTATCGTTGTAATGTGGTTGGTCATTTCAAGCACAATTGCCCAAAACGTAAGAATAAGGCCAACGAGGCAACCCCCTAAGGTATCTAATGTTTTAGATTCTTATTCCCTTTCTACCGGGTACAAGGGTTTTGAATTTGCAATTGATTTTAATTGCAGGCGATCACAAAAGTAGGAGTACAAGGAATTGAAATCTTGAAAGAATGTAATCCTTAAGGAATTGAATCTTGAAGAAATTGGAATGTGAATTCATTTCCATAATTAATTTGTTTGGTTAACGTTAGAGATTGTGTGCACAAAAAATATACTATGTCACAACCAATATCATAGGACACTCAAGTATCACACCCTTGAGTGTTAGGATTTTACAAAATAAATGAATAGTAAATTAAAGGATTTTAATTTACTGAGTACTTAATTGTATATTTTTTAGGTAAAATAGATAAATAATATTTATTAATTAAAGAATTTGTAAATTAATTGATGTAATTTTCATATTTATTTCTTTATTTAAGTGGGCCGAAAATGATATGTATTAATTAATTAAATTCGGATATTCCAATAATTTTGGATAATTGGTATTTTATCTTAATTATTTGAAGTAAGTTAACTTATCATCTAAGTTAAATGTTTGGATAAATATAAACTTTATTATTTTAATAAAAGTTGTATCCTTATTAGAATATGTTTCCTAAACCTATAAATAAGTGTTAAGATTTAAAGGATATAGTTGTTACATAGTTTAGAAACCTAAAAATCCCTCTCCTATCTCCCTCTTGTTTTGCATTGGCCAAGAACCCACAACCGAGGACTCGGTTTTTGGTGGTTTCAAGCGGTAGTACAAGAATCCTAGGTTCGGGTTTGATCATTGGTTGCGGTTCTCCGGATAGTAGGAGTGGCCCTACAAGTGGATTATAGATTGAGCAATCCACGTAACTTTTCTAAACCTTCTTGTAGGTTTCTTGTTGTTCTTGAGGTATGCATTGAAAACTATATTTTCTTTTGGGTTAAAAGAAGATTTTATTTAAACCATATTTTTTCTGATATTTTATATATAAGTTCTAAATTTTATCATGGTTTTCGAAAGCTTAAGTAATAAAGATTAAAGCTTTACGTTTAATCTGGCTCCTTAAACCAACACTTACTATTCAAGGAAAATTGGAATGTGACAATTTCGCCTAACTTGTCCTGAAAATGAATTAGGTTACCGAGTCGGGTTTAATATGGTTTAAAATGATTAATTAGGGGTGACCTGACAAACCCTACTATATATAGGGTCTGTTTTTGTGTTAGTTTTTAGAGGTATCGAAAATAACTGTTAGCCGAATAATCTGACTCGTTTAATCGGGTTTCAGTTTATTCAGATTGGTTATTTCAGGTTGGGGTAGATATATTCAGGTATTCAGTTTACCCGCTATAAAATTTGGTTCAAGTAGCAGTTTGGTTATTTAAAATTTGAGTATACATGAATACCATATTAAGCTTTTTTTAGATATACTAGCTTTGATTGAAGATGTCCAAAATGATGTCTTACTAAGTAAATATAATATAATTTGCATATGAGATATCATTTTATTTAAATAACTTTGATTTAATAATATATTTCTTTTAATGTTCTTTTTAATTGAAGAAGATGATTTGTATCGATGATTCTAAGTTCAGATGAGTTTCAATGAATTTAGAAGATGAAAGATGTTCTTGGAGGAAGAACACATCTTCATCTTCATTTGTTTTAGTTGTTATTCATGTTTATTTTGTTGAAGTAAAAATGAGATGACAATAATTAATAAGGTGATAAGTGTTGTAATTAAAAAAAAGTAAAAGTAACCGGGCATATCAAATGGTAATTTTTGATACTTCAGTACACTAAATAGTAGTTTTAAAAGCTGAGTATACACAATAGACAATATTGACAACTTCTGTACACTTTCAGAATCTAAACCTTATTAATGATTTGATAAACCCCATTATTTATTGGAATATAGAATAATAAATTTAATACCAAAAGGTAAAATTCAAACGGAAGCATAAATGACAAAGAAGAAAAAAGCAACGGCCAACCACCACTTAAAAAAGTCGGATAAAATAGATAAGACAAATGCATACATAATGTGTTATACCTGGACCTTAAACCTTGGCCTTTTGCCCTGCGAGCCACGGGGCTAAAGAGAGTTTAGTGTATGGTTTTCAGAATTATAGATATATAATAATTATAAAGAGAATCCTCATAATTGTTATATTATATAATAGGTATAATCAATAAAAACTTTTATTTGCATATATCATTTCGTATACACATGCCTCACATTTACAACATTAACCATTAACTTTATACATATGGTTACTTCACCAAAATATATTCAACTTTATATTTATTCTATTATGTGTATCTAACTTTAAAATCTTCTATGGTATTATACAAATTAAAATTTTAATGTGTTCTCATTATGCGAAATTAACAATCTATCTTGCATATTATCAATTTTTTAATGTATGTTACCAAATTACATATTCTGACAATTAGATAAAAGTTAGATACAAACAATCAAAAATTTCAAAAATTTAATACACATAATAAAATATAGAAATTTAACTATATTTTAGCCAAAAAAAATCATCATATATATGTATTCCATGTAGCTTTTAATTTCAGGGTTTTAATTTAAGAAATAAAAACTGCGGAAAGATTTTTAGGATGTATTTGTTGATTTAGAGAGCAAGAATGGGAGAGTAGTAGGGGTTGCGTTGGGCTAACAACTTGGATGGTGGGTGTGGTCCCAGACCATGGAAGTGTGGAGGGGGAAGGGATGTGGTATTTACCATTTAGAGCATATAACTTAGAAAAGGGGGTCAAATGAGGGGTGGATAAATAACACAGGTGGTGGTGGCAATTGGGGGTCTCCACCATATGGGGGGAGAGAAAGGGATAGTACTATTTAATTTATTTTTTAGTTTTTTTATATAATGTCAAATCCTAGTATGCTACTTAAATTATAATTTTTTTCTCTAGAGTTGTCATTTTTTTCAATCTTCCTAATAGTCTTTTTAACAGGTTTTACAGTTTCGAGAACAGCAACAACAACATCAACAACAACCACCACCACCACCACAACCAACCGTGCCTCCGAGTCAACAACCATCGTCATCAAAGGGAAAAAAAATTGTACCAATATATCATGGTCCAAAGAAGATGAGATTCTTTTGTCCACTTCATGATTTTTCATATCCGAGGACCAACCGGTTGGAAATTCACAAAAAGGTTATTCGTTTTGGTTTCAGGTTTTAAATATCTTTAAGAACAAAACAACGTGCCCAATGAACCAAGGATCAACTCACGGGATCAACTCACGGGAAAATGGCGTGACATCAACAACAAAGTCTCAAAAATTTGTGCTATTTACGATTTTCTACAACGGGACCGTAAGAGTGCACAATTTGATGCCGACATCCTCGCAATTTCCTTTGAAACATATCAATCAACGTATGTCCAAACTTTTCCATATCTACACGCTTGGGAAATTCTTAAATTTCAACAAAAGTTTAAGCGTCCGGATTCGGTAATTCCTAAACACCGAAACAAAATATCAAAAACTTCCCAAAGTTCCTCCCAGCAAAATTAGGCTGTAAGTCTAGACGATTATGATGATGTCGACAACGACTCGGAACCGGAACGTTCCCCCGGAAAACCTCAAAAAGAAAAACGTTCTTCAACCGTCTCACAACAAGTTGGAGGTCTTTGTCTAGCGGTAAAGAATTTAACGAGGAGTATTTTAAACGTATGGATCACCGTAACGCAAATGATGATTATATTGCAAGCAAAAAATGTACAATGACTCTAGTTTCTCGCGTTCGATGTTTCCAATTTAGAGGAGTTTGATCGAGAGATAACTGACAAGAAAAATGTGGAGATCCGGAAAAAATATTTATAGTTTAATGTTTAATATTAAACATTTTTTTATGTTAATGGGTTTTTATATGTAGTCTTTTTATGTATGTTTTTTATTTGTAAGTTTTATTTTATTTTTGTTTGTATTTTTTATGTAACATTTTTTATTTATAGTTTTTATTATATTTATTAGTTGTTTTTTAATGTAGTTGCAGATGAAGTTATTTGTAGTAGGTAGGTCTTTATTATGTACATTTATTAGTAGTTTTTTTAAATATAGTTGCAAATGAAGTTATTTTTAGTAGGTAGATATTTTCTTATGTATATTTGTTAGTAGTTTTTTCAATGTAGTTGCAGGTGAAATTATTGCTAGTTAGTCTTGCACGACATGTTTTTTTGGCAGGTAGATTTATTTGTATCTAGTTGGTATGTGCATTTATTTTGGTAGATGAATTAATTTATTAGTTGGTATCCGTAATATAAATGTATACATATGAACATTTACACACATAATTTATACTGAGCTGAATGGTTACAAATTGTGAAATATGAGTAGAAAACTAAATTTCTATTTCTGATTTACGACAATATGAAAACAAAGGAAATATATATACAAGTCACCCTAAAGCCCATGAAGGCCCACATCTTTCTAAGCCCAAAACAATATTAACCCAAAACAAATACTATGGAATATTTACACTAACACTTCCACTCAAGCTGGAGCATAGATATTGATCATGTCTAGCTTGCTACAAATGTAATTAACTCTATTCCCTAGTAATGCTTTGGTGAATCCATCTGCAAGCTGACCTCTTGTTCTCACATGAGAGGTAGTAATCGTTCCATCTTCTATTTTTTTTCTCGAGTGAAATGACAATCCACTTCAATTTATTTGGTTCTCTCATGAAATATCAGATTGTTGGCAATATGAATAGCAACCTCATTATCACACCATAGGTTCATTGGTTTTGATTGAGGAAACCCGATCTCATCAAGTAGATTACGTAACCATACAACTTTGCAAGTCGTCTGTGCCATAGCGCTATACTCGGATTCAGCACATAGCGAGAAACAACATTCTATTTCTTACTCTTCCAAGAAACAAGATTTCCCCCTACAAAGACACAATAGCCGGTTGTAGACCGTCTACTTGTAGGATCTCCACCATAGTCGGCATCGGAGAAACCTTCTATGACATGATGACCATGGTTTTGATACTTGATGCCATAACCAGGAGCTCCTTTCAAATACTTCAAAATATGACAAACGGCATCCCAATGTGAGGTTCTTGGAGACAACATGAATTGACTAGGTACACTTACCGGAAAAGCAATATCAGGACGATTGATTGTCAGATAATTGAGCTTTCCCACAACTCTTCTATAACTCTCCGGATTTTCAAAGAGGTCGCCATCATCGACTTTCAACTTCACATTTGGAATCATAGGAGGCTCGCATGGTTTCGCCTTGATCATTCCCGAATCAGTCAGAATGTCTAAACAATACTTACATGGTGATAAACATATCCCTTTGCAATTCCGAGAGACTTCGATTCCCAGGAAATACTTCAGAGGACCAAGATCCTTAGTCTGAAACTGAGATGCAAGAAAGTCTTTCAATTTCTTGATTCCATTTTCATCACTCCCGGTAACAACTATATCATCAACATGTACAACTAACAGAATACATCTTGAATTGGATGAAGTAAAGAACACCGAGTGGTCATATGCACTTCTTTGTAAACTGAACTTGGTAACCGTTGTACTAAATCGTCCAAACCAGGCCCGAGGAGATTGTTTAAGACCATACAAAGACTTTTGTAATTTGCAGAGTATACCATACTTCCCTGAGCAACAAACCTGGGTGGTTGCTCTATATAGACTTCCTTAAGTAAATCACCGTGCAACAAGGAATTTTTCACATCTAACTGATGAAGGGGTCAATTATAAGTAGGAACCAGATATATGAACAAACAAATAGATGATAATTTAGCAACAGGAAAGAATGTCTCTGAATAATCGACCCCATAGGTTTGAGCATATTCTTTTGCAACCAATCTAGCTTTTCAACTAGCTACTGATCCATGTGGATTAACCTTGATGGTGAACACCCACTTACAACCAATGGCCTTTTTGCTCACTGGTAATGGTACCAAAGTCCATGTGTTTCTGTGCTCAAGAGCATTCATTTCTTCAATCATAGCATTTCACCATCCCGGATGAGTTAAAGCCTCTCCAACCGTGGTAGGGGTGAATATGGAGTCTAATGAGGCAACCAATGATCAAGACATTGTAACTAGCTTAGGATAAGATACATAAGAATTAATTGGATATGTGCACGAGCGTTTACCCTTCCAAAGGGCAATGGAAACATTATGATCACACTCTTGAGATGATCAATCGGATTAAGTATCCCCTACTATATCTGAATCTAAGATGTTGTTATCATTTAAGTATCCCCTGTTGTATCTGAATCATTGCTAGATGTTGGATCATATGCTGGAATCTCAAGGTATGAAGGGACATGACGAGAGCTTGGAGCCGCAGGAGGAACCACACGAGGAGGTTTAGGGTTCTGAAGTAAGTCGGTGTTGCCTACTATATACATGAATAATTGGTGGTCGTGTTGGTTCTGTAGAGGTAGATAGAACTTGGGAGTCAACAGTCAAAGTCGAAACCGTTATAGTATAGATCCACAAATCATCATGGTTTTCACTATTAGGATAAGTGGGTACCAGGAATAAAGGTGATTCCTCCACAAATGTTACATTGCGTGAAACAATGTAACGATTGAGGGTAGGAGAAAAACACCTATAACCTTTTGGATGACGTTGGAATTTCACAATGAAGAACAACCGATGGCATACGGTTGATTAGAAAACATGCGGTAAAAATTGCTCAGCCAAGAATGGTTTCGGAATAGTCATCTGAAATAGTAGTGTACGAGTTACTTCAAGAAGGTGACGATTTCTGCGTTCGGAAACTCCATTTTGAGTAGGAGTATCAATACAAGAAGATTTATGAAGTATACCTTGCTAAAGCATATAAGTATGAAATGTTTCAAAAGTGAATTCTTTTGCATTATCGCTACACAAAGTTTTCACAGAAACGTTAAAATGTGTCTTAATCTCTGCGACAAAGAAAGAAAAATGAGTAAATACTTGGGAGCGGTTCTTCATCAAGTATAACCAAGTAACACGGAATAATCATCTACAAAAGTAACAAAGTACTTGAACCCGGTTTTAGAAGTAATGGGACAAGGACCCCATACGTCTGAGTGAACCAATTCAAACGGAGATGCAACTCGTTTATTAACTCTAGGGCTTAGATGAACGCGGTGATGTTTAGCAAATTGGAATGAGTAATAATTTAGGGAAGACAAATATGAAAGATGAGGATATAGTTTCTTTAAACTTTGAAGGGATGGATGCCCTAAACGACAATGTATTTCGAGAGGAGATAATGATGCTAAGCCTACTTGAGGTTTTACCTCTTGATGTTGAAATACATAAAGTCAACCAGATTCCCGTCCTCTACCGATGATTTGCTTTGTAGAAAGATCTTAAAAAAATACAATAATGAAGATGAAAGGTAACACTGTAATTCAATCCACGAGTAATTCTAGTGAATGTTATCAAATTAAACGTAAATTTTGGTAAGCTTAGTACACAGGATAATGACATAGACCGAGAAAGTTTAACTATTCCAGATCTAATTAATTGAGATATAGAACCATCAGCAACTAAGACCTTATCGGAAGATTGATGTTTACTAAAGTCAGTGAGCTATGATTACCTGTCATATGATCTTAAGCACCAGAATCAATAACCCATTCAAAAGCAGATGATAACAAACACGTAGGATTACAAGTACCAAATAGTGTAACCATCAAGGTGTATGATTCCAAGTTTGCCATAGGAAAAGTTTAAGGACAGTGGCTAGATCTCCAAAGTTGAATTAGTCTAAACAAAATCAAAATCCAACCAATATCAATCAGATTCGAGAGCCATAATAGCAATGCTACTAAACCCTCTACTTGATATTCCAAATCAAAACACGGATTACTACACATAACTGGACTAGATATACCAACAAAATTCAAGAACACGGATAGTTGAAGCAATTGAACTCAAATTATCTTCTGATATGATCTTGCAAATACTCCAACAGAGAAACCCAAACAAACCGAAAATTCAAGATGTTACTACGAAGAATCTGCAACCTAGAGATATCCCTCGAGAACTGATTAAAAACACACCAAGATTGATATCGGCGGTAACTACATATCCACAGTCATGATGAACATATGAAACCCAAATAGGTATACTTACCCAACAGAGGAAAATGTACAAGTTCTCACTGGATGTAGAATTAGAATGAAAAACTGACCTACCCGCTGAAATTTGAAGGTCAAAGGCAGCTAGAGTGAAGCTCACGCACCGGCGCGTGAGGCGGAGGTGGCGGTGAACGCGTATGTGAGACGCGTTGGATACGGGATATTGGTGAATACTTAATGAAACCAACTTTTGATGACATCCAACGCCTATATCATACACACTCAAATGTTCACGGGTTTCCTGGAATGCTTGTTAGCATTGATTGCATGCATTGACCATGGAGAAACGGTCCGAATGCATAGAAATGTCAATATACTAGAGGTGACCAACGATGTCCGACAATTATGCTTGAAGCGGTTGCTTCATATGACCTTTGGATATGAAATTCTTTTTTTGGTATTGCAGGGTTGAATAACAACATAAATATTCTCAATCAATCACCATTGTTTGACAACCTACTTACAGACAATGCCCTTGTTTGTCCATTTCAAGTTAACGGGGTGACTTACACAAAGGGATATTATCTCGCTGACGGTACATATCGTAAATGAGCTACTTTTGTCAATAGTTACGCGTTTCCAACAAACGACAAATGAAGAAAGTTCAAGACATCACAAGAAAATGCAAGAAAGGATGTGGAGAGAGCATTTGGTGTACAACAAGCCCGTTGGGCAATTGTCAGGATGCCGGCTAGATCTTGGAGCTTGAAAAAAATGTAGAGAATGGTGTATGCATGCATCATACTACACAACATGATTGTAGAATATGGTGGATATTCAATATCAAACATAGAAGAACAAACTACTCCTACACGAAGTCGAGTTCAATGGACATTTTCAGAGACTTTTCAAATTCATCAATGGGGAAATAAAGAATTGCGAGACAAAGATGCACATCTCAATCTCCGACACGATCTTGTGAAGCACATTTGGCGTAAATTGATGAGTAACTTATTATATTATGTATTTTACGCATTTTTATTTTAACTGTACCTTTTTAATTTATGAAATTTTTCTTTGGCTTTATTATAATATTAAAATTTTAAGCTAAGCTTACTTTTATTTTTCATTTAGTTACATATTTCTAATAATTATTAAAAATGAAATTAATAAATAATATGGGACCCAAAATTTAGTGTGATATATTGTAACCACTAGAAAGTTGAGTGGTGAGCTGAGTGGTAACAATGGAAAGCTGATGTGGCATTATGGTGAGAGTGGTAAAAAGTAAGGGATTTTGATACACTTAGAGTGCTTGGAGTGGAGGTGTATAGTTGCGTGGGTATACTCAATGGCGGCGTGGAAAAATAATCAACCATACCATGGCGCCGTTAATATGAATTGGCGTGGAAACAAAGCCCCCCTGCATGGTGGCGTGGATAGTATATATTAATATATTTCAGCCTTTTAATATATCTGCATGTTTGAATATATTGCGTGGAAACATAACCCATCTACATTTCTTTCATATTTTTTTATTTGAAGTAGGTAGGATTCATTCAATTTTAGTGTACTTTGATTATTGTATTTAATATTTACCACTTGCTTCGTAGCTTATTACTTCCTCCTAGACTATCATTTAATTATTGTATTCAATATTTACCAACTAAAATCAGTATACATTTCAAACATTTTCATTTTATCTTATTTTCATCTGCATGTTTTTCTTCTTAATGCTTCTTCATCTTTACATTCCATCTTCATTGTTATCAAACTTCATCTTCTCTTCTTCTTAATCATATTCATACTTTATGGAGAATTTTGATTGGTTGGGAAGCTCTTCATCTCCTTCAAGCCACACCTCAAACTCACCAAATGCATCATCAAACCAACCATCAACACCTCAAAGCTTGTTTTCAAATTTTGGATCTTGTTACATTCCTCAAATGCCACCATCACTAATTCAACAACCATATGTATCACCAAATCTACAACAATTCTACCTAAATCAACAACAATATCAACAGTTTCTGCAGTGGCAACAACAACAACCACCACCACCACCACAACCGTCACCAACAAAAAATCAACCTCAGCCGGAGCCGGTCAAACAACCCGAGCCATCAAAAGGAAGAAAAGTTTTTAAGAAGAATAGTTGGGCCAAGGAGGACGAAATTCTTTTGGCCACTTCCTGGGTAGCCGTATCCGAAGACCCTACAGTTGGTAACTCCCAAAAAGGTGACTCTTTTTGGTACCGTGTTCAAGCTATCTTCAACAAAGAGACAACTGGAATGCAACGAACTAAAGACCAACTCACGGGTAAATGGCGAGACATGAAGGCCAAAGTGTCAAAATTTACTGAGACATATCACTGTCTAAACCGGGAGCGTGCTAGTGGGGTAAATGACGCCGACCTTCTCACATTTGCCCTCGAATCTTATCAAGCCAACAACCTTCAACCATTTCCATTTATACATGTTTGGGATGTTGTTAAGGATCACCCAAAATGGAAGCATCCAGATCCGGTAGTTCCCACACATCGTAGCAAAAAATCAAGAACTTCCGAAACCTCTTCAGAGCAAAATGTGTCCATAAATTTAGAGGATTTCGATGATGTACGAGACGACTCGTCACCGGAGCTAGAACGTCCCCGTGGAAAACCACAGAAAGAAAAACGGGGTGGATCATGCACACAAACAGTTGGTGGGTCTTCTTCTTCTGCTGGTCAAGAATTCAACAATAAATATTTTGAACGTATGGATCACCGCAACGCGATGAAGGACGAATATATGGCAAAGAAAAACATGTATAAAGACCTAGAATTTCTAGCTCTAGACGTTTCCAATTTAAACGAAAGAGATCGGACCATCATCGAGGCAAAAAAAGAAGACATTCGGAAAAAATATGAAATGTAATGTTCTAATTTTATTTTATGGTATTTAAATTCTTATTTACATGTTTTTAATTTTTTGACCATATATAATTAATTAATGCGGTAGTTGAATTTGGTAGTTGAATTAAATTGACAGATATCTATTAATGCGGTGGTTGAATTTAATTGATAGATATCTATTAATGTGGTGGTTGAATAGGTTGCAAATATATAGTCACAATTTGATATGTATTTGAAATACAACAAGTTCTCTAAAAATGAAAGATACATCTTCATCCTCATGTTCTTCCGACTCATTTGAATGGATACAAATGACACAAGAAGCGATTCACTATCACGAACGTCTTGAAGACGAACATAATACATCTCGTGCAAAAAGATCTCGGAGATATATATGGAGAGACCGTGAAGGTGCAAATGAACATCTACTCACAGACTACTTTGGAGACAACCCTCGTTATCCAAGTGAATATTTTAGAAGAAGATTTCGCATGCGTAAGGATCTTTTTCTTCAAATTGTTGATGCAATTTCAAATATCCAATATGATGAAATTCCTAAACACTTCTATTTTTTTAAACAAAGACGTGATTGTAGGGGTGTAAACGGTTTTAGTGTTTTGCAAAAATGCACATCTGCCATACGCCAATTGGCTTATGGCATTGCACCAGATAGTTTTGATGAATATTTACAAATGTCTGAAAGAACTTCTCATGAGTGTCTACATAACTTCTGTAAGTGTATAATTGATTTGTATTCAGCTGAATACTTAAGAAAACCAACAGTTGATGACATTCAACATCTATATCATGCACATTCCAATGTTCACGGGTTCCCCGGAATGCTTGGTAGTATTGATTGCATGCATTGGTCATGGAGAAACTGTCTGAACGCATGGAAAGGACAGTTCTAGGTGATCAAGGATGTCCGACAATTATGCTCGAAGCAGTCGCATCCCATGACCTCTGGATATGGCATGCTTTTTTTGGTGTTGCAGGGTCGAACAATGACATAAATGTTCTCAATCAATCACCATTGTTTAATGACTTACTTGTAGACAACGCACCTGAATGCCCTTTTCAAGTCAACGGGGTGACTTACACGAAGGGATATTATCTAGCTGACGGTATATATCCAGAATGGGCTACTTTTGTGAAGAGTTTCTCTTTTCCAACCGATGAAAAAAGAAAAAAGTTCAAAAGGGCACAAGAAAGTGCAAGAAAGGATGTCGAGAGAGCATTTGGTGTCCTACAAAGTCGTTGGGCAATTGTGAGGATGCCGGCAAGAGCATTGAGCTTGAAAAAAGTACAAAGAATTATGTACACATGCATCATTCTACACAACATGATTATTGAAGATGGTGGATATGCAATATCAAATGCAAATGAAGTTACTATTACTCGAAGCCGAGTCCAACGGACCTTTGCGAGACTTGTGAAATACGTCGTCGGCGAAATAAAGAATTACGAGACAAGGATACACATCTAAATCTTCGTCTTGATCTCGTGGAGCACGTGTGGAGCAATCAACGAAATTACGAGTAACTTTTTATGTATTTTCATATTTACTAATTTTAGTTGTTATATTTATGGTATTTATTATTTTGGTGTATTTTGATTTATAGAAATTTAAATGAATTATATTTCCTTTTAGTTTAATAGTTTATTTTTATTGGTTATTATTATATTAAATATAAAATTTATAAATAAGGTGGGTCCCATAGTTTGATGTGGTATGGAGTGACCATTACGGGTGTGTGTGATATCTGAGTGATGAGTTAAGTAGTGGAGGTGAAAAGCTGACGTGGCAGTGTGATGGGTGTGATAGAATGTAACCATACCTGACACTCTTAGAGTGGTGGGAGTGGTTACCTCCCACCACACGCACCACACAGCCACGCAAGCTTTTTATTCCCACCACTCAACTTATCACATAGACCTGTAGTGGTCACTCACAACCACACTATATTCTGGGGTCTACCTACTTTTTTATTTCATGTCTTATAATACAAATAAAAATAATATAAGATTTTTAAAATAAAAAGAATTAAAATTAAGAACTCAGCAAAGCCAAATTATATAGATGGTTTTAGATGCTACAAGTAGTAATTACATAAACTATAAATATATCTTCATTACAACTTGCACTTCACAAAGTACAAGTAGCAATTACATAAAATATAAATATTTTCATTACAACTTGTAATCCACAAAATACAAGTAGCAAACCCCAATATTATATATCTTCCAACCGTACTTCTTCCCCACCTCACACCCACTTTTTATAAACCCTAAATTTAGGTGAAGAAAAAAGAGATATAGCTAACTCACAGCACTCTTCTTAAATATTAGTCCACCATATACAAAAGAAAAAAAAATGAAAAACCTGCATATGAGTCTTCGGTCCATGCCACCATCGTGCAGCGGTGCATACCACGCCCCTCCCTTCACCACGCCTCCATGGTGTGGTAGCTACTCGTACCACGGCGCGGTAGACGCTCTTCCACGCAGGTTTCGTCAACCACTCCGTTCTCTCTTAGGTGGTAAAGATGTGGTGGGATCATTTATTTACTTATTTTAATTTTGATTGTATAGTGGGGTAATATATGGGTCCTAAAATTTAGTATGATAGGAAGTAACAACTACGAGACTGAGTGGTTGAAGAAAAAAGCTGACATGATAGTGTAATGTGTAACACCCTGATAAAGGGCCTAGCAGTGTAGACTTGTACGTGATGTTTTCGTATTTGTACAGTGACTTTAAGTGAGTTTAATTAAAGTGTTTTTAAGTGACTAACGTGTTTTTTACTATTTAATGTGAATACGTGAAAAGTGTCGTTAGTTTCTAAAAGTGATAAAGTGTTAAACGGTTTCGCGTAATTATTCCTTAGATATCCCCGTTAGTTGAAACGGGATGGCATGTATTAAGTTGTGAGTTAAAAAGGGGAACAAAATACCCGGGTTTAACTTAATTAAACCCAAAGTCGGTCCCTTGTTTCTTCGTATTCTTTGAGTCAAACAAACACACAACATATGTATATGCTACAAACACATACACACAATTCACTCTTGGAGTTTTTGAAAAACAAATCAAGAATCAAGTTGTAGCTAGTGATTTCAGTAGCAAAAGTGGTAGTTTAATTGTTGTTCATCTCAGATTGTAATTGTTCTTCAAGTTCTAAACCTAGTTTTTGTGTTTTGAAGAAAATACACTGTTCTTTTGATTTTGTGTGTGTGTCAAATGTGTTTGTATGCTTCAAGGGATGTTAAACAAAGTGTATAAACGTTTGGAACTGAGTTTTGTTGATTTATATGTCAAAAACACGATTTACAGCAACTGTCGAAGAACAGAGTCGAATTTACTATATCGGAAGTCCTTGCAGTCGCAAGGAATAGACCTTTCGGCCGTAAGCAGTCACAATGGTCCTTGCAGCCGTAGGCATGGGTCCTTGTGGCCGTAAAGGGTGTGTTCACGTGGTTTACCGCCTAAGGGCGAAGGGATAAAGTTTGCGGGTGTAGGTACGTAACTTATGGTCGTAGACAACCAAGGAACCCTGCTTGTGGGCAAAAGGGATTTCCCTTGCGGCTGTAAGCATTGGTTTATTGGAAAGGAACTCTTGCGGTCGCAAGGAATACCCTTGCGGTCATAAGGGGTGTTCTTGAGGGACCCTTGCGACCGTAAGGCATGTACTTACGGCCGTAAGCAGGGGTCCAGTACTGACAGCTTGTTTAACATGTGTTTAGACCTGAATGTGCTATGTGTAAGTGATAACCAAGCATGTGTATGATGTGTTAGTTGATCCTGAGGACATTGAGCACTATATCTGTCTCTTGTGAACTCCATACCGGTTTCCCATGAGACTCAATAAGTAGGTTATCAGTTGTTTGTGTGATGTATGCTACCATGCTTATACATGTGTACGCGCAAGGTATGATGTGATACAGTGATACAGTGATATATGCTATGCCATGTGTATAACTTGTGACTTGTGCTACGCATGCGTACTGTGAACCCGGTACGGGACAATTGTGTTCGTGATTCTTTTCCCAACAAACGACGTGAGTTGAGGTCAGTTGCTGATCCCTCGAGTTTTATTCGGGATCAACAGTACTCGCGAGTGATTTTCCGAGTCAAAGGTTCTGCAGGACCGCCGTTCCTCGACATACAGTGAGGGTCTTGGTCTATGATCAGATCCGAACGGAGTCCTTGTGGCACAAACGTGATGGTGGACTACTCTTCGCTCCCCCATCTATACGGTTGGATGTGACTAATTCCCAGCTAAGGTCGTTGAGCCGGACTAGCTATCTCGCGAGATATGACCCTGCTGACATGTCGGCGCACCGCTACGTGATATCTTAGCTTTGTGTGCCATGTTGTGATGTGATAGCATGCTTATTGATGCTTATGTGATATTTGTGCTCACTAGCTAGTTGTAGCTAACCTTTCCAAATATTTCCCTTTTCGCAGGTTAGTGACGTGATGGCCTGGTGAGGCGGGATGCTTTGGGTAGTTGTTATGTATATATCTTTTGGAACACTTGTTGTTAATTTACTCTGATATGATGGTCAGTATGTGGTGGTAACACTCGCTTATTTTTTAGACTTGGCTTGATTAGTTGTTTTTGTTCGCCAAGTCGTTGAACACTACTTAACATATAATCAATGGTTGGTTCCGCTGCTAATCCTTTGTGTAAATATGTTTAAAGTAGTTTTAATTTTCACGGATTTTAAGCTTGTGAAACGCGGTGTTTCATAATGGGTGTTAAAGGAATGACAATGGTAATTTGATCTGTTGATCATCCACTAGATCTAATCTATGGGTGGTGGATATGGACATAGTTAAATGGGTGAAAATCGGATATGGAGTGTGTTAGATTGTGTGCAAAGATAGATAACATGTATCATCATGTCCAATACTATGTGACACTAAAGGATCACACTGCTACACACCCAATTAAAATCATCTGGATTTTACCATGTGTAAGAATAATTAATTAGTTAATTAATTATTGAGAGAAAGGAAAATAATAATTATTTATTTAAGGAGAAGTTAATATTTAGTTTAAATATTAACAGGACCAATTAATTAATAGTTATTAGAAAGGTTAAGGGTGTTTTCTGTAATTACTTGATAGTTTAATTAAAGTTGGGCTTTAATTAAACGGGTTTGGGATTTAATAAGGATATATATATAAATACCTTATTAAACCTTAGAATCACAGTAAGATAATTACAAGATAGAAAAATTAACCCTAATCCTCCCCTCTCTCTCTTTTTCGATCGGCAAAAAACCGAGGACCACCACGGTGGTCGGCGATGACGACACACACACAAGGGATCAAGATTTGATCATGTGTAAAATCCTTGGCGGTCTAGCAGCCTGTTCGAGGTGATGTAGTAGCGGTGTTCTACCTTTAGCATTCTAGGATTGAAGTTTCAAGTTGATCTGCAAAGGTATAAGTTTTAATCCTCTACTTCTCTTTTAGTTTCTGTACGAGTTAGATGAGATCACTGGAGGGAGTTTTGCGTTATTCCGCTGTGCATGTTATTCTGATATGTTTTTATACCCTACAAAACCCTTCAGTGGTATCAGAGCCACTTCTAACCTCGTAGGGAACTAGGTAGGATTCTTTTTATCATGATGAATAGGTTTCTTTATATCAAGGATTAACTTTTCTTTTGTTTATCCAAGTAATTTAAAAATCAAGTTTTGAATTTTAAATGGATAACAAAAATTAGTTATGATAAAAGGATAACGTTTAAATTTTAAATTCTTAAATTTAAAGTTGTTATTTTTATTTATTATTTATTGTTTATGCGATATGGTTGCCGACGGTGGTAACGCCACCGAGTTCGGCGGCGGTTTCATGACGGAGCACCACGGCCGGTGTCGGGGTCGGTTTCGGCCGGCTGTTAAGGCGTCGGCAGCCTCGTTGCCACCTGTTTTTGGTCGGCGGCGAGGTGGTTGTCATCGGCCAGTAGGTCGGTGGTGGCCAGGGTAGTGCTCGGAGGCAGGTCGGCGACGGCCAGGCGGTGGTCGGCAGCAGGCGGCGGCGTGGCGTGGCTTCGGCCCAGCAGCCACGGCCCAACCGAGAGCTGCGGTTTTCGGCCCAAACTATTTTGGGTGGTTCGGTCCACCATATTTGCGGCTCAGTTGTGTGGTTTGCCCATGGTCTGTCTTTTGGCCCAGTTTTGAGGCCCAGAGGTTATTTTAGTTTTAATTTAGGTTAACACCTAACAGGATAAAACTAAAAGGTTACTATAAGTTTTTTATTTTTGTAAAAACTTATGCTTAAAATTTCTTAATTTTAATCATGATTATCATTGCAATAATCAAGTGTTGGTTGAAATTAATTAATTTTAGTGTTTTTAGATGC
This sequence comes from Pulicaria dysenterica, assembly GCA_947179395.2. Classification (NCBI taxonomy): domain Eukaryota; kingdom Viridiplantae; phylum Streptophyta; class Magnoliopsida; order Asterales; family Asteraceae; genus Pulicaria; species Pulicaria dysenterica. The sequence goes on from OX359290.1 coordinate 31,405,481, forward strand.
ATAACAATAATTAATACATAATATGACAATTATTAAACCACGTGATTTTAACCGATAGTTAAAGTCAAGATAATTCGTCAGGATATGATAATTAGAATCAGTTGTTCAAATGTATTCGTTTTAATACATGTTTGGGATGACATAGCCGAGCCCTAGACCTTGTGGATTGTTTACTTTTTGCACTTGTGGTTGTGATTGGTTTATTCTATTCTATGGTGTGGGGAGGCCTGCGTGCCACTTACAACCCCTATTCTATTATGTAAAAGTACTAGATTAGCGGGCCTGCATGCCTTTGATTATTTTGTATTTTTTCGGTTTCTAGTTTTTAGAATAGAATAGTGTACTTTTTTTAGAATAGATTTGAAAACAATCCAAAGGAGCAAGGAGCAGGGAGCAGGATTGGATGCTGGAGCACTATTGGATGCTGGAGCCAGTGGGAGCTTCAGAGTGACATGCCATGTGTGTTGTGTTTTTCCACTTAGGTTTTGACCGTCGGGTTTTTCGTGTGGCTCACGAAACTGACGTTAGCTAAGGGCAAGGCTAAGGCATAGTTGTTTGTGGTTGTTTTATTTCTTTACATATTATATATGCGTGGTTGTGATTCTCACGATGGAATAAAACAAGGGTTTTAATAATAGTTAATTATTAAACAATCGTTTTAAAGAAAACTGGCAAAAGTTTTTCTCGTTAGAAACTTTGAAATCCTTTTTAGAAAAATCTTAGATCAGTGTGCTACCCACCTAATGGTACACCTTTCCTGTTAAACGGAACTCGGGTGTCGGAAGTGACCAAACCTTGGGCATTCGGGTTCAAACCATTGCGGTGGAGGGTGTGAAAGACTCTGCGATAATCGGGAGTCCTAGCTAGAGTTCACACTGTCTTAGGTGGTGCGATCTATTTTGGTGATAATCGGGAGTCCCGGCCCAAAAAGCACTAGAGGGACTAAACATGCACGGTTCTTGTAACCGATGTCCCGCGGATCTAGGAGTCGTGTCCAGGTTGGATATGATTGGTATAGGTTTACCTACCAGAAATAGCATTGTCCCGGCGGGAAGTGCCCAAACCTTGCATCGGGAAATGTGAAATATGGATCATAGTCTAATAATTTATTTCAAAAAGATAATAATTATTAGAAGATATAATCAATACTGAATCGGTTTTTATCTTTTTCTTTTTCTATAGATATCCATTTTATCTGTTATTCCGTTTTATTCACCAAAGAAATCTCTAAGCCTCATCGTCGGCAAGTGGAAGCTTTCAGGTCCAAACTTTGCTGTTTGGAAGATGCATGTAAAGAATGTTTTGGATGCACATGTAAAGCTTCACATCATAGATACATTGCCTCCAGGACCACCAGGGGTAGATGCCCAGGATAATGAGTATGATGCTTATTATCAGTATCTGGCTGATAAATCTGACGTTATGTCAATTCTCGTTCTCACAGCCTCATCCGAGTTTACGGATGATCTCCGGGAGAAGTCATCTTATGAGGTCGTTCAGGGAAAGGAGTGTAAGTTCAAGTACAGTGAACGAATATGTCGAATCTTGCTGATGAAGGAAATTCTTTCAGCGAAAATGAAAGAAAACCAGCAAATTAGCGATCATCTTATTAACATGAGAAGGCTCTTGGATTGCTATGAAAGTTTTGGGTCAAAATCAAAACCACATGAGCTAGTTATGCTCTTGTTTGGTTCCTTGTCGGACTATTACTAGAGAAGGGTAATGTATGTCCTCGGTGATTTTCAGATGACTGTCGCAGGGTTGCACAAGATCCTTATGTGCATCAGCGATGAGTTGAATCCAAAGCAGCTAGAGTCAACAGTTGTGGACCCTATGCAGGAAGATGACTGGTTGGAAGAGCTTGGAGAAATTTGTTGCCCGGACTATGGCAACAAGGATTCATGCAAGCACTTACTCGACATAGATCAGCTGGACATTGGTTCGCCCAATGACTCAGGTATCTTTATGATAGATTGTCTTATTACTTCTTATGAATCATGGGTATTGGATACCGGATGTGGTCATCACATATGCAATCATTTGTAGGGATTCAAGAGAAGTAGGAAGCTAAGACAGGGAGATATGGACCTGCGGGTAGGTGAAGGCTCCATGGTTGGTGCTGAAGTTGTAGGAACATATCGTCTTAGTTTGCCTTCGGGCATGGTCTTAGAACTAGAACCTTGTTATTATGTTCCTAGACATATTAAAAATGTTATCTCGTTTGATTTGCTTATAGACTATGGATTTAATTATGTTTTGAATGAAAAGGTTATTTCATGTTTCAAAAATGATATTTTCTATTTTAAAGCTATTCCAGAAAATGGTTTATATACGCTAAATCTAGATAACAATGACATCTATCATATAAGTAAGAGATCCAAGAGTAACTTGAATCAGACTTACCTCTGGCATTGTCGTTTAGGACATATAAACGAGAAACGCATAGAGAAGCTCCGAGATGACAGAATTCTAGAGCCATTTGACTTGGATTCATATGATATTTTCGAATCTTGTCTGTCCGGTAAAATGACAAAACAACCTTTCAACAGTGAGAATGAAAGGGCGAGTGAGCAGTACACACAGATGTGTGTGGACCCTTTACTCCAGAAGCTAGAGGAGGATACCGGTATTTCATAACCTTTACTGACGACTTCAGTAGGTTTGCTGATATCTACCTCATGAGACTCAAATCTGAAAGTTTTGACAAGTTCAAACAGTTTCAGAATGAGTTACAAAATCAGTTGGACAAGAAGATAAAGTTACTTCGGTCGGACCAAGGTGGCGAATATCTGAGTCAGGAATTCGACGATCATTTGAAGGAATGTGGGATTGTTTCACAACTCACACCTCCGTATACACCTCAGATGAATGGTGTATCAGAAAGGAGGAATCGTACACTGCTTGACATGGTACGATCAATGATGAGTCGAAGTTCATTACCATTGTTGTTTTGGGGGCACGCACTCGAGACAGCGGCATTCATGCTGAACCGGGTTCCGACCAAATCGGTTGAAAAGACACCGTTCGAGGTATGGACGGGGAAAAAGCCCAAAATGTCTTTTCTCAAGGTTTGGGGATGTGAGGTGTATGTTAAATGAACATTCAAAGATAAACTCATTCCCAAATTAGACAAGTGTATTTTCTTGGGTTATCCCAAGGAAACCATGAGATACTATTTCTACAACACAGATGAGAACAAAGTCTTTGTTGCTCGTAAAGGGGTGTTTTTGGAGGAGAAGTTTCTTAACTCAGAAACTCCAAGAAAAGAAATAGAGCTTCAAGAAATTGAAGAGGAAGAAATAACACCACCACCGATAATTGAATCTCAACCCGAGTCTGTGGTTGAGGAAGAAGTGCAAACACAAGACCTTCGCAGGTCTAGTAGGTCTCATCATGAGCCAGATAGGTATCTGGGATTCCTAGTTGCTCAAGACGATGGGGATCTTTTAGAACCCACCACCTACCAAGATAATGTTTCAGGTTTAAAATCTGAGAAATGGCTAGAAGCCATGAAGGCAGAGATGCAATCCATGTATGACAACCAAGTTTGGAAGTTAGTGGATTTGCCTCAACACAGCAAAGCTGTTGGGTGCAAATGGATCTTCAAGAAGAAGACAGACATGGATGGAAAGGTGCATACCTTTAAAGCAAGACTAGTGGCAAAAGGTTTCACGCAAACTCATGGTGTTGACTATGATGAAACTTTTTTCCCAGTGGCAATGCTTAAGACTATCAGGATACTTATGGCCATATCAGCATATTTTGACTATGAAATATGGCAGATGGATGTCAAAACCGCCTTCCTTAACGGGAAGTTGACTGAGGACGTATATATGATACAGCCAGATGGTTTTGCGGATCCAAAGAACCCTAATAAAGTATGCAAGTTTCTTAAATCCATTTATGGACTAAAGCAAGCATCTAGGAGCTGGAACTTACACTTTGATGAGCGTATCAAAGAGTTTGGTTTTACCAAAAGTGAGTTCGAGTCATGTATTTACACTAAATTCAGTGGGAGCGCGGTAACCTTCCTAGTCTTGTATGTGGACGACGTACTGCTAATAGGAAACAATATACCAGTGTTACAAGGAGTAAAATCCTGGTTAGGTAAATGTTTCCAAATGAAGGACTTGGGAGAAGCTGCTTATATACTAGGTATAAAGATCTATAGGAATAGATCTAAGCGGCTTATCAGACTTAGTCAAATTACATACATTGACAAAGTTGTGAAAAGATTTAAGATGGATGAATCCAAGAAAGGATTTATTCCTATGCAATCTGGTGCGATTTTGAGCAAGGCTCAGTGTCCTGTGTCTAGTCAAGATCAGGACAAGATGAAATTGATATCATATGCCTCGACAGTTGGTTCAATCATGTATGTCATGCTATGTACTAGGCCCGATGTTGCCTACTCTATCAGTGTCACGAGTAGATTTCAGCAAAATCCTGGTGAAGCTCATTGGGTAGTTGTCAAGAATATTCTCAAGTACCTGGAAGGACAAAAGACATATTCCTAGTTTATGGAGGTTCGATGGATGAGCTCAGTGTAACTGGTTACACCGATGCCAGTTTCCAGACCGACAGGGACGACTTTAGGTCGCAATCAGGATTTGTCTTTACCCTAAACAGAGGAGCAATATCTTGGAAAAGTCAGAATCAAGATACAATAGCAGATTCGACTACAGAAGCTGAGTATATTGCGGCAAGTGATGCGGCAAAGGAAGCCATCTGGCTGAAGAATTTTATCTCGGATCTTAGAGTTGTTGCCAGTATCTCTAGACCGATTATGTGACAACTCAAGGGCTGTGGCGCAAGCTAAAGAGCCAAGAGATCATCAGCGGACTAGGCACGTACTCGGGAAATATCACCTCATCCGAGAGATAATTGGAAGAGATGATATTAGGTTGCAAAAGATACCGACGGATGACAACGTTGCTGACCCGTTGTCGAAGCCGCTAGCTAGAGCTAAGCATGAGAGACATGCGAGTTCTATAGGAATGCAGTACTTAGAACATAGCAGCCTGTTCATGTTTTTTATTATTACTATAGATGTAACTTGAGACTCTTTTATTATGTATTTACATTTCATGGGATTGTAATAGGAGGTATTTACATAATTGTTTCTAGTTGTCTATTTTAGCATGTTTAACCTATCCATGACAAGTCAGGTGATGAATTGTCTAAATTTCCGTAGCTACTTAATGTAGTGGGAGCTACATTAGGGAGGTAAAGCTATTATGGATATTTGATGATTTATTCAGGGTTGAATAAAAGCACAAGGTTGTGACCAAATATTCATAGATATCTATCAGGGGATAGATATTGGGAGTGATCCGCATCTAGTTTACTTCATGGAGCGTTATCATAAGTAAACTTGATAGGTTGTCCTTAGACCAGAGATATTTGGTTTGGGGCATGGTAACTTCTATACTTTAGCGTGTTCTAACGTCACGCCGTAACAGGGTGATCATAAGGGGCATGTCTAGGTGCAGCGGAAGCCATGTGCTCAGATTGCAAATAGTCAAAATGGGATTTGCACCTCCTTTTTAGGAGAGATATTTCTAGGCTACTCGACGATTAAGTCTACTGAAAATGGGTGGCCGCGCTCGGTTAGAATGATAGGTTTCATTCGGTAAACCGTAAATGTAGAGTGTCGAGATCAGAGTCGAGAAAATCTGAGTATTTAGAATAAGATCCCTGCTCCATGTCTAATACTCACATTACGAAATATCACGATGCAATTGGAAAAGCCTAGATAATCCAAGGGGTGGATTATATCTCTAGATATAAGAGATCTCATAGTTCGGTTAACCTAAGTGTCTGGCTGGGGACCTCCTTAGGTCAACGATGAACAATGAGTGTTACTTATCTTGCACAAGTGGGAGTCTGTTAGATTGTGTGCAAAGATAGATAACATGTATCATGGTGTCCAATACTATGTGACACTAAAGGATCACACTGCTACACACCCAATTAGAATTATCTGGATTTTACCATGTGTAATAATAATTAATTAGTTATTGAGAGAAAGGAAAATAATAATTATTTATTAAAGGAGAAGTTAATATTTAGTTTAAATATTAACAAGACCAATTAATTAATAGTTATTAGAGAGGTTAAGGGTGTTTTCTGTAATTACTTGATATTTTAATTAAAGTTGGGCTTTAATTAATAATTAAACGGGCTTGGGCTTTAATAAGGATATATATATAAATACCTTATTAAACCTTAGAATCACATTAAGATAATTACAAGATAGAAAAATTAACCCTAATCCTCCCTCTCTCTCTTTTTCGATCGGCGCAAAAACCGAGGACCACCACGGTGGTCGGCGACGACGACACACACACACAAGGGATCAAGATTTGATCATTGGTAAAATCCTTGGCGGTCTAGCAGCCTGTTCGAGGTGGTGCGGTAGCGGTGTTCTACCTTTAGCATTCTAGGATTGAAGTTTCAAGTTGAACTGCAAAGGTGTAAGTTTTAATCCTCTGCTTCTCTTTTAGTTTCTGTACGAGTTAGATAAGATCACTGGAGGGGGTTTTGTTTTATTCCGCTGTGCATGTTATTCTGATATGTTTTATACCCTACAAAACCCTTCAGAGTGGAATTAGATGTTTAGTGAAGCAGATAAGGATGATGATTTTCCATCAATGGATGAATCCATTAACCCGAACTTAAATTTTTCTAACTTTAATTTTTATAAAATTACGTTTATAAATCTATATATTTACTATATTCTTAACATTTATATATATAAATATAACTAGCATGTTACCCGCGCAATGCGGCGGTAACAAATAAATTCTACTCGATATCATGTCTGCTTTTAAGACGTAGATGTAAGGTATTCCCGTAATAAGGTGACAATGAATATTTTTTTCTTTTGGTAACAATGTTACATGTTTATTTTCTTTATCTTTGTTTCATTTTCTTTATTTCTCTGCTCTCCTTAAACTTTTTTATTAATTTTGAAAATAATAGAATCATAAAAAAGGTCCGTACTTAAAAAATAAGGTAAATTGTATGAAAATATATGGAATAAATGTTTATAAATAGAGTAAAATAGTGGATAATTATTTTATTTTATTTTATTATATGACTTTTTAAAAATGTTTATAAATTCCGGTTATAGTTATTCAAGTTTATGAGTTCTACTTATACATAATTTATATTAATTAAGTTAAAATATTTAGTATATGATATAATATTTAAAATGAAAGGTTTGGCTATGAAATTACTTTTTAATAATAAAGTTATTTTGTATTGAGTTGATTTTTCTTAATATGGAAGGTTTAGTTAATAAATGGAATATAAGAATCATTTTAACTCTATTTAATACTTACTTCATTTAGTAGTTTCCATTTAGTTTATATGAGGGGTAATTTAGTAATTTCAAAACACTTAAAATTTAAGAGTTTAAACAAAAAGGCTTAAATGCTTTATAATGTAGTATAGATATTAAAGATATATATATATATATATATATATATATATATATATATATATATATATATATATATATTTAAAATTATAATATTATATAATTACAAATTATGTTTTTTCGGTTTGATTGTAGTTATATTATGTTACAAGTTTATATACCCGTGTAACACACGGAATGGTTTAGAAAACTAACAAATATAATCATAAATAAACGATATTAAATACTTATAAAAACGCCGAAAATGAGATTAAAAAAATGACGACAAACGACGTCAATTCCAAGACCCGCGATGGAAGCACCGCGAAAGGAGAGAGTATACGTGATTGAAGAAATATGGTATCATGATACCAAAAGACGTGATTAAATTTTTTGTACAGATTATCAATCATTATATTTACAATTATAAGAATAAGGCCAAATGTTTATTGTTATAATAAAAAAGAATTTATAATAATTATAAAATATTTTAAAATGATAGAACTACAAATTTGGTTAAATATGATAATTTGAAATGTTATAAGAGATAAATATGTTATTTATAAATAAGATGGACAAATAGGATATTATAAAGTTTAAGAATTGTATATATTAAATTATTTATAATAATGTTGATTAACTTAAAGGATTTTGACTTCGAAAAGTCAAGGTCAAATTAAATTTTCAACTTAGCTAAAAGGTAAAAACTATTACTTAATTAAAAAATATTCATTATTAATATTTATATGAAAAATTATTTAAAAAAGTACGATTTTAAAATAGTTTATAATCTATTGAAATTTTTTGATATTTATGATTGTTTAATTGTTTATAGTTATTTGATATTTATCATTGGTTTAATTAAGATTTAACTTTATCAAATTCACATTAGTTTGATTTTAAAAAGTTAAAATTAAAATTTTAGAATTAAAGGTATTATGACTAAGATTAAATCTTTTATTAAATGAAAGGTCTAAATAATCTAATAATTTTTTTCAAATTAGTCTTTTATATATATCATATTAGAAGATATCTTGATTTGTTTTTTTATAAAGAAACTATGTATTAATCTCAACAAAAATAATAAATTTTATGTAAATCAATAATATTTCCTAAAAAAAGAGTTATTTTATTATCTAACATGATATCCGGTCTAATTCAATATATATACGAATAAAATAATTTTAAATAATTATACATATAAATGATGAAAAGCTAATAAATATTATAAATATGAATAGAATAATTTTAGGTGTTACCACTCGTTGAATCGTTTATTTAAGGCTTCAATCCAGCTCGACTCTCTTGTGCAAACGTCATAAAACCAGATACATAAATCACCCAAAAGGGTTTTGATTTCTATATGATTTCATTTCCTACGGGGTTGATCCTAATTGACCAAACATTCAGAAAAGATCCCCACAGCGAGTGCTTCTGTCTTCTCGCACAAATTCCTCCTAAAAAAGAGTTGCGACTGAATTGCTAAAGATTGACACAGGATTCCAATTTTGACTTCCTCTTCATCTGGGTAAAAACCCATTACAGATTATTTGAGTTTTAATTTGCTCAAGGTGTGAGGGTTTCGGCTGTAGATTCAGTTTAGATACCATTTTCGAAGCTATGGAAGCTTATAAGAGATGGGTTCGGAGGAATAAGGAGTATGTTCATTCCTTAGAGTCTCTTGCTAATGTAAGTTCACTGAATTATGCTACTCTCTTTAATAATTTGTTATAAATCGTATCTACAGCTTTGTTGATTGTTAATTTTGTGAATCCAGAATCGGGTGGGTGTTTGGACTTGAGTTTGAATTGATTATTGCTGTTAGCTGTTCTTTTAGTTCACACTGCAATAGTTAATTGACAAAGATGAGATTTTTTTTGACTTTCTGATTATTTACGGTCAAGCTAATACATTTGCAGAAAGATGTAATAATAAGATAGCAGATTATTGAGATAATTGCAAACTAACCTACTTTTTCCTGGCTTTAAGCACATCATTATCTGATTGTGATTCTTCAAGTAGCCATAAGCAATTAAGCATTTAAGCAATGTTTTTCGTTGTTCTTTATGTATAACCATAGTAACCACGAGGTGGCCTATTGGTAAGGCGTCTCGTCCTCAAAGAGGTCATGGGTTCAAACCCCACTAGGTAAACATATTGGGGGTGGTCAGGGAAGAGTAAGGAAACGGTCACGGGGATACCCTTGTTAGGCCGCGTACATCTGAGTCAAAGACTCGCCCTCCCAAGGTAACCTGAACAAGGAAAACCTCGCTGTTATTATGTATAACCATAGTGTGTTATGTGTAAGACTTGTGCTTTAAATCAGCAGGGCCGTCTTAAGGGGCGTGCGAAAGGGGCGACCGCCCAGGGCCCATGGATTAGAGGGGCCCATTTTTCTTTTGTATGTGTATAATGTACATGGTTTAACGCTTTAAGCCTAGTTTAGTTAATCTATTATGAGTTAATTGTTATAATGTACATGGTTTAACGCTTTAAGTCTAGTTTAGTCATCCCTCAAATTTCCTAAAAATTGTTGAAATTTGTTAAAAATTTATTTTCTGACCCAAACCAGTGGGAAATTCGTTGAAAAATACCCACCGAATTTGATGCATAGGAAATCTCTTTGTGATGCTTAATTATCTAGTAGTGACCGTTTGTGAAGAAAACTAAGAAATCCTCAATTCATAAAAAAAAAACGATTGTTAGTTTGCGATGAAATCATACAAAATTGTTTAACCCATTGGGACGAAATCACACAATTTGGGAAGAAGAAACAACATTGACAATCACAATCTCTTATCATAATTTGGTTTTCTTAAGAAAAAAAACAATATCATAGGCTTTTGTAAAAGGTAGAATTCAGAAATATCTATTTAAGACATTTGAAATTTGAAATGTTTCTAATTTCTTAAACATGTGTAAAATTTTCTTTAATCTTTAATCTTTGATCCTTGATTTTTAGTTTAATTTTTATTCACTTTTTAGATTTCAATAATATAACTACTTACTTTTTGTTTGCTTTGTTTGGTCAATTGATTATATGGAAACTAATTGGTATTTTCATATTATTCAGTTTACTTTTGCTTAGTATAATTGTTTAATTGATATTTGCATATTAATTGCTTAGTTCGTAATTAACTAATTTATTATCTTGTAACTAACCGTCATTAGCATATTAGTTTGTTTATTTATTAGTTTGCTTAGGTGGTAAATACTAGATTTTAATTCTTGAATCAGTATGACCAGTTTTACTTAGTTTGCAATTGGTTGTCAATTGTATATTTTGGATATTGTTGCCATTAAATACGTATAATTGTAAGTTTTTTCTTAACGTTTTATTTAGTTTAGTATTTTTAAGGGCCCGTTTTTTAGTTTTGCCCCGGGCCCCAAAAATATTTAAGACGGCCCTGTAAATCAGAATTACTCTATCTCATGTTATAGCTGATATTATGTCTTGATTATTGAAGTCAAAATGTTTTTTGAACAGTGGTTGCGGTTTTAGCTCTATCTAGGATGCTAAAGGTAGTTTAGCAACCGAGGCAATTGATTTTCTCACAAAACCCGAGTTGTATATCTCTTTGATGATTGTGTTTATGAATATTAGATTAAATGAAAGTCGGTGAGGGTTAAATGTTGTTAGTATTAATGTTGGTTAACGACCTTTGGTTGTTTTTATTGGTTTATGTTGCTACAGTTAATAAATTCTTGTTCACACCCATTCCTATCATCTATGCAACTATACACGATTCTTCTCAACTCTTTTAGTTTCAGGCCCGTTGTTGAACTTGTTCTTTTGGAGTCTCGTGTTTCTTTTTTCTTCACATTTTCTCACTTATGAATGTTCAGGGATTGACATGGCTTCTTCCCGAGAGATTTTCTGATTCAGAGATCGTACCGGAAGCAGGTTTTGTGATATTTTGGTAACATTTACCTTCTTTTTTTTTCACCTAGAAACTAAAATCTCTTCAAGAGCAATGATAATTATAGTCAGATAGTCGGTTCCATATCACAATCCATATATCACCCTCTAAAAATACATCTTTTGACATAGAAAAGTTGAATTTGGTCATTTGAAAGTATACCCTTCTAACATTTCATTTTATTTCCTATGAAGTGACTTCGATATTGGGTATAGTGACTGCTGTCAATGAACATATAATTGAAACGACTCCATCCCATATGCACACGAGACCTCCTGAACAGTCATCTTTCCCATTCTCTTTGTGTTTGACTTTGTTGAAAGACATGGAAACTTTGGTTGAAGTTATGGCACAACATTTCTATGGTGATGATAGTAAATGGAATTTCATCGCTGTTACAGAGGCCACAAAGTAAGCAATGCCTCTTGAAGATTATTTATATCTTTTATACACTTTCTAATCGGTATATCCCTCAAAAAGTCAAACATTTGACTTTTGGGAGTGAAATCTTGTTCTTTCAAGACTCAACAACTTGATGAGTTTAGGGATGTAAACGAGCCGAGCCGAGCCGAGCTTTACACTAATCGAGCCAGGCTCTTTTAAAAGTGCAGAAGCTCGATCTCGTTATTTGAGGCTCGGGCTCGGCTCGTGAAGTGATTTACGAAGCTCGTGGTTTAAGCTAATTTATTTTTTTTTTGTTTTTTTAAATAGTTTAAATTATTTAAATAATAATATAAAACAATTTGAACTTTAAATTATTATATTTTTTTAATTTTTTTCATATTTAATGATATAAAAACAATTTAAATTTTGAATTTTAAACTTTTTCATATTTAATGATATAAAAATATATAATACAATTCTATAATTAATAAATAATAAGTAAAAAATAAATGTTATATCAAAGCTCGTTTAAGCTTGCGAGCTTAAACGAGCCCAGTATCCAAGGCTTGGGCTCGAGCTCGTTTAATAAATGAGCCTTAATTTGGGCTCGAGCTCGGGCTTTTTTAGGCTCGGCTCATTTCGAGCTTATAACAATCCGAGCTCGAGTAGCTCACGAGTAGCTCGGCTCATTTACATCCCTAGATGAGTTGATATACATTCCTTCACAATATTAGCATCAAAATCTTTCCTTAAGCACGTGTTCATATACAGTGTGACATCTATCATTATTTGCTCAAGAACTGTGAAAATTAATTTCAGGGTAGTAGCTAGACTAGCTCTATTGCGGAATAGCGGGTACAAAATGCTATTACAAGGAGGGGAAACAATAAACGATGGGAAAGATCCAAATGATGCAAACCAAGAGCATACTCGTGGTGGAAATTTAATGCAGCAGGGACGAAATGGTAACTTCACTCATGAACGAAGAGCTCTCTTTGCAATGAGTAGGTTTGGTGAAAATGCGAGGATGGTTTCCGATCCAACATGGTTTCGCAGGGCCGAACATCATCAACGTGCAATTATGGAGCTCCCAGGTAAATTCTAAAAAACATTAAAAAAATAAAAAAGATTTATATTTATGAAATAAGGAGAGAGAAGTTAATAAGATTTTAAAAGTTATATTGATGTAGGTGGATAATTTGTTTGTGTAAGAGAGTGTGTTAATGGGAGAATATATTTTAAATAAACAAAAAGTTAAAATTTATTAAGAGAGATAAACGGTTAAAAATTGAGTGGATGAGATTAATTTAGATAAAAAGAAGTGTGGAGATTAGAAATTGACATAATTTTAAGTTCTCAAAAATTGAAAGGAGTGACAGTGTTAAATGGTTTATATAGTAGTATAGATATAAATAAACGGGCAAATGAATCATGTTGAATTTGTCTTTATGTGGTTACAGAATCCTACATAAAAAGACCTACCCTCTTGAGTTTCTTGTCTGAGAATGGTGTTCCAGGGGGCTTATTTCTAACGGGGGAGGTCTTGTTCATTGCAAGACCACTCGTTTATGTTCTTTTAATAAGAAAATACGGGCCTCGTTCATGGCTTCCTTGGTTCATCTCTTTGACAATCGACCTCCTTGGGATGAGTTCATCAATGGTGTTATTGACCACTCATAGAGACAAGAAGCAGCTTCATCTATCTGCTCCTGAGAAGGACGAGGTAAAGTATTTTAATAAAGAGTAAATTATCAAAATGGTCCTTTAACTTTGCTGTTTCTTCCGATTTGGTCCTTTAACTTCAAAAGTGACCAAGATAGTCCTTTAACTACCACTTTATCACCTTAATGGAGCTGACTAACGCCTTCCTACCCGAAGGACCATTAAGGTGATAAAGTGGTAGTTAAAAGACCATCTTGGTCACTTTTGAAGTTAAAGGACCAAATCGGAAGAAACAGCAAAGTTAAAGGACCATTTTGATAATTAACTCTTTAATTATCTTTACATATGAAATTTTGAACTAATTTAACATTTGTATTTGCCCGTTTCACTTGTTATTAAACCTTCATGAAGGATATTTTAGACCCTTTTCAAATAGTTAACTCCTGTTTTAATAAAACACAGTTGAGAAGACGGAAACTGTTGTTGGCGCTTTACCTCATGAGAGATCCATGTTTTGGCAAATACACACGGTATAGTTTTTAAACTCGATTATTTACCTTTTCTTTTTTCATTTCCGAGATGGGAAACTGGATGGATTTTAACTTAGCAATTGGTTGAACTTGTTGAATCTAGGCAAAGACTGGAAAGTACCGAGAAAACATTGGAACATATCCCCGTTGTCGGGTTCCTCACAGGTTTGTTATCTTTTGTTCATCTTTTAAAACAAAAATGTCGTTTTTGGTCATTTATCTGCTATTTCCTTAAAAGATTCAAACACTTTCTGTTTCAAACTAGTCACTAATAAGTTGCATTTTGATTGGTTAATCTGATTTGCTTTCCTTTCTAGTTTCTTTGTTGTGTGTTCCTCTTCTTTAGGGTTGGTTATTTTCGTGTTTTTGCAGCAAAGTTGATCGAGCTTTTGGTTGGAGCCCAAACACGTTACACATACATGTCTGGTTCTTAAGATGTATATGATGCAAACCAAACGGTAAGTTATGTTTTCCAAACTACAAATATCATGAAAAGTTTGAAATGTATGTTTAAGCAAGCATTCATACTCGTAAGGGTTTTAGTGTCGGTGCCTGTATGAATTTCTCATGAAACATTAAGATGATTTTATCGAATAATAATAATAGTAATAATAATGTTTCGTTAATTAGTATGAGGTAATCCTTGGAGATTTGTAGATCTACGTATGCGAGACTTCGATTTTTCATGTTGAAAGGTGGTGTGATGTCCATTTGTTTATGTTCCGGCTCTCGAGTCCCTGAAACTTGATTAAGGTTATCTACCAACCAGGAAGATGTATTAAATCTAGATCAATTTGATTCAGGTTGTTTCCAATCACCATACAGCATAGAAATGAATCATCTTAATGATCTAGACAACATTGTAGTCCCTTCCCTTGCGTATTTGGTGACCCCAACAAACAGTGGCGGGTCCAGAAGTTTGGGATACCGGGGGCCTATATTCTAAGCAGTCAACAGAGTGTAGCAAAAAAAAAAAAACACTTAGGTATACATATGCCATAATTAACATTAATTACTAACCCTAATACCCTAAATCAGTTAACAATTAATCATGGTTAAATAGAATATAAATATATGATTACATAAGCCTAAATGGAGTAGGAACTTGTGGCAGGCGGCTCTTTTAACTCTCCTTACCTAACCTCACAAAACACATCAGAAATATCTCCTTATCTAACATCACAAATGACAAAACACAATTAACAAATAGACAATAGTTAGCTAGCCACTCTTTTACCTAATAGCACAAATCACAGTTCTCAAATCACAAATAGAACATGGTTACTTCATAAAATAGAGGGGCATTCAATCTGAGAGCTGCCATTTGACTTTTGAGAGATAGAGAGAGGGATATCAAGAAACGAAGAGATAGTGGCTTACAAAAAGGAGGGGCTGCCGTTCAATCGAGGGCTCGGGTGAGTGGGGCTGCCGGCATGTAACAGTTCTGTGACTGCGGACTGTAGAGGGGATGTGGAGTGGCTGCCCTTGAGGGTTCCGAGAGTCGAGACTATTCGTCTGTTTAGTCGTTCAAAGTAGGAATGGCTACAGGGCTTCGGGGCGGGGATTGGTCCCCCCGTCCCCGCTTAAAAAACCGCGGGGATTTAAATGAGGATCTCCGTCGGGTAACCAGAGAAAACCGTGGGGAAACGGGTATCCCTGTTTAATAATAAACATGTAATTAAATGGGTACTTTTCACCGCATAGATACTCATTAAAGTAAAACTGTGACTTTTCACCATGTGAATCATCACCGTTAATATTTTACCATGTGTTTTAGAAAACGATTATAGTAAATTATACAACATTATCGAATACAAACATTCTGAAACAAAATTAAAGTCTTAAAAAATCTAAATACATCCAATTATCAAAACCAGACATTCCATATAAAGACAAAGATTAAAATTAGGTTGTATGGAATTGTATAAAGATTTGTATATTTTCTATTTAAAATCAATTATATGTGTGTGTGTATATATTTATAAATAATATTAATATATAATCGGGTATCGGGTAATTAGTTTCGGTTTATAAACTAGACAATCCCCGTCCCCGTTTAAATAATCGAGTTTTCCACGTCCCGTTTATGTTGGTTTTCTGTTTCTTTTTTTTTTCTTTTTTCTTTTTTTTTGCTATCCCTAGTTCAAAGCTTTATGTGAATTGAGGGTTTCAAAACTGCAAATGAGATAAAATTATCTATTAAGTAAATAGTTTTTTTTTCCTTGGGGGCTGAACATTATGTTTGGAGGGGGTCCAAGAATTTAAGCCACATCAGTAATATTAAAATTTTCTGGGCTATTAGAAAAAACGGGTATTCCCGTTTAATAATAAAGATGTAATTAAATGGGTACTTTTCATCGTACAAGATGGATCCGCCAATACCGACGAATGATAGTCCAAAATATATATTAAAAGAATATGATAATTAGAGTGTTAGAAATAAATAATCGAATTAAATGGGAACCTTTAAGAAACCGAGTATCGCCAAATGACAACAAACTTCTTTCGAATATATATCCCAATAACATAAAAAATCTATTTTTATATATCACCTAACCGGTTGCTTATTTACTTTTCTATTTCATATTAAACAAAATTAGCTTATTTGTACATTCATAATTCACCGACTCTTATCAAGTAGCATCAAATCGGATCAAGATCTTACGATCGTATGTTCAAGATAAGGATCTTGCGTACGATTATAAATAGAGGTGGGCGACACAAGTGCGGGAAAGGACAAGATTTGAGTAGTGACGTTCGTCTCCCATTGAGTGGTGGCTAACCCCGGACCCGGATGGAGAGTGTGTGGCGGGGGTAACAAGTTTGAACGGTTTTGTTGGTAAGGATGAGTGAACCTCCAAGTAAAAAGAATGGGAGTGAGGAGGTAGAGAGAGAATCCTCGTGAGGTGTGTAGCCCTCCTATTTATAGAGGGAAAATCTAGGGCAAGGCCTAAACTTTTGGGCTAAGCTACATAAATGGACTCAGTACAAAATCCCGTAATATGGTGCATCATCAACATGCATGCAGAAATCCTACTAATGATCAACACTTTTTAGTTAAATGAAATCATAAGATCAGGATCTTAACAACTAAGCATCAAGCCTGTAAGATTTCCATACACGTCTTCAAAGTGTGAGACTAAAGAAATAGCTCTGGTGTCTCACAACCTTGGTAACACCATTTCAGGTAGGGGCGGTAGCGTTTGGTGTGATAAAAAAAATATACGGATTTGAATTGACACGTATAAAAAATGGACTGTTTTTCGGTGAGTTACATAATTCATCACCTGTGTAATAATTGTGTTGGTTTTTAGAAATGCATACAATTTGGGGTCCGTTTAATATTTATATAATTTTTTTTCATAAAAAAACCAAATTTTGACCTTTTTAATTAATTATCATATAGACTCTCATGATTCACATTCATAATAAACTCTCATGATATTTTGGCATCAGGGCCGTCTTAAATATTTTCAAGGCCCGGGCAAAATTAAAAAATGGGCCCCTAAGTCCAACGTTGAGTAAAAAACTGTACATATTTTATTGCAACAATTAACGAAAAATGTACAATTGACAACCAAACATGAATTTCTTTTCAAACATGATTTTAAAAACAAGCAAACTACCAATTAACTAATTACCAACTAAATAAAACTAACAAGTTATTCAAGAAATAAAATCTAATAGTTACCAAGCAAGCAAACTAAACAAACTAATATGCAAACAGCCAATTACCAACTAAACAATTAATACGCAAATATCAATTAAACAATTATACTAAACAAACTATATTAAACTACCAATTAGTTATCATATAATCAATTGACCAAACAAAACAGACAAAAAAAGTAATGAGTTGAAATATTAAAATCTAACAGTGAATAAAAATTAAATTAAAAATCAAGAAACAATGATTAAACAAAAGTTTAGACATGTTTGAGAAATTAGAAGAATTTCAAATCTCATATATGCCTTAAATAAGTTGAATTTTTTAATTCTACCTTTCATAAAAGGGAGGTGATTCGTACACAACAAAAATTGTCCATACACAACAGGTACAAGTACATTACAAAACATGATACAAGTCAATAATGCAGAAATTGTTGTGTATGAACAATTTTTGTTATGTACGAATCACTTCCCTTCATAAAAGCCTCGTTTTTGTTCAAGGAAATCATATATGGATAAAATATTGTAATTGTCAAATTTGTTTCTTCTCCCCAAACTAAATGATTTCGCCAGGGTCAAACAATAATGTGAGATTTCTTCACAAACTAAAAATTGATTTTTTAATGAATTGATAACTTCATGATTTTCTCCCAAATGATCACTACTAGAAAATCAAATATCATAATGAGATTTCCTACCGACCAAATTCGGTGGAAAATTTTCAACAAATTACCCACAGATTTGAGTCAGAAAGCAATTTTCAATGGATTTTCCACCAATCTAGTAAAAAAATCCCTGGGAACTCACACGGATATGGTTTTCCCTGTAAGATTTTATCCATGGTCGATTTTGTGAATAATCTAAGTGAAGCGGTCTTTTTCCATAGATGTTTTCAACACAAATGGGTGTTGTGTTGTAGTGGGCCAAAAATGTTGGCAATTAAATATATAATTTCTACTTAGAGTGTTATTCTCGAATCTTTAAGAAATTTGTAGCGTTTACAACAATTAACTCATAATAGATTAATTAAACTAGACTTATAATGTTAAACCATATACATTATACACACACAAAAAAAAAGGCCCCCTTAATCCGTGGGCCCTGGCGGTCGCCCCTCTCGCACGCCCTTTAAGACGGCCCTGTTTGACATCATGGTTTAAACAACTCCAATTAAGAACGGGTAAAAATATAACGTGGGAATCAATCATTATTATTCTATTCTTGTTGTATTTAATTAGGATTTATGATCTCAATTAGCAACCGACGCACAATTAATGAGTGTATGATCTCAATTAGTAACCGATGCACAGTCAATGAAGATTTATGATGAATGAGAAGCAAAATTAAGTGTACACCATCATGACTTTAAGCCCAAACTTCTAATCTGTTGACACATCAATTACTCGCTCCTTATAATTAACTTAGTTTCACAAATTAAGAATCAATGATGATTGCCACGTAGAATACAATAGTTACTGAGTTATAAGAGATATATATAGATATAATGCATTTAGTTCATGTTGTTCTTCATTTTTGCTGATAATACGTTGAGTTGCATTTTTAATGATGTTCAATTTGCATATTCAATTTTGAGTTTGGTTCTCTGAATCCACTTTTATTTCTTCTTTTTTATTATTTTGAAAGGAGGTGCATCTTTATGACATGCATTTTTGTTTTTGCATATTTAAAAATAATTTATCAAGTATGTCATGTCTGGTCTTAAAGGATAAAAAGATAAAACTATTAGTATTTTTTTAATGAAAATTTCTAACTATGAACAAGATATGATTAAATATAAATTTGGTGGGTTTTTTAAAACAAAAATGGGTGGTGCTATAATTTTTCAAAGAGAGGAGCGTGGGATTATTTAAAAAAAACCTAATTCCAATTTTACCCCTATCTTTATTGTCACATGTCGGTACTTATATGGGTTCTATATATAAGAACGGATCTAAACTTAACCGATATAAATTTAATTAAACCCAAAGTCGGTTGTACCTTATCCTTTACCTCTGTTGAAGTAAAGTACTAACACATACACACACAAACATACGTAACTCACATACTCTCTCTCTCTCTCAACTCTTAGAGTATTTGTAAGAAATCAAAAGAGAAAGCTGAATCAAGGAAATTCATAGCTGGATTCAAGTGCTTTAATCTGTTCTTGTGTAGTCTTCTTCATTAACTAGTAAGTGTTCTTCAAGCCTGAATTAGTTTTTGAGTTTTGAAAGGGTTAAACCCATTTGCAAGGATTTGATTGATCCTTGGTAGTGTTTTTGAGCAATAGAACATGTAGAATCAGTATATGGATGTTAAGTAAAGTGTATAAATGTTTGAAAATGAGTTTTGGTCGAATTAAAGGTCAAAAACGTGAGTTGCAGGCCTGTTTCGCGGACAGAGACGAAGGTCTGCTGTGCAGGACCTTCCTGCGGCCGTAGGGATATGTTTCTGCGGCCGTAGGGATATGTTTCTGCGGCCGTAGGGATATGTTTCTGCGGCCGTAGGGGCCATTTTGTCCCCCGGCCGTAGGAAAATGTTTCTGCGGCCGTAGGGAGGTGTTTTTCAGATTTGTTGAATTAAGCCTTCTGTGGCCGTAGTAAGTGGTTCTTGTGGCCGTAGGAAGATGTTTTATGTGGTTTACCACCTACGGGTAAAGAAACGAAGCCTACGGGTGTGGGTACATAACCTACGGCCGTAGGAACCCAAAGAACAGCTTCTACGGGCGTAGGGAGAAGTCTCTGCGGCCGTAGGACCTTGTTCATTAGAAAAGGGACTCTACAGCCGTAGGCCATATCCTCTGCGGCCGTAGGACCCTGTCCTGTGTTGAAAGATTTGTGACGCGTGTTTTAAACGAAGAATGTTAAGTGTTAAGTAATAACCCGTGTATATGCGTCGTGTTAGGTGTACTTGAGGAACCGGAAGACACGAGTGCCGTATCTGCTTAGCGAGGACTCCAGGAGAGTACCGGTTTTCACATGAGACTAAGTAAGTAGGGCTAATTGTTATGTATTGAAACGTGCTATTGTGATAGTGACGTATGCACGTACGAGGTAAGTGGTGGAGTGTTGTGTTGTGCTATGACGTGAGTTATGTGTTTATAGTAGTGACGATAGATAAGTGAAGTGATACGAGATATACCCAAGTAGGGTTTGACCTATGTGACGACTGTATGCTATGTTAAAGGGTAATTTAGTATTATGCTCATCAAGTATGAGCATAAGCTAATATGATAATGTATATGCGCATGTAATTGGATCCTGATTGGATCAGCCATGTTAGATTATTGTATTGCGCATGTGATTGGATTCTGATTGGATCAGTTGTGTTAGAGTATAAAATTGTGCATGCAATTGGATCCTTATTGGATCGGTTATGTGTTATTATGTTATGTCCGAACAATTGGGGGACTGTACCACAGTTCCTGGGATTGGTTAAGGTCAGCCGTGTAGGCTGGTCCCTGGGGGCCCAATAGGGTCTGGAAGTGGGGGATTAACGACATCCGAGTGTATACGCTTGGTGACAGCTCTGCAGGCCACCGTTCCTTGACGAAGATGGGGTTCTTGGCGTAAGCCGGAACTGGTTATGTAATGGGGTTCTCGGCGAAAGCCGGAAACTGGTTGTGAAACGGGGTTCTCGGTGCAAACCGGAACTGGTAAACGTGATGGTGGGTTGCTCTTCGCTCCCCCACCAATGCGGATGGTTGTGCCTGATTCCCCAGCTTGGATCGTTGAGCCAGGCTAGCTACCTCGCAAGATATGATCCCGCTGACATGTCGGCGCACCGCTATGTGATAGCTTAGCTCTGTGTGCCTTACTGTGATGTGATAGCATGCTTATTGATGCTTATGTGTAAATTGGTGCTCACTAGCTAGTTGTAGCTAACGGTGCAAGATTTCCCTTTTTCGCAGGTTAGTGACTGATGGCATGGCGAGCTGGGGTTACTCGTGGGTAATTGTAGTATTTATATTTGTGGAACACTAATTGTTATTTATATGCATGTGATCCGATGGTCAGTTGTTAGTTGTGGTAACACCTGTTATATGAAATGTTAAATAGTTAGATAACAATCTAATATTTTTGTAAATGGTGATTATATCCGCTGCAAGCTTTTGATAAATAAGTTTTAAAAGTTTAAATTGACGCTAATTTTAAGCTCGTGAAACACAGTGTTACATTTATAGTCTCTAAAATACTAAATACAGTGTAACATCATTTTCCTAGGAAGCATTTAAGTAACCCATTATATAAGATAAACTATACAATTGGCTTATTCTGAGCGTGTCTACATCTATCTCAGGTTTTTGGATGGTGGTACTATTTATGCTTAATAAACACATCCTTCATTGTGAACCATGTGCTTTTGCTTATCATTCTTGTTTCTTAATCATCAAATTTTGTTTCCCTTCTTTATTGCTTCTTTTCATGGTCCCTATAAATCTTTTCATGTGTCTAGTAGGAAAAATGGTAAAATTAAATCGACTCCATAATTTACAACATGATATGATTATGATTTTAGATTTAGGCGATGCGTCACCCAGACGATATGTTTTCGCAGAATGCAGCTTTGATTGTAACTTTTGTGTATTTATCTCACAATAATTCTAGATATTAACTATGGTTGTCTTAGTCCTTAAAAAGTTGATGAATTGATTTTCAGGGTATGACTATTTTGTTTGCTGATGTTGGCTGGGCTGGCCCAAACCTGGTACATTTGTTACCTTATTTGTATTCTAAATTAAGAAAAGTGTTGATTCTTTTACCAGGTGTTAATTCCTTTTGTTGTTTGTGCATTTTGATCGCATGGTGTGAATCCCAATAGAGCATCAAGCATAAAGAAATGAATTGCACATATATCTTATAACAGATGCCAAAATGTAGCTTTAGGGGTGTTTTAAAAGGCTATACATAACATGATTTATGTGTGTTATACATAATCATAGATTTCTATAGTTCTCTATGTTAGAACCTTGAGGGGGGGGGGGGGTGAATAGGTTATTTTACTTAGTTTACCAATTTTTCACAAATAAAATTTGTAAGTTGTGTATAGAAGATTTTTCTTGAAGTTTATAACACAAAAAATATATATACTTGAAATAAAGAGAGTAAGGGTAGAGAGATATCACCAATTAGTAGACAAGAGATTTATAGTGGTTCATGCAAGTGTTAACAAACTTCCACTACATCCACTCCTTGGCCTCACCCACCAAGAGTTTGCTCCACTAGCTTCTCTCTTTGAAGGTAGAGATAAACCTTTTACACTTCTCTTTTTCACTTGCAAGAATTAACACTTCAAACTTGCAAGTAAGGTAAAGATAACCTTGCTTCACTCTAATTCTATAGGCTAGAGTTGATCCTCACTTCACTCTAGTTTGAAAGGCTAGAGTTGATCATTACTTCTCTCTAATTCTAAAGGCTAGAGATGATCCTTACTTCACTCTAATTTGAAAGGCTAGAGTTAATCCTTACACTATTACAAAATATATGAATGATGATGTAGTGTTTAAGCTATGAAAGCTTTGGTCTTGCTTGATTCTTGATCTTGAATGATAGATTAATTATCAAAGAATATGAGCTCACAAGATAAGAATATATGTTCTGTGTTTTTTTTCTGTACAAGAGGTTAATAAAACACAAGACTTGAGTTGGTTTAAATAAGGAAAAAGGTGCAAGTTCAAAAAGTGTCCAGACTGCCCACGGTAGATCCATGGTCGACCGTGGCATCTTCCGTCAGCATTCTGGAATTTTTTTAGCCTTGCAAATAAAGACGGTGGCCTTTTACCAAAATCACACACAACCCATTTTTACCATTAAAATGCACTGAAAAGGAGTCTTATAAAAGTTGTCATACCTCTTATGTTTGAATTTAAACACCAAATAGGAAGTTTAGAAGCCAAATGCATAAAACATGTTGGAAGTTTGCTTCTTTGGGAGATTCCTTTTCCTATGAGTGGTGTTGTGTTATTTCAATGGAAGATCATGTTTGGTATTTGCCAAAATAAAAAGTCTAATACTTTTTCAACCAAGCTTGTGATTTATATAAAAAGATATTTGAATTTTTTATAAAAGTTTTTATAAAAATTATTTTGTAAAAACTTAAACTTCTTTAATTAATTATTCTTGTAAGCTCATATTTTCCGAACTCTTGTTTGTAGTTTTCTTCGCCACCGGCTGTCGGGTACGAGTTCGGCTGACTTCAAGAAGAACAATGTTTAAGAATAGTGAGTTGTGCAGTGACGTTTGATACACGGTCGACCGTGGGATCGACCGTGAACACTTTACGCTTTCTTCAAAACTTGTTTTCTTCATATCTTGTTGAGTTAAATTCTTTTACTTGTTTGTACTTCACTTGATCATCAATTTGAGGCTTGTTAATTTTATTTAAGAATATAGATATAAACATATGAATAATTTTGATAAGCAATAGTATCACATGTGTATATTTTTATCATCATCAAAACAAGGAGTGCACTTTTAAATGTATGACCATGTATGCACCAACAATCTCCCCCTTTTTGATGATGACAAAATATGCAACATTTAATTTAGATTGCTACACAAAATTATTCATGTTAACAATGTTGCATAGCTATATTCTTCTCCCCCTTTTGTCAAATCATAAAGGAACATTCTTCTCCCTCTTATGATCTAGCACAAAATAGTTGATGAAGCTCCCCCTTGATCAAAGCTCCCCCTTGATTTATGATCCCTTTAAGCTAGCACTTGACAAAAGATAGACAAAACAAAACACAAGTGCAAGATATACAACAGTATTTGCATAAACTTAATTTAGGAAAAATCAAATATACTCAAGTAGGAATCATGAGAGATTTATGCATCATTATCTTGTATTTATGCTAATGATAGGAAGTGAGAGTGTGAATATATATGAAATTTTCTTTTTGGTTGGTGACTCCCCCTTAAAATGTGCATATTATGTTAGGGACAACCAAAATCCACAATCTTAATCTTAAGTTAAGTATCAAAAATTTCTTAGCTCTAGATTGTGGAGATTATCTCAATATTTTTCTATTCATTTCTAATTGATATTTATTTATATACATTATGTAGCAAATGGATGATTTAATCAAGTAAGTGACCAATGTGTGCACTAAATTGACAATTATTTTGATTTTATGTATGAAGCACATGATGTCATGTATATTATCTTGATCTTCAAATAATAATGCATTGTATATGTAGATCAACATATCATGAGAAATTTGATATAGAATTGATATTTTCATGATTACGATCAACATTGATATGTATATTTCTCAAGTATTATATATTTGAGTTAATTCTATACCAACATATACTCACTAAAATATACTCTCATTATTACTAGTACACAAAAGTTTTCTAATTTCAAGCAAGTCAAATAAAGATTTTATAGTTACATGTTTGGTTCATGATTACTTAAGTTTATCTTCTTTTGATAGATCAACTAGGCTTAAGTATAAGTTTACTTGTTATTTTATCTTATATTCAAATTTGATTTTTATTTATGTGTATTCAATATTCAACAAGATTAGGATGATTTGAGAAAAGTGTTCTCATGAGTACAAAGTATGCAATACCAATGCTCCAATCATTATTTATGCATGTATGCCACATAGTTTCATGTGTCAAGTGATAATCAAATTAAGTATGTGACACATGAGATTAGTCATTTAAGTATATAGACATACTCAATCATATATCATGATGACAAATAACATGATTTCTTATATGAGGCATAACTTGTCATCTATTTTACCTATCTTGATTACAAAGAGTAATTCATTAAGTACCATGATAAGATAGTAAGAGAGAACCACTTGCAACAATTAATATGTTAATTTATATTTCTTCACCATGTAATCATCTTCATATATCTTTCATCACAAACTTATTTTAAAGACTCTTTTGATAGTGATCTTTTATGAAAAATCTATGTGTTAGGTAGCTTGACCACAATTCATTACATGATAATTATTCAACACTTGATGAGCATGAATGTCATATCATAATGTTACATATGTTTAGTGATATTTCATGTAAGAATCACATATGTAATTTGATAACATTAAGAACAAGGATATGTCAAACATGAACCAAAGTATTATCATTTAGCGTGTATTGTTATTTTGGTAACATATCTTGTTGATGTAAATAGGATATCATGAGCATCACATATAAGTTGCATACAAGCATTTTACATTTTCAAACCATGTAAGATATAGAATTTAGGCATAAGGTTTGTGTAAATTATTTTTATTTCTCCAAGTATGCAATTACTTAATGATCTCTTATAAAAGTAACACATGAAATGTTTGACTAAAATGATTTTTCAAACTCTTATGTCATAACTCAACTTTTAGTTTGTGATTACTTTGAATTGTGAAGTATATAAGATATAAGCAAGTTCTTATTTATTTAATATAATCTTATCTTAACTTCATAATAATCATTTTATGACTTTGCAAGTTTAATTAGTTTATTACCTTTACTAATAGTCTTGACTTTTTGAATTAAGTTCTTAGAATTTGAGCCCAAGACAAGATATTCAAACTTTAACATCATAGGGAGTTGCATGTTAGCATATTGTTGCACTAAACTAAGGTATTATAATTCGTTTCATTCATAAGGTTTAGGCAGAGCTTGTTAACAACATAAACATGCTTTTGTTCATTTGTTTACGATGATGTTAAAAAATTTGCATATGCTCTCAAAGTAATAGGTGATGACATAATTTAAGATAAATGAAGATTCATTATATTTAAAACACATATGTGAGTATAAGATTAACATGTATGTGTTTAACAATTTTGTTCATGTGTCCAAAGTGTTCGAAGATTTCGAAGATTAATGAATCATGTGTTATACAAAAGTTAGTTGATATGTAAGAAGTAAGATTAAAGTGAATTTAGAAATTTAAAAGTCAAAAAAAATTAAAATTTCATTAATTTCCAGGGGCCTCACGGTCGATGTACGGTATCGACCGTGGATCGACCGTGGATGGTCTGAAATGTTGCTCAAGTTCAACAGGTTGACGGTCGAAGTACGGTCGACCGTGGGTACGACCGTCAGTAAGTTGTGAACTTTTTATATTTTTGTCCTTTTTGACATGATATGAATTCTCCTATTTTATCCCATATTAACAACTCACAAATCATTTTTGTTATACAATACCCACTACTTTTTCATACCTAACATTTTTTCAAATAAAACCTCAAGATTTTCCCCTAAATATTATAGTTTCTCATCAAACATGCCCAAACATGAAGATAGTATACATATCCTCAAGATTCATCAAATTTTTATTGTAAAATATAAGCCTAATCTTGAGAATAGAGAGAGATAAACATGAAATATACCTCTTGAAGAGCAAGAAATTCATGATAGAGGAGAGGAGCTCAAGAAAGAGATTTTTCAACCGTGGATCTACCATATGTGCGATCATAGTTTCAATCATGGTTTGCCACCGTGAGGTAAATCCGTAATTTTTGTGAATTTAGAAATAAAATATTTGTGTTTTGAAGCTCCAAAAATGACAATGGTGGCTAGGGTTTTTAAGAGAGAGAGTGGAGGTGATAAAGTGAGAAGAGGAAAGAGAAATAAGGCAAAATAGAGTTAAAATCCGTCAGACACCCGACGGACGATCCACGGTCGACCGTGGCATCGACCGCGAGTTTCTTCTTTCAATTTGATTATTTGGCAGTGGACTCACGGTCGATACATGGCTTCGACCGCGGTTCGACCGTGAAGCTTCTGGAAGCACAATTTTGAAAGTTTTCACATAATCAAACTTTATTTCCTAGGGAACATGTTCAATCATTTCTAAACCAAATCTTATTGCATTAACTACTTCTTTCTTAAGTGGTTTAGTATTTATGTCCGCTATATTATTGCATTTGTTGTGTGTTTAAAATATTATTTCTTTAATATATCTAACTTTAAAGCATGTATATAACTTCTAAGCACCATTTTTATGAAGTCCCAATTATGATTCATCAAAGTAAGTTGTCTTAATTTGTAATATGATATCTTTTAAATTCTAAGACAATGTTACTTATGAAAAAATCTAATTTGGTTCTCTAATTACTTAAACCCAAATAATGTATGTGAAAATGAAATCCATGGGATTTAAGCAAACCTTTAATTCTTTGACAAATAATTTATTATTTGACTATACATTTCAATATATAGAATTATATAACATATATTTCCATATCATTTAAATACTTTTAGCCAAAGCATTCTTTCTGAGAAATTCAAGCATTGCATATAATCACTTAAGGCAATATGATGAACATGAACATGGTATGTCAAATTTTAAAATATTGTTCATTAATATGCAATTTTAACTTTAAGCATAATATTTCTCACATTCAAAAGCAAATACTCTTGTTTAGATGTGAAGGGTTTTGTAGGGTATAAAAACATATTATCATACATGCACAGCGGAAATCAAAACCCCCTCCAGTGATCTCATCTAACTCATACAGGAACTAAAAGAGAAGAGGATTAGAAAGTTATACCTTTAGGGATTAAAACTTTTCTTTGACCTCTAGACAGCTGCAGCCTATCCACCGCTACTGCACCGCCTCGAACTGGCTGCTAGACCGCCTAAGGATTAAACCCTTGGATCAAAATCGAGATCCACGTGTGTGTGTGTGTATGCGTCGCCGCCGGCCACCGCCCTTGGTGGTCGGTTTCTTCTTGCGCCGCCGCCGAAAGAAGGAGAGAGAGAGAGCACTTAGGGTTATTTCTTTTTAACTTGTAATTGTCTTATGTGATTAATTAGGCTTAATTAGGTTTATATATAATAAACCCTTATTAGGCCAAGCCCGTTTAATTAAAGCTCAGCTTTAATTAAACTATTAACCAATTACACAAAATACCCCTTGACCTTTCTAGTTAATTAATAACTATTAATTAACTGGTCCCGTTAATATTTAAACTAAATATTAACATCTCTCTTTTAAATAATAATTAACTATTATTATTTTTTTCTTTCTCGATAATTAATTAAACTAATTAATTATTTCTTTTCCACACAAAGGTTATAATCCAAAAGGTTCTAATTGGGTGTGCAGCGGTGTGATCCTTTAGTGTCACATAGTATTGGACACGATGATACATGTTATCTATCTCTGCACATAATCTAACAAGATGTAGTTTAAATATTCTAACTTTATGAAACCGTACATCTAGAATTATTAATCAACTATCAAGTTTCACAAGTTTTGACATATAATGATTTTCAAGATAGTTTAATGTTTGTCTTGCCTATATCAAGAAGGACTTCGATTTAAATTTGTACGAATTAGAACATAAGTCCAAATGATGGTATTAATATGTTATTATAGTACCACATATTTTAACCTTGTAACTCAATCAAAAAGTATTCTACTTGAGTATGAATTGAGCTTTGCAAGACATTTAAGCATTTGATAAGTATTTCTATGTCTTTTGTTAATGTTTTTGCTACCCTTGATTTAATTTTTATAGCAAACCAAGTTTATGTAAAGTTCTATATACAATAAACACACTTAGACATGTCAAGTAGCTTCACATATATTCTCATGGCACTTTCAACACATAGATTTCAACATATAAAGCTTTGAGAAGTGTAAGAGAAACTTATCTTGATTGTGTTTCACAAGTGTTGTTCAAAAGCATTATTCTTGATGATTTGTTATCCAAATCTTTCATCCATACAATAATTCAAGTTGCATCATGAATGATATCCAACCTCAAATGCAACCTACAACTCAAACATATTTCATATGTGTGGTACCCATCTTTTCATGGGTCCGGGATTGTTAGTATCAAAAACACCTACTTTGATCCACCTTGGTGTTATCTTGAACCCTTGTTCATGCCTTGAAATTGAAGTATAAGACTTTACCATTATTTTATTACTTGCAACTTTAGGCATACAAGTGGAAGAACTAGAGGCAATATTGCATTTTTCAAGTTTTTGAAAATTCCAGTGAGCTGACGGAAGATGCATGGCATCCGTCGTGCATCGACCGTGAGGTACCTGAATTTTTTCTTGTGCCTTTTCTTTCACATATTTGATTGGTTCTAATAGATTTGTTGATATGTTACTTGTTTCAATTGAAAACCCAAGACTTTCCTTGTCACTTGATGTTTGTTGAACTCTAACATTCTCTTCTTTGAGATCAACACAAGTAAGGCAACCTAGTGACATATAATTGGATTCTCTCAACTCATTTATTTTCTTAATCAATATTTCATTAAGAGCTTTGAGATTGAGATTATCACTTTCAATATTTTTCAAATCATTTGTCTTTCTAATGAGTTTTGAATTGATATCAAGTAACATATCACATCTATCTTTTAGCTCATCATAAAGATTATGTGAACTATCTTTACTACTAGAAGATACCTCATTTTCTTCAAATGCTATGAAGCAAGCAAGTTCTCTTGGTCTCTCTTTTTCTTCATTTCTTATTGCCTCAAGCTCCTCAAATTTACCTAGGGTATGTTTGGTAGAGAGAATTAGGGGTAGGGAAATGGAAAAGAAAATAAAATCCCTTGTTTGGTAAGGTTAGAGAATTACAAATTGAGAATTGGTTTAATTCCTATTCTCTATATTCTTTTCTCTATGTTAGAAGGAGAAATAGAGAGAATTGCCTTTTTAATTCTCTGGGGGAATTAAAAAAAAACACAGAGAGTTGGTTCCAAATTTCAATCGCAGACTCCCTCCCTTCGACAACCTCCATCGTCCCCTCCTTGACGCCAATCCATCGTCCCCTCTTCGCTATTCATTCACGCCGGCGACGAAAGCAAAAGTTGTCTGTCTCCGGCGCGCATCCTATAGCGGCGGCGGCGACCTTCTACGGCTGCTTCCTCCATCGGCGGCGACCTCTTATCTGACCTTCACAACTAGGTATCAAGCGCCGATCTTTTCTCCTCCATCGAACCTCCACTTTATTCGTTTAGTTGAAAACCTTTGATGTCTGCTGAATTTTCTTAAAGAAGTAATAAGCAGTAATATGAACCGAGTTCTGCAAAAAACGTATCTTAATAATCTTTCGAGTATGTTTGTGAATGTAAAATTAATTACAAAATTGGCTTCATGATGATCTCCAAAATTGGCTGCTTAATTTTTCTGCCGCATCATAGATTGATTATATGCTTTTTTGAAGTGAATAAGTTGTACTCCATATGTTGTTTCATGACCTTAATTCTTTGCTGCTGCTGATGAATTCATTTGGCAAAGCTCTATGATAATTGGCTTCTTGTGTTTTCATATCCTTTTTAGTTCCCTGTTCCTTTTCGCAATTTAATGGTATTAACTATAACATAAATTGGAAGAATGTCCATCATATTCAAAAATACTAATTCAGCTGCAAAAGGGTCATATGAATTAAAACATTAATTACAAAATTACATATAATTGTAATATTATTGTTGTTTCACTTGTCAAAATTACAAACTTCTCCATACAGATCAAGAGAAGGGCTTAGCACAAGACAAGGGACCCTGATGAAATCCAACTACGCATTGATCCAATGCATGCTGACCTGGATGATGAGATCAGTGGCCTCCGAAAGCAAGTTAGACAGTTAAAGGATGTCGTCTCAGAGATCGAGACAGAGGCCAAATTTCAGAATGAGTTTAATAATCAGTTGCAAATGACGCTAATAAGAGCTCAAGCAGGAGTGAAGAACAACATGAGGAAATTAAACAAGAGTGTTTCTTTGCATGTAAAGATAACTATATTTGTGAAACAATAGAAATGAAATGACTTTGAAAAAAATGCAATCTATATCAACTTGTGGTTTGTGAATTGAGATGTTGTAGAATTGATTAATTTATATATGTCTCAAAACTTCAAATGCTATTTCAATCAAACGCTTGTTTGTGAATTGGATTGTTAATTGACTCAAATTGATTGTTTGTTATGGAAAAATAAATATGCAAATGATAAATTTGGTATAATTTTCTGTTGAATTCTCTGTACTACCAAACAAGAGAAACGATTCTCTGTTACATTTCTCCGTTGAAATATCTGTGCTACCAAACAGAAGATTCAATTCTCATTCTCCAGACTAATTCTCTTTCTCTGCAATTCCATTCTCTGCAATTCCATTCTCTGTACCAAACGCACCCCTATATCTTTCCATAATCTCTTGGCACAAGTGTAAGAACACATATATTCATATTTACTTCCCTTAAGAGATTTTTGAATAAATATCAATGCTTGTTCATTTTGTGACATATCTTCATCAAGATCATTTTCAATAAATTCACCCATGTCATACTCTATTGATCTTAAGAATGTCAACATGTAGGTTTTCCAACCCAAAAATGTATAATAAATAAACATAGGTAAAGTAGCCATATAAACCCCCAAACTTAGGTTATCATTTAAGTCCATGGATCTAACTCAAGATTTTTGTATAAAATTGTTTTCTCAAAACATTTATAAAGCAAGTTCTATCTCAAAAATAATTTTAACAAAAATTTTTAGAGCAACTTGCTCTGATACCAATTGTTAGAACCTAGAGGGGGGTGAATAGGTTATTTTACTTAGTTTACCAATTTTTCACAAATAATTTTTGTAAGTTGTGTATAGAAGATTTTTCTTGAAGTTTATAACACAACAAATATATATATACTTGAAATAAAGAGAGTAAGGGTAGAGAGATATCACCAATTAGTAGACAAGAGATTTATAGTGGTTCATGCAAGTGTTAACAAACTTGCACTACATCCACTCCTTGGCCTCACCCTAAAGAGTTTGCTCCACTAGCTTCTCTCTTTGAAGGTAGAGATAAACCTTTTACACTTCTCTTTTTCACTTGCAAGAATTAACACTTCAAACTTGCAAGTAAGGTAAAGATAACCTTGCTTCACTCTAATTCTATAGGCTAGAGTTGATCCTCACTTCACTCTAGTTTGAAAGGCTAGAGTTGATCCTTACTTCTCTCTAATTCTAAAGGCTAGAGATGATCCTTACTTCACTCTAATTTGAAAGGCTAGAGTTAATCCTTACACTATTACAAAATATATGAATGATGATGTAGTGTTTAAGCTTTGAAAGCTTTGCTCTTGCTTGATTCTTGATCTTGAATGATAGATTAATTATCAAAGAATATGAGCTCACAAGATAAGAATATATGTTCTGTGTTTTTTTTCTGTACAAGAGGTTAATAAAACACAAGACTTGAGTTGGTTTAAATAAGGAAAAAGGTGCAAGTTCAAAAAGTGTCCAAACTGCCCACGGTCGATCCACGGTCGACCGTGGCATCTTCCGTCAGCATTCTGGAATTTTTTGAGCCTTGCAAATAAAGACGTTGGCCTTTTACCAAAACCACACACAACCCATTTTTACCAATAAAATGCACTGAAAAGGAGTCTTAGAAAAGTTGGGTTGGTGTCATACCTCTTATGTTTGAATTTAAACACCAAATAGGAAGTTTAGAAGCCAAATGCATAAAACATGTTGGAAGTTTGCTTCTTTGGGAGATTCCTTTTCCTATAAGTGGTGTTGTGTTATTTCAATGGAAGATCATGTTTGGTATTTGCCAAAATAAGAAGTCTTATATTTTTTCAACCAAGCTTGTGATTTATATAAAAAGATATTTGAATTTTTTATAAACGTTTTTATAAAAATTATTTTGTAAAAACTTAAACTTCTTTAATTAATTATTCTTGTAAGCTCATATTTTCCGAACTCTTGTTTGTAGTTTTCTTCGCCACCGGCTGTCGGGTACGAGTTCGGCTGACTTCAAGAAGAACAATGTTTAAGAATAGTAAGTTGTGCAGTGACGGTTGATACACGGTCGACCGTGGGATCGACCGTGAACACTTTACGCTTTCTTCAAAACTTGTTTTCTTCATATCTTGTTGAGTTAAATTCTTTTACTTGTTTGTACTTCACTTGATCATCAATTTGAGGCTTGTTAATTTTATTTAAGAATATAGATACGAACATATGAATAATTTTGATAAGCAATAGTATCACATGTGTATATTTTTATCATCATCAAAACAAGGAGTGCACTTTTAAATGTATGACCATGTATGCACCAACACTCTATTTGTGGAATACAGTATAAATGCTTATATTCAAATTAGAAAAATTCTTACGTAAATCTAGTTAGAATTGTAACAAAGGGTATAATAATTTCGACTATGTATACTTAAAGTGTATACATAAAAGTAAAGGAAATGAAAAAAAATAAAAAAATAGGCATGTCATCAAACAACAATTATTCGTTGTCACCTTATTACATGAATACCATATACTCCTTACGTCTTGAAAACAGACATATTAAGAAGTAGAAATTATTCGTTACCGTCGCATTGCGCGGGTATCATGCTAATACATATATATAGTTATACTTACAAAAAGTCCTTAGTTTGTTATACGGCTAAAAATTGTAATAAGTTATAACGATCTATAGAACACGGATGAATGAAGAGTTCAAGGCGAGTATCGCAAGAAAGATCTCTAAAAGTTTAAAAAACTAGAAAACACAACAAGATGAACGAGATCTATTTTAAATATATAGTAAATTGGCTAGCTAGGTCTAAAGGGAGTCCAGTGATTATAATTAGGGATACATGAGTTGAGCTACTCGTAAGTTAATCAAACTCGAATCGTTAAAAACTTAAAACAAGCTAAGCTTAAACAAGCTCAAATTTAGATTAAGGGTCATTTATTAAATGAGCCTAAGCGTAAGCCTTGTATACTGGGCTCGTTTAAACTCGCGGGCTTAAACGAGTTTTGCTATAATATTTATCTTTTATTTATTACTTATATAATTGTACTATATATTTTTATATCATTAAATATGGAAATAGATAAAAATTTAAAATTCAAATTGTTTCTTATTTATTACTTATATAATTTAAACTATTGTTAGAAAAACAAAAAAAAAGAGCTTTAGCGAGCTATCATGAGCGTGCAAAACACTTCGCGAGCCGAGCTCGAGCCTCAAATTACGATCTCGAACGAGCTTGAGCTTCTATAAATTTAAATGAGTCTGGCTCAATTTGTGTAAAGCTTCGCTCGGCTAATTTACATCTTTAATTATAATACCACTAGATATCATGCCCCGTGTAAACACGGGCCAGTAATCATGATGTAGTGCTTTGTGGGTTGTAACTTAGTTCTTTATTGTAAGGAGGTTTGTTTAAAGTATATAGCGTTATAATACAATATATTGTGCAAAGCATAAAATTCAACAATCCCCATATATGAGCTTCATGTTAAAGTAGTAGTCCATATTTACAACCTCATACGTCCATACTTTGATATGGAGAGGCGATGGTTACACAAAACGTGGTTCAAAATAGTAATGGTTTCACAGACACGAAGGACAAGTTCAAAAAACACGTATATTGTTCAAAAGATGTGTTTGTTTTTATAGCGATTCCATCATCGGTTGATCGAGGCTGTAAGTTTCACTTCATTGTTGTTCTTGAGTGCATCATTGTCAATGGCAAAGAACAACTTGCTTTTTTTCTTGAAGCGTAGGAGTTGTTGGAACTGGTTGAAAGTGGGACCATCAAGGACCATGTGGTCATCTTCCTTGCCTTCCCGGTTCCTGGCAAAAGCGGACATGCGCATCTCCATTTCTACATCACCGACTTTGATGTAGGCTTTTTCAAATTGTGTGAGGTATGGACCTGACAAATTTTGCTGGAATAGTCTACAATTTACGACGGTAACTTGTAAGTAGATATGTATTAAAAATGTAAAGACAGTTAACTAATAATAATAAAATGATTTTTTCGGTGAAAACTCTTACAAGTGCCTACTCCCTTCGTCAAACAGCAGGGCAGCCCCAATACTTCTCCCAAAATTCGAATAACAGTAAGAGACATGGTGGTTGTAGAGTGAGAACACATACCTCAAGGTTTAACAGCCGGTTCCTCAAAGACTCGCGAAGCTTGATTCAGATTTCTAGCTACACCAATAGAGAACATTGGTGATCTCTTATACTTAAACATAACTTTTCAAATTGTGTTACAACTATAAGAGTATAACTTCACCGGTCGAGGCATTGAATCTTTTAAATTATACGCAGCCCGACCTTTCCATAACACCAGAATGGAACCTCCAACAAAGAATGTGTATTAAAGATGATCATTTCCAATGTGAACCCATTTTGAACCGTTACCCAGCCCGCCAACCCTATGGTAAAAAGATCGGAAAGAGACAGTAGTGAACCTTGGAGGACATTGAGTTGAGCAGCTGAGCACTTTGTAATATCAAGTTTGCATTCGCGCTAGGTGCCTTTTCGATCAGAAACTCCCGGAGCCAGTATATTCTTTATCTGTAAATATACAAATCACATTTAAATCAGAGAAGTTCTAAGACTAACCTCCTAATCAAATATAAGTTATGCTTATATCACTGAAGTTTATAAGGAGGCGTGCCTAACCTGCCATGAATCATAGGCCGCATTTATCAAGGAAATTGGTGTTTTGATGTATTGCACCATGTTCTGTGGGAAAAAGCACTGCAAAAAAAACAAGAATGTTATGTCTTGTTAGTGTAAAAAAGCGAACTTTTCAAAAATCTATCATGGAATCCACTCTTACCAAACCAGGAATCATTTTTGAAGTGCAAGCTGAAGACAAAACTTTAGCTGACCTCTACATATTGATGGTTATAAAAATAATAACTTAGTAATCCTGATGATTTAAGAATAATATGATAAATTAAACTACGGGAGCGAAAAATCAGGAAGAGATTATTACATACATGTGTTCTAACAACATCTGCATAGAAGCCTTCAATGTGACTTGTTCCTATAATAGTCTTCCTGTTTATGATACAAGAATCTCAACTTGTTAGTATATTACAGCGGAAGCAAAGTAAAAAGGTTGACATGAAATGAACATAAATTAACGAATCCCATAAATTAATCCACTAAACACGCAATTTTCAAAGCTGAATGTGATATATAAACAAAGCATAAAAGTAATGGATTAAACCTGACGAGGAGGAGAAACGATAACATATAAACATATCTGCTAAGAAGACAATATACAGGGGATTGGATAACCATTAGTAAAGTTAAGAAGTAACTTGGCTATTTATGATAATCATCCATTGTAGTGTTTGCTGAAATGTATTAGAGATTCAAGTAATTTGAGAACTTGAGTACCAAATACAAGTTTCAATTGCGTAAACATTAATATGTAACATATATAATTTAGTAAAATAAGTAAAGCACAAAAACAGAGAATGAATCATACATCATAACCACACTTGCAAGGCTTCAGCTACTGATCTGTTAAATCCATCTCTTCAGCACAAAGTGGGCAATTCCTTTCTCTTTCATCACTCATGGTTACCCAAACAATAAGACATGAACATATGTATATATTTGCATAAATACGTTCATACATAGATGTGTGTGTCTTCAAAAGTATACAAGTTTCTCTAATTAGCAATAAACATAAACTCTACACACTTGGTTTACACAAAAATGTCTTTCTTGGTTTTATCTCAATAGTTCTTCTATCGCATAATTTCAATAAGAATATACATCATAAACGAATGCATACAGATTCAAATTACCATCAGATGAATTGACAACGATGGTTTCGTTCTAAAGGAGAAAGAATATTTGATTGTTGCTGTAACATCACCGACTGAAGAGCTGTAGTGAACTCCAACTGTATAATGTAAATACAAGATTGCGAAAACGGTAGAGTTTATGATTAGGTGCTGCGTATGAAGAAGAAAAAGTAAAGAAAACATACCTTCAATCGACGATGAGGAAGAAATCGCTCGCCTATGAGGAAGGTATCAACGTCGGCAGCTATGCGTATCTGTTTTGTGCGAGGGAGACAATACAACAGATCCCTGATGACATCAAGAGCTCCCCGAATCTCTGAGCATCGATACCCTTTCGTTGTTTTTCTTGAAATCTATGGCGCTCTGTCTCAAAAGCTCGACGGAATCATTGGCGAAAACATCGTCGTTCACATTGAATTCCCATATGCAAGGTTTGTGGATTCCGCAAAATTAATCAGGAGCAACCCAGCCGTTCGCATACCACAGCCGTTCGAGATTCCAGGTTTTCGAGAGAATCGCATTGATGACGCCGGTCTGTTGACCGTATACATTGAATCAGGAAGGCCATGTTAAAGAGTCCATACAAAATGATAGCCCATTTATAAGTTATTAAAAGCCCAAAATAGAAAAATGATGTGCCAACTCAGCATGATTACTCTTCTAATTTGTCTTAAATCAGGATTAGCTATTCATAAATCAGTGCCACATAGGATGTTTAAGGTACTGTATTATATAGGATATAGATTCCATTGCAATTTAGAGATAGACCCAAATTTTTTGAATTGATCCAAACCAGCCAAGCCATTGGATACGAGGAAATAAATATTGATCAAAAATCTTTGTTCACGAATCTAAAAAAACAAAGGAGACTATTGTTTGTGTTTGGTTCATTTAACCAAAAGAGTTTAAAGAACAAATATTATAAACGAATATAAAAATAAAACCTCCAATGATTCCTCCCACCAATAATACTTGGCATCCTCGTTATGGAAACAGGAGTGTTGCAATACAACTTTTAAAGACAGTAGAGTAGGTCGTCGTTAGTACATACGAACCATAACGGTGTGGGTAGTAAATTAAATCGTGAATAAGACGATGAGTAGCACCAATCCCAAATTTTTTTCAACCCAAATGCCACATTAGCTGTCACATCACTTTTTCTTCCTTTTATCTCTTTTACTCAAAACCCAAGTATCACCTATCCCAAACAACCCAAATATTTTTTTTCTTCTTACTCTCTCTTATACAACAAAAAAAGAAAACAATGCGGTTCAGGTGTAGGAAGCTGAAGGAGGAAACCCGAAAGGATGGGTACCAGTCACCATTCTCCTACCCGTGGGATCCCGAGCACCCCGAAGGGGTTTTGGGAAAACTAGCCTCACCCTTTTGAAATGGGTGGTGACTCTTACATATCAGAAATTATCCATACACAACAACTTCTGTATTATTGACTTGTACCATGTATTGTAATATACTTGTACCTATTGTGTATAAACAGTTATTGTCATGTACGAATCACCACCTCCCATTTAAAATATATTCAAACAGGCTAGACTACTAGCCTACTAACTATAGAAGTATAGAACCCAAACCTATTTGATGGGATGGTTGTAGACGAAAGCCCAATTTACCAAACTACCTGCATACCCACATGGGCCGCCATTGCCAATATGCCTGCGAGCTGCTTATCTGATCCAAAATCAACGCGTCTCCCACTCACCCTGCTCTGCCCTGCCCTGAAACTACGCATTAGTCGGACTCCCTCATCAACGTACCATTTTCTTCAGTTTCAATGGCGGGCATCACATTCACATCCACAGCTGCCTATGCTCTTCTCAGGACTCCCGTCATCGTTTCTGTTTCTCCCAACACCTGCACTTTCACCACCAAGAGAAGATCACGACAACAACATAAATGTCAATGCACCGTTGACGCCAATTCCGCCACCAACGCCGTCACCACCGGTGCTGGTGACGCCGATGATATCTTTTCCGTTAATTCTTCGTCTCATGAGCGTGACTTCGATTATCTCGGACAGAGTACCAAAGGCGACTTAAACCTCAGATACGGTAAAAAAGCACCGACCCTTTAAACATTATTTGTGTTTATTTTGTTCTCATTAGATCAAGGAGTTCTGTATTCTTCTTACATGTCTATGGTGTATTGAAGCAGGAATCAATGGTCAGGCAGATATTGCAGGGATAGGTCCAATTGAGGAGGTTGCCAGGTTTCAAGCGTTAGAAGCTGAAAGCTTGCTTAATGACCTAGGGATTAAGGTTTCACTTTCTGATTCTTGCTTGCAAGTTTAAAATTGAATTATTGAGTTTGATTTCAACATGATTGATATGTTAAGGTCAATTCCTGAGACCCACTGTTTCAAATGTTTTCTATGCTGAATTGAAGTGCCTAATTACCATCTCATAGCTTGCTTTTAAAAAAAGCATGTTTTCTTACATGGTTTCTTCAAATAAGGCGTTGTAGCATGCTACTCCTGGCTTCAACATACTTAATGCTTGGTTTCTTGGACATGTTTTCCCTTGCACTTTAGTACTGGATACTTTCAGATGTTTTTCACTGTTTCCTGATGGGTGCAATGCTATAAATCTTGTGTAGGATCCATCTTCATCAAGGCACTCTCCACGTGGCATATTTTGTACGCGCACATTGAATCTTCGGTCAATCAGTGCAATCGGATATGACATGGATTACACTTTAATGCACTATAATGTCATGGTAATTAAGACTTCAATATTGACACCATATGAATATAGCTTTAATGTTCAAGTGGTTTAATGAAAGAAGTCAATTACCTTACTATCTTTCATTAACTTTATATGTTGTTATGTCCTTCCATTCTAAACCCTCTGGACTGTAGAGTGATGACACCAATAAGTAATGTGTTCTCTTTTTGCATTTCAATTCAATTAATGCACTTGAAGGCTTGGGAAGGTCGAGCTTATGATTATTGTATGGAGAATCTAAAAAAAGTCGGTTTTCCTGTTGATGGACTTGCTTTTGACCCTGACTTGGTAATTCTTTTATCACTTTGTACACTAAATTTCTCATGCTAAACTATATATGTTCTTGTAAAATGTCTTGGTTCATTGTTCTAATAGGTTATCAGAGGACTTGTTATAGATAAAGAGAAAGGAAACTTGGTTAAGGCTGACCGATTTGGCTATGTGAAGAGGGCTATGCATGGCACAAAACTGCTATCTACCCAAGCTGTCAGGTGAGCCTATAAATCTTATTATCTACATTGATTCGACTAGTATGAAGTTTTTGTTCATATAGGATTTTGTTTATATGCACCACATTTTTTGTTTGAAAGCTTCCCATTAGCAGAAGTTGAATTATTATTTTTTATTTATCTTATTTGTTTTTGTTAATTTTTCATGCATGATAGTGAGATATATGGGAGGGAGCTAGTGGATCTTCGGAAAGAAAATCGATGGGAGTTTCTCAATACACTGTTCTCTGTTTCAGAAGCAGTGGCATATATGCAGGTAGTCTGTTTCTGTTCCCTTGATCTGAGCATTTGTATATATTTCCATTATTCTTGAGCGATGAGGAAATATAACTTTGTTTTTCCATTTGGGTGATCCATTGTGCTTGTGTTTCAGATGGTTGATAGATTGGATGAAGGAATTATTTCACCAGATCTTGGTTTACTTGATTACAAAGGTCTATACAAGGCAAGAGGAGATTCGTGTTTATGTTTCTTGTTAAATTTATGTTTGCTAATTTACACCAATCCATGATCTTTTCGTTTGCTTCAGGCTGTTGGTAAGGCCCTTTTCAGGGCTCACGTAGAAGGTCAACTGAAGGTAAACGTATTATTATTATTATTATTATTATTATTATTATTATTATTATTATTTATTATATATATATTTCTTGAATAGTGGGTCATAAAGAGCATTAATCTTTTCATGGATTATTTGCAGAGTGAAATAATGTCGAAGCCCGAACTCTTTGTAGAACCTGATCCAGAGCTACCTTTAGCACTTCTGGACCAAAAGGAGGTATTTCCTGCTAATCTCCTTTTAATGGTAATAATAATAATCTTTCAACCACTTTACAGAATATGCTCCAAAACATTTTATGTTTTCATTTCACCAGGCGGGTAAAAAGTTACTGCTGATTACAAACTCTGATTACATCTATACAGACAAGATGATGCGACATTCTTTTAATAAATTCCTCCCGAATGATATGAACTGGCGAGATCTATTTGAGATGGTTAGTCAAACTTCTTGTAATCCATCTTTTGACTTGCCATCTTTTTTCTTGTTTATTACTGCTTTGGAAAAGAATATGAAAATTATGGACCTCTTCTTTTTAGAAAAATGTGATAGCTTTTTTTATATTATTTGACCAATATCACAGGTTTAACAACATTGCATCTAATTCCAGAAGTAGATACTGAAACCTGATATGAAACTGGATTTCTCATTTGAGATTCTAGACTGGTATTCAGTTTTGACTTTTGATTGACTTTTAAGTAATTGAGAGGGCTACTAAGTTATACATGTTACAGATTATTGTAAACACATATAATAAAACAAACATTTCGACATTTTTGAGTTTGTGAGATCTTTTTTTTAATGTAGGTTATTGTGTCAGCTAGGAAACCAGAATTCTTTCAAATGTCACACCCTTTATATGAAGTGGTGACAAATGAGGGCCTGATGCGTCCATGTTTCAAGGCTCGTCCAGGTATTTCTATTAGTAGAACATATATTGTTTCTTATAAGTATTGAGTTTATATTCTGGAACTTATATATTTTTATTTTCCTTTTTAGAGTGATCAGAATTAAAAACCATATTAGCTCCAGTTTATTATCATAATAATATTTTTCAACTTTCTTCATTTGTGCATGTAGGAGGGTTGTATTCTGGAGGAAGTGCTCAAATGGTTGAAAATTCATTAGGCATTCATGGAGATGAGATATTGTATGTTGGTGATCATATCTATACAGATGTAAGCGTTTCAAAAGTACATCTTCGTTGGCGGACAGCATTGATTTGTCGAGAATTGGAAGAAGAGGTGAGCTATAGTTCCTCTTTTTTTTTTTTTTTAAATTATTAAACTACTTTTTGCTAATTGTTTGTGTTGCTTTAGTATAATGCTCTGATTCATAGTCGAGAGCACCGGGCTAGGCTTGTAGAACTGATAAATCAAAAAGAGGTCGTTGGCGATCTCTTTAATCAACTCCGTTTGGCTCTGCAAAGGAGAAAGAGGGGTCGTCCTGCTCAAGTAATTGTTCCACTAAATAACTTATTTATTATTTAGTTTTCTATTTAAACATTTTCCATCTCATTCTTCCTTTAATCCTTTCTAACTGTTATGGACTTGCAGTGATTAGATCTTTTTTCTATTATATTATCGCGCTTCTTTGTACTGTAAACATATAACTTCACGACACATTTTCTAGACCCTCGCTGCCACTCATATGGATGATAAAGAGCTCACAGAGAGTGTGCAAAAGCTACTTATTGTCATGCAGCGACTGGATGAAAAGATTGCACCAATGTTGGAAGAGGATGGTGAACACTTCAGCAAAAGGTTAGCCATTAAAATGTGAATTATGGTTTCTTGGGGTTTCTCTATTAATGAAGTTATATAAGAATATATTCGTATTTATTGTTCTTCAAGTCTTTAACTCATGAATCGTTTGCTGTTAGGTGGGGATATCTTTCACGTGCGGGTTTGTGGGACAAAAGTCACCTGATGCGACAAATAGAGAAGTATATTTTTCTGTTTTTCTTTTTAAATATATTTCTCTAATAGAACTTGTATTGGATTTGCACTTATTCATTATATTCATATGTGACTGTTCCAAATTGCAGGTATGCTGATATTTATACATCTAGAGTGTCGAATTTCCTTCATTATACACCTTTCATGTATTTCCGCTCCCAGGAACAGGTATTTTAATCTTCTAACTATTATAATAAAATTAATGTTGTGGGTATTGTACATTTGTACCCCTTATTCTGATTTTATTTTAACATCACAAAACTTGTTTTATGTTGCAGACTCTTGCCCACGACTCATACTCGTTTTATCAATCTCAAATCGAGCCCGTGAGTTGATAAATGTGGTAAATTATGTGAGCCTAATAATACCACCAAATTATTGTAGATTGACTTAAAACTGTATGTGGGTATGGTCAAACCATAAACCATTGGTACATATTGTTTAAGCGACAAGTTCAGAAGTTCAGGCTGTAGTTTCATCATATGCCTGGTTTGGGACACGGGGACTTCTGGGCTCGAGTGCGTTCTAGCGCTACTCTGTAACAGGGTTCTAGTATCATTGTTGTACTATATTTGGTAGAAATTGGTGAATTCGTGCTATAATGGGGACTCTGATAAAAACATTATTATAAGCTTGGCAATGTTAATAGATGATAATGGCTGTTGTAAGGTATTATACTTTGTATTGCAACTTTTTGGTAGATATGCACAACCCAACTTGTTATATATATTCATTGGAGAAATGTTCAACATAGTTCATACTTAATTTATAGTCCTGAGGGACTAATTTTAGCCTTTGGATTAGCTCCATCAATGGTTCAGATTGAATTTTAAAATTTTGGGCGGAGTGACATTTTCGTAATTAGCATTTGATGTTTTTACAATCATGTACCGAATCACATGTGATTGAATATTAAAATTTTAAGACTATATTTTTTCTATGAACTTTATTGAACACAACTCTTATTCATCGGGTTGTGTAAGTGAAAGTAATCTACGTAGTTTAATGACTATTTTAAAGAGCACAGGTTTGAATGGCCGGACATAAAAACCCATTGCTGCTACTGTTGTCATCCGACATGGTGGATGTAGAGGCGATCCATACATATACAATGTGCTACACCCACGTGATGTGGAGATTGAGTAGCTATCTATCGCCGACACAAAACTGAGGTGAACATATGGAACAATGCTGGCGATAAAGTTGATCCTTTTGGCGGAGAACCATGCGGTTTCCACATTGTTTATGTAATATTGTCACACTTCCCTTACCGGATAAAACTTAATAATTGAAAGGGATTTTTTTTCCCAAAATGTATTAAACTCCAAAAGTTTTGCTATTGTATGTATCTACGTTTGGAATTTACTCTTAAAAGTATCAAACTTTCAAAATTAGGTCATTGTGTGTATCCAAGTGACTAATTTAACAAGCAGCGGGTTACTTAGTTTTGAAAGTTTTATATATTAACACTTACGTTTCAAAGGTAGATACATATAATAGTAAAAGATAGAAAGTTTAATACATTTTCCCTTATATTTTTATAATACAAAGCTTGATTATTCTTACAAATAGCCCTTCGTGAAC
This sequence comes from Pulicaria dysenterica, assembly GCA_947179395.2. Classification (NCBI taxonomy): domain Eukaryota; kingdom Viridiplantae; phylum Streptophyta; class Magnoliopsida; order Asterales; family Asteraceae; genus Pulicaria; species Pulicaria dysenterica. The sequence goes on from OX359290.1 coordinate 31,449,974, forward strand.
ATACTAATATATACATTCACAAGGAATAATCATGAACAAGGCTATATAGTATTTTTGTGTTGTGATCAACTGTTCATGTGATGTGTAAATGAACATATTGTTAGTCAACATGGAGATTATGCGTGACAGATGTTATAAGTGACAATATGTTTATATGTAGTCCGGACTCTAGACCGATAGTGGATTGTATTTACAGTTAAGTAATCGAAGTCCGTTATAAGTTTACAGCTGGCCCGATGGGTAGTCCAGCTAACCGACGACCCTACACGTGATTGTTTGGAGTGTTTCGTAAGCTCCATTCTTCTTTGAGAGGCATAGTTATGTGAGCGGGCCACATAACGATGTAACGATAGTGAGGCGTACTTAATGTCTAATTAATCTTTTTGAATGTGTAGGTTTAAAAAAGTTTAGAGCTTTATATAATTAAAGAGAAGGAGAAGAGAATGTTACGTAAAAATGTTCAAATGGTTGGTTTTTATATAGTTTATAAAAGAATTAAAAAAATAAATTAACGATCACATGAACATTTCACACACACATACTCTCTCGTATATATAACACACCTTTCTCTCTCACCTCTTTCTTTGGCACTCAAATGCGGAGAGCTTTTTAAAATTTTAGACACTGCAGTCATAGGAATGGTGTTGGCGTGCAATATCGAGTGTCATCTAGGCAATGGCTCACGCCAAACCATTCTCTATATCATATATACCTAAAGTATAAGTTTTTGATGTATAATGTATAATAGTTTTAAAGCGTGTTTTAAGTGTATATAATATTTTATAAGTTAAGACATACATATATAATATTTGGGGGTAATTTAAGAAAAAGAAAAGTTGGTTGTCAAGGTGCGGAAAGAAAAAGAGGCCGGGGCTTGGGGCAGCAGTTGCTTCTTTTGATGAGCGACTGAAACGGAATCACCTTCGGCTTCATCAATCTCCTCTTTTTCTTAATCCCTTTTACAACTAAAACGACGAAGAAATATTGATTTTACATCAAGAACCCTAATCAGGTATTTCACACTCTTTTCTTATCTCCATGATTCGATTTTTTCAATTTACTATAAATTTCCGTTAGTCAAATCCTCGTATCATGTTTCATGTTGATTAACATTCTCATATACATACTGGGATTCGTCTATTCTCATCAATCGTAATCTAATCTCGATTTATATACAAGTTCAAAAACTTAGGTTTATGGGTTATCGATTTTGCCCCATTTTATGATTATTTTTCTAAAGTGCCCTCTTTTCTTTTGAAAAATTTCGTTTTCGCCTCTCAAACTTCTAAATATTCAAATTTGACTTCTTTAAGATTTCACTTTGACGCCTAAGAATGATGGGTCACTTAACTGGTTTAGAGATTATGAAGAAGAAGCTGAGTGGAGTATGAAAGTTAATTGTCTGATTGCATCACTAATCTTGAGCACATTTTGATTGTAAAAGATCTCATAGTTTTGCATTCCCTGCAGAGATTGATTTAGAGGAGATAGAATCCATTTATAATGCTTTTAGATTGTTTTTTGGCATATAAAGGGAATAACTTTTGTAATCGAAATCGCTCTGGTTTACATTTTGATCATCTTCTTGACAGGTTTTGAGTTCATCATTCTGTAGATATTTGTATAGCATGAATGCCATGTATACGCCTTCTTTTGCATCTGTTGACCTTCATAGATTGTAGTTGAGGAATCCCGTGTAGATTTCTCTTTAATTTCATTAGTTTTTCAATCTGAAACTTCTTTGCAGTTGATTAATACAGGTGAAGAACTCTCTTTGTATTGAGATGTCAGAAAAGAAAATTATAGCTATATGCCAGTCAGGTGGCGAGTTTCAGACTGAAAAAGATGGTTCTATGTCCTATACTGGTGGGGAGGCCTACGCTGTTGATCTTGATACAGAGACAAAAGTTATCGATTTTAAACAAGATTTAGCAGAGACATTCGGGTATAATATTGAAAACATTTTGATCAAATACTTTCTTCCTGGAAACCGGAAGACTCTTATCATGATATCGAAAGATAAAGACCTTAAACGCATGATTAATTTCTTTGCCAATGGTGATCAAGTTGATGTTTTTGTTATGCCCCAAGATGGTGGCCGGGGACCTCTGAATATCTCGACTACGCCTGCTAGTAGGTACCGATTACTTTCGATCTTGAATTGTCAAAGACTCAAAGATATAAAAAACTGGCTGTTTGTTTGCTGCTTAATGGAATCATTCAGCACTGAATGCTGAACCGTTCAACATTCAGCGTGTTTGATTGCTGCCTCAGAATGAAAATTGTGCTGAATAGAACAGAAAAATGTTGCTGAATCATTCTACCTTAAAGTACATGATGAATCATTAAGCACCAAGTATTTTACCCAAATAATCCTCGTTTCACATGTGCCTTGTTAAACAATCATATCTTATCTTATAATAATAAATCACTATTAATATTAAAATGGTAATTTGCATCATTCAGATTGTTTATTCCGAACTTTTATCAAACAACATGTCATATTCAGAGGCAGATTCATTCAGAGCCTTTGAATTATTCAGACAACAGAATCATTCAGTGCACTGTAATTGCAGGTCGAGCAGGACAACGGTATCCGATGCAGTTGTTCTTGTATCTAGCCCTGTTGGAACAAGCCAAACAGATTACAACCCGAATACAAACGAAACTAATTCACTTAATATGCTTATGGAGAACGAAATATCACCACTGGTATTTGCAGTTGATTCAAACTGGGAAAAACAACATAAAGCCGCAACAAAGTGGGAGAACACAATCACGGGTGTGGAGCAAAGATTTTCTAGTTTTTCCGAGTTTCGTGAAGCGCTCCATAAGTTCTCGATTGCTCACGGTTTTCGTTACAAGTATAAGAAAAGCGATAGTCACCGTGTTAGTGTCAAATGCAAGTCAGAAGGTTGTCCATGGAGAATCTATGTTTCAAGATTACCAACTACCCACTTGATTCGAATCAAGAAAATGATTCCCGAACACACTTGCTATGGTGCCACTGCAAAAGCCGGTTATCGGGCAACAAAAGGGTGGGTGGGAAATATTATAAAAGAGAAGTTGAGAGATTTCCCGAATTACAGACCAAAAGATATAGTTGCTGATATACAACGGGAATATGGCGTCCAATTGAATTATTCACAAGCATGGCGGGCAAAAGGAATCGCAAAAGAGCAACTTCAAGGTTCATACAAAGAAGCTTACTCTCAGTTACCTTATTTCTGTGAGAAAATAATGGAAACGAATCCGGGTAGTTTAGCCACATTTGCTACAAAAGAGGATACGAGTTTTCATCGTTTTTTTGTCTCGTTTCATGCCTCGGTTTCTGGTTTTCAACAAGGATGTCGTCCTTTGATTTTCTTAGATGATATTCCATTAGATGCAAAGTACCAAGGGACTTTATTGATAGCCACCGCCGCCGATGGCGATGATGGTGTTTTCCCGCTAGCGTTTGCGGTGGTTGATGATGAAACCGATGATAATAACTGGTTTTGGTTTCTATCCCAGCTGGCAACCGCCGCCCCGATATCTCAACCGATCACATTCGTTGCAAATTTCACAAAAGGGTTAAAAGACTCGATAGCTAACGTCTTTGGTGGAGACTGCTTTCATGCTTATTGCCTAAGATATATTGCTGAGAAACTTAATAATGATTTAAAGGGTCGGTTTTCACACGAAGCCAGACGTTTAATGGTTCAAGATCTTTATTCTGCTGCCTATGCACCAAAGCTTGAAGCTTTTGAACAATGTGCACAAGATATAAAAGCTATATCACCCGAAGCTTATAATTGGGTACTCAACAGTGAGCCACAACACTGGGCAAACGTGTTCTTTGGTGGAACACGGTATAATCATATGACTTCTAATTTCGGGCAGCTGTTTTATGACTGGGTAGCAGATGCAGTTGAGTTGCCAATAACCCACATGATTGATGTTCTAAGAGGTAAATTAATGGAGTTAATCTACAAAAGACGGGTTGATTCTAACAGATGGACTACAACTTTGACACCATCAATGGAGGAAAAGCTGAAACAAGAAGCATCAAAAGCTCGATCGTTTCAAGTTCTGCCATCACAGAGTAGTGTTTTCGAGGTTCATGGTGAACAAGTTGAGGTGGTTGACATTAGTCAATGGGACTGTAGCTGCAAAGGGTGGCAGATTACTGGACTGCCATGCTGTCACGCGATTGCTGTTTTTGAATGCATTGGTAGAAACGTTTATGATTATTGTTCAAGATACTTCATGGCCGAGAGCTATAGAAAAACATATGCAGAGTCTATATACCCGATACCCGATGTTGAAGGTCCGTTAGACGGTGACGAGGTGTCGGTGATTGTTACACCGCCGCCTGCTAAACGCCCGCCAGGGAAACCGGGTAGGCGGGCGAAGTTAAAGCAGGCGGGGTCACTTGAGCTTATTAGAAGACAAATGCAGTGTAGCAAATGCAAGGGTTTGGGTCACAACAAAAAAACTTGCAAGTATGTTTTCTTTTTCTTTTTTCTTTTTTTGTTATAAATGTAAATTTGTGTTTGGGTGTCTAACTTTGGTGAGTTTTGGTGTGTTTGGACAGGGAGGTTGAGACCGTTGAAGCATCAGCGACTCCTGAAGTGTTGTCGATTCAGATGGATGAAGACATGGATAAATAGGGGATACAGTTCGTGGCTCACAAGGTAAACATCTTGAGGGTGGCCGGGAAGGGTAAGAGAACGGTCACTGGAATACCCCTGTTAGGCCGCGTACATCTGAGTCAAAGACTCGCCCTCTTTGGGTAACCTGAACAGGGAAAACCTATCTGTTTACCCGTTTTAGTTCATGGCTAAATTTTTAAATTTTTGTTTCCTTCGATAGCAGTTGGCCATTTTAGTGCAAAAGGGTATGGCCGACGAAGGTTTTGAGATTAGGTTGTGACCGTTAAATAATCTAGAGTCGGAATTGTTACTTGTTAATTTTATATAATCTCTTACACAACTAGGTTTTTTTTTATGGTAACAAGTGAATGTAAGTATTGAAGCATTAGAAGAAGCTTGTTATGATTTCTAACGAGGCTAGGCGAGGCATATAGTTTTGTTTAACATAACAACCATCGTACTCAGGTCCTGCCTAAATGGTATTGAGGAAGTTGATATCTCTACACGAGACTAGAAAGAATGTAAGTTGAAGACAAAAAAGCAGGTTGTCGTCAAACGGTCCCACCATAAGAGGTCGAAAGGAGCCACGTGGCGTGTCTTTTAGGAGGAAGGTGTCATTGGATTTGGAGATGATGAAGTGGCCCTAGTCTGGGAGATGAGATGCCCCAGGCCCAGGTACAAATGTACAATGCCTGCACTAACCAAATCTCAATCTCTTTTCTATTAAAAATATTTGGTTTTTTTTTTTTAATTTAATAAAATAGTCTTAGTTATGTCTAAAATTATATTAGTACTAGTGGTAAAAATATAATAACTATAATTATAGATGTAGTAATATTTATATGTATATGCTTAAACATGTAGAGTTTTGCTAAGTTTATGACTTTTACAAGATTTTATATATTTTTTTAACCGCAGAAGGGAATTTTATTAACGAAAGCTAGACTAGAGAATACAAGTTTTCATACATTTCAAACGATATTTCTTGATTCGATAAAGTAACATCAGAGGTTAAAAGGGACAAGGTACTTTGTCAGAAGTTGACAAAGTATGTAGACAATACAGTGCGCTGTATTGTCTATATATTTTCATACATGCAGGCTGTATTGTCTATATACTTGCTTACATGCGTGTTGTTTTGTCTATTTAAGAAGGGTAGGAGCCGGCAATCATGACCCGTTTAAATCATTTTGGGCCCATCTGAACCTAAAAATTAATTTGTTGGGTTGTATGGGCTGTTGAGTAATTTTAAATAGGGTCAAATTGGTTTGGACCAAAATTCATATTCATTATGGACGGGTCCATCTGGGCAGCGGAGAAGAAATAAGCAACGGGTCAAACGGGCGGTTGCATACTTGCAACTTGCAAGTTTACGCAGAGTCTACGAGACTACGACGGAAGAGTGGAAGACCGATAGACACACACTGCTTTCGATTGAAGCGTACCTTCTTCACCGTATCACTGCTTTCAATTGAATCGTAGAAGACGACAGTCGGTACATCGATTGATACTCACAGCTCTAAAGCCCTCGATTACAAATTAAACGAATCTGTGCCCTCGATTGATACTCGGTTGATTAACTCCTCGATTGAAGCCTTACATAACTCGATTCATACAACAGCTTTTATCCTTGATTGATATCGACTCCTCTATTGCAACCGATTGACTCTGTAAGTCCCTCAAATATACAAATACAGCCTATTCAAGTTAAGACAATACCCATTCACTCGAAAGTTTTCGTGTGTAATAGAAAATGTCAACTTGTTTACTTGTATTCTGTTGCATATTCTATTGATGACAGTCCCTTGGTAGCTTATGATCAGATGTATATTACTAGTTTGAAAGAATCTAAAGTTCCTACTGGAAAATGAACTTGTGTTTGCAATCAATAATTTCATGTTTATATGAACTTATATAGAAGGTGACCTATAAAATAGGCAGGCTTCACAAAACTTGAAATCAATAAAGTCAACTCAACTGAGTGATAATTGCAATCACAGTAGAAAGTGTCACAATTTAGATTTCACTATAATCAACAGATGTTGGAGTATCTGCACTTTGTTTAGGATGATGGTGCTAATTACCATTAGATTCTGTGTGAAGTTTCAAAATTTTAATCTTTGTAATGCCACGTTAGCAGCCACTAGAAGCTATTTCAAACATTTTTTCTTAAACCGGCCCGTTTGGACCCGAAACCATTGTGACCCGAGCCCGTTCTGACCCGAGCCCATTCTGACCCGAACCCGTTTGATACCTTTTTCAAAATTACCCGTTTGGACCTGAACCCGTTTGGACCCGTTACCCAATCCGACCTGACCCGCCCGTTTTGCCACCACTAGGTAGGACTAAGAGCCTAGAAAACAACTACTCTTGTCGTTCCTTAACTTCCGGCAAACCAATCCTAAAGAGACATGGAAAATATGTCATCGTCGTCTACACTTTCATGCGTACTCAAATGTCAAGATGGTTGATGTGCTCCTCGATTTGACCTTAAAATGATAGATAACCAACATTTGTTTTTTATCTAACATTATTGATAAGAGTATCCTGGTCGATAGGTTTTATATATGAATAATAATATGACACGATATGTCGAAAGCATTTGTATTTCGGTAGGTGTAAGTAATATTCGAAAAGTTCCTACTATTCATAGATAACGAACCCCGACTTTATGCTTTGCTTATGATTTTCTTCTTGATCTCTCACCGAGTTTGTTGCACGCACTCTAAGTCCGTCCGACATGAGAGGAAAAATCCTGAATTACAACATGACGAAAAAGAATTATTTATACACGTCTCACAAGCCATGGCTTAAGGCGACAATAATTTATATAAATTATAATTACATACAAAAATTCTACAAACAAAAAAGAAAAAGAAAACACATATTTGTAGGGTTTTTAACGTAGTTTATCAATCTTTTTCTTTGTTTCTGGTATATCCAACATCTTATAACTGAATATCTATATATATTTAACTCATATAGCTTAGTACTTTTAACACGCATAAAAACATGGCTTATAAAGGGTAAATACGCCTAATCTTAAACCATGACTTGACCGCATGATCAAGCCTAGAGAGTTTTTTAAAACCATGATTTGGACTCCAGGGCTATGTATGGACCCACTGACCCAGTTCAAATTGAATGGACTAAAGCTGTGCCCACATTTTTGGCCTCTTTTCCCACCGAAAAATCTCAACATGTTTCACGATGGCCTAATGACGTTGACCTTGTGTTTGGACATGATTTAAAAGTTAGCTAAAACAGTCCAAAAACTTGTTAGTGATTAGTATTATATTATACTTAGATTAGACAAGGTCTAGATTGTTTTGTTCAAAAGTCTTCTCAATAATCCCTTTTCTGACTACATCTTTATACTTTAATCATTGTGTGTTTGGTGTCATCATTTGGGTATTTTTTTTTTCTTAAAATATAACATATTTTTCAGAAAAAAAATTCATGGTTACTATAAAAGTTAATCATAGAACTATGATTAGGAGCAATTCAAGGAGTTGGTGAACGTTTTATGGACTAGTAGAGGAAACCCTAACAGGGAACAAACCAGCCTAATATGAAGTGGGTCTAATTTTGATTCGTTGAGACTTACAGTGTTCACTTTATATGGACAGAAAGCTCTTGACGGTTTTGAAATATACGGATGGAAAGCTCCTTACAATGATCTAGTATTAAGTTTCTCATCGAAAAACATCGATTTCTCCTTATAATGAGTATAATACTTTTGTGTGCGTCCTTTCTACTCATATTCAGTTCTTTTCGAAAAGGGTTGAGTGGTTGTGAACTGTCTCTCTACCTCCATTGAACCAACACAATCGGCTTTCTCAATTATTTGGTTGTCGATGAATGTTTTTATTATCGCAATCGTTTTCAAGTCAAGAAAATAGAGTTATAACATTATAAAAAAAGAGATAAGATACATGTTTCTAGCCTTATACCATCACATATCTTACGTGTTTTAACATTGATAAACACTTTAAACGAATATAATGGTAGCCATTTCCTTATTTAAATGTTCACAAGTATAAAAACACATATCATAGGCGCTTTTAGCTACACATTCTTGTTTTGTATTAATAAAAATTAAAAGAAAAGAGAGAATAATATTGGGAAAGAAAAAATCTGGAGAAATGCACATGGGAGAGTGTGATGGTGTTGGAAGTTAATGGGGGAGGTGATGTTGAAAGAAGGAAAAGAACAAGTGTATGTGTATGTGTATGTGTATGTGTATGTAGAGGAAAAGAGGGAAATGAATCTGGTGGTTGTGGTTAAATGATGTCAAAGAAAGCAATAGCAACGTGGTTGGTTGGCTGATGGACCCGAACTTCAACAAAAAACAGACCCTCCCTCCCTCCCTCCCTCCCTCAAACAATGACTCATGAATCATATGGACACCACAATTTTCCGCATCAATTTGTCAACAATTTCCCCACTCCAATTCAACTGTTTACGGATATATTTTATTTTATTTATTAATTTAAAAACATGAATGCTTTATTTACTTCTATATTAGTTTGAGGAATATTGTATTATATGTGTAAAAAACAATTTTTTGTATGAAAAACTTATCGTTTTATTGTGCATACCGTAAGAACTAATACTAGTCGTACAATTTTCCATCCTCCAGTTTCATCATCCATTTATGAATTCATCTCATCCATCTTTTCACACTCTATCCCCCATGCTCTCCAGCCATTATTTCCACATACATCAGAAGCTGTGGTGGGTTTTGATGAACCGGCAGTGGTGGTCGGACGTTATCCACCCATGTAGACAGAAATGGGTTCCTCTCTTTCATCAATTTCTTGTTCATTCCATTCATCAATTTTTTGTTACAAATCTGATGATTTATTTGTTACAAATCTGATGATCTATTCTTACAAAGCTGATTTATTCTTACAAATTTGATGTATGTATTCTAATGATTTATTTGTTACAAATCTGATGATTGATGGGTACAAATCTGATGTATGTATTACAAATTGATGAATTTCTTTGTACAAATCTGATTACTTTATTGTTATGAAAATGTTTCTAATGCAAAATGTTGCTGCCGATGTTGAATATTTCTTATGCAAAATGTTGCTGCCCAGAGGTTGAATAGGTTTGGCAATGGTAGGGGTAACGTGAAATTAGGGATTTAAAAAGTGTTAAAAGTCAATTATGCCCTTAACGGTATTATTTATTAATTAAATCTGAAAAAAGGAAATTACTTTTTAAGTAATCAGATCTGATGAAATGGATGGTTTAGATTATATCTTACCCATCTTACTAGAAAATACATCTTACAATAACCTCACCATATATATATATATATATATATATATATATATATATATATATAGGGTAAGGTTACACATAGAACCACCCTTATACATAGAAACTAAAGAACCACCTCACGCGATGACACATGGCAAAATGAGTAGGGCAAAACTGGAAAATAAACTCAAAAACATTTCTCACGCGCCTCCCTTCAAAACCCAGGCAATGCAATTTTTTTAAAAATAAAACACACTAAAACATTTAAATGATCTTAACTTCTTAGTTTTTAAGAGTTTATGCAAGAAAATTATATCATTATATTCAGTTTTTCGTTCTCTTTCAAACAAGACTAGGCTTGATATACTTCTGAAACTTTTTTTATTTTTGAAAATGCAAATTTTTCAAAATTTGCATGTTCACCTGGGTTTCATTTCCTTCATTTCAAAATGCAAAATGCAAAAACTCGAAAATGCAAATAACCAAGATGCAGACCATGCAGATGCTTCCAAAAATGCAAATATGAAAATGCAAAATCAAAAAGCATGGTCACTAAATTAGCAAATGAAAATGCAAAACTCATACCTCTAATTTGCATTTTCCAACCCATATTCAAGAAGACCTAAAAATGCAAAATAACTAATATGCAGCTAACTGATATACATAAATCACCTCATATTCAAAATGAACCAAAAAAAAAAAATGCAAAATACAGAAAGCTACAATAAAACTCTTGATTTAATCAACTAAAAAACATACCAGCAGCATAATTTAGAAAAAAACCAAAATGCATAAAGCTAAAATGCAAACCCTTGATTCAAAGCTGATATAAATAAACCCTTAAAACTATAGTATCTGTTTCTACTTCTAGTAAAATGCGAAACCTGATATCTACAATTCACAAAATCATTTCGTATTTCAAAATGCAAAACCTGATGAGATCAAATTTTTCAGAATTTGCATGTTTACCAAAATGATACCCAAATGCCCAAAATGCAAAATACAGATATGAAGAGGATACCAAAATGATATCCAAATGAAGATCATAACCAAAATCTGCATTTCCACAATCTATCTTAATGAAAATGTAGCACAAAATGCAAATTACTAGTTCAAACCCAAAAAATGCAAAATACATATTTAACCCCAAAATACAAACAAACTATCGTTAAAGAATCACAAGCTGCCTACATTCAACATATTTGTTGGGAAGATAGCAATATCAAACCTAAATCAAACCTATCTATTAAGTAAAATAGGATTTGATGTTAACAAAACCATATATTCTGTTATGGACTTAGATTGATGAAAAACATGTGTTGTTTTTCATCTTAGACTTAAAGAATTTCTAAGTAAGAAATGTCAGCTGACGTATCATAGTGTCAGCTGAACACTGAGTATTAGCCAAATGACCAGCTTCAGAAAGATCAGCTGAGAAGAAAAGACAAGTCAAGAAGCATCAGCTGAGGATCTGCAATAGATCAGCTGATGGTCCAAAGTCATCAGCTGAGGAAAATTTCAAGGTCAGCTGATCTATCAAGGATCAACTGACACAATCACATTGATCAGCTGATGCCTCTCATCTGTCAGATAAGGTATTAACTGCTTATCCAATCTTTTCTTCATAAACTAATCATACTCAAACGATTAGCTGAGTCCTTGAGATCAGCTGACAGTTTAGTTTGATCAGTTGGTTAGCTTTATCCTGATTTATATTATTAGCTGAGCATTTTGATCAGCTGAGCAAATCTAGTCAGCTGAGTCTTTCACATTTATCCTTAGCTGAGCAAATTTACATTTGCAGTTCCGTGTCTGTTAGCTGAGTATTTATTCTACATCTCAGTTAATAGTTTTTCTGTGTAATATTTTCTTTAGTCAAAGGCAGAACATGTGTTGTTCTTATTATGCCTTAGATCTTTCTTTGTAAAAGTACTTAGCACTTTTTGTATCTGCAAAGAAATACAAATGATAGATCTTTATCCCCTGGAAAAGGAGAAAGATACTCTTGAAAAGAAGATCTCGAAGATATGATGTTAAGTATGGCTGGCAACTCCATACTTGGTAAAGTCAAATCTTCAGAAAGCATGATGTTGATTAAAACACAAGTATGAAAGGAGAAGTTTACTTTTCCAAGATATAAATGTAGTAGTTTAATAATATAATAATAGATAGTGGGTATACTCATTACTGAAAAGTATGATCACTTTACACACTTTGTGTATAAAGTTAACTTACTTTTCACCCACTAACTTTATCTATTATAATATTATTAAACCAAGTACCTTTGTCTCCTTCTCTCTTCATCAACCCGGACACACTTTGCTTATATATACTCATGCATGGAAACATGCTAAGTATGCGTTGAAAAAAAAAGCACTAAAATCTCATAAGTTGAGAATTAGAAGAGTTAGCATTTTACTTTCAGTGTAACAAACTTGTTCATGTGTTGAACATCTTAGACATTAGTTGTTTAAGATTAACATTGTCTATGTGTTAGACAAATCTAGTTGCCACCTTTTATTGAACTTAGATTTTCCGCATCTAGTTCATGTAATTCTTGATTAACATCAATAAGAATTATATAAAAGTAAACCGTGTGTCTCTTAAATTTTAATTTGCTAAAGTTTGTATTCAACCCCCCCTTCTACAAACATTTGTTGTTGTATTATCCATTCGGGACCAACAACTGGTATCAGAGCAGGCTAGATAACTCATATCTAAGATCTGTTTTGCTTACTCTTCAACTGCTTCTACCCCACACTACTAAATGGCTACTCCGGTTGCTGTTTCAAATGGTTCTTCAAATAATGGCTCACTCACTAGGTGTCCAACTTTTGATGGAGAAAACTTTTCTCTCTGGAAAAGTAGAGTTCTTCTCTATATGTCAAGCCTAGATGATGTGATGCTTAAAACTGTAATTGAAGGTCCTTATGTTCCTTCCTCAACTATCCAAGTAACTGAAGCCACTGATGAAGTTCCTGCCGTTGAAAGACTAATTATAAAGCCTATAAATCAATGGTCTGATGAAGACAAAAGGCTTGTTAATCTTGATATTAAAGCAAGAACAGCCTTAGTCTCTGCACTACCAAATGATGTCTATCATCAAGTTCTTAACTGCAAATCTGCAAAAGAGATGCTAGACACTTTGACCGTTGCATATGAAGGTACTGAAGAAGTGCAGGAAAGCAAGAAACTCCTTCTGGTAAGAGAATATGAGTTCTTCTTTGCTCATAAAGGTGAAAGTCTAACTCAGACCTACACCAGATTCACTTATTAATGACTTAAGAAGGGCAGATGTTCCCAAGAGCAATAAGGAGCTTGTAAACAAGTTTCTAGACTCTCTCCCAGAATCTTGGGATCATTTCATCACTGTGCTTAAACATGGTGAGAAAATCAAGGGTCTTACACTGGTTGGTTTATATGGAAACCTTATGAATCATGAACAATCAGTGAAACAAAGGAAACTCTCTACCAAGGATATGAAGGAGGCTGCAAAAGCTCCAACTACAGCCCTTGTATCTAAGGATACAAGATCTAGGAGTTTTGCAGCAGTGGTGGATGAATCAAGTGATGAGGAAGAAGAAGAGGAAACTTCTGATGAAGAGCAAGTGGCTGATGGGGATGAAGATCTGGAGAACATGGACAACATTGAAGCTGCTGTTGAGCAGGCTGCCATGTTGGTTAAAAGGTTCAAACCTTTCCCGAAAAGAAATGGTGTCAAGAGGTTTGAGAAGAAACCTTTCAAGGGAGAAAAAGCCAAGTTTAAAACAAAGGCTTCTGAAGGTTGTTTTTCCTGTGGCAAGACTGGTCACTATGCCATTGAATGTAAGTCTAGAGGAAGCACAGGCTTCAAGGGTTCCTTAAGCTCAAACAGCAAGATTGATTATGAAGCTAAATATAAGAAGCTTCTTGCTGCTGTCTTTGACAAGAAGAAGAAGAAAGCTCAGAACAGGGTGCTGGTAGCTGAAGAAGAAGATTGGGCTGAGGAAGATCTCTCAAGTGATGAAGATGAGGTCCTCACAGCTCAGTTCAGTTTGATGGCTAGCACAACAAGTACAAGTTCCTTTGATGAGGACATGAAGAAAGCTGCTAAAGCTTGTACTTCTCCTGACTGGGATACCTCTTCTATGTATCAGGTTGGAAAATTTGTTAACTATGAAAATAATGAAAAGAATACTATGTTTGATTATCTATGTGTTGAGTTTCAGTCAAATATTCAAAGAGAAAAGAAGCTAAAATTAGAAATAGAATCACTAAAAGAGAGATTAAGTCTTAAAGATGAGAAACTGAAACAAATGACAAAACTGGAAGATGATTTAGCTAATCAAAAGATACTTAATCAGATCTTGGTAAAAGAAACCAATGAAGCAACAATAAAGTTTAATGACCTTCAAAAAGTAGTTAGATCTTGGTGTGTATCTGCTGAGAAGACCACTCAGTGTGTCAATGAGCAGATTCCAAAACAAGTTCAAGTTATTATTGGTGGAAATTATTACCAAGCTGCTAACTGTGTTGATTTTAGCAAGAACATAAATATCTTAGAAAAAGCTGATATTTTACCTCTTACTTTTCAAAAGATTGTAAAAGGAAAAAGTATTATCACTAACAGATTCGTTAAAAGTACAAGTACTCAGCTGAAAGACTTAACCACTTCAAAAGTTGATTCAAGTTCTATTATTTTGACAGATAGCAAAAGTACTGAAAATTTAATTGTAAAGGAAGTAAGTAAAGGAATGAAATCATTTGTTGAGACCAAAGAGACATTCTGTTTTCAAACCTTGAAAGCTGATACATTAAATTTAGGAACTCAGCTGACTGAAAATTCTTTAGCTAATGATATTACATCAGCTGATAAAAAATTAGATGATAACTGCTCAGCTGATATCCTGTCAGCTGATCATGGATCCTCTTCTGTTTCTTTAGCTGATCAAACATCTCTTCAAAATCTTTTAATAGGAGAAACTAAGGGTAAAAGACCTTTTGTTTACAAAAAGTCTCAGTCAGCTATACCTAAAGTTGATCATAAACTCATTTTAACTAAGGGTCAACCTAAGGTAACTGTAAACAAAGACCTTATCAGTTTACAGAATCAGTTACAACAACTGAATGGTGAAATCTGTCAGCTGATGACCCATAGTCATCAGAAAACAGTTAAGACATCTCTTAGGCAATTACCAAAATATGTTAAAGGCTCCAAAAATAAAAAATGTTATAAATGTGGGAGCAAAGAACATAAGGCAAGTAATTGTTCTCTTGAAGGTAACTCAAGACATCGGACTGATAATGATAACACAGTTGTTTCTCTCATTCATAAACAACCTAATATAAAGTGGATGGCTAGGTGCAATCCACAGGGGTCCACTTAAATGTGGATGCCCAAGTGCCACTAACCTTCTTTCAATCACAACTATGCAGGGGCTGAACACATGGTATCTTGACAGTGGATGCTCAAGGACCATGACAGGATGTAAAGCTTTGCTTAGTAACTACAAGAAGGAAAAAGGTCCAAGAGTGACCTTTGGTGATAACAATTGTGGGCAAACAAAAGGCTACGGAGAACTTCATAATGGGAACCTAACCTTGTCCAAGGTATCATATGTTAAAGGACTTAAGTACAATCTCATCAGCATAAGTCAGCTATGTGATGGTGATCATAAAGTCCTCTTTACAAAGATAGGTGGTTCCATTTTAGATCAAGAAGGTAAAACAATAATTTGTGCAAAAAGAACCAAGGATGTATATACTCTTGATATGTCCTCTGGTGAATCATCAAAGTTAACCTGTTTGTATACAAAATCTGTAACTGACACAAACTGGTTATGGCACAAAAGACTTTCCCATTTAAACTTCAAAAATATAAACAAGCTAAGCAAGGGTGAACTAGTGTCAGGACTACCTTCACTGACATATATTAAGCCTAAACCTTGCTCTGCCTGTGAGAAGGGAAAGCAGCACAAGACATCTTTTCCATCTAAACAAGCTTTCTCCATTACTGAACCGTTCTACATGTTGCACATGGATCTATTTGGTCCTGTTGCTACTGCTAGCATTGGTGGAAGTAAGTATGCATTGGTTATGGTTGATGAATTCTCAAGATACACTTGGGTCATCTTCCTAAAAGCAAAGAGTAAGGCTGCTGAAGAAATAATAAGCTTCATAAAGAAGATGGAAGTGCTAAATGGAAATCTGGTAAGGATGCTTAGAAGTGATCATGGAACTGAGTTTAAAAATCAAACTCTAGAAGGAGATGTGATGAAAAAGGTACATCTCAAAACTTCTCTGCTCCAAGGACTCCACAACAGAATGGTGTAGCTGAAAGAAGAAACAGAACATTAATTGAAGCTGCAAGAACCATGATGTGTGAGAGTGGGTTAGGATTCAACTTCTGGGCTGAAGCTGTCAGCTGTGCATGTTTTACACAGAACAGATCTCTTGTGATCAAAAGGCACAACAAAACTCCCTATGAAGTGCTTAAGGGAAGGAAGCCAAACATCAGTTTCTTTTACATCTTTGGGTGTCAGTGCTTCATACTGAACCAGAGAGATCAACTGCAAAAGTTTGCACCCAAGGCAGATGAAGGTGTTTTTGTTGGATATTCTATGATCTCCAAAGCTTACAGAATTTACAACATCAGAACAAAGGTCATAGAAGAATCAATCAATGTAAGTTTTAATGAAAATGACTTTGTTGCTTCCTGTTCTACTAATCCATCTACAGGTGAGGAATTTAATGATTTGCTGCATACTGAAGATAACACTCCAGTATCAGCTGATCCACTCCCATCATGATTCACTCTCGTCAGCTGACACAGATGACTTAGATGAACCTGTTCCAAACTTACAAAATATTTCCACACAACATATCCTAAACCAACCCACACTTTTACTGAATGATGGGAATCATGTTTCAACATCAATGGATTCTAATTCCATATCAAACATTTCTTCATCAGTAGAAGTTTCATCAGCTGACATTCCTGAAATTCTGTCAGCTGATCAACCAGAAGTCTCATCAGCTGACCCAAACCAAAGAATTTCAACTCCTCTATTCTAAACTGTTTCAAACTCTCCCAGAATCCAAAATGCCTATAAGGACCACAAGGATCATCCTAAAGATCAGGTCATAGGTAACATAGAAGCACCTGTACTAACAAGATCAAAAGCTTGTAATTTCTGTTTATATACAGGTTTTGTTTATATGATTGAACCAAAGAAGGTGGATGAAGCTCTAAATGATCCTCACTAGATTATTGCCATGCAAGAAGAATTGACAGAATTCACAAGAAACAATGTATGGACTTTGGTGCCAATACCAAAGGATAAATCCATCATTGGTACTAAGTGGGTGTTTAGAAACAAAATGGATGACCAAGGGCTAATCATTAGAAACAAAGACAGGTTAGTTGCACAGGGGTATTGTCAAGAAGAAGGTATTGATTATGATGAAACCTTTGCCCCTGTTGCAAGACTTGAAGCAATAAGACTGTTTCTAGCCTATGCTGCCTTCAAAGACTTCAAAGTTTTCCAAATGGATGTTAAGAGTGCTTTCCTCAATGGAGAATTGAAGGAAGAGGTATATGTCAAACAACCTCCAGGTTTTGAGGATGCAAGCAAGCCAGATCATGTATACTTCTTGAACAAAGCTTTGTATGGTCTAAAGCAAGCACCAAGAGCCTGGTATGACACTCTCTCTTCTTTTCTAATTAACAAAGGTTTTATAAGAGGAAGGATAGATAGCACCTTGTTTATAAGGAAATACAAGGGTGATGTGATTCTTGTACAAATATGTAGATGATATAATATTTGGGTCTACAAATTTGGATCTTTGTAAAAAGTTTTCAAAACTCATGTCTGATAATTATCAGATGAGCATGATGGGTGAACTAAACTATTTTCTTGGACTTCAAATAAGACAAGAAGTTGATGGAATTTTCATTCATCAAACAAAGTATGTAAATGACTTACTTAAGAAATTTGAGTTTGAAAATTGTTCTTCAATGAAAACACCCATGTCCACTGCCTTAAAGCTTGGAAATGACACTGATGGTAAATCAGTGAACATTACAGCTTATAGAGGTATGATTGGATCTCTTTTATACCTCACTGCAAGTAGACCAGATATTATGTTTTCAACATGTCTTTGTGCTAGATATCAAGCAGATCCCAAAGAATCTCACTTAGCTGCAGTTAAAAGGATTTTCAGGTATCTCAAAGGAACTCCTAATCTAGGTCTTTGGTATCCCAAAGACTCTGATTTTGAGTTAGTTGGATACACTGATTCTGACTTTGTAGGTTGCACACTAGACATAAAGAGTACATCTGGGGGTTGTCAATTATTAGGTGGAAGATTAGTCAGCTGGTCAAGTAAGAAACAGAACTCTATTTCAACTTCTACAGCTGAAGCAAAATACATTGCTGCTGGAAGCTGCTGTGCTCAATTGCTATGGCTGCAAAATCAACTATTGGATTATGACATACAATTTGAAAACTCCCCAATTCTGTGTGACAACACAAGTGCCATATCTATCTCTAACAATCCTGTTTTGCATTAAAAAACTAAGCATATTGAAATCAGACATCATTTTCTTAGAGATAATGTGCAGAAAAAGAAAGTTTCAATGCACTATATAAACACTGATGTTCAATTAGCTGACATTTTTACAAAACCTTTGGATGAGTCTCGATTCAACTTCCTAATATCCAAACTTGGCATGTTAAACTTGTAATATATTCTGTTCTTAGATAGTTAGTTTTGTGTGAGAAGATAATTTTATTTATGTGTGAAATGAAGTACTTACCTAAGCTTCTACATGTTTTACTTATGGTGGATCAGCTAATGGAATTATGTCAGCTGATGTTTTTCAAAAGTCAAAAATTCTGTGTCCCCACACTTATTTTATTATTTTCTCATTTGTATTTAATATGTTAACTAGGTATTTATTTTCTTTTAAATTGTCCGTTAGTTGTCTGTGTATTTACTAACTGTTCCGTTTATCACCTTTTTGCAGAAGTGACAGTTACTTTTTGGAAAATATTTGTGTGACAGTTTAGGTTTCCAAGGAAGATATAAAGGTGTTTTTGGGCGGTTCTTCATTTCTTACGCTTTCAAAATTCCCAAACACTCTTTCTCTCTAAAATCTTCAAACCTAAACCTTCGTTGCTCAAACTGTTTCACTCTGTAATCATGGTAACTTTCAACTCTGCTTCCACTCCTCTTACCGTTGCTGGTGAGAACGTTGCACCCAACTCTAAACTCATCATTCGTCCCAATAACTTTCGAATAACCACTGAAATTCCCTCAAACAAGGCAAACCAGGGATATGAACCCATGGTTGCGTTTATTACTGCCCATCCCCTGTTTCCTTGTCTCTCTGCTCATCCTTACTTCATTTTCCCTCACATTGTTGGTGAGATGTGGTACACTGCTAGGTACCAACCCAATCAAAACCTCATCACCTGCACCTGTTTGAATGGCCACATCAACATAAATTTCACTGTCGACACTCTGCGACAGGCCATATCTCTGCCAAACTTGGCTCCTTATCAACCATTTGCTCAAATGGATCAAGTTTTGGATGTACTACCTCTCATTGGCTACAATGTTCCTGTTACCCATGGTCAGTACAAGTTGTCCGTGCTGGGACACCCATGGAAGTATCTGGAAAGTGTCATCACTCGCTGTTTTGGTCCCAAAACTGGAAGCTTCGATCAAATGAACCAGACAGAGCTGATGGTACTTCATGCCTTAGTCATAGGGAGGAATATTGACTTTGCCCAAGTCATATTCTCGGATATGTTGGACAAAATTACTCTTGCTATTTCAAAGAAGTCCACAAGGACTATTGTTCCCTACATAAGGTACTTGAGCTTACTTGTCCTTCATCAGATGAAATGGGAACAGTATACTGATATAGCTGCTGTGCTTGATGCAATGCCCATGCCTCAAATGGGTCAAAAAGAATTTAATTTAATAAGGGAAGAACAAGGTCCAGCTCTTACTGCCCAGATGCAAGAATTAATTGATATTGCTGGTGATGAAGCTGAGGTTGAAGAAGAGGTTTTTGCTGAAAACCTGGAAGAACACATGGCTGATGATTCTGAATCTCCTGATATAGTCACTGAGCATTCTGAAGAGTCAGTAACTCATGCTCAAGATGAAGCCATGATTGAAGAACAAAGGATGGATGAAGGATTAATGGACACTGCTGATCATGAAATGATGTTTAGAGCAGATGTGTTTGATGAACCCGCACAGGATGAGTCTATTAGTCCTGATGCTGAGAATGTACAAGAAGCAGAAAGTGGAAATGAAAGAGGTGATGCTGGCTATGGTCACACTGAAAATATTCAAGCTACAACCAGCTCATCTTCTCCTACAGGGATGCCAATCACTGAATTCCCTGTCAGTTCCAGTTCTACCACACAACACACTCATCATAGTGAAGAAGAATCTGATGATGATTCTCCAAGTAGGACTCTTGGTGGCACAATTGCTTATCCCAACCCTGATCAACAACAAGGATCGAGTGACTCTGTTCATAGAGCACCAAGTGGTGGAGATGAAGAGGTTTCTGATGCTGAAGAGATCTCTGATAAGTTGGTAGAGCTCATAGAGATCAGCAAAGCAAAACGACTCTCAGGTATACCTTTATCTCTCCCTAAGGACACTCATTTGGTTGACCCCACCAATGAGAACCCATCCTCTCCTCCAGTTGTAACACACCCACAACTGCCACGCTCTAGTAAACTCCCAACAGTTGCTAGTTCTACTCCCTATTACACCCATACTGAATTAAGGTCACGAGAGCTTGTGCACTTTCCAAAAGTCTCTGAGGTAGTGTTATCCACACCTCTGACCTCAACTCCTATAGCTACCTCTTATGTTGAGGGGGAGCTTATGGATGTTGTTTTAACACAATTGCCAGTGGATGTGCCCTCACAAAAGGTCACATTCGTAAATATGGGATTGCTGCAATCTGGGTCACCCTCCCAACAGGGTGATACCATTGAAAGACAGACCTCCTCCCAAGGTCACACTGTGTCTTTAGCCCCTATGAGTCAAGCCTTTCTCTTAGTAAGTTCAACTTGCTACTGAAATAAGGGATACCCCATTGAGTGCAACCTTCACTCACACTCACATACTTGCACCTACTTTTGATTCAATACTTACACATACTAGTGCACTGCCTGTCAATACTAGTGGCATAAACCAGCCATTGGTACAGGGCACACTCTCTGTTCCCAGTGATCTTAGGCCTATAAACCAAGGTCTAAGTGAGGGACCTCAATCCATTCCTGATATTGGTACCGTATCTCAATCAATTCCTATCCACCCTACTCCATCTACCTTCTCTGAACCCTCACCCCAATTAATTCAAAGCCTACTGTCCATCTCTCAAAAGATGGATAGTCTTCAAGCCTCCTTTACCTCCTTTCAAACTAAAACAGAAACTCAACTCTCTCATTTAACCAAAGAGGTTGAGTCACTAAAGGCTACACAATACCAACCCCAACACACCCCTGCCCCTGTTGCTCTTTCACCAAGTCTCACCAAATTAGATCAACTTCTTACCCAAACTTCTAATCCTACTTCTATTCCTTCACCTACCATCTCAAATCAAACCATTACCAATCTCAACCAAACCATTTCTAACCTTCTAACCCATCTCCATACCTTAAGGCCTTCCCCTTCTAACATTTCAGTAACCATACCTGACTCTCTTCTTAGAGTCCCTTCTCTTCTCCAAACCATAACCACTGACCTCCAACACCTAAACAACTACTCCATCCAAAAGCATAGTGAAACCCTCAAAGAATTCACCAATATCACTGATGCTATCCTAAGCCTGAGGAGACCTCCATTCTTCACCCAACCTCCTATTCCCACTCCCTATCCTACAACTTCATTTATCCCTCCCTCTACCTCCACTCCTTCTCCATCTCCATCTCCTTATTCTTTTATCCCTCCTTCTGTTGCTAAGCCCTCTGAAAACTTTCCTTTTACATTTGCTGATGACAAAAAGGGGGTGAAGTCAGTTAGAAGAGAACCCTCACCAGATACAATTAGAGCAGCTGTTGATGCATATACAGTTGAGGTTCAGGCTATGCAAGCAGAGGATGCATCTGCCCCCAATGAAACAAAAACTCAAAGAAAATCAGATGTTGAGGGGGAAAATCAATTTGGGGGGGAGCAACCTGCTCAAGATGAGTAGAGGCCAAAAATAAGATTCAAACAAATGGCTAGAAGGAAGAGTGCTAAAAAGCCAAGACAAGATGAATCTTGTGCACCAATAAATGTGCCATCAGAAGATTCTGATGATGATGATGATGAAGATAAGATGCTTTTGTCCTCTCTGCTTAACTTGAAAAAGCAGAGTCTCTCAACTCAAGCTCCAACAGTCCAAGTTTTCTCTCCAGTACAATCAAGTCAACCAACTCCCAGCAGCACATCAAGGAGAAAAGGAAAGAAAATAATGTCTGCTAAGGAGATTGAAGAAGAAGAAAGAAGAGAGGAAGAGTTAAATCAAGAAGATTAGAATCTCAGAGAGCTAAGTGAAATGGCTGCTGCTCTTGGTACAACCATTGAAAATGTTCTGAAAACCAAGGAGAGACACCAGGATTTCACTACTCCTGAAGATCTTGCTGCAATCATTGGTGTCACTGATGATGAATTGAGAGAATTACAAGAAGAAGAAATCATCATGCTATCTGCTCACTCACATCCAACACAAGTTGCACCACAACAAGATGATCCTTCTGTCAAGAAAGTTCCTAAAAGAGGAAGAATTCAAAGAGAAGCCATTCAAGCATTGCATGAGTTCAACTTTGGAGTTACAACTCAGCAATCTGAAAGGGAGATCAAAGAAGTCTTGGAAAACAAGAAGAACTTGATAGAAAGAAAGAATCCAAATCTCATTTCCAGAGTCACTCCATATAAGGGAACAGATGAAGGGCCATATCTCAGATTAGTAAGAAGAGATGAAAGACAAACACATGAGAATGTCTATATTCATCACTGCAAACTGTTCTCCTTCACTGAGATGATTGAGACTCTGTACCACCTCCTTAAACCCAAAAGTGAAATTGCCACAAGGTTCATAAACAAATTCGAATACTGGATCAGAATGATTGTTTACCACAGGATATGCACTCATGATCAATTTGTGGAACACATTGATGTGATTGAGGATGCCTTCAAGAAATCCTCCAAAGCTTTTGTACCTGATCAACACTGCTCTGCCCTCCAACATTGAGCCAGAAATGTTTAAGTACATAACTGAACCTGAAAGAGGGATATTCTTTAAAAACAGAGCTGGTGTTTGGAGATTCCTAAGAGAAACTGACTTAGGAAGAGCCCCTGGAGAATTAATCTTTCAAGCTGCACATTTAACAAGGGGACAGATAGGAAGTGAACATTTTGAAAATCTGATTCAATCAAGAGCTGAAGAGTTGTTGGCTGCAAATCCACTGAACAGATTTCTGGATGTAAAAGAAGAACCTTGGTGGGAGGAAAACTGAAACTTCATAACTAGATTAGATGTAATTTCAAATTCCTAGAATAGTTCAACTTCTGTACTTAGTTTAACTCATAGTTAGATTGTTATGTATAAACTCTCTGTAAATATTTGTTTTGTAATCAAGCTTGAAACTTTGATCATGGACTACTTAGCTAAAATGCTAGTGTAGATGACTCTTAGTAGATAGCTCACATAGTGTAAATATAGAAAATATAAAAAATCCTAAAAACAGAAAAAGGATGAAAGATACCACAAAAACAGAACATGGTACTTCATAAATGAAAAGATTCTCAAAAACAGAACATCAGGGAACATATATTTAAAGAGTTACCAAAAACAGATAGCTAGGTAACCAAAAATGCACTTAAAAGTTTTATCTTTACAAATTCGAGTCAAACTGATTCTTCTTAAACAGATAAGGTTTTGTCATCATCAAATAGGGGGAGATTGTTGGGGAGATAGTAATATCAAACCTAAATCAAACCTATCTATTAAGTAAAATAGGATATGATGTTAACAAAACCATATATTCAGTTTTGGACTTAGATTGATGAAAAACATGTGTTGTTTTTTATCTTAGACTTAAAGAATTTCTAAGTAAGAAATGTTAGCTGACGTATCATAGTGTCAGCTGAACACTGAGTATCAGCCAAAGGACCAGCTTCAGAAAGATCAGCTGAGAAGAAAAGACAAGTCAAGAAGCATCAGCTGAGGATCTGCAATAGTTCAGCTGATGGTCCAAAGTCATCAGCTGATCTATCAAGGATCAGCTGACACAATCACATTGATCAGCTGATGCCTCTCATCTGTCAGATAAGGTATTAACTGCTTATCCAATCTTTTCTTCATAAACTAATCATACTCAAACGATTAGCTGCGTCCTTGAGATCAGCTGACAGTTTAGTTTGATTAGTTGGTTAACTTTATCCTGATTTATATTATTAGTTGAGCATTTCGATCAGCTGAGCAAATCTAGTCAGCTGAGTCTTTCACACTTATCCTTAGCTGAGCAAATTTACATTTGCAGTTCCGTGTCTGTTAGCTGAGTATTTATTCTACATCTTAGTTAATAGTTTTTCTGTGTAATATTTTCTTTAGTCAAAGGCAGAACATGTGTTGTTCTTATTATGCCTTAGATCTTTCTTTGTAAAAGTACTTAGCACTTTTTGTATCTGCAAAGAAACAAAAATGATAGATCTTTATCCCCTGGAAAAGGAGAAAGATACTCTTGAAAAGAAGATCTCGAAGATATGATGTTAAGTATGGCTGGCTACTCCATACTTGGTAAAGTCAAATCTTCAGAAAACATGGTGTTGATTAAAGCACAAGCATGAAAGGAGAAGTTTACTTTTCCAAGATATAAATGTAGTAGTTTAATAATATAATAATAGATAGTGGGTATACTCATTACTGAAAAGTATGGTCACTTTACACACTTTGTGTATAAAGTTAACTTACTTTTCACCCACTAACTTTATCTATTATAATATTATTAAACCAAGTACCTTTGTCTCCTTCTCTCTTCATCAACCCGGACACACTTTGCTTATATATACTCATGCATGGAAACATGCTAAGTATGCGTTGAAAAAAAAAGCACTGAAATCTCATAAGTTGAGAATTAGAAGAGTTAGCATTTTACTTTCAGTGTAACAAACTTGTTCATGTGTTGAACATCTTAGACATTAGTTGTTTAAGATTAGCATTGTCTATGTTTTAGACAAATCTAGTTGCCACCTTTTATTGAACTTAGATTTTCCGCATCTAGTTCATGTAATTCTTGATTAACATCAATAAGAATTATATAAAAGTAAATCGTGTGTCTCTTAAATTTTAATTTGCTAAAGTTTGTATTCAACCCCCCCTTCTACAAACATTTGTTGTTGTAGTATCCATTCGGGACCAACAATATTCTTACCAGTGCTTAATTGCAAGAGAAAAAAATCCTAGATCTCAATTATTCAATCATCCTGAGCCACTTGAGAGAGAACTTGAGCCCCTGCTGTATAAAAATGGTTTCAATATTTTCAGCCCATCAAATAAAAAAAGAAACATAAATATAATTATTTTATACAATTTCAGAGGCTATGAAGTAATTTAATTGGAACTTTGTTAAAGAATGGAAGCCCAAAACTTAATCATGTCATCGTCTGACATTTTTTGGCAACAAAGAACTAAAAAGGAGAATCAAATGGTTTGTATTTACCTCTCAGGCCAGCAACCGAGATGGAAGTCAAGATGTGGAAGAAAGCATCACTGCACATCAACTAATATGGTGGCCGGAGAAAGCAAAAGATGGTGGTGCAGGTCATAGGCGGCGGCACACTCGTTCCAGTCGTTAATCGGTCGAAGGTTCATGTAACTGCTCTCCAGAAGAGAGATGCAGAAGTCAACGGTGGGTTGGTCCACGGAGAAGCACGCCGGAAGTTGGTCAAGCTCGTTGGAAGTTGCTCAAGAGAGAGAAAAGGAGATATATGAATCTTAAATTTGAAAATGATAATGGAAAGTGTAAAGTGTGCAGGAGATTATGACAGAGAGCACACTTTTTCACTCCCAAAAATACTCTTTAATATATAAAAAAGCGCGTGAATAGATCTTGACCACATACATGTCTCTCATTTTATCTCAGCCACACAAAAGTTATGATCCAACGGTTATTATGAGTTCTTTAGGTTTTATGGTTAAATGTAATTATTATATATTAATTTAGGATGAATAGGGCAAAAATGTAATTATCCCTCTCCCACACCCACGATTTTTTAAAAAAAAACTCCAAAAACTTTAAATTGCCATAACTTTTTAAGTTTTGTGAATTTAATCAAAAAAATTATACCATTCTTTTAGTTTTTTAATCCTCTTTCAAACAAGATCACACTTCCTATACTTTTCTAAAAAAAATTTGAAAATGATTTTTTTTTGGCATTTTGGATTACTCAGCTCAAAATGCAAACTACGGATTTTGCATTTAGGCTTGAATTACTCAGCTCAAAATGCAAACTACGGATTTTGCATTTAGGCTTGAATGAACCCAACTCAAAATGCAAACTACGGATTTTGCATTTAGGCTTGAATTACCCAGCTCAAAATGCAAACTACGGATTTTGCATTTAGGCTTGAATTACCCAGCTCAAAATGCAAACTACGGATTTTGCATTTTGGGCTTGAATGAACCCAGCTCAAAATGCAAACTACGGATTTTGCATTTTGAGTTTGAATGAACCCAACTCAAAATGCAAACTTTGCATTTCAAAAAAAAAAAGGTTTCAGAAATATATCAAGTCCGGTCTTGTTCGAAAGAGGACGAAAAACTGAATCTAATGGTATAATTTTTTTGTTAAAATTGTTAAAAACGAACGAGTTATGATTATTTAAAGTAATTGGGGTTTTTTTTTAAGTTTGTTGGGAGAAGATTTGCTTGGTGCTGTAGGCGCCGATTTTCTTTCTTTTTTTTTAATTTCCTTTTTTGCCCCTATACTATGTGTCAAATGTCATCACCAGGGAGGTTCTTTAGGTTCTTTGTTTAAGGGAGGTTCTTTGTTTAACCTTACCCTATATATGTATATATATGGAGATCTCCTTATTGTGCCTCAGCTAGCGATGTGGGATATGTTTTTAATTTGTTTTCTTCCGATGAACCATTATGACGTCCGGTTCAATGACCGGTCCGGTTTTAAAAACCATGCCACAATTGTCAAACTCATGAGAAGACATATAAATAGTCAATTGGTTTCATGTGTATCTCTTTGTATCTTCCTATGTGGGACAAAAAACACCTAATTAAATGTCACATCATATTTAGACCTTATCTAATTATATTTGATTTCAAATTTGAAGCTTAATTACACATGACACATAGGATTTTCAAGTTCTTAAGTTATATAGGATATAGATATAAGGGGAGGTTATTATGAGAATAAGAAATTAAATGAGAATAAGAGACTCAATCTCATCCGTTCATTTTGTAAGTGGAATTCATAGATAGAGAGCGTGAGGGGATATATATATATATATATATATATATATATATATATATATATATATATATATATATGGTGAGGTTCAATAGAAACCCCCACTTAAACAAAAATCCCAAAGTCTCAATCTCAGCCACTCATCTAAAAGGGCAAAATGGGAAAATGAAATCCAAGGGCTTAAAACTCACGTTCACCTTCCAGCCCTCAAAACCCACATTTTTTTTTTATTTTTTTTACCTCTCAAATCTTTAAATGACCATAACTATTTCAATTTTTTGAACATGAGCAAAAGAATTTATACCAATCTTCTCATTTTTTAATCTTCTTTCAAACGAGACCACTTTTCCTATATTTCTGGAATTTTTTTTTTACAAAAATGACGAAAATGATAAAAAATTTATCATTTTCGTGCCCTCTTGTATATATATAAGAGCAGGTGACAAAAATGATAAAAATTTCGTCATTTTTATCATTTTCGGACCTGCTGTTTAAGTGTATATAAGGGGATACGAAAATGATGAAAATGACGAATTTTTTATCATTTTCGTACCCCCTTGTATACATATAAGAGCAGGTGACGAAAATGATGAAAATTTCGTCATTTTTATCATTTTCGGACCTGCTGTTTAAGTGGTATATAAGGGGATACGAAAATGATGAAATTTTTATCATTTTCGTGCCCTCTTGTATAACATATAAGAGCAGGTGACGAAAATGATAAAAATTTCGTCATTTTCATCATCTTCATATCCATTTATAAA
This sequence comes from Pulicaria dysenterica, assembly GCA_947179395.2. Classification (NCBI taxonomy): domain Eukaryota; kingdom Viridiplantae; phylum Streptophyta; class Magnoliopsida; order Asterales; family Asteraceae; genus Pulicaria; species Pulicaria dysenterica. The sequence continues at coordinate 31,478,133 of OX359290.1, forward strand.
CCACTTAGAAAGCAGGTCCGAAAATGATTAAAATTTTATCATTTTTATCATTTTCATATCCCCTTATATACCACTTAAATAGCAAGTCCGAAAATAATAAAAATTTTGTCATTTTTATCATTTTCATATCCCCTTATATACCACTTAAACAGCAGGTCCGAAAATGATAAAAAGTTTGTCATTTTTATCATTTTCGGACACATTGTTTTAGTGGTATATAAGGGGATACGAAAATGATAAAAATGACAAAATTTTTATCATTTTCGGAACTTGCTCTTAGATGTTATACAAGGGGCACGAAAATGATAAAATTTTGTTATTTTAATCATTTTCGTGTCCTCTTATATATCATGTAACAGCAGGTGACGAAAATGATAAAAATGACAAAATTTATCCCTGCTATTACATGATATAACAGCAGGTGACGAAAATGATAAATTTCGTCATTTTCGTCATTTCGTCGAATTTTTTTATCAAAAATATAAGAAGAGTGGTCTCGTTTGAAAGAGGATTAAAAAATGAGAAGATTGATATAATTTTTTTTGCTCAAATTCAAAAAAATGAAATAGTTATGGTTATTTAAAGATCAAATGGGTAAAAAAAATATAAAAAATAGGGTTTTGACCATAATACCCCTCATTCTCTAATTAAATCTTATAATTGTTTAGTTATTTACAATAATGCCATTGCAGATCTTAACCATTGATTTGATCGATCTAACGGCCAGGAATTGGACTTTGGAGTTTTTGTTTAAGGGGGGTTTCTATTGATCCAATTTATATATATATATATATATATATATATATATATATATATATATATATATATATATATATATATATATATATATATATATATATATAAAATACTAAAGAAATGTAATCCTGGATTTTCTAACTTAAAAGTTTATACTTTAGATAGAAATTAATATTACAATTATTGGAATTTTCTATTTCTATCATCAGTGAAAAAAAATTCGGTTATAAACATTTATAAAAAGATAAATTTTATAAAATAAAACTCTTTAAAGTTTTTCTTATTGTTTGTTTGTTTTTGGAGTGAGTTTAAAGTTTAAATGACTCGAATGAAGTAATGATTATGAAAGTTAATCATGTTATATGCTTCAACATTTATATACTATATTAAAAAGCGTCCTTGCCTATGGTTTTGTGCCGGATCCGGGTTTGGGTGAGAACCCGGATTTGGGCCGGATTTCTTTTTGGGCTTTTTGTTGTGTAGGCGCGTGGAACAGTCAATATCAATCACCAAGAACCATTTTGTTGTTGACCATTAATTGGCTGTTTTTTATAAATCTGCAATCTGACTTTAATTCATCACAGCTATCCATTTTGTCATCATATTTTAATTCTCAGTCATCGAGATTTTGAGCTATCAACAACATATTATAAATCATTTTTTAATTGAACCCATCGGTCACATTAATTCATCGAGTCACACACTCACATTTAAAAAAACAACAGTACATATCGATTTCTATCCGGGTTTGGGTGAGAAACCGGGTTTGGGCCGGATTTCATTTTTGCGCTTTTTGTTTTTTTTTCGAATTTGTTTTTGGGCCGGGCATATATTGGCCAAATTTTTTTGTTGCCGAACCAATTGTTTTTTTTTTAAATAATTTTATTTTTTTAGCGGGCCAGTTACGGGGGTCGGTTACGGGTTTTGTTTTTGAATTATAATTTTTTTTGCTCTTGTGGGACCGGGTCGGTTTTTTATTCTTTTTTTGGGTCGGATAAGAGCCGGGTTTAGAACGGGTATGGTCGGTCAACCCAATACGCGTGCACTCTTTTCACAAACCGGGTTTACGTTTTCAGCCACGATCAGATTTTAGCCCTCTCACACCCGTGCGGAGCACGGGCTCAAACTAGTTTAAATAAAAGTGTGTGGTTTTTATTTTTATTAGGAAAGTGAAAAGACATATTTGGTTGATGTCCTTTTTATAATTTTCATTTTCTAGTTTCCATTTAAATCTAGTAATTATATGTTTTTCAAAACGTATATATGCGACTTTTTTCTTTTACATGTATAATAATAACATAATATTATACAATAATAGACCTTAAAATATGAAGAAAACTAGTCCCACATGGTTCATGGTAAAGTCGGCCTTTTTAAATTTTAAGGAATCTTGTAACTGGTTTTTTATGTTTTCTTTCTAAAATAAGTTTTGTGTCAGAACATTAATACAAACTTATACTACATCTTGACCTTTATCCTATCTGGTCAATTCAATCAACTTGATGATGGCTTTGATTCATATCATCATTTGAGATTAATCATGTCATATATGCAGAGCATGATAGGTAGCCTTGTTATAGAAGATTGAATATGGAAGGAGAGCAAAAGGTAATTGACATCATATTGGGCTTAAATATGTGTATCATGTAAAAAACCTGTTTTTTTATAATTAATTAAAACATGAAAGACTACATCATTAAGAATTTGTATAATGATATTTAAAATTATTTACAAAGATGAAATGATAAGTTATTAGTGTACTTTCAAGCCATAACAAGTAATCATTGGTTAATACATAAAACAGTTCCATCCAAAAAGTGACATCTTTGTAATAACAAAACGAGGAGTCATCATCAACAACTCTAAGCCATCGGAGTTTTTTCCATATCTTTACCAGAGGTACCTGTAAAAAATATTAATAAAACAACTGATAAACGAAAGCTTAGTGAGCATACTTAACTACTAACTGTACTCACAGATATGTTAATCCAACTGCTGACAAATTAAGGTGGATCCAATAATGAATACCGAATCCCTGCTACAAGTCTAGCACCAAGACAACTGCTACGATGCTCAGCGAGCGCTTACGGGTTTGGATCAACGCATAGCATAAGCATAACGCATACATACATATACAGAAGAAGGTAAGTACACTCACCTTAACTGCTTACTAACTGAAAAAATGCTTCACGTATAACAATTTATCAATAATTAACTCATAAACACATAATAAGCACATATATCAAAATTTTGCACAAAACTAAAACTCACAGAAGACATACACGGCCGAGTAGCATCTACACGGTCCGTGTATATCAACACTACACGCCTACATATAGGTACATGGCCTGTCTTGAAAGAGACACTACATGGGTCGTGTTCCCTACACGGGGTGTTACCATGAAACTACACGACCTTAGTTTAGCAAGAACACACTTAATCCTTTGATTTTAGCTATTGATATCGCATGCAATGGCTTTATGAAATCTGCTCAAGATGCTTCTACTAGTTGTGAGTATACTAAAATGACTAAAATTCTAATTTGAGTGTATATATATGCTTAACTTTCAGTATTTGACGTAACAGCTCCTTATACTTAATTCTTTATTGAAATCTGCCAAGTTAAGTCCCTCCATTCACATAATGCATGTATATTAATCATAAACTTATAAAGAAATCGTTTTAAATAAAAATAATATAATTTCTAACTTTGGGGTGTTAGTAAGGCTGGCAGTTCTTGACCCAACCCGAAACACGACCTGAACCTGACACAAAAAAAGTGACACGAACCCGAAATAGGTCAAAAGCAGGTCGACACGAAGTTGACACGAAAATAAATGGGTCGGGTTAGGGTCAACCCGACAACCCGAAATTGACCCGAATAAGGTAAAACTAAAAATTATAAAATTTTCTTTAATACTTAAAAGAGTAAATTACAAAAATCGTCCCTGTGGTTTGCAAAAAGTAACACCTTTGGTCCTTTATAATCAAAAAGTACAGAAATCGTCCCTGTGGTTGATATTTTGTAACATATTTGGTCCTCGTGGTTGACATTTTGGTACATATTCCGTCCTTTAGTCAAACGACCGTTAACTTTCAACGTTAAAAAACCCTCATGTGACATGCACATGAGGGTATCTTGGTCATTTTACACACTATCCTTATCACCAAACATATTTTCCCCCAAAACTCAAATACCTCTCTCTCTCTCTCATTTGCAAAACCTAATAAGGCTCTCTCTCTCTCTCTCCACCGTGAATCCATTTCCAAGTTCAAACCAGCCGCCGCCACCATCATCTCAGGCCGCCGCCGTCGGACCACCGTGCAACCATCACCACCACCGGCGACAGCCTTTTGGATAACCCCACCGCCACCATCAATCTCTGACATGTCCTTGAAGAAGAAACCAGCCACCACCACCACCATCAACGAAGTCCACCATCAATCTTTCTGCCGGTGTGGAAATCACAACAACCACCGTCGCCTTGTCACAACCACCACGTCGCCGCCCTCTGTTTCACAACCACCACCGCCCCATCTGAATCGCCACCATCTGTTTCACAACCACCACTGGCCCATCTGAATCGCCGCCCTCTGTTTCACAACCACGTCGCCTTGTCTTTCGCTGTCGGATTCACACCACCACCACCAGCTACGATTAGGGTTTGTGAATCGCAGCACCACCGCTAGGGTTTCAGATTTCAGCTACAAATGAAGCTTCGATTTGGAGCACATATAGATTTCAAGTTTCTGGAGCACAAATTAGGGTTTTCATCACGAATTTCTTGAAACAGATCTTGGATATGGGTTCTTGAAATTTGAAGCTCAGATCGAAATTTGTTCCAAATTTGAATCTTGGTTGATTTGTAAGCCTTTATTAAAAAAGTCTTAAATTAGGATTTTAATATTATGATTTTTGTTGTGTTCTTATTAGACTTCAAGGTCTTAGATTATGAATTTGGTTTTGCTCATCTCAAATTTCTAAGTATTTAGATTAGTGTTTCTTTAAATTTTCTTTTTCTTAGTTGATATTATAAATCTAGTTCTTGGTGTTAATCTGCATTTGTTCCTAAAAATTTATCTAGTTCTTGGTGTTGATCTGTTGTTATTTCTGGAAATTCATAGAGAGAGTCACAGCAGAGATCTGTTTTTATTCATCTTTCTTATCAGACTTCAAGTTCTTGGTGTTGATCTTGGTGCTTTCGGTTTTTATTCATCTGTTTTTATTCATCTTTCTGTTGTACTTCATCTGAAATCATCAAGAGGAGAGAGAGAGAGAGTCGAGAGCAGGGAGAGAGAGTGAGAAAGAGAGTTGGTAGGGGTGCAAGAGTGTTTGGAAACATGGATTAAGGGTAGAAAGACCAAAATACCCTCATGTGCAAGGCACATGAGGGGCCTTAACGGAAAAGTTAACTGTCGTTTGCCTAAAGGACCAAATGTGTTACAAAATGTCAACCACAGGGACGATTTCTGTACTTTTTGATTATAAAGGACCGAAGGTGTTACTTTTTGTAAACCACAGGGACGATTTTTGTAATTTACTCTACTTAAAATTTTAATTTCAAAAAGGAGATTGTGAATCTAAATAAGGAAGTGACACTTAGGCACTAAAATCCGATAAATAAAAGTACGAAACCTTTAAAATCTAAAAACTTAAATAAACAATAAAAAATTTAAACCTATATAATATAACATCATGGTTTAAATCCGAGAATTCAACGGAAAAAAGGAAAAGAAGACTTACCTTTTGAATTTGGATAATTTCCTTTAGATAATTTTATTCCATAGTTTGTTCACTAGTTAGTCTTTTGTATTAAAGCTATTAAATTGTATTGATATTCGATATTTTCAATCCGTGGTTTATTCACTAGTTAGTAGAGAAATTTGGAAACAGACAAGGAATTCGAAAATTTTATAACGAAAACCGAATTTGAATACCGTACTCGAAAACCGAATTTGAATACCGTAATCGAAAACCGTAATTGAAAACGGTATTCGAAATCCGTGATTGAAAACAGTATTCGAAACCCTTAATCGTAAACGGTATCGAAGGCCGTAATTGAAAACGGTATTCGAAACCCGTAATAAAAAACCGTATCCGAAAACCTTATTTAAAAAATACCCGTCAAATACGTTTGACCGAAATGGGTCGACACGAAACACGACCCGAACCCGACACGAAAAAAAGTGACACGACTCGAACCTGACACGAAAATAAGTGGTTCGGAATTGGGTCGACACGAAAGTGACCCGAACCTGAACGACACGAACCCGATAACACAAACCCGACCCAAATTGCCAGCATTAGGTGTTACATATTTATCTCTCCTTTTCTTCTTACGACATCAACGTTATATCATTCTTCCCTTCCACCCTCTTCATCCCACTACCCTCACATCCATCCCGCTTAACTATTTTCTATTTAAAATAAATAAATATAGAGAAATGAGAGATGAAAGAGATAGAAAGAAAAAGAGGGAGAAAGATACTCACTCTAAGTGAGTAAGAACCAGCTAACTCCATCACTTTCAAATTAATAGGTGGGGGTGATGGATTCACTATGGCTCACGCTCCATCACCTGGGATGGAAGTGCATGGCCTAATTAAGCATTGAATGTTGTAACAAAAAATCGTTAATAAAATACCATTATGGTTATGTCAACAATATTGACCCTTGTGCAATTGTTATAGTAGAAGGCCAACACAACAAAAGTCATTTCTTTTGATATTACAACATGAAATAGATATTAAGGAATATCTTGATTTTTGTTACATTTCATTATAAGCACGCTAGAACTTGTTTAGGTTTAAGATGATTAATTATGGCGTATTCATTAGAGATAATAAACAAGTGGAAATTGTTTATGGAAAGCTTCTACAATGTCCGAGTTTAGAAAATGGATGACAACCGATCAAACATCGTCTCCAAAAGAATGGTGACTATCATATGATGAGTTTCCCATTAAGTTCACATGACATTTAAAGAAAATCTTGTGGAGACACATAAAATGGGATCTGTGTCCTTTAATGCATAAGTATTATCTAATGATGAAATGGTGTACAGAGTGTTAAAGAGTTTCCAAGATATCTACAAAACAGATGGTATGAGGTATCATATGAAAGATATCTATCTGGGTTAATATTCTCTTATGTGGTGATTAAAGATGACATAATATGTTCTCTCACAAATATTAAAATATGACCTATAAAGAATCCATTATTGACTTAACATAAGAAACCAACTTTTATAAATAATATAATAGATTTAATCAAAAGATCTGAGCACTATCTATATACATAACAAGGAATTAAATATCATCAACGCATTTCATATCCATGAGCATTAAATGAGTAGTTAAGATGAAGTGAAAACAACATGTTTGTTGTGAGGTGTACGTAGCTTCAAGGGGCACTTTCTCATCTGCCCACTAAAGATGCTATTAATTGTAAACATTTTCAAGCCACATTTCCCATGTGCTTATCATTTCTAGTAATTCATAATTTATTCCCACTATTTTCAAATTAAGATACAATGCATTCATACATGACTAAGTTGTAAGCAATTTATGTCTAATAAATATGAGAAACCAATATTACAATATAATTAAATAATTAAACCTTATTGTATATAAACAAGCTTTTAATTAATCTTCAATGTCCTACCTTTTTTACACCAAATAATATATGGCATGCTCCTATCTATATGTCATTTTGTATTGATGACATTCAATATCCATATCTATTTCCATTATTTGTTTTTATGTATTAATTGAAGGTGCCATGCCACCATGAGAATAATCAAGTGAGAAAATATCTATATATAGCTGGATGAAGTATGTGGTACATGCAAATGTTGGTACCACCATCCATAATTCATTATTCTCTTTCTACATCATTTTGTATACACATATAATATAAACTAATTTTAAGTTTGGAAACATAATCATTTTGTTGAGATATGTGTTTGACAAAAAAAAAAAAAAAAAAAACCATTAATAGCTTATGAGGGTTTAATGGTTTAACTTGTTATATAAATACTAATAAAATATTGTTGAAAAAAAAGGTTCTTAACATAAAGATTTTTAAGTTGTTTATGAAACCTTAAACTCTTATTTCTTACCTAGAATTATAGGTAAAACAATTCAATAACAATAATATAAAATTTAAATTTGTTAAACATACTGTATATAAAAAAGCCAAAGATCTTCTAAATTATAATTAAAGTTATATAGTAGTGGTCACTATTGTGATATTACATATACTTACTAATATTCGTAAGGCTATGTGGATATGATTTATCAATTTTCGACCTTTCAAGACTTATACATATAATATCAGATAAAATAAAAATTGATTGTTTATTATTAACCCTTCTTTAATAATCTAATAGAAATATGTATGACTAAATGACTAATAGATTGAGACAAAAGACATATGAATCATCTAAATTAATAAAATTTATTTTAACTAGACCAATAGTTAACACCAAGACAAGTGCACATACACATCAAGGCTTGTTGATAAGAAACTAAAAATGTGTAGTGAAGATCGAAGCTCTATGATCAAAACCTCTAGATAACCATCTACAGTATCCGATCCTTTATTCTTTTTGTCACGATGAGAATAAAAACTTGCATCATCTTTTCTTAAACAACAAGAAAAAGATTTACTAGAAATGGAGTTTTGACATTGACATCACACCACTCAGCAAATCAAATTAGAGTAAGATGCTTGACAAAATGTTTATAGTACAATCAAAAAATGAAAAATGGATTACAACTCTATAAACACCAAAACTGATTCTAGCTTGGTTGCTTGGTTGAATATTAAGATTCCAAACTCGTTTTATTTGAATTCTCAGAAAGACATAAGAAAGTTAAGATTTTCAAGTAGTTTGGTTTGGATTTTTATGGGAAATTTGGAATTAGTGATAACATATTATTTCATGTTTAAGAGAAGAAAAAATCGAAAATAATGCATTAAAACACTTCTTCCAAATAAGAATTTCATAATCATATATGTTTGCAAATAGAATAACAAGTTTATTTGAACATAAACTCACACATATATAACCAATATATATAGTTTTCTTCTAGTATTGAAGTATAGATATATGAATACTGGATTTGGAAGTCTTCACCTATAACATCAAATTGTAACAAAATATTTCTATTTAGTTATGGAGTTGACTTGGAAATAATACTTTCTTTATCACATATAATAATTATAACCTTTTTTACCTCTATAAATCCATAAATTATTTTTCTCAACCAAATGTTTAAAGATATTATAAAGTAAACATATACTTTTTTTATGTATGACAAAACAAAATTATGTATAACTCATCACCCATTTTTAGTTAGAACATTATGACTATAGCCCATTATTTTTCTCTCCCTTACTCAAATGTCACATGATTTTTTTTTCTCTCTTATCCCGAACCCAAATATAGTTTAACTCAACTAACTCAATATTTTTCCTTTTTTACTCTCTGTTACATAGCAACAAAAGAAGAAGAAGAAGAAAAAGAACGACACGGGTGAGGTTAGGTTGAGAAAACCGACCCTTTAACCCAAAAGGAGACGTAAGAGTCAAGTCGAGACAACCCGATAAAACGTAAACAACCCAAATATGTTTCAGGTCGACCGCTACAAGAGGTAGAAGTGATTCATAATTCATAAAGGAATAAATATCATTTTGCATTTTTTTTCTTTTTTTTAAGAAAGAGAATAAGACATGGTTGTGGTGGAATGTGGGAAAGAGGGATATTGTATGATTGGGCAATGGAGTTGTATTATTGAAGCCAAGTAGATGTCATAGATCTCTTTCCTTATTTATTATTATTCCTTTAAACTTGCATTTTGTCTTTTCACTCAAACTATATGTAGTATCCGTTTTTTTACTTTATTTTTCTCCTTTTTCTTTTATTTTTCTTTTGTCTAATATAATACATATTTGTATTGTGTTGTGATAATGTGGGCCCCATCAGCCACGGAGGTATTCAGGTAGGATGGCCCCTGGCCCACCAACCTTTTTTTTCCCCAAAAGACATACATACATACACCAATTATTGACACGTCTAAATAATATACGATCGTATCATTTTGTTTGTTTTAATAATAAAAAAAAAGTCTTCTAATCAATTTAGGGGGTTTTTCTGGTGGCTTTTAATTTTCACCTAATCGTCTATTTCTTTATATTAGAATAGATATATGAGGATTTTTAGTATTAATTGAATTATAAAAGATTTTATTATCTTTCGGTTTTTTCACTTAGTTTTATTCAAGGCTGGTAATTTGGGTCGGGATTAAGTTATTAGGTTCGTGTTCTTTGTATTTTTGTCTGCTTCGTGTCAACCATTCCCGACTTAATTATTTTCGTGTCAATTTCGGGTCATGTCACTTTTTCTGTGTCCAGTTCGGGTCATGTTTCGTAACGACCCATTTCGCCAAAATATATTCGGAAAATATTTATTCAAATTTCGAATATGATTTTCCTTTTCAAAATTTCTATTTCCTTGTTTGCTTCTATATGATTTTCGTTTATATTCTAATTCAATACCCACTAATGGTTTCGATTATATTTGAACTTTGGATTCGGTGTTTGTTTCAGTATGATTCGAATTTTAACTTTGTTTTTTGTTCAACTTATATAATGAATATACTAAACAATATAGTATATAACGTTCTACAAGTACAAATAAATAGTGTTATTAAACAACCGAAATAAAATTAAAATAATACATCATTAAATACAGTTACAAAGTGAATATACTAAAGTAATATGTACCAAGTAGTCAAATGTCAATATAACAAATCAAATAGTCAAAATAACATCAAATATTGTGATTGTTTGGTGATGACTACCATTCTTAGAGAGACCTTGGCTTGAATCATCGTAGTTCTAGTATGAATATGGGGTTTTAATTGATTTTTTGATTAAGATGGCCACTACCTTGTGAAACTAGTGAAAGGAGTTACTCAAGGTGATAACTAGTGTTGGGGAGATAATCATTTTAACCCAATAACAAAATCTTTATACTAAAAAACGTAGGTTATAGTGATAACAAAACCACATCTTCATAAAAACTAATAATGAATTTTAAACATGTGATGTTTGAATTCAAAAGTAAAAGTTACAAACAATGGAGTATTTACAAAGACTCGCTAAAGTGTTGAGTATCAGTTGAATACAACGTTAGAAAGCCTTCAGAAATAAATACAAATGTAGATGACCATTCACTGAAGCTCTGAAGTCTTTCGGCTGAATGATTCCAAGTGTCAACTGAATGTCTGAACAAATGGTTTTATCAGCTGAACATCCACAACTCTTCACTTAAGCTCTAAACTAAGTTTACCATCACTAGTTCAGTCATCATGATTCACTGAGCATCCATATATTTCAATTGAGACAAATTAGTATGTCAGTTTAATACATTTTGTTCAGCGAAGTCGTGAACTGTGCCTTAATGATTTATCCATATACACTGTTTATAATGTAATTTTTATTAAGTCAAAGGTTGAACATATGTCGTTCTATTATGTCTTGGATCTTTCATTTGTGAAAGTTTTTGCACTTTTTGTGCCTCCAAAGGACAAAAAGGTTAGAACTTTACCTCTGGAAAAGGTCAAAGTTACCATCGACGAAAAGATCTTGAAGATTTGCTCAAGTAATAAGGTATGCCCGACAACTACATCTTTAGAGCATCTCTAACCTTACTTTGTATAAGTAACTATATTTTTTGTGGAACCATCTACTCTAAAAAAATTTCAACTCCATTCTTACTCTCTATTTAATACTTTAAAAGTGGGACCCATATATTTAATTAATATATTTTAATAAACACTTGTTAAAATAAAAGATAACATTTCAAATTTCACTCTTCAAATAAAAGATGAAATAGAAATTAAGTAAAATCATTTTAGGTAGGGTCCATTAATGAAGAGTCAATATAAAATCATTTTAGGTGGTGTCCATTGTGAAGATTGAAATTTCATTCTTGAAAAATGAAGAGAGGCTCAATCAAAAGGTCAATATGGCTTCTGACAGTCTCCTACGGCCGAAGGAACATGTTCCTACGCCCGCAGGATATCCTTCCCACATGCCCTACGGACGTAGAAGATATTCACTACGCCCGCAGAGAGTGTCCCCAAGAAACCATATCCTACGGCCGTAGGGACCACTCCCTACGCCCGTAGTAGGTCTCTTTTGGGTAACTACGGCCGCAGGTTATGTACCTACGCCCGTAGTCTTGTTTCCATAACCCGTAGGTGGTAATTCCTTTAAACATGACCCTACGGCCGCATCAACCATTTCCTGCGACCGCAGAAATACTAACAAGCCCCTACGGCTGTAGGGATCTTCTCCTACGCTCGTAGGAACAATATTTACAGTAAGTTCGTGCTCTGTTCGAACACAGACGCTGTTTTACCCCGTTTTGGACTCAAAATCAGCTTCAATCCGTATTCAAGTGTTTATTCAACAGTTCTAACAACATATGAAGCTATTAACACCTTTTGGACATAAAATCAAACACTACAACATAATTAGACCCACCAATTAGGTCTTCTTCTTCAAAACCCACAAACTTAGTTCTTACCTCAAGAACACTTGCAAGGAAGGTGAACACAAGCTACAGGAACTGATTGACAATTGAATTCAGCTTCTAAATTTCTTATAATTTGATCTATCTTGACTTCCTTCACCAAAATGACAAGAGTTTGTGTGTGTATGTGTTCAAACGTGTGTACTTATGTAGGAATGTGTGTTTTGATTATCTCAGGGGATAAGGAAGGCTTTAGGCCGACCTTATGTAACTAATACCCCTCACGGGTATTTTGATCTCCTATTGAACTTAAAACACAACTTAGGGTTATCCGTTTTAACTAACGGAGGTATTTCTGGAATCATTATCCAAAACCGGTCAACAATTTATCTATTTGGTCAACTTAAGACACTTTTCACAATACCATATTTTTATCCACAATTAACACCAATTAGCACCAATTAACACCATTTCACGTTTAAAACACCAATTAACATACAGGACACCATTTAACAACATGTATACTACAATTAGCAACAAAACACCAGTTAAAGTTAATGTACAACTATTAAAGCTACATGTACTACAATTTACAACTAGGCCCCACTTTGGGGTGTTACAAATCTACCCCCTTAAGAAGATTCCGTCCTCGGAATCTGATCGTCTACAAACAAGTGAGGGTATCTAGCTTTCATGTCGTCTTCCGTCTCCCAGGTCATGTTCGAACCTAGGTTATGCTTCCACTTAACTAACACCAATTTGATCATTTTTCTGCGCAACTTCTTGGTTTTAGAACCAAGTATCTCAACAGGTTCTTCAACTAGGCGCTTTGAAGCGTCAACCTTCAATTCTTGTAGAGGCAGAATCTGGTTCTCCTCTACCTTACACTTACGCAGATAACACACATTGAACGTGTTGTGAATTCCAGATAACTCTAGAGGCAACTCTAGCGTAACAATCTGATCATTAACCACGTGAAGGATCCGAAATTGACCAATATAACGTGGACTCAACTTGCCCTTTCTACCAAAACGAATCACGTCCTTCCAGGAAGAAACTTTCAGGAACACCCTATCGCCCTCCTGGAATACAACTGGTCTGCGTTTAGGGTCAGCATATACTTTCTGTTTGTCACGGGCTGCTTTAAGCTTTTCCCGCACAATCTTCACTTTATCTGCCGTAATCTGAACAATCTCAGGTCCGGCAAACTGCTTTTCACCGGGCTCTAACCAACACGTGGGAGTACGACAACGCCTTCCATACAACATTTCATAAGGTAGCATCCCAATACTGGAGTGGTATGAGTTATTATAAGCAAACTCAACTAACGGCAAGTGAGAATCCCACGCGCCACCAAATTCGAGAACACATGCGCGAAGCATGTCCTCCAGCGTCTGAATCTTTCTTTCTGACTGGCCATCTGTTTGTGGATGATATGCCGTGCTCAGGTGAACACGTGTACCAAGTTCATGCTGTAAACTCTGCCAAAAATGCGAAGCAAATCTCGCATCGCGATTAGACACAATTAAACATGGCAAACCATGTCGTGACACCACTTCGTTTACATACAACTTTGCTAACTTTTCCGGCGGAGTAGACTCGCTGATAGCTAGAAAATGAGCGCTCTTGGTCAATCGGTCGACAATGACCCCAAATAGCAGAAGCCTTAAAGTAGGCCACCAATACAATGCCTTTATGTCATGATACATATTTGTACTGCCCGGATGAACCGACATCCTAGATTTGTGAGCTTCCTGCAGTATCAGCTCACGATTTCCACCATAAAGCGGCACCCATGTGCGAGACTGAAAAGTCTTAAGTCCGTGAGCATCATCAACAAGCTGATCTTTCAGCTTTTTCATCATTTCTGCCTTCAGGTTCTCATCTTGCAACGCCACTTGCTGTGCTTCATTTAATTGGGCAATGATATTGGGAACCATAGTAAGCTTCATGAATCTCGCATCTACTGTAGAGCTTTTATGACTCAAAGCATCCGCTACCACGTTGGCCTTACCAGGATGGTAGCGAATTTCACAATCATAGTCTTTTATCAACTCGAGCCATCTGTGTTGTCTCATGTTGAGCTCTTTTTGTTTGAACACATATTGCAGGCTCTTGTGATCCGTACAAACCACACATTTGGTGCCATAGAGATAGTGTCTCCACAACTTCAATGCGAACACCACCGCTGCCAACTCCAGATCATGAGTCGGATATTTGCCTTCATGAGGTTTCAACTGCCTTGAAGCATAGGCAATCACTTTATCTCGCTGCATCAAGACACACCCCAATCCAGAATACGAAGCATCACAGTAAAGAACAAAGTCTTCAGATCCCTCTTGTAAGGAAAGTATTGGAGCTTCGCACAGTAGCCGTTTCAAATACTGAAACCCTTGTTCTTGAGCTTCCGCCCAAATGAATGCAACATCTTTGCGAGTTAGTTTAGTCAAAGGACCCGCAATTCATAGTCCCTAAGGACCCTAGAAACCAGCCAGATATTATCACCCATCTACCTGACTGACCTCCGTAGTTATTTCGTTTAGTGTCCGGACAGGAATCTCATAAACAACTAGCCGATCCAATCAGGATCCAGTTCATGCGCGCATATAATAACAATTATATCTTTCATGTCAATAATAGGCATGCGTGTATAATTCTATCATAGCATACTTTGTGTTTCACGTATCAATACACCAATCACGTGTCAACATGTACCACAGATAACTTACCTACTGAAACTCATGGGAACCTGGTACTCACCTCGAGATTACAGGAGGCAGAAGTGGAATCTAGAATCCCAGGAATCCCCAGAGTCGTCTGACTCACCTAACACCATAGACACATAACAAACACAACTTAGTACACACTAGGATCGACTTATACTAACAGCTGGCTCAATCAAAAGGTCAACATGGCTTCTGACAGTCTCCTATGGCCGCAGGAACATGTTCCTACGCCAGCAGGATATCCTTCCCACATGCCCTACGGCCGTAGAAGATATTCACTACGCCCGCAGAGAGTGTCCCCAAGAAACCATGTCCTACGGCCATAGGGACCACTCCCTACGCCCGTAGCAGGTCTCTTTTGGGTAACTACGGCCGCATGTTATGTACCTACGCCCGTAGTCTTGTTTCCATCACCCGTAGGTGGTAATTCCTTTAAACATGACCCTACGGCCGCAGCAACCATTTCCTGCGACCGCAGAAAAACTAACAAGCCCCTACGGCCGTAGGGATTTTCTCCTACGCCCGTAGGAACAATATTTACAGTAAGTTCGTGCTCTGTTCGAACATAGACGTTGTTTTACCCCTTTTTGGACTCAAAATCAGTTTGAATCCGTATTCAAGTGTTTATTCAACAGTTCTAACAACATATGAAGCTATTAACACCTTTTGGACATAAAATCAAACACTACAACATAATTAGACCCACCAATTAGGTCTTCGTCTTCCAAACCCACAAACTTAGTTCTTACCTCAAGAACACTTGCAAGGAAGGTGAACACAAGCTACAGGAATTGATTGACAATTAAATTCAGCTTCTAAACTTCTTATAATTTGATCTATCTTGACTTCCTTCTCACAAAATGACAAGAGTTTGTGTGTGTACGTGTTCAAACGTGTGTACGTATGTAGGAATGTGTGTTTTGATTATCTCAGGGGATAAGGAAGGATTTAGGCCGACCTTATGTAACTAATACCCCTCACGAGTATTTTTCTCTCCTATTCAACTTAAAACACAACTTAGGGTTATCCGTTTTAACTAACGGAGGTATTTCTGGAATCATTATCCAAAATCGGTCAACAATTTATCTATTTGGTCAACTTAAGACACTTTTCACAATACCACATTTTTATCCACAATTAACACCAATTAGCACCAATTAACACCATTTCACGTTTAAAACACCATTTCACGTTTAAAACACCAATTAACATACAAGACACCATTTAACAACATGTATACTACAATTAACAACAAAACATTAGTTAAAATCAACGTACAGCTATTAAACCTACATGTACTACAATTTACAACTAGGCCCCACTTTGGGGTTTTACATGATCAACCAAAACTTGCTCAAATTCAACATACTTGCTTGTTTGTCATTAGAAAATAATACCACTATCACTTGAGGCTTGCATCATACATAAATTATAAGCTCATGAGTAATTAGCAACTTATTATACGTACACACATTGACGATGATTAATAAAATGAAACTTTGTTAATTTAGTTATTAAAATTATTATCTTTAAAAAAGTAAAAATAGTGTTTTTATAAAATTTGGGCTTGATTGAAGTAACAACTTAGATGCTTGTTTAGAAATGGGCAAGTCATTTTCATTCATGGGAATATACTCATACTCAACTTAATCTAATGTAAGTAGATAAAAGCAATTTAATGTAAAGTACATAAAAGCAATTTAATGTAAAGGTGAAATGAGTTTGTCTACATAATGCCACTCGTTATGCTCTACCGCATCTACATAAGACCACTCGTTATGCTCTACCCGATGCGGTCGGGTAGCAGCAAGTAAGGCAGGGAACACCATTACCTGATTTGCAGGTACCTCAATCGAGTAGGTATACTAGGTCTTCAAGCTCGATCGAGAAGATCACAACCCCCCTACCCCTCTCAACCAATCATACACTTCCACATATTTTATTTATAAATATAAAAATAAAAAATTGGGAAAGATTTTAAGGAGAGGTATAACTAGTGAATTGGGTAAGGAGAAAGAAAATGGAGGGGGAATAATATGGCACTGATGTGGTATTGGGTAAGGAAAAAGGGAAAGAGAGGTATAACTAGTGGCCTAATTGAGGAAATTAACTCCTGCATGCACTTCACGTGAGGTGGTAATTAACAGAAAGAGATTAATGTCCCCTTCTCTAGTTTTTTTAAGAAATAAAAGAAAATTATTAGGAAGGAAACCTTAAAAAAATGTGTTCTTGAGTTTTACTTAGGAAAAGAAAGGAAATGGTGGGGGTTGATGGGGAGTGTAGGGTTATTTTAAGGTCAAATTTATCATTTCAAAATTGGGATGATTTGAAAATGATTGATTTCCTTTTCTTTTTTTTCCTACTTCAACTTTTATTATAAAACATTAATAATATTTCATGTTAAACCAATAATAAGAAAGTTTCCAAGGACCTTTTCCTTTTACAAAATTGGAGCTCTCCGTACCTTTGTATTGTTAGGGCCTTGCTGTCACTCGTATAATATTTTTCCTGTAAATGAAATAACAATGACTACATAAGCATTACGCTTAGTGAGCATACAAACTTTACATTTACAATATCAGATACAAATGTTGACTCCCGTAATTCATTTTTAATAACTCCATACCACCGCATAGAGGTGCAAGTATACTCCATAATCTGTATTTGGAGGTCAATATCATAAGTATTGGACCTTCTTCCAGAATTCACTTGGTACTAAGTTTTACTCCACAATTAGTTTATTCGAGTATACTCTATAATAATATTTTCTCCACATTCATAAGAACTCCATAATTATATTATTTGACAAATAATAACACATGTAATTCACATAATCTATATACTCCATAATTATTCATAATAAACAATTTGAACTTTTAAAACTTATTTATCAAAAGCTAGCAGCGGATATAAACACCATTTTACAAATCATCAGAAGGTTATCTGACTATTAACATTTCAAATAACAGGTGTTACCACAACTAACAACCGACCATCGGATCACATGCAAATAAATAACAATTAGTGTTTCTCAAACTATACATACAACAATTACCCAAGAGTAACCCCCAGCTCACCAGGCCATCAGTCACTAACCTGCGAAAAAGGGAAATCTTGCACGGTTAGCTACAACTAGCTAGTGAGCACCAATTTACACATAAGCATCAATAAGCATGCTATCACATCACAATAAGGCACACCGAGAACCGCATTTCACAACCAGTTCCGGCTTTCGCCGGGAACCCCATTACATAACCAGTTCCGGCTTACGCCAAGACCCCATCTTCGTCAAGGAACGGTGGCCTGCAGAGCCGTCACCAAGCGTATACACTCGATGCAGTTAATCCCCCACTTCCAGACCCTATTGGGCCCCCAGGGACCAGCCTACACGGCTGACCTTAACCAATCCCAGGAACTGTGGTACAGTCCCCCAATTGTCCGGACATAACATAATAACACATAACCGATCCAATAAGGATCCAATTGCATGCACAATATAACACTCTAACACAGCTGATCCAATCAGGATCCAATTACATGCGCAATACAATAATCTAACATGGCTGATCTAATCAGGATCCAATTACATGCGCATATACATTATCACATTAGCTTCTGCTCATACTTGATGAGCAGAATACTAAATTACACTTTAAACATAGCATACAGTTATCACATAATTCATAACCCTACATGGGTCTATCTCGTATCAGTTCACTTATCTATCGTCACTACTATAACCACATAACTCACGTCATAGCACAACACGACACTCCACCACTTACCTCGTACGTGCACACGCCACTATCACAATAGTACGTTTCAATAGACAACAGTTAGCCCTACTTAATGAGTCTCGTGGGAAAACCGGTACTCACCTTAAGCTCACAATAAGCTACCACAACGATCAACGGCTTCCGGTTCGGAGTACCTAACACGACGCATATACACGGGGTTATCACTTAACACTTAACATTCTTCGTTTAAAACACGCGTCACAAATCTTTCAACACAGGATAGGTTCCTACGGCCGCAGATGATATGACCTATGGCCGCAGAGTCCCTTTTCTAATGAATAAGGTCCTACGGCCGCAGAGACTTCTCCCTACGCCCGCATAAGCTGTTTTTTGGGTTCCCATGCCCGTAGGCTATGTACCCATGCCCGTAGGCTTCGTTCCTTCACCCGTAGGTGGTAAACCACATAAAATATCCTTCTACGGTCGCAGGAACCACTTACTACGGCCACAGAAGGCTTAATTTCAACAAATCTGAAAAACACCTCCCTACGGCCGTAGAAACATTTTCCTACGGCCACAGGAACTTCTACGGCCGCAGGAATAAAAACTGCCCCTACGGCCGCAGAAACATTCCCCTACGGCCGTAGGAAGTTCCTGCACAGCAGGCCTTCGTCTCTGTTTGCGAAACTGGCCTGTAACACACGTTTTTGACCTCTAATTCGACCAAAACTCATTTTCAAACATATATACACTTTACTTAACATCCATATACAGATTCTACATGTTCTATCGCTCAAAAACACAATCAATGATCAATCAAATCCTTGCAAATGGTTTTAACCCTTTCAAAACACAAAAACTAATTCAAGCTTGAAGAACACTTACTAGTTAATGAAGAAGACTACACAAGAACAGATTAAAGCACTTGAATCCAGCTATGAATTCCTTGATTCAGCTTTATCTTTTGATTTCTTACAAAAGCTTGAGAGAGTTAAAGTGTGCGTGTGTTTGAAATCGTGAGTATGTATGTGTGTATACTATGTGTTTGCAACATCAGGGGATAAGGGAGAAACAAAGGAACCGACTTTGGGTTTAATTAATTAAACCCCGGTATTTTGTTCCCCTTTCCAACTTACAACTTAACACACGCTATCCCGTTTCAAGCAACGGGGATATCTACGCAAACATAACGCGGAACCGTTTAATACTTTATCACTTTTAAACGCGTTTGACACTTTTCACATAATCACTCTAATTAACGCATAACACGCGTTAGTAACTTAAAACACACTAGTTTTAGTCACTTAAAACCATTGTACAACTAATTAAGCACGAGGTACAAGCCTATACAACTAGGCCCAATTTCAGGATTTTACAAATCTACCCCTCTTAAAGAGGATTCCGTCCTCGGAATCCTATCACGATCACTCATACGATCACACATTACTACAATCATCCTGCGTTAGGCCACAACCACCATTTAACACGAAAAGCAACTAACACAAAACTTTATTTATTTCAACTAACTGAGATGTTACACTTCGCATGAAAAGTACACACTACATGTACACACATTTCACTTAACTACACTAGAACACTCTACTATTATCTCTAAGTTTATACAACACTTTCAACTAGTTAGGGCACTCCGAGGAGTCATGCCCAAACTGACTACACTCATAACAGAAATTATCTAAACACTCTTTAGCAAAGTGTCCCGGAAGTCCACACTTGTAACAAACTTTCTCTCTATACCTGCATTCTCTAGCGTGATTCTTGCCACAAATTTCGCATGCAACTCTACTTTTAGATCCTCCAGTTTCAATCTGAGTTCTCGCTTTCTTAGTTTCCTCATCATCTTCCTTTAACTTATGAAATTCTTCTCGAACCGCGCTTTTTACCTCTCTTCTCATTTCCACCATAACTGACAACATGTTTCTGCGAAAACATTTATAAAACTGGTCAGACATCACCTCTCGGAGATGTCGTGTAGGTACCGCTTCATGTTTATTCCCGTAAACGGAGATATAGTCCTAGACTTCTCCTATAGTAGTTAAATCCAAGGTCTCTTCACGGTTTTCATTTCCAGCTTGTCTGTCCGTGTCTCTATCCATCTAACTAGAATAAAAAAAACTCTTAGTTAGTATAAACACAAATCATCATTAAAAACCTTTCTACTAATCACCAATTCAATCTAATCACACTTAGACATTATTGACTGTCCGCATTGACGTACATCATTTCTTAATACACTAATTAAGTCTTGTTTTATTACCACTAATACTATTCTCTCACATTACTAATAATATCACTTTATTTATCTTATCGCATTCGCGTTTATTTAACACAATTGCCATTTATCCTTAAGTAACTTTCTTAAGTCAAATTCTTACAGTAAATCAACACAAACAATGCATTTCCGCCATTTGCATCGAGCTAAAACACTTGCCTCAAGAAACAATAGAACCTCTATCACTTCTACTGAATTGGATTTCCTCGACAATATCATTGCCGAATTAACCCACTCCAGTTCCAACATTGAAACCTCATAAGAAACACAATTACAATAAAAGTAAGAAACAATCTCACTACAGCCAACAACAACTCATAAAACACTAACAACAATTACAACTACTCGAATATCAATAATTTACACTCTTAAACAAGTTAGTCGACAAAAGTACAAACGCTTACAATTTACCAAAACTCTACAAAACACCAAATAACCAAAACTATACATCTGACCTTTTTAGCTTCCACTTGTCATCATCTACAACGCTCACCCCTTTTACACGGGAAGAGCCCTCTATCTTTTTCCCTGACACTGATCCTCCAGTTCCTGCATCTTATCTCAACGGACAATCACTAATTCGGTGCCCCAACTTGTGGCACCTAAAACACACATTTCCTTTGAACTCACATTCTGCAGTTATGTGGCCAACCTGTCCGCACCTCAAACACCTGGTAGTAGCTTTGGAGCAAGAACCAGTGTGATACGCATGGCACTGAGAACACCAAGAACCATCAAATTTGGGCTTCTTACACGATCTCGACTTTCCGCCTACAAAAGGCTGCTCTTTCACAGGACCTGATTTAGAGGATTTCCGCAATTTCCTATTCTGACCCTTAACCGTCTTGTCTCCCTTACACTGGAGGCGATTTCCCTCAATTTGTTGAGCTATTTCAAAAGCTCGATCCAAACTAGACACAGCTCTAACATGCGCTCTATACTCCAGTAGTAGCATTCCCACAAACTTGCGAATCTTTGCACTTTCATCTGCTATTAGGTGAGGAATAAACCTCACTTTATCAGTAAAAGCATGGATCAACTCTTCCAATGGCTTATCTCCATTCTGGAGATCATTGAACTCTCGTTCCATCTTTTCTAAATCGTAGTCGGTGCAATATTTCTTTGTCACACGTTCAGAAAACTGCTCCCACGTCATTGCAACAATCACTTCTCTATTCACTGAATCTTTTACCGAGTCCCACTAAAACATGGCATCACCCTTCAGCAGGCGTACCGCATACTTGACACGGTACTTTGGTTCACAATCAAAAGACTCGAAAGCTTGATCCGTCTCTCGAAGCCATCGTATAGTATTTGAAGGATTATCACTACCCTCGAACTCTTTATTTCCACAAGAAAGGAACTTCTTGTAGGAAAAGTGCTCCGGACTCTTGCTTTTGACGGACTCCAACAATATCTCCCTCTTCACTCGAAGTTCTTCTTCAAGGTGCATAACATACGCCTGCAACTCAGGAATCGGTCTCGGGCCTTGAGTATCACGCAGAGAAGACTCCTTCTTAGTTTCAACATGAGTACGAGATGCCTCGTCCTCCACTTGCTTACGAGCATTCTCACTATCAGCTCGCTGCTCAGAGATTCTCACTTATTCACTATACACACGAGAACCACACTTAGCACATCACTTATCTGACATATACTAACACGGGACGTTATTCTATAATATATCACAATCACATAACACTCATACTCAGCCCCAATTACCCCAATAGGAACACTTAACGATGGTCGGGCCTGAGTTTGAGATCGAATACTCTACCGAGTATCCAACTCCCTCAAACTTAGGCTCTGATACCTAATTGTAACACCGTGTTTCACGAGCTTAAAATTAGCGCCAATTTGAACTTTTAAAACTTATTTATCAAAGGCTAGCAGCGGATATAAACACCATTTTACAAATCATCAGAAGGTTATCTGACTATTAACATTTCAAATAACAGGTGTTACCACAACTAACAACCGACCATCGGATCACATGCAAATAAATATCAATTAGTGTTCCTCAAACTATACATACAACAATTACCCACGAGCAACCCCCAGCTCGCCAGGCCATCAGTCACTAACCTGTGAAAAAGGGAAATCTTGCACGGTTAGCTACAACTAGCTAGTGAGTACCAATTTACATATAAGCATCAATAAGCATACTATCACATCACAATAAGGAACACAGAGCTAAGCTATCACATAGCGGTGTGCCGACTTGTCAGCGGGATCATATCTTGTGAGGTAGCTAGCCTGGCTCAACGATCTAAGCTTGGGAATCAGTCACAACCATCCGCATCGGTGGGGGAGCGAAGAGCAGCCCACCATCACGCTTACCAGTTCCGGTTTGCACCGAGAACCCCATTCCACAACCAGTTCCGGCTTTCGCCGGGAACCCCATTACATAACCAGTTCCGGCTTACGCCAAGAACCCTATCTTAGTCAAGGAACGGTGGCCTGCAGAGCCGTCACCAAGCGTATACACTCGATGCCGTTGATCACCCACTTCCAGACCCTATTGGGCCCCCAGGGACCAGCCTACACGGCTGACCTTAACCAATCCCAGAAACTGTGGTACAGACCCCAATTGTCCGGACATAACATAATAACACATAACCGATCCAATAAGGATCCAATTGCATGCACAATATAACACTCTAACACAGCTGATCCAATAAGGATCCAATTACATGCGCAATACAATAATCTAATATGGCTGATCCAATCAGGATCCAAATACATGCGCATATACATTATCACATTAGCTTCAGCTCATACTTGATGAGCAGAATACAAAATTACACTTTAAACATAGCATACAGTTGTCACATAAGTCATAACCCTACATGGGTCTATCTCGTCTCACTTCACTTATCTATCGTCACTACTATAACCACATAACTCACGTCATAGCACAACACGACACTCCCCCACTTACCTCGTACGTGCACACGTCACTATCACAATAGCACGTTTCAATACACAACAGTTAGCCCTACTTAATGAGTCTCATGGGAAAACCGGTACTCACCTTAAGCTCACAATAAGCTAACACAACGATCAACGGCTTCCGGTTCCTCAGGAGTACCTAACACGACGCATATACACGGGGTTATCACTTAACACTTAACATTCTTCGTTTAAAACACGCGTCACAAATCTTTCAACACAGGATAGGGTCCTACGGCCGCAGAGGATATGACCTACTGCCGCAGAGTCCCTTTTCTAATAAACAAGGTCCTACGGCCGCAGAGACTTCTCGCTACGCCCGCAGAAGCTGTTTTTTGGGTTCCTACGGCCGTAGGTTATGTACCCATGCCCGTACGCTTCGTTCCTTCACCCGTAGGTGGTAAACCACATAAAACATCCTTCTACGGCCGCAGGAACCACTTACTACTGCCACAGAAGGCTTAATTTCAACAAATCTGAAAAACACCACCCTACGTCCGCAGAAACATTTTCCTACCCGCAGGAACTTCTACGGCCGCAGAAATAAAAACAGCCCCAACGGCCGCAGAAACATTCTCCTACGGCCGCAGGAAGTTCCTGCACAGCAGGCCTTCGTCTCTGTTCCCGAAACAGGCATGTAACACACGTTTTTGACCTCTAATTCGACCAAAACTCATTTTCAAACATATATACACTTTACTTAACAGCCATATACTGATTCTACATGTTCTATTGCTAAAAAACACAACCAATGATCAATCAAATCTTTGCAAATGGGTTTAACCCTTTCAAAACTCAAAAACTAATTCAAGCTTGAAGAACACTTACTAGTTAATGAAGAAGACTACACAAGAACAGATTAAAGCACTTGAATTCAGCTATAAATTCCTTGATTCAGCTTTCTCTTTTGATTTCTTACAAAAGCTTGAGAGAGTTAAAGTGTGCGTGTGTTTGAAATCGTGAGTATGTATGTGTGTATACTATGTGTTTGCAACATCAGGGGATAACGGAGAAACAAAGGAACCGAATTTGGGTTTAATTAATTAAACGCGGGTATTTTGTTTCCCTTTCCAACTTACAACTTAACACACGATATCCCGTTTCAACCAACGGGGATATCTACGGAATCATAACGCGAAACCGTTTAACACTTTCACTTTTAAACGCGTTTGACACTTTTCACATAATCACTCTAATTAACGCATAACACGCGTTAGTAACTTAAAACACACTAATTTAAGTCACTTAAAACCATTGTTCAACTAAATAAGCACGAGGTACAAGCCTACACAACTAGGCCCAATTTCAGGATGTTACATTAACTTAGTAAGTTTCTATATTGACAGGTTAGTCCTCTCACTTTTCATTACACACACACACAAATATATATATATATATATATATATATATATATATATATATATATATATATATATATATATAGGGGAGGGTTCCATCGAGAACCAAAAAAAATGCGAGAACTGCGAGAACCGATCTAAACCGTCCATCTTAGCTTCTTTCTTAACCCCATTTTTTTAAAACTAAAATATCTACCAAACGCCAAGAAATTAAATTATGAAAATTATCCCAAATTAACGACAAAAATATGATCTTTAATATGACATCTATATTGCTATATTTTTTTCAACAAAAAAAAAATCGTTTTTGCCCGGTTTTTTTCTAGCACTATAAGGTATGTTACACATGTGCATCAGTAATTACACATAAACTTTCAATAACTCTTGTACTCCTGTAACATATACATTACACAAAAAAAAGACATACTACTACAAAGGATTAATAAACTAGAACAATACTCATATGCTAGTTCGATAACAATGTAGTCAATCTAATGGGTTAAAGCACATGGATTTCCAAAATAAGCACGCACACACACAAACTAGAAAAAGAAACAGACGAAATACCAACTTAATAGCAGCAAGAGATTTGTTAACGTATAATATAAGCCTAAAATGTGTGTAAGATAAGGTATGTATACATATATGTAACATACCTTATAGTACTGATTACATATATGTTAGTACTGATGCATATATGTAACATAACTTATAGTGCTAGAAAATAACCCCGCAAAAACGAATTTTTGTTGTTAAAAAATATATAGCAATATGGATGTCATATTAAAGAGCATATTTTTGTCGTTAATTTGGTATAACTTTCATAATTTAATATCTTGGCGTTTGGTAGATATTTTAGTTTTAAAAAAATGGGGTTAATTAATTAAAAAGATAGAAGCTAAGATGGACGGTTTATATTGGTTCTTGCAGTTCTCGCATTTATTTTAGTTCTCGATGGAACTTCCCTCTCTCTCTCTCTCTCTATATATATATATATATATATATATATATATATATATATAGGGGAGAGTTCATGCGAGAACCGTTGTTAGTGCGAGAACCGCGAGAACCAATCTCAGCCGTTCCTTGGATATGAGAAGTTTCATGGATGGAGAGCGTGAAGGGATAGAGTATGGCAGGATGCATGTGAGGAATTCATGGGTGGACAATGATATTGAAAGAGGGGGAATTGGACGGCTTAGATTGGTTCTCGCGGTTCTCGCGCTAACAACGGTTCTCGCATGAACTTTTCTCTCTCTCTCTCTCTCTCTATATATATATATATATATATATATATATAGGTAAGGTTATATAAAAAATCTCTCTTAAACATAGAACCTAAAGAACACTTCTGGTAATGACACGTGGCATTATAAATAGGGGCAAAACTGGAAAAAAAACCATCCCACGCACCTCCAAATTCTCTTCCAACAACTCACATTTTAAATAAAAAAACCACTCAAATATTTAAATGATCATAACTTTTTCGTTTTTTAGAGTTTAAGCAAGATAATTATATCATTAGATTCAGTTTTTCGTCCTCTTTCTAACAAGACTAGGCTTGATATATTTCTGAAACATTTTTTTTTTGAAAATGCAAATTTTTCAAAATTTGCATTTTCATTTGGGTTTCATATCAAAATGCAAAATGCAAAAAAACGAAAATGCAAAATATCGAATATGGCCATGTTGATTCTTCCAAAATGAAAATTATGAAAATGCAAAATGCAAACTCACAACTCTCATGTACATTTTCACAATCTGATTCAATGAAAATACAATCTAAAATGCAAATTACATATTTAAACCCAAAATGCAAAGTTTTTTTACAAACAAAAATCGCTATACCAGAAAGCCTAAATTATTAAACCTTGTGAATCTGTGTTCATGTGTTCATAGCTAAAGAGATAACCAAATAAAGATTCTGTATTCAAAATAGAGAAAGTTTAGAAAATAAATTGTGACAGCTACAAGCAGCACATTTCAATCCTAAACTGAAGTTACAGATTTCACATTTTCCTAAAAATGGATTTGGGATTCAACTAAATACTATTTAGAATTCAATTGATAAACGTTTCTAAAAGCTTCGCAAGTAGATCGTAACTTAATTTAACTTGATAAGAACATATATTACAAAAATGTTCCTCCTGAATTAGCAACAAGATCGGTAACGACTTTACATACAAAAAAAACTCTTACGATACGCTAGGATTTAAAATGGAAGAAAACTTTTAACGTCAATAGTCGGAGATGAATGTTTCACATCATTTCGAGAAACATAAAAAAAACGCGATTTGTACAAGAATTTACCAAACGATTTCTTCAAGATCCCGCTTTATTGAGGAAACATTTGATTTCTTCATTATACAGTAAAATTGGATAATGGTGGATCCCAGAAACCCAAATCACACAAAGACTATAATTCAGTCCAAAATGCAAATTAAATATTCAAAATTTGCATTTTCAAAAAAAAATTAGAAAAATATGGAAAGAGTGATCTTGATTGAAAGGGAATTAAAAAACTAGAAGATTGTTATAATTTTTTTGCTCAAATTAAAAAAACTCAAGTAGTTATGACAATTTAAAGTTTTGAGGGGTAAATTTTTTTTAAGTTGAAATGGGGGAGGATATTCACGTGGGTTTTGGAGGGGAGATTTTCCATTTTTGCCCTTTTACTTCTTAATTAGTACACGATAATTACAATTCTGTCATCTTTAAATCTAATCCATTGATTTTGATGATCAAATGGTCCAGATTAGTTTTTTAGGTTCTTTGTTTAAGGTATAGTTCATTATTGATGTTATATATATATATATATATATATATATATATATATATATATATATATATATATATATATATATATATAGGGGAGGGTTCCATCGAGAACAAAAAAAATGCGAGAACTGCGAGAACCGATCTCCATCTTTTTAAAACTAAAATATCTACCAAACGACAAGATATTAAATTATGAAAATTATACCAAATTAACGACAAAAATATGCTCTTTAATATGACATCCATATTGCTATATTTTTTTCAACAAAAAAAATTCGTTACATATGTGTAACATACCTTATAGTACTGATCACATATATGTTAGTACTGATTACATATATGTAACATACCTTATAGTGCTTGAAAAGAAATCCGGCAAAAACGAATTTTTTTTGTTGAAAAAAATATAGCAATATGGATGTCATATTAAAAGAGCATATTTGGTATAATTTTCATAATTTAATATCTTGTCGTTTGGTAGATATTTTACGGTTTAAATCGGTTCTCGCAGTTCTCGCATTTTTTTTGGTTCTCGATGGAACTTCCCTATATATATATATATATATATATATATATATATATATATATATATATATATATATATATATATATATATATATATGAAAAAGTTCTTGCGAGAACCATTGTTAGTGCGAGAACCGCGAGAACCAATCTGAGTCGTCTAATTCCCCCTCCTTCAATGTCATTGCTCACCCATGAATTCCTCACATGCACCCTGCCACACTCTATCCCTCCGCGCTCACCATCCATGAAACTTCCCATATCCAAGGAACGGCCGAGATTGGTTCTCGCGGTTCTCGCACTAACAACGGTTCTCGCATGAACCCTCCCCTATATATATGTGTGTATATAAATATATATATATATATATATATATAGCAGAGGGTTCAAATGAGAACTGTTTTTCGTACGAGAACTGTGAGAACCAATCTCAGCCATTCCTTGGATATGGGAAGTCCATGGATGGAGAGCGTGGAGGGGGTCAAGTGTGGCAGGGTGCATGTGAGGAATTCATGGGTGGACAATAACATTAAAGGAGGGGGAATTGGACGGCTCAGATTGATTCTCGCAGTTCTCCTACGAAAAACAGTTCTCGTTTGAACTTTTGCCTATATATATATATATATATATATATATATATATATATATATATATATATATATATATATATATAGAGAGAGAGAATCAGGATCAAATAAAAAGAGAATTAAGATAAAAAAGGTAAGGAGGAATATGGCGATGGCACGTAGTATAAACAGAAAAAACCAACAAAAGGGTAATTTAGGAAGTTTAAGAAAATAAAAAAAATTCTCTCTCTTACTAATTCCCACTACCCCACGTTAAAAGTGGATTCTCCGCCCCTGCTTCTCGAAACCCTAGTTCAGTTTGATATTCACCCTCCCAGATTTCCACCATCGTGATTCTGTCCATGTGCCGTCGCTGTTCTTTCCCCTTCCTTACCCCTCAGATTTGAAGTTAACGTAAAATAGCCACCGTCGCCTCCGTGCTTCTCGAAAACCTAGTTTACACCGTCACCTGCATCTGCTCATCCTTTCCCTCACGAAACCCTATTTATCGCTGCCACTACGACTGATGGTCCCTTGTTGCGCCATATCACAACTGCCGTCCCAACAAAAACCCTAACCATTCCAGCGCCCGTCGACGCTGGTTCTGCAACTGAAAATGCTCCCGTCGCCGACCTATTCGAATGCTATTGCTGCTTATACATTGTCGCGTATCCCGCTTTGTGAAGTCGCCGACCATGTGAAGAATCGCACCTGTGATGTTTGCCACTGCTACGAAGTCGAGGTAGGAAACTGTTCTCCTTCGCTTTATGCATCTGATGCATAAATTACATCACCGCCGCCGCCGTTCATCACTGCCGCAGTCTCCTGTGCATCAGATTTAGACAAAGTTTGCATCTTCGTGCATCAGATCTGTAGAAATTGTTCTCCTTCTCTTTGTGCATCTGATGCATAAATTACATCACCGCCGCCGCCGTTCATCACCACCGCAGTCTCTTGTGTATCATATTTAGACAAAGTTTGCATCTTCGTGCATCAGATCTGTAGACTGATTGTGAATCAAGTTTCTTGTTTATTCTTGGTATCCAACATTGAATTTGTTTGTTAATTTTTGTGCATTTCTTGTTGATTCTGGTTTTTTTGAATTTATTTTGTGAAATTTATGCATCTGTATGTTGAATCTGGTTGTTGAAATGGATGTGCTTAATCTGGGCAAACAGACCACGAATCGGAGAAACCACAAATGCCGCTCAATTCTTTTTGGCATTTACTGTTTTGCCCTTAATTGACAGTTACCAAACGTTGCTTTTTAGACTTTTTTGTTGACTTTTAATCTAAATTGTGTGGCTAGGATTTCTCCTTACTCTTTGTACCATAATTCTCTTTTTACAATATCCCTCCCCTATATATATATATATATATATATATATATATATATATATATATATATATATATATATATATATATATATATATATCCATAATTATCCATCTCTGTAAATATTAATTTAAGAACAATATTCCAAACTTTGGGTGTTACATTGAAGTATCACATAAGGTTGTGTGTTCAATATTTGGACGTGATTCATAATAAATCAAAATTTGAACCAAACCAGAATCAAATAATCCGACTTATATTGGTTTGTTTGGTTTTTAAATCAGTTTTGGACTCGATTCGAAAGTTTATATTGGTTTTTGAATCAAGTTTTAAATTTATGGAAATATTACTTTATTCTATTTCTTGTACTTTTTGATCTAAATGGTAATATGTTAAGTTTTGAGACTATTAAAAACCCTATAAATATTCTCCTAACTCATGCTTAAAAGTTCTAACCCAATTAGATATTTAAAATTCACATAGTTTTTTTGATCAAATATGGTTTAAACAATAAAATTACTGTTGGAACATATTTACTAGTTAGGTGAATTTGGCTTTATTTGAATTTAAACCGAATTTACAAATACTAATAGGAACCTGAATCAAGTTTCGAGTTGCAGTAAAAAAAAACTATCAAACTTGAACAACCGATTCAAATACTTTGAAAAACTAAAAATTCGATTCGATCAATAGCCCTGATTAGCATAATTAAGCAAGTGTTGGATAGTCCATAAAGACTCTAATCTTTTAATTGTTTTCAATAACGCACAAGCATGAGTCACAATATGATGTAACAGCGTTTGTTTTTATATGTTAAACACTCGATCTTGGTCCTTTCATGTAAGTCAAATAGGATGAGACTTGGAAAATTCCACTTAAACGAATGGAGAAATTTTATTCTATTAACAAACTAGTCAATCTTGGAATATTTTGTTGGTGATTTTAGTGTCACCGGTTCATTTAGTATAATGGAAATTATACGTGTTTTAAGGGGATTGAACTTTATTCTAAAACAAGTATGGAGAGTGTGAGGTATACACTTGTATTAGTCTAAGTCGATCCCGGTAATATTTAGGGGGCAGCGTCCCTGAACGCAAAACGGGGGTAATATCTTTGGCATCTAAGAAGCAAACTTGCATTACAAACTCAACGATGGAATCGGAGTTTGTTGCGTTAGCTGTAGCTGGTAAGGAAGTTGAATGGCTAAAAGATTTTATATACGAGATTCCATTGTGGAAAAAGCCGATTTCATCATTATCTATTCGTTGCGATAGTGCTGCTACATTAGCCAATATGCTAATTGTGAACATTGGTTTAGTATTTACAACACACACACACGGACGCACGCACGCGCGCGCGCACACACACACACACACATATATATATATATATACACACACACACACACATATATATATATATATATATATACATATATATATATATATATACATATATATATATATATATATATACATATATATATATATACATATATATATATATACATATATATATACATATATATGTATATATACATACATACATATATATATATATATATATATATATGTATATATATATATATATATATATATATATATATATATATATATAAAGAAGTTCATTTGAGAACCATTCTTAGTGCGAGAACCAATCTGAGCCATACAATCCCCCCTACTTCAATGTCATTGCCCACCCATGAATTCCTCACATGCACCCTGCCACACTTTATCCCTCCACGCTCTCCATCCATGAACTTTCCATATCCAAGGAACGGTTCAGATTGGTTCTCGCGGTTCTCACACTAACAACGGAACCCTCCCATGTTCAAATGAGAATGAGAGACTCAATCTTTGTCGTTCATTTTGTAAGTGAAATTAATGGATGGAGAGTGTGTGGGGGAAGAGTATGGCAGGGTGCATGTGAGTAATTCATGGGTGGACAATGACATTGAAAGAGGAAGAATTGGACGACTGAGTCTCCTATTCCATTTAATTTATGGTTCTCATTTGAACCTCCCAATATATATATATATATATATATATATATATATATATATATATATATATATATATATATATATATATATATATATATATATATATATATATATATATATATATATATATATATAAAATCTATTTTACAAAAAAAAACTATAAAAAACATAGTAATCTTTTCTTATAATTTTTGGTATGCAATTTGGTTAAAAGTGACACCGTATCTTGGTCAAACTAATATTTATGATATTTAAAACATTCACATGGAATAGACTTTCTATAGTAATATTATTGGATGATTTATAAAGTGTAAGAGTAAGATGATGCATTTGGTTATGCAATTTTAAACAAAATTGTTTCAGTCAAGTCAATTATGGAATTGTTTACTTGAACTTAGTCAAAACTTAAGAGAGAAACTATTATGTTACAAGAGGTTTATATTATGTTATATACTAAGTTTCCGTTTGTTTTAGCATAATGTAAAAGAATGAAAATGATTTTAATTACATTCATGTTAATTATAAAATAACATTCCCCTACCTAAGGAAATATAAATACTTAAAAAATTTAATTCTTTTCGGTAAATGTTACCAAACGTAGAAATTTGATTTTAATTTCATTACATTCCTTCACCTTATGGTGAAACAAACGTTACCTAAATCTTTTCTTCTCGTCCTCATATTCATTAAATTAAATAAAGTGTTAAAATTAGGAGTGAAACTAAGTAAATTGAATAATTGAATTCAAGATATCACCGGTTAGTGGATAAAAGGATGAAGCTGGAAGAATTAGTAGAGAAAATAGAAAATTGTGTTTAATTAATATGTGTGTGTTCGCGCGTAACTTGCTGGTTTAAGACTTTGATTTAGTTTCTAGACCTACTGTTGACCTTTTTGTAAGTTAATTACATAAATAAATCTATTCAATGTAACTAGATAAATACATTAATTTACTTCATGTGTTGACTGATGATAATTTATTAAATTACCCCAGTAACATTAATGCATAATTAATCTGATTTACTTCATGTACTAGGCATGGCTTTTGACTACTAACAACTGCAAAAACACACTTTATGTGAAACAGTAAACTCAATTCTTAAATTAATAAACCAAGATGATTTCTTTAAAATATATTTTGATGGCCTAATTCTACCCTAAACACGCTTTTACTTTCTCACATGCATATTCAATGGGCATCCTTAATTAGTTAAGAAGGCGATGATCAAAAGATAATTAAGTTGGAAAAATTAAGTATTTACCTCTATAATTTATTATTTAATAAAGAAGGTGACTTCTCCCTTGATCTAAGGGTACACCGTGTTGATAATAAAAAATTCACCTCTATAATATGTTATTTTTTTAAGCTATATTTATATTATTCCTTATTTAAAATAATCTTTAATAGTATTAAATTTTCAGTCTTATAAATCAAACTATTAGTTGATATGGGCCGATTGGTTGGACATCTCTAGATCGAGTGGCTACTGTAATTTCGTAATCCTCATAGTGTTGAGTTGTGGGTAGAGATGAACATATACCAGATAACTCTATATCCGATTATAGTATTATCCGGATCGGATATTTTGGACAAAAAAAAACCGGTTTAGTATTAACCGGATATAGTATAGGATATTAATACTATATTAACCGGATCGGTTAATACTATAACCGGATTTTTTTATCTGGTTTTTTATCCTATAAAAAAACCGGTCTGCACAACTAAAGCCCAGCCCACTGTTTTTATTAAATTTTTTTTTTGAGTTTTTTTTAATACATTTCCTATAATATATACTATAAAAAACATAATATGAAAGAAAATTCAAATTTTGATTAATTTAAAAAGTACAATATTGAAATTACAATATTCAATACAAACTTCCTAATTAAAAATATCCAAATTACAAACGTTCAAACATCTTAATTTAAAGGGTTTAGTTCCTAAAAGTACATCGAAGTTGACACCTTTTTCTATAGTGTATACTCATCTTTCATTACTCCCATTTAGTGTATCAAAGTTTCTAAAACTACCATTTTATACATTGGGTTACCTCTTCATCAGGTAGCAGGTCACACTTTTTTTTCTTTTTTTTATTGCATGCCACATCACTAATTTAGGTGCCACATCAGTAAAAAAAATAAAAAAAAGAAACATTATGAAGAACAAATCGATAGCTAAAATCAAAACCCAGATCTGCATCAATGGAGTCATATGAACCCAGATCTACATCAATGGAGTCATATGAACCCATCGATAGCTTGAAGATCTGAACCCTTCTTCATCATCTGAGATCTGAACCGAAGATGGATGAAGAACTGAACAGCAAATCGTGAGATTTGAACAGCAAATCGTGAGATGAAGACGAAGATGGATGAAGAACTGAACAACAAATCGAAACCCAAATCGCAGTACCCAAATCGAGTACCTTCAAGAAGCCCTAAATGGTTCATCTGGAAACCCTAATCGTCTGATTCCTGGTTCAGGCCCAAAGGAAGGGTTTTTCTTCAAATGATTATATACAGATCTGTGAACTCAAATATGAATAATGAAAACTTAGCAGAAAACGATTACAGATCCAAACCGTAATCGTAATCGATTACAGATCCAAACGATAATGAAGAACAATCCTTGAGCAAACCGTAATCTAGACGAAAGAAAGAATCAAAATCAAGAATCAAAATCGAACATGAAAACATAATGAAGAACAATCCTTGAACAAACCTTGTGAACAAACCCTAATGAAAAACCCCAAATCGAACAAAACAAGTAATCAAAATCGTACAAAAGAATCAAACCAGTGAAGAACCCCAAATCGAAACCCTAAGATGAAGAATAATCAAAATCGAAATGAAGCTTAACAACATGAAGATCTGCGAAACCCTCTGTGATGAAACCCTTTCGCGAAACCCCCTGAAACTCAAATCAAACTCTGTGTGTGAAATCGGTGCAGAGATGAGATGGTGGCTACAAGAACCCAGCGATGGTTTCTTCAAGCAGATCTGCATAAGTTATTATTATTATTATTATTATTATTATTATTATTATTATTATATTTTTAGTTATTGTTAAATAGAAAATTACACATCATCACTCAAAACACATGCCACATCATCAAAACCGGATCCACATCACCCTTAACCTGCTATCACAGGTTAAGATGTATTAAACGGTAGTTTTGAAGAGTTCGGTGTATTAAATGGGAGTAATGAAAGATGAGTATACACAATAGCAAAAGGTGTCAACTTCGATGTACTTTTAGGAACTAAACCCTAATTTAAAATACTTAAAAACATTCAAACTTAAAATTAAAAGAGGGAAGCTAGGGAGGAGCTTCGGCATCGCCATCACCCCTACATAGCAACCCGTTCGATAGCCTTCTCTTCATCGTCTTCTTCGTCGGGAGATGATATTCCAAGTTCGACTTCTTCATTGTGTATGCTTGATTCCAACTCGACGTCAATTGGGTCTTCTAGTGTGGTCACGTTTTGTCTTCTAGCCATGCCATCCAAGTAATCTTTTAAACAAATACACACTTTCACCTATTCGGGACTCAACCGTGATCTTCTTGCGGCGGCACAAGTAAAAACCGGGGTAATTTCCTTAAAATATTTTAAAAGCTTTCTTTCATTTTTTCCCCAACGAGTTTCAACTCCTCACCTTCAAACTCAAAGTCATTAATTTTGTTAGCCATCAAATACAATTGATTAAGCACCAACGAGCTAGTAGGATAATAAACGCCGGATAAATAAGTTGTTGCGTCTTTAAAAACCCGAAGCAAATCGTGTAGTTTTGAAATAATTTCCCAACCCTCATTCGGATACTCGTGTGCTACAAGACCTTTATCAAACAAATTTTTGTGAAAAGCTTGTAATGTGTCTCTTTGCCTTAAGGCGGTGTGCATCATCATCCAAGTAGAGTTCCAACAAGTTGGGCAATCCAAATTAGGACCCAAAGCTTTACAATTCACCGACTTGCAAAATCGTTTATAATTATTTAATCGTTTGTTGTTGGAGCAAAGAACCGATTTGATCGTTTCTTTAAATTCTTTTTTTGGAGTCAATAACCTCGAAACCGGCTTGCACGGAAAGATTGATGATGTGTGCAACACAACGAGTATGAAAAAACGCACAGTCTAAAATCGGTGAAAGTAGTATCTTTAATCTTGGAACCGCGTTTCTGTTATTTGACGCATTATCAAACGACATAGAAAAAACTTTGTTTTTTATTTTATAAAGACAAATCACCCTTTTTAAAAGTGCAAATAAATTGGCGCCGGTATGTGGTTCACCAAATAACTCAAACGCGATTGTTCGTTTCATCATTTGCCAACTTTCTTGGTCTAGCCAATGTGCCGTGACGGCTAAAAAAGAATATCCGGTGTTATGTGGAGAACTCCAAACGTCACATGTAAGTGACACACCATAAGGGTGTTCTTGGAATCCTAAAATCATTTTTTCTCTAGCCACACGCCACATTTTTATTGCATCACGCCTAAGGGTAGTACGACTTACAGCGGTGTAACGCGGTTGCATGAGTGTTTGGATGGTTTCGGTGAAATCTTAATCATCGAAGTGGTCAAACGGCAAAGCTTTCGTAATGACAAACTTTGTAAAAGCTTCTCGTAATTTGTCATTGTCGTAAATGAAAATACCACTTTGATTTGTCATGTCAGCTTGAGTTGCATCGGATCTTGATCTTAGCGCCTTGCATGACTTGGTAATATGACTCCTCAAAGTAGAGTTTCCTTCGGGTGCAAAAAACTTATGGCAAAGTTTGCACCGAGCCCTTTTTGAACCATTAGACATCTCGCATAAGTCGAAATGTTCCCAAATTTCTTTATTTCGGTTGTGCTCGATAATCCTCACCACATCGGGGTTTCCTCCTACGGAAGATTCGATAGTGTGAGGCATGCTACTACTACCCGCCATGAAAAAAATATAAAAATAGTGATTTTAGGTGAAAAAAAGTAGGAAGTTGTTAGATTGTGTACATAGATAGATAGCATGTATCATCGTGTCCAATACTATGTGACACTAAAGGATCACACTGCTACACACCCAATTAGAACCTTATGGATTTTACCTAGATGTGTGTAACAATAATTAATTAGTTTAATTAATTATTGAGAAGAAAAATAATAATAGCTATTTATTATTTAAAGAGAAGAAGTTAATATTTAGTTTAAATATTAACGGGACCAATTAATTAATAGTTGTTAATTAATTAGAAAGGTCAAAGGGTATTTTCCGTAATTACTTAATAGTTTAATTAAATCTGGGCTTTAAATTAAACGGGATTGGGCTTTAATAAGGATATCTATATATATACCTTATTAACCTTAGAATAATTAACAAGTAATCACAAGTTAAGAAAAACCCTAAGCACTCCTCTCTCCCTCTCTCTCTCGGCGACGTGGTGAAAACCGAACCACCAAGGGTGGTGGTCGGCGGCGACGCAACACACACACACACATTGGGGATCAAGGTTTAATCCTTAGGCGGTCTATCAGCCCGTTCGAGGTGGTGCAGTAGCGGTGGATAACCTGCAGCAATCTAGGATTGATGAAAAGTTTTGGTTTGCTCAAAGGTATAATTTTTATCCCTTACTCTGTATTAGTTCTTATATGAGTTAGATGAGATCACTGGAGGGGTTTTGTTTTTTATTCCGTTGTGCATGTATGATATGTATTTTACCCACAAAACCCTTCAGTGGTATCAGAGCCACTTCTAACCTCATAGGGAACTAGGTAGATTCTTTTTTATCATGATGAATAGGTTTCTTTTATCAAGGTTTAACCTTTTGATTATCCTAGTAATTTAAAATCAGTTTGAATTTAACTAAGACAAGGAGATATGGACCTGCGGGTAGGCGAAGGCTCCATGGTTGGTGTTGAAGCTGTAGGAACATATTGTCTTAGATTGCCCTCGGGCATGGTCATAGAACTAGAACCTTGTTATTATGTTCCTAGACTCATTAAAAATGTTATCTCGTTTGATTTTCTTATAGACTGAGGATTTGTTTATGTTTTGAATGAAAAAGTTATTTCATGTTTCAAAAATGATATTTTCTTTATTAAAGCTACTCCAGAAAATGGTCTATATACGCTAAATCTAGATAACAATGACATCTATCATATAAGTAAGAGATCCAAGAGTAACTTGAATCAAACTTACCTCTGGCATTGTCGTTTAGGACATATAAACGAGAAACGCATAGAGAAACTCCG
Organism: Pulicaria dysenterica; assembly: GCA_947179395.2. Taxonomy (NCBI): domain Eukaryota; kingdom Viridiplantae; phylum Streptophyta; class Magnoliopsida; order Asterales; family Asteraceae; genus Pulicaria; species Pulicaria dysenterica. Next base: position 31,516,928 of record OX359290.1, read on the forward strand.
ATATGACGGAATTCTAGAACCATTTGACTTAGAGTCATATGATATTTGCGAATCTTGTTTGTCTGGTAAAATGACAAAGCAACCTTTCAACAGTGAAAATGAAAGGGCCAGCGATTTATAGGGATTATACACACAGATGTGTGTGGACCCTTTACTCCATAAGCTTGAGGAGGATACCGGTATTTCATAACCTTCACTGACGACTTCAGTAGGTTAGGTTATGTTTACCTCATGAGACTCAAATCTGAAAGTTTTGACAAGTTCAAACAGTTTCAGAATGAGGTACAAAATCAGCTGGACAAGAAGATAAAATCGCTTCGGTCGGATCGAGGTGGCGAGTATCTGAGTCAGGAATTCGACGATCATTTGAAGGAATGTGGGATTGTTTCACAACTCACACCTCCGTATACACCTCAGATGAATGGTGTATGAGAAAAGAGGAATCGTACACTGCTCGACATGGTACGATCAATGATGAGTCGAAGTTCACTACAATTGTCGTTTTGGGGACACACACTCAAGACAGCGGTGTTCATGCTGAACCGGGTTCCAACCAAATCGGTTGAAAAGACACCGTTCGAGGTATGGACGGGAAAAAAGCCGAAAATGTCTTTTCTCAAGGTTTGGGGATGTGAGGTGTATGTTAAGCGAACATTCACAGATAAACTCAATCCCAAATAAGATAAGTGTATCTTTGTGGGTTATCCCAAGGAAACCATGGGATACTATTTCTACAACCCAGATGAGAACAAAGTTTTTGTTGCTCGTAAAGGGGTGTTCCTGGAGGAGAAATTTCTTAACTCAGATACTCCAAGAATAGAAATAGAGCTTCAAGAAATTGAAGAGGAGGAGATTACACCACCACCGATAATTGAACCTGTGGTCCAACAGAGAATTGTTGAATCCCAACCTGAGTCTGTGGTTAAGGAAGAGGTGCAAACACAAGACCTTCGCAGGTCTAGTAGGCCTCGTTATGAGCCAGATAGGTATTTGGGATTCCTAGTTGCTCAAGACGAAGGGGATCTTTCAGAACCCACTACCTACCAAGATGCTGCCTCAGGTTTAGAATCTGAGAAATGGCTAGAAGCGATGAAGGCAGAGATGCAATCCATGTATGACAACCAGGTCTGGGAGTTAGTAGATTTGCCTCAACACAGTAAAGCTGTTGGATGCAAATGGGTCTTCAAGAAGAAGACAGACATGGATGGAAAAGTGCATACTTTTAAAGCAAGGCTAGTGGCAAAAGGTTTCACGCAAACTCATGGCGTTGACTATGATGAAACTTTTTCCCCAGTGGCAATGCTTAAGACTATTAGGATTCTTATGGCCATATCACCATATTTTGATTATGAGATATGGCAGATGGATGTCAAAACCGCTTTCCTTAACGGGAAACTGACAGAGGATGTATATATGATACAACCGGATGGTTTTGCAGATCCAAAGAACCCTAATAAAGTATGCAAGTTTCTTAAATCCATTTATGGACTAAAGCAAGCATCTAGAAGCTAGAACTTACACTTTGATGAGCGTATCAAAGAGTTTAGTTTTACCAAAAGGGAGTTCGAGTCGTATGTTTACACTAAATTCAGTGGGAGCGCGGTAACATTCCTAGTCTTGTATGTAGATGACATACTATTAATAGTAAACAATATACCAGTATTACAAGGAGTAAAATCCTGGTTAGGTAAATATTTCCAGATGAAAGATTTGGGAGAAGTTGCTTATATACTGGGTATAAGGATCTATAGGAATAGATCTAATCGGCTTATCGGACTTAGTCAAAGTACATATATTGACAAAGTCGTAAAAAGATTCAAGATGGATGAATCCTAGAAAGGATTTATTCCTATGCAATCTAGCGCGATTTTGAGCAAGGCTCAGTGTCCTGTGTCTAGTCAAGATTTGGAGAAGATGAAATTGATACCATATGCCTCGGCAGTTGGATCAATCATGTATGTCATGCTGTGTACTAGACCCGATGTTGCCTATTCTATCAGTGTCACGAGTAGATATCAGCAAAATCTTGGTGAAGCCCATTGGGTAGCCGTCAAGAATATTCTCAAGTACCTGAGAAGGACGAAAGACATATTCCTAGTTTATGGAGGTTCGATGGATGAGCTCAGTGTAACTGGTTACACTGATGCTAGTTTCCAGACCGACAGGGACGACTTCAGGTTGCAGTCAGGATTTGTCTTTACCCAAAACGGAGGATTCATATCTTGGAAGAGTCAGAAGCAAGATACAATAGCAGATTCTACTACAGAGGTAGAGTATATTGCAGCAAGTGATGCGGCAAAGGAAGCTATCTGGCTGAATAATTTTATCTCGGATCTTAGAGTTGTTGCCAGTATCTCTAGACCGATCGATATATTCTGTGATAACTCAGGGGCTGTGGCGCAAGCTAAAGAGCCTAGAGATCATCAACGGACTAGGCACATACTCAGGAAATATCATCTCATCCGAGAGATCATTGGAAGAGACGATATTAGGTTGCAAAAGATACCGACGGACGACAACGTTGTTGGCCCGTTGACGAAGCCGCTAGCTAGGGCTAAGCATGAGAGGCATGCAAGTTCTATAGGAATGCAGTACTTAGAACATAGCAGCTAGTTCATGTTTTTGATTATTACTATAGATGTAACTTGAAACTCTTTTATTATGTAATTACATTTCATGGGATTGAAATAGGAGGTTTTTGCATAATTGTTTCTAGTTGTCTATTTTTAGCATGTTTAATCTATCCATGACAAGTCAAGTTATGAATTGTCTAAATACCCGTAGCTACTTAATGTAGTGGGAGCTACATTAGGGAGGTAACGCTATTATGGATATTTGATGATTTATTCAAGAATGAATAAAAGCACAAGATTGTGACCATATATCCATAGATATTTATCAGGCGATAAATATTGGGGTGATCCGCATCGAGTTTACTTCATGGAGCGTTAACATAAGTAAACTTGATAGATTGTCCTTAGACCTGAGATTTTTGGTTTGAGGCATGGTAACTTCTGTGCTTTAGCGTGTTCTAACGTCACGCCGTAACAGGGTGATCATAAGGGGCATGTCTAGGTGCAGCGGAAGCCATGTGCTCAAATTGCAAATAGTCAAGATGAGATTTGCACCTCCTTTTTAGGAGAGATATTTTATGAGCTCCTCGACAATTAAGACTACTGAAAATGCGTGACCGCGCTCGGTTAGAATGATAGTTTTTCATTCGGTAAACCGTAACTGCAGAGTGTCGAGATCAGAGTCGAGAAAATCTGAGTATTTAATAAGATCCCTACTCCATGTCAAATACTGACATTATGGAATATCGCGATGCAAAAGGAAAAGCCTAGATAATCCAAGGCGTGGATTATGTCTCTAGATATAAGAGATCTCATAGTTTGGTTAACCTAAGCGTCTGGCTAGGGACCTCCTTAGGCCAACGATGTACAAGGAGTGTTACTTATCTTGCACAAGTGGGAGTCTGTTAGATTATGTGCAGAGATAGATAACATGTATCATCGTGTACAATACTATGTGACACTAAAGGATCACACTGCTACACATCCAATTAGAACCTTTTGGATTTTACCTAGTTGTGTAATACAATAATTAATAGTTTAATTAATTATTGAGAAAGAAAAATAATAATAGTTATTTATTATTTAAAGAAGAGAAGTTAATATTTAGTTTAAATATTAACGGGACCAGTTAATTAATAGTTATTAATTAATTAGAAAGGTCAAGGGGTATTTTCTATAATTGATTAATAGTTTAATTAAAGTTGGGCTTTAATTAAACGGGCTTGGGCCTAATAAGGGTTTATTATATAAACCTTATTTAGCCTTAATCACATGATAAGTTAATTACAAAAGAAAAAGAGGATAACCCTAAAGCTCTCCCTCTTCTCTCTTTTCCCGTCGGCGGCGTGAAACACAAACCGTACCACCAAGGGTGGTGGTCGGCAGCGACACGATACACACACACATACGGACCGGTTTTTGATTCAAGGTTTAATCCTTAGGCGGTCTAGCAGCCAGTTCAAGTTGGTGCAGTAGCAGTGGATAACCTGCAGCTGTCTAGAGGTGAAAAGAAAAAGCTTTTGATTTTGCTCAAAGGTATAACTTTTAATCCTCTTCTTTTTCTAAGTTTCTGTAGGAGTTAGATGAGATCACTGGAGGGGGTTTTTATTCCGCTGTGCATGTTTTTGATATATTTTTTATACCCTACAAAACCCTTCACACTCGAGACAGCGGCGTTCATGCTGAACCAGGTTCCAACCAAATAGGTTGAAAAGACACCGTTCGAGGTATGGACGGGAAAAAAGCCGAAAATGTCTTTTCTCAAGGTTTGGGGATGTGAGGTGTATGTTAAGCGAACATTCACAGATAAACTCAATCCCAAATCAGATAAGTGTATCTTCGTGGGTTATCCCAAGGAAACCATGGGATACTATTTCTATAACCCAGATGAGAACAAAGTTTTTGTTGCTCGTAAAGGGATGTTCCTGGAGGAGAAATTTCTTAACTCAGATACTCCAAGAATAGAAATAGAGCTTCAAGAAATTGAAGAGGAGGAGATTACACCACCACCGATAATTGAACCTGTGGTCCAACAGAGAATTGTTGAATCCCAACCCGAGTCTGTGGTTGAGGAAGAGGTGCAAACACAAGACCTTCGCAGGCCTAGTAGGCCTCGTTATGATCCAGATAGGTATCTGGGATTCCTTGTTGCTCAAGACGAAGGGGATCTTTCAGAACCCACTACCTACCAAGATGCTGCCTCAGGTTTAGAATCTGAGAAATGGCTAGAAGCCATGAAGGCAGAGATGCAATCCATGTATGACAACCAGGTCTGGGAGTTAGTAGATTTGCCTCAACACAGTAAAGCTGTTGGGTGCAAATGGGTCTTCAAGAAGAAGACAGACATGGGTGGAAAAGTGCATACTTTTAAAGCAAGGCTAGTGGCAAAAGGTTTCACGCAAACTCATGGCATTGACTATGATGAAACTTTTTCCCCAGTGGCAATGCTTAAGACTATTAGGATCCTTATGGCCATATCAGCATATTTTGACTATGAGATATAGCAGATGGATGTCAAAACCGCTTTCCTAAACGGAAAATTGACAGATGTTGTATATATGATACAGCCGGATGGTTGCAGATCCAAAGAACCCTAATAAAGTATGCAAGTTACTCAAATCCATTTATGGATTAAAACAAGCATCTAGGAGCTGGAACTTACACTTTGATGAGCGTATCAAAGAATTTGGTTTCACCAAAAGTGAGTTCGAGTCGTGTGTTTACACTAAATTCAATGGGAGCGCGGTAACCTTCCTAATCTTGTATGTAGATGACATACTATTAATAGGAAACAATATAACAGTGTTACAAGGAGTAAAATCTTGGTTAGGTAAATGTTTCCAGATGAATGACTTGGGAGAAGTTTGCTTATATACTGGGTATAAAGATCTATAGGAATAGATCTAAGCAGCTTATCGGACTTAGTCAAAGTACGTATATTGACAAAGTCGTGAAAAGATTCAAGATGGATGAATCCAAGAAAGGTGATGAAATAACAGTGAGGGCATCGTTAAAAGATTCGCCGGTTGTAGTGCGGGCATCGTTAATCGGAGCAAGAACAAGATGTAAGGAAAAAAAAATAACAGTGACATATATGCGGCTGACGTACCGAGAAGGACAGATATATAAAGGTGATGAAAGTAGTTGTAGTGGTGGGTTGGGGAAGAAGTCAAGCCGGCAATCTGAAGAGGAAGGCGATGCTGGCCGCTGACTTGAAGACATACGGTTTGAGGGAGTGGAGAGAGATCAGAGTTGTCTTTATTTTTTGGTAGATGAGAGTGGTTGAGAGATTTAATGTGAGATATAATGAGAGAGTTGGGGGGGGGGGATGGAGGAATGAGGGATAATAGTTCCCTTTTATTTTTTTGTTAAAATTACTTTATTATCCCTTCTTTTATTTACTATCTAACATTAATTTAAATATATTTACTACATTGCCATAATAAAAATCAGCCATTGGTTTGATCACCTTGTGGTCTAGAATTCTTCTCGCACTTCTCGCAACATTATTACTTTTCGAATGAACATCCCTATATATATATATATATATATATATATATATATATATATATATATATATATATATATATATATATATAGATTCGAATAAAAAAAGTTGTGGTAAAGAGAGTAAGATGATATTATAGGTTGACACGTGTCCTTAAATCGTGAAGGGTAAAATTGGAAGTTAAAGAAAAAAATGTATCTCTTCATATAACTTCCATTGCCCCAAGTTCTCCTAATCTAGGTTTTCTAAATCTCCGTCCCATCCCTTGCGACCCTAAATCTCCCGCCGCTGCCCTATATGGAGTCGCACCAGTCCCCTGTCTCTTCCTTTTTGGTCTACCAGACATTACTCTTAACATAGGTGGCAATAGCTTGTTCAAGGTATTGGTTGGCCACATGCTCACACCATTCACTGGTTTGATGTAATGATTATAGATCTCAACAATTGCATATTGGTAAACCACATAGGTATGTAGTGCTCAACCATTTTATGTAACACCACTTTTTCTAAAATAGCTTTTAAAATCCTTAACTACTGATTAGCACTCTTAAACATCGGAGTTTGCGGAAAACAAGCTTACATCACTTTAGTGCTAACGTTTTCATAAAAGTAGTGTTAAAAGTACTCTTTCCAACAGCTTGGAGCTATCCAACTCTGCAAAACACTGGGGCCTTACTCTTGCTGGAAACTGGTTACCTGCATGCACAATATACTAAAACGTAAGCTTTCGCTTAGTGAGCATACCACTGAACTAATAAACACATAAAGCATGAATAACTCTTCTCTGGATGTCTCACATCCCATTTATAGTCTGCAAAACAATCAAATTGTTAACTTGTCCCGGGGTATGATCACACCTCGCGTGTAACCAAACCCCTGACGCTTTACTTGGGTATAAGGATCTCAATATACCCCTTTCACTTGACTGGATACAAGTATCCGCTTTTCTTTGTACTAGACTTCTCTAAGCCAAGTACCTGCTATATTTGTGCACAAACATATCACATATCAAAACACATATATCATATTATTCACTTTATGCATAATTGCATACTAATCATATCAAAGACTATAACATAGTGCTACTTAACCTCTGAACAACAGCCTTTAACTTCACACATCAAACATACAATTGATATACTAATCACTTAGTGCACAAACATATACTAATCTGATTAAGGGTAAGTACACTCACCTTAGCAGCAGTTAAAAAATATACTCCTCTCACCGAAGCGTCAATCTCTTATTGCCTACAAGCAATAAACATGTGTTACATTAACTTCTATACGCTCTACGGCAACTTAAACTGAACATGAAACAACAAACAGCAAAACCTACTCCTGGCCCTCCCTACGCCCGTAGGAACACCTACCTATGGCCGTAGGAAGCAAAACAACCAAATGTCCTTAAAAAGCTTCCTACGCCCATAGGAAACACTTCCTGCGGCCGTAGGAGCCAAAACTCCGGAAACACTCAAAACCTCTCTACGCCCGTAGGGAAATATCCCTGCGGCCGTAGGAACAGTCGGTACAGCAGAAAGATTGCTCTATTCGAACAGCAACTGAAAAATCGGGGTTTTACCCCTAAAACCGATTCTAAACATGTTTTCTGACCAAACAGCATTCTCTAACTGATACTATAACATCTTGGATCATCAAACAACATCAAAATCAAAGACTAATACATAAACTCAAGGATTCAACCTATGAGTCCATTTCTTGACCTAAAACTCAAATAAACTATTAAGAACACATACCTCTTGCTACTACTTCTTTATAGGAATGAATTCAGCTATCAATCTCCTGATATCTTGATCAAAATTCGAAGAAAGCTAACTGAAGTGTGTGTACGTATGTCTCTTGTGTTGGCAACTTAACATTTGACTACTCAAGGTCAAAACAAGATATACATACACTACTATTGCAACTTAGCCCAAATGGCCCCTGTACTTTAACTTTCTCATGCTGTCAACTTTAGTCCCTCAATTATATATAACACATAAATGCTTCTTAACACATAGTAGCAACTTACTAAACATGTACAACACTTAATTAAATTAATACAACTTATCATAAAAGCTTTCAAACCTTGGGATGTTACAACTCTTCCCCACTTGGGATGATTTCGTCCCCGAAATCTGCTAAACAATTATCTGTGAATTAATTCATACTGAATGCTACCGTAGCGCACTAGCGGTAGTCTTACATCTCCTCATCTCTGAACGCTATTGCAACTCTACCTTCTACCAAAGTAGAAGGTTTTCTGTATTTACTGAACATAAACCGAGTATTACATCTACAAGATAGCATACTTATACCTAAGTGTAACTTGTACTCTTCTTGTGCTTCTACTTTATCTTTACCAATCTATTATGTTTGTTACACAAACCCTTAACTTTTAATTTTTCTCTCTACTAAATCCATGTACTGTGCTACATAGCTGAACTTCTCATCTATTGCCCCATGTTACAGAGGGACTACTACTAAAACATCAGCTGAACTCTTACTAAGGTAGAATACATCTCACAAATCTGAATCATTTCATCTGGAAATTCCAGTCTGTACGCTACTTTCCCTACCCTTGCAATAATCTCGAAATGATCTATAAACCGAGGCCCTAACTTACCTTTATTTCTGAATTTGATAAACAATATCCACGGTGACGCTTTCAACTACTCTAGCCTTCAATCTGGGGCTCTAATAACAATCTCTTCTTACTCACATAACTAGTCTGTTTATTCTGTGCAGCCCTAGGCCGCTCATATGTCCGTTGTACTATCTTTACATTCGATCCTCTGCTCAATTCTCACGTTCTGACCAATCCCACCCTAACAGTTAGGGTTGATATTCTCTAACATACAACATCTGCTATCAAAGCGTACCGACACTCTGCTCCTGGCTGTTACTACATAAGAACTCTGAGTTCTGAACATATACTCTAGTATCTGCATAATCCTCTCGTTCTTTCCGTCCGTCTTAGGGTGGAACACTCTATCAACATATAACTCAGTCCCTATATATCTCTTCAACTTATTTCAATGCCTGGAGGTAATTCAAACGTCTCTCTAGAGCAACTACAACTGAAACTTCCTGTCTAGCAGTCATCTCTTTCACTGCACATATCTACCATCCTCTTAAAAGTATAAATTTCTTTTATCAGAATAACTTGTATCTCTTCATGAGTCTATTAACTGTTACTCAAATATCATCAATTCATAATATGTTCCCACTCTCGAGCTGGGATATCAAGCGACTGTAACTCTTCATATGAATTATGGTGTTTTGCCTTTATCTATAGACAGGTCAAACATTAATCAACATATCTCTCTATATCATGTGTCATCCATGATCATCAAGAATTCATCTACATATCTCTATACATATCTGTCAATACTGGGCGCGTTGAAGGCTAAGAACAATCTGCTTCCTCTAAAGGAACTTGTCTCAGAAATTCCTATAACTGGCTACTCATACTCGGTCATACCTGATCAATAGATTTCGACCATCTTTTAGTAATTTTACTGCCTGATCTTTGATACACTGAATCTTGGGCTGCTATCTTTAACTACTTTAATCTTATCAATTATTGCAGTGACAACTGACTTTCTTACTCGATGCTTCCTAACCTGTATGGTGCCTGACTTTCTGCTCAAAGCGTCTACCACTATATTAACTTCATCTAGGTTGCCTAAAACCACACTTTACTAACCCTTTAAAATCTCTAACCAGCGTCTCTAAAGCTTATTCAAACTCTTGCGTTTCAGTTCTAAGTCATGGGAAAGGTAACTACTTTTATTCATATCTAACTGGGGAAAAACCTAAGTACTAGCTTTACTACTCTTTATAACGTATTACAACAATTACCTCGTCTCTCATTTCATCTATAAACATATGCATTGGAGTATCACATAACTTATATTTCAAGTACCATATACTCTCTACTGTTCAGCTTCTTAGTTCAGCTTTACACCCCTAATTGCTACTTACGTAGGGGTAACACTAGCTTAGTTCTATTCTCTTCTCTAATCTTCAACTAATGGTACTCTGACCGCAAATATATCTTTGAACATCACAAAGTATCTTGAAGCTGATCAACAATTCATTTATTCTGGAAAGTGGATACTTATTCTTGCTTGTAGCCGGGTTACACTTTCTACAACCTGGACACATTCTATACGCACTATCTTCATTTCTCACAATCTGTACTGATACGCCCCCATAGTAAACTACTAATTCAAATGACACTCTTATCTGTCAACTAATCATAGTTGAATCATCAACTCTTACATCTCTAGTGGGGCCAATCTATACGGGGCCTTAACTTTTCTGGTGTCGTTCCAGATACTATATAAATTTTGAATTCTACTTATCAAGCCAGTGAAATCTCTGGTAAATCATTTGTGTAGTTACAACTACCGATATCTCTTAAATCTCTTGTAACTTTCTTTTCATACTACCTTATTTCACATAAGCTAAAACATTATACATTTATGCCCCGAATACTTTCTCATTTCTGCTAACAAGAAACCAGAATACCTATTCTTTTACTGTCACTTCTGTTCAACAGTTCTTCCCCACTTGGGGTCTGAACCCATACTGTTTTCTGATCACTGTGTACTTGGAGTTGCTACTAACTTAACCAATTAATCTCACTACCTGCTCGAAACTCTTTCATCGTGGTTTATGAATACTTAATGGAAACTAGCAATTTTTATCTTTATTACTCTTTATCTACACATACTATTCCTAATAGTAGTCTCATCGGCTGCATCTACATGTAATCACATCAGGTTCTACCTTTACTTCTTTAGCTATACACTGGAAAACTCAGCCCCTTTTGGCCAGGGCATTTCTACTCTCTGGTACTGACCCTCGTCATAACAAACTAGAGTAAGTATTTTATTGATTTTCTCTCTATTGCCGATAACTTAGAACAACAAACTTACTGTACTTAACTTGTAAACTGATAGCACCCTTAAAGCGAGTTATTTCAAATCTTTGATCACATGTCTCTGCTTTTCACACTTCACGCATCCGAATGGGTAAGCTAACCTCCCCTGTAATAATACAACCGTTGACCTCTTACTTAACACGCTTATCGCTTCAAACTTTCTCTTCTCATTTACTATTTCTTTCTTACTCAACCGTTATTCTTTCTCTTGGCAAGACTTATTATCTCGTCTACTATATTATTAGTAACTGTCATTAAGCTTCATACATATCACTTCTAACATCAAATTATAACACTGTAATTACATAAACTCTACACTAACTTACTCTGAATAAAATGTCACATTTCTAACAACTTCTTGGTGATATCATCCACCAACTCTATCGTCTGTCAACAAACTTCAAACTAATCTGTGATCTGTTCCACACGAGCTTTTAGTATGGCTATAACAATTCCTTAAACTAGGCCTAGTCATGGCTTCAATCTGTGCTTATACCTTTCTCTTCAATAACATGATCCACCCGTCTTTCACTGTTCTACTCATAAAATTATAAGTATTTATATTTGCTCTCTCTCTGGTGGACACCTACTGGTACGGAAAAACCCCTTTCTGTCTCTGCTAACCGTCAACTACTAACAATCAAATCTGTAACCCCCCTCGAAGAGAGGTGGCTTGTACTCTGAAGTCCTACTGTTGCCTTTACCACAACCTGTACTGTTGCATCCATGTGCTACTATCACGGGACTTTCATTCTTTTCTGATACTTGCCCAACCGCTTGGTTGACATTATCTAAAACGCTTGCTTGTAGGACTTTACTCAACTCTATTACTACTATCTCTTTTACTGAATCGAACTCTTAATCTTACAAAATCTTCTGTAACAACTCCCTCTACAGGGTTAATCATATATCTTTAACATATTATACAATGACATCTTTCTCTGTTTCTCATAACAAGGTATGTAATATTATTAATACTACATCTATCTCATATTCAATTCTTGTCTTCTTCACATACTAAACACAGCCACGTATTACCCATCACTTGATTCACAAGGCACTACCATAACAATCTCAAGCTCAACTGCATACCATATGTTCTTTACACACACTGGCCAGGTGTTGTAAGGGACATATTATACACAACTGTTCTTGGTGCCATCATGGAATACCCCGATTCACAAGCTTAGGTCACGTATGGCAAAGTTAACTACACATGCATAAACATTACTACTCATGCTCAAACTGTAAAACAAATACAGTTCATAACTTCTTACTACTGTATGCTCATCAATGTTACTGTCCCAGGGATAGCTCCACTTTATCTCAAAACCAGGGTTTAAGTTCAAACATCACACTCATGTGCGCCCAAATCCCTCAAACCTTGGCTCTGATACCAAGTTGTAACACCACTTTTTCTAAAATAGCTTTTAAAATCCTTAACTACTGATTAGCACTCTTAAACATCGGAGTTTGCGGAAAACAAGCTTACATCACTTTAGTGCTAACGTTTTCATAAAAGTAGTGTTAAAAGTACTCTTTCCAACAGCTTGGAGCTATCCAACTCTGCAAAACACTGGGGCCTTACTCTTGCTGGAAACTGGTTACCTGCATGCACAATATACTAAAACGTAAGCTTTCGCTTAGTGAGCATACCACTGAACTAATAAACACATAAAGCATGAATAACTCTTCTCTGGATGTCTCACATCCCATTTATAGTCTGCAAAACAATCAAATTGTTAACTTGTCCCGGGGTATGATCACACCTCGCGTGTAACCAAACCCCTGACGCTTTACTTGGGTATAAGGATCTCAATATACCCCTTTCACTTGACTGGATACAAGTATCCGCTTTTCTTTGTACTAGACTTCTCTAAGCCAAGTACCTGCTATATTTGTGCACAAACATATCACATATCAAAACACATATATCATATTATTCACTTTATGCATAATTGCATACTAATCATATCAAAGACTATAACATAGTGCTACTTAACCTCTGAACAACAGCCTTTAACTTCACACATCAAACATACAATTGATATACTAATCACTTAGTGCACAAACATATACTAATCTGATTAAGGGTAAGTACACTCACCTTAGCAGCAGTTAAAAAATATACTCCTCTCACCGAAGCGTCAATCTCTTATTGCCTACAAGCAATAAACATGTGCTACATTAACTTCTATACGCTCTACGGCAACTTAAACTGAACATGAAACAACAAACAGCAAAACCTACTCCTGGCCCTCCCTACGCCCGTAGGAACACCTACCTACGGCCGTAGGAAGCAAAACAACCAAATCTCCTTAAAAAGCTTCCTACGCCCATAGGAAACACTTCCTGCGGCCGTAGGAGCCAAAACTCCGGAAACACTCAAAAACCTCTCTACGCCCGTAGGGAAATATCCCTGCGGCCGTAGGAACAGTCGGTACAGCAGAAAGATTGCTCTATTCGAACAGCAACTGAAAAATCGGGGTTTTACCCCTAAAACCGATTCTAAACATGTTTTCTGACCAAACAGCATTCTCTAACTGATACTATAACATCTTGGATCATCAAACAACATCAAAATCAAAGACTAATACATAAACTCAAGGATTCAACCTATGAGTCCATTTCTTGACCTAAAACTCAAATAAACTATTAAGAACACATACCTCTTGCTACTACTTCTTTATAGGAATGAATTCAGCTATCAATCTCCTGATATCTTGATCAAAATTCGAAGAAAGCTAACTGAAGTGTGTGTACGTATGTCTCCTGTGTTGGCAACTTAACATTTGACTACTCAAGGTCAAAACAAGATATACATACACTACTATTGCAACTTAGCCCAAATGGCCCCTGTACTTTAACTTTCTCATGCTGTCAACTTTAGTCCCTCAATTATATATAACACATAAATGCTTCTTAACACATAGTAGCAACTTACTAAACATGTACAACACTTAATTAAATTAATACAACTTATCATAAAAGCTTTCAAACCTTGGGACGTTACATTTTATGAAGAAACAGAATGACGGCAACAACATGTACACATGGCAGCCCTGCTAATTGCCACATTCTACAAGTACATGACCTCCACTCCTCATTAACTGTAAATGCTTCATATCCCCTTCTAACCTCAAATAGATTACCACCCCTGGAATCACATTCCCGAACCTCTGTTGTTCTTTTGTCAGTTCAATTTTCTTTCTAATTGAGGAACAAATGTCATCAACCCACTTTTCAATCTTTGTTCTCAATACATGCATTCTCTCCATCATTATTACCCTAATGGCTTCTAACATTGTGATTATTGGTTTACATCTAGCCCTCCCAAGAACAACATTGAAGCATTCACTAAAACCATTCTTAACATAATCACAACCTCTATACAATTTAAAGTAGACTCTTAACCAAACTTTTAGGTCTTTATCTATCAAATACTTGTGTGCCTTTGGGTTGGCACTCTTAATCTCATTGATGATAGATTCAAACAATTGTGGATATGAAGCTTTTGAGGCTTTCCAAAAATAAATCTAAAATGCACACCAGTGAATACCTTTCTAAAGTTCACATAAATGTGTCTAGCATATTGCCTATGTTCATACTTGGGCAATGCATCCTTCACAACCTTAATCAGTCCCTACAAAAGCAATGCAGGTAAATAAATAATTAGAATAATGTTACATCATAATATAATACAAAACACAGTTGGGTTGTTCAAACATACCTTGTGTTGATCTGATAACGGTGTCACACCTTCATCATCACTGATGTCTAAATCTTCACTTAACAATCTCAGAAACCATGTCCAATTGGGCTTGTTCTCAACATTTACTACATCCTATGGCACTAGGAAAATATGGTTATTTCCATCCCTTCTCACTACTGTCAATAACTCACTTTGACATGAGGTTTTCAAAAAGCACCCATCAAGTGCTATTACTCTCCTACATCCATGCTTCCACCAATCTTTTAAACCTTTCAAACAAACATAAAATTTATCAAAGTATGTCTCTTCATTCACATATAGCCTCACAGTTGAACCAGGATTGCTTCTTAAAATCTCATCACCATATGACCTTAAAAGTCTTTAATGTTCAGTCAAAGACTATTCAAACTGATTTAGTGCATAATACCTTACCCTACTGTACTTAGGTAAGGTTAATGACATTTTACTTCTTTAATACACATTCTACAATCTCACTTAGAGTTATGTATGGGTTGGCTTTGATTTTATGACAAAATTGCTTTCCAATCCATTTGTAATTAATAAGAGAACCATACCTAAAGGTCCTAGAACAAGTGAATTCATCATTCATAGTTACAACTTGAAATGAAGCTTCATTTGGCATTTTTCTTGCATACAACCTTTACTCACAACCTTAAACCTCACTGTTTTACCTTCTTTTGCTTGCCTTTTTCAGGGTTCTTCAAATGTTGGAGTCTTTGACCACATTTAGCTATAATGCTCTATTGAGAACCTCTCCTATACCATATAGAATAACCATTGTTTTGGGCATAGTACCTAATATAATCCTTCAATTGATTGTATGATTCATACCTTTCTCCAACTTTTGTTTTTTTCAATCCCTAATGAGTTTCTGGATCATATATGGGACACTCCTCCTCACCATCTTTGCTCAAACTACGATCATCCTCATCATTATCTCCTTCCTTGTTTATATATTTCAACAAATCCTCGATGAAAGTATCATGCACAAGTTGCACATTATACGGTTCTTCATCACCTACATTACAGCTACTATGATTAAATAAGTCCTCAGCGGGCTTCACTATTTTTTTATTGGACCTCATTTCAGCCAATTCATCTTCCCCTTTGGACAAGTGATCAAGTGATGAAGCATCACTAGCTTCACTAACTTCATCATCAAGATCAACCTCATTATCAGAATCACTAAATTCAGCCTCATCAACATCAACCTCATTTTCAGCCTTATTTTTAAATTTATCAATCACTAGGGGAGGGGCAACTACTTTACACTGCTATAACTACCATCAAGATAGTAATCTCTAAAGTCCTCAAACTCCATTTTTGAGAGTATGGTCCAATAGGAAAGTAGTTCCCCCTCCCTGTCTCTTTGGTAACAAAATCTCTAAAGTCCTCAAACTCCATTTTTAAGAATTTTACCTTCATTACTTGACCATGGTTGTATCTCAGTTGTTGAAATATAAAAGCACCATCATATGAATTTTGACTTCAAAACTTCATGTGCATACCACATTCGTAGCAACAAACTACAATAACAGCAAAATCAAACAAATATGTAAGGTTTTGTCACAAATATGTACGGTTTCATCAAAATATGGTTAGTAGAGCACATTAATGGGGTTCCCAAATAACAAAATTTCCCACTTGAAATCAAGTTTACATGCCTTGTTATGCGTCAAAATCTTCAAACAAGTGCTTAAGTAACAAGAATTTCGCTTGAAAAAGTGACAAATTTTGCTTCTTTTTTCTCAATTGTATGCAGTTTTGGCGTCACCGAGTGGTCGGGAGGGGAGTTAGGATTTCAAATCTTTATTAAATGAGACTTTGGGTCATAATGCCTCCAACTATTAGGTGAAAATGTGTCTAACTATATCCTACGTGGAATGCCACATAGGCATTTAAAAAATGTCAACTGTGTCTAGGGGAAACCGGCAACACGTAATTAAAGGTCAATATTGCATTAATTGCAAAATTCGGATACTTGTGGTTATTTTAGCAAACAAAGTTTAGTGCGTTACACAGAATATTAAATTTGGGATAGTTTCATACATTTCGGTGCACTTAACCCTTAAATATTATCTCAAAAGTTATCTAAATATCCATTTTATAAATTTAATTTAGAAATTAAAAAAAGAGTTATTTAAACTGGAATACACACCGACTATGATTGTGAGAGTTCATAACAAATATAAGTTAAATTAATAAACATGTTTAATTAACAAATTATGTAGGATGACTAGTAGACTACCACTCACACCACAAGAATATATACTTCGCACTTATTTAAGACAAACCGTCCAAACCCCATTTCTTGATGTCTTTATAATAAAAGCTAATTTAATTTTATAAAAATACCGACAACCTTATCAGATTTAAGCTTTTATTAATTAGATTGTGTAACTAATAAATAATTAGATATATAAAGAATGTACATGTCAACTATGAAAATTGACTACATGGATATTGTGAACATATGGGAACGGTGAGCTATTAATAAAATAGAAATTTAAACCCTTTTTTACAAAGGTTGGCATGTTTTAAATAACCTAAAATAATACTAGTTATTATTAAGAGAATTCGAGTTGATATTAGAAGAGAATAGGTAGATTCAACTGTTGTTTAAAAGGAATTTGTGACCAAGAGTGATTGAGGATTTGAGGTAGGTTTGGGTCGGTAACCAAGACAGAAAACTGATCTAAAACCGACAGTGGATATTATGTTCAATTTAAACAGGGCGATTTCAATAAAATGCATCCTTAATCAATAAATAAGTTGGATATTTAAAATAAATTTGGTGAAATGAAAAAGAATTTAGTACAAAAAATAACAAAACTTCATACAAAATAAAAAAGGAAAAATTATGTGAAATAAAAATAGAGTTGTATTCAATAAAGTCAAAATAAAAACATAGTCCTAAAATTTTAATATTTAATTACATATGATTCAGTATACAATCACATGTTATTGTAAAAACATCACATGTGAATTATGAAAATGTCACTTCGACCAAAATTTTAAAAATTCAATTTGGACTATTGATGTGGCTGACTTAAAGGCTTAAATTAGTCATTTATAAATATGAATTAAGTATACACTATATTGAACATTTCTTAATAAAAATAATTAAATAAACAAGAGATGTATAAGAGGAATATAATAGAAAGAAAAAGAAAGAGATTCTAAAAATTAAGATCATAGCAAAAACTTCAAAAAAAAATATAAAACACAATACTCTAAAAGTATATAAAAAAATATCTAGATATATTACATCAATCAATTATAGTTTAAAATACATCTTATATATATATATATATATATATATATATATATATATATATATATATATATATTGCAAAAGTTAAAACAAGAACTGTTTTTCGTACGAGAACTAATCTAAGCCGTCAAATTCCCCTCCTTTAATGTTATTGCCCACTCATGAATTCCTCACATGCACCCTGCCACACCTGATCCCCTCAATGCTCTCCATCCATGAACTTCCCATATTCAAGGAACGAATGAGATTAGTTCTCGTACGAAAAATAATTCTTGTTTAAACCCTATCCTAAATGATATATCCACAAAAATTATATCTATCTTAAGCTGAGATGCACGTGGACAAAAATTACTGACGAGCGTATTAATGGGATATAAATAATGTTTGTTTTTTTTTTCTTTTTACTTTTTGAATGTATTGCTTTCTTTTTATTATATGGGGAAGAAATCTGGACGGTTTGTCTTTTTTACTTTTATATCATATCAATATGCATAAATGATAAAAATGGTAATCGAATGGTATTATAAGTTAACCAAAATTTAAAGAGTGAATCATCATCGGTCACTATAAAAAAACACTTTTCAGCGACGATAAAAGTCATTATAAAAAGTCAACACCTATCACGTAAAATACATCATTAAGAAAAAAGTAAATAAGATTTCGAGATTACATTTAACGAGGGCAATGTCACCTCTAATACTTGAATCTATCATTTCTTCTTATATTTTCTAGGTCAAAAAGGTAGATCTTTTGTCGTTTAAACTATTTCTAACCTATACTTGCCCTCCCACACCCATTGTCACATCATCATCCACATCATCTCACACCTTAAACCCTCTCTAACCACAAACTCTCACATCAAACCCTCTTCAACCTACATCAAATATGAATAAAAAAATATATATATTAATAAGAGAGAAAGAGAGTAGAAAAGGAAAAAGGAAAAAAAAGACCCGCCACTAGTTCACAAGCCAGTTAGGGTTTGAACCCTCTTGGCAATCATGGTATCCTAGCTCTAGATGGCCCACACCCAGCTCAGGTTGGCCCGATACAGATAGTCTTAGGAGCTTTTAGCAATATATATCCAGTTCTCGCTAAAACTTTTGGTGGCCAAAAGTTATTATTATTGTAGGGTGTTACCAAAATAGTTTGATTCATGTAGATTTTATTGGTTAAATCAATTTTTATACTCATGTTATTATCAAAAATAAAAGTAATACTCACATGAGAGTAGAATAAAGATTAGGGGTCTGATACTTTCACAAGAAAAGACATTTTTTGCCCTCTACTTACATGTGCACAGTACAGTCAAACTCTCTCTCTCTCTCTCTCTCTCTCTCTCTCTCTCTCTCTCTCTCTTCATATATTACACCGCCATGTTCGCCGCCCGTCACCAAAATGGGCAAGATGTAAGGCTGCGACAACAAAACCCAATTCTTCATCTCTTTTGCCAACCATAAGACCATTGTCAGTAGACCATCACACTTATGGAACGACCGCCGTTGCTTTTGTCGGGTAACAACAGAACCACCATCACCACCATCTTGTTGGATCTGAACCACCATCACCACCAACTGTCACCAGATCTAAGCCATCTCGTTGGATCTGAACCACCATCACCACCAACTGTCACCAGATCTAAGCCATCATCAACCCCATCGTCACTGCAATCATCACCAGAACTCCATGAGTCACAACCGATCTGAACCACCATTTTTTCAAATTTGAAACACCATCTTTCCGATCCTGGACCACCTTTCTCATCATATCTCAATGTTGGTTACATTGCACGTCGTCTCCTTCGTTTCTATTTCTAGTTCTGGTTCGCCACAGTGTCTCCTTCGATTTCTATTCGTCACTACATCCGACGATCGTCTCTTCCGTTTCCGGTTCACTGTCACATCCGACGTCCGTCCCATCAGGTTAGGGTTCGCCGCCACTTCTATAACCGCATCCTACACTTTCTGGTTCATCTTCGCATCCTTCAATTTCACCTAGCAAAGATATTGAACTGGATGATATATGAGGTTGTTTCCACCTTGGGGTATTGTGTAGATACTCTCTATCTCTCTCTCTCTCTTCTATATGCTTCGGTGTACGAGGGAGGGCATAATGGTGAACTCACAATTTTTTCAGTTGATGAAGTAAAACCTTTCGTGAAAATATAAGCCTTCTAATGATCAATGAAAGGAAATTGATTCGTACACAACACTTTTTAATCATATACATAAATTACAAATAGTGAAGAATGTTTAATATAATCCATACTTAATTCATAGTCTTAATGGACTAATTTTAACCTTTGGATCATAACATCAATGGTCCAGATTGTATTTTAAGATTTTGGGTAGAGGGGTATTTTCATAATTCACATGTGATGTATTTACAAATCATATGTGATTATATACTGAATCAACTGTGATTGCATATAAAAACTTTAGGACTAATTTTTTACATAAACTTTATTAAACACAACTTTATAAATAGTTAATAAACGTAATTCAAATTTGATAAGGAATAAAGTTTTTATACCTAGTCATGCATGCTATGTAATAATCTATCTTCATTGAAAATAATCAACTTATAATCTATCTTTAGTTAAGATGCAAATTTTTTATGGAGAAATATGAATGATGATAGTAATAATTAGTAGGAAACAAACCATGCTTGTCTTTTACTTTTCTTACATAATTCATTTTTTTTTTTAGTTTTTTATATAAATAACTCCTAATCTACTTTAAATTTATTCACGACAAAATTTTAACTTGTGATTTTATGTTATAAGTAACAACAATAAAGTTAGACACCTTAGGTTTATTTTTTTTTCTTTTTCATTTTTTATATGCTGAAGAAATCTGGACGGTTTGGATATTTAATTTATTTTTCACGTTTTTCCTGCAAAAGTCAGGCAATATAATAATATTAGTATCAACCGTCAAACCAAGATAACCAGCACACGATTGAATAAAAGCACAAATATTAGTGTCATCTTCTTCCTCGTTATGATCTATAAACGCATAATTATATATTATATCATATTATAATAATAAAAGTAAATCTCAAGAATATATATGGATGCAACACACGGGATTTATTCAATATTGAAGTAAGTTATCAAATTGTGACGTTCATTTTGGATTTACTTTTTCAAGTTTAATTCAAATAATACCAATTTTTCAAGTTTCTTATAGCAAAACTTATAGTATATCATTCTTTAGTTATTTATCTTCAAAAAAAAATTTAAAAAACTAAAGTGTTGATGTTTAGGTGTTTCATAAGGTTCAAGTTTTGTTAGAAATAAAAAAGATATGGATTTAGTATTAGGTATGAGGTATGTGTTTAGTCGTTAAAAAAGTTTGAGTAAAAGTGTAATTATCTTTGCATCGCCTTCTGTAGCCTTTTCTTATAGTTTGGGTTTGCACAAATTCCATTGATGAGTAGTTCAATTATTTTAACCGCTAAAAACATACCTCTAACCTAATTTGCTAATCCTAAATTTATATCATTTTTGTTTACTACAGAATTTAAACCCACAAAATAACTTTATGAGATACCCAAACACCATATGCCGATAAGCTATAAGTTTTTTGGTGATTAGTAGCTCAGCGAGTGCAAAGTCACGAGGAATTATAACTACTTGGGATTCATCTAAGTTCATTGCTTCTTTGACATAAAGGGTCGATCATATTATAATAGCAGAAGAATATTCACTCTAGTTCATTTTTAAGTTTTAGTCCTAAGGGACTAATTTTACTCTTTAGATCAATGACATCAATAGTTTAAATTGAATTTTTAAAATTTAGGCGGAGGAGTATTTTAAGTAATTCACATATTATGTTTTATAAAAGCACATGTGATTGTATACTAATTACATCTGATTATCAAGACTATGTGTTTACATGGTATTTATTAAACACATCTCATAATAAAAATTGGAAATGGAAAGTGATTTTTATAAATGTGTACTATTCAAGTGACATTTAAAAAAAAGTGATTTAGGAGAACCTAAGTAGATGTTTGAATCCAAAGTAATTAATTCTTTTGTATCTTTTGGTGTTTATAATGAAGTAAGAAGAACTTTTACAAAATAATTGTATCTAGAATGCAAAAAATGTCGCACCATGAATTTATGAGGAAAGAAAACTAGCATCGGGTGGTAAAAGTTTCACAAGAGTTTGCTTCGATGGGTTAAAGGTCAGTAAACTAGAGCGGTTCCTTGTTTAGGAAAAGTTATTTAAGAAATCTAGAAGCTATAGCTCTTGATAGAAAACTCTTAGATCGTTCATGTCGGATAATGTTGAAGTCTAGAGTATTTGATTTCTGACCACAACCTTTCAAGTTTTCGAATTTTGATCAATGATTTGAATGTGAAAAATGTAACTATGTAGTGATAATTGTTGGGATCGATGACAACCTAAACCAAACGCAACAAAAGCAAAATAAAGTTTTTCAAGAAATGTTTCAAGTGTAAAACTTTATTCCCATCAAAACCACTCAATAGAACAATATCTACAAAAGCTAATGCAACAAAAAAGAGACGGAAGAGATGTACACCCTCTAGAGCATCGGAGACATCAAGTGTAGGGATGAACTAGTCCACTGCGAGTTAGTGAGAGACCCAAGCGCTAGCAAGCCTCCAAATGAGCTTCAAGCCTTAAACCCACTTTTGAAACCACACTTTATCTCCCCTTAACCAGATCGACCACTCAAGAATACTCCAAGTTGTACTTAAAAGTGTATACAAGTGTGTCTTTGAATATATATATATATGCCAAGTAAGTCAAGGAGAGTGAAGGCATGCTATTTATAAGGTCCAAGATACCCCTAGAAGGCCTAATGATCAGCCAAAAGGTAATAATGAAGAAGTTATGCATTGCACCACCCAAAAGGTCCAATAACAATATAGTCTCTACAGCCCCCTTCACGAACCATGAAGGTCTTCACGGCTCATTAAGCCTAAATCTTCCACAACCAATGACGGGACACTGAGACTCTTCATGACAACATCCTTCACGACTTGTAAGAACCCTTCACAACCAAGACCCGAACTAAACCATCTTGATTCCTTGGTCCTATCCTTTCGTCTGTGTTATCATGATTGATGTGTGATAATCGAGTTACAAATTTTAAGTCCAAAATCACCTATTATGTCACACACACGCACACTAGGCAAGTATACATAATCTTGTAGTAGCATAGTAAAGGCAAGTAATGGGTATTGTATCCACGGAGAGTGGTGCAACACCGAGAGGGATAACATACTAATAGTTAACCTAAAGTTGAGGGCTTTTTAGTTTTAAGAAGATAAATAACTAGAAAAACTAATAAAAAAACAATTAACTAAACTAAAACTTTGATACTCTTGCAAATTAACCAATTAAAAGCACGTATTCACCTTAATCTCTCCCCCTAGTTTAACATACCTCGAGATCAATTTAATTGATTACATTGAATGACTTTACTACACTCAATTTCTGATTTCATGCAGTTAATGTGTAAAAGACTCGACAAACAACGTCTGATCGATCATGCAATTAAAATCAACCTAGTTCATAATCTATTAACCAACTTAAATCAGATTTAACTAAACTCAATCATGTCCGTGATGGTAAAGCTTAGATTTTTAAGTTTAGGCTATAGTTTCTAGATCTTGATTACTTTTCTGAGTAAACCCTTAAACAATTCATAGACAAATAATTCAAAGAGGGACATACATCATATAAACTTTCTATTTATAATCAATATGAACCATGAATTCAGCCATTTATAATTAAAACCATAAAATCCAACCTTTAATTAATAAACAAGAAAACTAGAATCAATCCATACATAATCAAGAAAATCAAGAAATTTATCACTAGGGTTTGATCATAAGATGAATATAAAAGAAAATCAGCCCATAACTAGGCTTAGAACAATCACAAAAGTCATGAAGAACATGATTAATCTAGAAAATAACAAAGATCTAGATAAACAGAATGAAACTTGATGATTGTTGATGATGATTCTTCAATTCCTTGGCCTCCAATGGTGAATTCTGCTCCTCCAGGGTTACGAGAGCCTTCCAAGTCGTCCTAGGGCTGCCAAGTGCAAGAGATGAGTTTTAGAAGTTTAAAAATTCAAATATAGAGATATAAGGTCCCGGCCGGGGTCACGATGCGATGCGTTTAAAACTCAATTTCTAGATATTTCTTTTCGGCACGTAGCTCAAGCCCTCCCTCTGCGAAGCACGTCACGACGCGACGGGGGACTGGTCGCGGCACGACCGGGTCTTTTTTCGTCTGTTTCTCGATTTTCTCCTTTCTTTCGCTCGTTTTCAGCTATTTCTTTGACTCTTCCGCCATGTTCAACTTGAAAACATCCCAAAACATATATTAGTGTATATTTTGCTCATTTGCACATAATAGTAAGTGTAAAAATCACAATATTTACAGAGAAAACGTAGGTAAACCCGGAAATATCCACGATCAATTCTCGGCGCTTGAACCAATTGAATTGTGCTTCATTTGTAGTGATACTAGCATGCACGTATCCTGGGTAGACACCAACAAACTCGTACTCGATCATGACATTTTTTATGATGTAAGGTCCTTCCGGTCGCACATCAGGAATATCCGCAATCATTTTTCGAAAACAAAAAGTTCAAGTTTAGAGAAATACGGTCATGCCTTGTTAAGGCACAAGGCTGTACATGTGTTAACTGTTAAGGTGTGTGTGTCTCATGCACCAACATTGGTACATAGTGAGGCATGGTCGTGCCTTGTTAAGATTCACGGCCTTGCGTGTACCTTAGGTGTGTGTCTGCACATCGTCTTTAATTTTGAAGCATGGCCATGCCTTGTTAAGCCGCATGACTGTGCGCTTTTACCGGAATTGAAGATAAACTTAAATATGATAAGTTTACTTGAACTCAAATTTATCTTATACCTAGTATATATAGAGGGTATGTAATCGTGTTATTGGTGCTTGAAAGCATACTAAACACCAAAAAACGAAGAAAAGAGGTGAGGGAGAAAGAATCAAGACTTCTTGAAGCATATTTGGCTAGCACCAAGGATTGCAAAAAGGTTCTTGTGGTGTTAAAGGAAAGATCAAATCTTCTCTTCATCGTTTATGAGCTCCTTAAAATCTAAGGTATAGTTTTCTAAACTCATTGTTGTTGCTAATTTGCATGCATGAGATCTATATATTGGTGAGACATATGGTGATAATTTTTTTTCGTTGCGTTTAATCCTTTTAAAAAACTACTATATAGTCCAATGACCGTTACTTACATTAAAGTGATCCACAGCTAAAGATATCGAGGGAGCAGATATATTCCACCATTTGCAAAAGTCCCGGAATAACTTTTTTGATAGAGGGCAAGACACAAACACATGGTCCTCAGTTTCAATCTCCTTGTTACAAAGAAAAACAAACTCCGAATCAATGGGAATCACTCTATCAAATAAGTTGCATAGAGCAGGAAGATGATTATTTTGTGTAACACCGTATTTTCTAAAACACATCTTTACTATACGCGCGGAAGCTAACATTATAATAACATATATATATATATATATATATATATATATATATATATATATATATATATATAATTCAAATACAACTTTGCTGGTTTTAGCTATACAAAATACAACCACGGTGTTAATTACAAAACAGGCTCTAAACAACACATCTAATAACAGAGTATGATCAGTCCATAATTCCAGCTTCAACCATATCCACTCACCAGGTGTATCCTGTAAAAGATTTCAACAGTGGGGAATTAGCACAAAGCTAAGTGAGAGAATAGATACCACAAACATACAAGGCATAAAGCCCAAACAAACAATGCTCAAACAAACAAGAGAACCGGCGGTCTTGCGGACCTTCAACCAAATGCCGGTGATATATCTTATACATCCAAGATATATATCCACTCACCAAAATCTTCAACTGTTCAGGTAACTCAGTCTATTCTCAACTACCGAGTCTTGCTTCCAACTGAATAAACAACTAACAATCAGTATTTGCTTAATCAACAAACAATAAGCATAACACTGAAATCAAACATACATGTACATATAAAGCCACAAGTACATATCAACTCATGTATATACAATCAATATACCACAATTCACTATTACTCTTACTTACTGTAATCTTGTGAATTCATTCAACTCCTTAGCTTAGGAAAATTCATGCATTCCTCTCATAAGCCAAAGCAACAAGTTCATGTTCTAAACTTGATCTTTCATAACACAATATTCATCAATTCCGAGCATAGGCATAACTGGAAATCCGATTGTGTTCAAATCCGACAAGATCAAATCCGGTTGGGCCAAATCCGATGAAATCAAATCCAAGAAATGGCAATTCCGATTAACATGAAATCCGATCAATTAAATCCGAGCAAAAGCAAATCCGATAACGGACAATCCACAATCCGATAAAAGTCAAATCCGATCAAACATTCGATCCAATATAGTCCATAATTCCAATTAAACTAGGAATCTGAGCAAATGCTCAATTCCGAGCAAACATGAAATCCGCTAGTATCGAAATCCGAGTAAATGGGAAATTCCGATCAAATCATGAAATCCGATAAACTCCAAATTCGATCAACATACAATCCGATAGACTTAAAATCTGATTAAAGAGTTAAGGCCATTTGTTCTGTTTTCTCGGATTCTCAACAATCCGATCAAGTTTTATCGGATTTCCCTTAATCCGATTCATTCAACTACGAAATCCGATCGATTCGTACATAGCAAATCCGACAGATTCAAAGATGATCATAACTTCAAATTTAAATCTGATTTTAGCAGGCAACCACATATATGTTTTCCAGAACTGAATTCTAACATATATTGTTCATCCTAACATCATAATCTAACATACATACAACCTAAAATCATCAATTCATCATATAAAAGCATTCAATCGGATTTCTCCCAAAAACACATACAATCCGAAATTAATTAACAATTATCATATAATTCTGAATTCTAACCTCAGTGATGATGAAATATACTTCAGTTTAACAGATTCACAAACAAGATCAACAATTAAAATTAATTATTTCTTCTTTTCTTTTGTTCTCGGCCGTAAACTCACAAACACACACAACATTTTTTAGTTATTGCATGCTGTAGGACCGACTGGGGAACGGGGTTCTAAACTAAACTAAAACACCCTTACGCTAGGACTGATCTAGGATGAGAAATAGTGCGGAATTTCTATTTCCCAAACCTCCTAAGGATTCTAAGATCTGCTTAGGTGTCCGGCACACAGTAACACTAAGAAACACACAGAGTAGAAACAAGAACAAACTCTAAGAACTCACACAGAGATGGTTAAGGCTGCCCTTGGATTCGAGATTAACACTAAGTTTGCGATTTAGTAGGCTTAAGGTCAGATAAGGTCGATTAAGAAGGCTCCCGGTTGATTACCTGTCAATTAGTCGATTACCCGCGAACTCTCGATTACCCACGCTAATGCGGGGTTAAGCTCTATTTATAGAGTAAAAACTTCACTACGCACGTGGTGCAGAGCACTGCGTACGTAGTCGGTTCAATACGCACGACCTGCAATGATTTAATGTTAATTAATTACCTGTTAACCGACTTGTCCACCACGTGCGAACTGAGATCCACTACGCACGTAGTGGACTCATCACGCACGTGATGAACTTTCACACAGACTTAAACTTCCAAACTCACATCAACACATGATTAAGTACTTGTAAGCTTAAGATAATCACATAGAATCACTAAGAATGTATACACATGCAAACAATTAACCAAAACACATTTGAATTAATATTTCATGTATGTATTGGATTGATAAGAACTAGGGATTCACAATTATGCACCAACAAACTCCCCCTAAGATCTAGTTCTATCAATAACCATTGCACTAAGAAAAAATTCCACAAAGTAAAATGCACAAAGCAAAATGCACACAGCAGAATGTACTAAGCAAAAATTTGCACAAAGCAAAATTCATACAGCAAAATGCTAAAGGAATACCTTTCGTCATGCCCTTACCTGCACTACGCACGATGTGAGCTGTAACTCGTGCTTAGTGGGGTTCCATCTCGCATGTAATGAGTTTCTCATCTGTGAACCTTAATTACTGTTAGTACTGCACTTAGCAATAAACGGTCAGTAATTTCAAGATCACTTATAAACATTTAAGCAAAACACATCAAAGTGAGATGAAGGAAATGTAAACAGAACAAATCACACTAAGAAAAAATAGAACATACTAGAACTCTTTTTGTATTTTTCTGATAATAAAGGAAAATAAATGCGAATGTAAACTATGAACTAATTAAAATCTAAATAGCAGAATAACCAAAACAAAAGGAATTGCAGAAATTAAATTACTGAAAATTAATCTTTTTGTGAGAAGGATCCAGTATGGAGTCCGTACTAGCTCGTCTATACTCAGTAATCATTCATTTCAGAACCTTGGGCATAAACATATTCTCTTAAACTCTGTCTGTCAACCTATCTTTCTTCAGATAATAACAGATTTTGTTTCAACATTTTCAGATTGTCTAGAACTGAATACATGATTAAGACTATCTCTTTCAAAGTCTCACAGTATTTTGATTCACTCAGTAGGTTGCACAACTTAATTACCAAAACCACCATGCTTATGTGATATGTAAATTTGTCAACGCATTTTATGCTCTTTGACATGGAGGTCGATTTTTCACCTCTCTAGACATTTTTTTGCTGAGCTTTTGTCAATGCATTTTATGCTCTTTGACAATTCAACACTAATAGATCAATGTAGCTTTTGTCACTGCATTTTATGCTCTTTGACAATTCAACATTGATAGATCAATGTATCTATTTCTTTTGACATTCTCAAAATTGGGGTCAATTTTTCACCCTCTTTTACATATAGCTCAATGTCATTTAACACATTAGGCATGGTAACAGGTGTGTGCATCAAACTAAGTCATTCTCAACTGTTATTGACTTATAGACTTAGAATGTCTCGATAGCTTAAATCTATGACTGATTTTCACATGCATAACCATTTATCAGTCTAGACTTTCCTTATATGTCTTACACACTATCTGTTTCTTATCTGATTCAACTAGATTTTCAGACAGTTTTCTCAAAAGTATGTATGTGCCTTCAGTTCTAATTTTACTAGACGACTTTGTATTGAGAACCAGTATGCCATCACTCTCCATCTAGGTTGGATCAACTTCTCCTTTTTTTTTTTTTTTTGTATTTTTTATGTTTTTTGATTTTTTTTTTGTATTTTCTAAGTTTTCTGATTTTTTTGTATTTTCTATGTTTTCTGATTTTTTTTTTGTATTTTCTAAGTTTTCTGATTTTTTTGTATTTTCTATGTTTTCTGATTTTTTTTTTTGTATTTTCTAAGTTTTCTGATTTTTTTGTATTTTCTAAGTTTTCTGAACTATTAACTATCTCCCCCTAAAATACTAAACAATCTAAAAATACTAAGAAAATAGAAACGCAGAAGCACATAGGAAATAAACACAAAGACAAAAGAACAATTTAATCACACAGAAAATAGACACACAGTCACAAATACCTCACACTTGATGATAGCGGTTGACACCCTTCACACAGAAGAAAGAATTAGAAAGCATTAGGAACCCAAGCCCGAATAGTCATGGGTTTCCCGTCTTCTCCAATCACTGGAAGTTTCATCCAAGTTCCAGTCTTCTCAGCAGCATTGCTGAACCTGTCACTCGAATCCTTAGGCATTTGAACACACAGTTTGTTAGTCCACTTAGAATTCTGATTGAGCGAAGATTTTCTTTTGCTAACAACTTCGGGATATTTAGATTTTCTTATGGTATCCCCGTTTGTCCTTTGATGCTGAACTTGAAGAGTTGAGTTTTGATTGTTTTTAGTAAACGTTTTATTCTTTTGAAAAGTCTCAACTTTCCTGTTACATCGCTGATGTGGCTGCTGATCACACTCGTAACTGAGGTGACCAGGTCTCCTGCACACATAGCAAATCCTGTCTGGATTTTGCTTTATAGGACCTTTCGACATCCTTTGAGATCGATACCCTAACCCTTGATGTTTGGGTAATAGTTTGACCTCTTGGTACGGACAGGTATCAGGAGACTTTACACCCTCCTTTTCAAAATTCCGAAGGGCATCGCGGATACGATGCATCAACGGATCTTTCACATTAGAACTTGCCAACAGTTCTCTTATGCCTGGTTCAGCCTTTTTAATTTCTTCTTGCTGAACCTCATTCTTCTGAGGCTCACCCACATTCTCGTCTAACTTTAAATCCTCTTTTGGGGTTGATGCAGAAGATTCATCAACCTTTGTAGGTAGTGAGTCAGATTCAGAGTGAACATCATCATTCACCAGTTGATTTAACACTGGTGGTGGACATTTAAAGTATAACTTCTTGTTCTTTTCTGAATCAGTACCTTGACCTCTCTGATCGATTATGTACTCAAATAAGTAAGAAGACGTGGAATAGCTTTTGAGTTTTTGACTCAGAGTCTCATAATCGACCTTTGAAGTAGCAAGGTCTCGTTTCAGCTTATCAATCTCATTTATATAAAACACTATAGCATCCTGTTTATTTAACAGAGCCACACCTAGTTCATGCACCTGTTTGCCTAAACTTTCATTCTTTTCTTTCAACTGTTTTTCTCTATCTTTTATCAACAGGTTTTTATCTAACTTAGATGCGAGCTCTGAAATTGTAGACTTTAGGAACACTATCTGTTTTACATAATCATTACAAGAACTACAAGGTAAGCCAAAAGTACATACCTTTTCCTCGGATGATTGACCACAACTGCACACCTTTTGGTTTGACTCATTGGCACGAACTTTCACTGGTGTCTTTTCTGCAGCTGGAACCGAGGCTGATTCATCTTCAATGTTGGCAATTGATTCTTCCTCACTTGAGTAACTTTCTGTCTCGGATTGAGAATCTTCGTTCAACACATGAACATTTGCCACATTAATATCAGCACCATCATTCCCAAATTGTACTGACCAGTCAATTCCCTCGTCCTTTTGAACAACTGCCATTGCCTTAGCCGGTTTTGGAGTTGATTCAGACTTTATGGTTGAAGAAGAAAATGATCTACTGCCAGGACTGGTTTTGAAAGGATACTTCGGTCCCACACTCTTCGGCTTATCACATTCTCTCGCGAAATGACCTTTTTCACCGCAATTATAGCATGTTACCGCAGACTTATCAAAACCAAGGTTGGTATCCTTTGTAGCTGATATTTGCTTCCCTGTTCTTTTCTCATATGCTCTTGCCCTCCTGACTAAGTTAGCATATGACCAGAGGATATCTTGTCTCTCCATCTCATCGTCATCAATCTGTTCATAATCCTCTTGAGTAAGATGAGCATTACCAATCTTCCCCTTCAGTAGATCATCATAAGAGGAGACTAGCGCACTTAGCATGCTCATATGTGCTTTTACTTCATCTGCGCTCCCATACTTGAAATGCTCGACATTGAATCCAGAAGTAGACACAGTATAGGATGGCCCAGAAGATGAAGCTTCAGATGTAGATCTGCCAGATTCATTTACATTACTCACATAGGCAGATTGTAAGGGGGCATTTGAAGAAGTGGATGACGATACAGGTGTTCCAGAGTAGTAGAGAGAAGGATTTTGTTGATAACTGGACATGGAATCCAAATTTTGTTCCTCCTGCTCTTGCTCTTTCAACTTTGTGATGAAATCATTTAGATCCATCCCGTCAAAACCACCACTATTCTTCAATATCATAATATATGGCCGCCAGCTCTTGGG
Source organism: Pulicaria dysenterica (assembly GCA_947179395.2). Taxonomy (NCBI): domain Eukaryota; kingdom Viridiplantae; phylum Streptophyta; class Magnoliopsida; order Asterales; family Asteraceae; genus Pulicaria; species Pulicaria dysenterica. Next base: position 31,548,750 of record OX359290.1, read on the forward strand.
CAAGGCTTTTGCCAAAATTTCCACATGTTGCTTCTCTGGAACAGTAACACCCAGACTGTCCAGTTCACTAAGAAGATGATTATATCTTGTAATGAGAGAAGGAATTTTTTCATCTCTAGTAGCCATGAAATGATCTAATTCCTTTCTCAATTGACTTGCTTTCAATTCCTTGAGGGCGGCATTTCCCTCATTTCTCTTCTCTAGTGCTCTCCACAGGCTGTGGGAAGTTCTATATCTTCTGAATTGATGGAAGATCTCATTAGGAATCGCCTGGATTAATTGAGCATAGGCCTTCTTCTCTGCATCATGACGGCTCTTCTGTTCAACAGTCATTCCATCATAGGGGGTTTCAATATTTCCCTCCCCCTTGGGAACCATATAATCGGTGCTTATTGCTCTCCGAAGTCTACAGTCAAGGCCATCGAGGAATATTTCGAACCTGGGCTTCCACATAGGATAGTCTTCCATGGTTAACAGTTTAGGTACTTTATTGGCACTCCCCATTTCACTGTCTAGCAATAAGTTATTTAAAACTGTTGTCTGTTTTGATGCCATTTCAGTAATCAAGAGCTGAGAACACACAGACTGAAATAAGGATTTTATAGACCACGCAGATTCAATACGCACGGAGTGGTAATGCACTTCGCACGAACACACAGCACAACGCACGAAGCACACAGTACTACGCACGGACAGGACACAAAACGCACGTAGTGGGTAATACTCAATGCGAACTGACACGAAGACACACCGACCTTACTACGCACGAACTGAGACAGTGGTACGTACGGACTGAGCTGACTACGCACGGAGTAGTTAAGATATTTTTAATGGAAAAATTTATCACACAGACTCAACACGCAAGTAATGGATTTACCACGCACGAGTTGAGGAGTCACTACGTACGAACTAGCACACAGCCTATCGAAGATTCTAGAGGATTAACGACTCACCACGCATGTACTAAGGGTCACCACGCACGCACACAGAGTTACTTCGTACGAGTAAAATTCAATGATTAAGAACTGTTTAAGTCACTAAGACACACTACGCATGTGATGAGGGATAATACGCACGGACTTAATAGACTATGCACGGAGACCACACAATACGCACGGATGAAGTAAAATAACACACAGATTCAACACGCACGTACTGGAGGCATTGCGCACGCGTTGGGAATCTACTACGTACGGAATGAACACACAGTCAATCGAAGAGTCTAGAAGATCTACGACACACTACGCACGTACTAAGCTTACTACGCACGCACTGGAAGCTCACTACGCACGGTTAAAAATCAAGCTGTTGACGTAAAAATCGACCCTTTTTAACGCAAAACGACCTATTTTCGACCGAAAAACCAATTAAACACGACGAAAAGGACAAAACACACAGGCCTAATCGACACCTAGATCACGAAACCTAAGGAAAAGTGATCAATCAAAGCACAAGGCTCTGATACCACTTTGTAGGACCGACTGGGGAACGGGGTTCTAAACTAAACTAAAACACCCTTACGCTAGGACTGATCTAGGATGAGAAATAGTGCGGAATTTCTATTTCCCAAACCTCCTAAGGATTCTAAGATCTGCTTAGGTGTCCGGCACACAGTAACACTAAGAAACACACAGAGTAGAAACAAGAACAAACTCTAAGAACTCACACAGAGATGGTTAAGGCTGCCCTTGGATTCGAGATTAACACTAAGTTTGCGATTTAGTAGGCTTAAGGTCAGATAAGGTCGATTAAGAAGGCTCCCGGTTGATTACCTGTCAATTAGTCGATTACCCGCGAACTCTCGATTACCCACGCTAATGCGGGGTTAAGCTCTATTTATAGAGTAAAAACTTCACTACGCACGTGGTGCAGAGCACTGCGTACGTAGTCGGTTCAATACGCACGACCTGCAATGATTTAATGTTAATTAATTACCTGTTAACCGACTTGTCCACCACGTGCGAACTGAGATCCACTACGCACGTAGTGGACTCATCACGCACGTGATGAACTTTCACACAGACTTAAACTTCCAAACTCACATCAACACATGATTAAGTACTTGTAAGCTTAAGATAATCACATAGAATCACTAAGAATGTATACACATGCAAACAATTAACCAAAACACATTTGAATTAATATTTCATATATGTATTGGATTGATAAGAACTAGGGATTCACAATTATGCACCAACACATGCAATGAGAGAAATGGTGGCAATGTGGTGGGTTTAGGTGTCCCAAAACCGACACCTCATCAACCCCACTAACAATCACAATTAATTAACAATTAATCACAATTTAATTAAATTCAATTAATTAAACACATAATCAAAAATCAACCAATTAATTAAAGTAATCCTACTTAATTACCTTAATCCTACTTAATTACCTTAATCCTACTAGGCCGGTAAGGAGGGTGTTACATTTTGTGATCTCCATATAAATATGTTTATTTTACTAGGCACTGATTTCACCCAAATCGTCTTTTGTCTTCCAAGACCTTTTGTAGCCAATGTATCAAAAGACTTACGAAGAGAGGAGACATAAAACAAATCCCTTAGGCTCCATAGACCAAGACCAGTTCCCGTTTACAGTTGGTACAAACATGAGTTGAGGTCTATATTGATATCGTTGAAATATTTCTATTGATAATATAGATTTCCATGTACCCGTCTTTTTTGAAGTTTGAGGATCAACAACATGAATGGAATGAATAACTTTATACCATAACAAAGATGAATCTATTTTAGCCTACCTCTACCATTTAGCTAGAAGAGCTAAGTTTAAGGCTCTTAAGCTGTAAAGACCAAGACCCCCCCCCCCCCCACACACAACATTTTTGGAACAATTACATGTTTCCAAGCCACCCAAGAAATTTTTTGAATGTTTGAATTGCCTTCCTAAAAAAATCTACTCCTAATACTCTCCAGTTGTTTCAAAACAGTTAAAGGGGGTTTAAAAGGTGAAAAGTAATAAATTCCCAATGCACCCAAAACTGAGTTACAGAGCGTTAGTTTGCCACCCATCGAGATGAGAGGGATTTTCCACATCGATAGCTTCCTTTCAAACTTTTCAACTATAGCTTTCCAAGATGAACTTTTGGACATTTTTGCACCCACCGGAAGACCAAGAAATTTTAAAGCTAGAGAACCAACTGAGCACCTCAAAAGATTAGCCACTTGATTTAAATCACTGTTTCTTACACCAATACTAAACAATTTTGTCTTAACAAGATTAATGTTGAGCCCCGAGCCCTGAAGTAAGATAAAAACATCTTAAAATACGAATTGTATTAAGAGCATTTGAAGGAGGCCAGTCACCTGTAAAAATGACATCGTCCGCGTACTAGAGATGCGAGATGAGAGGTTCATTATCAGGAAGAGGTATGCCATTAAAAATACCTTTATTAACAGCTTCTTTCATTGCCACATTGAAATCTTTTGCTGCAATAATGAATAAAAAGGGGCAAAAGGATCTCCTTGCCGCACCCCTCTTAACCTACAGGAATTCATACCTGCAACGAACGAACATTTATATAAAAAAACGTTCAAATTGGATTAGATGTTTACAATAAGTATAACGGTTAAGTCCACTGAGTAGTATTCTACTTTTCTAAAAAGTAGATGTATGTAATTTGATTTTCGAAATTAGCACCAAAAATTGGTAATCTGGCCTGATTTCCTCCGATTGTCGTTGCGGTAGTGACTGCATTGTTGGTGTTTACTTTACATTTGTGAAGTTAAACAAAAAAAATTATACTAATCTTTTAGTTTTTTAATCCTCTTTCAAACAAGACCACTCTTCCCATATTTTTTTAAATTTTTTTGAAAATGCAATTTTTTTTGCATTTAAGGCTGAATTGTAGTGTTATGTACGGATTTTGCATTTTGGGTTTGAATATGTAATTTTGCATTTTGGGCTGCATTTTTATTAAATCATTTTGGGTTTGTATTTTGCATTTTCATAATTTTGCATTTTGGAAGCATCTACATGACCTCCATGTTCATATTTTGCATTTTTCGATTTTTTGCATTTTGTATTTAGAGTGAAACGCAGCTCAAAATGCAAAGTTTGCATTTTCAAATAAAAAAGTTTCACAAATATATCAAGTGCGGTCTTGTTTGAAATGGACGAAAAACTGAATCTAATGATATACTTTTTTTTGCTAAAATTATTAAAAACGAATGATTTATGATCATTTAAATATTAAGGAGGGTTTTTTTTTTGTTTAATCGCTGTAGGCTGGTGTTTTTTTTTAATTTTTTCATTTTTACTCTTAAACAATATGTCACGTGTCAACTTCACGATGATTTTTAGGTTTTATGTTTAAGGGTGATTCTTTATAGAATCTTACCATATATATATATATATATATATATATATATATATATATATATATATATATATTCCCTAATAATTAAAGAAGGAGAAATACTCAAAAGAAGTAGAATGGGGTATCAAAAACATCGCCATTTATTAAAGATAAAAACCAAGATAAACACAAATTAAAAAATTTTAATATACAGTCAAACGCTCCAGAAACTAACATTGTAAGTTGGGATTGTGATAAACACTTCATTTAAAAGCCAGGTCAAGAATACTATTATTTATTGTTTATCCAATCAAAAAGCCAATGTAATATATATATATATATATATATATATATATATATATATATATATATATATATATATATATATATATATATATATATATATATATATATATATATATATAATTAATAATAAAATATATTCTCCTATTTTAACTTTAAATAATAAGAATAAAATAATGTTAAACTGAAAAGTGAAAACATAAACTTGGTTAGCGTGTTGGTAATGTTATCCCTTTATCTAAGCGAGGGGATAACGGAACGCTTTCGTTAATCATTCGTGGCATCGTTCCCTCTTTCCTCGTCACCTTCTCATTATTTTATATACCATATATTATATTATTATTATTATTATTATTATTATTATTATTATTATTATTATTATATCATAAACTACAATACTAATGATTAAATTTAATTTTAGATTTTTCTGTAGAGTAAAATAATTATAAACCATACAAAAAGTATAAACAAATAATACCCTGTATATAAATACATATATCGATAAGAAATATCCTGTATATAAATAGTATACAATAAAATAACAAATCATGATAGAAACAAAAGATAACAAAGAAAGAAAATACTTGAAATGATATGTTATGATGCGATTTTCGAAATGATTCCCAAAATAAAATAGTATCACAAATCAAATAATGAAAATTCAATGTATTACTTTAATCAAATTAGTTTATGTGTTTGCATAAGTAACTACGAAAAAAATATATCTATTAAATTATTTGAATATATTTTTTATTAAATATTTTAGTCTTAATTATATTTTAGTATAGAAACATCTAAGGCAAGTTTTGATAAATGCACGAGGGATTTCTCCGCATTACATCATATTATATTGGAATCATCAATGCTGCTAACAACATCTATATTCGGTGTTTTCCGAAACCGAACTGACGTTTCGTGGTTCAAAAATACAGAATCTCCTTAGGTATTTTTTATAATCTGACAACTAGTGCTCTTTGAGGAAAAGGTCTTGGGCTTGTTGTCGAATGAGATGGGGCCGCCCTCCCAATTTGAAGTTTTTTCCCTAAAAGTTTCAACCTTGTTAAGTATGACAACAGTCGCGACTATAGTGAGCAAGTACACATGTCGGGCGAAGACTGATGGCTCCATATGAGATACAACTGATGCATAATGAATTGAGAGTTTATCAGGTTTAAAGGTGTTTGCTAGGATTCTAATTGTACAAAGGCGTGGGGCGATATTTCCTAAGAAGTGTCTTAAGACGACAATTTTGTATGTAAATTATAACTATATATATCCAATTATACAAGCAAAAATTAGAAGAAAAAAAAACCTAATTTTAGATTTATAATATAGTTTATCAATCTTTTTTATGTTTTGATATATTCAACCATCATTTTAACTGAATAATTGCACATATATTTGACCCATATGATTTGGTGCTTTTACCATGTATTAATAAACATAGCTTATAATAGGTAAAAACGCACCAAGTTGGGCCATAGTACCCGTCAAGTCTTATGCCTAAGCCTTGGATCTTGACGTGACAAAATAGTCAAACCTCAAACCTTCACAAGACCATAACAAAACCTGACGCCAAAATAAGTTTTTAAATATCATGGTTTTTGAACTCCCAAAACACTTAAATAAAGTATATTTGGTTATTTGACTGTTAAATGAATCAAGTGATTTTAATTTTTGAGGGTGAAACAATCTCTAATACATGTGTTGTTAACAACATAGATAATTACCCGTATCTATTTGAATAATGATATATGTTATTGGCAGCATTTGTTGGGATGCATCTCTGCTTATAACTTAGTTAAATAATTAAAATATGAAATTACTTTAATACCCATTATTTTATTTTATAATAATAGTATTGTAACGTGTATGTGTAAAAACACCCATATTTCGTGCTACGACCATTCGACCAACGCATGTATCATTTCCCAATATTATATATTATTGTCATTGTTATTATTTAATTTAATTAATAAACTAAACTTTGATCAATTGCATAATATCTGGCTGGTGGCTACGTGTATATCTGTGTATATATATATGCCCTCCAGCATCTCTTCAAAACAGAAACTTTTTTTTGTTAATTTTTTCATAATTTTTGAGAGCACAAAAAAGTGATCTCAGTTTCAATTCGTTTATTGTTTAGTTTGATTGATTGATTGACAGATAGAAACTGATTAAGAATTAGCAGTGAGTTCTGTTCTTGGATCATTGAATCATTGAATCAGATGGTATTAGTCGGAAGGAAGAAACGAAGCGGTGAAGAGGGAATGCAATTGCAATTAGGGAAATACGAGATCGGAAGAACTCTTGGAGAAGGCAATTTCGGTAAAGTGAAATACGCTAAAGACGTTCAAACTGGACATCCGTTTGCCGTTAAAATCCTTGAAAAAACCCGAATTAAAAACCTCAATTTCTCAGATCAGGTTTGTTTTCAACTTTTCGTAACTGTTTTGTGTCTATCTTCATTCGGTTTTCATTTCCGTCTGTTACGAACTTGAATCGGTTACTGTTGCGTGCATGTGTTTGATTATTGTTCACGATCTGGATTTTTGATCGAATTTCAGATGAAATTTTTGTTGGATTGAATTTCAATTACTTGAGAAGTTATGATGTGTTCTGATTGTGTATTCATTTGGTGCAGATAAAGAGGGAAATTGCCACATTGAAGATCCTTAAGCATCCAAACGTCGTTAGATTACACGAGGTTTCCTTCTAAACATACATCTGATTATTTCTCTTTTTTTAATTTTTTAAATCAATTATTAAAATTCAAACTGGGTTTCGTCGGTAATGGATCAAAGATAGGAACGAATCAAATTAGGGGTGTGGTGGGTCAGAAACTTGCGTAAGTTGAACCGGTTGATTTCTTTCGTGTAATCATCTTCTTAGAATATAAATAAAATATTAAATAATATAAATAAGAAAACATCCTTCTCGTTCTCCATTAAACTAATAATTAAAATAAGTGCTAATAATTGGGTGGCGGATGATTTTATCTTTATTTTTTTTAATTTTGATTTAAGATAATAATCGTTATCATACACGACTGGAGCTACAGTGTTAATAATTCATAAAATAATTTTCTGGTTCAGGTTTTAGCAAGCAAAACCAAGATTTATATGATTCTTGAATATGTCAATGGAGGTGAATTATTCGATACAATTGTAAGCAACCGATTATCTTCTTGTTCTTTTAGTTAAAAGGAAATTTAACATTACCTCTTATAGATTACGTATGAATCTTTCTTACAGGCATCAAAAGGTAAATTATCCGAATCAAAGGGTCGGAAGTTGTTCCAGCAATTGATCGATGGGGTTAGTTATTGTCACGATAAAGGCGTGTATCACCGCGATCTTAAGGTCATTAACTCTTTAAAATAAAGATCCTACTATACTTATGGTGTTTACATGTATAATTAACTAACAAAAAGCTGGATTCAAAACTGCAGCTTGAAAATGTTCTTGTAGATGCTAAAGGAAACATCAAGATATCTGACTTTGGCCTTAGTGCCCTGCCCCAGCATTTAAGGGTATGTTGCCTAACTGGCTTGTACATCTAAGGGTATTTTCTTTGTTCTGTTTCTTTTTTTTTTTTAATATAAATCAGATTAAAGTAACGGGGTTGTGATGTATTAGGATGACGGGCTGCTGCATACAACCTGTGGGAGTCCTAACTATGTTGCTCCTGAGATTCTCTCTAACAGAGGGTATGATGGTGCGACATCAGATACTTGGTCATGTGGTGTCATATTATACGTTATCCTTACGGGTTATCTACCATTTGATGACAGAAACCTTGCAGTTCTTTATCAGAAGGTGTGTTTTGTGTATAAAATTTAGAGTTTTTATTAGATTATAGATGTTGTGATATTAATTTCTAACGTAATTCATTTTGAGTGTTTTTGAAGATTTTCAAAGGGGAGATGCAGCTGCCGAAATGGTTATCATCAGGAGTGAAGAGTTTGATAAAAAGAATTCTTGATCCCAACCCTAAAACAAGGATAACAATGTCAGAAATCAAAGTAGACGAATGGTTTAAACAGGATTACGTTCCTGCTGTTATTGATGAAGAGGAGGAAGATGTATTGATTGATGACGAAGTTGTATCAGTACCCGAGACTGTAAGAAATCAAATATTTCCATCTTTTGGTTCCAAAATCTTGAAAGTTTTGATTTTTAATCCATGTTTTGGTTGTTGCAGCCTACGGATTCAGAAAAGCATCCCGACTCTCCTACTACTCATATTAATGCTTTTGAACTCATTGGAATGTCATCTTGCTTAGATCTTTCTGGGTTCTTTGAGAAAGAGGTAAAAAGATTATATTTTGACATCTGTTTGCAAAATCTTGACTTGATGTCTCGAACAAATCTCACTCTTGGTTTGTTTCAGGATGTATCCGAGAGAAAGGTGAGATTTACATCTACTTATTCTCCAAGAAAATTGCTGGAAAGAATTGAGGATACAGCATCACAGATGGGATTTGGAGTTCAAAAGAGAAACGGAAAGGTCAGTAATGACTATTCCTTCTTGTAGCCGCGTGTTTGGATGGTTTATTAAATTAGATTTTGAATTTTTATTTTATTTTTTCCAGTTGAAGGTGTTACAAGATCATCAAGGACAGAGGAAGTCCTGTAATTTATCCGTTACAGCAGAAGTAAACACTCGATACAATCCCTCACTGAAAATTAGCTTAAATCCCTTGATTTTTTTTAGTATTCTTATCAACATTTCTTGTAATGTTGCAGGTTTTTGAAATAAACCCATCATTGTATGTGGTTGAATTAAGAAAAAACAGTGGAGAGAGTAGTGTATATAGACAGGTACTCTCTTCTTCCCTCTTTTCCATTTAGATGAAGCATTGTCTGACACGTTAGCTAACGGATCTTTGATTCGACCCATGATGAATGTATGGATAATGACCCGTTTACTTTTCATGTTTGTGCAGCTATGCGATCAGGTGTTAAAAGATTTAGGGGTGTCAAGAAGTCAAGAGAATTTAGCAGCAAAGTTGCTAGAAGAAGCATCATAGCGGGCTTTCGGCTCCTGATTTCATATGTATATAGGATATATCAATCTTCAATCTGTTTTGAAGGTAGTCCTTTTATTTGGTTCTTTTAATGATTTTCGATTCGATACGAGATTTTAGAGAAACCTACCAGAAAATCTGGATACATCATTGATAATAGTGGAGGATTCTTGGGTTCAATGGGTATAGGAAGCTTCAAAGTTTAAGTTGATAGAGATTGTAATAAACATGTGTTAATAATTTGTGTATATTGGTTTATTATTGGAAATTCAGGATTTTATTTTGTCAAGGAAATAGCTTATGTTGTCTCTGTCACACAAATGTATTATTTGTCAAGTGGGATTTTATTTTAATGATTTATTATATGATTAAGAAAATATAATTGTGATTTGTGACCATTTGAAAAGCCATATTTCAGTTTGATAACCATTCAATGGTTTGTAAAGGTACAAGTTGAGCAATAGATAAGGATGTGTAGAGAAATCCATTTTTATATTCATTTGTTTCGGACCGAAACATGACCCGTTACGTTTTTCCATAATCATCAGAGTTGGACTGTTGGTTTACTTTAAAATCGAGTCTTTTTATAGGTCTTACTATGATTTCTATGAGAGAGATAACTATTAATGTTTGACCATTTGTAAATTAATGAATAATATTATTAATCTTGTTTAACTATTAACTACTTGCAAAAGTGTTATAACATAGACCTTTTTTGTTTGACTTGTAGCATAGAGATTCTTTAAAAATAATAATAATAATAAAACACTTATTTAAATCAAGCACATCACATGGGTTATAAAAGGGTCTGGCCCATCCCAACCACCGGTCCTCCTCCTCCACCAGTCCATCCCCACCGGCCCACCATCTTTTTTTTCCCTTAATTCCATTCATTTCTTGGTTACAACTTACAAGAACAAATTAAAATACTAGGTGTTTTCATAGATATATCAGGTGTTTAAGATGAATTTTGAAATCTTGGATTTGAATTACATAGTGTACGACGTATAGTTTAAAAGTAGGTTTAGTGATTGTGTAAGTTTTGTTGTAAGAAAAGTACAAAAAAAATATGATTTTTTTATAAAGGTTTATTAGACCTTTAAGGGGTAAAGTTTTTTGAAATATATCTAATTTTGCACCTTTGTTATTGTGTGTATTGAACTAAAAGTTCTTTTGTGTGTATCGCATTTAACTTGTCGCTATTGTGTGTATTAAACTTCTTATTTCATATACTAAACTTATATAGTTTTTCCTCTTTATGTAACTAAAGTTATAAAATAGCAACAAATATAAAGTTTGATACACAAGATAGAAACGTATGAAGTCCAATATACATAATATCAAAATATGTAAGGTTGGATATATTTTGAATAACATTACCCAAAATTATATGTAGAAAATAGGTAAATAATGGTTTAAAAAATTATCTACGGTTATATATAATAATTTTATGTGTCATGTCAATTGTTTAATTTAGGTTAAATTATTATATTATTTAAGCAACATGAGTTCTCGCGAAGCATCGATTTAATGTTCCTATGACACACTGGTTAGTCTAAAAAATAATAAACTTTCCAAATTATTAATAAATTATAACATTTGAGTGAAATAAGAATGAGAAAAAATGGCGACATACGGCATTGTCGGACAAACATGACGGCTGAAATATAGTATGATGATATGAACAGATATAATTGTATATTTTGTACAGAATTATCGATCATTATTGTTACAATCAGGGCAATAAGGTCAAGTAGTTGTTAACTATAATTAAAAGAACTTTAAAAATTATAAAATTAAAAAAATAAAATTAGGAATTTACTTAATATGGTATTTCAAAATGTTATAAAGGGTAAATATAATATATGTAAATTAGGTTAGCAAATATAATATTTTTAAGGTTTAAGAAGTCATATATGAAATTTCTCAAATAATTTTTATTTAGTTTTGACTTGGAAAAGTCGAAATTGGAATTTCAGTTTTTATTAAATAGATGATTAAAATTAAATAATTAAATTTATCTATTAAATGAAGGGTTAGAATTGTTTAATAAGTTTGATGCGTGTTAGTATTTTATTTTTATTAGAAAATTCTATCAAAGAGCTTATAACATAATAATACACGCAAATGTATTATTAGTCAAGTGGGATTTTAATGATTTATAATTATGATTAAGAAGATATAATTGTGATTTGTGACCATTTAAAAAGCTATATTTCAGCTTGATAACCATTCAATGGTTTATAAAGGTACAAGCTGAGCAACAGATAAGCATGTTTAGAGATATCAATTTTTATATTAATTTGTTTCGGACCGGGATCATCTCAAGTTACTATATATATGATCCGTCACGTTGGACTGTTATTTAATTTAAAACCAAATCTTTTTGTAGGTCTTACTTTGATTTTTGTGAGAGAAATAACTATTAATATTTGACCAACTTGCGAGGATTTAATTTATTGGTTTGTAAAATAATGATTAATTTTTCTTAAATATTAACTACTTGCAAAAGTGTTTGTATCAAATAAAGGCACTTATGCTTTGATTAATATGGAGTTTGCCTTATAACATAGAACATATTTTGTTTGACTTGTAGGCTTAGCATTACTGCATTAGGCATTTCTTTTTTTTTAAACAAGCACATCACATGGGTTATAATTTATAAAAGGGTTTAAGTGGCCCATTTCATCAGCAGCCCCACCTTGTCTTTTCGTTTCTCACCAGTCACCAATCAGATCCAAGCCCAACCACCAGTAGTCCAGTGAGATGCACATAGCCGGATTTGGATCGGATTTTAACCGAACAGTTTTGGACCGGATAATTATTGACCGGATTTATTTGAAACATGATCGGATTTGGACCGGAATTGGGGCGGCCTGGTTGTAACCGATGTAACCGGTTCGGACCGGATTATAACCGGTTTTTTATTAATCGGTTACAAAAAATCCTATTTTTTAAAATCCTTTTCCTTCCCTTTGCACTAACTCTAGTCCCCACTGCACTAACCCTACCCCCCTCTTCCCTCTGCTGACTGTCCCTACGCCCCCCTTTTAATTTTTCTTTTTTCAATTTTTTTAACTACATAACATTAAATATATTATAAAAAATAAATATATAAAAGAAATTCAGATTTGGATAATTAAAAATACTTAAAACATTACAAAGTTCACTTAAAAGTCTTAAACACTTAAAATACAAATAGTTAAAGTTCAAATACTCAAATAGTTAAAACATCTTGGCGGTCTTCGTCGTTGTTTTCATCAAGTATAAACTTAAATAGTTCAAATACAAACTTAAATAGTTCAAATGTATAGGAAAAAATTAAAAACCATAGTTCAAATTACGACATACTAGAATAACGTTCAAATACTTCCAATTCAAATTATGCCGCATTTTCGGCTTCGCCATAATCTTGTTCTTTGTCATCGTCTTCGTTTAGAGATGATATTCCAAGTTCAACTTCTTCATTGTGTATATTTGCTTCCAATGTAACATCAAGTGCGTCTTCAAGGGTCGTCATGTGTTGCTTACGGGCCGCTCCATCCAAGTAATCTTTCAAACAAATGCATACTTCCACCGACTCGGGACTTAGTCTTGATCTTCTTTGAGATATAACCCTGCCACTAACAGGAAAAGCAGATTCCGAAGCTACCGTAGAAGCTTGGACGGTTAGTAGATCACGGGCCATGGCGGGCTAGAATAGGAAATTGTGATTCCTTTTCTTTTCACCAAGCCAAAATATCAAAATTTTGAAAATCCTCAAATGTATAGTGTGATAGAAAATCACTTGACATATAATTTCCCAACTCGCTACTTGGGGTGGAAGTACGTGATCGTTTGGATTGAGAGTTTATTAGTGTGTTAAAAAGCGACAAATTTATGTTGCTTGATTATCTACTAGATGACTTCGCATGCGTTCTCATTTGATAATGTATCGCACTACTCGACCCGTATCTAGACACATAAATATCAAACATGTCTCGAAAACATTTGTTAAAATAGTTTACTTGGTTTTGGATAAAATCGGGGTTATCCTCGGTTAGATTAAAAGCAAATGCAATTTGTTCGATCAACGTTTCAACCCCACCAACATTTAACGTCGGGTTTAAAGTGGAGGCACAAGTAAAAACGGATTGAATCTCTTTGAAATATTTTAAAAGCTTCATTTTCATCGCTAGGTCAATTTGTTGGAAAACTTCACTTTCAAACTCAAAGTCGTTTATTTTGTTAGCCATCAAAAATTTTTGATTGAGAACCAACAGGCTAGTGGGGTAATAAATACCGGATAAATAAGTTGTTGCATTTTTAAAAACTCCAAGTCAATCGGTTATCTTTGCGATAACTTCCCAATCCGAATTCAAATACGTGCTTGGGACATAACCCCTCTCAAATAAACGATTGTGAAATGCTTGCAATGTTTCCCTTTGCCTTAAGCCGTTCAAAAAAAAATTATAACATTTATGGTGTAACTAATATAGACAATAATTTTTTTCAAGAGTTTCATCATTACGGTTGTGTTCTCTAGTGAACACATTCAAACAAACTTTACTTTACCAAGAATGTTTAACAAAATCTCCGATTCAACAATGAACTTGTAGCTTTTTACCAACTAAATTTATAAATGTATTTGAATTATGCTAAGTAGTCTGTGTTCATTAGCGAAAATATGTAAAATAAAGTAATATCAGATTATCATATTCTGTGTTCACAAGTGAACATATAAATCAAATTTATAAAACTTTGTTCTTCACTTGTGGACGTAAATAAGCATAAAAGAAACTAAGCATATATAATATTTTTTTAGAAAAAACCCACACTAACCCAATAATTAAATACAACAATAGATCTAGAATTATTTATGTAAACTAAGTAAAAAAAGAAAAAGAAAAGGAAGTATATCCGGGAAAGCAAAATGAAGTTAATAAACAACAAAATATTCTTTTTTAAAATCGTCATTTTGAACCTAAATAACTCCAATCAACATCGTTATTCCAATGCATGTATATGTCGAACGCTAAAATATGCGAGTACTCTCTCCTCTAATCACATTAGTTAACTATAAAAAATAAAAACAAATCCAATAATCAATATTATCCCATCAAAAAATCCCATTTGAACAAACCCTTGTGGTGGTTTCTATTGGCGCTAGTGGTGGTATTCGCTAGATAGGGAGTCCAGGGCAAGAGATGATGGTGATTGGAGGGACTATGGTGAATTGGTGATATACTCATTACTGATGGTGTTCATCGGTGTTGGTGGAGCGTTTCCTCCTCGAATGACATGGTTGTCTCACTGTTCTTCTCACACAATCCGCGAATGCCATGCGTTTCAGATGTTAGGCCTAAAATTTGGGTATTTTTTTCCTATTTGTCTGTATATTTAGGCTTAATAAACTTGGTTACACACACGGGCGCGCGCGCGCACACACACACACACACACACACACACACACACACACACACACACACACACACACACATATATATATATATATATATATATATATATATATATATATATATATATATATATATATATATATATATATATATATATATATAAGGAGATTATACTGATCGTGAGCTCCACCTAGCCGTGGGTTCTGGATGGTTGCCCAGGTATCCAGCCCCTAAAGATGGCCCTGATATCCTATTGACACGGCCGAGAAATTTGTAAAAAAATTTAGATTTTTATAGAAGCTTTTGAAACCTTGTAGAAGAATGGAGAAGCTTGAAGGAAGCTTGAAGAACCTTGTGGAAGGTTGTAGGAATGCAAGATATTTCTAGAAAGTGGTATTAGATAAGTAATATATATGGTAGAATACTCCTAACCGGAGGTGTATGGATAATTCTAGATCCAATGGCTTTCCTATAAATAGGCTTGGCCATACTCATTTATAAACTACAAGTTGTAAATCAAGTGAGAGGTCTCAATACAAGTGTAGAGTTTTTCTTGAAAGAGTTATGTCTCTTCAATCTCTCATACATTCTCTTAAACTTAGAGTAAAAGTAAGATCGAGTGAGCATTAATAAGAGCTAATGAAGCACAATTTGCTAAAAAAATAAAGTATCCCTTGTCGGGAGAATTTCATATATATCCTTACTAGATATAACATATACTATATACCCAACTAAATTTACAAATATTACATACACGTTTTCTAACCTCTGAAAATATCATATTTACCCAAGTAACTATTTATATCATTTTTAGTTATTTTAAATCATATAATAAAAATTAATCAAAGACTATTATAACCCTTTTTTAAACCAATCCTCAAATAATCATTATCATTTCGATCGGCTCCGTATCAAACTTCCTCCGCACTATTTTTTCACTCCCTAGTGAAGCTTCTAGACCTAGTTTTTCGACTACTATTAGCCACTCGTTGTTTGGTGAGTAATTGGTTTTTATAGTTTTAAAATGTTTCTTTTGGAAAATTTTGTTATCTAAAGTAAAAATTTGTGGAAATAATATATTAAGAACTTTGTGGTGATTATCAGAACAATGAATAATCAATTGAGTTTCTTTTTTCTTTGCGTAATTTACCAAATTGTTTGTGGTGATTATTGGACCAAGCGTAGATTGTAATCCAAATTGATGAATATTCTAATATAAATAAAAGACTAACTTCAATATGGTTACTCTATAGTGAATATGGACTATTTCACCAGTATGGTCTTAATAATTTTTGGACATCAACTTGCTATTCGATACATCATACCCAGAAGAAGATCTTGATGTCAATGTTGTGAAATTTAACTTCAAATGTCCAATGCTTGACTTTGAAATCCTAGTTAACAGAAGTTCCCCTCCCCCTACCCCCTTTGATCATAAGATCCACTTCCTACCAATCGATCACTCGTCACTCATGGAGAGTGCCAAGTAAGAGTTGTTGAATCTTGGTGAAGACAAGAGTATGTGGCAAATTAGGGAAGGAAGAACGATTCTGATTATCAATTCTTATGATAACTTCTTATTTAAGACAAAAAGATGAAGAGTAGATTTTGTGGAAGTCTCAAGGGTGTCTTTTCAAGTGAAGATGGAACCTATGAAGCTTACCTCCATTTTCACAGATAGTTAAGTGCCTTCAGTTTCTCGCTACCATTATCATACAAGTTTTTTTTTATTTTATCTATAATAATATTGGTAGTCATGGTCATATTTTAGCTTGTTTAGAAAGAATGGCTTGAGTTATTTCTATTGATTATTATAGCTCAATTTGATTTTTAGCATCCTTAACCTGTTAAGATCGCACTTCGTCTTTAACACAAGCAAAAAAGAAAAAAAAAGAACTTTCAAAACTTATAGCAAGTCCAACCATGGAGAAAGTTGTTTGGAACAATCCATAGTATCAACCAGTGCCTCTTTTAATACAACAATCAAATGGTAATGTAAAATTTTAAAAAGGTAAAAGAAACAAGAAAGGACGGGGGCAAAGTTTACTCACAGTCAACTTGTCTCCAAGCTAGATAATTTCGAATTATATAATATGATGGATAGCAGAATGCCCTTCCATCAAAGCTTGATGGGCAGTTTAACTCATTTTCAGGGAAATATTCTTTCTATTTCATCACATATTTCAATGAGAACAATGACAATTGCAGAGATTATTTCACTGCAAGAATCAAAAGGGTAAATCCACCCATGTTAAAACAAGTAGGTGATGTATAATGACATTGAATATTGCAATTAACATATTGTTAAACTTTACTGGGCATTTCTTACGACGATCCAGTTAAACGGTGACAACTTGTTCCCAGAATCCTCATAGTAGTAATCACATCCTACTCCAAAGTATTTAGCTCTTTCAAAGACACAACTAATTATTTCAGAAAGTTATTAAGGCTATATCTTCTGGATGGATAATAATGAACTTCTTATGTAGTCTTTTCACACTGGCAACCTCTGATTTTAGAATGCAAGAACCATGACGGTACAAGCTAGGAAGCTCTTTGTAGTTGCTATAGAATTGTTGGAATAGTATCTCACGTTTTTCTTGCTTTTCATTGCGCTATAGACAATATAAAAACAAAAGAATGAGACATGCACTAGGTATTGGAGACAAAAAGATATGTCAAAATAGATTTGGACCAACGTGTACATTTATTTGACAAGACAACATTTTATTATGCATACAAAATTGAATTGATACATACCTTCAAGATCTCGTGTGCTTCTATCTTTGACTTTCCACAATCAATTAACTTTCAAAAGCAAGCATTGTACAAATTTTTTCTATAACCTACAAAAGTATACATGAAATAAAATTAAGATCAATGTGGCTCGCAAATATATTTTTAAAGACGGAAAATAATATCAAGGTCAAATAAATAATCACTAAAAAACTACTTGAGTGCAAATGTGGCAATTCTAAACCAATTAGTTGAGTGTCTTTTATGACAAACATGTAAAATAAAATAAAAATATGAATAATTTTGAAAAAGTTAAAAAAAGAAACTTATTAGAAAAAAGGTTAGCCGTAAAAACTTCATTTTATTTCATAAAGGTATTAAAATCATTTTATTGAAAAATTAATTTAAGATATAAATGATAAATACTTGTGATCATATTTGACACAATATCCATTTCTAGAAATTTGGACTAAATCCAACCCGACTATTACCACTCATACTAACACATCATTCTCAATGACCAAAATTCGTTTCTAAACACACCCATTTTGTTGAACTTGTGCTCACATTCTCTTTGTCTCCATGCAAGATATGCCTGCAAAGACTCTATTGGTGGGTAACATGAGACTTGTGTGCTGAATGAAGGATGAGATCACATATCATTGTCAGGAAAGAACTCACTCCATTTCATCCCATATACCGATGAGAAGGTGGAGACCATGATCGAGAGCATCTTGCAGCAATACATAATTCACTGTTAATATCTGACACTTTGTGCACTGTTATTTATGAAAAGTGAAAACAGTTCATAAAATAAACAAGGATAAAGTATACATGAGTTGAGTTAGTGACAAAAAACTTCTAATCTACAAAGTGAAAACTATTGAGTTCATATTACCTCACACACCTTTGATAAAGTTTGCTTTTCTTATTAAAAATAAAACAGCGAAGAACATAAAAAAAGATCTTAATTGAAGGTCCATATACATTTTCTATGTACCTAATAAAACCAGAAACCGAAGGTCTCACGTGTACTCATCACTAAAACCATAAGCCAAAGATTATATCAGAGAACTTCTCCAAGACTAAGGTTGCATAAGAGTTCACCAAATTCAAAGACCTTTTATCATTGGGTTTCTCAAACTTGTTATTTTCACAAATTTTGTCAAATTTGGTAGATGGTTACAATATTGAAATTTTAATATACAAATATTGGAGAACACTCCAATAGCAACATTGAAAATTGTATGTACCTATATTCAAATGGATATGTGACTACTTTCAACAGAAAATCGAGGGCGTCTGGCTTACTAGTATAGGATAAATAATATCTGCAACTAACATATACTTAACTTAGGTGCCGACGAATCCACGATCCAAATAAATCATTAAACAATCAAATAACATAAATATCCTTCCCTTGAATGGTTTGTCCTTCTTAGCTTATTGGAATTTTGAAAAGCCAATAACTCAATGTTTAAAGGCATACCGACTTATGAAGAAGCTCTAAAACTAGAAGCAAAGATTATATGAGAGAACTTTTCCAAGACTGAGGTTGTGCAAGAGTTCACCAAATTTAAAGCCCTTTCGTTATTGGGTTCTTGTTTTTACAATCTCCAACCGTTTAGCCTTGTTCAAGTCTAAAAATCTTGAGAAAATTATTGAAAACATTATCTCTCGTAATCCCCCAAAGTAAAAGCTAGCTTATTAATTGAACTTGAGATTATCAACTACTCAGACTCATTTCCAGCCCCAGCTTGAGTTGGTTTCCCCTAACAAACCTATGTTAGACCATGTGTATCCAACCCACAAACACCCACATCTTTCCATTGCCACATACGCACCACATCATTTTCCCCTTTCAACCCACAAATTCCCATTTCTATCACTTTAACCTCGACATCCATCCCACTTCAACCACCTTATCTTTCATATTTTATATTTTATATTTTATATTTTATTTTTCTATTACAATTATTTAATTTAAAAACATTAATATTTATAAATAATTTACAAGAAATAATATAAAATATTATTTCATAACCTTATTAAAAGAAAATGATGTATGACATCATATCCTTATTTGTAAGAATTCTTTTTACCAATCACAACTTCCTATTTTATAAATTTTTGAAAAACCCCTTGATGATTACCAACAACAACCTCCTACTTTCAATATATTTACTTTTCTCATATCAAGTGTGATTATTTAAAATTAAAACTAAATTTAGATAATAAAGTTATTTAAATTTTCAAACTTTTCATATTTCTAGGTGATTAGTATTGTTAAATATATAAAAATAAAAACAATATATGTTTATTATCCTACAATATATACCTACATAGTGAAATTAAGTTCAACAACTTTTACAATTATTTTCAGTTACTTTCAATGTTGATTTCTATTTTTAAAGCTGACAACGTTATAGTGAAAAACGAGATAGATTCATGTTTCTAAAAAAAATAAAAAGTGAATCCGATCACCGTATCATCAAAGTAAAAGTAATTCTCATGTGAAAGAATTTCTTTAATGACAATCAAATAAATTCATCTAACTTGAGATAATCTTCATGAATGAATAGGTAATTTTTAATATTCGATATAAGTTATATATATATATATATATATATATATATATATATTATTTGCCCATATTTCATAATTTCTATTAGTATTTTTTATTTAAATATTTATTCTCAACATGGCTTACAAGATAACCGTTACTATTAGAAAAACGTTACTAACAACTTTCGAATGTCAATTAGAAGAAGATAGTTTTATATAATTTAAAATTTCAAGGTTGCATCATACTCTTCTAAACCTAAATTGTTGATCATGTGGCAAAAATTAACTTCTTCCAAAACACAATGTTGAAGCTACGAATGATTTTTCAAGTCCTGATAATGATTCAATTTTGTCGGTTAAATAAATTCTATAATCTATATATGTTTGTCCATTTTATTTTTTATATATATTAGAACTCTAAAAAACCTAAAAAAGTTTAAAGTAACTTTTATCATCTCCGTGTTTATACACGAGGTCTTAAGCTAGTTATTCATAAAAGTAAACTACTATATTAACATTAAATTCTAATAGAAAGTACATAATCCATATATATATATATATATATATATATATATATATATATATATATATATATATATATATATATATATATATATATATATAAATAATGAGGAGGGGGAGATGTATTTATAGTTGTTAATTAGTATATATATTAGTTTGAATGTCCGTGTAAACACACGGGCAAGCATAAAATTATTATTTTATATTCGTTTAATAAAATATAAAATTGTTTGGTGCCGATGAATAAAAACACAATATGATACTTTCTCGAAAACTAAAAATAATTTTATATTTAGGTTAGTTGACATATAAAAGTAATTGACGGCAACTTTAAAAATAATGTAAAATTTAAATACAATAAGATTTGTATCATATAGTTACCGTAGATGATTATAAAGAACTTGAATATTTATTCCTAAATTAAAGTAATGGATAAAAGGTTTGAATTATATAATAGTGTTAGGGTTCGTGGTAGGGCATAACGGAAGCAAATACGAATTTTAAAAGCAAATAAACAAGCTACTTTGAACCCCAATGGTGCTACCATACTCTACAACTAATTTAGCAACTTAAAAGAAGAGAGAAGATAGTGTTATACCCTTGTAGATTCCTGGAGTTGATGTTGAACTTGATGCAAGAAGCAAATGGATCTCATTCTCTACCGTAGTCCACCCCGGGTTTGTGTGATCCTTTGTGTACTAGCACACCCTGAGTATTCCTTCAACATTTGAAGAATACTTGTTGGAACAACACTCTAAATCCACCAGGAACACTTTCTCTTAACTCTCTCTAAACTCACAAGAACTAGCACTATAGCTTTCTTGATGGGTTTTCTTTCAATTTCTCTAAGAGTGTGAGAGAGTCTAATGCATGTCTTTTATAAACTCCAAGATGACCCCATAGCTCCCCCAATTCGTCCAAAGTTCAATCATGAAGGATACACGCATTGGTGGAAATAGGAGGTGAAAAGAATAAAGTTGCATGCTGTCAGACAGGTTCGCGCCGCTAACTTTAAGGTGTTAGCACCGCTAACGTTTACAAGTTAGTGCCGCGATCGCTACCAAGATAGTGACCACATGGTTAGCGCTGCTAACCCTGTCCAGTCTGCCGACCATCATTTAATTATTCTTTCTCACCCTCCCTTTTAGGTTGTTGTCAAGATCAACCCCCGGCGTGTGACCCGATAGGCCCATACATCATCGGCAATGATCGATTGGTGTACGTATGTCAGTGGTCATACCCCAACAGACTCCCACTTGCACATGAAACACACTACCCAAAGCATCACAGACAAAGAGCGGCCTCTAGTAAGACATCTTTGCCCCCAAGTCAGTATAGGTTTTGTCTTCCGCACAAAAACCAAACTTCAACCTGTGTGAAATGGTCCTATAGATAAGGGATCAAACATCCTTTTGTTCGCGATATCCAAGTGAACACGAGACATGGTACTAAGTCATTTTCCGTCGTTCACGATTATGTTTCTCGATCAAGACTGGTGGTGACCAAAATATACAAGTTGCAATCGATTACTTGAAATCATTGCAGACTTGAGCACGGCCATGCATTTTGGTGTCAGCGACCAATCATCGAGGAGCCCAGGGATATCTCTCTAAACAGAGGAACAAATTACTTTGACTAAATTTCCCACCGCGTTGACCATACTCTGCCCAATTACTCCCCTTATAACAGCCAGTTACGGACTGCGTTTGAAAGCAACTAAAACTAAGCAGACCAAAGTGATGCAGACACATGCATCTCCAGTATAAGGATGAACTGATATTATCATCCTGATTCACTCATGACAAGTACCACAAAGTGAAATGAGGTGTGGGTCGTCTAGTCACTTGAAACCCTTTCAAGTACAGGCGAAGTATTGCGTCCCTATATCCCAATTTCCATTGGACACAGGACCAATCACTTCCCTCAGTCTTTATTCAGACTTCCTTCCCGAGAAGAATGACCGACTGTGGATATTTAGAATGCAAAAACATTCAGGGAAGAATAAAACATGCTAAGTTGGAACACAGTAAAGATTTAAAGAAATACCCGCAACTTGCGTATTACTAAATCTCCATTTAATAATCGATAAATTCAATAAATACATTACTGCTGAATGTTCCCAAAAGGGTAAATACATCAAATACAATAACCAAATATACATGATCAAACCAAATCTCTAGCAAATGTAACCCAATAGCACGTGTATGAGCATCGTGCTTCGCTTGCGATAGTGGTTTGGTGAATGGATCCGCCACATTGCTATCCGTGTGTACTCTGCTGATAACAATGTCTCCACTTTCGACCACGTCCCGGATATAATGATATTTCCATGGAATGTGCCTCGTGCGTCGGTGAGACCTTGGTTCCTTCGACAAAGCAACCGCACCCTCGTTGTCACATAATACCTTAACGGGGTCGGATATGCTAGGAACCACTCCTAGATCTTGGATGAACTTCCTCATCCATACAGCCTCCTTCGCAGCTTCACTGGCCGCAATGTACTCAGACTCAATTGTCGAATCGGCCACAGTGTCTTGCTTGGAGCTTCTCTAGGAGATAGCACCACCATTTAACAGGAACACAAACCCCGATTGAGATCGGAAGTCATCCCTGTCGGTTTGGAAGCTTGCATCAGGGTATCCAGTTACCCTAAGCTCTTCCTCACCTCCATATACTAAGAACATCTCCTTAGTCCTCCGAAGATACTTGAGAATGTTCTTTACTGTCGTCAAATGTGTTTCACCAGGGTTGGTTTGATATCTACTTGTCATACTCAATGCATAAGAGACATCAGGCCTCGTACATAACATGGCGTACATGATCGTGCCTATTGCCGAAGCATAAAGAACTCGCCTCATTACTTCCCGTTCCTCAGGGGAACTCGGGCACTGAGTCTTACTCAATACCAAACCATGTGACATAGGTATGAACCCGTTCTTGGAGCCCTCCATCCTAAACCTCTTTAGATCTTAATCCCAAGGATATAAGCTGCATCTCCTAGATTTTTCATTGAGAAACAACTCCCTAGCCAGGCTTTTACACCTTGCAAAGTTGGTACGTCGTTCCCAATTAGCAGTATATCATCTACATAAAGAACTAGGAACGCAACTATGCTCCCACTAGCTCTAATGTAAATGCATTGCTCATCCTTGCTTTTAGAGAAGCCAAACTCTTTGACTTTCTCATCAAAGCACAGGTTCCTGCTCCGAGATGCTTGTTTAAGCCCATAAATGGATTTCTTAAGCTTGCAGACTTTATCTGGAAGCTCTGGATGTACAAAACCCTCAGGCTGTGTCATATACACCTCCTCTGATAATGTTTCATTAAGGAACGCGATTTTAACATCCATTTGCCAAATCTCATAATCATGGAATGCGGCAATGGCCATAAGTATCCGGATATACTTCAACATAGCCATTGGGGAAAAGGTTTCCTCATAGTCTATACCATGAGTTTGCGTGAAACCCTTAGCCACCAGTCGGGCTTTGATGGTGTCTATCTCGCCATCCACGCCGATCTTCTTCTTGAAGACCCATTTTCACCCTATGGGTTTGCACCCAGGTACAGGATCTACCAAGTCCCAAACTTGGTTATCGGACATGGATTTCATCTCAGATACCATTGCTTTTTTTCACTTGGCAGACTCAGGGCCAACCACAGCGTCCTGGTATTTGGTAGGTTCATCTGGAATCCACTACCATGTCGGTGCCCTCAGACATGTGAAAACCATATATCTCTGGCTCAAGCCGACTTCTACCAGATCTCCTAAGAGCTAATGGGTTTACATCATTATTTACAACATCATCTTGCTGAGACTCAACTGTTACGGGTTATGAGCTAGTGCCAACATCAGGTTCTACATTGGAAGGTTCTTGAACTTCTTCAAGATCAACCTTCCTCCCACTAGCGTCTTTGGATACCAGCTCCCTTTCAAGGAAGACCACCCTTTGAACAACAAACACTTTGTTCTCCGAAGGTTTGTAAAACAAATATCTCATATACCTAGCAATATAACCAATGAAATAACAACTTTCGGCCCTGAGCTCCAACTTGTCCTCAACCTCACACCGAACGTAGGTAGGAAAACCCCAGACCTTAAGATACGAGATGGATGGAACCTTTCCATGCCACATCTCATACGGTGTATTCTTAATCTTCATTGTTGGTAGAAGGTTAAGGATTCAACAAGCCGTTTCAATTGCGTATCCCCAAAACGTAACGTGAACGTCCGTATGACACATCATTGACCTAACCATATCTAACAATGTTCAGTTCCTCCTCTCGGCGACACCATTTAATTGTGGCGTCCTGGGAGGGGTCAATTGCGAGAAAATCCCACAATATCTTAGATGGTTACGGAACTCAGAGCTAAGATACTTACCGCCTCTATCAGATCGTAGCATCTTAATCCTTTTCCCTGTTGTTTCTCTACTTCGTTGTGATAAGTCTTAAATACCTCAAAGGTATCCGACTTTTGTCTCACCAAGTAGACATACCCATATCGACTATAATCATCAATAAAGGTAACGAAGTAGCGGGAGTGATCTCTTGTGGCATGCTTGAACGGACCACACTTGTCAGTGTGAACGATATCCAACAAGTCTTGCACCCTCTCACATACACCGGTGAAGGTACTTTGGTCATCTTGCCCAATAAACAAGATTCACATACTTCATTAGACCCGTGGTCAAATGATTCCAAGATCCCATCCGCTTGGAGCTTAGCGATGCGTTTCTTGTTTATGTGGCCTAACCGACAATGCCATAAAGATAACTTATTCAAAACACTTTTGGATCCAGAATCAACATTCATGATTGATCTATTGTTTTGCAAGCTTACGCTTGTCTCATATATGCCATGACATGGAAATGCTTTTAAATAAAAGACATGATCTTTATAACATAAAATGCTACTATTCTCAAATTTAAAAGTAAAACCATCGTCATAAAAGGCATATAATGAAATAATGTTTCTAGCCACACAGGGCGAATAAGATACATTCAACAAAACAATAGATAAGCCGGAAGGAAAGGCAAGCTCCGCACTCCCAATCTTCTCAACAGGGACAACCGCCTTGTTTCCCATTATAAGATCCAACTCTCCATTAACCAGGTCCCTACTTCTTCTTAGTACCAGCACATTATTACAAACGTGAGTACCACACCCGCTATCTAAAACCCAGGCGTTAGAAGTAGAAGTGTTATAGAGTTCAATCATGTACGTGCCAGAGGCAGCGGCACCTTTTGCTCGTAGCTTCTTGATCTCCTCTAGATACTTGGGGCAACTACGCCGGTAGTGTCCCTTCTCCTTGCAGAAGAAGCAGGTTGCCTCTTCCGGTGAGGTGGCAGCGGTAGCCGGTTCTTTCCCCTTCGGCTCCGGGGTTAGGTTTGGTTTAGGCTTTGTCGCTTTCACCTTAGCCTTCCCCTTACCTTTCCCCTTCGAGCCAGAAGCGGGTTTCTTCCGCTTCTTACCACCCTCGTTGATGGCAAGGACGGCAGTGGAGGTGGAGGGCTTTGACTTGGAAAACTCAGACTCGGTGGTCTTCAACATGCCATGAAGTTCCATTATGGACTTATCCATACTATGCATATGGAAGTTCACAATGAACGGTCCATATGACGGTGGAAAAGATTGGAGGATGATGTCAACCGCCAACTTTTTCCACATTGGAAAGCCCAACTCCTCGAGCTGGTCCACGTACCCCTTCATACGAAGGACGTGGGAGTTCACATTGCCGCCCTCCTGCATCCGGAAACCGGTGAAGGCTTTGACACATTTGTATAACTCTTGCCTTGCTCGCTGTTGGAACATGTCCTTCAGCTGAGAAATCATCTCGTACGCACTCACTTTCTCAAATTGGCTTTGCAATTCGGGACTCATGGTCATGAGCATTAGACAAGTAACGTCATTTGTGTCTTTGAGGCGCTTTTCATAAGCCTCTTTTACATCCCTCGTCGCATTGGTAGCAGGGGCCTCCGGAAGAGGTGACTCAAGGACCTCTAACTTCATTTCATGATGTAGGACAATTCTCAAATTCCTATGCCAATCCATAAAGTTTGGCCCCGTGAGCTTTTCCTTTTCCAAGAACGGATGGAGTGACATGTTTGTGGTGTTTGTGCTAGTAGATGACATCTACAAGCAAAGTACGAATTGGTTAGTATGATGTATTAAATCCTTGTTATATAATTACCCACTTGTTATGAAACAAATTATATTAACAAGGGCTAAGAACCTTATTTCACTCCAATCCATGACGGGTTTTCCGCGGATCACTTCATGAAGTTATTTAGGCCGGTAAACACTCTACCAATTGCAATCCGCGATTACAACTCTTAGGCACTTGTGGGATCCTAGGTACTCATAGCACCTATTTGGCATGTTTGATCTCTCCACACCGATTCCTCATTAATCAGCTTTGGTAGCTTAGTATGGGCACGGCAACTACCAAGGCGTATTAAATCTTGGAATTGTAAATCGACCATGAAGATACACGGTGGTACTCTAGCCCGATGGCCGGCTCGGCTAAAGCTCGACAACCGTCCTTGCGAGTTGCCACACGCACCTTCCACACAGTTACGCAAAACTGATCTCGGCTAAAGCTCGACGACCGATCTTGTTTCACTAGATTCGGGTGGTGTCATCTTACGGGTGGCGTGTGATTTACTTTTGAAAAACGGGATTTAGTTTTTCCGGTTAAAAACAATTTTTAACCAATTCTTGTCTATGTGGTGCACGGAGCTTGTTAACCGATTCAAAACTCTT
The DNA here is from genome assembly GCA_947179395.2 of Pulicaria dysenterica. Classification (NCBI taxonomy): domain Eukaryota; kingdom Viridiplantae; phylum Streptophyta; class Magnoliopsida; order Asterales; family Asteraceae; genus Pulicaria; species Pulicaria dysenterica. The sequence goes on from OX359290.1 coordinate 31,576,387, forward strand.
TGTTTTTATTTTTTTGAAAAATTTTCTAGCATGCGAAGATCCTAAACATCCATGCAAGAAATGTACAAAATAAATAACCAACCACGCATGTAATAATAATCCGGTAACGAGCCAAAATAACCCTATGCGTCTTGCCCGTGAGCCAACGGGCAAGACAAATTCAACTAAGGACAATTCCCATGACTTTGACGTGTGCTCCTCCTACTTGATCCATCACGTCTCCCACCGACCTCCGGATCCAAGTATCGCCAAGACACCTCTCCAAGGTTCTCGTTGTGCCTTCGATTCTCCTTTTACAATTTACAAATTTAAAAGGAAATGACATGCAAGCCACAAATATTTATTCTAAACTAATTAGAATTACAAAGAATAGAAATCGGCATGCAAGCCTTTAAATAATTACAAACCGAATAAATTAATTTATTATTACAAACCATTTTGGTTGAAACCACCAAATGAATGAATACATAATTTAAAACAACCAAACACATCATATAGGTCAAAATGGCTCATTTTGTTACCGGGTTTAATATCACAACCACATACAACAAATCTATACATGGTGTGCTACACAAAACCATGTAAATCTTATATATCTTGGTTAAGATTATCTAAACACTCAAGGCACTAATAATCTCATGTACATATGCATTAGGAACCTTAAACACTTTGAAATTCCATAGTCATATATACATAATGTAAGTATATGCAATTAACCATTTTCATGTCAAAATGTTAATCCACATATAAATACACCAACCAAGATATAAGGCAACTTAAACATCACATGACATGAATTCTGGAAAACTTCCAGAAACCTCAAATGAGCCAAAAATCCAAACAAAACTGATTTTTAACAATAACATGCAATCTGCCACTGTACAAGTTTCGTGCCGCTAACTATAAGAAGTTAGCGCCACTAAACCAAACGGAATCACGCCGCTAACTACACTAGAAGTTAACGCCGCTAGACAGTGAGAAGTTAGCACCACTAACTACAAAGCAGTTAGCGCCGCTAAATCCTGGTCAGAAGCAAAAATCACATTTTTCCGGATTTTTCAGGCCACCAAGTGCAAAACTAGTGTAGAGGTGGCTCTGATACCACTGTCGAGGTTCGTGGTAGGGCACAATGGAAGCAAATACGAATTTTAAAATCAAATAAACAAGCTACTTTGAATTCCAATGGTGCTACCATGCTCTACAACTAATTTAGCAACTTTAAAGAAGAGAGAAGAGAGTGTTATACCCTTGTAGATTCCTGGAGTTGATGTTGAACTTGATGCAAGAAGCAAATGGAGCTCATTCTCTACCGTAGTCCACCAGGTTTGTGTGATCCTTTGTGTACTAGCGCACCTTGAGTATTCCTTCAACACTTGAAGAATACTTGTTGGAACAACACTCTAAATCCACCAGGAACACTCTCTCTAAACTCACAAGAACTAGCACTATGGCTTTCTTGATGGGTTTTCTTTCAATTTCTCCAAGAGAGTGAGAGAGAGTCTAATGCATGTCTTTTATAAACTCCAATATGAACCTAGAGCTCCCCCAAGTCGTCCAAAGTTCAATCATGAAGGATACATGCATTGGTGGAAAGAGGAGGTGAAAAGAATAAAGTTGCATGCTGTCAGACGGGGTTCGCGCCGCTAACTTTAAGGTGTTAGCGCCGCTAACTTTAAGGTGTTAGCGCCGCTAACGTTTACAAGTTAGCGCCGCGATTGCTACCAAGATAGCGTACACATGGTTAGCGCCACAAACCCTGTCCAGCCTGCCAACCTTCATTTAATTATTCTTTCTCACCCTCCCTTTTAGGTTGTTGCCAAGATCAACCTCCGGCGTGTGACCCAATAGGTCAATACATCATCGGCAGTGATCGATTGGCGTACGTGTGTCAGTGGGCATACCCTAACAAATAGTTCTAACACAAATTAAATTTATTTTAAATCACAAATTTAATTTAAATTCTAAACAAAGTTAAAAAGTTAATTTGTATGAACTTTGGGTTTTAAATATTATATATGGTTACTCTAAATAATATCATTATATTAAATAAGTATATATTTGTAACATCCTGAAATTGGGCCTAGTTGTGCATTGACTTTAGTCAACGTGTTTTATTTGTTAATTGGTGATAATTGTGGATAAAATGTGGTTACATGGAATAGTGTCGTAAATGAGTAAAAGTGATAAAATGTTCAACGGTTTCAAGTAATGATTTCGTAGATATCGCCGTTAGTTGAAATAGGTAAAACCCTAAGTCGTGTTGTACGTTGAATAGGGGAACAAAATACTCGCGTGGGGTATTAGACCAACTAAGGGTCGGTTTTGTGCTTCCCTTATCTACTGGAAACACACACAACACATACAACATACATATGTACGTACTCAAGAACACACACACACACTCAATTGGTTGAACTTTGAAAGGGAAAATCAAGGAGGAAAGTATTTAGCTTCTGATTCTAGTAGTTTATTCAAGTTATTGGAGTTGTTCTTCTGTATTCTTCTTGTTGGGTTTTACAGGTCTCAATTCATTCTTGAGTTATCCTGATTCATAACCAAACTGGTTTGAACCAACTCAGAATTGTATACAAACAAAGCAGATATTATTCATAAAAGCGGAAACAGAATAATAAACTTAATGCTAAAACCCTAAAGGATTAAAGATCTTGGCTTATCACAAGTGTGTATGCCATGTATATGGTTTTCAAAAATAATTATGATAAACTCATAGCCTTTTATGCAAACAATAACCATAGCAAAACAAGATTGGATTAATCTTAAAACTAAGCATGCAATCAATCCTAGAAACAGAACTGGAAATCGATACATGTATACACACATGTATATGCATCGATTTTACCATAGGTCATGAAGAACACATTAGATTAAGATCATACCTAGGCTGCTCAATGCTAATCCACCCGTAATGAGGTACAACAAATGCCTGCTAGAAAGTCTTAATCCACACTATGCTTGTTCTTGATTCCTTGTTGCTTGAATCACCAAAATCGACAAACACCTTTGTGAGGGGGGGGGGGGTGTTCGGCCGCCGATCCAAGAGGAGAGAGAGAGAGAGAGTTTTTCTTTTCCTTGTTTTCCAAAAGATTAACCTAATTGTTTAGGTTTAAACCCCTATTTATAGATAACTAACTAGTTATCCCTAATTAGGCAACTTTATTTAAACTTTTTATTATTAATATAAAATATAACTATATATATATATATATATATATATATATATATATATATATATATATATATATATATATATATCCTTTAATATATTTTATCTCTTTAATAATAATAACAATTAATAATAATAATAATAACCTTTTTAGATAATATCCAAGATATTAATCCAATAATTAACAATATATGTTTATTAACCAATAAATATATATATATTCTTGTTAATTATATTAACCTGGTTATTTAACAACTCTCAACACTGGTTTATGACCAACTGTCATAACACCTTTCTCCCACAGTGTGAAATTTTCCTTCTTAAATTACGTACCCTTACATGTGTGACCCTTGAGTGTTTTATGGCATTGGGCGTGTCATCAGAGTTTGATGGTTATGTACACAAATCTTATCAGACAACCCATGGTCTTGATGATACTGGCCTAAGGGTGCTTCTAGACAAGTCCTTAGGGTAACCAAGCACACAAGAACTCTTATACCCAGGTGTGATAATCTAATCCTTACAAAACAAACTATTTCATAATTTATAAAACTAACTGTTTTATAATCACAACTTCATAGGAACCCACTGTCTTATGATCGGGTATACTTTAGACTTTTCCCTCTGCGTCACGATATTTCGATTGTGAGTGTGGGCATGGAATGAGTCAACTCTGAATACTCAGAACCATTTCTCGACTATCCGACTTCGACTGAGTGATTGACGACAAAGAACATATCAGTTCTTTTGGGCATGGTAATGCACTTCCACAATCTACATTAGTCAAGGGGCCCGAAAATATCTCTCCTAAAAAGGAGGTACATAATGCCTCTCATATACTTGCATTTGGCAACAAGCTTTCCGCTGACACCAGATACGCCCGTTATTGCTACCCAGTTACGGCGTAGCGTTAGGTGCGACCCAAATGCCAAAGGTCTATGTATCCCAAACCAAGTACCTTAGGCTTGAGGACAACCTATGTGACGAATACCTTTGACTCGTTAACCACGCGGTATTCTTCACGATGTCACTATCCGATATCCACACCCCTGGTAAATACCCGTACATCCTTGGCCTATACTCCTGGTAACTATCTTCAATCACTATGAATCTCCACCAATGATTACAATGACGTTATTATCTCCCTAATCGAAGTTCCCACCAAGATAGGTAGTCACGGACAAGACTTTTGAATAATAACCCTATTATTCATGGATATTACCAAAACATACAAAATATGTGAAGAGTAATGGGATTAATAATGTACTCTCCATAATCACCCTCCTGGAACATAGCACAGAATTAATACTGCTCTATCGTCTCAATTCACCGCGTCTATTTGTATTACTATGTTGGTTCAAGTAGACTTATCACGGATCACTTCTTGATATCACAACATTACTATGAACTAAAAATGAGTTTACACTAACTAGTGATCCCACTCATTTTGCTAGACAAATTGTTTTTTGCAAACCTTGAAAAACAAGTCTAGTCTTTCTAATTTTATCATATTATCTAAACTTGGAGAACTGGATCAACTCCTTCTGAATATATAAAATTATTCCATAACCACACTTGGTTATATTGTAGATGTATAGATACTTTTCTTTCCAAGAAATAGATTGAAATAATAAACCCTTTTGTTTACATTAACTCGTAAACAAAAATTAGATATCCAGTGCATATGACACTTATCTAATAATCTGTTTATTATTCTCAACACTTAACTCTTTTAATATGTGTAATATTTGTGACATTGAATTTCAATATATAATTATGACCTCCTGGGACTAGTCCATTTACCTGGACTCATTTTGTATCCTCAAAATTCCTGTCATTAAAATTATATGCGTTCTTGAATTTCAATAAGCTAATAATTTCTGTGATTTTCTAAGCACTTATTTGCTTCTACGCAAATATACATACATGTATATCAATTTATCAAAAACCGATAAATACCTTAGCGTAGGTCAATCGCTCCCACTGACTATTATGAAAACACATCATTACTTAAATAGCTTATTTGACTTGTCAAACTTGATACAAAAGTCAAAACTCTGATTTTAAGTATAAATCTAAAACTTAGATTTCGAATAAGAATCTTAAAGTTAATGAAACCTTAAACTTATATTTTCTAATATCCACCATTTCCTATTACGGGAATTGGTTTCTAAACTTTGCATTACCACAAGTGTGAAACACTTGTATAGATTCTTATTAAAACATACGAGTTCTTCTTGATTGCAACACCTATTACAATCAAACTCATAAATGTTTTTCCCTTAAACACGGCCTGAGAAATAATGACTATTATTTCAAGTGTTTAATTCTAGTTCAAAACTTGAACTTGTTTTCATAAACGCTTATAATTACTTGATTAGATAACATTTCCAATATATATAACACCAGCTTTGTTACTTCAAGTAATTCCATAAGTTATAGGCAAGCAACAATATTAATCATATTACTCAAATGGCAACCAATGCTTAAAGACTAAGGTACTAATAAGTCAACACTTTGACTTGTTAGTTATCCTCTAGTCATACTTGACTAGATATAATCATAAGGTGCGTGCAAGGATATATCAACCAATAATTTATAATAGTTCAAATAAAAAGTCTTGAAAACATTATATGTTTCAAATTAAAAGTTCAAAAATAAGTAAACTATGAATTATAAAAATCCTTTTTCCGCACGCATCGTCCTTTAACATTTCCAGACATCCTTTTGCTTCTTATTGACCTATTTGCAATTAACGATCGCAAAAGTCAAAATACACCACTTATATACAATAAGTTGAAAGCAAAAAATACTGAAGTTAGTCAACGAAAGTACCTACGGCCAACTTCACCGCACTTGAAGCACCGGTTCTCAGCCCTTGCTTTGTTCGGTTTAAACTTCTTGCCATTTCCCTTGCCTTTGACTAAATGCCTTGGCCTTGGGTGCAGATGATCCTGGCTCGGTTTTACCCTTGCCCTTGCCATTACGCCCCTTCCTCTTCTTGACAGCTCCACTTTCCACCACTAGAACATCCTTGGACTTGTTACCCAGATTTGACTCCGTTGTCTTAAGCATGGAATGCAACTCAGCAATGGATTTCTCCATGTTGTTCATGTTGTAGTTCATAATGAACTGTAACACCACTTTTCTAAAATAGCTTTTAAAACTCTATTACTTAAAATTAGCACTTTTTAAAAGAACAGGGTTTGCGTAAAACAAGCTTTCAACACTTTAGTGCTAACAGTCTCACAAAAGTAGTGTTAAAAGTACTATGTTTATAAGCTTGGATCTATCCAACTCTGTAAAGTACCGAGGCCTTACCCTTGCTGGAAACTGGTTACCTGCATGCACAACATACTAAAACGTAAGCTTTCGTTTATTGAGCATACAAACTGAACAGATAAACACTTAAAACATGAGTAATTCTTCTGGGGATGTCTTACATCCAAGATGTTCGAACTATTAACTGGTCCAGGGTATGATCACACCTCGCAGGTAATCAAATCCCTGACACTCTGTTTGGGTATAAGGATCTCAATATACCCCTATCTCTGTACTGAATAATATATCTGAGTACTATTATACCTTGAAACAATAATCTTAACTCATTAGATAAACATATCACAACACGGATATCATACTGTTCACCTTGTGCATATATGTATATTGATCATACTAAATACTACAACATAGTGCTACAGAATCTCACATAATCAATCATACATCAAGCATACGATTGATATACTAGTCACTTAATGCATATACATAAATACTATAACGTAGTGCTACTGAACCTCTGAACAGCAGCCTTTAACTTCACATATCAAATATACAATTGATATACTATTCATTTAGTGCACGTACATATGCTAATCTGATTAAAGGTAAGTACACTCACCTTAGCAGCAATTAAACAGTTATTCTCTATCACCGAAACGTCAACTCTTATTGCCTACAAGCAATAAACAATACTTCTGTAACTTCTGTACTCCACTTACGAAAGATACTGGTCAAATAACTAAACTGAATTCTGAAAGGCTGCTTGCGACGGCAAGCATTAATCATACTGGTCAAACAAGTCTTATAACATTACTACTAACTTTCTATCATGAATCTTGACACAAAACAACATTAAAACACATTAAATCAAGCTACTACCATGGATTCAACTCTTGAATCTCTTTCTTGACCTAAATACTCAAAAGAATCAAGAAGAACTCATACCTCAAGCTTGTACTTCACTATAGAAAACGAATTCAGCTAAAAACTCCTTGATTTCTTGCTCAAATCAGAATCAACTTGTGTCTAGTGTGTGTAAACGTGAGTGTATATGTTCCTGGTGGTTTGACTCCACATGAGTCAAATATGGTTCATATAAATCCAACTTTCAAACAATGGCAAAACAGCCCCTGGACTTAATCACTTTGCACACTTGACAACTTTAGCCCTTCTAGTTTGGGTTTAGTTTCAAAAATTGTATAGAACTTGTCACTTTTTGCTATTTTATATACCCAATTTTCAAAACTACCATTTAATGCATCAAACTTACTACAACTACCATTTAGTATATCAGGTAACTTGTTACCTGCTATGTGCTTAGGTATATCAGGTGAACATGAGGTGTCTAGTGATTTGTCATCAATTTTGCATACGTGGCAGGTGACATGGAATAATAATAATAATAATAATAATAATAATAATAATAATAATAATAATAATAATAATAATAATAAAAATCAAACATCTTCATCTGTTGTCCACATTCAAATTCATCTCCTTCGAGAACCATCACCACCACATTCAAATTCATCTTCATCGCCACCACATCTGGGTTTCTCATATCAGTTTGGGGTTTTAAAGAACAACAAATATGCGCGATTTGAGGGTATACGATTTTAGGGTTTCTAATATCTTCATCTGCCACCACACTCAAATTCATCTTCATCGAGATCTGGGTTTCTAATTCTTGGTCTGGTTTTAAAGAACAATAGGTCATCAAGATCATCAAGATCATCTTCGTACATCTTCGTACATCATCGTCCATCTTCATCTTCGTACATCATCAAGAACACAGATCGATTAAGGATTTGAACAGATCTGGTTTCGTCAAGCTTTATCAACAGATCTGGTTTTCTTTGAGTTGGGGTTTCGTCAAGCTTTATCAACAGATCTGGTTTCGTCAAGATTCAACAGATCTGGGTTTCTTCGAGTTGGGGTTTCGTCAAGCTTTATTGACAGATCTGGTTTCGTCAAGGTTCGACAGATCTGGGTTTCTTCGAGTTGGGGTTTCGTCAAGGTTCATCTTCATCAAAAGGTCTGTTCTTCATCCCCTTCAATCGACCGATGTGTGTTGTCAGGTGAACAACCACCACCACCGCCTTCATCTTGCTTCATCTTAGAATTACAGATCTCGATTTATGTTTGTGTTCCAATTTGTTAGTTTTTACAGATCTCGATTATGTTTGGTTCAATTTTGGCATCTTCATCATATTCCTTGTTCGATTTTGTTTAAGAATTATATTACTTGTTCGATTTGTTAGATTTTGGCATCGTTTAAGAATTATGTTTGTGTTTCGATTCTGTTTTTGAGATTCTTGTTACTCGGGTTGATCGATTTGTGCATCTTCATCATATTCCTTGTTCTTCATGTTCTTGAACGGATTGATGTTGGATGAATGAATCTTCATATCTTAAAACTTTAACAAAAATAATTATAAAAATAACACATGGCATGATTTGGTGACATGGATGTACACATGGATTTTCAGTGATACAAAAAATAATTCTAAAATAAAATAATTACCGGCTACCTGGATAGCAGGTAAAACGATACATTAATTGGTAGTTTTTGATACTTCAGTACACTAAATGGTAGTTTTGAAAGTTGGATATACACAATAGCAAAAAGTGACAAATTCGATACACTTATTGATACTAAACCCTTCTAGTTTTAAATCACATAAAAAGGCAACTTGCTAGTTGAGAATCAGGTCCGTTGCAAACTGCAATGGAACTAGGTGTCCGAGCCTTTCCAGGTGGTCCATGTACCCCTTCATTTTCATGACATGGGTACTGACCGAAGTGTCCTTAGCCATCTTGCAAGTATTAAGAGCTTTCGTGACATCGTAACATTCTGAACAAGCCTGCTCTTGAAACATGTCCCTCAGCTGACGGATCATGTCATATGCCGATGTATCCATCATGCTTGTTTGCAACTCTGGACTCGTAGTCACAAGCATGAGGCAGCTTACATCTAGCGCATCATTGACGCTCTTCTGGTAAGCCTCCCTAACATCCGCCCTCGCATTATTGGCCGGGCCATTTCCCACCGGCTCTTCTAGGACGTACCATTTCCTCTCGTAACTGAGCACAATCCGCAGATTGCTCTCCCAGTTGAGGAAATTATGTCCTGTGAGCTTATCCTTTTCTAGGATGGAGCGGAGTGAGAGGTTGTTTGTGCTGGTAATGTTTTCCATCTACAATTTAATCATGTAGTCCAATTAGTAACACAAAAGAGAATTTGCTAAATACAAATTCATAAAAACCCTTAAATGATTAAGTATTAGCCCTATAATCCTTATTTCACACGTGTTGGTGCACGGTTTGGGCACGACAACACCAACGCCATGCTATATCATGTAGGTAGATTCCTTTACCAATCGTATCTAACTTGATACGACTCCTAGACCTTGTAGAGATTTTTAGATGAAACTATCTAAGTATGTTTATCTCTACACTAAGTGCATTTTGGGCCCGTCACATAAGGAAATCACCAAAATAGACCGCACCAACTATGACGTGTCTGGCCCGTCACATCAGGGAATCACAAAGTCTTTCACCCTCTTCCCACATCGGTTTGAACCCCGGTGTGCACGGTTTGGGCACGACAACACACCAAGGTACCGGTAGCAGCAAAGGTGTACCACTAGATGGGTAGCACTATTGGTCTAAGATTTTTGTGGGTTTTATCCAAGTTTGTAAAACTTGATTCAAGTTTTGTAAAACCATTTTAAAACTATCTTGTTTTAAAATCCGTATTTCTTAGTATATCTCAAACTAGGTACACAATACGTCTTATGACAAAATCATTTTGAAAAACAAACTGTTTTTAAAATGCTGATACGACAATCATAAAATATTAAATTTTATAAAACTGTTGTCGTATACCTATTTTTATCATATTCGCGGTTTTACCTCTTGATTAATAAAAACCATTATTAATCACCTACTTTAATTTTACAGTCGCATAAAAAGCATAAAATTAAAGCACAACCACGCAGTAAGTAATATGTCATAGTTTTGCCAACTATGTCCTAGGGAAAGACAACTAAATTAGATAGATCCCATGGCTGGATCTAACGAATGTGCTCCTTGCTCCCACTGGCCTTGACACCTCCGGTCTTAACTCGAGCACCTCCGGTCTTAACTCGAGCACCTCCGTTTGGTTTCTTCGTCTTGTAAAGTCCTTTGTCTTCAGTTTTGGTTACAACTAATCTAAACTAGAGTACAAATATCTCTTCAATTACAATTACATTATAGAAAGGGGTTGTAAGTGGCACGCAGACCTCCCCACAATACTTTTACACTGTAAAAGGGGTTGTAAGTGGCACGCAAGCCTCCCCAAAACCAAAAGAAAAAAACACTGAAAAGAAAAACACATGACAACCACAGGTCTAAGTTGGCAAAAACTATAACCTACATGTCCAACCATAGCAAGAATATACTGTTGACTTGTTTAAGTCAAGCATTTGTAGTTGATATGTAGAAACTACAAACGTGACTTAATGATACTAATGTGATATTAGTATACAAATCAACTAATTGAACTTATATACATATGAACAATACATATATATAAAGCAACCATGCATTAAAATAAACCAATAATAATGCAAACATACTCCTTTTCTCATTCCTTCTCAAATTAATTAAACTATTAATTGAGATGAGAAAAAATATTTGACAAAACTTGTCAAACTTACTTTAATCAATCAAACTTATGGTACAAAAACTATTATACCAAAATGTGTTTTTTAAATTTAAAACACTTAATTGATTAAAGTTTTATCCTTGTTTATATTGTATAACAATAATACACCATTATGGTTATTTATTATACTTTAATCCAAAAATATAATAAGAACTTATATTTTAACTTAACTAGTTAAAATATAACCTTAACCATAATATATATAGGAAGAAGTTCCATCGAGAACCATTTTTAGTGCGAGAACCAATCTGAGCCGTCCAATTCCCCCCCTTTCAATGTCATTGCCCACCCATGAATTCCTCACATACACCCTGCCACACTTGATCCCCTCACGCTCTCCATCCATGAATTCCACTTATCAAATCAACGGCTAAGATTGGTTCTCGCGGTTCTCGCATTAAAATCGGTTCTCAATGGAACCCTCCCCTATATATATATATATATATATATATATATATATATATATATATATATATATATATATATATATATATATATATAGAGAGAGAGAGAGAGAGAGAGAGAGAGGATGGTTCATGCGAGAATCACTTTTACTGAGAGAAGTTCGAGAAGCATTTTCATCCATTAGATGATTTATTATGGCTAAGATGCATCATGGTATTTTTATAATTAAATAAAACTTTAAGGAAAATAAACTAAAGAACAAATGGGTAAAATTGACATTGTACACCAAAGTGTATCAGATTAAAAATCTCCCCCATTAATTACGTAACAACCAACTCCTAACCCTTTTTACTCTTAAAACCCCTACTTCACCTCCCATGTATCTTTTAACCTACAACAGCCGCCGACTTCTACCCGTTACACTTCCACCATCACCGCCTTTTTTCGCCTCCATGGTCGCCTCCATGATCGCCGCCAAGGGAGAAGATATTAGTTTGTCGTCACTGGTACACCGTGATTGAGGCGGGTTGGGCTCCTCCGCTGCCTACTGGTCCGAAAATTCCAGAGATTCTCCTTTTTATACGAAAATTCAAATTTTAAAACAAAACTTGTTTCATCATTTAAATTTTAAATAATCAAATTTATCAACATAGAACTCGTTGATAAAGATGGAATTTCTTAGTTTTAAGGTTTATCCTTTAATCTTAAAACTAAACTAGTTTTTGATTAAAAACCTTAAACAATCCATATTAACACAACTGGTTAATATAATATAATATATATATATATATATATATATATATATATATATATATATATATATATATATATATATATATATATATATATATTAACTTTTCTGATTAAAAATAGAAAACTATAAAATATACAATTTAAACAACAAACTGAGATGGACACAAGGTCAATCCCTAGAATTCAAAAATATACATATAAAGCAGATAATCATATAATTTCAAAAACTGTTTATAGGTTTAATCCTTTAACCGGTTAAACCTAACTGGTTTACCTTTCTGATCAAAGGTTTAAATCTACAAACCTTATCCAAAAAACCAACTGTTTTTTGGATAAACTAGGATTGACATGACTTGTCTTAACCTTGTGATTTTAGAAAATCACCATACACAATAATTATCCAAGAACACATTAATAACAGATATACCAACACACTGTGATTAACTGAGTCGAGGCTCTGATACCACTTGTGGGTTTTACACGTCACAATTCATACTTGAGTTATCCTGATTCATAACCAACTGGTTTGAACCAACTCGGAATTGTATACAAACAAAGCAGTTATTATTCATAAAAGCGGAAACAGAATAATAAACTTAATCCTAAAACCCTAAAGGATTAAAGATCTTGGCTTATCACAAGTGTGTATGCCATGTATATGGTTTTTGAAAATAATGATGATAAACTCATAGCCTTTTGTGTAAACAATAACCATAGCAAAACAGGATGGGATTAATCTTAAAACTAAGCATGCAATCAATCCTAAAAACAGAACTAGAAATCGATACATGTATACACACATGTATATCCATCGATTTCACCATAGGTCATGAAGAACACATTAGATGAAGATCATACCTAGGCTGCTCAATGTTAATCCATCCGTAATGAGGTACAACAAGTGTCTGCTAGAAAGGCTTAATCCACACTATGCTTGTTCTTGATTCCTTGTTGCTTGAATAACCAAAATCGACAAACACCCTTGTGAGGGGGGGTGTTCGGCCGCCGATCCAAGAGGAGAGAGAGAGAGTTTTTCTTTTCCTTGTTTTCCGAAAGATTAACTTAATTGTTTAGGTTTAAACCCCTATTAACTAGTTATCTCTAATTATGCAACTTTACTTAAACCTTTTATTATTAATATAAAATATAACTATATATAACTATATATATATATATATATATATATATATATATATATATATTTATTTATCCTTTAATATATTTTATCTCTTTAATAATAATAACAATTAATCATAATAATAACCTTTTTAGATAATATCCAAGATATTAATCCAATAATTAACAATATATATTTATTAACCAATACATATATATATATATATTCTTGTTAATTATATTAACCTGGTTATTTAACAACTCTCAACACTGGTTTATGACCAACTGTCATAACACCTATCTCACACAGTGTGAATTTTTCCTTCTTGAATTACGTACCCTCACAGGTGTGACCCTTGAGTGTTTTATGGCATTGGGCGTTTCATCAGGGTTTAATGGTTATGCACACAAATCCTATCACTTCTCAATTTACTTAGTATTCTTCCCCAGACCTAGTTCTTGAGTTTATAGAAGGAGATGATCAATTTTGAGTGTTAATTGAGTTGTAAATGGTGTTTTTGTGTCAAATACATGTAGGTAATGTTGTAGTAATGTTAAAGAACATGTTGGGACATTTAAATGTGAATTTCAGTGGTTAAAAATGGTGAAAACGATGAATTGAAGGTTTGTGTTGCGAACAGGGGTTGAAAACTCGTCACTGGTCGTTAACCATGCCCTTGCCTGTAAGGGAAAACACTTGCTGCTGTAAGGGGGTATTTTTAAGAGAACCCCTTGTTGTCGTAAGGGAAATCCTTTGCGACCGTAAGGGGGTATTTTTAAGAAAAGCCCTTGCTTCCATAAGGGAAATCCCTTGCTGCTGTAAGGGGTGTTTTTCAGAAAAGTTGCAAGTTTTATTGTAATTCGTGTATTAAGGCTGTTAGAATATGCCCACCGATGCAAGTATACCATTTGGAATCACTACCGATGATGTATGGGCCTATTGGGTCATACACAGGGGTCAAATCTGACAGCAACTTAAGTAAAGGGATCAAAAATGGCAAAAGAGAAAAGTTGACTTCACAGGCCACGTTAGCGCCGCTAACTATTAGGAGTTAGCGCCGCTAAGTCCTATAGGATAGCGCCGCTACGGCTGCATGGGCTTTATGTCAAGTCAACTGACTAGCCGCGTTAGCGCCGCTAACCCTTTAGAGTTAGCGCCGCTAAGTATGGGTTAGCGCCGCTAAGTCCAAACGGCATCTTTTTGTCATATCACCTCAAAAGTGAACCAATGCATGGGAGTTATGTAATCATCGATCTTGGCCGGCTTGGGAAGGTTAAGTGGCGTCCTAATCTTTATAAAAGGGCTGCTTAACCCTCTCTTACTCTCTCTTGGCTAGAATTACATATACACACACTTTGGTTTATTTTCTCTCAAGTGCTACAAAGACTTGGAGAGTTCTAAAAGGGTTCTAGTTCCAGAAGTTGATCCAAGTTCGTGGTTGTTGTTCTCTCATCGGTTTTCTACTGTGAAGAATCGAAGGGAGCTTCCTAGCTAAAGAGATTTGGCGTGTTGCCGGGGTATCCATCCGATAGTCGATTCGTTCAAGTCACAAGGAACAAAATCAACCACTTCATCAAATTTTGCTGGAGCTAAGGAGCTGGTATAATCTCCTTTACCCTCAGTTTTGTTGCATTTCATTTCATAGAGATTGGTCCATTATTGGGGTTTTCGTTTTATGCTTTATGTGCTTGTACTTTGGGCCTTTTATGTTGTACCTTTGCTTCCGTTGCGTGCCCTGAGAACCCCAACAGTGGTATCAGAGCCACCTCTATGATTGTTATGCACTTGGTGGCTTTGAAAACCCGAAATAGAAATTGTTTGTTTTCTGTCGAACAGGGTTAGCGGCGCTAACTTTGAGTTAGCGGCGCTAACTAGTTTTAGATAGCGGCGCTATCGTCGCTGGTCAGTTTTTGTTCATGTTTAAAAAACAGTTTTTTGGTCTCGGGTTTTTAGCCATGTTTTGAGCTTCTGGAAATTTTAATCTTGTTACTTTGATGTTTAAATTCCAGTAGCATGTATGTATGTTTGGTTGTATGTGAAAATGTTAGTTGGTAACCTTGCCTAGACCCTTTGGTTGTTTTGTGTGTTTGGATGCAAATTTGGTTGTATTATTATTCTTATGATTAATTTGTAATAATAATGTGGCTTGCATGCCATTTCATTCATCCATGTAATTGTAGTAGATAAATAGGTATTTTATGGCTTGTATGCCATTTTATTCTATTGTATGTATTTTATGATGGATGATGAACACACAAGAAGGGTCAAAGGAGATGGAGCTAGGAGCCCATGAAGCCCACGATGGAGTCCAATGGAGATGGCGGGATTAGTGGGAGCTCGCATCGAAGATTTTGTCCCTAGAATTGACCAAGTTCTTCCCGTTCGGCTCATGGGAAGAACGCATAGGTTTTTATGGCAAGGGTTACCAATTTTAATATTTTATGCGTGTGATTTGATTTTGTATGCATGGATTGTGTAGGATTCGCATGCTAGATAATTTTTTGAAAATTAACAAAATCAAAAGAGATTTGATAAAAATGGTTTACAACTCTCTCGCGCGCTCACATACAAGATTAACCCACCTAGTGAAAATAGGCTTTTGTCACTTGCATGTTAATCTAAAACCAAACCGGAAACAAAAGCCCGTCTTTCCACGAAACGTAAATAATGCACCATCCGTAAGATGATACCACCCGAATCTAGTCTTATGGGTTTTGGTTGTCGAACTTAGCACGAGCCAACTCCCATAAAACTGTGTGGAAGGTGAGTGTGGAAATTCACAATTTTGGTTGTCGAGCTTAGCACGAGCCAACTTTGGTGAATTTGTCACCGTATGTCTTGACGGACTATTTGCAATTTTGGATTTGAAATCTTGGTTAGTTGTCGAGCTTAGCACGAGCTAACCAAAATTTCAAGATTCAAAATTGGTGCAAGAAGGGATCAAACATGCCAAACGACCATTGGATGTCGTAGGATCCCGCAAGGCGCTAAGGATTGCAATAGAGATTGCAATTGGCAAAATGGTTGCCGACCTAAATAATTTTATCATGTGATCTGCGGTAACCCCGTCACATGGTGGGATGAAATACGGTTCTTAGCCTTGTTAAAGTTAATTCTTTATGGGTAAATTAATTTAACAAGATAATTCATATCTATAACAAACTAATTTAAGTCTACTTTGCAATTTTAGATGGCATCAACAAGCGCAAACACCACCACCACCAACGTTTCTCTTAGAGTTTTCCTTGAAAAGGAGAAGCTCGATGGGAGCAACTTCATGGATTGGTATAGGCAACTCAAACTTGTCCTACGCTATGAAGGGAAGATACACACCATAGAGGAACCCTTACCCGAGGCACCTCAAAGCGGTGCAACTAGGGCAATCCGAGAGGCATATGAAAAACGCCTCAAGGAGACTGAGGAGATTACATGCCTCATGCTGAGCACCATGAGTACCGATTTGCAAAAGCAAATGGACCACTTAAGTGCTCACGACTTGATCGTGCAGCTGCGGGATATGTTCCAGCAGCAAGCGAGGCAAGAGAGGTATGAATGCTTCAAGTCGGCCCTCGCTTGCAAGCTTCAAGATGGAGGGAACGTGAGTGCTCATGTTTTGCGTATGAAAGCAAACATTGAGCGGATGGAGAAGCTAGGATTTACCATCGGGAGGGAGATGGCGGTCGATTTGATCCTCCAATCCCTGCCCAGTGCATATGACCAATTCACTATGAGTTATCATATGCATAGCATGGATAAATCCTTGATGGAGCTGCATGGTATGCTCAAGATTGCCGAAGCGAGCATGACCAAGAGCAAGCCATCCTCCTCCTCCACTCCCGTTCTTGCCATCCGGGAAGGCCGCATAACCAAAAGGAAGGCCGCCCCTTCCAAGAAAAGGAAGGGTAAGGGAAAGGTTGGTGCAACCAAGCCTGCCCCGGCCTCCGAGGGTAAGGGTAAGGGGAAGACTCCCCAAGCCAAGACTCCGGAGGATACGGAGTGCTTCTTTTGTGGGGGCAAGGGCCACTACCGCCGAAGCTGCCCCAAGTACTTGGAGGGACTCAATAAGCTCAAGGCAATGAGCATATCGGGCCCGGAAACTTCAGGTACGTTCATGATAGAACTTCACCATACTTCTACTTCTAGAGGCTGGGTTTTAGATACTGGTTGTGGCACTCACATATGTAATATGGTGCAGGTGCTAAGGGCAAGTAGGAGCTTGGAGAAGGGAGAACTAGATCTTGTGATGGGAAACTCCGAGATTGTCCCGGTGGAAGCTCAAGGAAGTGTGGAGCTTTCATTCAAGACTAGTTATTCTATTTTATTGAAAAATGTATGCTATTCGCCCTATGTGGCTAGAAACATTATATCACTTCATGCATTGTATGACGATGGTTACAAATTTTATTTTGATGATGATACTATTATATGCTTTAAAGATAACATTGTTTATTTTAAAGCTTTACCATGTCATGGCATTTATGAAGCAACTGCATACATTAGTTTAACAAAAACTATCATGAACATTGATTCGAGTTCCAAAGATGGTTTGGACAAGTATTCCTTATGGCATGGTCGTCTTGGCCACATAAACAAGACTCGCATCATCAAGCTTCAAGCGAATGGAATCTTGGAGTCATTTGACCAAGGGTCAAATGATGTATGTGATTCTTGTTTACTAGGCAAGATGACAAAGGCACCCTTCACGGGGACAAATGAGAGAGGTAAAGACCTCTTGGACATCATCCATACGGATGTATGTGGGCCTTTCAAACACGTTACAAGGAATAACACAAGATACTTCGTAACCTTTATAGATGACTATAGTAGGTATGGAT
This sequence comes from Pulicaria dysenterica, assembly GCA_947179395.2. Taxonomy (NCBI): domain Eukaryota; kingdom Viridiplantae; phylum Streptophyta; class Magnoliopsida; order Asterales; family Asteraceae; genus Pulicaria; species Pulicaria dysenterica. The sequence continues at coordinate 31,594,671 of OX359290.1, forward strand.
ATGTCTATCTTGTCAAGCACAAGAATGAAACCTTTGAGGTGTTCAAGACATTCCAAAACGAAGTAGAGAATCAATTGGGCAAAACAATAAAGATACTCCGGTCTGATAGAGGTGGAGAGTATCTAAGTACCGAGTTTATCGATCATCTTAAGAATTGTGGAATTATTTCGCAATTAACACCTCCAAGGACTCCACAATTGAATGGAGTCGCTGAGAGGAGGAACCGGACTTTACTAGATATGGTAAGGTCCATGATGAGTCGAACTGAGGTACCTATTAGTTTCTGGGGATATGCCCTAGAAACGGCGGTAAGGATCCTTAACCTTGCACCAACCAAGAAAGTATCGAAAACACCTTATGAAATGTGGCATAATAAGAAGCCGACACTTTCATATCTACGAGTTTGGGGTTGTCAAGCTTACGTGAGACGTGAGACTGAGGACAAACTTGAACCTCGATCGGAAAGGTGTTACTTTATCGGATATCCTTCTGCCGGTGTTGGATATATTTTTTATAAACCTTCTGAGAACAAAGTTTTTGTTGCTCGAAGGGCATTCTTCTTAGAAAGAGAATTGCTATCCAAACAAAGAGGCAACAAGGAAATCGATCTTGAGGAAGTTCAAGGATCAACAGATAAAGAACTTGAGGTTGGCACTAGCTCTCAACCTAGGACGGTTGAAACTGAGCAAGAAAATGCTGCAATACCTGACACTACTTCATCTCTTACTCCAAGGCGTTCCAGTAGAACTCGTTTCGAGCCAGAGAGATATGGTTTCTACATATCTGAGGGCAGCGAGTTAGTAGTGGACTCTGATGAGCCCTTTAACTATAAGGAAGCCATGGCGGGCCCTGAGTCTGCACATTGGAAGGAAGCGATGGAAAGTGAGATGCAATCCATGTCGGATAACCAAGTTTGGGAACTGGTTGATCCTACACCCGGGGTTAGACCCGTAGGGTGTAAATGGGTCTTCAAGAAGAAGACTGGCATGGACGGAACCTTGGATACTTTCAAAGCTCGACTTGTGGCAAAGGGTTTCACTCAAACACCCGGTGTTGATTATGATGAAACCTTCTCCCCAGTGGCTATGTTGAAATCAATCCGGATACTTCTGGCCATTGCCGCATTTTATGACTATGAAATATGGCAAATGGATGTTAAAACCGCCTTCCTTAACGGGAAGCTTTCCGAAGAGGTGTATATGACACAACCTGATGGTTTTGAACATCCAGAATATCCGGACAAGGTTTGTAAGCTAAAGAAGTCTATTTATGGACTTAAGCAAGCATCTCGCAGTTGGAATCTGTGCTTTGATGAGAAAATCAAGGAATTTGGATTTTCGAAAAGCAAAGATGAACCATGTGTATATGTCAGGGCTAGTGGGAGCACTATTGTCTTCTTAGTCCTATATGTGGATGACATATTACTCATTGGAAACCATGTTCCGAGCCTTAAGAGTGTAAAAGCTTGGCTCGGGAATTGTTTCTCAATGAAGGACTTAGGCGATGCGAGCTATATTCTGGGAATCAAGATCTATAGAGATAGATCTAGAAAGCTACTTGGGCTTTCTCAAAGTGCATACATAGATAAGGTCGTGAGACGCTTTAAAATGGAGGAATCCAAGAAAGGAAACCTCCCTATGGCGCAAGGCTTGATGTTGAGCAAGACTCAATGTCCTACCTCCCAAGAGGAGATAGAAGTAATGAAGCGAGTACCATATGCTTCGGCTGTGGGATCGATCATGTACGCCATGTTATGCACTCGTCCTGATGTGTCATGTGCTTTGAGCATGACTAGTAGATATCAGGCTAATCCCGGGGAACCTCATTGGAAAGCTGTAAAAAACATTCTTAAGTACCTTAGACGTACAAAAGAAATGTTCTTGGTATATGGTGGGGAAGAAGAGCTAAGAGTAAAGGGTTACTCGGACGCTAGTTTCCAAACCGATAAGGATGACTGCCGATCTCAATCGGGGTTTGTATTCCTTTTAAATGGTGGTGCTGTGAGCTGGAGGAGCTCCAAGCAAGACACGGTGGCTGATTCGACTACTGAGTCGGAATACATTGCGGCAAGTGAAGCTGCAAAAGAGGCCGTGTGGATGAAGAAATTCATCCAAGATCTACAAGTGGTTCCAAGCATCACTGACCCTATTGAGATATTTTGTGACAATGAGGGTGCAGTGGCCTTGGCGAAGGAACCAAGAGCTCACAAGAGAACAAGACACATTTTGCGCAAATACCACTTCATACGAGAAGTAGTTGAGAGTGGTGAAATCGTCATAAGCAGAGTAGCAACGGATGAGAACCTTGCGGATCCGTTCACGAAACCATTATCGCAAGCAGCTCATGATTCTCACACTAATGCTATAGGTGTAAGATTTGCTAGCGACTTGGTTTGAGTTTGTATATTTAGTTTGTTTGATATGTAAACTTTATTTTATATTTTGGGAACGATATAGACAGTATTGTAACTTATGCTTGTTTCGATATATAATAGAGATTATATATGCGTATGATACGGTTACATTCATAAGACTCTACTGTGTTCCATCTTAGCATGTTTAATCACTTCCGGAAATATTTTATATTTCAAACTTTCCACGGTCGGTCAATCTTGTGGAAGGAAGATTGAAACAAGACCGAGATAAGCATGTGACCTTGAATTCAAGATGGTCGAATTAAGGAGCAATGCCTATCTATACTTGAAAAGAGTTTCAAGTGATTGGAAGACCCGTACCCAAGTATACTCCATGGATTATAGTCACGAGTAACTTGGGATGATAATATCTTACGTCCTTAGACCTGAGATGTATGAACCGCTATATCATATTTCTTTCTTACTTTAGTCTTTTTCAAAAGCAGTTCGTAACTGGCTGTGATAAAGGAAACGGCTAAGTAAGTTAAGGGGTTTGGTTTAAGGTTATGCAGTCAAAAGGGATTTGTTCCTCTGATAAGAGAGATATCATTGGGCCCCTCGATGATTGGGAGCTGACACCAAAATTTTGCATGGCCATGCGCAAGGAATATTGATTTAGAATCAGATATGTCCTTAACTTTTGGTCACCACCAATCAAGATCGAGAAACACAATCGTGGACGATCTGGAGATTGACACTCAATCCATGTCTCGTGTTCACATTGATATCGTGAACAAAAGGATGTTTAAGATCACTTATCAATAGGACCTTTCTTTGTGAACAGGTTTCATTCGTATAACGAAACCCATACTGACTTGGGGGCAATGATGCTTTTGCTAGAGGCCGCTCATTGTCTGTGGTTTATTAGAAATGGTACATCGTGTGCAAGTGGGAGTTTGTTAGAATATGCCCACCGATGCAAGTATACCATTTGGAATCACTACCGATGATGTATGGGCCTATTGGGTCATACACCGGGGTCAAATCTGACAACAACTTAAGTAAAGGGATCAAAAATGGCAAAAGAGAAAAGTTGACTTCGCAGGCCACGTTAGCGCCGCTAACTATTAGGAGTTAGCGCCGCTAAGTCCTATAGGATAGCGCCGCTACGGCTGCATGGGCTTTATGTCAAGTCAACTGACTAGCCGCGTTAGCGCCGCTAACCCTTTAGAGTTAGCGCCGCTAAGTATGGGTTAGCGCCGCTAAGTCCAAACGGCATCTTTTTGTCATATCACCTCAAAAGTGAACCAATGCATGGGAGTTATGTAATCATCGATCTTGGCCGGCTTGGGAAGGTTAAGTGGCGTCCTAATCTTTATAAAAGGGCTGCTTAACCCTCTCTTACTCTCTCTTGGCTAGAATTACATATACACACACTTTGGTTTATTTTCTCTCAAGTGCTACAAAGACTTGGAGAGTTCTAAAAGGGTTCTAGTTCCAGAAGTTGATCCAAGTTCGTGGTTGCTGTTCTCTCATCGGTTTTCTACTGTGAAGAATCGAAGGGAGCTTCCTAGCTAAAGAGATTTGGCGTGTTGCCGGGTTATCCATCCGATAGTCGATTCGTTCAAGTCAAAAGGAACAAAATCAACCACTTCATCAAATTTTGCTGGAGCTAAGGAGCTGGTATAATCTCCTTTGCCCTCAGTTTTGTTGCATTTCATTTCATAGAGATTGGTCCATTATTGGGGTTTTCGTTTTATGCTTTATGTGCTTGTACTTTGGGCCTTTTATGTTGTACCTTTGCTTCCGTTGCGTGCCCTGAGAACCCCAACAAAGGCATGAGATGTTTCTTGCGGCCATAAACAAAGGTGTTTGTGGGTGTAAGGCATGTACCTTTTTGTTTACCGTCTACGGATGATGGAGATGGCTATTTGGGCGTAAACACATAGCATACGGCCAAAAGCACCCAAAGAATCAAGCTTGCGGGAGTAAGCCCTGTCCCTTGCGGCCGCAAGCCTATGTCTAGTGTTGGCAGATTGTGTGAATTGTGTTTAGACCTGTAAGTGTTGAGTGTAAGTTATAACCAGGTCTGTATATGATGTGTTAGGTGGTCCTGAGGAACCGGAGGACACCAAGCACTATATCTGTCTCTTGTGAACTCGAGGTGAGTACCGGTTTTCCCATGAGACTCTGTAAGTAGGGCTAACTGTTGTGTGTTGAGACATGTGTACGCTTGAGGTATACTGTGAACTGACGTGCTATGATATGAGAATTATGACGGTTAATGTGGTAATCCTGATAGACGAGTATAGTAGTACGAACCATGTGATAATTGTATGTTATGATTAAGTTGTACTTGTGTATTCTGCTTATAAAGCATGAGTAGAAGCTATTGTGATGATATACATGCATGTAATTGGATCATGATTGGATCGGCTATGTATTGTTGCTATGTTATGCATGCAATTGGATCCTGAATGGATCGGCTATGTGTTATTGGATCCTGATTGGATCAGTTAGGTGTTATTGTGTTATGTCCGGACAATTAGGAGACTGTTATCAGTTCCTGGCATGGTTGAGGTCAGCTAAGGCTGGATCCCTTGGGCCCTTGGGCTAGGGAAGTGTTGGATTAATGGAATCCGAGTGTATACGCTTGGGTGTCGGGCTTTGCAGGCCACCGTTTCTTGACATGATGGGGTTCTCGGTGCAAGCCAGAACTGGTTGGAAAAAGGGGTTCTCGGTGCAAGCCGGAACTGGTTGGAAAAAGGGGTTCTCGGTGCAAACCGGAATTTGTTGAGTTGATCTGACTCCGTAATGCGCTGGGTGGACTGCTCTTCGCTCCCCCACCAGTACGGATGGTTGTTGCTGATACCCCCAGTTAGGGTCGTAGAGCAGGACTGATTAGCCTGCGAGATATGATTCTTACTGACACGTTGGCACGACACGAAGTGATAGGATAGCATTGTGTCTTGTTCCTGTATTGTGTTAGCATGCTTGTTGATGCTTATCTATAAATTGGTGCTCACTAGCTAGTTGTAGCTAATGGTGCATGATTTCCTTTTTTTGTAGGTTTGTGACTGATGGCCTGGTGAGCTGGGTTTACTTGTGGGTTATTGTATGTGCTTTTTGTGGAACACTAATTGTTTTAATAATGCATGTGATCCAATGGTCGCTCGTTAGTTGTGGTAACACCTAGTGTCTGAAATATATTGCCTACGTAGATAACAATCTGATAGTTTTGTAAATGGTAATTAATTCCGCTGCAAGCTTTTGATAAATAAGTTTAAAAAGTTTAAATTGTCCCTGATTTTAAGCTCGTGAAAATCGGTGTTAGAATTAGGTATCAGAGCCTAAGTTTGAGGGAATTGGGTACTCGGAAGAATATTCGATCTCAAACTCGGGCCCGACTATCGTTAAGTGTTTCTATTAGGGTAATTGGGGTAGAGTGTGAGAGTTATGTGGTTATTGCTCATTGTTAACTAACTGGTAGTGTTAATAAATGTCGGATAAGTGATGTGTAAAGTGTGGTTTTCGTTTATATAGTGAGTTAGTGAAAATGTCTGAGCAACGAGCTGATAGTGAGGAGGCTCGTAAGTTATATAGTGAGTTAGTGAAAATGTCTGAGCAACGAGCTGATAGTGAGGAGGCTCGTAAGTAAATAGAGGACGAGGCTTCTCGTACTCATGTTGAAGCTGAGGAGGAATCTTCTCGGCATGATACTCAAGGCCCGAGGCCGATCCCAGATCCGCAGGCGTATATTCTGTGTCGCGAAGAAGAACTCCGAGTGACGAGGGAGTTATTGTTGGAAGCCGTCAAGGGCAATAGTCAGGAGCACTATTCCTACAAGAAGTTCCTTTCTTGTGGATCCAAAGAGTTCGAGGGTAGCGATAATCCTTCGGATACCATACGATGGCTTTGAGAGACAGATCAAGCTTTCGAATCTTGCGACTGTGAATCTGAGTACCATGTCAAGTCATGCCATGTTTTGGTGGGACACCATGAAAGATTCAGTGAACAGAGAAGTGATTGCTGCGATGACGTGGGAGCAGTTTTCTGAACGTGTGACAAAGAAATACTGCACCGATTACGATTTAGAGAAGATGGAACGGGATTTTAATGATCTCCAGAAAAGAGATAAGCCAGTGGAAGATCTGATCCATGCTTTTACTAATAAGGTGAGGTTTATCCTCACCTAGTGGCAGACGAGAGTGCAAAGATTCGCAAGTTTGTGGGAATGCTACCAGTGAAGTATAGAGCGCATGTTAGAGTTGTATCTACTTTAGATCGGGCTTTTGAAATAGCTCGAGAAATTGAGGGAGATCGCCTTAAGTGCAAGGGAGACAAGACAGCAAAGGGTCAGAAGAGGAAATTGCAGAAATCCTCTAAATTTGGTCCTTCAAAAGAGCAGCCTTCAGTAGGCGAGGAGTCGGAATTGTATAAGAAACCAAAGTTTGTATCTACGCGGGTCTTGTCGTGTTTCAACTTATACGGGTCGTGTCATGCATCTTGACACAAATAATTATACGGGTCGTGTTCGGGTCACGACCCATCGACCCGCCAAACAGCAAACCTGCGACCCACCAACCCGAACACGACACGATTGCCACCCCTAATATATGGTATAGATCAATGAAGAATAATTCTTATTTAACGAACTTGGAAATCAATCATAGTGTTGACATGTGACAGTATAGAAAAGAGCAAAATTGAAATACTACCGAAAAAATAGAAATCCCACATCTCTCTCCCTTTACTCCGAGCCACTTTCATGTACTCATCTCCTCCATTCTTATGCAGAGAGACAGATGTGATAGGGCTTGCATTAAATTTGATTCTGATATGATCCAAGCCCTTCATATTGCCTACTTGAATTATCATCATTCTCAAATGGATCTTAAAGTGATGCTTCCCTCATTCTTTGAAGAGCATTAGATATAGGCTTAGGTTTAGCTAGATCTGCTTCCCTTTCTTCTCTATTCTTTTTGGTAGCACCTTACTATTTTGTTTTTCATCTTTCATGCCTAGCTCTCTTCCTTCCATAAATTTCTCAAAAGTTAAGCCTGTAACATTCTAATATGAGCTTTAATTTAAATTTTACTTATTAAATTAAATAAGACGAAATTTAATATCTCTATGAGTTGTAAAAATATAGTAGAGGTAATTAATATATGTATGTGTTTATACTTAGTAGGAATAAAAGAGTGTGAGAATAAACTTATGAACGTCATACACTAATAAGCAAGCAAAACGTAGGGGTGTTCATTAATTGGTTTTACCCGAAAATCCAACCGATCCATAAGAATCTGGATAACTTGGTTACGGCTTAATTGGATTTGGATTGGATTTGTGGATAAACCCGAACTTTTATTCGGTTTATGGCTCGGATTTGGTTTTATATCTTACCATTCGGGGACTGTCCGAAACCCGATTAAGATAAAGACTGTATATCGAAACTTACATATATATAGTACATTTTCTTGAATCAGGGCATGGTATAAAAAAATTATGGATTCCATCAATCTTTCTCCTATTTCCTTCTTTAATTCAAATCATAATCAGATCTTTTCCTCTGATTTGCTCCGTTGACTGTTACTTATATATGGGATTTCATGATGGTTATTTTATTAATTTTGCTTGGTTTTTATCATTTTTAGGATTTTTAAAATGGTGATATCCTATTTATAATTTTATGAATTATTGTGATTGTTAAACTTAAAATGATTGGTTTCTTTATGAATAATTGAAGTTGTTGATCTTGTGGTCATGTGTCATGTGTGACTAATGGTAAGTTTCGTGTCTTTTTAGGTAAATTCCTTATTTGGTTTTCGGAGCCCGAACCAATTAACCCGATAATTATTTGGTTGGATTGGTTTGGTTTTATATAGTTTCGGATTGGATTATGGCCGGTTAATTTTTTTGGTGAAATCCAATTAAACCAAACCGAATAAATCCATATAACCGATAACCGACCGATTGAACACCCCTAAGCAAAAGAGTAGATTCTCGCTGAAATTAGAAATCATTAAATTGAGGAACTAAACTTTCCATTTCCATATAGATTTATATATAAAAGTTTGTGTTAGTCAAACTTAGTAAAAAAATTCAAGTTGTGTGTGTGTTCTTTCACTTGGTCGACCAAGAAGACTTAGGGCAACCTAGAACAAGTTCAAGTTTGGAAAAATTGAACAGAAGTAGAGTGTTATAAGAAAATTCAAGCAAGAAAGTACATGTTTTTTTTTACCCATTTGGCTTTATTAGTTGACTAATTCTTCATCCTTATGATATTAATAGTTTTAGTAACTTGAAATCATCATGGTGATGATCTATGTGAGTTTTGTGACTGATATTGTTAGCAATTTATGCTTAATCTACTATATTTTTATTGTATTTGTGAAATTTAAGCAAATGAGTCGAAATATAACGTGTTCTTAAGTTTTTTTGATCAAAGGAGGATCATTTGGAGTAAAATTGATGTTGTTTAATGTTTCTAGCGGTATTTGAGTTAGAAGCAAGTGTTGGAATCACTTGTGAATGACATGGATATTGTTTTGGTCGGAATTGCAACTGTTGACCATGAACGGTTTGCTATCAATTGATATACATGGTCCATGTACAAGGGTGCCGGCCATGTAGTAGCTCTTGTATGAGGAACACGGGTCGTGTTCAGCCCTTTGTGTGGCACATGCCATGTAGCCATACCCTTGACCGTGATACCTGGGCCGTGTAGGGTTAAGGTGGAACAACAGTTCAACACATCCGGTGTAAGTGTATACTTCATTGTGTAACATTACACGGCCCGTGCAGGTGGCTGCGTAGCTAGCTGTGTGGATCATTGTTCACACAAGGGTAAAAATGTTTAAAAACTAAATAAAAATTATTTACTGTAGGTCATCGGTGAATTGTAAGAAACAAAACTTATTGGAAGGAATACTTAAATATGAACAAGGTGAGTTACATGATCACTACTTTCAAATTGGTTGTATGTGCAATATGTTTTATTTATGATATATGATGATGTTAAGTGGCGTAAGTGGCATATGTAACTAGTCGGTAAGACTAGTAAGATGATGTGATGTTGATGTGTGTTTTACGTACTAGTTTTTTATTTATAATTTCCGTGTTAAATTGTACCAAAACGACACGAATAGGCAAGTGCACCTAATCGGTTTTTATAGTATAATCAGTAAGCACGGGTGTCGAACTCTCGGGGAACAGATTTGATTAGATAAAATTATAATGATTTAAATATTAAACGCAACAAAACTAATCTAAACTAAACTAGAAAGCAATTAAATCTAAACTAATGACAAGGAAATAAATAAAGCAATTAAATGGGGGATTTGTATGAAAAAGATGTGAACTTGCAACCAACTCAAACCACTAAATGTTGGTCCCTTGTATGAGAGAGTAACAACAAGCAACAGTGTGTAGAAGGGGGGGGGGGGGGGGTTGAAGACACTTTCTGCGGAAATTGAACAAATCAAAGAAAAGTGTTAGACACAGTAAATCAAACCACAATCAATCAAATGCTTTTATTAATCAGAAGATGATTACAATGCTTTGAATAAGAAGATGATTACAATGACTATCAAGTAAGCAACTCTTGATATATAATCACCTAATATAAATCTCTCAATTCTCTCAAACTTAGATATCTATAATTAACATATAATTATAGATACCGACGACTCTCTAAACAGGATTTTCACAGATTGAATCAACACATGATTACTTACCAATATCACAACTAATGTGATTAATTCGAACACACGAACTTCTTTGGCAATCTGTGATTAAATCATGATACTGAATCAAGACTCGTAACACATACGGTGAGGTGAGGTTTGGCTCTACAACACTTAGTTGTTTTGTATCAAAGTCGTACCTCTAAACTTATCAGGAGATAAGTATTTATAATCCTGTGCCTACGGTTCCTAACAAACTAAGATTCAACTTAATTCGCTAACTAACTCTCGGATAATCCGGAATCTTGAATCTTCTTATCTTGAGTCTTTAATCTTCAATCTTGATTCTGGAGTCTTCTTATCCGCGCCGTAGATATAGAGAGAGATAAAGATGAATTTAAAACATATTTAAATTATCTTTAAACTGACTTCTTCACTCGGACTGAGTTACTCAGCTTGAAACTCATCAAGCTGAGTTCTTCGAGAACAAATCCGAATTCATACATGAACTAAAACGTACACTGATAAACTCATCCTTAGAAGTCTAACTTAGTTGACTAAAACATATTTAGCAACTCTGTCGAGCTGACTCTGCTTTTGAGCTGAGTCACTCAGCTTGAAACATATCAAGCTGATTACTCGATATATACCTTATGTGACATACACAGATTATTAAACATATTAATAAACAAACTAAGGTATAATATAAACTGATCAACATATGCTCAGCTTATATTCAGCTTATACTCAGTCTGAATCACTCTAAGTGTTTAGTCTGACTAAGCTTCATAATTCTGTTTAAGTTATATGTAGAACTCATCTTACAAACTTAACTTTGTCTTATCAAATTCAAACTGATGAGATCATTTTCCCAACAAACTCCCCTATTTGATGATGACAAAACCATCAAACAGTTCTTAAGTTTGTTTAAAAGAATTATGTTTTAAATCTTAAACTTATTAAGATTTTATTATTTGAACTGATCAAATATTTATTGAACATATCAATATTAATTGAACTTATCAATTTAAATTGGAACACACCAATTTTTAGTTGAACACACCAACTAATTACATAAATGAATAAGAACTTATCTATTATTCATTTTTGCTGAACTTATCAGACTTATAGTTATGAACACATCATAATATAGTTGAACATATCAAACTTTATATTTGTATTAATAGAACTGATCATAATACAAATATGTTGATCCATTAGATCATGCACACTAAGTGTTTACAAAAATTAGAACTAATCTAATATTTACAGTAGAACTAATCTACTCTATCTGATGAACTCAGGATGTAGAAGCTCCCAGATGATGATCTCTTTATTGATCTCATCTAACAATCTTTCAGCTTCATCGTTTCCCTGAAGTTCCTTCTGTTGTACTCTAATGAGTTTGTTCAGCCTATACTTTATTAACTGATTTGACTCCTCACTACCACAACAATTTCTTATTCTCAAGGCATCCTCGGCTTTTAGATAGCAAACCTCATTTAGCTTAATAAAACTGGGAATACCTGCCTGATCTTTAAACATGAAACCTTGAATAGGAGTGTTGATACTTTGATTTTCTCTGAATTCTACTCCTACAGGCATGTCGAACAAATTCTCCCACTGCAATCAATTTAGAGACTTCAGATAGAATTTCTTGTTTGATCTGACTTCTTTTAAATTTCTTGAGCAGCATCATTATCCTTTGCCATTCAATGTAGCCCATCTTGTGAACGTATCTCAAGTCCATTCCCACTGTTGATTTGTCACTAAGCTCAAAAGTGAGAATGACAGCTCCATTTGCTCTGCTCAAGGTCATTCCTCTTATCTCTTTGTTGTAGCTCCTTCTGAAGTAACATTCCTGCAGTTCTGCATCTGAGTATGGAATTAGATCAGGTATTGGACCAGTATATACAGCTTCAGCTCGTGCCAAAGCTTCCTTTTCTTTTTCTTTTTCTTGATCCCTGACCTCTTTTTCTTTCCTTTTCCTTAGCTCATCAAGGGATATGCCCAGCTCAGCAGCTTCCTCTAGTTCAATCATTTCAATCATCTCCCTTGTAGCTTTTTCCTCTTCAGTTTCAGAAACACTATCAGCTTCAGATTCATATTCTATCACTTTTTGCTTTTTAGCTGCAGGTTCCTCTTTGTTCATTTCTGACTCCCCCTCAGTCTGAGTCTTCCTCTCTACTCCTTTAGCTATAACTAGAAGAGCTTCAGCTTTAGCTCGAACTAGCTCAGCTTCAGTATCAGCTTGAACCTTCTCCCCCTTTTTGTCATCATCAATAGGGTTTGAAGTCCTTTGTTGTTGGAGTGTAGCAACTGCAGAGGCAATATCTTTAAGATCCTCTGTCAGCTTCGCAAGCCTTTGATAGATTTGACGTTTATGCTTCTTCTGCTTTAGGTGGAACAGAGCAAATTGAGCAGCAATGTAGTCTTTGAGCTACTGGATGCCTGAGGAGGCAGTGTCATTTGGAGGAGAGTCTTTGGGTGCATCATCCAAGGGTTGGTGTGGTCCCTCAAATTCCTTTGCACCGGAGTTTGGACCATGTGATTCATCCTGGCTTGAAGATGAAACATTGACAGGTCGTGCACTAGAGTGTGAGAAATGAATAGAACGAATAGGGCTTGAGACGTGAAGTGTATGGGTTGGTGGTTGGCTTTTGGGTATAGAGGGGGGTGATTGACCCTGGGGATTGGTCATATGTTCAATGTAACCTGAAAGTGTCTGTTCAGGCACAGAAGTAGGCTCTCCCATGGCACGAGTAAGTGTGGGCTGAGTAGACACCACACCCGGTTTAGGCTGTTGGGTTTTAAAGAGCCTTGAAGTTGACACCTTGAGAGTAGGCGTCTCCCCCTCAACTCCTGCCGGAGGGATCAATGTGATCTCAGCTCCAGTGATGCCTTTAGGAGTGGCACCACCTATGGCAGTTTTACGTTTGTAGGTTCGGATATTCTCCCTAGCAGCAGTGGGCATACTAGGGGTGGCTTCAGATTGGAATTGTAAATGGAATGAAGGTGGTGGAGATGGGTTAGACTGAGTTGGTTCCACTGCAGTCTTATCTCCAAAGGTAGATGGAGAAAAGTGAGAAGAAAGAGAAAGTGGAGAGGTCTTACCAGAGGTGGCTGCAGTGTAAACTGTTTCAGCCTGAGCAGAGTGCTCAGCTTGAACTTCTGTGTCAGCTTGAGAAGCTCCCCCTTGATTTGATCCCTCTGCTTCACTTTCTGATGAAGCTGCCTCAGCAATTTGGAGCATGGGCTCACTCAGACCCTCTTGCTCTGGAAAGATGTCGTTGTTGAACATCTTAGAGCTGAGTGTAGGAAACAGGAACAGATCCTGATCAACTTCAAAGAGCGCTGTCCCCAGCTCGGCTTCAAATGCCAAGGACAGGTACCTTATGAAAGGTACATGAAGATCCCTTGTGGTCTTCATCACTTGGACCCAGAGCTCGTTGAAGATAAGCTGTGCATAGTCTATGTTTCTCGCAAAGTACATGTTGTACAGCAGCTGCATCTCGAACTCATTGATCTGGTCCAATCCTCCAACCTTGGTACCAAGTGAACGAACCACTGTGGACACCATGAAGCCCCATCCGGTTGGAAAAGTGGCCTTCTTGATCACCCCTTCAGTCTGTGGGTGACCTATTCTAGGTAGGACAGACCTAGCCACTTGCCTTGTGACAGCCGGCTCGAACTCATCAGATTGAGGGAGTTGAAGAACATCCCTTAGCCGCTGCACTGACAGGACGACTGTTCTAGTACCATTAAGAACAGTTCCTGTTATCTCTCCCCTGTTCTGGTCGTAAGTACAGGTGTACCAGAACTCTAGCAGGTGTTGAGGAATGATGTGAAGGGGTGCGCCACAGAAGGCGAATGCCAGAGGGCATTTACGAATATAAGCCATCCAGGCTTCATAACCTCTGCCTTGTTTTCTCGGAGGAATTGCAAGGCAGGCCCGTTGATTGTTGACTTTCAGCAACGGCACTCCATTGTTCCTGAACTAAGCACCTCGAATCATGTGATCACTGAGAACTAACGTGATTCCGTCCATGTTGGTTAATTACACTGAGTAATTGGAAATACGCACTGAGCGGTTCAAAAATTGCACTTAGCAATTTAGGGTATTGAAACGAACGTATGCACTAAGCAATGGAGGTGTATGCGAAAGGTAGTTTAGAAGGTGAGAAGTCTGAATTGTAAGCGTAAACTTCTCTAATCCGAATAAGATCGGTATATATACCTTTCTGAGGAGAGAGAAAAATTACCGTTAGAAATCCCCCTTTTTTTTATCCGTTACGCCGTAAAATTGTGATGTAACAGTAAGTGGGTAGAACTAATCATCTTCCAACGGATACTAAGGTAATATAATAATATTGACTAACAATAAAATTATATACCCCGATGTATTATACCTATACACAATTTAGTATAATACGCGATTTGAGACTGACTCAAATACGCAGTAGTCATGAGTCACTCACACTTAGTAAATAACACATGAGATTGGACACACCAAGCTGAGTAAACCTATTACTCAGTTTAACTCAAGCACTCAGCTTGATTTAAGCACTCAGCTTGAAATGTGCACTCAGATTGAGAATGAAACTCAGCTTGAAATGTGCACTCAACTTGAGTAGAGCACACAGCTCATAAGTAAGGACACTATGTCGTTTTCGTCTGAGACTGACTCAAACGAATCTATTAACCACACTGAGTAGTTATAGAGCGTTTGGAACCAACCAAACGTGTGAACCCATCACACAGTCTGAGTTAAGCACATAGCTCAGACTCAATGACACGTAGTCATTTATGTTTAAGACTGGCTTAAACATGTAATTTTAGCTACACTAAGTAGGTAAAATATGTTTGGAACTTACCAAACGTGTGAACCAATCACACAGTGTGAGTTAAACACATAGCTCAGACTCAATGACACTTAGTCATTTTGTTCGAGACTAACTCAAACTAACATTTCAACCACATTGAGTAGTTGAATTATGTTTGGAACTGACCAAACGTGTGAACTCATCATTCAGTTTGACATATAGATCAGTTTATGAAAACTTATTTATAAACTGTGCACCCAGCTTAAGACACTTAGTCTCTGTCAAACTGAGAACTCAAATTTTAGACACTTAGCTAGGGGTTGAGCATACCCAATTTACTTAGCAGATACATAAACCTCTTTTCATCAAGGGGCTTAGTAAAGATATCTGCTAATTGGTCATCAGTGGAGATAAATTTAATGTCAACTTTACCTTTTTCCACGATGTCCCTTATGAAGTGATGTCTAATTTCAATATGCTTGGTTCTTGAGTGAAATACTGGATTGTAAGTGATGGCTATTACACTTTGGTTATCACAGAAGATAGGAGTTTTCTTGAAACTCATCCCAAAGTCCTGAAGCTGATGCTGCATCCACAAGATTTGAGCACAACAGCTCCCTACTGCAACATACTCAGCTTCAGCAGTTGAAGTAGCCACTGAGTTCTGTTTCTTACTAGTCCAGCTTACTAATTTACCTCCAAGCAATTGACATCCTCCAGTGGTTGATTTTCTATCTAACTTGCACCCAGCATAGTCAGCATCAGAAAAACCAACTAACTCAAATCCAGAATCCTTTGGATACCAAAGACCTAGATTTGGTGTACCTTTAGGTACTTAAAGATCCTTTTCACAGCTAAAAGATGTGATTCTGTAGGATCTGCCTGATATCTTGCACAAACACATGTAGCAAACATGATATCAGGTCTACTAGCTGTCAAATAGAGTAATGAACCTATCATTCCTCTATAGGTAGACTGACACACAGACTTACCATCTGAGTTTTTACTCAGCTTGACAGCTAGTGTTATGGGTGTTCTCATGGTTGAACTAGAATCAAAACCATATTTCTTTATCAAATCAAGAACATACTTGCTTTGATTGATGAATATTCCATCAGGCTTCTGTTGAAACTGTAAGCCAAAGAAATAAGTCATCTCACCCATCATACTCATCTTGTACTTTTGTGACATTATTTTGGAGAACCACTCACACAGAGATTCATTGGTAGAACCAAAGATAATATCATCCACATAGATTTGTACAAGAATCACCTGCCCTTTACTCTTTTTAATAAAGAGTGTTTTATCTATACTACCTCTGGTGAAATCCATGGATAGTAGATAGGTGGACAGTGTATCATACCAAGCTCTTGGAGCTTGTTTAAGACCATACAAAGCCTTGTCCAACTTATAGACATGATGTGGAAACTTTGAACTTACAAAGCCAGGAGGTTGTTTCACATAGACTTCCTCCTGAAGTTTTCCATTCAGGAAATCACTTTTCACATCCATTTGATAGACTTTGAAGTCTTTATATGTTGTATAAGCCAGGAACAACCTTATGGCTTCAATTCTAGCAACAGGGGCAAAGGTCTCATCATAATCGATTCCTTCCTCTTGCTTATACCCTTGTGCTACCAGCCTGGCTTTGTTCCTAACTATCACTCCATCCTTGTCCATTTTATTTCTATAAACCCACTTAGTGCCTATAATTGAATGATCTTTGGGGGCAGGGACAAGGGTCCAGACTTTATTCCTCTCAAACTCATTTAATTCCTCTTGCATAGCATCAATCCAATCCTCATCTGCTAAGGTTTCCTCAGTCTTCTTTGGTTCCATCTGAGACAGAAAACCAAAGTGAGCAACATAGTTAGTTGTAGCCTTAGATCTGGTCATGACTTTTTCTTGGACATTTCCAATGATTTGATCTTGAGGATGATCTTTGAGGAATTTAAATGTGGTAGTTGGAGAGTCTGGTTCTGAATCTGAGTGATGTTGAGAACCTCGAGGTGAACTTATCTCCTCAGTCTCAACAGCAGCATTGTCAACAAACTGATTATCACTAAGATTCTCAGTCTGAGTGACTTCAGCTCCAAAAGGATTGACGAACTCATCATCTTTCTCAGCTTGAGAATCCTTTGAAGCTTGTGATGATTTCATTGATGAACACACATCATCAACACTATCATCTCCTATGACATACATAGGATTGAACATGTTGATTTCCCTTGGCCTTTCAAGCTCACTCAGACTAACGGAGTCAACTTGACTTTTCTCAGCTTGATCAATACTGTCTTCATCAAATGAGACATGAATTGATTCTTCAATGGCCTTTCTCCTAGAGTTATATACTCTGTATGATTTGGAGATTGAGGAATAACCAACAAATATTCCAGGATCAGCTTTGGGTTCCAACTTATGGAGCTGATCTCTTTGATTCAGCACATAGCATTTTGAATCAAAGATATGGAAATAACCTATATTGGGCTTTCTAGACTTATACATTTTATATGTAGTCTTTCCATGTCTTTTGACAATGATTGACCTATTCTGAGTATAGCAGGCTGTACTAACAGCTTCATCCCAGAAATAGAGTTTCAATCCTGCCTCACATAGCATTGTCCTTGCAGGCTCAATTAAGGTTCTATTTCTCCTTTCAGCAACTCCATTTTGTTGTGGAGTTCTAACATATGAGAAATTTTGTAATATTCCTTTTTGTACACAGAAGCTTTCAAGGGTTGAGTTCCTGAACTCAGTCCCATGATCACTTCTGAGTTGCTTTACGGACAAACCTTTCTGCAACTCTTCCCTTTTGATGAAACTTATAATCTCCAGGGCAGCCTCACTTTTGGCTTTTAGGAATATTACCAGGTGAATCGTGAGAACTCATCTACTATCACCAGAGTGTACTTCTTGCCACTCAGGCTTGGAGTACTTATGGGTCCAAACAGATCCATATGCAACATATGCAATGGGCCTGTTATTGAAAAATGTTGCTTTGATTTAAAGGACCCTTTATGGTGTTTCCCTTGTTCACACGCTGAACACAATTTGTCTTTGATAAATGTGATTTTTTGTAATCCAGAGACTAACTCTTTATTGGACATCATATTTATATTTTTAAAGTTCAAATGAGACAAACGTTTATGCCATAACCAACTCAGCTCAGGAACAGAAGGGGAATACAAGCAGGTTTCATTATTGGGATCAGCAGAATTAAGATCAAGTAGATACACATCTCTTTCTATTTTAGCTATTAATACAGGCTTTCCCTTAGCATTATAAATTGTTCCTGCTTTCTTCCTAAAAGTAACAACATTGTCCTCATCACACAATTGACTGATACTAATCAGGTTGTGTTTGAGGCCTTTCACATATGCAACTCTCTGGAAAGTGACTTTACCAGCTTGCATCTTCCCATAGCCTTTGGTTCTTCCATGGGAGTTGTCACCAAATGTTACTTTAGGACCTTCATCTTCCTGGAAATCACTGAGAAGTCCTTTCCATCCGGTCATGTGCCTTGAACATCCACTATCCAAGTACCATTTACATGAACCCTACACATGATATAAAAACTAAACACATTAGTTTTGCTTGGGAACCCACTTCTTGGTGGGTTCAGATGAGGAGCACTTAGCAGCTTCATCTTGTTGAACTGACTGCTCAACTTGAGTAGGAACCGAATCCTGTGTAGGCTGATCAGTTTGTTCTTGCTCAGGCCTTGAGATTTCAGCATCACAGTCCTAAGACTCATGACCTCTACTTCTGCATTTGTAGCATCTCCTTCTTCCAATGAGGACAGGAGGTAGAGTGTCTAACAATCCTTGTGAGAATTTACTCTCAGTTTTAGGATTGTATATGGTGGATAACTTCTCAACTTTCTTTGCAAGCTGATTCACCTGGTGATCACTGACTTTGGACTTACCTTTGTCAGGTCTCTGTTTGTTATCCTGAGAAGATTGACTAACAACCTTCTTCTCCATGACTTTGGACTTACCTTTGTCATGCTTACTGGACTCACCAGTTTCAACAGGTTTGGACTTACCACTGTTGATTTTCTTGGACTTACCAAGATCAACAACTTTGGACTTACCATTGTTGTGATTTGACCTCTGACTTACAGTGGTCTTCCTGTTCTTATAACTTCTCTCCGAGCCAGATAGAGAATTTTGTCTTTTGAAAGGATTTGGATTAAGCCTTTCTATGACTGAAGTTCTTCGAACAGGCTAAGTGCCTAATCTGTCCAACACAGACTTACCATGTTGTTTGGATGTTGAGCACTCATTACCATGATCTTTGGTCTTCACAAACATATTAAATTTTAGGCTTGGATCATGTCGTTTATCTGAGGCTGACTTCTGAGACTTAATCAGTTGTCTATCTTCCTCAGAATCTGTACTTGTTATCTCATCATCAGCTATATAAGCTGCAGTTTGATAGTCACCTCCAAGTACAGCCTTCACCTGTTTAGGTATCTGTTGGTTTATGCACTGTTCAGCAAGCTTTGATGACTTACACCAAGACTCAGTGATCTTTTGAAGTTGATCAGCTTTGTCTTTTGCTTCCTGAAGTTCTTCACTAAGAAGTTTATTAATGTGCCTCTGACATTCAAGGTCACGCTGTGCTTTCTTACCAACATCAATGAGAGATTTATTTTCCTTAATCTCGTCTTTAAGTTTTGCTATTTCAGCTTTGAGGTCAGTCTGAGACTTAAGGATGATCTTGAAATCATTCAACAAATAATCAAAAGCAAGACCTTTCTCCTCATCTGTATAAGAGTAGAAATTACTAACCTTGTACATGGAAGCAGGATCCCAATCACTCAGTTTGCTGTTTTCCTCAGCTTCCTTCATGTCAGCTTCAAAGATTGATTCGGACTGACCATAATCAACCTCATCCAATTCTAGCTCTTCATCTTCTTGAGCCATTAGACATACATTATCATCTGAGGTGGATGATTCTGTATCCCAGGTTTCAGCATATAAACCTTTTCCACTGGGTTTGTCTTCAGGCTTTGATTTCTTGAGCTGAGTGTACTTCTTCTTGTACTTATCAGCTCTATAAGCATTCTTATCAACAACAGATGTTGATTCTACCTTCTTAGATCTGCACTCAGCAGCTATATGTCCCTTTTTCTGACAGTTGAAGCACACAACATTCTTGGGATCAAAGGAACTCTTCCCTTTGCTCCTGTCAGATCTTCCTCTTCCCCTTTGAGCTTTTCTCAAACGTCTGGCTAACATGGCCATCTGCTCAGTGATAGTCTGAACATCATCAGTATCACTTGAGTCTGAGTCTGAGTGGTCAGCTTAAGATTCTGACTCAGTCTCAGATTCAACAACCATAGCTTTGGAACCTTTCTTCTTCTTCTGTGCAACTAATGCAACTTCTGTTTTGTCCAAAGATTCTTTTAGTTGTTGTTGAGAAGCTCTTTTGTGTTCTATGATCTGTTCATGATTCAGCAAGAACCCATAGATGGACTGTAGGTTATACATGTGTAATGTTCCTCCAGCCCTTAGTGCAGTGGTTACTTCATTGAACCTTTCTGGTAACACATCCAGAAATTTCAGCACGAGCTCAGCTTCATCTCTCTTTACACCCACACTTAGTAGGTCATTTATCAAGCAGTGAAACCTGGTGAACAAATCTGCCAAGGTTTCATTCTTCTTTGGAAAGAGGTTTTCATACGATCTATTCAAGTGATTCTTCTTTTGCTGCTTGACCAGATCTGTGCCCTCATAAGTGACACTCAGCGTATCCCAGATATCCTTTGCGGTTTGACACCCAGTCACAATGCGCAGGATTTCATTGGTTAGGGA
The DNA here is from genome assembly GCA_947179395.2 of Pulicaria dysenterica. Classification (NCBI taxonomy): domain Eukaryota; kingdom Viridiplantae; phylum Streptophyta; class Magnoliopsida; order Asterales; family Asteraceae; genus Pulicaria; species Pulicaria dysenterica. Next base: position 31,615,351 of record OX359290.1, read on the forward strand.
ATTTGCTAGAACACTCTTTGCCTTGTCATCCAGATTGAAGAGTTTCCAATCTTCATCAGTCCAGGATGCAACAGGCTTTCTTGTTTCCTTCTCAGATTTGCCAGGAGACGTATCACTGACAGTAGAAGGAATCTTGAGGATTATTTGTCCTTTTGGGATGACTTCCGACATTCGGTTGTCAATGGACTTTAGGAAGAGCATGGCTCTGAACTTCCACATAGGATAGTCAGATCCATCAAATATGGGACATCCTTTAGCAGAGATCTGAGGAAAGTTTGATGGAGTATTGCTTGTCGACATTTCAATCTTTCTCAGAATCTTGAACTATTCAACTGATGAAATTGTTCAGCCTGCTCTGATACCAGTTGTTGGTCCCTTGTATGAGAGAGTAACAACAAGCAACAGTGTGTAGAAGGGGGGGGGGGTTGAATACACTTTCTGCGGAAATTGAACAAATCAAAGAAAAGTGTTACACACAGTAAATCAAACCACAATCAATCAAATGCTTTTATTAATCAGGAGACGATTGCAATGCTTTGAATAAGAAGATGATTACAATGACTATCAAGTAAGCAACTCTTGATATATAATCACCTAATATAAATCTCTCAATTCTCTCAAACTTAGATATCTATAATTAACATATAATTATAGATACCGACGACTCTCTAAACAGGATTTTCACAGATTGAATCAACACATGATTACTTACCAATATCACAACTAATGTGATTAATTCGAACACACGAACTTCTTTGGCAATCTGTGATTAAAACTTGATACTGAATCAAGACTCGTAACACATACAGTGAGGTGAGGTTTGGCTCTGCAACACTTAGTTGTTTTGTATCAAAGTCTTACCTCTAAACTTATCAGGAGATAAGTATTAATAATCGTGTGCCTACGGTTCCTAACAAACTAAGACTCAACTTAATTCGCTAACTAACTCTCGAATAATCCGGAATCTTGAATCTTTTTATCTTGAGTCTTCAATCTTCAATCTTGATTTTGGATTCTTCTTATCCGCGCCGTAGATATAGAGACAGATAAAGATGAATTTAAAACATATTTAAATTATCTTTAAAATGACTTCTTCACTCGGACTGAGTTACTCAGCTTGAAACTCATCAAGCTGAGTTCTTCGAGAACAAATACGAATTCATACATGAACTAACACGTACACTGATAAACTCATCCTTAGAAGTCTAACTTAGTTGACTAAAACATATTTAGCAACTCTGTCGAGCTGACTCTGCTTTTGAGCTGAGTCACTCAGCTTGAAACATATCAAGCTGATTACTCGATATATACCTTATGTGACATACACAGATTATTAAACATATTAATAAACAAACTAAGGTATAATATAAACTGATCAACATATGCTCAGCTTATATTCAGCTTATACTCAGTCTGAATCACTCTAAGTGTTCAGTCTGACTAAGCTTCATAATTCTGTTTAAGTCGTATGTAGAACTCATCTTACAAACTTAACCTTGTCTCATCAAATTCAAACTGATGAGATCATTTTCCCAACACTAAACAGCCTAAAAGCACTAAAAGCATGCAAAGAAGACAAGAAAGCGAATAACTCGGAGAATTAAATAATAATGAAGATGTTTCCTCCCTAGATTCAACTCAACTCTTTTCATGGCAATAAATTCATGGCAAGATAAGCTAAAGGTACTTAGAATATTCATGCATCGATTTCTAAAGTGATTACAATCTTGGTCCAATCATAATCGTCTAATTACCCTAATTAATTACCTTTATGGTCAAAAGTGTAATTAACTAGTTAAATTAGCAAATAATTCGATTAACAGGTTAAGCCATAATCTTAATGCTTGTATGATCAACAAAACATCAAACTAACATATAAAGGTCATTATATGGACATCACATGCAAAGACTCTAACTTTAATTGCTCAAAACATAGGATTTGTCAATCACTATTCCCTAATCATCTATTGGTCCTAGACAATCAAGATGCAAACTTTATGAGTCAAGTGGTCTCTTAAAATATAAAAATCAGATTCTAAGCAATCAAAACAGATTCATAAGCATGGATAAACATAGATTAGGCTAAACTAAGAACAAACATGAATCAAGTATCAAAAACCATGAATTAAACTAAGCCATTACATGAGTTTCATCTCTTCTAGGGAGGAAAACAGAAGTTTTAGCCAGAAACAATCATAACAAATCTCTGGAAATCATTCTTAAAAAGAAACATGATGAACAAGAATGAAGAAAACCGTAAAAGAAGAATTTTTCTAGCCGAAAGCTTCACTTTAATCTTCAAAATCAAGCTCCAATCCTTCCAAGCTAATGCTCCAAGCCTTCTGGACGATTCAATGGTGTTTTCTGGTGATTTAGGGTTCAAAAGTCGGAACCCAAAGCTGTCAAACCGAGAGAATGAACGAAATATATATAGTGCAGGAAAGCTGGAGTTCGCACCGCGAACTAGAGGATCGCGCCGCGATCGCGAAGTACTTAGCGTAGCTAATGCGCAGAACGGCCAGATTTTTGGATTTTCAAGCTTATCTTCATCTTTTCTTCATACTTATCATTATATATCCGATTTTTGACCTGGATAATCAATAATTATCATATTAAACACATTTTAAACATAAATTAATTATTTTCTATTAAAAACAATTAAATATCGCATTAAAAATATAATTAAATCTCGCGATATCAAAATACCCCACACTTGAACTTTGCTTGTCCTCAAGCAAATCACAACTTTATCCAGGCTAAGTCATTCAAATAAATAATATCATTCTCATACACACTAAATACCGCTGAAAAATGTCAACACGTTTGATTAGAAACAACTCATCGATTACACCTAGATTTATGCATATACCCGTGTTGTGGTCCTCTCTTAACTTCTCACCATCCCAAATGCATTCTCTTTTTATCAATAACCAACCCTTAATTAGAGAATCCATTATGGCTAATTTACCCCTTAAGAACCCCCCAACCTCAAGACTTATCGCAGATTTCTCAATCCTACTTGACACATGCTTTTATTATCTTTTTGCTCATATAAGCCTATGACTTTCGGTGGAACCCATGTAGCGAACTTTCAACCCAACCGATCCCAAACCAGTTGGCTTTAGGTGATTAGGTGTAGAACACCCCTCAGAGTTTACTTGTTCGAATTCCAAAGGCCACTTATTTGACTTATAGACTAGCCTTTTGGCTTTATTGTTGCTCTATATTTTTTTTCTTTTCTCAATTTCTCAAAATAGCAGGCACTTGATTAGTAAAAGAGGAAATTCACACTCAGCCTATTTTTGTCGAGCTTAGATTCAGAAAGGGCTTAACCATTTATTAAAATTCAAAAATTAAAAGTTGATTACCATAAATGGAACTTTCTCTGGAACGGTGAAAAGCCACTAAACGCTATTCACAAATACCAAGTATAACCTCTGAACTTGTTCACAAATCAAACATTTGACACCTTCAACCAATACTTAACACTTACTTGAATGATATTAAAAATTTTAAAATTATAGCCCAAATACCATCGTGATTTAATGAAGGACAAAAGAAGTTCAAGCTAGGAATCTTTTTTCTAACCCTCTACCCCACACTTAAATCGTACAATGTCCCCATTGTACACAAAATCAAACACTAAGGTAGAAAAAGGTAAGAGAAAACTCCCTTCGGGTATTCACATGGAGCAATAAAAGATAACACTGAGCAAAAGCCAGCATAAGTGCGTACTCCAGAACCACCTGCAAGAAAAACACTCGGAGCAAATTGCTAAGATAGATCATGGCAAAGAATCAAACAACTAAAACACACAAAAAGAAAAACAAACCTAACTCACTTTCGTAGGAATCACGGTTGCATTTAGCACATGTAACAAGCCTTTAAACCCCTCGGTTGCCCGAGAGGACGAGTTGTAGTCTCGTGAGGGTTTCTAGACAACACACCCACAAAGTTGGAACGAAAAACAGAAAAACGGAAAAACAGAAAGAACGGAAACCTAAACTACACACGGGTTGCCTCCCGAGAAGAGCGTGTTTTTGAACGAGTCACTAACTTGACTCCCAACCCCACACTTAGGGTTTTGGCCCGGAGAGGCCTTCATCCTCACCTCCCCTCTTGTCGGTGCCTCCTTCCGAGTAGTGTTTCACTCGGTTCCTGCTAACTCTGAAGGTCCTCCCTTTAGGATCAAGTAACTCAATAGTGTCATTCGGGAATACCTTCTTCACCTCATAAGGCCCGTACCACCGGGATTTGAGATAACCCGGACACCTCTTCAAGCTCGAATTAAACAAAAGAACTTTATCTCCAGGATCGAAGTGCTTACCCTCCTTTTTACGAGCCTTTGGTCGGTCTTTCTCGGGGTCGAGAAGACTTTCTTCTTTCGGCTTCGGGCCCTCGGCCTTCTCGGCTCTCTCCTCACGCAGCTTCTTGTCTCGCAGATTATCGGAAACTCCTATAAAGAAGGCAGAGTCATCGAGACATTTAGAATATCTCACAGACTCGTTAAGTCCAAAAGTGATGGCATTAGACCCTACCCTGAGCGTCAATTGTGACTCATGAATGTCAACTAGAGCTCTAGCTGTACTCAGGAAAGGTCTGCCCAGAATAATAGGGACTTGATCATCTTCCTCCATTTCTAAAACAATAAAGTCCGTAGGGAAGATGAATTTATCTACCTTCACTAATAAATCCTCAACTATCTCTCGCGGATGAGTGACGGATTTATCTGCCAGATGGATAGACATGCGAATGGGCTTGGGCTCAGGCAGGCCCAGTTTGGCAAAGAAAGAGTATGGCATGAGATTCACGCTTGCACCTGAATCAGCCAACGCTTGAGTGATAGGCAGGTTGCCAAACTGGCAAGGCAGAGTAAGACTCCCGGGATCAGTTATTTTCTTCGGGATCTTTCGGAGCATGGCTGCCGAGCACTGATCGTTGAGCATGACGCTCGAGACCTCTTCAAGTTTCTTACGATTAGTAAGCAGGTCTTTCATGAACTTTGCATACTTGGGCATTTGAGCCATAGCCTCAACAAAGGGAATGTTGATATGCAAAGATTTCAAGTGCTCGAGGAATTTCCGATATTGCTTATCCTGAGCATCTTTTATAATACGCTGCGGATATGGTATCGGAGGACGGTATGGTTTCACATGAGGTGGAACAGGAGGTGGATTGAATGGAGCAACAGGCGGTGCAGCTGGGGGTTCAGGAGTTACCTCCTTCTCTTTCTCTGATTGAAGCTGCGGAGGCGGCGGCACCTCAGAATTAGTGTTTAGACTACTAGGTGATGGATCATGGAGTGTTTGATTGTTCCTAGTAGACACTGCTTTAAGATCGGCTTTTGGATTGGTCTCGGTGTTGCTTGAAAGAGTCCCAGGGAAGCGGTCCTGGAGAACCCGAGAGATTTGCCTGATTTGGGTCTCAATGTTATGGATAGAAGCCTGCTGATTCCTGAGTGCTGCCTTGGTGGTCGATCCGATCCTTTTGACTAATTCCTCGGTTTCCTTTTGCCTCTGATCGGACGCTGTTGCAAAGAGGTTGAGAATCTCCTCGAAATTAGGCGTCTTTGCCGGCTCCTTCGGTTGTTCTCGCTGATAAAGTCCTGGGCCGTGCTGCCTATATTTCGCCTCCATCTCCTTACGGTACTCAGGATAGGGTTTCCACTGAGGTTTCCGGTAAGGGACATGCTCACTTTCTATTGGAGGATCATACCCCTGCGCGTTTGAATAACAAGCAGATTCTTTGAGATTTCCTTCCTCGTCATAAGGACAATCTCGCGCAAGATGGGGACCGCTGCAGTTGTCACAACCGACTTGCATGGCGTGCATGTTTTGTTGTACTACCTTCATATCCCGCCCTAATGCATCCAGTTTGGCATTAAGGGCCGCCATGTGGTCCAACCGGTCGGTAGGAGAGGAAGTGTTTTTGCGATGGAAAGGGTCCCTCGCAGAATGCCACTGATGGGAGTGCTGAGCCAACTCCTCAATGATGGCATCGGGGGTTTTCTTCGGTATTGGCCCTTGAGAATCGACCATTTGTCTTGTGCAGACGTTAATACCATTGTAGAACGTTTGTGCAACCTGGTGAGGATTGAGATCGTGCTGCGGGCAGTTTTGCAGCATCTCCTTGTAACGGTCCCAGACTTCATAAAGAGTCTCGTTATCAGATTGCGTAAAATTTTGAATTTGCATTTTCATTTTGGCAATCTTAGAGGGAGGACTAAACTGCTTTATGAATTTTGTTTTGAGCGCTTCCCATGTGCGGATGGGTGGCTCGGATCTTAGCCAACGTTTGGCTGCGCCCTGGAGTGTTATCGGGAACACTCGCAGCATGATGGCATCTTTCGTTACTCCCGGAATGTGGAAGTAATCGGCGATTTAGAGAACGGACTCGACATGCTGGTTGGCGTCTTCATAATCCTTTCCGGTGAAAGGAGTCTCACGCAAGATATGGAGAAACTGCCCTTTGATCTTAAAGTTTGTTTGCTCGGGAATTGCAGGGCGGTGAATACCGGCGGCGTTTCCTTCGCGAAGACGACTCGCATACTCCTCCAGGGACAAATTTTCCAAATCTTCAGCCATTCTACGTAAGCGTTCTCTCTCGTGTGCAGCTCTCCTCAAACGGTTAAACTCGCGCTCCGGTTCTTCAAATGGTTCAACTAGCTCCGTCGAAGAAGCGCGGGACATACACTAAGAAAACCTAAGGGGGGCTAAAGTGAAGAAAGCACTACCCTAACAGGCCCGGAAAAACAGCAAAGGAAACTAAAACTAATACTAGAAACAGAAGGCAAGAAAAACGAAAAACGAACAAACTGCCGGCGACGATCGCGCCGCTAACTAAAAAGAGTTAGCGCTTCTAACCGCAGCAGTTAGCGTCGCTAACTAACAAGCAGCGAACAGAAACGAACTAACACTAAGCAAACAGAAAGTTTAATAAATAAATTACTATAATAATATCAAATGCAACCGTTCCCCGGCAACGGCGCCAAAAACTTGATGTGCGTTTTACGTACTAGTTTTTTATTTATAATTTCCGTGTTAAATTGTACCAAAACGACACAAATAGGCAAGTGCACCTAATCGGTTTTTATAGTATAATCAGTAAGCACGGGTGTCGAACTCTCGGGGAACTGATTTGATATGATAAAATTATAATGATTTAAATATTAAACGCAACAAAACTAATCTAAACTAAACTAGAAAGCAATTAAATCTAAACTAATGACAAGGAAATAAATAAAGCAATTAAATGAGGGATTTGTATGAAAAAAATGTGAACTTGCAACCAACTCAAACCACTAAACAACCTAAAAGCACTAAAAGCATGCAAAGAAGACAAGAAAGCGAATAACTCGGAGAATTAAATATTAATGAAGATGTTTCCTCCCTAGATTCAACTCAACTCTTTTCATGGCAATAAATTCATGGCAAGTAAGCTAAAGATACTTAGAATATTCATGCATCGATTTCTAAAGTGATTACAATCTTGGTCCAATCATAATCGTCTAATTACCCTAATTAATTACCTTTATGGTCAAAAGTGCAATTAACTAGTTAAATTAGCAAATAATTCGATTAACAGGTTAAGCCATAATCTTAATGCTTGTATGATCAACAAAACATCAAACTAACATATAAAGGTCATTATATGGACATCACATGCAAAGACTCTAACTTTAATTGCTCAAAACATAGGATTTGTCAATCACTATTCCCTAATCATCTATTGGTCCTAGACAATCAAGATGCAAACTTTATGAGTCAAGTGGTCTCTTAAAACATAAAAATCAGATTCTAAGCAATCAAAACAGATTCATAAGCATGGATAAACATAGATTAGGCTAAACTAAGAACAAACATGAATCAAGTATCAAAAACCATGAATTAAACTAAGCCATTACATGAGTTTCATCTCCTCTAGGGAGGAAAACAAAAGTTTTAGCCAAGAACAATCATAACAAATCTCTGGAAATCATTCATAAAAAGAAACATGATGAACAAGAATGAAGAAAACCGTAAAAGAAGAATTGTTCTAGCCGAAAGCTTCACTTTAATCTTCAAAATCGAGCTCCAATCCTTCCAAGCTAATGCTCCAAGCCTTCTGGACGATTCAATGGTGTTTTCTGGTGATTTAGGGTTCTAAAGTCGGAGCCCAAAGCTGCCAAACCAAGAGAATGAACGAAATATATATAGTGCAGAAAAGCTGGAGTTCGCGCCGCGATCGCGAAGTACTTAGCGCAGCTAACGTGCAGAACGGCCAGATTTTTGGATTTTCAAGCTTATCTTCATCTTTTCTTCATACTTATCATTATATATCCGATTTTTTACCTGGATAATCAATAATTATCATATTAAAACATTTTAAACATAAATTAATGATTTTCTATTAAAAACAATTAAATATCGCATTAAAAATATAATTAAATCTCGCGATATCAGATGTGATCTCAGAAGTCGATGTAACTTCCAATAGTTGGGGAGTACTAGTGGTCGGGGACGACTCGTGGTCGGGGATCACATATGTGATGATACTGATGTTTAATTTAGTGTAATGTGTACTTACACCTATTTGATGGTTTTGATTATGTGTTCACTAAGTTATTTGCTTATTTTAGTGTATTACTTTTACAGGAGATGATAAAGGAAAGGCTTTAGACGGGATTGACAGAATGATAGTTCATGCTTCCGTATGCAAATACTCTTTATAAAAGTTAAACTTTAAAAGCACATCTTTTGTACATGCATGATATAATTAAAACTTTGTACTTTGCGTTAAGTACTACTAAGTACTAACCCTTTTGAGGTTAATACTTAATAGTATTATATTTTAAAAAAGTTTGGGTCTTATAAAGCCCAGTGAGCTTGCCAACTTTCTAAACTCTGTTTTTTCTATTTCCTTTCTCTTTATCTCTCATACTTACTCAGATAGCTTTTTCTTTTTTCTTTATCCTTGGGAGCAAAGGTAGATAGAGGCTACTCGTAGATTGTTGGAGCTTGGAAGGGTGAAGTTTGAATTGGTTGGCTATCCTTCCTGGTTCTCTGCCTTCTTAGTAGGAGGCTTAATATCATCTTCATCCTCATCCTTAGAGTCATCAGGCACATTCATAGATTCAAAACTTAAAGGAGAGCATCCTTAAGCTACTTGCTTCCTTTTCTCGGCATGTTTCCCATTTGGAATGATTTCTTTCTTTTGGATTTGGATTTAGAAGTGGTCTGTTTTAGCTCATCCTCTATTATTCTTCCATAGTTATCTCTTCCTCCCCATCAAATGTGCATCATCAACTTGAGTACTTGCTTCAGCAGTTTGTCTTTCTTTGACTGCGTCAACTGTTTCTTTGTAACGTGCATCAACCTCTTCTATTGTAGGTGCAGAATCACTCTCCCTCTTTTGGCATCATCAAAGGGTAAGAATGAGTCATCTGCAAACTTTAGAGGGTTTGGAAGGAGCACTAGAGGCAGGGGTGGTATGGTTTAGGTACGGTACATGAGTGGTATAGTGTATGGAGAGGGTTGAGGTGGGTGGGTGGATGAGGAAGGCATATGGGTAGGCTCTATCATGAAAAGGGCAAAGAGGACGTTTTTAGGGTGATATAATGGTTTAGTTCATTATGGCTTAGGTGATAGAGATGGATTAGGTCATATCTTAGGGTGGTATAGTGTTTTAGTCTATTTATTTTCATGTCAGGTTCGGTCGCTTCAATCATTTCCATGTCGGGTTTGTGTTGACCTATTTCAGCCAAATGTCATCGACGAGTATTTTTTCGGTTTTTTAATACAATTTTCTGTTTCAACTATGATTTTCTTTATCAAAATTTCAAATTCCATGTTTGTTTTCTAAATTTCGTTAATATTCAATATGTTGGTTTCAATTCTATTCGAACTTTAAATTCAATATTTGTTTTGGTTTGATTTAAATTTTGATTTTACTTTTATTCAACTTATATAAGTGAATATCATAAAAAATGTGATGTACTATTGTTCTAGCAACTACCAATAAATAATAATATTAAACAACCGAATAATGTAAAAGAATTCATCATTTAAAAGAATATGAATTGAATTCAAAATACTATAGTACAACATATCAAGTAATCAAATGCCAAATTACAAAATCATATAGTTAATATAACAAATACCAAAATGAGTGTACTATTATTTTAACCATAAACTAGCTTTAGCTTAACACCCCGTATATAAACACAAAAATCATTATATTAAGTAAAGTTTAAATGTTTATGATGTTAAAGAGTACTAATCTATACTACATTATAAAGCATTTAACTTTCTCTCTCTTAAAATTTTTAAGACTACTTAATTTTAAGTAGTACAATTTTTTATGTTTAAGATACAAAACATTAAAACAATAGTCAAACCAATCATCCCCTTAATTGTCGTATCTAATTTAAGTCAACTATTACTTTATAACTATTTAATGAATCATTAAATATCACAACAACTATTTAATTTAGTTTTGACTAAATTACTTACATCAATGCAATTTCAAGGCTATAGTATTTTTTTCTCTAATTATTTAATAATAATGTTTTTAATTGTTTTTTAAAAGCTATTTTAACAACTAATAAAATGTTTAATTGTCAGAAAAGTAAAGGAATCAAGAAAAAAGGAGAAAAAACATGGATATGTTGAATAACACTGTATTCCACACATACCATAACTTTTTAAATCAAACATGTTATCGAGCACAAACTATTGTCATCGCCGTCGCATTGCGCGGGTGGAATGCTAGTATATATATATATATATATATATATATATATATATATATATATATATATATATAGAGAGAGAGAGAGAGAGAGAGAGGGAAGTTCCATCGAGAACAAAAAAAATGCGAGAACTGCGAGAACCGATCTAAACCGTAAAATATCTACCAAACGACAAGATATTAAATTATGAAAATTATACCAAATATGCTCTTTTAATATGACATCCATATTGCTATATTTTTTTCAACAAAAAAAATTCGTTTTTGCCGGGTTTTTTTTCTAGCACAATAAGGTATGTTACATATATGTAATCAGTACTAACATATATATGATCAGTACTATAAGGTATGTTACATATATGTAACGATTTTTTTTTGTTGAAAAAAATATAGCAATATGGATGTCATATTAAAGAGCATATTTTTGTCGTTAATTTGGTATAATTTTCATAATTTAATATCTTGTCGTTTGGTAGATATTTTAGTTTTAAAAAGATGGGGATCGTTTCTCGCAGTTCTCGCATTTTTTTGGTTCTCGATGGAACCTTCTCCTATATATATATATATATATATATAGGGTTAAGATCTGGTAAAAGGCTGACAAAAGTGTGGGTATGAAATTGTTCCCGTCGGCCAGAATTTCAGGCAACCATGATATTGATTCACAGATTCAAACCCTGATGCACAACCAAAATCAACAACTGAAGCAACGGCAACGCCACAAGCGGAGTAACCCGACGGCTTCATATCTGGGAGGTGACAGGGACTACGACGAACGGCGGTGGCATCGGAGGATTTTGCGTCGGAACCAGCAATACTATGCAGAGCAGCGGCGGCGACGGGACTACGACGAATAACGCGGCATTGGAGAAGCAAACCGCAGACGACATGGACTACGGAGAGCAGATCGTTCGTTGGAGCATGGACGATATTCGGAGGGGGTGGGCGGCGATTATCGACGGGAGCATAGGGTATTTGAGGGATGGCGGCGATAAAATATAAATGGGGTTAGGGTATGGGCAAATGTGGGTAGTAACACTAGGAGAGAGAATATTTTTTTTATCTTTCAAATTTATCCTTATACACGTGTCACTTCTAGGATTCTCCCTACATTAAGTACTTTAAGATTTTTTTTACTTGAACCTAATTATATATATATATATATATATATATATATATATATATATATATATATATATATATATATATATATATACACACACACACGCGTCACAACTAAGTAAATCATCATATGATGAGTAAACTAGTAGTAAGGACTTAGTTGGCATAAATGTGAATTTAAGGGGTTGATGTTGCTCCCTTTTTCTCTTCTATCTAAAAACCCTACCGTCGTCGTTCAACCCTGAAACAGCCGAAAACGGAAAACCCCTTCTCTTTTCCATGGTGTCGAGTCGATCTTTGCAAATTCCATGATCATCATTCCCATTGTTTCCCTTTAAAAATCCATTTGATCTAATCATCATGGCTGCTGTATCAAGAGGTCTCATTTCTTATCTTCGTAATTTATCAATAAATCCTCATCGAACCCTTTCAACACCCATAACCAATCCATTTTTGAGAAGCTTCAGTTCAGATGCACTGATAAACGATGCAGAAAGCCGAATCATTGAAGCTAAACCGAGAGTAATGACACCCAATTCGAAAAGGACTGGACTTATTGCGGTGAAATGCGGAATGACGGCCCTTTGGGATAAATGGGGAGCTAGGGTTCCGATTACAGTACTTTGGTTGGATGAAAACATTGTTTCTCAAGTTAAAACCCCAGAGAAAGAAGGCATCACTGCTCTGCAGGTCTGATCTTCTTCTCTCTTTCTCTCTCAATTGTTTTTTTTTTATAATTTTGTTTCCCCTTACAAAACAAGAACTTGATTTTGGACTCCAACTTGGTGATTTACTGATGATTAAATTTAAAAAAAGTCCAAGGTATCAATGTATATGATCCAACAGCATTGTTGTTTGCTAATTACATCAATAAGAAACTGTAACTGTAGCAAATCACAAAGGAAGAAGTATCCCATATATAGGTTGCCAATTTGCCATAAGTGTGTTTGTGGATGAACTACTGCTTAATGAGTTAATATTGAAGATGTTTATGTGTATTCATTGCTGGTTAAGATCCTCTCATGTTTGGGTCAAACATGATTCATCATGTCTCATAACAAATATGAGAGTATATTCCTCATTCTAGTCAAGAATGAGTCCCATTTGTAAGGTCCACTTTCATGCTTGAGAGAAAACATGATAGATCGTGTTTGACCAAACATGACTACATGAGATGATCTTTCTTAACCCTTTCATTGCAGCCTAAACTACATGTTCCTACTTGGCCATTTGTAGTTCAGTATGCTTGTGGATTTTCATTAGAATCGAAGGTAGTTTGTGAAGCGGTAAATCTGTCATGAACTAACTGGTGTTGTTGCTGATCAGATTGGTTGTGGCCATAAAAAGGAGAAACATTTAACGAAACCGGAAGTGGGACACTTTAGAGCACAAGGTGTTCCTCTAAAGAGGAAGTTGAGAGAGTTTCCTGTGACTGAGGATGCTTTGCTTCCACTCGGCACTCAGATTGGAGTTCGCCATTTTGTCCCTGGACAGTATGTTGATGTCACTGGTATTACTAAAGGAAAAGGGTTTCAGGTGAAAAGTTATCTCTATTATGTTTGGTGTGTATTTCAAATTTACATTTTTTTCATTCTTAAATTGTGGTTTTTCTTAGTTATATGTTTGATGTCAAATGTAACACTTATATGATATTTATGTTATGTACTCAGGGTGTGATGAAAAGATGGAATTTTAAAGGAGGGCCTGCATCTCATGGAGCATCATTGTCACATCGAAGTCCTGGTTCTACAGGTCAGAGAGACGCGCCTGGTAAGGTATGAGCGCCCATTTTCAATTAATTTGCTTGTTTCCTGTAAAAATAGTTAGATGACTCGTATGATTGACTATAGTTACCAGCGACTGTTGAGTCTTTTAGCTTCGATTTCGTTAAAATTCATAGTCATAATCCAAATGATTGTTACATATATTAGGATGTTAAAATATTTGAATAATGCTTTGTTAAAGTTAGTTATGGAATTTACTTTCTTTGGTAGAATAATTTTGATATCGTCTCTGAATCAGGTGTTCAAAGGTAAAAAGATGCCTGGTCGAATGGGTGGAAAGCAGAGAACAGTAAAAAATGTGTGGGTATATAAGATAGATCCTGCAAGGAACTTGATGTGGGTCAGAGGCCAAGTATGATTCTGAAATTTCATCACATTGAGAAAAACAGTTCTCGTTTAAACTTTTGCCTGTATATTATGAGTTGTGTTCAATACAGTCCATAAAAAAACATAGTCCTGAAATTTTAATATTCAATCGCATGTGATTCAATATACAATCACATGTTATTGTAAAATTATCACATGTTAATTACGAAAATGCCACTCTGCCCAAAATTTGAAAATTCAATTTGCACCATTGATGGGGCTGATCCAAAGGCTAAGATTAGTCCCTCGGGACTATGGATTAAGTTTGGACTATATTGAACATTTCTTTATATTATATATATAATATGTTTTTATTATGGAAATTTGTTATTTTCATATAGGTACCAGGGAACGAGGGGGGTTTTGTATTTATAAAAGACGCGTGGTACAAGAAACCAGACGTATCAATGCTTCCATTCCCAACCTACTTTTCTACAGAAGACGAGGATGTAACGTGTTTGGAACCTCTGGTTGCTGATCTTGGTGATACAGATCCATATATGGCAGCAGATTAATCGATTTTTACTTTCTTTAACGCTTGTTGAAAGTAGCAGTTTGGATTTTTTATTGTTTAACTTGATGACAGTTGAAAGGAAATTGTTGTTACTATTTTTGAGGGATGTGGCTGCTGTCGAGAACTATAGAAGCACTCTTTAAAATAAGATGCGATGAATTTTGTACTGTTGTTGGATGGGTGTGTTACATGCTGAATCGATTAGCAGCGTTGTTAAATTGTTTATTGTCGATCATGATTCTGTTAGTGAGCATGGCTCGTCTTTTTAGCTCAAATCGAACGTAAAGCATTAATTTCAGTTTTACAATTTTTTAAATTCAATGAATTCGAGTTTTTCGGGTTTTTGTTTTGATGGGTTCATATTATAAATAGTTTTGGTTTCCCTTTATAAACTGAAAATTGCTATTGTTTTAATACTCAGGCCATTGTTATTCTAACATTCAAGCTATTAGAATGGGACACCATTTCTGGTGTTTTAAAACATGGGTTGACTCGTGAACTAGTCAAGAAAAGGGTTCAACAATGCCGGGTTTATTTCGTCTTTTAAACTGTATTGGGTTTTCGTTTATTATGATGACTAGGTGAATAAGAGCATAAAGTGGAAAGAGAAATAATATATTTCTCTAAAATGAGATATCAACATTAGACCAATAAAACTCACACAAAACTTAACTTGGAAATAAACTTTTGGTGTATGCATGCGCGCACATACACAAACATACGTTTAATATATGTGCGGCAAGTATTATGCATTTGTAGTGAATAAGAATATATGTTTTATGTTTTAGTTAAAGAAGAAGGTTCTAAATAACGTGAGGCGTGGCGTGGCGTGGCGGCATGGTCAAGCCTCAAGTCTGGGAAGTCATGGCAAGGTCACAACGTTTCTTAAGGCGTGACTTAAGACGACAATTTTGTATATAATTTTAATTATAAATATACAATTATACAAAAAATCACCTATTTATAGATTTTTAACATAGTTTATCCATCTTTTTGTTCATTTTAGTATATTCAATCATCCTTATAACTGAATAACTATATATATTCAGCTCATACGGCTCAATACTTTTATCATGCCTCAACAGGCTTATAACGGGTAAATGCACGCCAAGTTAGACTTTAGCATACGTCAAGCCATACGTCCAAGCATTGGACCTTGGCATGGTGGCATAACCAAGCCTCAAGCCTTGGCGCGGCGGAGCCATGACGAAACAAAGACGAGTTTTCTATAACCATGGTTAAGAATATAAACTAAAATTTTAATATATGTGCGGCAGTTTTGGATACGGATAACCAATCCGGTTGTTTCTTGTGGTAGTTTTCTTCCGTGGGCGGTGATCGTGTTTTTTAACCCGTGGCCGGAAGTTTACAGATGATAAGCAGTTTTGGATTATAACTGATCCGTCGTCGAATATGAAATCAATTGTACCTGAAATGACGCAGTGGTTTTAAAACTTACGGTGGGTGGTGTGTACAATGTGTCTTGGTAATCGGATATTTCTACGTCGTACCGGCGGCGTTTCAAAGCCCCATTGATTTTGCTATAAATCCACTCCCAATCGCAGCTACAAAAGCCGAAATTCAAAGTTCAATTACACGTATATAACATGCAAAACTAAAACTAATTAGTTTGCGGTGAAACTCATGACGGCTTTGAAAGGCTTACATATAGGGTGATGATTTATTCATAACATAAATTGTTTGTATAAGATAACTTATGCATTATTAACTTATATCATATGTTGTTAAAAGCTTGTACATGTTGTATATGAAGAAATTTTGTTACGTACGAACCAACTTCCTTATGTATACGGTATATATGAGTGTAATATTATGAGTTTTAAAGTGCCGAATAACAAAGTATTTCAAAACATATGTTTAACATATGAGAGGATTTATTTATATCCTACATAATGTTCCTACTTATCTTTCTACTTATAGAATTATAATAGCTATTAAAGTAAGAAAAGAAAATTAGTGAATTATATATTTCTATAGATGTAAGTAGGAAGATATATATGAAAAAGTAGGATTTTTCCTAGCATATTTAGTTTATAACCAAATAGAAAAAAAATATTTTACTATAATCTTTGTTCTGATTTATGGGATGTTACAAAAAATTATAATAGTGAAACTATTTTTGTTTTAATTATTAGGGTAACAATTATAAAAAAATTGATAAAAATCACTTATATACACATATTTATATATATAGGCAAAAGTTCAAACAAGAATTGTGTTGAACTCGGATGGATACTACAACAACAAATGTTTGTAGAAGGGGGTTGAATACAAACTTTAGTTTTTTAAATTTTAAGACACATAATCATACTTTTATATAATTCTTATTGATATGAATCAAGAATTAATGAACTAGGTGCAGAAAATCTAAGTTCAATAAAAGGTGGCAACAAAAAAGTTCAACACATGAACCAAGCTACTTCTGACAACTAATGTGTGTGAAGTTCAAGATGTGAACAAGCTTGTTAAAACTCAATGTTTGTGATCAAAATCAGCAATAAAATGACTGTTACAGCTTGTTCACATGAGTATATGTGTAGAATGAAGTCTTTGACTATTAAATTCAAATAAGCATATATATATATATATATATATATATATATATATATATACATATATATATATATATATATATATATATATATATAACTTTCACAATAATACCATCCATCCCCTAGACTTGCAAGTTTCATGGTTTGCCAACTAAGTCCCTCAACTATATCAAACACATAATACATAAAGGCAAGTTATCAAACACACATAACACTTAACAATAATCAATAAAACATATATAAGAACTTACGAACTTTGGGGCGTTACATTTTGCAGTCACTTTGATTTAGACGGTGTGGTTAAGTCCATGTAAGCATATCGTGGTCTGACTAGGGCCATCAGTGGGCTCAACTCCACGATTGTGTTTCTAGCCAAACATTTTTATTACAATCAATCAGACCAGTCGATCATGGATATGCTATGCTAAATCGACCATGAACACATAAAACTAATTAAACCAAAACAATAAAAAATACAAGTGCTCTTCACACGGTCTAAAACTACGCATTCGCGATCCGGGCTCTAAACATGTTTTACAATTTCAATCAAAATACATTTTAATCAATTAAAGTGATTTTCCATAATATTTAACATAATCAAAATGTTAATAAGCATGATTAAAGTTACAAAATCCAAAATTAATAAAAACGAGATGTTTTGACTTTTGACTCACGTTTCGTTGCGGGAAACAAAAAATAAGAATGAATAAAATATAAATATATGTTAGTGTATATACACTAGACAATTAGCATGTGTCACAATTTCTAATGTTATAAGTCATTAAAGAATCCCACGACTACACATTCAATTAGAAATATTATTAGAAATTACGAATTGTTATGTGAAGGTTGATTATTAATAAGTTTATTAATTAGTTAAAGGTTTGTAGTAATTCGTACATTATTTAAACCTCAGAGATTAGTTTTGCATTATTTGAAAGTCTAATTAAAATGAGTTTAATCTTAACGGATTTAGGCTTAGATTTGTTTAAAAAGGCAAAAAAATCTAGGTTAAATCACATACGAACACGAGTTCATGTTGCATGGTTTATGGAGATACAGTAGTGGTGTAAATCCAGTTAGCAATCTAAGGAGTCAAGACTTGTAAATAATATTTAATTTTTACCCTACTTTGTTTCTTGTTTTCCTATTGAATATATTGGATTACTGGTAGGGATTTTTAATTAGATTAATAATTTTTATCCGTCATGCATGTTAAACAAGTTGTTTTGAATTTTAAAACCCAACAATACTAACATTTGAAAACACTGTTTAAAATTAAGCGAATTTTTTGTAGCATTGAAGATGGGCAAATTGCCGAGAAAGGTAACTAAAATACCCAAATTTGCCAAAAAATGTAACATCAATTTTTTCGGGCCAAGAAAGGACCCTAAATTCTAATTTATTCAAAAAAGGGAATATGGTGACTTGGTGTTTAGGTAGCCGGTTAACATCTGATGAGGTGACAAGAATCTAAATTTTTTTATTAAAAAAATGCTTATGTGGCAATTAAATTATTTATTACTTTCACAAATATTAATTATCTCCAACTCCTTCTTCTAGACTTCTCCCTCACCGTTTCTGCCCACAGCCAGTGGTCTCACCACTGCCACCCTCTCACCACCGCCACCCTCTCACAATCGCACCACCGTTTTACTGTTGCTCCACCGTTGCCATGAACCATCGTCCAGAATCATCCCCTCTCTCCCTCTCTCTCTCTCT
Source organism: Pulicaria dysenterica (assembly GCA_947179395.2). NCBI lineage: Eukaryota > Viridiplantae > Streptophyta > Magnoliopsida > Asterales > Asteraceae > Pulicaria > Pulicaria dysenterica. Next base: position 31,634,160 of record OX359290.1, read on the forward strand.
CTCTCTCTCTCTCTCTCTCTCTCTTTCTGTTGAATCAATATTGAAGGTTTTCGAGATTGAAGGTTTTCTGTTCTTCGAAATTCCACCGCCACCGTCTGTGTTCGTATCTTTTAGATCTCTCTCTCCCTCTCGCTCTCTCTCTTTTTGTTTGAATCAAGATCTGTGAGTTAGGGTTTTCATATACGAGTTTGAATCAAGATCTGTGAGTTAGGGTTTTCATATACGAGTTAGGGTTTGAATCAAGATCTGTTTATGTTCTTCAAGTTTGATTTTCAAATCTGTTTATGTTTTTCGAGTTAGGGTTTTCAGATATCTTCGAAATTGGGTTTTCTTGTTTGGTTTTCAGATATCTTCGAATTAGGGTTTTCAAAATTAGGGATGAAGTTTTCAAAATTTGAAAACTCAAGTTTGGATCCACAATCTGTGCGGCGGAGGTTGTTCACGGCGCGGTGGTTCTTGGTGGTGGTTCATGGCAGCGATGGTGGTTTCAGATCTGTGTCTTTATTATGGCAGCGGTGGTGGTTCATGGCAGCGATGGTTCATGGCGGCGGTGGAGGTTCATGGCAGCGGTGGTTTGGCCGGTGGTGGTTCAAAGATGAAACTATTTACTTCAAGAACATGGTCATTAACAAATACAGACATAAATTCTAATAAATAAAATTATTAAACACAAAAGTTCTAATTAATTAATTAAATTATTAAATACATACATAAATTCTTATTTAAAAATTAATTAGAGAAACTAAAAGTTATTAAATAATTTATTATTAAAAATTAAATAAGTTGTGTTGCCACGTCAGCATAAACATGACATGGCATTGACTGGACTGCCACGTAGGTTGCCACGTCACTATTAACCTGCTGACTAGATGGTTAGCAGGTTTAATAGGTCATCATACCCTTTTTTGTCAAAAATTAAAATTTGTAATCCTTTCTTGGCCCGAAAAAATTGATGTTACCTTTATTGGCAAATTTAGGTATTTTAGTTACCTTTCTCGGCAATTTGCCCCATTGAAGATTGGAAATATGGTAAATCTTATCTATATATATCTATCTATCTATCTATATATATCAACCAATCACAAGCTTCAATTTTAAAACCATTAAATTCTTAAAAACAATTTTGGAAAGAGATTTTGGATTTGGGAGAGGGCTAGATGAAAATTACGAGGGGGTTTTATAAAACATGTGAGAGGCTTTTACAAAAATGTGAGGGGGTTTTATAAAAATTGTATATTAATATAATTAATTATAAGGTGTTTATAAATTATGTTTATTAACTTGTGATATGTGAAATCAGAGAGCAATCGTCTATATTTCTCATTCAAAAATATGAAAACTGGATACAAAGATATACATACGTGATCTTACAAAGAAAGTAATATTTACATAACTAGTCCTTATACTCTATGAAGGACACTAAGTAAATACAATTCTAACACTCCCCCTCAAGCTGGAACATATATATCATAGGCACCAAGCTTGTTATATATATATATATTCGACTCGGGGTCCTGTTAGAGGCTTTGTAAATCCATCTGCAAGTTGGTCGTTCGAGTTAACAAACTCAGTGATGATGAGACCATCCAACAGCTTTTCCCTGATAAAGTGACAGTCAATCTCAATATGTTTTGTCCTTTCATGAAACACTGGATTGGAAGCAATATGAAGAGCAGCTTGATTGTCACATATAAGTTTCATCTGAGAGACCTTGCAAAAGTGTAGTTCTTCAAGGAATTGTTTGACCCAAATTAGTTCATACGTTTCGTTTGCCATGGCACGGTATTCTGCTTCGGCACTAGATCTGGCTACTACATTTTGCTTCTTACTCTTCCAAGAGACTAAGTTACCCCCAAAGAGTACACAATATCCATAAGTGGATTTTCTACTGAAGGGGCATCCACCATAATCAGAATCTGTGTAACATGATATCTCTGTATTACCTTTGTTATCATACAGTAAGCCTTTCCCCGGAGCTCCTTTAATATATTTTAGGATTCGTAAGGCGGTTTCCCAATGAGTATCACATGGTGCATTAAGAAACTGACTGACTATACTCACAGCAAATGAAATATCTGGACGTGTTACTGTGAGATAGTTGAGACGACCGATCAGTCTTTGGTACTTCCCTTGATCGGTCAAAAGCTCCCCCTGACCCGGTAGAAGTTTGACATTAGGATCCATCGGAGACTCGACAGGTTTGCAGTCAATTAAGTGTGCTTCCTCTAATATATCTAGATATTGAAATTCCATCTTTAGATTTTGCAACTTCGATGCCTAGGAAGTATATGAGGTTGCCCATGTCTTTTGTCTAAAAATGATTGACCAAGTGGTCTTTCAACTGCTTTATGCCCTCGTGATCATTTCCCGTGATAACTATGTCATCAACATACACTATCAAATAAATGCACTTTATCCTTGAAATCTGATAAAAGACTGAATGATCTGCCTCAATTTGTCTCATCCCAAATTGTTTTACCACGGTACTGAACCTTCCAAACCATGCTCTAGGAGATTGTTTTAAACCATAAAGTGACTTCGCAATCTGCAGACTAAACCAGACTCCCCCTGAGCAATAAACCCAGGTGGTTGCTCCATATAAACTTCTTCTTGAAAGTCGCCGTGGAGAAAGGCATTTTTGATGTCTAGTTGGTGCAATGGCCAATCTCGCATTGCAGCCATGGACAACATAATACGAATACTTGTCATCTTGGCCACCGGAGAAAAGGTATCACTATAGTCCAGACCAAATATTTGAGTATAGCCCTTAGCAACTAAACGAGCTTTCAGACGATCAAGTTTTCCATCAGGGCCAACTTTAGGAGTGAATATACATCGACATCCGACCTTAGATTTCCCCGGAGGTAACGGAACCAAGTCCCATGTCTCATTCTCAGTTAATGCTGACATCTCATCTAGCATTGCCTTGTGCCACCCTGGATGAGATAGAGCCTCATGGACATTTTTAGGGATACTCACAGAAGCAAGACTGGTAACACAAGCTGAAAAGGTGGTAGACAAGCGATCCTATGCCACATAATTATAAATGGGATAGGGGTTGGCAGTGGAGCGTGTACCTTTTCGCTTGGCAATCGGAAGCTCATCATCAGGACCTGGATTAGGAGGATCAACCGGTGTAGAGAATGAGTCATGGGCCCCTACTACAATAAATGGATCTGTGTCTTCGGGATTAGGAGAAGGAACGGTAGTAGGAGGAATGGTCGGTGGTTGGTGAGGACGACGATGATATGTTTTTAACGGAGGGGTAACGTCAGGGATGGGTGAGGACGGTGGTATGGTATCTGTCGAAGGTATATGAATAACAGGAACAGGGAGGACATGGTCAACGTGGGAGATGTCGTGAGTATCACCAGAATAATATAGTTGATGATCAAAGAAGGTGACATCAGCAACCATAAAATATTTGTTCAGGGTCGGAGAGTAACACTTGTACCCTTTCTGTAGTCTAGAGTAGCCAAGAAAGACACACTCCACTGCTTTGGGAGAAAGCTTATCTCTTCCTGGGTCTAGACAATGAACAAAGCAGACAGAACCAATGGGATGTAAGGGAAGGTGATATGGTTTTTGATTTGGAAACATGAGAGAAAAGGGAGTTTGATTCTATAAGACAGATGATGGCATACGATTGAACATATAACATGCTGTCATTACAGCATCAGCCCATAGTTTGAGTGAAAGGTTGGCATGTAATAGCAAAGTACGTGTCGTTTCAATGAGGTGTCGATCTTTTCTCTCAGCAACACCATTTTGTTGTGGGGTGCGGGGACAAGATGTTTCATGCAAAATGCCCGTGGAGGACATAAATGGTTTGGAGAAATACTCCAGAGCATTATCACTCCGAAGAACACGAATAGTTTTACCAAACTGGGTTTTAATTTAAGCACAATAATCTTTAAAAATTGTAAATAATTCAGAACGATTTTTCATTAGAAATAACCAAGTTGAACGAGAGTAATCATCAATAAATGTAACAAAATACTGAAACCCCAAAGTTGAACAGACTCTACTAGGACCCCACACATCTGTGTGAACAAGAGAAAAGGAAGAATCAACACGATTATTGACACGTTTAGGAAAAACACCACGAGTGTATTTCCCTAACTGACATGACTCACACTCCAAAGAATCTAATAACGATAAACTCGGCACAATCTTCTTCAACTTGGAAAGAGAAGGATGGCCATATAGGTGATGTAGGTACAATGGTGACACGGTATTGGCTGCAACAGAAGGTCGAGATCCACCTAAGTAGTAGTGACCCTGTGACTCATGCCCTTCGCTAATCATCCGTCCCGTGCTCAGGTCCTGTAAAAACACAGATTCAGGGGTAAAGGTTATGTGGCAGGAATGGGTTTTAGTAATACGACTAACTGAAAGTAAATTAAAGGGACTTTTAGGAACATATAAAACGGAGTCCAAGGCCAAAGAAGATCTAGGTTGGGCTGTGCCTATTCCATTAACAACAGTCTTATGACCATCAGCAACAAGTTAGTTGAGGTAAAGAGTCAGAGCAAGTTAACTGAGTGAAGAGATAATTGTTACCACATAGATGATCCGTAGCACCTGAATCAACTATCCAAGGACTCATATTCTGAACCTGAGTGGCAAGAACGGAAGGTGTACCCGTGTGACTGGTAGCATAAGGGTTCGAATGTTGTGCAGCCTGAAACCGTAGAAAAGCTTCATAATCAGATAATGGTAGATTCACGGTTGAAGTTGATGAAGCAATATGAACAGAGCTTGACTGACTGGTCTGAACTGGCAGGGCTGCAGGACGACCATGTTTCTTCCAGCATTTATCTTCAGTGTGACCAAGACGGTGACAAAAGTCACATGATGGTCGTTTACCTCCTTTCTTTGTACCTGAAGCAAAGACAGCTGGAGTTGGAGCCGTGTTCGAACTAGGATTGGCCAGAAAAGCTGAGGGGTTTGGTCCCCGTGTTGTACTAGTAGTGCCTGCCATATTCAGTAGTCTGCGAAAGGTGTCTTTCATGGTAGGTGCAGTAGAACCGGTAAGGATTTGATGCCTTGCGGTTTCATATTCAGGTTTGAGACCAGAAAGAGCAGCAACATGAAGAATTTTTCTCGTTGAGAGGTTTGTTCAGTCTCAGAGTTGACAAATGGCATCAGGGCCGCAAACTCCTGCATCAAGGCACGAACATGTCCAAGATAGGACTCCATACTACTTTCTTGTTTCAGATGTTGTATATTATAAACAACAGTATATAGTCTTTGGATATCATTGGTGTAACATTCAGAGGCTTCAGTCCACACACCATAACAAGTGTCGAAAGGACGAAATAGTTGTATAATTGAGGAATCAATGGATTGCCACAACAGATTGCAAAGCTGGGCGTCAATTTGTTCCCATTTTGCTCGATCAGCTGCTGGAATGTCCGTAGCCTTTTTGATTAAGTGGTCACTCTGACCTTGACCTTTAAACCACATTTTCACTGAAGCAGCCCACGGCACATAGTTGGCAGAGCCAGTAAGCTTATCAAAAGTAATAGACTGATTTCCAATAACAAATGATTGGGCAGGGGTATTAGAAGAAGGATTAAAAACGTCACCCATGGCAAAGCAGTTTGGCAGATACACTTGTACGTAAGGAATAACAAAGTCTGCGCAGAAGAGAGTTGTGCCCGGCAGAAGGTTGCGCAAAGCACTGAAGGTTTGCACACAGAAGGTTTTGCGCAATGAAGGTTTGCGCACAGAAGGGTTTGCGCACAGAAGGTTTGCGCAGATGAAGGGTTTGCGCTGGAAGGCTTTGCGCAGGTGGAACCCTACGGTGATAATCGCCGACTCAATTGAAGACACAGATCTAATCGATTGAATCCAACCTGAATCAATCAATAACAAGTCGATTGAACCCATCCTGAATCAATCAATTGATATTGAATCAATTAATCGACTAACTTGGAATAGCAATTAAGCAATCAATTGCAGAAAGTTGATCGATGAATAACACCCACTGATGGCAGTCGATCAATGAACGCAGCAACAACAATGTCACCCAAACCACGAAACCTTCGGGTAGAGACACGAAGGCAAGATAACGTGATGTAGATGATAGATAGGGCAGCGGAAGAATCATGATGGCTCTGATACCATGTGAAATCAGAGAGCAATCGTGTATATTTCTCATTCAAAAATATGAAAACTGGATACAAAGATATACATACGTGATCTTACAAAGAATGTAATATTTACATAACTAGTCCTTATACTTTATGAAGGACACTAAGTAAATACAATTCTAACATGATATATTTTGTTTAGAGAAAAAATAATTATATATTTACGACCGTCTCATTTTTATCTACGTTTTGATATAAATTTAATTGTAATATGACACTTTTTTGAAATTAGTATATTCTTAATTTTTGTTATCCACTAATAGTAGTAGATAAGTAATTTTTTGTTTAGCTGAGTGGTTTGTTTTGGGATTATGGTGTTGAGTTGAGTGGTCAACTTGAATATGCTATTCAAAGTGTTTAGTTATTGATTTTAGAACATTTTCAATCTTCTTAGAAAGATGTATGAAACCTTTCATAAAATATGATTTAAAATAAAATGTATCATTAAAAGATGATATATTATATATTTAGAAATCTAAATTCAGAGATGTAAAGATAGCTGTTCTTGATGGTCCTGAAACTATATTATCAGTGTAGGTAGTTAGCCAAAGAAGACAATTTCCTCTGATGATGTGTTTTGCTATGACGATTAACAAAAGTCAAAGACAGTCACTTTCAGAAGTTGGTTAATTCTTCAGGGAACTTGTGTTTATACATGTTCAATTGAATGTTGCTGTTTCACATGTTAACAGTAAAAAAAATTAAAAGTTTTGATTTGTGACAATAGTGGTAATGTTACAAACAAAACAACAAATATAGTCTACAAAGAAGTGTTTCAAAAAAATTTGTTAAGAATTCTGACATATGTAAGTTCTCGGTGATATTTCATTTATTGCAATATTTTTATTTGAAAATTTTAATATCTCAAATACGTTTCCGAAATACCCGTGCGTGCACGGAGCAATAAACTAGTATGAGAATAAAAGATTATTTATTAAACATAACAAAGAAAAAGTTTAAGGCATTTTAAGTTTTTCATCCAAAGAATATAAAAAAATTTATTCATCTCTTGTTTGAAATAAAAAGGTATAAAATACATTAGCATTTCGATGTAACTAATAACCTTGTCTTCTATTAAATATCCTAAAATACAAATCCATTTTGTAACCTTTGAAATTTAATTTTTTAATATTATGATTTCTAAAAATATAACAATCTAATGATCTATTTAACACCTTATGAAATGTAGCTTTTTAATATTGTGATTTTAAAAAAATACAATACTTTGGATAAGTAATGTATTTTTTTATCAGCTGGATAAATAATATATTACAATAAATTTTCTATTGAAATATAGATAAAATTATCACAATTATATTTTACACCAGACATTATCTTAAAAATTATTAGAGAAAACTAAATAACACATTAGACTAATTGCTTTATTAAAATTATAATAAAGATAAAGACCTAAATTTAGAAGCCCTTCCAGCCTTTCTTAGGTTGAACTATATAAAGTTATAATAAAGCAATAATAAATATAAAAACTTAAATTTGAAAGCCTTTCAAGAGGAGCCCGAGGGAAAAAGAAAAGAAAAGGCAAGGGATTACTGGAAAATTTTGTAGATTTATCAAATTATTTATAATGTAATGGTATCTAGTGGTTAGACATTCTATAAGATTATAGGTTTAAATTTTGTTGGGGACGAAAATAGTGTAGAGATCTAGATTTAGATTGAAGTGTGTGTGCTTAGCCGCTCAAAAATAATTGTAGATTTATATATCATATAAAGAGTATTACGAATAATTTCAGTTCATTTCCTTCCTTGTGAATATTATATTATATACATACAAATCGAAATTAAATGCAAATTCATGTTCAAGATCATGAAAACAATAGCTTAATTATGTGTCTAATAACAAGCTATCAAAAAATCATGTTAATAATTACATATTTACATGCTACTAGAGAGAAAATAATTAGTAACTAATATGCATGGCTAGAAACACGACCGTGCACATCCTTCATTCGCATATAAACTAATGGGTTTGTGAAATCCGTGAGGAAAGATTTCAACTAGAATGCATGTATCTTTTGCTCAAGTTCATTTTCAGAGGTGGATCCAGAATTTTAAATTGGTGTTAGCATCATTTGAAATGGGTGGTAGCACTAGCTCGAAAAAATAAAAATTTGTGCTAAGAAATGGTAGCACCGTCTTAAAAAAATAAAAGTTTACACTACGCAGATTAATTTTAGTGTCCTGTGACCCCACCGGCTTACCCTTGGGTCCGCCCCCGTTAGCTTCGAAAGGTGAAAACACCATAAATATGGTAGCTTAAGGTTTATAGTCTTTAAATTAATCAGATAATTAAATCATTTATCGCTTAATTACTTTGTTTTTATCAAACCACACTAAAAATTTGTTATAGTATCTACAATTGCCTATAGTTTGTACTTGTGCACGTACATACAACTACTCTTCTTATTGTTTCATTAGCAATTTATGTATATTGTTCATAGTTCAAGATAGTAATAAAAAGGTTCATGAACAAAGTAACTAATAAATGGTACTTTAAATAATTGTACCATTATAAATGGTAGGCTCATCAATGGGTTTATTAATAACTGAATAATGACTCATCCATGCATACGCAGTTTACGGTTGGGTATATAATGATCCTAATTATCACATACTTGCACCATATCGACTTGGGAAACCGATAAATGTAATCAAGATTATAATTTTATTATCTACATACATTTCTCACTGATGATTCATCAGCATAAATGTAATCAAGATTACAAATTTCATCATCTACAAATGCTAACTAACTACACCAATTAGAAACAAAACATACATTTTGCCATACATTCATTCTCCTCGGATCCATCAAGGCAACGGTTCTTGTGAATCTCCCAAACGCGACAAATGAAGATACGCATCTGTTCCTGCAGCAACACATCACAACACACATCCATTATCTAACCATTTCTACAGTCTATCCGCGTAAATTTCAGTTTGAAAAATCAAGAACTTATTCAATCAATCCACATACCATATCCTTCCATGGAGATAATCTGTAGATCACCTCCAAAATATCGAGCATACAAACGGCTTATTGGCAACCCATACCCATAACCAGCCATTGTTACCATATCGGGTCCAACATCTAACTCCTCATAAACTGGATTGTTAGCAGTACTATAGAGATATGTAAAAATCCTAGGTAAACCACTTCTTGCTATTCCACCTCCTTCATCTGAAACCTAGTCATAAACAACCACACAAAATTATCAAAAAATTTAAAAAAATAAATAAATAAAACGAAGCTGAAACTCAAAAGATATAAAATCTAGAGTTGTGTTCAATAAAGTCCATGTAAAAAACATAGTTCTAAAATTTTAATATGTAATCACAGGTGATTTAGTATACAATCACATGTGAATTGTAAAAGCATCACATGTGAATTACGAAAATGCCCCGCCGCCCAAAATTTTAAAATGCAATCTGGACCATTGGTGCCATTGATCCATATGCTAAAATTAGTCTCTTAGAACTATGAATTAAGTATGGACTATATTGAACATTCTTCATAAAATCTAACATGCCTTAATTGTAACATCTTCTTCCCCATCAGCCACTATTATACGTACAGGTGGCGGTATTTTGTCTGACTCCATATACCGTTCTTGGACTGCACGCAATGAATTTTTAACCAACTCAAACATCATCAGATGCAAGTGTGTCGGAACATATCTGTCATTACAGTGATTTAATGATTCCAAGAATTATCTTTTTATATACTTTTACTTGTTAGAGTTGTGTTTAATATATTCCATATAAAAAACATAGTCCTGAAATTTTAATATCCAATCACATGTGATGCAGTATACAATCACATGTGATTATAAAAACATCACATGTGAATTACGAAAAAGTCATTCCGCCCCAAATTTTAAAATTCAATCTGGACCATTGATAGGGCTGATCCAAAGGCTAAGATTAGTCTTTCAAGACTATGGATTAAGTATGGACTATATTGAACATTTCTCTTACTTGTTAACATATAAGTGGAAAAGAATGAAAACTTACGGGAATGTGAAATTAGGATCACCATAGATATTAACATCTGGTGCACTGCCATACTCTCGTAAACAAACAGACCGAGCATCTTCACTGGCATCTTTCGCCACCTGGGTTGGAGACATTTTTGCATGTATATAACCAATACAGTTTGGAGGAGGGTTAGGATCATGAACTGCCACGTGTTGACCTAAGTTTGACCCAAATTTGAACAAAAAAGAACAAGTTTAGCATCACGAGTAATTACATAACTAGATAATTAAAGAAGGTTTGATGCTGACTGACCAATTAGCATTCGTATTCCGATTCTTGACATATAAAAGCGATCAAGAAACTGGTGAATTTCATCAAGATCCTCGTAATCAAGCTTCGGGTCAAGGCTTTTCCTCAACTGTTGAACTCCTAGAGCCATGGCAGGGACGACATTATTGTGTCTTACCTTTATCAGCTTTATCATTTGTGTGAATTCTGTTTCGTCGTTTATATCCTTGATCTCGGGAAATGATCTAAGATCACGAAATGAATCCAGGTACCAATCTCTCACCTTACAGTTATAACCAACAACAATTTCATAAAACATTCAACTCAATTGCAGGTTTCTTCAATGTTCATCATATAGCAAATAACATGAATTCTTTTAAATTACATTATTGTTGGTATCTTCCTATGTTTATGATACCAATATTCTAAACAACATATTGTTTTCCAAGAGGCATTATAAAAAAATTCAAAATAGTTCATAAACAAGAACAAAATCTGTCTAAATTGAAACCTAATTTGCAGAAAACTACAATGAAACAGAGTCCCATTTGCATATATATAACAGAATTCAGAGAACCCAGAACAAAACCGATTCTAATTGTCAATTAAGAAAGGGGGAACGTAATTAAAGCATAAACGATGCGAAAAAGACACAAATTTGGGATACCCAGATGAAAATTGAGGGGAATAACGAAGATGTAATGAAAAGCAAAACATACTTTAAGAACAGCAGGCTTTTGAGATAAACCGTAAGGAAGCGATTGGAGTTCAATGGCACGCCTAGCGATTCTAATCGGGAGTTCTTTGTGAAGAAATTGAGCAGCTATGATCAAATTACGGTCCGAAGGTACGGACCCAAATTCCAACATGTAGCGTAAACTGACACCCGTTTGTTTCATAGCACCCCATTTATGAACCTCGTCGATTAGACTCTTGGAGAAGCCTTCATAAAGCTTCTTGGTTGCCATGATTTGGTAACCTAATTCTTGGTTTCTGGGAATTCAGAAGACCAAAAGGGATAATTCGCATGAAGGTTTGAAGAATGTTGAGGAGAAATTGGGGGAGAAGGATTGGGTTTATTGTTTGTGGATGCATCGTCTTCATGTGTCTTTATAGACAAAGGTTACTTTAATTGATTCATTTGAGGATGGGCGTCATGCTTGGAGATATCAGAAATGAAAGAAACGTCCATACTTAAAATGGAAATAATTATAATAATATTAATAATATTAATAATAAGGATTTAGTTTATCAAAATATATATAACTTGTTACGTTTTGTTATTATATGTATCTTATATTAAAAGTTTCTATTGATATTTATAATAATAATAGTAGTAACAGTAGTAATGGTTGGTAGTAGTAATTATAATAGTAATAATAATTATTATTATTATTATAACAACTAGAGGTGTTTTTTCTTATATTATTCGGGAGGTTGAGTCTTGACTTCTTGACCTAACAGTTATATTTGTATTTTGTAGTCGTTTTCTAAACATGTTCTAGCCGTCGTTGATTGAACTCTTAACTTTCCTATGACTGTAGGTTTAATAATAATAAAAATAATAGGTATTACAGCCACCAATATAATCAACATAAGTTAAATTCAAGATTGAAGTAAACGTGTGTCAGTCCGAATTTAAGTTTACGTGTACGAGATGGATATCATTTAATAATCAAATTAATATTGTGTTTAGTGTACAATGAATGTTATAATATAAAATAACTGGTTTTTCACCTTGTGTATAAATACGAGAATATTTAAAGTAAAATATAAAATTTGATGGTGTGAAATTATAAGAGATATAGTAAAATAACTGTTAAACGTATATAAGAAGTGTTTATCACACGTCTCTTCTTCTTTTTTTTGTTGAAGGTTATGCGAACGAAGGTTTTTTTGAAGATAATGAAGAAGGTTGTTTATTTTCCATAACTGATAAATAACTGTTAAACGTATATAAGAAGTGTTTATCAAACGTCTCTTCTTCTTTTTTTTGTTGAAGGTTATGCGAACGAAGGTTTTTTTGAAGATAATGAAGAAGGTTGTTTATTTTCCATAACTGATATAGGTTGAAATATTGTTTTCATACAAATAAAATCACCTAAAATCTAAAAAATATGAAAATAAAGCATACAAATACATGAAAATAAAGCATACAAATAAAAATAAGATTGAAATATTGTTTTCACATTTAATATAAAAAATCTATTCACCTAAAAGTATGAAAATTTTGAAAAATAAACATCTCACGTAAATATAGCTAAATTTTGAATAAATATCTCATGTAAAAATTATTGGATTGAATTAAGGAACGTGAGGGTTGGGATTAAGGATGATGACGTCATATATGTTTGTAAGTTTAATTTATTTTTTAAAGAAAATGTTTCTATTGGCCAAATTATATTTTAAAAGGGAAAGTTTTTTCTTAAAAGTCTATTCTTTTAATAATATAGTTAGATATATTTTTTTGTTATTTTTTTTATTTGTCTACTCATTATACTATCTAACATTTACCAGGAAGTTATTAACAGTAACTTTCCCGGTAAATGTTATATACATGTAAGTTGATATACATGTTAATTGCATTCATTAAACAAACATAGTTCTAGCCTAGTGGCAAACTCAGTCAATATAGCAACTCCAGTAGGTCCAAGTTTCGATTATCAGAACCTATTTTCTTTTATTTTTTGCCATTTGAGCTCCTTTCTTCATTTTGCTTTATTTTCATTCATAAAAGCGACTCATTAAGTGTTTGTATTTGTATAGTCAAAAAATTATTTTTATATGTTTTTTTCTTTTATAACTTTTACTATATATAATTTGATACAAATATATATTTATATTTATAATCGTCTTATTTTTATCTATATTTTTATATAAATCATTATAATTCTATATTTATCTAAAAATTGATTTTTTTAAGATCTAAATTAATATGCATCATACTTTGTTATATTTTATATCAAAAAATAGATAAAAATGAGTTGGTTATATAAAAAAATATGTTGGACATAATATGAAAAATAAAATTTGAATTGATTTGAATCTGAACATTTTAAACGTGCAAATTCTTTCGCACTTTATGTTAAATATTTTATATGTTAGATTCTATGTTTTGTTCACTCTAAAATCTCACTGTAATTCGCGGATATAACAACTCATTATAATATGTATGTGAAATCTAATAATTTTGATGATATCTAAAATACAATAAATAAATTGTTGTTTTTGTTTAACATATAAAACTAGTATTGTAGTAATTGTGTTTTGGACTTATCTTTTTCTTAATAATAATAAACTTGACGATCAATAGAACCCTCGTCACTCAAATCGATTTTGCCAAGATTGACAACCCTTGAATACCAAGTCGGTCCTTACCATTCGGCTATATAATATTAAGTTAAAGAGTTAATTATAAAAAATGTCTATATTATTGTTATGAAATTTTAGTCTTTTAACTTTAAAAATTATAAAAATAGCTATTGTATTTGTCATTTTGTTTTACTTTCGGTTCTTTAGACTAACTGTCATTAACTTTGACCATTAGTCAAACAGTAGTTTGGTCTTTTATCACCTTATCCTTGTTACGAGACAGTTTATTACCTATTACCCTTCTTTCTAACTTAAGTTTTAATTACATTTAATTATATTGAATGTATTAGGCCAAGGGTTATAATCACATTTCTCATTTTCCTTACATAATGTCATCTCAGCGCCACATCATTCTCACTTACATTCTCTTTCTCCTACCCAAATCAAGTGTTATATCTTTATTTTTCTTACCTAAACTTTTCCCACTTTTTTTTATTTAAACAAAAGTATTAAACTTAATTATCTTTTTTATTAATAAATAAAATATAAATTTCAAATAAAATTCTAGAAATTTAAAATTTAAATAATAATAACTAAATTACATAAATTCTTAAAATTAAAAAATTACGTAAAAACAATAATAATAATAAAAGCCTTTCAAAAAAACAAAAAAAACTAATAACTAGTCGCCTTCGTTGTCGGACATTTGAATATTCCAAATGTGTTCGACCAAATCAGACAGAAGGTTGTTATGATTATCATGGTCTTTAACTTCTATTGCTACCCGTTGTTCCTCACCGGTAGTTACTTCTATATCATCCGCTACAACGTCGTCATCATCAAATCTGCAAATTGCATGATCTTCGTCTTCGAGGATCATATTGTGTAATATTATCCCAACGTACATAATACTCCTCAATTTTGCCATCGACCATGATCGTGTCGGGTAGTGAAGAATGTGCCAATGTTGTTTAAGCATACCAAAAACACATTCAACGTATTTCCTTGCCGATTCTTGTGCGGACTTGAACTTTTTCCTTTTGTTGTCTTGTGGGCACATAAATGATTTGACAAAAGTTGTCCACTTCGGATATATCTCACCAACAAGATAATATCCGTGTTTGTAAGCTGCTCCATTCACCTCAAATGGACACTTGGGTTCTTTGTCTTCATACACGTCGTTCAATAAAGGCGAATGATTGAGAACATTGGTGTCGTTGGAACCGGAAACTCTGAAGAATGCATATCAAATCCATAGATCACGAGATGACACCACCTCTAGTATTATTGTCGGTCGCTCATGATCACCTCTCATATATTGATCTCATTATCAGGGCAAGTTTCCCAAGCCCAATGCGTACAATCTATGCTACCTAGCATGACGGGAAAGCTGTGTTTCAATTCATGTGCGGCGTACAAACTCTAAACATCATCATTAGTAGGCTTGCGTAAATATTTTTTTTATAGAGGTGAATAACAACTTTGCAGAAATTGGGTATGCAATCCAATGATGTCTTGTCCGACATCCTCAAGTACTCGTCAAGAGAATCAGTAGCCGACCAGTATGTCAATTGTCGGATAACAGAAGTACACTTTTGTAGCAGTGAAAACCCCTTCCAGCCTCTAGCATCTCATGCCCACTTGAAAAATTCATACTCTTCCTCAAGATCGTGAACTATACGCTCGTATAAATCTTTGCTTACCCGGAAACGTCGCCTAAACATATCATCATCATATTCCGAGGTCTCGCCAAAATAGTCGCGAATGAGCATCTCGTGTCCATCTAGTCGATTTCTATTTCTCGCCACCCTTCTAGTTTGTCGACTCGATATTTCCTCGTCGTCATCAAAAAATAGTTTTGACACGTTTATCATAGTTGCATGCATAATCCTGTTATTTCTTTCGAAAAAACCGGTAGTCGAAGTTAATGAACCGTTTGGTGAAGCCATAAGAAATTATGTAAATGTATTTTTTATAAAAAATAGGGAGTAGGTAGAGAGAATATGTAGATGATAAAGAAAATGGGTGTGAAAATGATTAATTGAATAGGTAGTATATATAGGTGAGATTTGTGAATTATAAAAAAATTTAAGAAAAAGGTCCTTTTTAAAAAAATAGTAGTTTGTGGGGGGTAGGGGTGGGGGTGGGATGTTTGTCTCCATCGAGTTCCCATGCCCGATATACCTACTCGATTGGGGTACCCGAAAATTGTGTAATGGTGTTTCCAGGGGTACTCGATAGCACCCAAAGCCATCGAGTAGTGCATAACGCTCGGTCTTATCAAGTAAGATAAATGACATAATTTGTATTATGATGATTCTTTACACATATTAAGATTTTAAACAATTAGTCTCCTATCACTTTTCATGTATCTCATGAACATATACATATATAACCCTAATAAGAAACAAAATGAAAACCCTAATCAAGAATAAGATGAATGGCATAACAAGAACAGTTGTACCACAAAACTTTTAATCAAGACTGTTAAAATATTTACAAATCTGAACTTGTTTAATATTAAAAAAAATCAGAAACAAAATTGGTGCTTGAAAAATCAAAACTTGCTCCTTAAAGTTCTAAGACAATTTGTGATTCAACAAATGAAATCACTAAAGATGGGAACAACATGAATTGCCCTAAGATTCATCGATCATAGTGGTCCTCTCGATTTAGGGTGGTTGTGTGTGGTTCTTGTTCAATGACACACAAACAGATCTCAGATCTAGTTCTTGCTCAACGACACGCAAACCTTTGTTCATCAACGGTTTTAATCTGGTTCTTCATCAGCGACCACACAAACAGATTTCATATCCACTTCAAACTGCTAGAAATATTCATATCCATTACTTTTAAGGTTTTGAAGTGAGAGGAGTGGTGGTGCAAAGGTTGTAGAAAAACGAAGGGGCAAGTAGTGGTGATTGTTGTCGTGTTGTAGGGCAGTAGTGGTGGTTGTGGAGTAGTCAATGGTGGTCGTCATGTTGTATGGCAAGGTGTGGAGATGACGGTAGAGGGGAGGGTGTGGAGGCGACGGAAGAGAGGAGGTTGTGGAGGCGGCGGCGGACGAAAGAGGGTTGTGACATCCGGCAGATAGAGAGAGGGCGCTGAGGGAGAGAACTTGAGAGAGAGAACGAGAGCTGGAGAAAGAAGAGAGAGAGACTAAAAAAGAGAGTTAGCTTCGAAATGGGTGTTTGTTATCCTAAATATATATTGTTGAATGGAAATATTTTGAAGCACAATAATTGGGTAAAGTTTGTTTGGTAACAGGAATAGGATAAAAATGACCATAATACGCTTTATTTTACGGTCCCACACAATGGTAGTTTAGTCTAAAGCACCGAAAGTGAAACAAAGTAACAACCACAATGACTATTTTTGAAATATTCAAACTTAAAGTACTACAATTGAAATTTCATGATAACATACAATAGCAACAATGTGACACCCCTAAATTATAAAAGTTAGTAAAATGAGTTATTGAGTGAAAGTTAAGGAAAGCAAATGAAAGTTATATATTATTAAATGGTTTAAAATAGTTTTATAAAAAATAATTAAATGGTTTAAAATAAGGATTTCAAATTTATCCCCGTTCGGATTTATGGATAGAGTATGTGTTGGTGATAGACATGAAATATATATATATATATATATATATATATATATATATATATATATATATATATATATTGTTGGGGAGATAGCAATATCAAACCTAAATCAAACCTGTCTATTAAGTAAAATAGGATTTGATGTTAACAAAATCATATATTCAGTTTTGGACTTAGATAAATGAAAAGCATGTGTTGTTTTTCATATTTAGACTTAAAGAATTTCTAAGTAAGAAATGTCAGCTGACGAATCAAAGTGTCAGCTGAACACTGAGTATCAGCCAAAGGATTAGCGTTAGAAAGATCAGCTGAGAAGAAAAGATCAGTCAAAGAGCATCAGCTGAGGAATCACATTTGATCAGCTGATAGCCTAGAACCATCAGCTGATGAAGATTTCAAGATCAGCTGAGCAGTCAAGGATCAGCTGACACAATCACAGTTATCAGCTGATGCCTTCCATCTGTCAGATAAGGTATTTCCTACTTATCCAATCTTCTCTTTATAAGCTGACTATACTCAAATGATTAGCTGAGCCCTTGGGAACAGCTGACAGTTGAGTTAATCAGTTTATTAGCTGCTGCTATGATTTGTATTATCAGCTAAGCAATTTGATCAGCTGAGCAAGTCTAGTCAGCTGAGTCTTTCACCTTTATCCTTAACTGAGCAAAATTATATTTGCAGGTCAGTGTCCGTTAGCTGAGTCTTTATTGTATATCTCAGTTAATAACTTTTCTATGTAATATTTTCTTAAAGTCAAAGGCAGAACATGTGTTGTTCTTAGTATGCCTTAGATCTTTCTTTGTAAAAGTACTTAGCACTTTTTGGATCTGCAAAGATACAAAAAGGATAGATCTTTATCCCCTGGAAAAGGAGAAAGATACTCTTGAAAAGAAGATCTTGAAGATATGACGATTAAGTATGGCTGGCAACTCCATACTTGGTAAAGTCAAATCTGCCGAAAGCATGGTGTCGATTAAAGCACAAGCATGGAAAGATAAGGTTACCGTCTCAAGACATAAAGGTAGTAATTTAATAATATAATAATAGATAGTGGGTATACTCATTACTGAAAAGTATTTTCACTTTACACACTTTGTGTATAAAGTTAAATTACTTTTCACCCACTAACTTTATCTATTATAATATTATTAAACCAAGTACCTTTGTCTCCTTCTCTCTTCATCAACTCGGACACACCTTGCTTATATATACTCATGCATGGAAACATGCTAAGTATGCGTTGAAGAAGCACTGAAATCTCATAAGTTGAGAATTAGAAGAGTTAGCATTTTACTTTCAGTGTAACAAACTTGTTCATGTGTTGAACGTCTTAGACATTAGTTGTTTAAGATTAGCATTGTCTATGTGTTAGATACAATTAGCTGCCACCTTTTATTGAACTTAGATTTTCCGCATCTAGTTCATGTAATTCTTGATTAACATCAATAAGAATTATATAAAAGTAAGCCGTGTGTCTCTTAAATTTAATTTGCTAAAGTTTGTATTCAACCCCCCCCCCCCCTTCTACAAACATTTGTTGTTGTAGTATCCATTCGGGACCAACAACTGGTATCAGAGCAGGCTAGATAATTCATATCTAAGATCTGTTTTGCTTACTCTTCAACTGCTTCTACCCCACACTACAAAATGGCCACTTCTGTTGCTGCCTCTAATGGTTCTTCTAACAATGGTTCACTCACAAGGTGTCCTATATTTGATGGAGAGAACTTCTCTCTCTGGAAGAGTAGAGTTCTTCTCTATATGTCAAGCCTTGATGATGTGATGCTTAAAACTGTTACTGAAGGTCCTCATGTTCCTTCCTCAACTATCCAAGTAACCGAAGCAACTGATGAAGCTCCTGCTGTTGAAAGACTGATTATAAAGCCTATAAATCAATGGTCTGATGAAGACAAAAGGCTTGTTAATCTTGATGTTAAAGCAAGAACAGCCTTAGTCTCTGCACTACCAAATGATGTCTATCATCAAGTTCTTAACTGCAAAACTGCAAAAGAGATGCTAGACACCTTGACCATTGCATATGAAGGCACTGAAGAAGTGCAGGAGAACAAGAAACTCCTTCTGGTTAGAGAATATGAGTTCTTCTTTGCTCATAAAGGTGAAAGTCTTACTCAGACTTACACCAGGTTCAACTGCCTTATTAATGACTTAAGAAGGGCAGAGGTTCCCAAGAGCAATAAGGAACTTGTAAACAAGTTTCTAGACTCTCTCCCAGAATCTTGGGATCATTTTATCACTGTGCTTAAACATGGTGAGAAAATCAAGGGTCTTTCACTGGTTGGTTTATATGGAAATCTTATGAATCATGAACAATCAGTGAAACAAAGGAAGATCTCTACCAAGGATATGAAGGAGGCTGCAAAAGCTCCATCTACTGCCCTTGTGTATAAGGATACAAGATCTAGGAGTTTTGCTGCAGTTGTGGATGAGTCCAGTGATGAGGAGAAAGAGGAGGAATCTTCTGATGAAGAGCAAGTGGCTGATGGGGATGAAGTTCTGGAGAACATGGACAGCATTGAAGCTGCTGTTGAGCAGGCTGCCATGTTGGTTAAAAGGTTCAAACCTTTCTTGAAAAGAAAGGGTGTCAAGAGGTTTGAAAGGAAACCCTACAAAGGAGAAAGAGCCTTGTCAAAACCAAAGGCTTCTTAAGGTTGTTTCTCTTGTGGCAAGAATGGTCACTATGCCAGTGAATGTAAGTCCAAAGTAAACACAGGCTTCAAGGGTTCCTCAAGCTCAGACAGCAAGATTGATTATGAAGCTAAATATAAGAAGCTTTTTGCTGCTGTCCTTGACAAGAAGAAGAAGAAAGCTCAGAACAGGGTGCTGGTAGCTGAAGAAGAAGATTGGGTTGAGGAAGATCTCTCAAGTGATGAAGATGAGGTCCTCACAGCTCAGCTCAGTTTGATGGCTAGCACAGCAAGTACAAGTTCTTTTGATGAGGACATGAAGAAAGCTGCCAAGGCATGTACTTCTCCTGACTGGGATCCCTCTTCTATGTATCAGGTTGGAAAATTTATTAACTATGAAGATAATGAAAAGAACACTATGTTTGATTATCTGTGTGTTGAGTTTCAGTCAAATATTCAAAGAGAAAAGAAGCTAAAATTAGAAATAGAATCACTAAAAGAGAGATTAAGTCTTAAAGATGAGAAACTTAAACAAATGACAAAACTGGAAGATGATTTAGCTAATCAAAAGATACTTAATCAGATCTTGGTAAAAGAAACCAATGAAGCAACAATAAAGTTTAATGACCTTCAAAAAGTAGTTATATCTTGGTGTGTTTCTGCTGAGAAGACCACTCAGTGTGTCAATGAGCAGATTCCAAAACAAGTTCAAGCTATTATTGGTAGAAATTACTCCCAAGCTGCTAACTGTGTTGATTTTAGCAAGAACATAAATATCTTAGAAAAAGCTGATATTTTACCTCTTACTTTTCAAAAGATCGTAAAAGGAAAAAGTATTATCACTAACAGATTTGTCAAAAGTAAAAGTACTCAGCTGAAAGACTCAACCTCTTCAAAAGTTGGTTCAAGTTCTATTGTCTTAACAGAAAGCAAAAGCACTGAAAATTTAAGTGTAAAGGAAGTAAGTAAAGGAATGGAATCATTTGTTGATACCAAAGAGACATTCTGTTGTCAAACCTTGAAAACTGATACATTAAATTTAGGAACTCAGCTGACTGAAAATTCTTTAGCTAATGATGTTACATCAGCTGATCGAAAAGTAGATGATAACTGCTCAGCTGATAGCCTGTCAGCTGATCATGGATCCTCTTCTGTTTGTTTAGCTGATCAAACATCACTTCAAACACATTTAATAGGAGAAACTAAGAGAAAAGGACATTTTATTTACAAAAAGTCTAAGTCTGCCACACCTAAAGTTGATCAAAAACTCATTTTAACTAAGGGTAAACCTAAGGTGACTGTAAACAAAGACCTTATTAGTTTACAGAGTCAGCTGCAACAGCTGATTGGTGAAATATGTCAGCTGATGACCCATAGTCATCAGAAAATAGTTAAGACATCTCTTAGTCAATTACCAAAACATGTTAAAAGCTTCAAAAATCAAAAATGTTATAAATGTGGGAGCAAAGAACATAAGGCAGGTTATTGTTCTCTAGAAGGTAACTCAAGACAGCGGACTGATTATGATAACACAGTTGTTTCTATCATTCATAAACAACCTAATATAAAGTGGATGGCTAGGTGCAATCCACAGGGGTCCATGTAACACCTCACTTTTGAAAACCAGATTTTTCATTTTAATAATAGAAATTCAAGAATCCAAACTGCGTGGATCCGTTTGTAAGCTGAACTTAAGCCAAACCTGTTTTTCAAAACTCAGTAATAGCAGCGGAAATATAAAAGTGGCTATAATTACAACCAAAAATCAGCCACAGTATACAAAAGATCAGTTGGTGTTACTAAACTGTTCACCGACCACTTAACCAAGTTTATACAAACATAAACAGTAATAAAAAGTAACTAAACAAGTGTTCCTCCAAAAGACAAGTAATAACCAGCAGGTACCCAAAGCTCACGCGCCTAAGTATCACCTGCAGTCATGGGGAGAGTATCTGTTAGCTATTTAAAGCTAGTGAGCATAGAATAGCATATTCAGTAATATAAACAGATCACATATCATCAATATATCAAACAGTGCTATCCTAGCATCTCGCAATGAGCTGGCACAGCCAGAAGGAAGTATAATCTTGCAGGGTAGCTAGCCCGGCTCAACACTCCTAACTGGGGAAACCAGACACATCAACCGCGCGGGTGGGTGAGCGGGTAGCGGTCCACCGTTGCGTTTCAGGCCAAAGCCTTCATGGAGTACAACAATAAGTCATCCCCATATGACTCGGGGAACGCTGGGTTTGCAACCCCAGGTAGTTGACGCTATCATCGACCTGCAGGTCTCAAAACGCCCCAGACCTCGTGCTGGCCCCGTTCAAGGACTATAACCAGCCCCCATATCTCGGATCCGATCACAAATACAAATCTGACCCATTCGGGCCTCATAGCGCGCATAACACAACCACATAAAATCCATGGTTCAATTCATACATGCTTCTTGCATATTCATAATCATATCATAAATCATGGTTCAATTGTTACAGGTGTTATGCATAAACATAGCATACATCAAGTTTAATTACATTTCATGGAATTACTAGCACATATAAATAACATGTAACACGGTTATATTAATTCTTATGTCATCCTATACTCACCTGAGAGGCTAGAGACTAAAGCAAACAGAAATCGTTATCGTCGCGCTCTTCTTCCGGATCGTACAGCTTACCTATAAGATAATACTCGTGTTTAGTCACTTCACACAAGTACATTAACTAAAAAACTAAAATGATACCCCTAATGATGCCATTAGACTAAGTAGAATCTTAAACGAGCATCCCGTACGACAAAACGTCGAAAAACAGCACAACAGTGCACTGTTCATAACAGACAGTCCCTACGGCCGTAGTAAAAATGTCCTACGGCCGTAGGACCATTTTTATAGAACACCCTCCTACGGCCGTAGGGAAAACTTACTACGGCCGTAGGAACCAATTTACAGTCAGTGTGCGAGAAACAGCCCCTGTTCAGTCCATTTTCAACCCAAACTCATTTCCAGCATTCCCAACTCAATTTCCAGTGTTTGCATAACATCTAAGGCATCATAATGAATCCAAAAACATACATATAACAAAATCTAATCAAGAATTGAAGGCTTGGGATCAAATTCTTCAATCTTTGACCCACTTTGTGATTTCTTTGAAACAAGACCAATCTATCATTTTAATTCATAAAATTGATTCCTAATCACTTAGAAATGATGTAAGAACAGATTGGAACACTTGAACTTAATTGTTGATGGCTAATTTGGATTTAACCATTTTTGACCTAAAGCTTAAAACTCAAGAACAAGGAAGAAGATGAACTTACAATTGATCTTGAATGAGAAAGATGATGATAAAGAACATATAATAACTTGGATTTGCAACTGAAATTGATCTTGGTGACTTCTCCTTTGATTTCTCCTTCAAATGCTCAAGAACACAAGTTGAAAGAGAGTGAAGTGTGTGTCAAGTGCGTATACGTACATGTGTATGTGTAGAAGAGAGGAGACCGACTTTGGTCTCCAATATTATCCAAATGGGGTATTTTGTTCCCCTTCTCAACTTACAACTTAATACCCGCTTGCCCGTTTCAACTAACGAGGATATTTTCGGAATCCTTATTCAAAACCGTTAACTAATATATTAATTTTATTCATTTTTATAATAATTTAATATTAACTTAATTAAATAAATTATAATATCTATTATTAAATTCGAGATTCTAAATCACCAATAGTATATACGACTAGGCCCATTTTCAGGATGTTACAGTCCACTTAAATGTAGATGCCCAAATGTCACTAACCTTCTTTCAATCACATCTATGCAGGGTCTGAACACATGGTATCTTGACAGTGGATGTTCAAGGACCATGACAGGTTGTAAAGCTTTGCTTAGTAATTACAAGAAGGAAAAAGGTCCAAGAGTAACCTTTGGTGATAATAATTGTGGGCAAACAAAAGGCTACGGAGAACTTCATAATGGGAACCTAACCTTGTCCAAGGTATCATATGTTAAAGGGCTTAAGTACAATCTCATCAGCATAAGTCAGTTAGAAAGATGGAAGTGCTTAATGGTAGTCTAGTAAGGATGATTAGAAGTGATCATGGAACTGAATTTAGAAATCAAACTCTTGAAGGTTTCTGTGATGAGAAAGGTATATCTCAAAACTTCTCTGCTCCAAGGACTCCACAACAGAATGGTGTAGCTGAAAGAAGAAACAGAACTTTGATTGAAGCTGCAAGAACCATGCTGTGTGAGAGTGGGTTAGGATTCAACTTCTGGGCTGAAGCTGTCAGCTGTGCATGTTTTACTCAGAACAGATCCCTTATAATAAAGAGGCACAACAAGACTCCTTATGAAGTGCTCAAGGGAAGGAAGCCCAACATCAGCTTTCTACACATCTTTGGGTGTCAGTGTTTCATTCTGAACCAGAAAGATCAATTGCAGAAATTTGCACCAAAAGCTGATGAAGGTGTGTTTGTTGGATATTCTGTGATCTCCAAAGCTTACAGAATTTACAACATCAAAACAAAGGTCATAGAAGAATCAATCAATGTAAGTTTTAATGAAAATGACTTTGTTGTTTCCAGTTCTACTAATCCATCTACAGGTGAGGAATTTAATGATCTGCTGAATACTGAAGACAACATTCCAGTGTCAGCTGATCCACTCCCATCAGCTGATCCAATCTCATCAGCTGACATAGATGACTTAGATGAACCTGTTCCAAACTTACAAAATACCTTTGCACATCCTATCCTAAACCAACCCACACTTTTACTAAATGAAGGGAATCATGATTCAACATCAATGGACTCTAATTCCATATCAAACATTCCCTTATCAGTAGAAGTCTCATCAGATTGTAATCAAGAAATTCTGTCAGCTGATCAACCAGAAGTCTCATCAGCTGATCCAAACCAAAGAATTTCAATTCCCAGAATCCAAAATGCCTACAAGGACCTCAGAAATCATCCAATTGATCAGGTCATAGGTAACATAGAAGCACCTGTACTAACAAGATCAAAAGCTTGCAATATTTGTTTATACACAGGTTTTGTTTCTATGATTGAACCAAAGAAGGCAGATGAAGCTCTAAATGATCCTCACTGGATAAAAGCCATGCAAGAGGAATTGGCTGAATTCACTAGGAACAATGTATGGACTTTGGTACCAAGACCAAAGGACAAATCCATCATTGGTACTAAGTGGGTGTTCAGAAACAAGATGGATGAACAAGGGCTGATCATCAGAAACAAGGCAAGATTAGTTGCACAGGGGTATTGCCAAGAAGAAGGTATTGATTATGATGAAACCTTTGCTCCTGTTGCAAGACTTGAAACCATAAGACTGTTTCTAGCTTATGCTGCCTTCAAAGACTTCAAAGTATTCCAAATGGATGTTAAGAGTGCTTTCCTCAATGGAGAATTGAAGGAAGAGGTGTATGTCAAACAACCTCCAGGTTTTGAGGATGCAAGCAAACTAGATCATGTATACTTCTTGAACAAAGCTTTGTATGGTCTGAAGCAAGCTCTAAGAGCCTGGTATGATACCCTCTCTTCTTTTCTGACCAATAAAGGATTTATAAGAGGAAGCATTGATAGCACTTTGTTTATAAGGAAATTCAAGGGTGATGTGATTCTTGTACAAATATATGTAGATGATATAATATTTGGGTCTACAAATTTGGATCTTTGTAAAAAGTTTTCAAAACTCATGTCTGATAACTATCAAATGAGCATGATGGGTGAACTAAACTATTTTCTAGGTCTTCAAATTAAACAAGAGGTTGATGGAATTTTCATTCATCAAACAAAG
Source organism: Pulicaria dysenterica (assembly GCA_947179395.2). Classification (NCBI taxonomy): domain Eukaryota; kingdom Viridiplantae; phylum Streptophyta; class Magnoliopsida; order Asterales; family Asteraceae; genus Pulicaria; species Pulicaria dysenterica. Next base: position 31,659,982 of record OX359290.1, read on the forward strand.
TATGTAAATGACTTACTTAAGAAATTTAAGTTTGAAAATTGTTCTTCAATGAAAACACCCATGTCCACTGCCTTAAAGCTTGGAAAGGACACTGATGGTAAGTCAGTGAACATTACAGCTTATAGAGGTATGATAGGGTCTCTTTTATACCTAACCGCTAGTAGACCAGATATTATGTTTTCAACATGTCTTTGTGCTAGATACCAAGCAGATCCCAAAGAATCTCACTTGGCTGCAGTTAAAAGAATTTTCAGGTATCTCAAAGGAACTCCTAATCTAGGTCTTTGGTACCCCAAAGACTCTGATTTTGAGTTAGTTGTATACACTGATTCTGATTTTGCAGGTTGCACACTAGACAGAAAGAGTACATCTGGTGGTTGTCAACTATTAGGTGGAAGATTAGTCAGCTGGTCAAGCAAGAAACAAAACTCTGTTTCAACTTCTATAGCTTAAGCAGAATACATTGCTGCTGTGCTCAATTGCTATGGCTGCAAAATCAACTACTGGATTATGACTTACAGTTTGAAAACTCTCCAATTCTGTGTGACAACACAAGTGCCATATCTATCTCTAACAATCCTGTTTTGCATTCAAAAACTAAGCATATTGAAATCAGACATCATTTTCTTAGAGATAATGTGCAGAAAAAGAAAGTTTCAATGCACTATATAAACACTGATGTTCAATTAGCTGACATTTTTACAAAACCTTTGGATGAATCTCGGTTCAACTTCCTAATATCCAAACTTGGCATGTTAAATTTGTAATATATTCTTTTCTTAGGTAGTTAATATTGTGTGAAAAAATAATTTTATTTGTGTGTGAAATGATGTACTTATCTAAGCTTCTACATGTTTTACTTATGGTAGATCAGCTAATGAAATTATGTCAGCTGACGACCATCAGCTGACACTATATCTCAGCTGATAAACCATCAGCTAAGACTTAGAAGCTCAGCTAAGTGCATTCATTAGCTGACACTTATTTTATCTCAACATGGATCAGCTGACACTCTCTTTTGTCAGCTGATGAATTTCAAAAGTCAAAAATATTGTGTCCCCACACTTATTTTATTAATTTCTCATTTGTATTTATTGTGTTCACTAGGTATTTAAGTTCTTTTATATTGTCTGTTTGTTGTCTGTGTATTTTATATCTATTCCGTCTATTACCTTTTTACAGAAGTGACAGTTACTTTTTGAAAAATATTTTTGTGACAGTTTAGGTTTCCAAGGAATATTTAAAGGTGTTTTCGAGCGGTTATTCATTTCTTAAGCTCTCAAAATTCCCAAACACTCTTTCTCTCTCAAACTTTCAAACCCTAAACTCTCGTTGCTCAAACTTCATTCACTCTGTAATCATGGTGATCTTCAACCCTGCAACTTCTCCAAACGCCATTGCTGGTGAGAATGTCACTCCAAACTCAGAAATCACCTTTCGACCAAACAACTTCATAATCAACACTGACATTCCCACAAATAAATCAAACCAGGGATACGAACAAATGGTAGCATTCATAAATGCTCATCCCCTGTTTCCATGTCTCTCTGCCCATCCTTTCTTCATCTTTCCAAACATTGTCGGTGAGATGTGGTACACTGCAAGGTACCATACGGATCAAGAACTCATTACATGTATCTGTCTAAATGGCACAATCAACATCAACATCAATGTCAATACTCTTCGTCAAGCCGTCTCTCTGCCCAACTTAGCTCCTTATCAACCTTTTGCTCAAATGGATCAAGTCTTGGAGGTCTTACCCCTGATTGGCTACAATGAAGCTGTCACCCATGGTCAATATAAGTTGTCTGTGCTGGGACACCCATGGAAGTACCTAGCAAGTGTAATCACTCGGTGCTTTGGCCATAAGTATGGAAGCTTTGACCAAATGAATCAATCTGAACTGATGATTCTGCACGCCTTGGTCACAGGGAGGAATATTGACTTTGCCCAAGTCATATTCTCGGAGATGGTGGACAAAATCACTCTTGGCACTGCAAAGAAATCCACCAGAACTATTGTTCCCGATATCAGGTACCTAAGCTTACTTGTACTTCATCATCTTCAATGGGAACAATACACTGGGATTGCTGCTGTTTTGGACACAATGACCATTCCACAAATGGGTCAAAAGATCTTTCATCTGATAAGGGAAGATCAGGGTCCAGCAATCACTGCACAGATGCAAGAGCTCATTGATATTGCTAATGATAATGATGAGGAGGAAGTGCATGAAGAAGAAGTGGCTCATGATTCTGAGTCCCCTGATGTTGTAACTGAGGAAGTGGCTCAATCTGTTACTCATGATGAAGCCACATTTGAAGGAGAAAATTTAGATGACAGTGATGGTGGTAATGGCCATAATGATGTTGCTGGTAAATTTTACATGAGAAATGAGCCTTATCAATCTGGTTCTACTTCATCCAGTCAACATGGAATGCCATCACAAATGTTTCCCTCTAGTTCCTCAACTTCAAAGAGGTCCAGACACCTAAGCACTGATGAAAGTGATGAAGAATCTGATGATGATTCTCCAAGTAGAACTCTTGGAGGTAATATTGCCTATCCCAACCCTGATCAACAAAAAGGATCAAGTGACTCTGTACATAGAGCACCAAGTAGTGGAAATGAAGATGTCCCTGATGATGAAGAGGTCTCTGATAAGCTGGAGGAGCTCATTGAGATCAGCAAAACAAGACACATCACAGGTACACTCTCAATCTCTGAGGACACTCATTTGGTTGACCCCACCAATAAGAACCCATCCTCACCTCTAGTTGTAACACCCCCACAACAGCCAAGCTCTAGTGTACTCCCAACAGTCACTAGTTCTACTCCCTTAGTAACCCAAATAGAAACAAGGTCATTAGAGATGGTGCATACTGCACTTATCTCAGAGGGATGGCACATTGCACCTCTGACCTCAACTCCTATAGCTACCTCTTATTTTGAGGGGGAGCTCATGGAAGTTGACATAACCCTTCAACCAATGTATGTGTCCTCACAACAGGACACATCTGTAAATATGGGATTGCTGCAATCTGGGTAACCCTCCCAACAGGGTGATACCATTGAAAGACAGACCTCCTCCCAAGGTCATACTATGTCTACACCCCTATTGAGTCAAGCCTTTCCCTTAGTAAGTTCACAACAACTTGCTACTGTAATAAGGGATACTCCTTTGAGTGCAACCCCCACTCACACTCACTTACTTGCACATGTTTTTGATTCAATTCTTACACATACTAGTGCACTACCTGTCAATACTAGTGGCATAAACCAGTCATTAGTACAAGGTACCATTTCTGCTCCCAGTAATCTTAGGCCTCTATACCAAGGTCTAAGTGAGGGACCACAATCCATTCCAGATCGTGGCACCATATCTCAATCAATTACCACTCAACCCATTCCCTCTACTATTTCTGAACCCTCACCTCAACTACTTCAAACCTTACTATCTATCTCTCAAAAGATGGATAGTCTTCAAGCCTCCTTTACCTCTTTCCAAACTCAAACAGAAACTCAAATCTCTCACCTAACCAATGAGATTAAGTCACTTAAAACCAACCAACCCAAACCCCAACCCACCCCTGCCCATGTTGATCTTTCCTCTATTCTTACCAAACTAGATCAACTTCTAAACCAAACCTCTACTCCTATTCCTACATCCTCCCCTCCTATACCTGTCCAAACCATTTCTACCTTAAACCATACCATTTCCAATCTCCTTTCCCAACTTCAAACCCTTCGACCCTCACCCCCTGATATCTCCATTACCATTCCTGAATCTCTTCTAACTATCCCCACTCTCTTAAAAGACATTGATACTGAGGTCAATAGGTCCAGCTTTTCTGCTAAGATAAGGCACAGTGATATTCTGAGAGAATTCTCCAATCTCACTGACACTATCCACAGCCTAAAACCTCTTATCTCACATTCATCCTCAACCATACCACCCTTTACCTCTACACCTACCCCACCTCCTTATTCTTTCACTACTCCCGATACCTCTGCAAAGCCTGCTGTTTTTCCCTCCTCTGATGATGACAAAAAGGGGGAGAAGTCAGTTAGGACAAAGTCAGTTTTACAAACAGATGATGCATCACCCCCTGATGAAATAGGATCAGCTGTTGAGGGGGAGAATAAATCTGAGGGGGAGCAACCTGCTCAAGAAGAGCATAGGCCAAAGAGAAGGCTAAAGCAAATGGCTAGAAGGACAAAGAAATCAAAGCAAGGTGAATCATGTGCTCCAATTGAACTACCATCTGAGGATTCTGATGATGATGATGAAGATTAAATGCCTTTGTCCTCTATGTTCAACATAAGGAAGCAGAGCTCCTCCACTACAGCTCCACCAGTCCAAGCTTCCTCTCCAGTTCAATCAAGTCAACCAGCTCCCAGCAGTTCATCAAGAAGAAAAGGAAAGAAGATAATGACTGCTGAGGAGATTGAAGAAGAAGAAAGAAGAGAGGAAGAGCTAAATCAAGAAGATGAGAATCTCAGAGAGTTAAGTGAACTGGCTGCTGCTCTTTGTTCAACCATTGAAGAAGTTCTTAAAGCCAAAGAGAGACACCAGGATTTCACTACCACTAAAGATCTTGCTGCTGCAGTTGGTGTAACTGATGATGAATTGAGAGAATTACAAGAAGAAGAAATCATCATGCTATCCTCTCAATCACATCCAACACAGGTTGCATCACAGCAAGATGATCCTTCTGTCAAGAAAGTTCCTAAAAGAGGAAGAACTCACAGAGAAGCCATTCAAGCATTGCATGAGTTCAACTTTGGAGCTACAACTCAGCAATCTGAAAGGGAGATCAAAGAGGTCTTGGATAACCAGAAGAACTTGATAGAAAGAAAGGATCCAAATCCCATTTCCAGAGTCACTCCATATAAGGGAACAGATGAAGGGCCATATCTCAGATTAGTAAGAAGAGATGAAAGACAAACACATGAGAATGTCTATATCCATCACTGCAAACTGTTCTCCTTCACTGAGATGATTGAGACTCTGTACCACCTCCTTAAATCCAAAAGTGAAATTGCCCCAAGGTTCATAAACAAATTCGAATTCTGGATCAGAATGGCTGTTTACCACAGGATATGCACTCATGATCAATTTGTGGAACACATTGATATGATTGAGGATGCCTTCAAGAAATCCTCCAAAGCTTTTGTACCTGCTGAACGGATTATACTTAATCCTGATCATCCTTACCTGTCTGCATATGAAAAATTCAACACTGCTTTGCCCTCCAACATTGAGCCAGAAATTTATAAGTACATAACTGAACCTAAGAGAGGGATTTTCTTCAAAGACAGAACTGGTGTTTGTAGATTCCTAAGAGAAACTGACTTAGGAAGAGCCCCTGGAGAATTAATCTTTCAAGATGCACGTTTAACAAGGGGACAGACAGGAAGTGAACATTTTGAAAATCTGATTCAAGCAAGAGCTAAAGATTTGTTGGCTGCCAATCCTCTGAACAGACTTCTGGATGTAAAAGAAGAACCTTGGTGGGAATGAAGATCACACTTCATAACTAGAGTAGATGTAATTTCAATTCCTAGAATAATTCAACTTATGTACTTAGTTTAACTCTTAGTTAGATTTCATTGTACAAACTCTGATGTAAATACTTTGTTCTGTAATCAAGCTTGAAACTTTGATCATGGACTACTTAGCTAAATGCTAGTATAAATGACTCTTAGTAGATAGCTCACATAGTGTAAATATAGAAAAGATCAAAAATCCTAAAAACAGAAAAAGGATAGAAAGGATACCACAAAAACAGAACTATGGTACTTCATAAATGAAAAGATTCCCAAAAACAGAACATCAGGGAACATATATTAAAGAGTTACCAAAAACAGATAGCTAGGTAACCAAAATGCACTTAAAAGTTTTATCTTTACAAATTCGAGTCAAACTGATTCTTCTTAAACAAGATAAGGTTTTGTCATCATCAAATAGGGGGAGATTGTTGGGGAGATAGCAATATCAAAACTAAATCAAACCTGTCTATTAAGTAAAATAGGATTTGATGTTAACAAAATCATATATTCAGTTTTGGACTTAGATAAATGAAAAACATGTGTTGTTTTTCATATTTAGACTTAAAGAATTTCTAAGTAAGAAATGTCAGCTGACGAATCCAAGCGTCAGCTGAACACTGAGTATCAGCCAAAGGACCAGCTTTAGAAAGATCAGCTGAGAAGAAAAGATCAGTCAAAGAGCATCAGCTGAGGAATCACATTTGATCAGCTGATAGCCTAGAACCATCAGCTGATGAAGATTTCAAGATCAGCTGAGCAGTCAAGGATCAGCTGAGCAGTCAAGGATCAGCTGACACAATCACAGTTATCAGCTGATGCCTTCCATCTGTCAGATAAGGTATTTCCTACTTATCCAATCTTATCTTTATAAGCTGACTATACTCAAATGATTAGCTGAGCCCTTGGGAACAGCTGACAGTTGAGTTAATCAGTTTATTAGCTGCTGCTATGATTTGTATTATCAGCTAAGCAATTTGATCAGCTGAGCAAGTCTAGTCAGCTGAGTCTTTCACCTTTATCCTTAACTGAGCAAAATTATATTTGCAGTTCAGTGTCCGTTAGCTGAGTCTTTATTGTATATCTCAGTTAATAACTTTTCTATGTAATATTTTCTTAAAGTCAAAGGCAGAACATGTGTTGTTCTTAGTATGCCTTAGATCTTTCTTTGTAAAAGTATTTAGCACTTTTTTTATCTTCAAAGATACAAAAAGGATAGATCTTTATCCCCTGGAAAAGGAGAAAGATACTCTTGAAAAGAAGATCTTGAAGATATGACGATTAAGTATGGCTGGCAACTCCATACTTGGTAAAGTCAAATCTGCCGAAAGCATGGTGTCGATTAAAGCACAAGCATGGAAAGATAAGGTTACCGTCTCAAGACATAAAGGTAGTAATTTAATAATAAAATAATAGATAGTGGGTATACTCATTACTGAAAAGTACTTTCACTTTACACACTTTGTGTATAAAGTTAAATTACTTTTCACCCACTAACTTTATCTATTATAATATTATTAAACCAAGTACATTTGTCTCCTTCTCTCTTCATCAACTCGGACACACCTTGCTTATATATACTCATGCATGGAAACATGCTAAGTATGTGTTGAAGAAGCACTGAAATCTCATAAGTTGAGAATTAGAAGAGTTAGCATTTTACTTTCAGTGTAACAAACTTGTTCATGTGTTGAACGTCTTAGACATTAGTTGTTTAAGATTAGCATTGTCTATGTGTTAGACAAAATTAGCTGCCACCTTTTATTGAACTTAGATTTTCCGCATCTAGTTCATGTAATTCTTGATTAACATCAATAAGAATTATATAAAAGTAAACCGTGTGTCTCTTAAATTTAATTTGCTAAAGTTTGTATTCAACCCCCCCCCCCCTTCTACAAACATTTGTTGTTGTATTATCCATTCGGGACCAACATATATATATTCATATATGAAAACGCAACGGAAAACATCACCAATAGCCGGATCTACGTATTGCCAATACAATCAAACGAAAAGATAGAATCATATACCTTTAATCCCAATTAAGAGATATGATTTGAGATCTTGTTGTGTATCCTTGAAACCTTAGTATTCAATGTAGAATACCTCTAATGTAGTCCACACTACACCTCCTTGATCACCTATTGGATGCTAGTTCTTTGTAATGCTTGAAAACCCCAAGAACAAAACTCCTTTTGTGCTTGTATGTGAAAATCAAAAAAACCCATTGATATTGTCAGAAATATACATAAAATATATATATGATATCTGACAATATCCGGTTTTTATTAAGAAAATATAGCCAAAATAATCTTTAAATGTTCCCTTATTTTATTTAAGGCTATTTCAGGTACAAATTACGTAAAAATGGATAACATGCGTTAAAACGAGAAAACACCGCGCAAAAGATGGAGATATTATGAAAATGTAATTTACGCGCCGCGTACCCTATCTTAATCCGTGACGCGGACCCAACGAATTCTGTTACAACAGAATGCAAGTTGTCATCGAATCTTGTCAGGGAATCTTGTCAGGAATATTTCCGCGCCGCGGAAATGGATCGTTACGCGGCGCGGAAATTGTCGAACTTCCTCTATAAATAAATGCCTTCGGTTTCAGTTGGAGGAGAGAGCCAGAATTCAATAACCAGAGCTATACTCTCGTATACTCTCGTATACTCTCGTCACAGGCTCAGTAGTTTAGTAAATCTTTTTTTCTATATGTAATATTTAGCGTATATTACATTCGTATGTTCGTTAGTTGCTATTTCAAGTTCATTTCCGCATTCCAGAAGCATGTACCTGTAATTGAAGTTCCAGAAGCTGTAAAACTCTTCTTCTTTCTGTAATCTACATGTTGGTACTTTCTTTCCTTAAATATGTCTTTGTATTCTCGTATTCCAGTCATTATGCGTAGCTAACTTTTCATTACCTCGTCATGATGAATCCAGATCAATATAAATATGTAGTTGTTATGCGTAGGTTATTTTAGAATGATTTTAATAAAAATATGATATTTCTGAATTAATGAAACATACATTTGGTTATTTTATATAATACTATCAGTCCATGCGGGTATTCGGCATTGTAAGTGTTGAAAAACCATTTGCTTAGAATATCTGTATCTTTATACATATATATTCAAACAAACTCATATTTATATGCATTTGCTTATGGACCCATTTGAGGTGTATGATACGTATAAGTCTGGTATGTGTATACAGGGACATTTGCTCATAGACCCACTTGAGGTGTTGAACTGATATATTATCTTAATACCCAAATGTATATCTTCTTACCGGATGTTGACCGACGATGGTATTTACTTTATCTATTATTTCGTCAAAAGATAAATACTGACCTTTTAAGTAAAACGGGATAACACCCGGAAAGCAAGGTTTTATCTAACTGATGTTTTAATAATTTAAAGATCAAATCAGGATTATTTATATTTGTTTCTAAAAGATAAATTATGTTTTAAAGACATTCTTTGTTAAATCAGCCTTTCATAACTGGATTAGTTAACACTACTAATTAACATTGATCTGGAGGATTCTTGACTAGGTATCTTGTTTTTCCTTTTACTTATTTCAATCTGCATTTCTGCTTAGTTATTGTTCTTTTTAGAGTTATTAATATTGTCTTAGTTTTATCTACATGTTCCTTGTAGTTAAATTCCATTTTTCCCATAATTATTGGTAGCTAGACAATAGGTTCGGATTTAAGTAGCAACATTTATCGCTTACCCGTGTTCGATAAATCTTCGGTCTTACTAGTAGCCTATATTACATACGTGGGTGTTCTGCCCGTGTGCGTTTATTTAGACTAATAGTAATTCCAAATTAAAACCTTTCCGTGACATCATTTCGCGTACTTGAGACATATATCTCACGCACACCAAGGTTTTTGGCGCCGCTGCCGGGGAAAATTATTGATACTGTTGTAAAATTATTTGAATTATTGATTTAGCACTAGTTAATTAAAATACTCAACAAAACTACTTGACTAAGTGGTGTCTAGAATAACTGAATTGGTTTGGGTTGTTGGATTTCCGAAAGGTTTTAAACCGAAAGGTGCCGAAAGGATCCTGCCTACCAATCGACTTGCCTGGCCACTCTTTTAAGTAGCAAAACATAAATATATTTTAAAAGTGACTCGTTCTTCGTCCGCTGAAATTGTTAATCCTTTTCCTGAACCAGAACGAGAATTTCATCATCGTCCGCAAAACTCACGTAGAAGAACCGTAATGGCAGAAAATCCACCTCCGCCAGTTGCTAGAACAATCGGTGAATATGCGCGACCCGATGTCAATTCTATTCATCAAAGTGTTATTAGACCAACCATTAATGCCAATAACTTTGAGATTAAACCTAATGTCATTCAAATGCTTCAAAACTCCGTTCAATTTCATGGACTTCCGAATGAAAATCTCAATGATCATATCTCAAGTTTCTTAGAAATCTATGATACTTTCAAAATAAATGGTGTCTCAAAATGATGCTATCCGATTACGTCTTTTTCCTTTCTCATTAAAGGATAAAGCCAAACTCTGGCTTAATTCCCTTCCAGCTGGTTCCATCACTACATGGAATGATTTGGCCGAAAAATTTGTGGTTAAATATTTTCCACCTTCGAAAACGACCAAATTACGGAATGATATTTCGTCCTTTAGTCAGCAAGAAGGAGAATCCCTTTATGACACTTGGGAAAGATACAAAGATCTTCTTAGAAGATGCCCACATCATGGACTACCCCCTTGGTTAGAAGTTCACACTTTTTACAATGGGTTGTTCAATGAAGCTCGTCAAATGATTGATGATGCTGCAGGAGGAGCTCTTACAAGCAAAACCCCATAAATGGCTTCTGAACTCATCGAGGAGATGGCAATGAACAATTACCAATGGAAATCTCCAAGAGGTTCGCAACCCAAATCATCGGGGATAATTCCAGTTGATCCTGTCAAGCTGCTATCTTCACAAGTGGAGGCATTATCTAAAAAGGTTGATAGCATGAAGGTTAACTCGATTCAAACTCTTTATGACCTTTGTGAAGGACCCCATTCAAGCAAAGATTGTCAAAATGGAAATGTTTATGCTTCTCAAGAAGAAGTAGACTTCATAAGCTCTCAACAAAGACCACAGAACAATACATTCGACTATAATCCACCATACCATCCATGTAACAGAAATCATCCAAATTTTAGTTACAGAAATGCTTCTGCAAGTTCAAATCCATTACCCCCTGGAAACCGACCTCCGATACAACCAAATCCACCTTACCCTAATCAAGGTCCGGTTCAAAATCAATTCCAACCTAGACCAACCCAACAGTTTGGGAATCAAAATCAACAATTCAATTCTAATCTGATTTCCAACAAAATTTCCAATATGGAAAATCTTCTTGAAAAATTTGTCTCTGTTTCAGAAACACGTTTTCAACAAATTGAAACTGACATTCGAAATCAACATGCCTCGTTAAAAACATTTGAAAATCAATTAGGACAAATTTCGAAAATGTTAGCCGAACGACCATCTGGTTCAATTCCAAGTAATACGGAGAAAAATCCAAATGCTCACGTTAATGCCATAACATTACGGAGTGGAACAACCATGAAACCGCCGTTCGATCCTACAAAATACAAAGAATCTGAAAAGGAAATTCTTGAAGAGAAAATAGAAGAACCGAAGGAAAATCAAGAAATCATCAAAGAAAAATCTTCAGTTCCAGAATTCAAGCCAAGAATTCCTTATCCTCAAAGACTAGCAAAAGAAAAGATGGAAGCTCAGTATGGGAAATTCCTGGAATTGTTTAAACAACTCCATGTTAATATTCCATTTATTGAAGCTCTATCTCAAATGCCAAAGTATCCGAAATTTTTGAAGGATATTCTGAGTAACAAAAGAAAGTTGGAAGATCTTTCCACTGTAACTTTAAATGAAGAATGTTCTGCTATTCTTCAGAATAAGTTACCAATCAAAAAGTCCGATCCAGGAAATTTCTTAATTCCGTGCCTTATTGAGAATTTATCTGTTACTAATGTATTAGCAGATTTAGGTGCAAGCATAAACTTGATGCCTTATTCTGTATATGCAAGACTAGGGTTAGGTGACCCTATTCCTACCAGAATGTCTATTCAGTTAGCAGACAGATCAATTAAATTTCCGAAAGGCATAGTGGAAAATGTTTTGGTTAAAGTTCAAAATTTCATTTTTCCTGTAGATTTCGTCATATTAGATATGGACGAAGATGTCAATATTCCCCTTATATTAGGTCGTCCATTCTTAGCCACAGCCGGGGCTGTGATCGATGTCTGCCGTAGGAAATTAACTTTGAAAGTTGATGATGAGGAAGTTACTTTCGATATTAACAAATCGATGAAACACTCCTCTTCTCAAGACGATGTTCTTTATCTTGTCGATATCTTTGACCAATGTGCTCAAAATCCAATTCCATCTTTCATACAAAAATATGATTTCGAAACTCAATTGCTATGTCATAATGTGAGTCAAGTATCTGAAAAATCACAAGACAATTGTGATAAAACTGAAGATACGGATTTACATAATGATAATTCTGATTCCGAAGCATTCAAAACTCTTGAAACAACTGAACTTAACAAATCAAAACCATCTGTTATTGAACCCCCGTCTCTTGAGTTAAAAGAACTTCCTTCTCACTTGGAATATGCATTCCTTGAGAAAGATTCGAAATTACCTGTGATCATAGCATCTGATCTTAAAGAAGAAGAAAAAGCTAAGCTTATACAGGTATTGAGAAAATACAAAACTGCCATTGCATGGAAGCTTTCAGATATAAAAGGAATTAATCCTTCTTTTTGTACACATAAAATTTTCATGGAGGAAAATTACAAGCCATGTGTACAGAGACAAAGAAGAATTAACCCTAACATGCAAGCGGTAGTCAAGAAAGAAGTAATCAAACTACTCGATGCAGGCTTGATTAAATCCAATTTCAGATAGCCCATGGGTTAGCCCTGTTCAAGTAGTCCCAAAGAAAGGAGGAATGACCGTTGTGCTAAATGATAAAAATGAACTGATTCCAACCCGTACAGTTACTGGTTGGCGTGTTTGTATAGACTATCGGAAACTCAACGAGTCGACAAGAAAAGATCATTATCCTCTTCCTTTCATTGATCAAATGATAGAGCGTTTAGCAGGAAATTCGTTCTATTCTTTTCTGGATGGTTTCTCTGGATATTTCCAAATCCCGATTGCTCCTGAAGATCAAGAGAAAACCACATTTACATGCCCTTATGGTACTTTTGCCTATCGAAGGATGCCTTTTGGGTTATGTAATGCTCCTGCTACTTTTCAAAGATGCATGACAGCAATATTTCATGACTTATTTAAAGATGGTCTTGAAATTTTCATGGACGATTTCTCAGTCTTTGGAAATTCTTTCGATTCTTGTCTTAAGAATTTAGAGAAAGTGCTGTCAAGATGTGAGAACACTAATCTCGCGTTAAATTGGGAAAAATGCCATTTCATGGTACGCGAGGGAATTGTTCTTGGTCATAAAATCTCTAGTTCGGGAATTGAGGTTGATAAAGCTAAAACTGACATTATTGCAAAATTACCTCCCCCGACTAATGTCAAAGCCATTAGAAGTTTCCTTGGCCATGCTGGCTTTTATCGAAGGTTCATTGAAGATTTTTAAAAAATCTCTAAACCTTTGACTAAGCTATTGGAAAAGGATACTCCTTTTTGTTTTTCTCCCGAATGTTTAAACTCGTTTAATTTATTAAAGGAGAAACTAATAAATGCACCTATACTTGCTAGCCCGGATTGGTCTTTACCATCTGAAATAATGTGCGATGCTAGTGACTATGCAGTAGGTGCTGTTTTAGGACAAAGAAAAGAAAAACGATTTCATCCAATCCATTACGCAATTAAAACCTTAACCGATGCACAAGAAAACTACACTGTAACTGAAAAAGAACTCTTGGTAGTCGTATTTGCTTTTGATAAATTTCGATCCTACTTGATTTTATCAAAAACAGTGGTTTTTACTGATCATTCCGCTCTTAAGTATTTGTTCGCTAAACAAGATGCGAAGCCTCGATTAATTAGATGGATACTCCTACTTCAGGAGTTTGATATCGAAATCCGTGAGAAAAGAGGTACAGAAAACTTAGCGGCAGATCATCTTTCACGGCTTGATAATCCGACCTTAGAAGCTCTTGATGAAACCGTTATTCACGATACTTTTCCTGATGAATTCCTTTTGAATTTATCAGTTGTTGATGACACTCCTTGGATCGCCGATTTCGCGAATTATCTAGCAGGAGGAGTCATGAGAAAAGGACTCGCTTATCAACAGAAGAAGAAATTCTTCTCTGATCTAAAACATTACTTCTGGGATAATCCTTATCTTTTCAAGATAGGATCTGATTCCATCATTCGAAGATGTGTAAGTGAGACCGAAGCAAAAAGCATTCTTGATCATTGCCACAAAGGACCTACTGGTGGTCATAATGGACCTGGATACACTGCTAAAAAAATCTTAGATTCAGGATTTTATTGGCCAACCATTTTTAAAGATGCTTTTGTTTATGTCAAATCGTGTGATGCATGCCAAAGAGCAGGAAACACCTCTGCAAGAATTGAAATGCCTCAAAACAACATTCAAATAACTGAAATATTTGAAGTGTGGGGTATTGATTTTATGGGACCTTTCCCAAACTCACATGGAAATAAATACATCCTTGTAGCGGTTGATTATTTTTCCAAATGGGCAGAAGCACAAGCTTTGCCTACCAATGATGCAAGGGTGGTTTCTAAATTCTCGAAAAAGTTATTCTCTCGATTTGGAACCCCAAAGGCACTAATCAGTGACCGGGGCACTCATTTTTGTAATTCACAGCTCGAGAAGGTATTGAAACGATATGGGGTAACCCATAGGTTTTCTACACCTTACCATCCGCAAACGAGTGGTCAAGTCGAAGTCACAAACAGAGGATTAAAAAGAATTTGGAAAGAACCGTGGGTAATAATCCAAAAGAATGGTCTGATAAGCTAGATGGTGCACTTTGGGCATTCAGAACAGCATATAAAACACCTGTTGGTACTACACCATATAGGTTGGTTTATGGCAAAGCATGTCGTTTACCAGTTGAACTCGAACATAAAGCATATTGGGCTCTTAAAAAGCTAAATCTCGATGTTTCGACTTCAAAAGAAAAGCGTTTGCTCGATTTGAATGAACTCGATGAGTTAAGGCTACAAGCATATAAGAATTCAAAAATATACAAAGAAAGAACAAAGAAATACCACGACAGCCGACTGAAGGACAAAAGAGAATTCCAGCCGGGAGATCGTGTTCTTTTGTATAATTCTCGTCTTCGCTTGTTTCCAAGAAAATTAAAGTCAAGATGGACTGGTACTTATGTAGTGCATAAATCATATCCTTATGGTGCCGTTGATTTGGTAAACTTTGAAGGTAACATTTTTAAAGTTAATGGTTACCGTGTGAAACACTATTTAGGCATTCCACTTGAAAATGAACCAACTGAGTTCAGTCTGAGTTTCTTTGATAATAAAGAAACATTCGTCTTTTATCGGGAGACGGAAAAGAACTGGAATTGCTTCCAGTAGTATCTTTTGTTTTACTTTCCTGTTTTTATTTTCGTACTAATTTGCCTTTAGATGTTAGAGTAAAAATTATTGACAGATATGGACAGAATATGAAACAATTTAGAAGAGCTACAGGAACTTCTGTAGAGGAACGTCATGCTCTGCAATCAAATAGAGAGCGAGAAAAGTAGGATAATGTTAAAATGTGATGTGACTATACAATCAAAGTCTTACAAGGAACTGCTGACAATATCACAATCTGAATGCACTAGTACATTAAGGGAGGATCCAATTAAGCTAAAAGCCGAAAAGATAATCAGGTCGAAAAGCAATGCTAGCGAGATGGTTAAGTATTTTTGTCAACTCCAAGTAAGTAAGTTACATCCAAAACCGCACTAAGGTAAAATCTATTCCTGCTTATTATTATTAAAGTTGCTTTCATATTGTCAATAATTAGTCTTCAAGATCTGACTCTAAAAGATTCCGCATTTCAAAGCGTTAAAATGTTCGCTTACATACCGTAGAAATAGTATGTAGCTTGTTTAATTTTATTTCGTTGTTTATTTATAGCGTAGTTGTTTTTATTTCTGTATCATTCCTTGTCATTTTGTCAAATATCAGAGAGTGTTGTGTTTTAAAATGTTCCTCAAATATTTGAATTCGAAAACAGAACGAAAAATGCAAAATAAGTAAATTCGTCACTTTCCGCGCCGCGGAGAACATTATCCTACGCGACGCGTAATATGTCGAACAGGTTTTTAAAATAAAAACCCTTTTTTTTCAGTTCATAACACACACACACACACAACACGCGGAAATTGTTCTCTCTACGTGGAATCCATAGCCGAGCAAGAATCGACCACTTTCAGTCCACATTTCGTTCAATAGAACTCAAAATCATCAAAGGTATGTTTTCAAAAACCCCTTTTTGCGTTTTTCGGCCTAATCCGAGAGGTATTTTACATATTTGGTTCGATTGACCTCGGATTAGTAGTTAATAGCATGCTGGAAGTGATTAGGATTGTTTATTTTGTGTTTTAGCAAGGTAAATTTCTCAAAAAACAAGCTTTTATTCGGTTTTTGAAAAACCCTAAAAAACCGAACCTTTAAGGACTGATTTCTCTCAATTGAGTGGATGTAAATGATTAAAACTAGTCCCCATTGCTTAATCGCTAGTCTAGGATCAAAATGGGACTAGTTTGGTCGACTGATTTTGCAAATGGCACTGTTCATCATCTTCTTCGTATCCGCGCCGCGGAACCAGAGAACACCGCGCCGCGTAAACTGTTTTGACCTAGTTTTGACTTTTGTTGACTTTTTCAAACTGATTTTACTGATCATTTATGTTTCATGCTTAATGTTAATCCAGGAATTATCATTAGGATAGTCATACCTGTAATATAGGTCATTTTGCGTATTTCTCTGATTTAAAACTGTATTCAGATGGCACAGAGACCTAGAGGAAGAGCAAGATCTCAGAGGAGAGCACCAGCTATTGCACCTCAGATCCCTCATGTTCGACACCGATGGCTAGATTTCCATGGACTGATCGACGATGAAGTCACACGCACAGAGTATGTTTCTAGGTTAGCACCATTACTACCTAGAGTTATAGAGATAGGTATCTCGGTAGATTGGGAGCTTTTAGATAGATTACATTTGAGTCCACTCATCCAGCGCTACCTTCGCCATAGATATAGATCTGAAGGTGGACCGGTGTTGTTTACATGTCATGGTTGGCGCATACTTTTTAGCGTCCACGAGCCTATATACCGGGAGCTAGTTTTAGAGTTCCTATCCACTTTTCACTTTGATGCCACCTCCCTCGATTACACAGATCATACTGTTCTTAGATTTAGATTAGGAGGGCAGCAAAGGCAGATCAACATTGTAGAGTTTGCCTGGAGAGTAGGAATATACACCAGAGAGGAGACAGAGGACCCTCAGTTTTTACCATTCTTATCAGCTGTCTTGAGAGAGCATCCTTCTACTTTTTCCGGTCCAGCATTCTGGCGAAAGATCGCCCATGGAGTATATTATTCAGCCAGAGCTCTAGAGAGCAGTTTTCGACGTCCAGTCCACCGTCTTATCCACCGCTTGATAGCCACCACCGTTGCTCACCGCCGAGGCAGTGAGAAAGTACCCTTATCTGATTTATTTTTCATGTGGTGTGTTCTGAGCACCGATGTCCACTGCCACCTACCATTCAGCCTTGCACTATTTTTGAGCCGTAGAGCCATAGGTGTCCATCCTATGAGTCCCCTCTACGGTGGTCAGTTCATTACTAGACTTGCCCGCTCATATCACATTTTGACCGTAGAGGAGGAACCTCTTTTGACCGCCCACCAGCCTAGGATCCTTTCTGAAATTCTGTTAGATACCATGGCTGTTATACAGAGGATTCCTGGTGGTGGTGTGAGGATTTTAGATGATGAGCTTGTCAGTGAAGCGGAGCAAGAAACTGATCAGGAAATGGAGCAGCCTGTGATTACAGAGCAGCCACATGTTAGGAGAGTCAGGGCACGGAACAATACTACAGAGTCACCCACTCCAGATATCCCGGCCAGACTTTCAGCCTTAGAGCGAGATTCGCAGTGGCTATGCAGCTCGATGCAGTGGATGATTATAGCTATGCAAGAGTATTTTCAGCATCAGGGGTTCACTCCTTCCACTCCTTTTCCGCCACGAGCTCACGACTCAGAGGCTGGTACATCAGGTGTCAGGGCAGGTGATGATGATGATCATGATGATGATGATATGGACTGATTTCAGTTTATTATTATATTTTGTTTGTACTGACACTGGAACGTTTGTATTATATTTCCTTTTGTTATTTATATTGTGTTTTGATTGATGGTGTTTGCTTTGAGTTGTCTGCCTTCAGAATAGATATTGTTGCTTGAGAATCCATATGCTGGCACATCCAAAGGGAATTCCAATCGACAAAAACAAAAGGGAGTTTTCTCTACCTCAGTTGCTTTATTTCATGTTTTGTATACATTGAGGACAATGTATGTGATAAGTGTGGGGTAGAGATGTACGTTATTATCCAAAATATTTCTCGCACAAGTTGTTAGAAAACCCTAAAAGAGCAAAAAATTTCAAAAATCTCAATGCTTTGTCTGTAATTAATCTTAATTCAAATCAGAAAATTTTTCGCATTTGTAATTATTGTTTGAAATTCCAGCAAAAATTTTCATGATTTCAAGATTACATAAAAAGAAATTTATTCGAATTTTCATGACTTAGCATAAATACAGCCTGTACTTAAATTGAGTGTTTGAGCCTATCAGTTGTTATCATTAAACACTGAATTCTTTTGCTGTGAGAATGTCTAAATTGCATATATTTCAGAACTTGTTACTGAATTCTTTTCGAAACCACCAAAATGAGAACTAGACTATTGCACTGATAGAGACCGTCTTTCTTTTTAAAACTCGTTGTTTTAAGCCTTTTTCTTTCAAACTTAAATAATCTCAATTTTAGATTATTTAATTTTTTTAACCCTTTTTCAGCGCAATGCTCATTTTTAGCATTCGATACCCTAGTTAACCACTTTGAACCTTAACTTTTTGTTTCATCAACCATTTTTATCCCATTTTTAGTCTGTTTTATTTTTAAGTTCCAGAATTAGTTAAGTCAATTATATGCTGCTAAGTTTCATTCTGTGTTCCTATATTCTTCAGTTGTTCATGCACCGATCAGCGGGACATGAAAAGTTAATATCTTTGATCTATCCGTTGCATACAGTTGAACCCAAAAATCCATAAAAATCAGAAAATCAATAGAAAAATGAGAAATTTCAGTTGCTTGACATACCTTTCTTCAGCTATTTTTTAGGTTGTCATACATTGAGTAGTAGTTTTTTTCTTCAGTATTGCCTGAGTGAATAGCTGTCATTCAGAAGATTCTGATTTCATTACAGTTTGATGAACTGTAATCTCAACAAAAATATTGTGATATTTCTGTTCAATAGTTCAATAAAAGCAGCTTAGAAAAATTTTTAACTTAATATCTGGATTCTTATTTTAGCCACTTTTAAAATCCCTTTTTCCTACCTTTAACCCATAGCCTTTTACATTTTAAACCCAAAAGTCCTCTTGACAGTTCTAAACTCTCTAGTGGTGCAAATTCGATTTGGATACAAGCATATGGTAATATTGCATTTTATGACATTATGTGATTCACTAAATTGATATAAACCTTATATACTTGAGTGAAAGAGTGAACCACCTGATGAGAATGCAAAGGTCGTGTTAAATTCTGAATACTTCTCTGTGATTATGCTAATATCTAAATCATGTTAGATAGAACTGGATTTCTAACATAATTGTACTTGTAAATTTTTGATGATTTGTTTTTTTTATTAAGTGTGCAGCTATTGCTTGAGGACAAGCAAAAACCTAAGTGTGGGGTAATTGATATTGTCAGAAATATACATAAAATATATATCTGATATATGACAATATCTGGTTTTTATTAAGAAAATATAGCCAAAATAATCGTTAAATGTTCCCTTATTTTATTTAAGGCTATTTCAGGTACAAATTACGTAAAAATGGATAACATGCGTTAAAACGAGAAAACACCGCGCAAAAGATGGAGATATTATGAAAATGTAATTTACGCGCCGCGTACCCTATCTTATTCCGCGACGCGGACCCAACGAATTCTGTTACAACAGAATGCAAGTTGTCATCGAATCTTGTCAGGGAATCTTGTCAGGAATATTTCTGCGCCGTGGAAATGGATCGTTACGCGGCGCGGAAATTGTCAAACTTCCTCTATAAATAGATGCCTTCGGTTTCAGTTGGAGGAGAGAGCCAGAATTCAATAACCAGAGCTATACTCTCGTATACTCTCGTATACTCTCGTCACAGGCTCAGTAGTTTAGTAAATCTTTTTTTCTATATGTAATATTTAGCGTATATTACATTCGTATGTTCGTTAGTTGCTATTTCAAGTTCATTTCCGCATTCCAGAAGCATGTACCTGTAATTGAAGTTCCAGAAGCTGTAAAACTCTTCTTCTTTCTGTAATCTACATGTTGGTACTTTCTTTCCTTAAATATGTCTTCGTATTCTCGTATTCCAGTCATTATGCGTAGCTAACTTTCCATTACCTCGTCATGATGAATCCAGATCAATAGAAATATGTAGTTGTTATGCGTAGGTTATTTACTTTATCTATTATTTCATCAAAAGATAAATACTGACCTTTTAAGTAAAACGGGATAACACCCGGAAAGCAAGGTTTTATCTAACTGATGTTTTAATAATTTAAAGATCAAATCAGGATTATTTATATTTGTTTCTAAAAGATAAATTATGTTTTAAAGACAGTCTTTGTTAAATCAGTCTTTCATAACTGGATTTGTTAACACTACTAATTAACATGATCTGGAGGATTCATGACTAGGTATCTTGTTTTTCATTTTACTTATTTCAATCTGCATTTCTGCTTAGTTATTGTTCTTTTTAGAGTTATTAATATTGTCTTAGTTTTATCTACATGTTCCTTGTAGTTAAATTCCATTCTTCCGATAATTATTGATAGCTAGACAATAGGTTCGGATTTAAGTAGCAACAGTTATCGCTTACCCGTGTTCAATAAATCTTCGGTCTTACCAGTAGCCTATATTACATACGTGGGTGCTCTGCCCGTGTGCGTTTATTTAGACTAATAGTAATTCCAAATTAAAACCTTTCCGTGACATCATTTCGCGTACTTGAGACGTATATCTCACGCACACCACCCATATTGGATTATATGTGATTCACGCCAATATAAAGGGGAGAGAGAGAGGATTAGGTTCAACTCAAAATTTAAAATTTGAAATTATAATTCAAGCTTATCCTTCCTTATCTTTAGCCTTAATCTATATTAAGGGCTTTCCCCCTTTTAATTAAAGACACATATATAAGATTAAGCCCAATAACAATTATATATTAAGTCAATACTTAATTAGGCCCAATTAATATTTTCACATTACTTAAATAATATAAATACACTAAATATATTATTATTAATTGGTATCTCAGTGTATAAGTGTGTGACCCTTTAGGCTCATCTGAATCTAGCCATATAATTATATTATGACATGAGCATGAACCATCAGTATCGATGAGTTGTAAGTCGGATAAGGGAGCGGGATACCCGCCAAAAAGAGGACCAGCGACTTGAGGTCGGCAACCACCCTCCGATATGTTCTTGTGTCTTTTTTCTTTTTCTTCCTTCTTTTCTTCTTCATAAATACACAAATATACACTAAAACTCAATTTGAAAAGAAGAGAAATCAAGATTTGTTGCAAGGCTGGAATTAAATATATTCCATTATCTCCTTCATCATTAGTAAGTGATCTTCATTTTTTGTTATTGTTTATAAAGATTTTGAGCTAATGGGTCATTGAAGAGAAGAGCAGGTCGTGTACATTTTAATATGGGTCGTGTATTTCCATAATTGATACAAACCATGTTGAGGAGTCTATAGTTGTGTAGTAATGGTCTACACGGGCCGTGTATGGCAACACGGGTCGTGTAGGGTTGCAAATTGAACACTGTGTAGTACACGCCTTGTGTAGCCATGTGAGCCCACCGCGTATTTAAACAAAGGCCATGTTAGTCATTATTGATTAACAGAATGTGATACTAATACAGTTCCAACTATTTTTAGATTAACTTTAAATCCCGTGCGGAAGATTAATTACAATATAAACATAATGTAAATACATCATTTGTCTATTTTACGTTAACAAAATTCTTTCTACAATGTTAATAACAAAACAGGCTCTAATAAAAACTAGACATCAGAGTATTGGTCATTCCATATTCCCAGCCATATATCTTCAGAGAGATTACCAAAATTTATCTGCAAAAGATGATAGTGGGGAATTAGCACAAAGATAAGTGAGGGAACAGATATCTAAATATATACAAGGCAAACAGCCCAAACACATAGCTCATATCACAAGAGAATCGGCGGTGTTGCAACCACCTACAACCATATGCCGGCCAAAGCATAGGTTTACCGATAGCCCTGCTAACATGGACAACAGTACCAGAACCCTTGAGTACAACAAATGCACATCAAGATCAGATACTGTAAATCCCCAAGCGGCCCAGACGCACAGCTCATGCTGATCTCCAAACAAACATGTATACATATCAAACAAGACATAAAGTCCAATAAGCATAGTTACAATCAGGATATCACATCCAGCATACCCAAAGATATGAATCCACTCACTGAAGCTTGCACAGCTCAGCACTCAGGAGTCTAAATCACCGAGTCTTCTCGTTTCCTGAGAATTATTTAAACACAAGTCAGTATAGGTTTCAGTATACTGATTTACAATAAGTAATTCACTTATTCATACATCATATGTATACATACATAATACATATAACACATATGTACAATCTAGCTCACATACGGTTTCTGTTAGAACTGTATTATTGTAATAGAATAGGAGTTCAACAATAGTTGAGGGTGCTTATTGTAAATATACCTTATAGGTATATAACCCTTGTGTTACACAAGGAAATGTAAGGATTGCCACACTTACAAGAAATAAACTATGTGTGTTTTGAAGGTGAAACGAGATTCTCTCTCTACCTCTTCATAGTTATCTTAGCAATCCTTCATTCTACCGCCTGTTTATCATCAACAGTTTCATTAAAATTCCCGTATCCTCATTAACTTGATAAAATCCACTAACTCCATAGCACAGGAAATACATATGTTCATTCCAAATGTTATGGTCTCAATTGTTAAGGAAATCCCAGGTCATTCTCCAAAACCGTATAAGCCATGCGGTTTCTTCATCATGCGGTTTTATCATCACATATCCCAAAAACCCGATAAGCCCAAAACCGGATAAAAGTTAGGGAAAATGTCCAAGTCTTCGAATCCGTGTAGTCCATGCGGTTTTATCACAAACCGGATCTAATTTCACAAATCCCGGATAAGCAAAGGAATCCATGTGGTTTTAAGTCTAATCCCGTATATCTTAAATCTGTATAAGCTAAGGCATTCAATTGTGTTTGGTTTTTATTTAAATCCCGAGTATTTATATGGTTTTCCCAAATCCCGGTCAGTATGAGGTTTCAGTTTATAGTCTAACTGTTCATGTGGTTTCTCTATTGAACACTTGACAATTCATGCGGTTTCATCAATTTCATGCGGTTTTCCATACAAACCGGATATCCTATGCGGTTTTTAACACAAACCGAGTGATTCAAGGTACAAAAACCGGATGCTTCAACATATGTTCGATACTTTTATTCTTTTTCATTTCAAGATAATTTAAAATACATGCATGATAATCTAAGTTTCCAGAAATCATCATAAACACCTATAGAACATAAATCATCAACATAATCTAACATGCATTCATCCTAATTATCATTAATAATTCATGAAACATGCGGTTTTGTCCTTATTTCTACAAACCGATTTAAATAACAATTATCCATACATTAAATTAGTACTCTAACCTTTATGAATTAGATACCACGGAATTCTAAAGCAGAAATCAGCAAGAAAAACAAAGATGATGATTCCTTCTTGTTCTTCCTTCAGCCGAGAGAGCCAAACACACACGCACACACACACTCTTTCAAATTTGGGAATTGCATGAATGACGCTTAGGTGGAGATAGAATATGGTTAAATGCACATAAACTTGACACATCAAATGCCACTATCACATATTTTAAATTAATTAACTATTTTTTTTTCATTTAATAAAATACACAATAATCTCATTATTATCACATTTTAATTATCATAAAACACTTAACACATAATGACAATTATAACCACATAACCACAAATAAATTTTAAGGTAATTAAACTAATTACCTCAATAATTCTAGGCTGGTTGAGAGGGTGGAATTACAAATCTTCCCCCCTTAAGAAGATTCCGTCCTCGGAATCTCATCGTTGTCGAATAGGGAAGGATAACGGTTCCTCATATCTACTTCGGTTTCCCAAGTCAAATCAGAGCCCAGACTATGCTTCCACTTAACCAAAACCATCGGTATCTGCTTCTACCTCAACTTAGTTATCTTTCGATCGAGTAATTCAACTGGTTCCTCGATAAGCCTCTGATTTGTATCCACACGAAGATCTTGTATCGGAAGAACCTGTGTCTGATCCTCTACGTTGCACTTTCTCAGATAACACACGTTGAAAGTGTCGTGATACTGGCTAACTCATCTAGAAGATCTAATGCAACTGTTTGATCGTTAACCACGTGTCTAATTCTGAAAGGACCAATATAAAGAGGAGCTAACTTTCCGCGTTTACCAAAATGAATAATGCCCTTCTACCGGGACACTTTCAAATACACTTTTTCCCCCTCGACAAAAGATACTGGTCGACGACGCGGATCTGCATACATCTTTTGACGGTCTCTGACAGCTTTTAACTTTTCTCTGGCAATAGCTACTTTATCAGCAGTGATTTGTACAATGTCAGGCCCGGCGAATTGCTTTTCTCCCGCCTCTAACCAACATGTAGGAGTTCTACAAGGACGCCCATACAACATCTCATACAGTGGCATTCCAATACTGGAGGGTAGGAGTTGTTGTAAGCAAATTCAACCAACGGCAGATGTGAATCCCATGAACCTCCAAACTCTAACACACATGCCCGAAGCATATCCTCTAAAGTTTGAATTGTTCTTTCCGACTGACCATCTGGTAGTGGGTGATAAGTTGTACTCAAATTCACTCTGGATCCCAACTCTTGTTGTAATCTGTTACAAAAGTTAGATACAAATCTCGAATCCCGATCTAAAACAATGGAAAGAGGAACTCCATGTCTAGACACGATTTCATCAATATACAACTGTGCTAACTTACTCAATGACGCAGTTTCAGCAGTAGCAAGGAAGTGAGCACTCTTGGTTAATCTGTCTACTATGACCCAAATCATGTCGTGCCCTCTCATAGTTCGTGGAAGTTTTGTAACAAAATCCATCGTGATGTGATCCCACTTCCTCTCAGGTATTTCTAACTATTTCAAAGATCCATATGGCTTCTGATGTTTGGATTTAACCTGTGCACATATGTGGCATGTCTCAACAAAACGGGCAACATCCATTTTCATAGTCGGCCACCAATAAAGGATTTTCAAATCATGATACATTTCGTACTACCCGGATGTATTGACAATCTTGACTTGTGAGCTTCATTCATAATTAATTCCCTCAGATTACCAAACTTTGGCACCCAAACACGAGTATGATATACTTTTAAACCACGTGAGTCAGTAGTCAACTCATGTTGTCGTTTAACCATCAGTTCATCCTTTAAATTCTCATCCTTCAAAACTTCAAGCTGAGCAGCTAGTAGTTGATTCACTAAATCCGATTAAATCTCCAGTCGCATAAATCTCACAGTATCTGAATATCCCTTCCGACTAAGTGCATCTGCAACCACATTAGCTTTACCCGGATGATACTGAATATCACAATCATAATCTTTAATCAGCTCCAGCCAACGACGTTGTCTCATGTTTAATTATATTCTGAGTGAAAACATATTGTAAACTTTTATGATCGGTGCATATTGTACACTTGGTTCCATACAGATAATGACTCCACAGTTTCAATGCAAATACCACGGCAGCTAACTCTAAATCATGAGTCAGGTAATTTCGTTCATTATGTTTCAATTGTCTTGAAGCATAAGCTATCACCTTACCCCTCTGCATCAGAACACATCCCAACCCAGCATGAGAAACATCACAGTATACCATAAAATCTTCTGAACCCTCAGGCAAAGAAAGAATGGGAGCTTGACACAAAAGCTGTTTTAAAGTCTGAAAGGCATTTTCCTTAGCTGTACCCCACTGAAACTGAACATCCTTTCTGGTTAACTTGGTTAACGGACCGGCAAGCTTAGAAAAATCCTTGATAAATCGTCTGTAGTAACCTGCTAATCCTAGAAAACTTTTGATCTCTATCGGCGTTTTTGGAGCATTCCAATTCATCACAGCTTCAATCTTGGACGAATCTACTTTAATACCATCTTTACGAATTACATGTCCTAGAAACTGAACTTCACGTAACCAAAATTCACATTTCGAGAACTTAGCATATAATTTGTTCTCCTTTAAAATTTCCAGAACCTGTCTCAAGTGCTGATCATGTTCATTCTCAGTTTTAGAATATACCAAAATATCATCAATAAACACAATCACAAATTTGTCTAAGAATGGTCGGCACACATGATTCATCAAATCCATAAATACGTCCGGAGCATTCGTCAAACCAAACGGCATCACCAGGAATTCATAATGACCATACCGAGTACGAAAAGATGTCTTCGGTATATCTTCTTCTGCTACTCTCACATGATGGTATCCCGATCTCATATCAATCTTTGAAAAGTAAGAAGCCCCTTGCAGTTGATTAAACAAATCATTAATTCTGGGCAACGGATACTTGTTCTTGATGGTCCTCTTATTCAACTCTCTGTAATCAATACACATACAAAGAGTTCCATCTTTCTTCTTCACAAACAACACAGTGCAACCCAAGGCAAAGAACTCGGACGAATAAACCCTTTATCTTACAATTCCTAGATCTGAGTCATCATTTCCCGGATTTCTGAAGGAGTTAGACGATACGGAGCTTTCGAAACAGGTGTAGTGCCTGGTATCAGATCAATCTTATACTCTACCTCTCGGACAGATGGCAACACCGGTAGATCATCTGGAAATACCTTCGGATATTCAGACACAACTCGAACATCGGTGACTGGTTTCTTCTCCTTCTTCGCATCAATAGCATAAGCCAAGTAAAACGCACACCTTTTGGCTAGAGATTTTCTAGCCTTCATAAACGAGATGATAGGAAAATAGGATTGAGCCCTATCCCCGCGAGCCACGACATGCGACTCGTCAGCCAAGGGAATAGTGATAAGTTTCTTATGACACTGGATACTAGGTTTGTGGTTACTTAACCAATCCATGCCTAGTACTAGGTCAAAACCCAGTATAGGCATAAGCAAACATTCAACAGGAAAACTAGTACCATCTATATCTATTTGTACTCCAGTCACTAATGAGGTAACATGCACTAACTTACCATCTGCTATATCTACTTCTAAGGGATAAGTAATCATAGTAGCAGGCAATTTCAATTTATCACATAAAGATACATATATGAATGACCTATTAGCACCATAGTCAAATAAAACACGGGCAGGCACAGAGTTTATTAAAAACATACCCGTAATCACCTCATTGTTTCTGGTAGCATCACTAACATGTCATTTTAAAGGCTCTCCCTTCCGCATAAGGTGGAGTCTTTCTCTTCTGACCTGTAGAAGACGTTCCCCCGACATTGGCTACCCCTTGCCCTGCCCCCATTGACTTCTGCTTTGTGCAAGCTCCAGCTCGGTGACCCTCTTCATGACAGTTCCAGCACACGTTTGTTTTAAACCGACAGTCTGACGGTTCATGACCAAATTCACCACAATTCAAGCACCGACGAGTCTGCGGTGTACACGAACCTATGTGACGTGACTTGCAAGTTCCACACCATGGCTTACCCTGATTAGACCCCGAGCCCTTAGATTTCTGATCTCCTCTGTTCTGCTTGTTCTGCCACTTACCCTTGCTTTGATTCCCACTCTGATTCTCACCAGACTTGTGAGACGATCCTTTCTCACGGTTCATTTTCTCTCTAGCTTTCACATCACCTTCAACAGCTCTAGCTAAGATGAATGCCTGAAGATGAAGCCAAACGGGTGTTACCCTGATATTCCGGTAACAGTGCTTGCACGAAGTGTTGGATCTGTGCGGGTTCATCAGGCACCCACTGTTTTGCAAACCTTAGAGTTTCATTAAATTTAGTGATCAACTCATCAACCGACATCCTGTCATTCTGAGCCAAATCCATGAAATCTCGCTTCACCTTTGCTAAATCAAAAGCATTACAGAAGTATTCACAAAACTTGTTTTGAAATTGTTCCCAAGTTACAGAGTTCACAGTCTCCCTAGATAGATGTGCGGTCAAAGAATCCCACCACGTAGTTGCTTGACCTTTCAGCCTTCGAGTTGCAAACTTTACTCTCTCAGACTCTTCATAATTACAGTCATCCAATGCCTTAACCGTTTCCCTCAGCCAATTCAAAGTAACAGTAGGGTCGGAGCTTCCAGAATACTCCGGCGGCTGGCAATCCATGAAATCCTTGTATTGACACCACGGCTTATAAATTTCCTGAGGTGGATACCATGGAATAAAGATATTCTGCTGATGTGGTTTGCTTGGGTTGATGAGGCTGTGTCACTTGTGGAATAGACAGATAAGGCGAAGATCCGAAGGGTGTTGACATAGTACTAAAAGGAGTGGCAGTGTAAACAGGAGGTGGTATGGGTTGGGTAAACACAGTTGTCTCTCTGGGCATATCGATGGTTTGGGTTTGCTGAGAAGATTGGGTCTGCTGTTGTTGCTGCTCTAGTTGCTGAATTCTATCCCTCAGAGTCTGCAGTGTATCTTCCAACTGTAGCACATAATCCTATTGATCGGATTCTCCATTGTGAGAAGTACCAGCTCGGTTGTATTATTCATTTATTGTAGTAGAGGACTGATTGTTGTTTCTTCTGGGGAAGCAGGGGTAGTTGTCCGGTTATCGTTGTCAGCCATATTCTGTCTCATACACAACATCTCACCAATTGTTAGATTTAAATCCGTTAGTATAATCACACTAATTACCCTCAAAGTTATACTACAAATTACCCACCCTGGGAATACTGGACTGACCAGAGCCTTGGTTCGAGTATTGCACGAAATCACCAATACAAATCCTCAAACCAGTGCTCTGATACCAATTTGTAACACTGTACTTTTTAGATTAACTTTAAATTGCGTGCGGAAGCTTGATTACAATATAAACATAATGTAAATACATCATTTGTCTATTTTACGTCAACAAAATTCTTTTTACAGTGTTAATAACAAAACAGGCTCTAATAAAAACTAGACATCAGAGTATTAGTCTGTCCATATTCCCAGCCATATATCTTTAGAGAGATTACCAAAAGTTATCTGCAAAAGATGATAGTGGGGAATTAGCACAAAGCTAAGTGAGGAAACAGATATCTAAATATATACAAGGCAAACATCCCAAACACATAGCTCATATCACAAGAGAATCGGCAGTGTTGCAACCACCTACAACCATATGCCGGCCAAAGCATAGGTTTACCGATAGCCCTGCTAACATGGACAACAGTACCAGCACCCTTGAGTACAACAAATGCACATCAAGATTAGATACTGTAAATCCCTGTAACACCCTCTTTACCGGCCTAGTATGATTAAGGTAATTAAGTTGGTTTATCTTAATTAATTTGATTAATTATTTGTTTTATGTGAATTAATTTTTTTAATTGATTAAATAAGGATATTTGTTAATTAAATATGATTATGTGTAAGTGGAGTGTGAGGTGTCGGTTTTGACACCTAAACATCACCAACTTGCCACCACAACTCTCATTACATGCAAATTATCAATGTGTTGTGTGTGTGTTCTTGAGTTCGGCCGAGAGCAAGAAGAAGAAGAAGAAATCGAATTTAATTGTCAATCTGTTAGATCTTGAAGTGTTCTATATCATTAAAAGGTTAGATTACTGAATTGATTGTTAATTGATGTTAAATTCGGTTTTAGATATATATAAATATATGAATTCCGATTGAATGCTTCACATGATGATTTATTGATTTAGGATGTATGCATGTTAGAAATTGATGTTAGTTTATGATCAATACATGTTTGGAATCAATTCTGGAAACGTAGATGTTATTGCATGTTTAAAATCAGATTAGAAATTGAAGTTGTGTATGATTTTGAATCTGTCAGAATTCATGAGTATGAAACACTCGGAATTTGAGTTATGAATGGATCGGAATTGGTGAATTCCGATCATTTCTATCAGAATTGATTAGAATTCGAGAAGGACTAAACTGTTTGCCTTAGCTTTTGTCGGAACTGATGTAAAACCGAGAAGAATGATCGGATTTGATGAATAGCCTTTGCTCGGAATTTTATTCTATCGGATTGTATATTCTATCGGAATTCATTTTATCGGATTTGTGGATTCTATCGGATTTTGCCTTTTCTATCAGAATTGATGTTTTGCCGGAATTAATCATTCTCGGATTGTATGTTTTATCGGAATTTGGTTTTCTCTGATTGTGACTTTTCTCGGGATGAACTTAAATATCGGAATTCAATTAGATCGGAATTTGATATTATCGGAATTGATTTTTATCAAAATTTCCTTTTTATCGGAATTAAATTTTCTCGGATTGTGCCTATGCTCGGGATTGGAGTTTTGTGAAGATTCCGAATGGAATGTAATTCGATGAACTTTTTGATGATTTGAAGATAAACATAAACTTGTACATCAAGTGCGGCCTTGGCTTATGAAAGGAGTGTATGTATTGCCTAAGCTAAGGAGTTGAAAGAATTCACATAATTACAGCATGTAAAGGGTAATAGTGAATGATGGTATATTATTTGAATATACATGAAGATTGATATGTACTTGTGATCTTATGTACATGTGTTTTAATTATGGTATTGTGCTTATTGTTAGATTGTTAAGCAAATACTGATTGTTAGTTGTTTGTTCAGGTGGAGACAAGACTCAGTAGTTAAGAAAAGACTGAGTTGCTCGACTTTTGAAGATATCGGTGAGTGGATATATATCTTTGGATATATGGGATGTAACTCCTGATTGTGTTGCTCTTAAAGATATTGTATCTTGATTTTCTGTATATATACATGACGTTTTGGAGATCAGCATGGCGGATGTTTTCAGCTGGGCCTGTGTTTAGGGATATACAGTATTAGCTATCGTCTTGATATGAATTCGTTGTATTCAAGAGGTGCTCGTATTGTTGTCCATGTTAACTAGGCTATCGGTAAACCTATGTTTTGGCCGGCATTTGGTTGTAGGTCCCGCAAGACCGCCGGTTCTCTTGTTTGATTGAGCTTGGTGTGTTGGGCATTATGCCTTGTATGTTCTTTGATATCTATTCTCTCACTAGCTTTGTGCTAATCCCCCACTGTTGTAATCTTTTACAGGATACTTCTGGTATGTAGTTGATGGGAGTGAAGCTGGATTTATGGACTGATCTAACTCTAATATCTGTTTTGTGTTGTAAAGAGCCTGTTTTTTTGTAACACTGTAAATTTATTTTGTAATAAACAAGTTTTAAAAGTTGTATTTTTCTCTAATATATATTATAATTATATGTAATTATGTTGTTAGCTTCCACGCGTATTTCAAAGCTGTGTTTTAGAAAATACGGTGTTACAATCCCCAAGCAAGCCGCACAGCTCATGCTGATCTCCAAACAAACATGTATACATATCAAACAAGACATAAAGTCTAATGAGCATACTTACAATCAGGATATTACATTCAGCATATCCAAAGATATGAATCCACTCACCGAAGCTTGCACAGCTCAGCACTCAGGAGTCTAAATCACTGAGTCTTCTCGTTTCCTGAGAATTATGTAAACACAAGTCAGTATAGGTTTCAGTATACTGATTTACAATAAGTAATTCACTTATTCATACATCATATGTATACATACATAATACATATAACACATATGTACAATCTAGCTCACATACGGTTTCATTACAATTCCCATATCCTCATTAACTTGATAAAATCCACAAACTCCATAGCACAGGAAATACATATGTTCATTCCAAATGTAATGGTCTCAATTGTTAAGGAAATCCCAGGTCATTCTCCAAAACCGTATAAGCCATGCGGTTTCTTCATCATGCGGTTTTATCATCACATATCCCAAAAACCCGATAAGCCCAAAACCGGATAAAAGTTAGGGAAAATGTCCAAGTCTTCGAATCCGTGTAGTCCATGCGGTTTTATCATAAACCGGATCTAATTTCACAAATCCCGGATAAGCAAAGGAATCCATGCGGTTTTAAGTCCAATCACTTATATCTTAAATCCGTATAAGCTAAGGCATTCAATTGTGTTCGGTTTTTATATAAATCCCGAGTATTTATATGGTTTTCCCAAATCCCGGTCAGTATGCAGTTTCAGTTTATAGTCTAACTGTTCATGCGGTTTCTCTATTGGACACTTGACAATTCATGCGGTTTCATCAATTTCATGCGGTTTTCCATACAAACCGGATATCCTATGTGGTTTATAACACAAACCGAGTGATTCAAGGTACAAAAACCGGATGCTTCAACATATGTTCGATACTTTGATTCTTTTTCATTTCAAGATAATTTAAAATACATGCATGATAATCTAAGTTTCTAGATATCATCATAAACACATATAGAACATAAATCATCAACATAATCTAACATGCATTCATCCTAATTATCATTAATAATTCATGAAACATGCGGTTTTGTCCTTATTTCTACAAACCGATTTAAATAACAATTATCCATACGTTAAATCAGTACTCTAACCTTTATGAATTAGATACTACGGAATTCCAAAGCAGAAATCAGCAAGAAAAACAAAGATGATGGTTCCTTCTTGTTCTACTTCGGCCGAGAGACCCAAACACACACACACACTTTCAAAATTGGGAATTGCATGAATGAGGCTTAGGTGGAGATAGAATATGGTTAAATGCACATAAACTTGACACATCAAATGCCACTATCACATATTTTAATTTAATTAACTATTTTCTTTCATTTAATAAAATACACAATAATCACATTATTATCATATTTTAATTATCATAAAACACTTAACACATAATGACAATTAAAACCACATAATCACAAATAAATCTTAAGGTAATTAAACTAATTACCTCAATAATACTAGGATAGTTGAGAGGGTGTTACACTAGCAATGCGGCGGAGACAAATAATTTCATTTCAATTGTGTCTATTTTGTTTCTCCTTTTTTATTTCATTTATTACATTATATATTTACATTAATTTTTAAAAATAAATTATTAAAAACAATAAAATAAGAAAAGAATATCTACATATCAAACAAGGTGATATAAACATATCACGACTATAGGAATTGTGTTGGAGGGGGGATTCGGTTGGTATAAGACTACGCGTTTAAGAGTTGATGTGTTTTAAACTAATGTAGATATATTTAAGGGTCTATTAGTTATTTTTAGATACTTAAATTTTAAGAGTTTAATTATTTGGAAGATAAGAGTGTTAACTGTACTATGAATTAAATATTTTTATTTTGATTATATGAGTCATTTGAAAATTCTTATATGTTTATAAATTTGGATTACATGTTTTCAGGTCTGAGTTCTAGTTATACATATTTTCTAATTAAATAAAAATATATGTTATATTTCATGATAGAATATATAAAATTTATTTTTAATTTTAATTTTTTTTATTTCATTTTCAGTGTCTCTTACTACATAATGTAAACCTTTCATTACCGGCTCTTATAGTTTCAGAAAACACACTCACGTTCATGGTGTCATTATTCTCTACACAAGTGTGTTCTCTCCTTACCATTTCTTTTTTAACTTTAAACCTTATTTTGAAAAAGTCACATGTAATTTTGTTCTAAGAATATTTCTAAAAAATTAAGTGGCTTATTTGGGCCATCCCGAACCCAACATTTGTTTTTTTATTAGATTTTGTGTTGTTTGGGTCGGTTAATAGGTTTCTGACTTTTTGACAATCCTAGTTGTAATTGTTTAAGAAGATGTATACATAGTTTTACTACTATAAATTAATAGATTAAAACTTTTAATAGAGAAAATATGTTGATGATGCATTATCTGTAAGTTTTCATAATTTTTAGTGTGTTGTAACTTTCCATAAACCATATAAATTTTCATAATTTCCTAGTATATTGTAATTATATGTACAAGATAAATAAATATTTATATTACTTAAAATTAAAAGATTAAAAGTTTTATGAAAGAGATCCACTATATATTAGTAAAGATAATTCATGACTTAGTTTACTTCTTAAAATGTATTTATTTTTAAGAAGTTTCAAACTAAATGACTTTTAATTAGATTTTTAGAAAGATATTACATTAGACGTTTCTCATATTATAATAATAACCTTTTTGGGTGAGCACAAAAATTGATTAATTGGAAAAACCGACTCAAACTAACCGAACCATTTCAAAAACCGATGGTTT
Organism: Pulicaria dysenterica; assembly: GCA_947179395.2. NCBI lineage: Eukaryota > Viridiplantae > Streptophyta > Magnoliopsida > Asterales > Asteraceae > Pulicaria > Pulicaria dysenterica. Next base: position 31,694,298 of record OX359290.1, read on the forward strand.
GGTTTCTAAATTTTGGTTAACCGATAAGGACGGTTTGGTTACAGTTAATCATAAAAAACCACCCTAATAAAATATTTTCTAGTGTTTGGTATTATTTATCTATACTAATATGAAACCTTATTCAGGATTTTTGTATGAACAATTTAAAAAGAGTACTTTTAGAGTGTTGTGTTTTAGAGTTTTTGTATGAAAATAATCAGAATTGGTTTTAGGATGATTACCTTAGGTTTTCCTCAAAATTTCTTGAAGAGATGATACCAAGATATAGGCTTCTCACTCCTGGGTTCTTGTTGCTTTTTCTCAGCTTCTTCTCCAACAATTGAGGATTAATGGAACAGAGTGTGTGTATCTAGAAGACTATACCCTAGTATCTTTATTTACACCTTACCTAGAAAGGCTTTAGCTCACTCCTTTAATTTCCTAAGCCCATTTGAAAACAACCTTAAGTCCAATATCCATTAATCTTGTATCCAATATATATATATATAGTGGAGGGTTCATGCGAGAACCGTTGTTAGTGCGAGAACCGCGAGAACCAATCTCAGCCGTTCCTTGGATATAGGAAGTATCATGGATGGAGAGCATGGAGGGATAGGGTGTGGCAGGGTACATGTGAGAAATTCATGGGTGGGCAATGACATCGAAGGAGGGGGAATTGGACGGCTTAGATTGGTTCTCGCGGTTCTCGCGCTAACAACGGTTCTCGCATGAACTTTTGTCTATATATATATTATATATGAGAAGGTTCAAATGAGAATGAGAAATTAAATGAGAATGGGAGACTCAATCTCAGCCGTTCATTTTGTAAGTGGAATTCATGGATGGAGAGCGTGGGGGGGTACATTGAAAGAGGGGAAATTGGAAGACTGGGATTGCGTCTCACATTCTCATTTAATTTAAGGTTATTATTTGAACCTCTTACTATATATATATATATATATATATATATATATATATATATATATATATATATATATATATATATATATATATATATATATATATCCATTCCTAAACCCTAATTTATTACATTCAAGAAACAAGTATTACATAAACTAACCAAACCATTTCAAAAAACGATGGTTTGGTTTCTAAATTTTGGTTAACCGATAAGGACTGTTCGGTTACGATTAATAACAAAAAACCACCCCAATAAAATATTTTCTAGTTTTTGTATTATTTATCTTTACTAATATGAAACCTTATTCATGATTATTATATGTACAATTAAAAAAAAGTACTTTTAGAATGTTGTGTTTTAAAGTTTTTGGAGTTTTTGTTATTTTTTTATGTTTTATAAATTATTTTATGCTTTAATGTCCAACTCCCTATCGGTTAACTGCTCCACTAACTGATTAACCATCTCATTAAAAATCGGAGCCGATGAACTTAAATAAAACATAACCGAAACTATTAGTTATGGTTTAGTTTTAGGTCTTAACCGATTTAAACCGACTCATGCTCAACCCTAACTTTTTGAGTAGGAATCTATTTTATCAAAAGAAGTAAAATGAGGGGTTTAAAATGAAAAACAAACAAATATTAGAGTTCATTTCTGTAAAATAACGAATGAGAGTCAAATAATAAAAAAGATACCAAATATACCAAAAACCCTATTTTAAATAATATGATTATTAATCTCAATTCATATTGCGACTTTACAGATGGACACAGCGAATACAGGCTAACACTTCTCTCTCTCTTTCATCCTACCCTTGTTTCCCCTCAATTTGAAGTTTTGTTTTTGTGAAACCCTAGGAACACCATACCTTCTGTAATCTCTGTCATTCTCCTGCAATTCCCTTTTTTTCTTCCGATTTGGGGTTTTCAGATAAGCAAACGAACGAACAAGCCAGTTCCTGAAGTTATTTCCTATTTTATTAGGTGGGGGTGAAGTGGGTTAGTGTAGAATACGACAGACAATGTTGCGTTCCTCTTGAAGATATTGGAAATTGAAGTTCACGCTTTGTTTCTAGTTTCTCAAGATTATAATTTCTCTCTCTTTGAGGTGGTTCTGTTCTAACAATGGCGAATCCGGATTTGCAAATGAACCCTCAAATGGAGCAGATCTATGGTGAAATTCGTGATAATTTCCGAGCACTAGCGTATGTTTACTCGATCATTTGTTTATTTCAGTTTTCTTTGTTTTTTTCTTCTTTGTAATCCATGTTGTTGTTGTTGTTAATACAGACAGGTCTTTGTTGTTGGGATATTCTATTGAATTTCTAGTCTTTATGAGTATGGATGTGAGGATTGAGAAGTTTGACCTAATTGTGCTTCAATTTTAATTCCAAAGTTGGAGTTGGAGCTTCAAAACAGACCTACAGTCATTCTAGTCTTTACATTCTAAGTAATGCAGCAAACTAATTGTAATTGCCTGCCTCACTTGGTAGCTCATATAAGTTGAATGATTCTTTGATTTACTAATTACTATCCTTGCTCCTTGGTAGGTTGAAGGTTGTTTAGGCTGCTAACTAGTGAACAGAATGTAGAAATGAAATATTGACATAACTATTTGCTGCTTACAAGTACTGTTAATATTAGTTTTGGGATGTTTTACTGTAGGAAATTTTGACCATTGTGATTGTATATGTCTTATATGTAGTTTTTTATAGAATATATCTTTCTAAAGCTAGCCGCCTAGTACTAGGACTTATAGTTGTACAAGGTGGCTAAAGCGGCTAGGTTTTAAGTTGGGTTCGGAACCTATGAGCTACAAGAACAGTTACATAGACTATGAACAACGTAAGTGGCAAACTTTCGTATATAAAAGATAGTTATGTTTTTAGGAATTAGATTTTCAATTGATGAATGGAAAGAGAAGCAGAGCTGATTAAGTGATTATTAGTTCACATTTCTAAGAGGTACCAAAGACAATAATTCCTAACTGAATGTGACTAAAGTATGTGTCAATCTGTCCCGTTGACATCTTGACTCTAAATTGGCAATTAACTTTGTCTAGGAAAATCCAAATGATGTATAGTTTAGATCATAGAAAACTAGACTTCTAGAGCCTTCCAGTCATATATTACAAATGATTTTTCAACATTAAATCATTCCAGATTTTCTGTTTTCATAGGATTATACCATGACCAAGTCATCTTATACCATATATTATAATTCTACAATTAATTTCTTTAAGGATCAGGAAAGTCCCCTTAAATGCCGAATTGATGAGCGAAAGCTCAGATTAATCTAATTTTTATAAACTAAAATAGCGATTAATTGCTAATCAAAATGCTGCTAGATGCCAACTTTTTTAGGAGACGGATTTAAGTTTGCCTAATGAATCCAAGTGGTAAGGGTGTTTAATGTCTAGGCCGTCGCTTTCATGATTGTTTTGTTAGTGTGTTCTTCAGAAACTGCTAGTCAACCTCGTTTTAAATGTCGGGGAATCAATGATTGGTTTTTTAGCGTTAATTAAGCAAAAGAACAACAGTGGCATAGTTGGTTTTTTGATGTCTTGGTTAAAGTCATAAATATTCTATATTATTTTTATAGGCCACGTCTTACGTGGTGGATTGAGTGCGTATTTGAACTATGTTTAGTGTGATATATCTTTACTTTAGTAGAACAAAATAAGTAAGCAAACATTGTCAACTTTTTGGGGTTCAGAAATGGGTTTCAGAAGTTGGACAAGATTAAAGACTCCACGAGACAAAGTAAACAGTTGGAGGATCTTACAGGAAGGATGAGAGAGTGCAAAAGGTAAGCATCCTTTGTTTCTTGTTCTCTTTCAAAATTGAGCTACAAGAAGTAATTTTAATTTTGCCAATTGAAGTATTTCATATCGTTTTAAATATGAGTATGTTTTTGTTTAGGTTGATCAAAGAGTTTGATCGTGAAATTAAAGAGGAAGAAGGTAAGAATCCTCCAGAGGTCAGCAAGAAACTTAATGATGAGAAGCAATCAATGGTAAGATCTATTGATTATCTGAAGTTCTGAACATGTGTTGCAGTAACGAGTAATGAATTATGATATTAATTGATGACCGATATCTCAATTGCTTCTGTATTTGCAGATCAAAGAGCTAAATTCATATGTGGCCTTGAGAAAGACGTAAGTTCATTTGTTTATTTATGCTTCAAATATGTTTGGAGATACGTCTGAACCCGATCTTTTTGCTTTGTATGTATTCCAGATACCAAAGCACTCTTGGAAATAAGAGGGTTGAACTATTTGACATGGGAGCAGGTGCTAGTGAACCAATGGCTGATGAGAATACTCAGGTTGCATCAGGTAATGAGAGCAGATGTTACTATGATTAATTTCATTCTGGTTTAAGAAATTCGGCTTTTGTAATTAACGAAGATGAGTCATTATTATTATTATGCAACAAAATCTTCCACTTAACATATATGTAGTTCATTACTTTTGCAAATATAATTTAAACGGGTAAATGGAGAGGTTTTCACTGTTCAGGTTACCCGGGGAGGGCGAGTCTTTGACTCAGATGTACGCGGCCTAACAGGGGTATTCTTGTGACCGTTTCCTTACCCTTCCCTGGCCACCCTCATGATGTTTACCTAGTGAGGTTTGAACCCTTGACCTTTTTGAGGACGGGACACCTTACCAGTAGGCCACCTTGGTGGTGGTTGTGCCAATTAACTAAAATCAACTATTAAAAATGATGTACATCGTTTCATCAATGTATACAAGTGACTACGCATGTTTATTCTGAAATCTTGAGGGTTTTTAGATTTTTATTTGCCATTGTTTGTGTAGAGATGTCAAATCAGGAGCTTATACAAGCTGGCACGAAGACAATGGACGAGACTGATCAGGCGATTGAACGCTCTAAGCAGGTGACATCTTTTTTTGGTATTTTTAAATTAATAAATACTTGGTAGATATGTCTATTAGCTGAAACTTATATACTACAATGTATGTATAGGTTGTTCAACAAACAGTTGAAGTGGGAACACAAACTGCTGCTACTTTGAAAGGCCAAGTAAGTGCATCTTAACTTCAGTCTTGACTAAATTTACGTTTTTTCTTCAATATTTCTTCATTTCTTGCAGACTGATCAAATGAGTCGTAACTTCACTAAATTTATGCTTATTTTTATAATGTTTCATTGCAGACCGATCAAATGGGTCGTATTGTGAATGAACTTGACACGATTCAGTTCTCTATAAAAAAGGCATCCCAGCTTGTGAAGGAGATAGGACGACAGGTTATATTAGTCTTTCCTCCCAAAAAACGCAGTGTTTTTTCGATCTTGTTTTTGTAAAGTTACTTAACATAAGACGGGCGTTTTCTTTTTCTTAAATTTACAGGTGGCCACGGATAAATGCATCATGCTTTTTCTATTTCTGATCGTCTGTGGTGTGATTGCTATCATTATCGTGAAGGTAATAGACTTTCGGTTTCTTGTTGAACGCCCAACTCTCATTAATGAATAATGACATATTATGTTGTGAACCCACGCAACAAAGAGTGACCACATAAACCTTTGTGTGTGTGTGTGTGTTTTATAAATTATTCATTAGGAAATGAAGAGAAATGTTCAATATAGTTTTTTTTTCATAATTTTAGCCTTTGGATCAGCCCCATCAATGATCCAGATTGAATGTTAAAATTTTGGGCGGAGTGGCATTTTCGTAATTAAGATGTGATGCTTTTACAATTACATATTGAATATTAAAATTTTCAGGACTCTTTTTTATATGGACTTTATTGAACACAACTCTATAAATGAATGACCAGTTTCTAACATGTGGTAATGATGTTGGTAATTAGATTGTGAACCCGAACAACAAAGATATCAAAGACATTCCGGGGTTGGCACCTCCAGCTCCAACTGCAAGGAGACTCTTGTATGCAAAGTTAGGAAAGCAATTTTGAGGACATATGGAAGAGAGGATATGATTGTTTGTTTGAATGTTATATGGTTTGTGTGCCATGCTATCCCTATGCTAATGTATTTCTACTTCTATATATATTTTTTACGAGATGTGCATATCGTATTTTCAAGTTTTTCACATGTAAATGTTTATTCGTTTGATTCGGTTTGGTTTCATCGACATGTTTCGTTTCATGTAAACCGTCATTGAACATTGTACTATGAAATCTTTTGAATACATACGTTGTATGTTCAAAACCTGCTTCTACTAATAGCTTCTCAAACTCGTTGAACTCAAGAGTAAGTGTTTTATGTGTAACAACTCGTTGTCTCCTAGAAAGAAATCTGAAGCACCTTATAAGTTCAAAGTTATAGGTTACTAATACTTTCCACCATGGTTAAATTCGAAGTTATTGGTCTAGACCATGACTTTGAACTGCAAGATGTTACATTATGGGTATGTTTGGCGAAAGTAACTGTAGCTGAAAGCTGGTAGCTGAAGCTAGAAGCTGTTTATTTTATTTATATAGGTGTTTGGCAAATTAGCTGGTAGCTGGAGCTTAATAGTGTAAAATGACATTATAAGAATAGAATGAATTATAAAATAATTAAAAAGGATATTTAAGTAATATGGTATATAAAAAGCTTCCAGTTAGTTTTAAAAGGTACTTCAAAAAGCTTTTTGTTTTAGATCTTTTTTGTTTAAAAAAAGCTTTCAGCTTTTTTATTTGAACATGACTTATGCCTTGATTAAAGTCTATTTTTGCTGGTCTCGGAATTTAAACAATAATTGGCTACAAGAAGAAAAATAAACTCACTTTGCTACAATAGACTGCTACAAACTGTTTACTTTCCATTAGAATTTTTTTAAAAAAATAAAGAAAGAAAAAACAAAGAGTGGAATGAAGCAATTCTTAATTTTTTGGTCTGCTAAGGCAAATGAACATTCCTAAAAGAAGTATGAATACTAGTATTTATCTATTTGGTGTATCATTCATGATTATGCATCTCGGCTGCTAAGCTGTGAACGGCCAATATGCGAAAGCCTTGAAGATGCCATAAGAGGTACCTCTTCATCTACATTCATATCTGACATTGAACTAACCGACTTCCCACTATTTGAATCATCGTCAATGTTGTCATCAGGGGCGAACAGACTAGACGACTTTTTCTCAATCCTCCAATCCTGATCATACATACATACATACATACATACATATACACAGTCAATATACCAGAAGGAAAAAAAAAGATTTTGCAAGTAGTCTTTTCACTTGTTCAAAATTGTCATTTCTACTTGTAACACTAGACCGATATGCAATATGACCATCAGCAAGTTTACTGTGATTACAAATTTTCCCAGGTCCTACATAGTTTTGGCCTTTTTATTATTATTTTAATATATTTTTATTAGTTTTACTAGGGATGTAAACGAGCCGAGCTACTCGTGAGCTATTCGAGCTCGGATCGTTAAAAGCTCGAAACGAGCGGAACCTCAACGAGCTCGAGCTCGAGCTTAGTTTTATGCTCGTTTAATAAACGAGCCGAGCTCAAGCTCCCAAGAGTGGGCTCGCGAGCTTAAACAAGCCTAAACGAGCTCCATATATATTACAATTTATATTTTATATGTATAATTTTTAATGATTATATATATCATTTTAATAAAATATCAAAATAATACCCGAGCCTAAACAAGCTTAGCTTAAACGAGCCTAAAAGAGCCGAGCCCGAGCTTCATAATATTAAACGAGCCGAGCTCGAGCTCAACTTTATAAGCTCTAAACGAGCCGAGCTCGAGCTCGAGCCTAAAAAAACCTAAACGAGTTATGAGCCCGGCTCAATAAGTGTCTGACTCGGCTCGGCTCGTTTACATCCCTAAGTTTTACTATTATTCTTTTACTGCTTTCTTTTTCACAAAGCTGGAGGTGTTTTTTAGGAAGCAATCTCTCTACTTACGGGTAGAGGTATGATTGTCTACATTATACCTCCCCATACCCTGCTGTAACAGGATTGGGTACTGTTGTTGTTGTTCTGTGGTCCCATTGACGAACAAAGAAATGAGGATGGAAGAGCAAATTTTGACATAGGAAGATAAAAAAAGAAACAAACGTCAAAGTTTCAGAAAACATGAGCAGACTGACCTTATTCATTCGTTCTGGGATGCTATCAGCCGGAAGTTGAGATGCTTTAACATCCTTTACCTTTATGTAGTTGTACATAACAACACCACAAAGTGCTACACAGAAAAACAACATTCCATCAGTTAACGATAATCATCTCAAATTTTAGGAAAGATAAAATAAATAAATATATCAAGTCCAAAACACTCCATACCAATGGCATAGCCAATAATATTCAGCCCAGTAATGGTGGACTCCGGGAATATTACAGTTGAAAGAGCTATAAGTATCCAATCTTTCAGGACACCAGCAACTCGAATGGTAACCGCTCCAGTTCTACCAATCACTAGGAAAATCGAAAAGTTTAAAGCTAATGCACATACAGCGTTGGAAAAGAAAATCCAGAAATTGAATTGAATCTGTGAAACTTCCATTCCAGTCTTTTCCAAGAAATACCAAGGCACAAACAGGAACGCGAAGCTGGAAAAAGCCAAAAAACAAAGGTGTTCAATAGTTGGCAAATATAAAAATAAGAGTTGTGTTCAATATAGTCCATATAAAAAACATAGTCCTGAAATTTTAATATTCAATCACATGTGATTCAGTATACAATCATATGTGATTTGTAAAATCATCACATGTGAATTACGAAAATGCCACTCCGCTTAAATTTTTAAAATTCAATCTGGACCATTGATGGGGCTGATCCAATGGCTAAAATTATTCCCTCGGGACTATGCATTAAGTATGGACTATATTGAATATTTATCATAAAAATAAATAGATAAAAATAAAAAAGTTATGAAGTATCTGTCTATAAGCAGAAAATTCACGTACCTGCATGGAGCTATGTAATACAGGCTCGTTATCGGGTTTAGAGTTAAACCCTTTTTTTGCAGGAGGACTTGAGTTAAAACTAGCCTCAAAGCTTCAGCAAAGATGCCCGTGCACTGGTAAAGTGTACCAACCACATTAAAATGTATTTCCCCATACGAAGATATCACAACACCAACACTGACCAGCAGCATGTTCAAGAAAACATCCCACCTAAGTTTGTCCGTCCCACATAAAACCGCCATTATAAGTGTTGCCACCGGCACTGTGTATCCATTTTCAAAATTTTACTTATTATTTAAAAATATATGTTGGAAAAGAAATAAAATATGTAGATCGGTTTTTAACATACTAAGGGCTTTAAGCATCTGAATGAAGGCCACTGAAATATGCAAGTAAGCAGTGTTGCCAAACCTGTAGAATAACATGGCAATTCAACAACCACCGACATATTTGAAAGAGATATTTTATAAGAATCAGTGTAATGAAAATTGTTCATACCAAAGGCTTGATGCGAAGAAAGCGCTGATGGGAATTACACATGTTGCATATCTACAAATGAAATAGAATTTAGTTTAAATAGCTTAAAACCGTAAGAATGATGCAAGAATGATTGGATATTCTAAGTTAGATATCTTACATTTCAAAAGTCATTTTAACAGGAGCAACAACCTGCAGTATGATAGGGAAAGAAGACAACCAACAAAATTAGTTCGAATTTATATCTATAGCATTAAAGTTTGAACTGCGTGAAATCATATTAAGGTTTTCTTATTCATATATACTGGGAAAAATAAAGATGTAAAAAACATGATGATTTTATTACCCTAAGATGTACTATGTAAGGACTTATATTGTTTTCTTGAAATTACCATGAACAGCACAGGACTTGAGTACTTGACTGTTATGTTATACAACTATATGCAAAACAAACAATGGATATCTGAAAAGATGACTTCAGGGACATGAAAGAGTTAAAAAACTCAGCTAGAGAAAATGGTGATAATATCTTTAATAATCTGCACCTCCCATACATTCTTCCAAAGTTATACTTCTTCAAAAGAGGAACGGCAGTTTAAACATGTTATTTTTTTTATCAAACATAAGTAACTTACCTTGGCACAATTAGATTTTTAAAAGTACTGAATCTGTGATACATAGATGCATGATGGATATTTGATATCATTATTTACATAGTACAACACAATAAAGACTTTCCAAACATCAAAGACAATTGCACGTAGATCCTAAGCAATTCAAATCATTTAATTATTGGTGTTACTTCAATAATGGAATTATTTCTACTATTAAGCCAATAAGGAATTTAGCTGAAGAATAGAGATTATTCAAACATTTAATAAAGACCAATACCTTGAAAACACGAACAAGAAGGAATGCTACAGCTCCAGAAAAGCCCATGTGTATCATAGTAAGCGTGATAGGAAAGGGAAAATTAAAGTACTTTGGAGAGAGAACCCACTGCAAATAAATCAAAAAAGTATTAGGCACAGAGGAATTTCTACAGAAAAGAATAATAATGCAAATGAACACATAACCGATGCAATTATTTAGTGCAGAGGTAAGACATAGATACTAGCTCTGGCACACTGCTCAGCAATTTTAAAAATCTATAACATGGGAAACATTTACATGATAAGAGTACAGTATAAACAACTAAACACATCCAAATATCAAGCGAGACATAAGGTGCAAACTAGTTACCTTGTTGTACAGAATAACTCCTGATGACAGCAAAATGTAGATGAATAGGTACAGGTAAGTCAAGAAAAGTGACTTGTTGATCATTTCTCTAGCAGCTTACTTTACAACCAGATGTCAATTATACAACGAGAATCTCTCTCCAACTGATGACAAATATTTGGCTCCTCCTCACCCGAGAGCTACTCAGCTTATCTAAAGCAAGGAGGGAATTTCATCTTCTCAACCATATTAAACTGCAAATGATCACCTCCTGCAAATAACACAGCTAAAAACCCTTAAATTTGGAACTTAAAAGAAATGTAAACAAGCCTTGCGTAGCTGGACTTGCACATGTATATCACAAACATTACTTTGTATAACAAATAAGGAAAGTAAGCAGAGCAGCTAAAAGATCTCAGAACCCTACCATCCACTTAGTAAATGGTGCAGTTTCAGAGCATCAATATATTAAGGGAATGTGATTGTCTAAAGTCTAAACAAAAAGTTTGGTTTGGGTATATATTGTGAAGAAATAAGAAAAATGATGGTAAACAAGAACAAAGAATAAAAGTGACTCAAGTAAAGAGTGGGTTTGTCAGATGAAATAATTGATTCAGATCTTAGTATAGAAAAACTGAATATTTGGATTATTGTTTTGGGGGTGAAAGGCATCTTAGGAAAGCCAAAGGAACCAAATTTTCAGACTGTCAAAAAGAAATCTCATCTCTCAGTAGCTGATTAAGAAATGGGGAAGTCCATGTGTTCATCATAATTACAGATGATAATTTGGTATTTATAAAAAAATTAGAGGTATAGACCCTGGAGGCTAAGCAGCATACCAACTATGTGTCTGCATAACAGTTAGTTATTAATCTTGGTCGAGTTGGGTCTTTAAATTGCATCAGCGTTGATTTTATTGTTTAACAAATAACAAGTATTCAGTCAAATTGTATTTTAGTTATTTCAGATCGTCTCAGTATGTCGTTAATTTTGGTCATGGTAGTGTTTTCACAATGGGTTCTATTAGGTTGCAAAGAATCAATTGATGTACATTCAGCCAAAGAATCATACTTATGTAAGCATTTCCTTTTCACATTATATAATTTTGACCATTTCAAATTTGGCATTGATGCAGCCCACTTATGTTTTATTGTGGGAGCGGTTGCCACTTGTTTATTTTCTCAATTTATGTTTTACCCATGTGAGTGACTCAAGAGGTTCAAAAAGCTCGTATACTAAAATAAATATGCATTTTGATTACCTACAAGGTGGTATTTGTTATTGTCTTGTTTAATCTTTCTTTGCTTCCATTCCTTTCACCTAAGTTTATCATTTTAGTACTGTAGATAGAGTATGCATAGCTTTAGATACTGTTTTGATACCTTTGAGTTCACCAGAACTATACATTTGAATACGAATGTACTCAGGCAACTGTTCCAGCATCAATTTGGTAGACCAACCATATGAATGCAGAGTAATAGAATAGATAACAACATAAATGAATAAAATATCCACATTATCTGTGTCATCTATTGTTTCTGGTCAATGTGATATAAGGCCTAATTCAACAGGACATAGCTTAATCTGATATAATCTGAAATTCCCAACTTAAACTTGGTGGCTGCTTAAGTTACTCCCTGGTAGAAATTTGAAATTTTAACAGAACTACAGTTGTTTAAAGGACTTATAGAGCTCCACCTACTCTTTGTTTTAAACATTGCAACCTTACTTAGATCTACAATATCTTAAGCCAGAACATCGATTTGCACTTGCTTTCCATGGCAAGAACAAAAAAGAATCATATCCAGTACCAATTCAATCACAACTAACAAACGACTCAATGTCAGTAAAATCAACACTATAGTGGAACAGTGACACGATTTATCTAATAACATTCTTCATCCCTGAGATTACTAAGCATCAAAAACTAAATCAGACACCAGATGCAATCAGATTGCAAAAACCGAAGAATGAACTCCATACAACCAAATACTCGAGTTTAACATCTCTACATTTTACTAAAGAAATACACATTCAGCTAATTGCTAATGAAAACCTGAATCTGTTGAAAGAAATCGGATTTCAGAAACAAATCTGGTGATCTACATCTGAGAATGCGAAACAATAATGTGAAAAACGATCAGAAACAGTAGAAAGTAGTTGCACCTTGAAGATCGATTGTTCCAACCGCGTTTTTAGCGAAGTTTGAAGCAGATCCCTAGTGTCTTGAACAAGTGAAGATATGTGTGAATACAGAGTGATGTGATGAAGACATTTACTAGAGAGAGAGAGAGAGAGAGAGAGAGGGAAGTAAATGGGTGTGTAGGTTTGGGAATCACAAAGACTTTTGGGAGATCTTTCTTTCCACAAGGAGCAAACACTCATGGTTCCACAACATATCCATTTCAAGCCCTAACTATGTTACTTCTACTTGTTCTTTATGCATCACTTGTTGTACGTTTATATGTACACTCCAACATTTATGTTTCAAGTGATTAAAACTTGTTTAAATTTTTAATTTTATTTGTTTATCTTATAATATGTGAATGTGACATTCAACTAACCATAATTAGCTATCCAACCCAATCCATAAATCATAATCAAATGGGTGGATGTATGTTGGACAACACAAAAAGAGAGTTTGTTTATAATTGTGTATTAGCGAAAATAGTTGAGGCTGATTCATTGATAATTTCAAGTGTCATCTATAAGTTACTTGGAAAGTCTTTTATTTTGAGAGATTATGTTTTTAATAATCTCTTCAAGATTATAGCACCCAAACGAGGCTAAACTGCATGTGATTATGAAAACTATAATATTAAACCCCTATAACCTCATTGCCGAACATACCCAATATCTTTGTTATTTATCATAAAATAAATCAATCCCAGATGGTTTGAGTAAGACGTTTGATTTTAATAGAAAAATGTATGATATATGTTTTCATATATGTGAGAAAGAGGCTGATTAGAAGCCTTTTTTTCAAAAAGAGAGAACCGTTTATTTTTTAATTCTAATTACCTCTTCCACATCAGTATGTCTATATATCAAATTCACCTTAATCTTAACCTAATTCATAAATTACAATAAACTAACTCTATTTTTCTCTAGTCCAAACCTTATTTTTAACTTAATTTTCGTTACCTCATGTTCCAGCAAACAAACGAATCAATTTGTTAACATAGAATAACTGATTTTAACCTAGATCATAGAAATAAAAAATGAGAAGGATATAACCATTGGAAGCCTCCAGGAAATATGTGAAATTTAATATGGAAGAGATGACTATGATGGTAACAAACTCTCTTTTTCATATTGTCTACTCACCCATAGACATAAGAGGTGAAAGATGTTTTTTCAAGAAAAACAACACACCCTTTAAGAGACTAGTCTTATCATCCCCAATTTCGAAAATAATTCATGCTTTTAGCGGGGAATTTTTGGGTGAATCGAGATACACTTTGTTCTACATGTTTAACTGTTTTCGGTGGCATTTCTTATAGTCTTTATGGTCTTTCAAAATGCAGCAAGAATCGCATATGTCTTTCAAGACTTACACTTATCCCAAATTTATTCAAAATGTGAATGATTATTCACATTTATTTTCTAAGGTGTTTTCTCTTTTACTGATTACTTTTTGTATAGTTGAGCAAAATAACATTTGGATGAAAGCCTTATAGTTCAAAACAACACATTCACATATGCATTTATCATTCTATAGTTACAAAAACTTCATAGTTAATTTTGAGTAACACTGGGACTTTTAACATGCAATGATTTCCTTATAGTAATAGTAATGAAATGCAATGCATGTAATGATTAGAGAACTTCATCCATATACAACATATACATTTGCTTTTTGAAGAGTTAATAGTTGATACTAAACGAGTTTTCTCTTCCCGTGCGTTGCGTCGAGAAAAAACAAAATAATACGTTAGCTTTATATATACATCTGATGTGTTTTCTTAAATAAATATAATAATATAATAGTGACAGCACTTTTATTTCTTGTTGCATGGAAATCATTGAATTCTTTTTTTCAATTATTAAGCTAACTCTAGTTATAATTTTTTTCATCATATATTTTTTCATAAATAATTACACTTAATAATTGGAATATTAATATTATATATAAAATTTAAGTACAATCAAATATTTATTCTTTGTTATATAACATAAAGAAAATATCACAACAACAACAGTACCCAATCCCGCTACGCGGGGTACGTTTGGGGGAGGTCAAAAGTAGACAATCATACCTATACCCGTAGGTAGGAAGATTACTTCCTGAAAAAAACCTACGACAGCAAAGAAAGAAAAACAATAAATCAATAAATAAAATAAAATAAATATATAAAAAATGAAATAAAATAAAGAAAATATAATCAATATAAATAAATAGATAATTAGGAATGAAACATATGCATCTCACACCTTCCAATGACATCAATAATCAATTTGATTAGAAATAAAATATCATGATATTGTCAAATTCTCATGATATTTTTGTAAATTACTAACATACCCTTTCAATAATCATGATAATTTACCTAAAAAGTTTGTCAATTGATATATAAGATAATAATTTCCTTATTATAACCAAATATATAATGTTGATATAATTCTATTTCAACTTTTACCATAATCAATCTAAACAGATAACAAAGACATTCTATATGTTGTAACAATTAGAGATTTTGTCAGTGTTAAAGGACCAGAATTAATTAAACCTAATTTTACTTCTTGAAAAGTGTAATTAGACAGAGGTTTTTATTGGTAATATAACCAACAATGATCAAGACCCACCTGTTTCAACTAGGAATAATAGTGACTGGCTCCAAAGTATACATAGTGAGAGAGCAAGCACATACCTTACAAATGTCAAAGGAAGTGTCCTTTGCTTTTTCTCATTAACTGATTGAAGGCTTTTGAACCTGACCAAACCACCATATGACTCAAACTGGTCAATCCTGGGTTTGATCCCACTGGTTCAATCCTAAAAGCGGAACTGGATTGAACACAACCCTCTAAACCCTAAAAGGGCTAGGATCTTTAAACTTTATTTGATCAACATAGTTTCTTGACAAACAATCCATAGATAAGGGTACAAGAAATATACCAGAACAAAAACCTTTAGGATTGCTAAAGATAGTCCACCACTACTGCACCTCCGATTGAACTGGCTGCTATACCGCTCCTGGATCACCAAGCTTTCAACACTCAAAGTCGAGAGTGTGTGTGTGTGTGTGAGTTCTTGCGTCGACCTCCAAAACCGAGAGACACCTCCTTGGTGTTCTTCGAAATCGACAAAAGAGAGAGAGCCGAGAGGGATGCGAGATCGAGAGAGAGAAAGAGAGTGGTGGTTAGGGTTAATCCCTTGTCTCATATCTTAATCCTTAAACTTTAACATATATTTATAAGGATTATCTTGGACCTAAGCCCGTTTAATTAAAAGCCCGCTGGTTTTAATTAAACTTTCAATCTCTTCACTTTGACCCCCTGGACTTTACTAGTTAATTAATTAACTTAGTCCGTTAAATATTAAAGACTTAATATTTAATTCTCCTTAAATAATAAATAACTATTTATTATTTATTTCCTTTCTAATAATTAATCCAAACTGGATAATTATTTATATCTCTCAATAATTAATACTATTGATTAATTATTCGTTTATCTCTTTAATAATTAATCTAACTGATTAATTATTTCTACACAGATTTATGGTGAAATCCAACTGTTCTGAATTGGGTGTGTTGTAGTGTGACCCTTTAGTCTCTTATAACATTGGATACAATATGCCCGTTAATTATCTCTGCACATAATCCAACAGACTCCCACTTGTGCAAGATAAGTAACAGCTACTGCACATTGTTAGCCTAAGGAGGTCCCTAGCCAGACACTTAGGGTAACCAGGTTATAAGAACTCTTATACCCCAAAGTAACTTGTGATAAAACTTCATAAGCAACCTGCTTAGAAGTAACCTGTTATAAACTAACTGTTTATAAACTAATCTATCATAAACTCCCTGTTTATGAATGGGCATGTCTTTATATAGGTTTGTCCCTTGCAGCGCGATATTTCAATTTTGAGCATGAGCATGGAAAAAGTCAGCTCAGAGACTCAAGAATTTGTTCATGACATACTTGATTTCGAAACTGCGTGATAAACGACAAAGAACAGATCAGTTCGTTTGGGCACGGCCTTGCACTTACCAGTTTCTCTAATCAGTCAAGGGGCCCGGAAATATCTCTCCTAAAAAGGAGGTGCAATTACCATCTTGCATATTTGCATTTGGCAACACGACTCCCACTGAATCTAGACACGCCCCTTATGACCACCCTGTTACGGCGTGGCGTTAGAACGCGCTAAGAAGACAACAGTTACCGCATCCCAAACCAAATACCTCAGGCTTGAGGATAACCTATGTGATAAATACTTTTGACACGAATCCACGAAGTATTTTTCACGGTGGGTCAATCCAATATTCGTAACCCTAACGAATATCCGTAAATTTTGGTCCGCAAAAAAACGTTCGCAGCTATATTCGATAAACTATCTAATCTACCCCAAAATTACGATGACTTTACAGCCCTATCATAGTTCCCACCACGATAAGTAGTCACGGATGATGTTTTGAATAAACCTAGTTTATTCCTGGATGAGCCAAAACATACAAAATTGTGAAGAACAATGAAACTAATTTCTACACCCTTCCATATTTCACTCTGGAATAAAGATGCATAATTTCTACCATTTCACTGACTCGATTCACGGTGTCTATCTGAATTACTCAATATTTTACATTTGTAACTTATCACGGATTACAAAGAAAATAATATGGTTATAAACCCTAAAACACAAGACTAGTACTTTGGAGTACTCCTTCTTGGTTTTGCTAGAAATCATTCTTGCAACCTAAGAATACTTCTAGACTTACTTATTTTATAAAATTCCTTAAACTTGGAGAGAACTGGAAATAACTCCAAAGTTTCCGATTTTACAAAATAATCTCCCTGTAATTAAAATTTTTAATTACATTTGTAGATTAAATCTTACTAGATTTATCCATTTGAAACGATAAAACTTTCTTACACCTACTTGTAAGAACCTTGAAATTAGATTCCCTGTGTATGCCAACACTAATCTAATATCATTACTAAGAATGTTAAAGAACATCCTATTTTATCATTTCTAACGTTAACCAACCAACAACATTTAATTAAGCTGACCTACTGAACTTAATGAGTAAAATTTTGTGTAAGTCATAACTTGACTCAAAAACTTGCAATGATATCTTTATCGAGTACCTCTCAATAAATCATGCATCCCTCGGATTAGTTCTTTCTGAAGAACTTACTGTTTTTAGATAGCTTCCAAAAATATCCAATAATTATATACTTTAAAAGCTCAAACTTGTATTTATCACACTGGTTAAAAAACAACCTTTTATTAACTCTGATAAATACATTAGTCAGGTGCTCCCACTATCTTTTATTAAAAAGTGCATTCTTTAAAAATATCCTTTTAGGTCTTAGTCAAAACTTGACTACCATACCTAAGACTTGTGTTCCAAACACATGTTATAAAGAACTTTAGTTTTTGCAAGAAATTTGTTTTATGAAACCAAGAACTTGGATCTCCCATATATCCATCTTTCCAATTACGGAAAATGGTTTCATTAAACTTACCATGATCACAAGTATGAAACACTCATAATGGTATCTTAAATTTCTTTCCTTAAAACATTTAGTATAAAACTCCCTTGATTATAATAATCACTTTTATACTTTCTTAAACATTTTATCAAAAACCATTTTACTTAGAAATAATAACTATCATTTCTATTTAGTTCAAGACTTTGAACATTCACTTTTCATAAATAACTTAAACACTTGTTAAATTAGAAAAACTATCTAATTTAATACTTGTTTATTTAAGCGTTTGAAAAAGTGGAGCCATCATTTATATAACTTCAAAAAATCATAGTGTTGGGATTGATCAAGCGGTAGAATAAAGGATTGCTAAGATAACTATGAAGAGGTAGAGAGAGAATCTCGTTTCACCTTCAAAACACACATAGTTTATTTCTTGTAAGTGTGGCAATCCTTACATTTCCTTGTCTAGCACAAGGCTTATATACCTATAAGGTATATTTACAATAAGCACCCTCAACTATTGTTGAACTCCTATTCTATTACAATAATACAGTTCTAACACATAGCATAAGATTATTATGAATCACCAATCAAGTCAAGACTTTGACTTATTGGCACTCTTTTAGTCACAGCTGGACTAATCATGATTCATACAATAAGAACACGTGCACGGATATGAACCAAAAATTAAATTTCCATAAACTTAAAAGTATCCATAAACAATATAAAATTTGTTCAAATAAACTTAAAAAGTTTAAATATCTAGGAAATAAAAATTATTTATAATATCCGTGAGCTGCACGTGGGATCTTCTCATGCTAGGCCGCATCACTTTCCATCTCCTCCTGCAATAAACGATTGCAAGATATTAGAATACTCGTAAAAACTTTTACAAGTGGAAAGTGACAAAGAAACTAATCACGCAATACCTGAGGAGCCAGACTTGCCTCCTGCCTCGTGACCTTTCGGACAATCTCGTTTCCAATGTCCGGCCTCGCCGCACCTTAAGCACCGATTCTCGGTCCTTGCCTTGTTTGGCTTCGGCTTCTTGCCATTGTTGTCGTTATTAGCCCTGGGTGCACTCTGGCTGGGCTGGGCCTTGCCCTTTCCCTTTCCGTTGCGCCCCTTCCTCTTCTTACGTCCACCATGTCCCACCATAAGAATGTCCTTAGACTTGGTCCCGATACTCTACTCAACAGTCTTGAGCATGGAGTGCAACTCAACCACGGATTTCTCCATGTTGTTCATGTTGTAGTTGACTATAAAAGGCTTATAGTCATCTGACAACGAGTTGAGTATCGTATCCATTGCTAGCTGCAACGGTACTGGGTGCCCAAGTCTCTCTAGGTGGTCCATGTAACCTTTCATTTTCATGACATGGTCACTGACCGAGGTCCCCTTAGCCAGCTTGCATGAGTTAAATGCTCTAGTGGCATCATAATGCTCTGTGCGGGCTTGCTCCTGGAACATGTCCCTCAGCTGGCGGATCATGTCATATGCAGGAGTTTCCATCATGCTTGATTGCAACTCTGGACTCATAGTTGCAAGCATGAGGCAACTAACATCCAATGCGTCATTGGAGCGCTTCTGAAAAGCCTCCCTGACCTCTCCCCTGGCATTGCTGGCAGGGGGATTTCCTAGAGGTTGTTCTAGGACATACCACTTTCTCTCGTGCCTCAGCACGATCCGGAGATTTCCCTCCCAAGTGAGAAAGTTGGACCCGGTGAGCTTATCCTTCTCAAGGATAGAGCGGAGAGAGAGGTTATTAGTATTGGTAACGTTGGTTGCCATCTACAAATTAAAACCCGGTTTAATTAGTAATTGCAAATAAAATTTCCAACATATATCATTAAACCCATAAACAATATATATTAGACCTAGGACCCATATTTCACATACTTGACGCAAGGTTTGAGCATTTCCCGCCAAGTCATGCTATTTCTGGTAGGTAACACACTGTACCAATCGTACCTAACTGATACGACTCCTAGAACCTCGTAGAGCACTTAGACCCAGTCTAGTATGTTTAACTCTACTCTAGTGCTTTTTGGGCCGGGACTCCCGATTATCACCAAAATAGATCGCACCACCTAAGACATCATGAATTCTGGCCGGGACTCCCGATTATCGCAGAATCTTTCATGCCCTTTCCCGCAATGGTTTGAACCCGGATGCCCAAGGTTTGGGCACTTCCGACACCCGAGTACCGTTTAACAGTCAAGGTGTACCATTAGGTAGGTAGCACACTGATCTAAGATTTTTCTTGGGTTTTAATTAAGTTTAAAAACTTAATTTTCCAGTTTTTGAAAAGTCATTTTAAAACCAACTGTTTCAAAAATACGATTTATATGTGTACCTGAACTTAGGTGCACAAAACGGTTTTTATAAGTTCCAAACTTATAACCTTGACAAAACTATAAGTTTTTTAAAATTAACTAACACGACTAACAACCTGTAGTCGTATTCTTAGTTTGTCATTAAAAACGTGGGTTTTCACTGTTTAATAACAACTTTTTATTAAACCCCTTTTTATTTACCATCACACGCATGTATATATATACCATACATATATATGAAAAGCAGTAAATAAATCACAACCACACAGATAATAATAAGCAGATAAAGCCCTATAGTTTTGCCAACTAATCCTAAGGTCAATCCTGTTGGATTATGTGCAGATATAATTAACGGGCATATTGTATCCAATGTTATAAGAGACTAAAGGGTCACACTACTACACACCCAATTCAGAACAGTTGGATTTCACCATAAATCTGTGTGGAAATAATTAATCAGTTAGATTAATTATTAAAAAGAAAGAGTAAATAATTAATCAGTTAGATTAATTATTAAGGAGATAAACGAATAATTAATCAGTAGTATTAATTATTGAGAGATATAAATAATTATCCAGTTTGGATTAATTATTAGAAAGAAAATAAATAATAAATAGTTATTTATTATTTAAGGAGAATTAAATATTAAGTCTTTAATATTTAACGGACTAAGTTAATTAATAGTTAATTAATTAACTAGTAAAGTCCAGGGGGTCAAAGTGAATAGATTGAAAGTTTAATTAAAACCAGCGGGCTTTTAATTAAACGGGCTTAGGTCCAAGATAATCCTTATAAATATATGTTAAGCCTTAAGGATTAAGATATGAGACAAGGGATTAACCCTAGCCACCATAACACACTCTCTCTCGATCTCGCCCTCTCTCTCCTCATCGCACACTCTCTCGGCCGAACTCTATAAGGAGAAGAAACAAGATGGAGAAGATCATATAACATTTAAACAAACCAAAAATTGGATTAACTAGGTTTAATTAAAACAAACTGTTTAATTTATCTTAATCCAAAACTTGTTCTTATCCAAAAATCACAATCCTTTTTAACCGTTTAAACTAACTGTTTAAACTTTCTGATTAATAGGATTAAACTTCTTAAAACTGGATAACAAAAACAAACTGTTTTGTTGCCCTTGGTGATTTTCGAAATAGCCTAAAGCAAGTAAAAGATCAAGAATCAAACCTTAATCCTAGAAACAAATAAAAACTAGAAACTATGGATCATAGAGCCGAGGCTCTGATACCACTGAAGGGTTTTGAACCTGACCAAACCACCATATGACTCAAACTGGTCAATCCTGGGTTTGATCCCACTGGTTCAATCCTAAAAGCGGAACTGGATTGAACACAACCCTCTAAACCCTAAAAGGGCTAGGATCTTTAAACTTTATTTGATCAACATAGTTTCTTGACAAACAATCCATAGATAAGGGTACAAGAAATATACCAGAACAAAAACCTTTAGGATTGCTAAAGATAGTCCACCACTACTGCACCTCCGATTGAACTGGCTGCTATACCGCTCCTGGATCACCAAGCTTTCAACACTCAAAGTCGAGAGTGTGTGTGTGTGTGTGTGAGTTCTTGCGTCGACCTCCAAAACCGAGAGACACCTCCTTGGTGTTCTTCGAAATCGACAAAAGAGAGAGAGCCGAGAGGGATGCGAGATCGAGAGAGAGAAAGAGAGTGGTGGCTAGGGTTAATCCCTTGTCTCATATCTTAATCCTTAAACTTTAACATATATTTATAAGGATTATCTTGGACCTAAGCCCGTTTAATTAAAAGCCCGCTGGTTTTAATTAAACTTTCAATCTCTTCACTTTGACCCCCTGGACTTTACTAGTTAATTAATTAACTTAGTCCGTTAATATTAAAGACTTAATATTTAATTCTCCTTAAATAATAAATAACTATTTATTATTTATTTCCTTTCTAATAATTAATCCAAACTGGATAATTATTTATATCTCTCAATAATTAATACTACTGATTAATTATTCGTTTATCTCTTTAATAATTAATCTAACTGATTAATTATTTCCACACAGGTTTATGGTGAAATCCAACTGTTCTAAATTGGGTGTGTAGCAGTGTGACCCTTTAGTCTCTTATAATATTGTATACAATATTGTTGGTCCCGAATGGATATTACAACAACAAATGTTTGTAGAAGGGGGGTTGAATACAAACTTTAGCAAATTAAAATTTTAGAGACACACGGTTTACTTTTATATAATTCTTATTGACGTTAATCAAGAATTACATGAACTAGATGCGGAAAATCTAAGTTCAATAAAAGGTGGCAACTAATTTTGTCTAACACATAGACAATGCTAATCTTAAACAACTAATGTCTAAGACGTTCAACACATGAACAAGTTTGTTACACTGAAAGTAAAATGCTAACTCTTCTAATTCTCAACTTATGAGATTTCAGTGCTTTTCAACGCATTCGCTTGTTTTTGCATGTTTCCATGCATGAATATATATAAGCAAAGTATGTCCGGGTTGATGAAGAGAGAAGGAGACAAAGGTATTTGATTTAATAATATTATAATAGATAAAGTTAGTGGGTGAAAAAGTAAGTTAACTTTATACACAAAGTGTGTAAAGTGAACATACTTTTCAGTAATGAGTATACCTGTAACACCCTGTAAATGGGCCTAGCAGTGTAGAGTTGTACTTTGTGCTTTAGAGCTTGTACAGTGACTTTAAGTGAAATTAATTAAGTGTTTTGTGTGACTAACGTGTCTCGTGTTAATTAATGTGATTATGTGAAAAGTGTCGGTTGTGTCTGAAAGTGATGTCGTGTTATACGGTTTCGCGAAATGATTCCGTAAATATCCCCGTTAGGCAAAACGGGATGGCGTGTGTTAAGTTGCAAGTTGAAAAGGGGAACAAAATACCCCGTGTTTTAATAATAAACACCAAGGTCGGCTAGTGTTATGCCTTATCCCTTGGCTTGTTCAAGACACAAACAAACCCACACTCAAGCATACGATACATACACATACACCTTGATTCTTTGCGGGTTTTTGAAAGAGAGATCAATAGCAAGTGGGTTGCAAGCTGATTCAAGTGATTAGTTCAGTTATTGTTTCATTATCTTCATCAAATTGTAAGTAATTTCATGTAAGAACCTAGTTTGTGTTCTTGAATAAGAAACACCATTTTAATGGTGTTTAATTGTGTGTTTGAGTTGTTTTTGTGTCAAAGATATGTTTATAAACTTCCTTTGATGTCGAGTATCATGTACAAACGATTGAATCTGGTTTCAATCGAGTTTTGGTGTCGAAAACGAGTAATTGCAGTGCTGTGTCGAAACAGGGACGAAGGTCTGCTGTTCGTGGACTTCTTACGGGCGTAGGAGGTATTCCCTACGGCCGTAGTAAGCCTTGTATATATACTACGGCCGTAGGCAAGGTCACTGCGGCCGTAGGATGTGTTTTTGTGTGGGTTACCGTCTACGGACGATGAAACAAGGACTACGGGCGTAGGTACGTAACCTACGGTCGTAGTTCACCAAAGAATAGCTACTACGGGTGTAGGAATAGGTTCCTACAGCCATAGTACATGATTCATTGGAAAGAAACTCTGCGGGCGTAGTGGGTTGACCCTACGGCCGTAGTAAGGTGTTGTTATGTGTCCTACGGCCGTAGGACATGTACACTACGGCCGTAGTAAGCTGTTCTGTGTTGACAGCTTGTGTAACTTGTGTTCTAACCTGTGTGTGTTACGTGTAAGTGATAACCAAGCCCGAACCTTATGTGTTAGGTGATTCGGACGACTCAGTGTGTTCTTGGGATTCTCGGATTCATATCTGCCTCTTGTGATATCGAGGTGAGTACCGGTTTCCCATAAGACTCAGTAAGTAGGGCTATTGTGTGCTATGTGATATAGTGATACAGTGTTATAAGTGATACCATGTGATATATATTGTGATATGTGATACGCATGCGTCCTGTGGACCCTATGGGTCAAACGTGTTTATGATTCCTGTCCGGACAGACGCAGGGGTTGAGGTCAGTCGCCGATGCGGCTGGGTCCCTTGAGTGTTATTCAGGGATTAGCGGTTCCCACGAGTGATTTTATGAGGTAAAGGTTCTGCAGGCCGCCGTTCCTCGACAAAAACAGGGGGGTCTTGGTTTGTAACTAAGGCCTAATTGAGTCCATGTGGCTCCGCAACGTGCTCGGGGGGTTGCTTTTCGTTTCCCCTCCAGCATGGATTGGTGTTGCTGACTTCTCAGTTGGATTCGTTGAGCGG
The DNA here is from genome assembly GCA_947179395.2 of Pulicaria dysenterica. Classification (NCBI taxonomy): domain Eukaryota; kingdom Viridiplantae; phylum Streptophyta; class Magnoliopsida; order Asterales; family Asteraceae; genus Pulicaria; species Pulicaria dysenterica. The sequence continues at coordinate 31,719,068 of OX359290.1, forward strand.
GATTTGCAACCCCGCAAGATATGATCCTGCTGACATGTTGGCACACCGCTACGTGATAACTTAGCCTTGCGTGTTTTATTGTGACGTGATAGCATGCTTATTGGTGCTTATGTGATACTTGTACTCACTAGCTAGTGTAGCTAATGTTTCGTGATATTTCCTTTTCGCAGGTTAGTGATCAGATGGCCTGGCGAGGCGGGTTGCTGTGGGTAGTGTTATTGTATATATCTTTTGGAACACTTGTAGTTTAATAACTCTGATAATGTTTAACGATGGTCGGTTCGTAGTGGTAACACTGGCTTAATTTTGGTACTTGGCTTGATTCGTTGTTTGTGATCGCCAAGTTGGTAAACAATACTTAATATGTAATCAGTGGTTTATTCCGCTGCAATTTTTGGTGTAAATAAAGTTTTAATTTACTCTAATTTTAAGCTCGTGAAACCGGTGTTACAATTAGGTATCAGAGCCTTAGTTTGAGGGAGTCGGGTACTTGTGAAAGTATTCGATCTCAAACTCGGGCTTGATCATCGTTAAGTGTTCCTAGAGGGGTAATTGGGGCTGAGTGTGAGCGTTATGTGTTTGTTGCTCAATGTGAACTAACTTGTGTGTTAGTAAATTGTGATTAAGTGTAATAAACGTGTTCGCCCCTTGTGTATAGAGAGTGAGTGAGTAGAATGTCTGGACGACGTGATAACACTGAGAAAGCTCTGAAAGAGATGGAGGATGAAGCCTCACATCACCATGCTGAAACCCAGGAGGATTCTTCTTGGCGAGACACTCAGGGCTCGAGGCAGGGAAGAGATTCTGAGGCGTATATTTTGTTGCTTGAGGAGGAGCTTCGCTCGACTAGGGAGCTACTGAGGGAAGCTATTAAGGGCAAGCAACGTGAGCAGTGTTCTTACAAAAAGTTTAAGTCTTGCGGGCCGAAGGTGTATGAGGGTAGTGATAATCCCTCAGAGACTATCCGTTGGTTGCGCGAGACGGATCAAGTGTTTGAGTCCTGTGATTGTGAAGCTGAGAACCGTGTCAAGTATGCGGGTCGTATGTTAAAAGGCAAAGCTCTGGATTGGTGGGATACTGTGAAAGATACTCTGAGTAAAGAGGTGGTTGCTGCTCTGACATGGGAGCAGTTTGCCGAAAAAGTGAAGAGCAAGTACTGTACTGATTACGATCTTGAGAGGATGGAGAACGAGTTCAATGCTCTCCGTAAGGGAGACAAACCAGTGGAGGACCTTATCCATGCCTTTACTGATAAGGTAAGGTTTATACCACACCTTGTGACTGATGAGAGGGCAAAAATGCGGAAGTTTGTGAATATATGCCGCTAGAGGATTGAGCTCATGTGAGAGCTGCAGTTTCTTTGGATCGGGCGTTTTAGATAGCCCGACAGATTGATGGTGATCGTCGCCAGTGTAAGGGTGATCAGACTGTGGAGGGCCAGAAGGGGAAGTTTCAGCAGTATTCAAAGGCTGGTACTTCAAAAGGGAAATCTGTTGCTGGAGGAAAAGTGGATTCGAGTAAGAAACCGAGGTTTGATAATCCTTGGTGTTCCTTGTGTCGTACTTACCATTCTGGTGACTGCTCGAAGTCTACTACCAGATGTATGAGATGTGGTGAGAAGGGGCACGCAGCTACAGAGTGCTCGTTCAAAGAGAATGTTTGTTTTAAGTGTCAAAAGTCGGGGCACAGGATTACAGAGTGCCCTAAGAGACAGAGGGGTGATACTGGAGCTGGAGCTGGTGGGTCTTCTGCTCAACCTAAGAAAGATGGCGCTCCTCGCGCCAAGGGTCGGGCTTTTCAGATGACAACTGAAGAAGCCAAAGCTGCTGGAGACGTGATTACTGGTACTTTTCTTGTAAATTCTGTTCCAGCTTGTGTGTTATTTGATTCTGGAGCTACCCATTCTTTTATATCTGTGGCTTTTCGTGATAAACTGCAATTGCCTATATCTGTGTTACCTGAGCCGATTAAAGTTGAAATTGCTAGTGGTAAGGTAGTTTCGGTTACGGATAGTGTTCCCTGTGTTAACCTTGACGTGGATGGGAATAGTTTCCCTATTTCTTTTCTTCTTATGCCAATTGCGGGCTTCGATGCGGTCGTTGGCATGGATTGGCTCAGTGGCCTGAACGCAGAGATTTTGTGTTCGAAAAAGATGGTGAAGATTCCTTTACCCGATGGGTCTTGTGTTGTAGCTCGAGGGGAACGTCGAGAGTCTGATATTCCTCTTATTTCTGTGATGAAAGCTCGTAAATCGATTTCTAAAGGCTGCGAGTTTTATCTAGCTCACGTGATTGATGCAAAGCTAGAAAAGAAAGTGGTCAAAGATATTCCGGTAGTGTCAGATTATCCGGAGGTGTTTCCAGAAGAATTGCCGGGTTTGCCGCCGGTAAGAGATGTAGAGTATAAGATTAATCTTGTTCCAGGGGCTACGCCTGTAGCTAAAGCTCCATACCGTCTTGCTCCTTCGGAGGTGCGAGAGATGATGACTCAGTTACAGGAGTTACTTGACAAGGGCTTCATTCGTCCAAGTTCATCCCCGTGGGGAGCTCCTGTGCTATTTGTGAAGAAGAAGGATGGAACTATGCATATGTGTATCGATTACCGGGAGCTGAATAAGCGAACGGTAAAGAATAAATACCCTCTTCCGCATATTGATGATTTGTTCGATCAATTGCAGGGAGCAACTTGTTTCTCTAAGATTGATCTTCGTTCTGGTTACCACCAGGTGCGGGTTAGTGAAGGTGATATTCCTAAAACTGCTTTTCGCACTCGATATGGCCACTATGAGTTTTTGGTTAAGCCGTTCGGCTTAACCAACGCGCCTGCTGTGTTTATGGATATGATGAATCGGATTTGTCGTCCTTTCTTGGATAAATCCGTAATTGTGTTTATCGATGATTATCTTGTGTATTCCCGAAGTGAAGCCGAGCACGAGTTGCATTTACGGCAAGTTCTTGAAACTCTCAAACGAGAGAGGCTTTATGCAAAGTTTTCAAAGTGTGAGTTCTGGCTTCGTGAAGTGCATTTCCTTGGTCATGTGATCTGCAGGGATGGTGTTAAAGTGGATCTGGCAAAAGTCGATGCAGTGATGAACTGGGGAGTTCCCCGAACTCCTTCTGAAGTTCGTAGTTTTCTCAGCCTAGCTGGATATTATAGGCGGTTTATCCGTGATTTTTCTAAACTTGCAGGTCCCTTGACTAAGCTTACTCGGAAAGATGTTGCTTTTGTGTGGTCGGAGGCGCAAGAACAAGCGTTTCAATCTCTGAAACGGCTATTGTGTGAGGCTCCGATTCTTTCCTTGCCCGACGAGTCTGATGACTTCGTCGTTTATTGTGATGCTTCTTATTCGGGGTTTGGCTGCGTGTTAATGCAGCGTGATAAAGTGATAGCATATGCGTCTCGACAGTTAAAGCCACATGAAGGTAACTATCCGACCCATGATCTTGAGCTAGCTGCTGTTGTGTTTGCTCTGAAGCTGTGGCGGCATTATCTGTACGGTACCATGTGTGTGGTCTGTACGGATCACAAGAGTCTGCAATACGTGTTTACACAGAAAGAGCTCAATATGAGACAGCGGCGTTGGCTCGAATTGATCAAAGATTACGACTGTGAGATCCGTTATCATCCTGGTAAAGCCAATGTAGTGGCGGATGCTCTTAGTCGCAAAAGCTCGTCAGCTGAGGCGAAGTTCATGAAGCTTGTGGTGATTCCTGATATTCTTGCGAGATTGAAGGAAGCACAATCTATGGCCTTGCGTGACGAGAATCTTGCAGTTGAAGTGATGCGAAAACAAAAAGATATGCTTACAGATGATAGCCGGGGGCTAAAGACTTTCCAGTCTCGTGTTTGGGTGCCTCTGTATGGGGGAAATCGTGAATTGATTCTACAAGAGGCTCACCAGTCTCGACTGTCTGTTCATCCGGGCAGCACCAAAATGTACCATGATCTGAAATCTTTGTACTGGTGGCCTACTTTAAAGCGAGATATTGCTTCCTACGTGGAAAAGTGTCAAATATGTGCGCAAGTGAAGACTGAGCATCATAAACCATACGGTAATCTTCAGCAACTAGAAATTCCTGAGTGGAAGTGGGATAATATTACGATGGATTTCGTAACAAAGTTGCCGAAAACGCTCAGAGGGCACGATGCTGTGTGGGTTATAGTTGACCGTTTGACCAAAAGTGCTCATTTTCTGGCTATCAGCGAGTCTACCTCGTTGGATAAATTAGCCAAGTTGTATATTGCTGAAGTGGTGTAGCGCCATGGAGTGCCGTGTTCTATTGTGTCAGATCGCGATCCGCAGTTTACTTCGAATTTTTGGCAGAGTTTACAGCGTGAGCTTGGCACTCGTGTTCACCTGAGCACGGCGTACCATCCTCAGACAGACGGCCAGTCAGAGAGGACTATCCAAACCCTGGAGGACATGCTTCGCGCATGTGTACTTGAGTTCAGTGGAGCGTGGGATTCACATCTGCCGTTGATTGAGTTTGCTTATAACAACTCATACCATTCCAGTATTGGGATGCCTCCATTCGAGATGTTATACGGGAGACGTTGTCGCACTCCTACGTGTTGGCTAGAGCCTGGCGAGAAGCAGTTCGCCGGACCTGAAATTGTGCAAATTACAGCTGATAAAGTGTGTGTGGCACGTGAAAAGCTAAAAGCCGCTCGTGATCGACAGAAAGTGTACGCTGACCCGAGACGTCGGCCAGTTGAGTTTAACGAGGGCGATCGGGTTTTCCTGAAAGTCTCTCCGTGGAAGGGTGTTATCCGTTTTGGCCGTAAAGGTAAATTGAGTCCGCCTTTCATAGGACCGTTCAAGATCCTGCGCAGAGTCAATAATCAAACCGTGTCTCTGGAGTTGCCTCCAGAACTTGAGGGTATTCACAATACCTTCAACGTGTGTTACTTGCGTAAGTGTAAAGTGGATGAGATTCAAATTCTGCCACTGCAGGAGCTGAGAGTTGATGCATCAAAGCGCCTCGTTGAGGAACCTGTTGAGATTCTCGGCTCAAAGACTAAAAAGCTACGTAAGAAAGTGATCAAGCTCGTTCTTGTGAAGTGGAAGTATAACCTAGGTTCGAATATGACCTGGGAAACTGAAGATGACATGCGATCGATATCCCCACCTGTTCGTGAGTGATCAGATTCCGAGGACGGAATCTTCTTAAGGGGGGTAGATTAGTAACACCCTGTAAATGGGCCTAGCAGTGTAGGGTTGTACTTTGTGCTTTAGAGCTTGTACAGTGACTTTAAGTGAAATTAATTAAGTGTTTTGTGTGACTAACGTGTCTCGTGTTAATTAATGTGATTATGTGAAAAGTGTCGGTTGTGTCTGAAAGTGATGTCGTGTTATACAATACTTAATATGTAATCAGTGGTTTATTCCGCTGCAATTTTTGGTGTAAATAAAGTTTTAATTTACTCTAATTTTAAGCTCGTGAAACCGGTGTTACAATACCCACTATCTATTATTATATTATTAAATTACTACCTTTATGTCTTAAGAAATTAACCTTATCCTTCCATGCTTGTGCTTTAATCGACACCATGCTTTCTGAAGATTTGACTTTACCAAATATGGAGTTGCCAGCCATACTTAACATCATATCTTCGAGATCTTCTTTTCAAGAGTATCTTTCTCCTTTTCCAGGGGATAAAGATCTATCCTTTTTGTATCATTGTAGATCCAAAAAGTGCTAAGTACTTTTACAAAAGAATGATCTAAGGCATAATAAGAACAACACATGTTCTGCCTTTGACTTTAAGAAAATATTACATAGAAAAGCTATTAACTGAGATATACAATAAAGACTCAGTTAACAGACACTGAACTACAAATATAATTTTGCTCAGCTAAGGATAAGTGTGAAAGACTCAGCTGACTAGACTTGCTCAGCTGATCAAATTGCTCGGCTGAAAATACAAATCGTAGTAGCAGCTAATAAACTGATTAACTCAACTGTCAGCTGTTCCCAAGGGCTCAACTAATCATTTGAGTATAGTCAGTTCACAAAGAGAAGATTGGATAAGTAGTAAATACCTATTAACTGACAGATGGAAGGCATCAGCTGATAACTTGTGATTGTGTCAGCTGATCCTTGACTGCTTAGCTGACCTTGAAATCTTCATCAGCTGATGGTTCTAGGCCCTCAGCTGATCCAGTGTGATTCCTCAGCTGATGCTCTTTGACTGATCTTTTCTTCTCAGCTGATCTTTCTGAAGCTGGTCCTTTGGCTGATACTCAGTGTTCAGCTGACACTATGATTCGTCAGCTGACATTTCTTACTTAGAAATTCTTTAAGTCTCAGAAAGAAAAACAACACATGTTTTTCATCAATCTAAGTCCAAAACTGAATATATGGTTCTGTTAACATCAAATCCTATTTTACTTAATAGATAGGTTTGATTAAGGTTTGATATTGCTATCTCACCAACAATCTCCCCCTATTTGATGATGACAAAACCTTATCTTGTTTAAGAAGAATCAGTTTGACTAGGATTTGCAAAGATATAACTTTTAAGTGCAATTTTGGTTACCTAGCTATCTGTTTTTGGTAACTCTTTTAAGTATGTTCCCTGATGTTCTGTTTTTGGGAATCTTTTCATTTATGAAGTACCATTGTTCTGTTTTTGGTATCTTTTCTATCCTTTTTCTGTTTTTAGGATTTTTGATCTTTTCTATATTTACATTATGTAAGCTATCCACTCAGAGTCATCTATACTAGCATATTTAGCTAAGTAGTCCATGATCAAAGTTTCAAGCTTGATTACAAAACAAAGTATTTACATAAGAGTCTGTACAGTGAAAGCTAACTAAGAGTTAAACTAAGTACAGAAGTTGAACTATTCTAGGAATAGAAATTACATCTACTCTAGTTATGAAGTGATCTTCATTCCCACCAAGGTTCTTCTTTAACATCCAGAAGTCTGTTCAGAGGATTGGCAGCCAACAACTCTTCAGCTCTTGCTTGAATCAGATTTTCAAAATGTTCACTTCCTGTCTGTCCCCTTGTTAAATGTGCAGCTTGAAAGATTAATTCTCCAGGGGCTCTTCCTAAGTCAGTTTCTCTTAGGAATCTCCAGACACCAGCTCTGTTTTTGAAGAAAATCCCTCTCTCAGGTTCAGTTATGTACTTAAACATTTCTGGCTCAATGTCGGAGGGCAAAGCAGTGTTGAAATTTTCATATGCAGACAGGTAAGGATGATAAGGATTAAGTATAATCCGTTCAGCAGGTACAAAAGCTTTGGAGGATTTCTTGAAGGCATCCTCAATCATATCAATGTGTTCCACAAATTGATCATGAGTGCATATCCTGTGGTAAACAGCCATTCTGATCCAGAATTCGAATTTGTTTATAAACCTTGGGCAATTTCACTTTTGGATTTAAGGAGGTGGTACAGAGTCTCAATCATCTCAGTGAAGGAGAACAGTTTGCAGTGATGGATATAGGCATTCTCATGTGTTTGTCTTTCATCTCTTCTTACTAATCTGAGATATGGCCCTTCATCTGTTCCCTTATATGGAGTGACTCTGGAAATGAGATTTGGATCCTTTCTTTCTATCAAGTTCTTCTTGTTATCTAAGACCTCTTTGATCTCCCTTTCAGATTGCTGAGTTGTAACTCCAAAGTTGAACTCATGCAATGCTTGAATGGCTTCTCTGTGAGTTCTTCCTCTTTTAGGAACTTTCTTGACAGAAGGATCATCTTGCTGTGATGCAACCTGTGTTGGATGTGATTGAGAGGATAGCATGATGATTTCTTCTTCTTGTAATTCTCTCAATTCATCATCAGTGACACCAACTGCAGCAGCAAGATCCTCAGTGGTAGTGAAATCCTGGTGTCTCTCTTTGGCTTTAAGAACATCTTCAATGGTTGAACCAAGAGCAGCAGCCAGTTCACTTAACTCTCTGAGATTCTCATCTTCTTGATTTAGCTCTTCCTCTCTTCTTTCTTCTTCTTCAATCTCCTCAGCAGTCATTATCTTCTTTCCTTTTCTTCTTGATGAACTGCTGGGAGTTGGTTGACTTGATTGAACTAGAGAGGAAGCTTGGACTGGTGGAGCTGTAGTGGAGGAGCTCTGCTTCCTTATGTTGAACATAGAGGACAAAGGCATTTCATCTTCCTCATCATCATCAGAATCCTCAGATGGTAGCTCAATTGGAGCACAGGATTCACCTTGCTTTGATTTCTTTGTCCTTCTAGCCATTTGCTTTAGCCTTCTCTTTGGCCTCTGCTCTTCTTGAGCAGGTTGCTCCCCCTCAGATTTATTCTCCCCCTCAACAGATGATCCTATTTCATCGGGGGTCGATGCATCCTCTACTTGTAAAATAGACTTTGTCCTAACTGACTTCTCCCCCTTTTTGTCATCATCAGAGGAGGGAAAAACAGCAGGCTTTGCAGGGGGATCAGGAGTGGTGAAAGAATAAGGAGTTGGGATAGGTGTAGAGGTAAAGGGTGGTATGGTTGAGGATGAAGGTGAGGCAGGTATAGGATGGGAGGGTGTAGGAATAGGAGTAGAGGTTTGGTTTAGAAGTTGATCTAGTTTGGTAAGAATAGGGGAAAGATCAACAGGGGCAGGGGTGGGTTGGGGTTTGGGTTGGTTGGCTTTAAGTGACTCAATCTCATTGGTTAGGTGAGAGATTTGAGTTTCTATTTGAGTTTGGAAATAGGTAAAGGAGGCTTGAAGGCTAGCCATCTTTTGAGAGATAGATAATAAGGTTTGAAGTAGTTGGGGTGAGGGTTCAGAAGTAGTAGTTGGAATGGGTTGGGTTGGAATTGATTGAGAAATTGTGCTTTGAACTGGAATAGATTGTGGTCCCTCACTTAGACCTTGGTATAGAGGCCTAAGATCACTGGGAGCATAAATGGTACCCTGTACCAAAGGCTGGTTTATGCCACTAGTATTGACAGGTAGTGCACTAGTATGTGTAAGAATTGAATAAAAAACATGTGCAAGTAAGTGAGTGTGAGTGAGGGTTACACTCAAAGGGGTATCCCTTATTACAGTAGTAAGTTGTTGTGAACTTACTAGGGGATAGGCTTGACACATAGGGGTTGTAGACACAGTATGACCTTGGGAGAAGGTCTGTCTTTCAATGGTATCACCCTGTTGGGAGGGTGACCCAGATTGCAGCAATCCCATATTTACAGATGTGCCCTGTTGTGAGGACACACCCACTGGTTGTAGGGTTATATCAACTTCCATGAGCTCCCCCTCAAAATAAGAGGTAGCTATAGGAGTTGAGGTCAGAGGTGCATTGTGCATATCCTCTGAGATAAGTGCAGTATGCACCATCTCTATTGACCTTGTTTCTATTTGGGTTACTAAGGGAGTAGAACTAGCAACTGTTGGGAGTTGACTAGAGCTTGGCTGTTGTGGGGGTGTTACAACTAGAGGTGAGGATGGGTTCTCATTGGTGGGGTCAACCAAATGAGTATCCTCAAGAGTGGTAGATATTATACCTGAGATGTGCTGAGTCTTGCTGATCTCAATTAGGTGAATGAGATTGTCAGAAATTGTGTCTTCCTCAGCATCATCACCATCAGCTGCATCACCACTTTGTAGGTTTTGTGGAGTGCTTGAGCTGGATGGAACAGGGAAATGTGAGAGTGGCATCCCAATTTGAGAAGATGAGGATGTGGTATCTTGAACATTTTCAGCATAAGGAATTCCAGCATCATCACCATAAAAGTCATCATCTCCCTCATCATGATCATTTTGACCACTGTCAGCACCATTGTCATTATCACCCTCAGCATCAGGATTAATAGGCTCATCCTGTGCTGGTTCATCAAACACATCTGCTCTAAACATCAATTCTTCTTCCACTAAGGCTTCATCTGGAGCATGAGTCATAGACTCCTCAGAATGATCAGTAATTAAATCAGGAGACTCAGAATCATCAGCCATTTGTCCTTCAACATGTTCAGCATCAACTTCCTCTTCATTTTCAGCATCCTCAGCAGCAACATCAATCAACTCTTGCATCTGAGCAGTTATAGCAGGACCTTGAAATTCCCTTATCAAATGGAAAGTTTTCTGACCCATTTGAGGGATGGTCATTGTGTGCAAGTGAGCAGCTAACCCAGCATAGTGTTCCCTCTAAACATCTCTAAGTGCAATTAAACTTAGATACCTGATGTAAGGAACTAGGGTTCTGGTTGATTTCTTTGATGTGCCCAGAGTGATCTTATCTACCATTTCAGAGAATATGACTTGTGAGAAGTCAATATTCCTCCCTGTGACCAAAGCATGAAGAATCATCAATTCAGATTGATTCATTTGGTCATGGCTGACAGACTTGTGACCAAAACATCGAATTATTACACTGGCCAGATACTTCCATGGGTGTCCTAGAGTAGACAGTTTATACTGGCCATGGGAAACAGCACCTTGGTAGCCAATCAGGGGCAAAACCTCTAAAACTTGATCCATTGTAGAAAAAGGTTGAAATGGGGCCATATGGGGTATGGAGATCGCTTATCTAAGAGAATCGGTAGTGATGTTTATGTTGATGGTACCATTGAGGCAGGTGCAAGTGATTAAATCTTGATTAGCATGGTACCTTGCAGTGTACCACATCTCACCAACAATGTTTGGAAAGATAAACAGAGGATGAGCAGATAGACATGCGAACAGGGGATGGGCAGTTATGAAAGCCACCGTAGGTTCGTATCCCTGGTTTGCTTTGCTCGCGGGAATGTCAGTGTTTATGAGAAAGTTGTTTGGGCGTATTGTGATTTCAGAGTTGGGTGTGACATTTTCACCAGCAATGGCGTTTGGAGAAGTTGTAGGGTTGAAGATCATCATGATTACAGAATGAATGAAGTTTGAGCAACGAGAGTTTAGGGTTTAAAAGTTTGAGAGAGAAAGAGTGTTTGGAAATTTTGGAAGCTTAGGAAACGAATAACCGCTCGAAAACACCTTTAAATCTTCCTTGGAAACCTAAACTGTTACACAAATATTTTGCAAAAAGTAACTGTCACTTCTGCAAAAAGGTAATAGACGGAATAAAAATTAAATACACAGACAATAAACGGATGAATAAACTAAATTAAATAACCTAGTAACACAATAAATACAAATGAGAAATTAATAAAATAGGTGTGGGGACACAATATTTTTGACTTTTGAAAAACATCAGCTGACAGACGAGAGGGTCAGCTGATCCATGTTGAGATAAAAATAAGTGTCAGCTAATGAATTCACTTAGCTGAGCTTCTAAGTTTTAGCTGATGGTTTATCAGCTGAGGTGTAGTGTCAGCTGATGATCGTCAGCTGACATAATTCTATTAGCTGATCTACCATAAGTAAAATATGTAGAAGCTTAGATAAGTACTTCATTTCACACACAACTAAAATTATTTTCTCACACACAATTAACTACCTAAGAAAAGAATATATTACAAATTTAACATTCCAAGTTTGGATATTAGGAAGTTGAACCGAGACTCATCCAAAGGTTTTGTAAAAATGTCAGCCAATTGAACATCAGTGTTGATATAATGCATTGAAACTTTCTTTTTCTGCACATTATCTCTAAGAAAATGATGTCTAATTTCAATATGCTTAGTTTTTGAATGCAAAACAGGATTATTAGAGATAGATATAGCACTTGTGTTGTCACACAGAATTGGGGAGTTTTCAAACTGTAAGTCATAATCCAGTAGTTGATTTTGCAGCCATAGCAATTGAGCACAGCAGCTTCCAGCAGCAATGTATTCTACCTCAGCTGTAGAGGTTGAAACAGAGTTCTGTTTCTTGCTTGACCAGCTGACTAATCTTCCACCTAATAATTGACAACCCCCAGATGTACTCTTTCTGTATAGTGTGCAACCTGCAAAGTCAGAATCAGTGTATCCAACTAACTCAAAATCAGAGTCTTTGGGGTACCAAAGACCTAGATTAGGAGTTCCTTTGAGATACCTAAAAATTCTTTTAACTGCAGCTAAGTGAGATTCTTTGGGATCTGCTTGGTATCTAGCACAAAGACATGTAGAAAACATAATATCTGGTCTACTTGTAGTAAGGTACAAAAGAGACCCTATCATACCTCTATAAGCTGTAATGTTCACTGATTTACCATCAATGTCCTTTCCAAGTTTTAAGGCAGTGGACATGGGTGTTTTCATTGAAGAACAATTTTCAAACTCAAATTTATTAAGTAAGTCATTTACATACTTTGTTTGATGAATGAAAATTCCATCAACCTCTTGTTTAATTTGAAGACCTAGAAAATAGTTTAATTCATCAATCATACTCATTTGATAGTTATCAGACATGAGTTTGGAAAACTTTTTGCAAAGATCAACATTTGTAGACCCAAATATTATATCATCTACATAAATCTGTACAAGAATCACATCACCCTTGAACTTTCTTATAAATAAGGTGCTATCTATGCTTCCTCTTATAAATCCTTTATTAGTCAAAAAGGAAGAGAGGGTATCATACCAGGCTCTTGGAGCTTGCTTCAGACCATACAAAGCTTTGTTCAAGAAGTATACATGATCTGGTTTGCTTGTATCCTCAAAACCTGGAGGTTGTTTGACATACACCTCTTCTTTCAATTAACCATTTAGGAAGGCACTCTTAACATCCATTTGGAATACTTTGAAGTCTTTGAAGGCAGCATAAGCAAGAAATAGTCTTATTGCTTCAAGTCTTGCAACAGGGGCAAAGGTTTCATCATAATCAATACCTTCTTCTTGACAATACCCCTGAGCAACTAATCTTGCCTTGTTTCTGATGATCAGCCCTTGTTCATCCATCTTGTTTCTGAACACCCACTTAGTGCCAATGATGGATTTGTCCTTTGGTCTTTGCACCAAAGTCCATACATTGTTTCTTGTGAATTCAGCCAATTCTTCTTGCATGGCATTTATCCAGTGAGGATCAGTTAGAGCTTCATCTACCTTCTTTGGTTTAATCATTGAAACAAAACCTGTATATAAACAGAAGTTACAAGCTTTTGATCTTGTTAGTACAGGTGCTTCTATGTTACCTATGACCTGATCAATTGGGTCAGCTAATGAGACTTCTGGTTGATCAGCTGACAGAATTTCTTGATTACAATCTGATGAGACTTCTACTGGTGAGGGAATGTTTGATATGGAATTAGAGTCCATTGATGTTGAATCATGATTCCCTTCATTTAGTAAAAGTGTGGGTTGGTTTAGGATAGAATGTGCAGAGGTATTTTGTAAGTTTGGAACAGGTTCATCTAAGTCATCTATGTCAGCTGATGAGATTGGATCAGCTGATGGGAGTGGATCAGCTGATACTGGAATGTTGTCTTCAGTATTCAGCAAATCATTAAATTCCTCACCTGTAGATGGATTAGTAGAACAGGAAGCAACAAAGTCATTTTCATTAAAGCTTACATTGATTGATTCTTCTATGACCTTTGTTTTGATGTTGTAAATTCTGTAAGCTTTGGAGATCACAGAATATCCAACAAACACACCTTTATCAGCTTTTGGTGCAAATTTTTGCAATTGATCTTTTTGGTTCAGAATGAAACACTGACACCCAAATATGTGTAGAAAGCTGATGTCGGGCTTCCTTCCCTTGAGCACTTCATAGGGAGTCTTGTTGTGCCTCTTTATTATAAGGGATCTGTTCTGAGTAAAACATGCACAGCTGACAGCTTCAGCCCAGAAGTTGAATCCTAATCCACTCTCACACAGCATGGTTCTTGCAGCTTCAATCAAAGTTCTGTTTCTTCTTTCAGCTACACCGTTCTGTTGTGGAGTTCTTGGAGCAGAGAAGTTTTGAGATATTCCTTTCTCATCACAGAAACCTTCAAGAGTTTGATTTCTAAATTCAGTTCCATGATCACTTCTAAGCATCCTTACCAGATTGCCATTAAGCACTTCCATCTTTCTAATAAAGCTTATAATCTCTTCAGCAGCCTCACTCTTTGATTTTAGGAAGATGACCCAAGTGTATCTTGAAAATTCATCAACCATTACCAATGCATACTTACTTCCATCAATACTAGAAGTAGCAACAGGACCAAATAGATCCATGTGCAACATGTAGAAAGGTTCAGTAATGGAGAAGGCTTGCTTAGATGGAAACGAAGTCTTGTGCTGCTTTCCCTTCTCACAGGCAGAGCAAGGTTTAGGCTTAACATACGTCAGTGAAGGTAGTCCTGACACTAGTTCACCCTTGCTCAACTTGTTAATGTTTTTGAAGTTTAAATGGGAAAGCCTTTTGTGCCATAACCAGTTTGTGTCAGTTACAGACTTGGTATACAAACAGGTTAACTTGGATGGATCACCAGAGGACATATCAAGAGTATATACATCCTTGGTTCTCTTTGCACAAATTATTGTTTTACCTTCTTGATCTAAAATGGAACCACCTGTCTTTGTAAAGATGACTTTATGATCACCATCACATAACTGACTTATGCTGATGAGATTATACTTAAGTCTTTTAACATATGATACCTTGGATAAAGTTAGGTTCCCATTATGAAGTTCTCCGTGGCCTTTTGTTTGCCCACAATTATTATCACCAAAGGTTACTCTTGGACCTTTTTCCTTCTTGTAGTTACTAAGCAAGGCTTTACAACCTGTCATGGTCCTTGAACATCCACTGTCAAGATACCACGTGTTCAGACCCTGCATAGATGTGATTGAAAGAAGGTTAGTGAGATTTGAGCATCCACATTTAAGTGGACCCCTGTGGATTGCACCTAGCCATCCACTTTATATTAGGTTGTTTATGAATGAGAGAAACAGCTGTGTTATCATAATCAGTCCGCTGTCTTGAGTTACCTTCTAGAGAACAATTACCTGCCTTATGTTCTTTGCTCCCACATTTATAACATTTTTTATTTTTGGAGCCTTTAACATGTTTTGGTAATTGACTAAAAGATGTCTTAACTGTTTTATGATGACTATGGGTCATCAGCTGACAGATTTCACCATTCAGCTGTTGCAGCTGATTCTGTAAACTAGTAAGGTCTTTGTTTACAGTCACCTTAGGTTGACCCTTAGTTAAAATGATTTTTTGATCAACTTTAGGTGTGGCAGACTTAGACTTTTTGTAAACAAAATGTCCTTTTCCCTTAGTTTCTCCTATTAAAAGAGTTTGAAGTGAAGTTTGATCAGCTAAACAAACAGAAGAGGATCCATGATCAGCTGACAGGATATCAGCTGAGCAATTATCATCTACTTTTTGATCAGCTGATGTAATATCATTAGCTAAGGAATTTTCAGTCAGCTGAGTTCCTAAATTTAATGTATCAGCTTTCAAGGTTTGACAACAGAACGTCTCTTTGGTATCAACAAATGATTCCATTCCTTTACTTACTTCCTTTACACTTAAATTTTCAGTACTTTTGCTTTCTGTCAAGACAATAGAACTTGAACCAACTTTTGAAGAGGTTGAGTCTTTCAGCTGAGTACTTTTACTTTTGACAAATCTGTTAGTGATAATACTTTTTCCTTTTACAATCTTTTGAAAAGTAAGAGGTAAAATATCAGCTTTTTCTAAGATATTTATGTTCTTGCTAAAATCAACACAGTTAGCAGCTTGGGAATAATTTCCACCAATAATAGCTTGAACTTGTTTTGGAATCTGCTCATTGACACACTGAGTGGTCTTCTCAGCAGAAACACACCAAGATCTAACTACTTTTTGAAGGTCATTAAACTTTATTGTTGCTTCATTGGTTTCTTTTACCAAGATCTGATTAAGTATCTTTTGATTAGCTAAATCATCTTCCAGTTTTGTCATTTGTTTAAGTTTCTCATCTTTAAGACTTAATATCTCTTTTAGTGATTCTATTTCTAATTTTAGCTTCTTTTCTCTTTGAATATTTGACTGAAACTCAACACACAGATAATCAAACATAGTGTTCTTTTCATTTTCTTCATAATTAATAAATTTTCCAACCTGATACATAGAAGAAGGATCCCAGTCAGGAGAAGTACAAGCTTTAGCAGCTTTCTTCATATCCTCATCAAAGGAACTTGTACTTGCTGTGTTGGCCATCAAACTGAACTGAGCTGTGAGGACCTCATCTTCATCACTTGAGAGATCTTCCTCAGCCCAATCTTCTTCTTCAGCAACCAGCACCCTGTTCTGAGCTTTCTTCTTCTTCTTGTCAAGGACAGCAGCAAGAAGCTTCTTATATTTGGCTTCATAATCAATCTTGCTGTCTGAGCTTGAGGAACCCTTGAAGCCTGTGTTTCCTTTGGACTTACATTCACTGGCATAGTGACCAGTCTTGCCACAAGAGAAACAACCTTCAGAAGCCTTTGGTTTTGACATGGCTTTTTCTCCTTTGAAGGGTTTCCTTTCAAACCTCTTGACACCCTTTCTTTTCAAGAAAGGTTTGAACCTTTTAACCAACATGGCAGCCTGCTCAACAGCAGCTTCAATGCTGTCCATGTTCTCCAGAACTACATCCCCATCAGCCACTTGCTCTTCATCAGAAGATTCATCCTCTTTCTCCTCATCACTGGACTCATCCACAACTGCAGCAAAACTCCTAGATCTTATATCCTTAGATACAAGGGCAGTAGTTGGAGCTTTTGCAGCCTCCTTCATATCCTTGGTAGAGAGTTTCCTTTGTTTCCCTGATTGTTCATGATTCATAAGATTTCCATATAAACCAACCAGTGAAAGACCCTTGATTTTCTCACCATGTTTAAGCACAGTGATAAAATGATCCCAAGATTCTGGGAGAGAGTCTAGAAACTTGTTTACAAGTTCCTTATTGCTTTTGTGAACATCTGCCCTTCTTAAGTCATTAATGAGGCAGTTGAACCTGGTGTAAGTCTGAGTGAGACTTTCACCTTTATGAGCAAAGAAGAACTCATATTCTCTAACCAGAAGGAGTTTCTTGTTCTCCTGCACTTCTTCAGTGCCTTCATATGCAACAGTCAAAGTGTCTAGCATCTCTTTTGCAGATTTACAATTAAGAACTTGATGATAGACATCATTTGGTAGTGCAGAGACTAAGGCTGTTCTTTCTTTAACATCAAGATTAACAAGCCTTTTGTCTTCATCTGACCACTGATTTATAGGTTTTATAATCAGTCTTTCAACAGCAGGAGCTTCATCAGTTGCTTCAGTTACTTGGATAGTTGAGGAAGGAACATAAGGACCTTCAGTAACAGTTTTAAGCATCACATCATCAAGGCTTGACATATAGAGAAGAACTCTACTCTTCCAGAGAGAGAAGTTCCCTCCATCAAATATAGGACACCTTGTGAGTGAACCATTGTTAGAAGAACCATTAGAGGCAGCAACAGAAGTGGCCATTTTGTAGTGTGGGGTAGAAGCAGTTGAAGAGTAAGCAAAACAGATCTTAGATATGGATTATCTAGCCTGCTCTGATACCAGTTGTTGGTCCCGAATGGATACTACAACAACAAATGTTTGTAGAAGGGGGGTTGAATACAAACTTTAGCAAATTAAAATTTAAGAGACACACGGTTTACTTTTATATAATTCTTATTGACGTTAATCAAGAATTACATGAACTAGATGCGGAAAATCTAAGTTCAATAAAAGGTGGCAACTAATTTTGTCTAACACATAGACAATGCTAATCTTAAACAACTAATGTCTAAGACGTTCAACACATGAACAAGTTTGTTACACTGAAAGTAAAATGCTAACTCTTCTAATTCTCAAATTATGAGATTTCAGTGCTTTTCAACGCATTCGCTTGTTTTTGCATGTTTCCATGCATGAATATATATAAGCAAAGTGTGTCCAGGTTGATGAAGAGAGAAGGAGACAAAGGTACTTGGTTTAATAATATTATAATAGATAAAGTTAGTGGGTGAAAAAGTAAGTTAACTTTATACACAAAGTGTGTAAAGTGAACATACTTTTCAGTAATGAGTATACCCACTATCTATTATTATATTATTAAATTACTACCTTTATGTCTTGAGAAAGTAACCTTATCCTTCCATGCTTGTGCTTTAACCGACACCATGCTTTCTGAAGATTTGACTTTACCAAATATGGAGTTGCCAGCCATACTTAACATCATATCTTCGAGATCTTCTTTTCAAGAGTATCTTTCTCCTTTTCCAGGGGATAAAGATCTATCCTTTTTGTATCATTGTAGATCCAAAAAGTGCTAAGTACTTTTACAAAAGAAAGATCTAAGGCATAATAAGAACAACACATGTTCTGCCTTTGACTTTAAGAAAATATTACATAGAAAAGCTATTAACTGAGATATACAATAAAGACTCAGTTAACAGACACTGAACTACAAATATAATTTTGCTCAGCTAAGGATAAGTGTGAAAGACTCAGCTGACTAGACTTGCTCAGCTGATCAAATTGCTCAGCTGAAAATACAAATCGTAGTAGCAGCTAATAAACTGATTAACTCAACTGTCAGCTGTTCCCAAGGGCTCAGCTAATCATTTGAGTATAGTCAGTTCACAAAGAGAAGATTGGATAAGTAGTAAATACCAATTAACTGACAGATGGAAGGCATCAGTTGATAACTTGTGATTGTGTCAGCTGATCCTTGACTGCTTAGCTGACCTTGAAATCTTCATCAGCTGATGGTTCTAGGCCCTCAGCTGATCCAGTGTGATTCCTCAGCTGATGCTCTTTGACTGATCTTTTCTTCTCAGCTGATCTTTCTGAAGCTGGTCCTTTGGCTGATACTCAGTGTTCAGCTGACACTATGATTCGTCAGCTGACATTTCTTACTTAGAAATTCTTTAAGTCTCAGAAAGAAAAACAACACATGTTTTTCATCAATCTAAGTCCAAAACTGAATATATGGTTTTGTTAACATCAAATCCTATTTTACTTAATAGATAGGTTTGATTAAGGTTTGATATTGCTATCTCACCAACAAATATGCCCGTTAATTATCTCTGCACATAATCCAACACTGATCACTTAGGTTTTGGGTTCCAACTGACATTTAAAATAATAACACGAGAATGATTGTTAAATGATGTTGAACCACGCATAGCCACTCGTAAAGTTTGAATGGTGAACTTATTATAAGAGGTCTAGGAGCCAAAAGACGGCGAAAGGATCTTTAGAATCAACAATGAACAAAGCTAGTTTTGATATGTTTGAACTCTTATAATCTCTAATTGTTTAAACTCAAGTGTGGAAAGACCGATGATAAGTAAATCTTATCGACTTGGTCAAAAGAAAGTGTTGTACACTTACAACACTTTATTATGGCCAAGCTAATAAGTCTATTAACGTCCATCTTTCAACAAACAGGTTCAGACAACATCCAAATTAGCAACCCGATACGCATCATCGTTCCTATGTTGAATGATATGATTCAATATAAAAAGTGAGGCTTTTGTGTTGTTTATTTGAATGGTGTATAAACGTGTCTATGATTTGAAAGTGTCGTACGCTTACAACACTCTCCATTTGGCAAAACCGATAAGCTCTACCTATCTTGTGTCTTTCAGATGACTAGTTAAAACAACATCCAAATTAACAATCCCAGTATGTCACTAAAGCAACCTTAGTAACTAGATGTCTAGTTAATTGTAGGCCTATAAGATCACACACAAATTCACTTGAGATCACTGTATAAAAATATTTTCAATCTAATAACCTTATTAAAAGGAAAGGATGTATGATATCATCATCCTTAGTTATAGGAATTTTTCTACCAATCACAACCTATTATTTTACAAATAAAAAAAAAAAACCCTTGATGATTACCAATAACAACGTCTTACTTTCAATTTATTTACTTTCCTCATATCAAGTGTGATTATTCAAATTGAAACTGTATTTATATAAGAAAGTTTTAAATCTTCAACCTTTCCATATTTGTAGGTGATTAGTATTGGTAAATATCTAAAAATAAAAACAATATATGTTTATTATCCTACAATATATACCTAAATAGTGAAATTAAGTTCAAAAACTTTTACAATTATTTTCTGTTGCTTTCGATGGTAATTTCTATTTTTAAAGCTGACAATGCTATAGTGGAAAACGAGATAGATTCACGTTTCTAAAAACATAAAGGTGAATCCAATCACTGTATCATCAAAGTAAAAGTAATTCTCATGTGAAAGATTTCATTAACGACAATCAAATAAATTCATCTAGCCTTGAGATGATCTTCATGGATGAATATGTAATATTTAATATTCAATATAAATCATATATATATCATTTGCCCATATTTCATAATTTCTATTAGTATTTTTTTATTTTAATATTTATTCTCAATTGGGTTTACAAGATAACCGTCACAATTAGAAAAACGCTACTAACAACGTTTGAGTGTCAATTAAAAGATGGTTTTTATATAATTTCAAATTTCAGGGTTGCATCAATAGGTTCTAAACCTAAAATGGTCGATTATGTTTCGAAAATTAGCTTCTTCCAAAACACCATTGTTGTGTGGCAATTTGATTTTCTATACATGTTAGTACTCTAAAAAACCTAAAAAAGTTTAAAAGTAACTTTAATCATCTTCGTTTTTATACACGGGGTGTTAAAGTAGCATATATTTACAATCAATTAAGGGAAGATTGGGTTTTAAAGTCGAAGTAAAATTAGCTATTGATTACTTGAATTCTGGCATTTCTGAACTTGTTAGATTGAATACCCAATATGGGCTCCGTGGACTTAATAAGTGTTAAACCCATTTAAGATAAAACTTATTTAGATTAACCTAATCATATTGTAATTATGATTAGGGTTTTTGAAAAACACCTCCTTATTTTAACCTACTCTTCGGTCATATACCTCAGCCCCCTTTGTGGTGTCGAAATTAACAAGTGCCTAGTTAATCAATTGTTAGAAGAAAGTACCTATGCATTGTTTGAAAAATGGGAATGGAGCTTGTATTTTTTTGGTGTCGTTTAAAAGTCATTAGTAGATAAACAAGCCCATCATCAAGGTTTATAGGATTTCCATTAAAAAGTAGTTGATACCACTCATTTCATATATAAAATATTATATGTTATCTAATATACTATAATTTATACATGTTTCTTACGTGTATTACTCTGCACTTTGCCTGGATTTGTGGTGAGAATCTATATATTAGCGCTTCTTATTCATTTGTTTTTCACCATGCATGCATTTATTGGATCTTTAGCAATGAACGAGCTATTCCCGATGGATTTCTAGCAAAGTTGTTGAAAAATAAGGAATTATGAAGCTTTACGGCCCCTCATGATCGCCTCATGACCCCCTCATGACCCATGTAGCTTTTGTGCTACACAGTATGTTTACAATTTCATGAGCCATGTAACCTTGACCCTTTATGACTGGCCACAACCTTCTCGCAGGCCATGAGAAGCCTTATCATCTAGCACAGTCCACTTGACCCACTTGGTCCACTTGCCTTTCACGATAAGATCACAAGTCGTGTAGGCGGCACCGGCTGTGAGATGGGGCTAAGTGAACGGAGGCGGTGGTTGGGTGGTGTGGCTGGGAGGGAAGCGACCTAGAGGCCTACGTGGGCTGCAACAACCGCTTTGTCTCCTTTATAAAAACTTATCAACTCTTCGTGTTGTCTTGCAATCTGCGCTCTGTATTCTCCAATATTTCTCTCCGGTCTCTCAAAACCGTTCAAATCGGAAAAGAAAAAATATATTATTTTTTGACAGTACCCCGATGAACAGTGGATGTGTGAACAGTGTTCTCATTTTTGTGAATAGTAACTTCCGGCGTGAACAATACGTGAACAGCGTCGGCGGCATAAAAGGTATAGTCAGGAATTTTTTCTTTGCTTAGGATCGAGGTGGCTCTTATATCAATTTGATTTGAACCAAATTGATATATTGATAAATCAGAACGAATACAAAAGTTGGTGTGCTTTCGAGAGGCACCAGTCTCTCCTCGACTTACTTTCAAGAGATAGGAGCTCTTCAAAACAAAGAAAATATCAATATAACACGCTAAACTCTCTCCCCTCCAAATGATACCCATAAACTTTTATTTATACTAAATAAATAACTCCCTTCCTAAGATAAAAGATTACTATCCTAAGATAAAAGATTATCTATAATCAATTTTCTTTTGAATAGATATGATTTAAAAAAACAAAATTCGAAAATATCAAAAGATGATTTAAAAAACAAAATTCATAAGAAAATCAAAGGAGGGTCCATGTGTGTTATAATAGTATAAGTCAATCTATAACTTGGTTGATATAAATTTCTATTGTTGTATGCTGGGATGCATGATAAAGAACAAAAAAGTTAGGGAGATTTTGGACATATCTTATAACTTCAGAACTGATTGTATCTCCCCTGGTCAAATACAAAGGTCAAACATATAGTTTATAATGGATTCAAAAGCGCAATGTCACAAATTTCTTACAAAGGGGGACTAATACATGTTAATAGTCCATTAAATTATGTGATCTGCAAAGATTTTCCCGTTTATATCGACTAAATTTTATGGTTAAAAGTGTGATTAAAGTTCACGCGTGTAATCAAATATGATGTATACTTGTTTTTTTTTTTTTTTTTTTTTTTTTTTTTTTTTTTTTTTTTTGTCTTTCATACTAAACACAAAAAAGAGGAAAGAAAGTTGCTTTATATGGTGCTATTTCTATACTATTTTTAGTTCATTTATGGGATGATCATGTTCAGTGATCTTTGGCACATCTGAATGTTAGCTCTTTGGTTCAATGGTCAAAGGTCCATTTCTATAATAACCTTTTTGGATCAAAGATCTATCAAATTTTGTTTGTCCAAGAATTCTGGACTTTGTTGTTGCATATTGTTCTCTAAATGAGACTATTTTATTTTGATGGTCGGGTCGTGTGATTCCGTGCTGTCATAAGTCGGTTTTTGGCTGTTTATTGAAACATGATTACAGAATTAAGTGATTCTTATCAGATGTAGTTTTAGAATCATATGATTCTATGTTTAATCAGATATATTTTTTTTTCATTTGATATGCTTGTTGAATCAAGTAATTCTCTGATTTTGTTAGAACATGGTTTCTAACATGTATTTTAGTTTTATTACTGAAAGATGTTATTATTGTTTGATGCTTATGTCTTTTCTCTTTTTGAATGTGAATTAAAAGTAACAAGATTCAAAGGAGTCCTCACTCAGCCATTTTAGCCAAAGATTGGGAGAAAATGGTCCTCCCTTTGTTGTTTTGTATGTTCCTTGGTGGTTGTTCTCTAGGATACTTGTAGTTTCCATGCACATACAAATCTTCTAACTCTCCTTTCCTTGATGGTTTTCCTTGAAGTAAGAACTCAACTCAAACTCTAATGATATCTGTATTTAAAAAGTTTAACATAGTTGTTTCGTTACTATATATGTTTTTTAAAATCTTACAAATTCCAACGTTGGCCAGAAGATGTTGAAGCTGCATAGATTATTTGTACAAATTTCTCTCTTAACACGACATGTAGGAGGTCCCAAAAGATGGACTACCACGCTTAATAGGCAAGGTTGGCAATGGGGAAGATGCGTGATGGCTGCCATTCACACGTAGGTACTAATGGGATATTATTGACTTTATTAGTTTCAAAGTTACATGTTACTTTAAAGAAAGATCAAAAAATAGTAGCCAAATTTTATAAATATTCAATCACTTAATTTTAATCCGTTATAAAACACTAATCATATTCCCAATAATATTTAAACTCTAATGATATCTAAATAAATTGCCAATTCCATTTTTGAGCGACGGACGGATACAGAATTAAAAGGCTCGGCCTACAATTTCAATTAGGCCCATATTTTATCCTTTTAGCTTTTTAAGACGTGTGTATATATATATATATATATATATATATATAGAAATTGAATCAATAAAGAATCATGTGTTAAACAAAGAACCTAAAGAACCAATCTGGACCTTTGGATCATCAAAATCAATGGATGAGATTGATCGGTGACAAAACTGTAATTATTATGTATTAATTAAGGAAGAAAAGGGTAAACATGGAAAATTCCC